>OX387244.1:233452369-234702369 GCA_947561735.1 Cenchrus americanus
CACGAGAACAACACCGGCCGGATCACCGCCAACAACAACAACGGCTCCCGAGTGTGTTTCAACTGCCGAGAAACCGGACACTTCATCGCCAACTGCCCGTATGCCAAAAAGCCAACCACCACCACCTACTCCAACTCGGTGAACGGGCCAAGGCCACTTGTGTCTGGAGCCAACCGCATGCCGGTGCGCAACAACAATAACTTTGGCAACAACAACAACGGCGGCCGGCAGATGAGGCGGCCCCGGCAGTCGTATGGACGAGCCCGAGTCAACCACATCAATGCGCGGGGAGGCGCGAGAAGCACAAGGCGTAGTGCTCGGTGAGTCCGGTCGGCTCGGTCTTGGCTACCATATTGTTCGATTCGGGAGCATCGCACTCATTCATATCCTCAAGCTTTGTGGAAAAGCATAGCATACCCACAGTACTACTAAAAGCACCCCTAATAACTCGAACGCCCGGAGGCAACATTAAGTGTCAACTGGGATGCCCCCGGGTAAGGATCATTTTAAGTGGGGTAGAGTTCCTAGCAGACCTGGTAGTACTGAAGTCCAAGGGGATAGATGTGATCCTTGGGATGGACTGGTTAAGCCAACACCATGGCCTTATAAGTTGCGCCGATAAAGTAGTGCACCTAACCAACCCAGATGGGATACAAGTGACCTGCCACACCCGAAGACACAGGCCGGACATAATGGTTTTCAACATAGAAGCCAAGTCCATAGAAGATGTCCCAGTAGTACAAGAATACCCAGATGTATTTCCCGAAGAACTCCCTGGAATGCCACCAGATAGGGATATAGAGTTCGTCATCGACCTTATTCCCGGAACCTCTCCCATAGCCAAGAGACCCTATAGGATAGCAGCCCCCGAGTGGCGAGAATTGAAGAATCGGCTAGGAGAACTCCAACGAAGTGGGTTCATCGAGCCGAGCTCATCACCATGGGGAGCCCCAGTGCTTTTCGTGGAAAAGAAGGATAAGAGCATGAGGATGTGCGTGGACTATCGCTCGCTGAATGAAGTCACTATCAAAAACAAGTACCCTCTCCCCAGAATAGATGATCTATTTGACCAGCCGAAAGGAGCCAAGTATTTTTCGAAGGTGGATCTAAGGTCAGGGTACCACCAACTCAAGATTAGGGAAAGTGACATCCCCAAGACCGCCTTTGTCACTCGCTACGGGCAGTATGAGTTCACAGTGATGTCCTTTGGACTCACCAATGCACCAGCATATTTTATGAACCTCATGAATAAGGTGTTCATGGAAGAGCTGGACAAGTTTGTCGTAGTCTTCATTGATGACATACTTGTTTACTCCAAGAGTGTGGAGGAACATGAGCAGCATCTTCGAGTAGTACTGGGAAAATTAAGGGCACACAAGCTGTACGCCAAGTTCAGCAAGTGTGGATTTTGGCTAGAGAAAATATCTTTCCTTGGGCATATTCTGACTGCAGAAGGAGTAGCTGTAGACCCCGGGAAAGTTGAAACAGTCTCCAACTGGCAACAACCGACCAACGTGAGCGAGATCGGGGAGCTTCCTTGGTTTAGCAGGGTACTACCGGAGGTTTATCGAAGGATTCTCCAAGATTGCCCGGCCCATGACGGAATTGCTCAAGAAGGAGAAGAAGTTCAACTGGACCGAATCCTGTGAGAAAAGTTTCCAAGAGTTGAAGAGAAGATTGACCACAGCCTCAGTGCTGACCCTGCCAGACATTCAACGGGACTTTGTCGTGTATTGCGACGCCTACCGACAAGGGTTGGGATGTGTTCTCATGCAAGATGGGAAGGTAGTGGCATATGCTTCCCGTCGGATCAAACCCCATGAGCGAGAATTATCCCACCCATGATGCGGAGTTTGCGGCCGTAGTGCATGCCCCGAAGATCCGGAGACACTACCCGATTGGGAACAAGTGTGAAATCTACACGGACCACAAGAGTCTAAAATACATCTTCACCCAGCCCGACCTAAACCTAAGGCAAAGAAGGTGGCTAGAGTTAGTTAAAGACTACAACCTAAAGATTCACTACCACCCAGGGAAAGCCAATGTAGTTGCAGATGCCCTAAGCCAGAAATCCTACGAGAAGGCAGCACCCAAGAGTACCGAGTTGCAAGAAGAGATGGCGCGACTCAACGTGCACATTGTTCCCCAAGGCTACGTCCGCCAGCTGAGTGTTCAGCCTACCTTAGAGGAGAAGATCCGGAAGGCCCAAGAAACCGATGAGAATCTGATAAAGATCCGCAGGCATACAGGAGAGAACAAGGCCCCTGATTTTAGAGTAGGCGACCAAGGCACCATGTGGTAAAAAAATAGGATATGCGTGCACGAAGGCGGAGATTTCCGACGGATCATCATGGATGAGGCACACAACTCGGCATACTCCATTCACCGGGATCCACCAAGATGTACATGGACTTAAAACGAAGTATTGGTGGAATGGGATGAAAGCGAGACATTGCACGGTTCATCACCCATTGTGACACTTGCCGGAGAATCAAAGCCGAACACCGAAACCCGCGGGAGCTGTTGCGGCCTTTACCAATCCCGGTATGGAAATGGGACGAAATAGGCATGGATTTCATAGTAGGGTTGCCAAAGACTCGAAGGGACATGACTCCATATGGGTGATTGTGGACCGACTCACTAAAGTCGCTCACTTTCTACCCGTACGGACCACTTATGGTGGAGAGAAGTTGGCAAAACTCTACATAGAGAATATAGTAAAGCCGCATGGAGTGCCTAGCGAGAATAGTCTCGGATAGAGGGACCCGAGTTCACCTCTAGGTTCTAGAAAAGCACCGCAAAAGCCATGGGTACCAAGCTGGATTTCGACTCCAGCATACCACCCGTAGACGGACGGACGGACCGAAAGGGTGAATCAAATTTTGGAAGACATGTTGAGAGCATGCGTCCTCACATATGGCAAAGATTGGGAGCAGAGTCTACCATATGCAGAATTTTCCTACAACAACGGCTACCAAGCCAGCCTAGGAATGTCGCCGTTTGAAGCCTTATACGGGAGGAAATGTAGGACACCCCTGATGTGGTCAGAAGTAGGAGAGCGTGCCCTGGTTGGGCCCGCACTTATAAAGGAAGCCGAAGAGCGAGTAGCCGACATCCGAGAAAAGTTGAAAGTCGCCCAATCCCGACAGAAAAGCTACGCGGACAAGAAGAGGCGTGAAGCAAGCTTCAATCCGGGGGGATTTCGCCTACCTCAAGGTTTCACCTATCCGAGGGACTCGGAGATTTCAAGTGCACGGAAAGTTGTCCCCTCGGTACATCGGACCGTATAAAATACTAAAGAGGGTCGGAGCAGTAGCATACCGGTTGGAGCTACCCGAAGAAATGTCAGATATACACCCAGTGTTTCATATCTCCCGGCTACGCGGATGTTTAGAGGTTCTTGAAGAAAAGCGAGTACGGTAGAAACCATCGATCTACGGCCGGACCTTAGGTACCGGGAGGTGCCCATCAAGATTTTGGACACGGTGGTCAAGCGGACGAGGACATCGAAGTACGGGTGTGCGAGTCCAATGGAGCGAACATGGAGTGGAAGAAGCCACGTGGGAACGAGAGGACGCCGGTTTCCCCACCGTTCGAAACCTAGCCGAATCTCGAGGGCGAGATTCATTTTAAGTGGGGTAGGTTTGTAACACCCGCGTTTTTAGCTCTTAATAAATCACCTAATAAATCACGCGTGTTTTCAAAAAGCTGTCCGGTACCGAGCTCATTTGCCCTTTCAAAACCCCGGTCACCGTCTCCCTCTCTCACCCTCGGCGCGCGTGCCGCGAATCCCGCCGGCCACCGCCGCGCTCGGGCCGTCGCCCGTCGCGTGCCGCCCCGGCACCGCGGTCGGCCACCACGCCGGGAATCCCACGCACGCCGCGGTCCCGCTAGTCGGTCCGCCTCGCCATCATCGCCGTCCTGGAATTGACGCCGGTATCCGAGAAACCCAGAAAAATCCACAAAACCCCTTCTCCTAAATTTTCTAGAAATTCTCCTAATTTTCTAAATCCCTTTTCTGTTTTTCTTCCCTTATTTTCTTTTTTTTTCTATTTTCCTTTTTCTTTTCTTCCTTTTCTTTTCCATTTTCTCCTTTTTCTTTTTCCCTTCTTCTTTTTCCCCATCGATCTTCTTCCTTCGGCCTCCAGGCCGAGGCCCCCCGCGCGACCCCCTTTCTCCTCGCACGCCTGCGGTCGCGACCCGACGGACCGCAACCCCACCTCCCGCGCGCCCCTCCTCTCGCCGAGGGCACGGCCGGCGGCCTCGCGAGCACGGCACGCCAAGGCCGGCCCCGCGCCTACGGCGGCGGCGCAAAGCACCTCCCCCTCCATTGCTCAGACACACGAAGACCAGGCAGCGAGCTGCCACCTCCATACCGGCCACCATTACTTCCCCGACGGTCTCCCCTCCACGGCCACAACAGCCCTGCACGACAGATCAATTCGCACAGCAGCCAATCAACCGAGAATCCCGCTGGCGGAGTCCACGCGGGATCTTCCCCGAACCTCCATTGCCGGCCATTGGAGCTCCGCGAAGCTCAAAATAACCTCGCCGAACCGACCTTCGCGCGCCTATAAAAGGGCCGGACCGGCTCCCCACCTCGCCCCGCACCTCCACGACCAATTCCCCCTCCTTCCCGAGCCCTCCATCGCCACCACCAGTGCCGCTCCGGTCACCACCGCGAGCAGCCCACTGCCGGCCGTCTATCCGCCTCTCCAGAGCACCCCAGCCCAAGGTAAGGAGCGGAATCGGTTGCCCTCGAGCTCCTCTTCGTTTTGCTCCACTTCCCGGCCGTCGCCGCGCACCGGGACGCCGGCGCCCCTTCCCCCTCCACCGCCTGGCCTCCCTGTCCCCTGCGTTCTGTGTCGTGAGGGAGGGAGGAAGAAGAAGGACATTTTGCCCATACCCCCCTGCCCTTTTCCCACTAATCCAAAACCGACCCCCTCTATTTCCCTCACTCTTTTCTTTCAAAATAGACCCTATGCTTTAAATTAAACCACAAAAACAACCCTGTCCCTTTACAATTATGCCCCTGGACTATTTAGTAACACCTCCGCTAGGTTTAAATATTATAATTAGACCCTTTTCTTTTAGAATAAAATACTAACGGGCCCCTAATTAACCGTAAACACCTCCTTTAACCCGACATTTCATGCGCGATTTTAATCCAAATCGCGCACAACCTTCCTCACACCCGTGCCGGTTGCACCGCCACCCGTCCGTCACCCAAAACCCCCGCATAATATTCATTCCCCTATTTTATTTAATTATCTTCTACGAGCTCGGCCGGAGAAAATGTGTATCTTTGTTATTGATTGCTTGCTTGCCCGTGTGTGCGCTATAGCCGACGGAGTAGACGAAGGAAGGTACCCCGAGCCGGAGATCGGAGCCGACTACGCGAGCGGGAGCCCGAGGTCCCGAACGCCGAGCCGGCACTCCCCGAAGACTTCGAAGACGGCAAGTTCAATCTCATCCTTTGATGCATGCTTTGATCTTAGTTTTATAAATATTACCCTATACCCGTTTGATAAATTGCATATTGTTTTATTGCGAAAACATGGTAGGATAGCCACCCTTGATTGCTATGATTGAACCTTGATTTGGCCTAAATGAGTGCTTTAAAGATGTGTGAGTGTTTTCAAAATGTGTGAGTGTTTTAAAAGTGGGAATGGGATATGTTTGGAAAATGAGTAAGGAACTAGATAGACGGGATGGACGTGTGTGTCAGGAGTATGGGTGAGCTCGTACCGTGTGGTTGAGCGTGTTGGGAGTTGTCCATCTTGTCGGTTAAGGACCGGGTTGCGTGACATCTCACCCGACCCAAATCATCGTACAACCACTCGACCATTGTATGTGGCAACGGCTTAGCATAAACCCCACTAGTTAACCTACTTGCCATCCGGGTGTGCGGGTGAGCGGCGGGAGACCAAGGAGTAGGGTACGCTCCGTGTGAGGTACGCCCTGGTTATGTGGGATAACCCCTTGGGTGCTTCCGTGGTGGCTCGTAGTGTTAGCTAAGGTGGGTAATGGCTTTGATAGGAGCCGTACCGGCACCGAGGTGTCCGTGTGGCGGTACCCTACTTGTGGGTAAAGATGTACAACCTGCGCGAGTGTCAAACCTATTCGAATAGCCGTGTCCACGGTATTGGACGAGTCACGGTGTGGTCACAAAAACTAGTGTTTGGGTTTGGGATGTTTTTACGGTGTGAGTTGCTTTCGGGTGAAGTGTGTGGGCGTGTGCGTGGGCTCGCGGACGGGGAGTCCGGTAGTTCCACGGTGGTTTTCCTAAAACAATTGAGTCACTTTGGTTATGAAAATGTTTGTGAAAACCGTTTTGAAATGAACCCCCGCATGTGTAGGTTTGCAAAATGAATCTTAACTTGATCCTTATTATACTCTATGCATGATTATGCTTATAAGCCCCTCCGTGGGTGGGGTTGGATTTCTCGAGTACGTATGTGCTCACCCTTGTTTTACTAACTATTTTTCGAGAGGAGGATCCCGATTACATTGCCGAAGATGTCGAGTAGGTCGCTGTCCTACACCCAACCGTGCTGTGTACCCGGGGCCTCCAAAGAAAGCTTCCATGGTGTGGTACTGCGGGGAGGCTATGGAAGCCTTTGCTATCGTAGTGTGGTCGTTAGCGTTTGTGTTGTTCCTTGTAGCGTTGGCACTTCGGTGCCCTCCGTGTCGCCATGATGTAAAAGGCGATCCATTTGTTGTAATAAATGTGTTGCCGGCCTCACGGGACTGGTATTTGTGTCACATTTAGTCACCTCCGATGAGGGGACGCTTCACCACGTCACTTAGCCGTTGAGGTTCTGCGACTCAACCGCTTGCTCGACGCTACGTCGGATCATGCGGTGCTGAAGGTCTCGCGTCCAAGTCGCCACCGTTAGCTTCCAACTAGCGTCGGATGGGCGACGCTAACCTTGATCAAGGCGTCGGATCATCGGTGTTGAAGGCTTCGTCTTGGTGCGTCTCTGTATGAATTCAAGGCGAGTGTCGGATAGATCGACGGGATCCCCACTCGGACCGTCGGATCATCCGTCGTTGTTGTCTTCCTTGCTCTTCCTCTCGCAACTCGTCCGACGCTAATAAATAATGGACCGTCGGTTCATCCGACGGTACCTAGGGTTTGACCCTGTGCAACAACTCGTCCGACGATTGCACCGACGCTTGTATTTGAGGGACCGTCGGTTCATCCAACGGTGTCTTCTCTTTTCCTTTTCGGCTCGGTTTTGACCCTTGTTTTCTACATTTTTGCATGTAGTTTTCTTGCATCCTTGGGACCTAGAAATGTCTACAAAGACATGCTTTGAAACAACAAGGTTAGTCCCAATGATCATGTTGTCATGAATCACCAAAATCAAACTCGAACTAATGGCATATGAGGCCATGTTCGCTATAATTTTGAAGAGCTACAATGACAAGTAACACGAAACATAGGGAACAGATCGTCATGCGTGATAGCAAATGAAAATCGATATGATGTTCATTCAAAGTGAAATAAGATTATAAAGATGATGACTGAAGCAGTTCGTAGATGACATATTGACATGCATTTTGGCTAGTTTACTTAACCGAGTCTTATTCCTCTCTGCAGAGAAGAAACGAACATTTGTAGATATATAAAACCAAACCAAACCAAATCAAATAAAGAATATGAGTGACTTCACAACGTACGCGCGCGTACGTACTGCTGGGTGTTGTCACTCTCCGGGTGACTGGAGAAGAAAGCGACCTGTCCCAAAGGAAACAAAAGGCTCGTGCACACATACAGCTGCCAACCTTAGAGGTCGGTCGGCTCAACCACCGAGAGAGGCACCATTTCTCGGCGCTGGCGATACAACGTTGAACGGCTGCGATCGAGGACGTGGTCGTACTGTCCTGCTGTAGTTGTTCACTTGGTCTTCCAGCCAGTCGGCATCGAGTTGGTATGCAAATTGCAAGACGAATGCATGGCCATGGACACTGAATTGGCATACCAGCAAGTACGTCTTCTAATATTATTAGCCCTAGTTCTAGGAGACTTCGTTTGTTTAATTTCCGACAAAGGACTGCTGACTTCACAAGTTGAGAAAGAGTTTTGCCGATGGCATATGCATATCCCATTTTTCTTCAGAAAATTAAAGGATGCCTCAGGACAGTCCTTTATATGTATATATAAAACGTTATGGAAAAAAATGCATAATGTAGTTCATGGTGGGGGAAAAATCTACATCACCCTCCAACCTATGGGAGGTGGATTATATAACCCCCAACCTATGAAAATGTGGAATACATAACCCCCCCCCCCCCCCCCCCCAAACAAAAAGAAAACCTATGAAATGGTATATATCACACCCTGAACTTTCTAAAACCAATCAAATTACCCAAAGTATCTTTGAAAAATCAGAGTAAATCACAGAAAAATCACAAAGTTGAGAATCCAATTGTGTTGGACTTCAAATGAGAAAATCTATATATATTTTTGTTGTAGCTTTAGATCTATGTTTTTCTTCATAGCTTTAAAAAACTGTACTAAAGCATATCATATTATATGTTCATTGTATCGATCTACTCATTTGGAGTCCAACACAATTGGAATTTTCATTTTATGATTTTTCTGTGATTTACTATGATTTTTTAAAATTGCTTTAGGGGTTGACCGGTTTTAGAAAGTTCAGGGGGTGATACATATTATTTCATAGATTGGGGGTTATGTAGTTCACCCCTCATAGGTTAGGGGTGATGTAGACTTTTTGTCATGGTGGGGGTGCAGTGAGTTGACTGAAAAAAATGTGAGTAGCTAGGTCAATACTTGGTACATGGGGGTGGGGGTGCAAAGAGCTTCCGCTCAAAGCTTCGAAGACTTTTTAGATACTCCCTCTGTCTCAAAATATAGTTTCATTTAGACTTTTTCAAAGTCAAACTTTTTCAACTTTGACCAACAATAACTCTTAAAATTATTTATTTAAAATAGAGAAGATTACATATTTTGATAGTTGGTTTCAAGATAAATGTGTCAATATCATTTTTATGTTATTAGCATTTATGATTATTTCGTTATACATGGTCAAAGTTGAAAAGTTTAACTTTGAAAAAGTCTAAACAAAGCTATATTCTAGGACGGAGGAAGTAGAAGGCCAAATTGGCCCGGCTTTACTTTAAGAGCACAGAGGTTACCAATTTACAAGAAAGGCACTTAAGTGCAGCAGTACAAGCCAACAAAAGGAAGCAAGGTCCAACATGCTTGCACACTACACCACTCTAACCCTCTCTAACTCCATGATTATAACCGAAAGCTAACACAACCACATAGTTAACTGAGTTTACATCAACATGTTACAAAAGAAATTATTCTAGATTCGCTTCATTCTTCAAATAACAAAGACAAGACTCGAAGTTTGAGCTTGGTTATCACTGCGTTGATCCAGGGTTGGTCCTTTTCCTTTCTCAAAATCTTCCATTTCTGCATAAAAGAGATGGTGCGAAATATTACAACATCAGGTGATGAAGTTATCACTTCGTTAAAAACAAAGTCATTTCTGATTAGCCAATGACTCCATGCTAAACAGCCAAACATGAAGATAAAAATTATATTAGTTATGTTGGTTCCCTCTATCAATTTTCCTATCAAATCTTCCATACAAACTGGAAGTCCTGACCACTCTAACACATATCTTATTATACTTCAGCATAATCTTGCTACCACACATTGCACAAAAATATGCTTTGCACTCTCCTCATGACCACACAACTTACATTCAATCGGGCCATTCCAATTTCTTTTCTTTAATTGCTCAGCACAATGCAAATTTGCCAAAAAACTTATTTTTTTGAGGCAATGCAAGTTAGCTTTCCAAATATTCATCATCCATCTATTCGCAATTCCCAGAAAAGTAAGTACATTGTATAAAGAGACGTAGAGTATTTTTTCGATTTCTCCTGCACCCACATAGTTGAATCATCTTGTTGATTCATAGTTATCCCATCTAGTATATTTGTAAGAGATTCCCATTTTGTTTCCTCTCTAAGCCCAAAACTTCTTCTAAAAGTAAAATTTACATCATTATTCCTCATAGCTTTGAATATAGACCACTATTTTTGTTACAAATTTCAAACAAATTAGAGAAGACAAACATCAAAGGACAGTTACCATGCTAAGTGTCTAGCCAAAATCTTATTTTATTTCCATTTCCCACAATGTATATCAAGCCTCTAGCAACATCCTCTCTAACTAGCATTAATCCTTTCCAAAATTGGGAGTTATTCTTCTTTTTATCACTAAATGTTCCTGACTCTCTTAGATACTTGTTCCTCAGCAAATTTCAACATAGATTGTTATTCCCTCTCTCTATTTCGAAAATCTTTTTTGCTAGATGGCATTTGTTTATCACTCTGGTATTAGTAAATCCTACTCCTGCTTTTTTAGGTGTAGCCATTAACTCCCATTTGGCCATGTGATACTTCCTCTTCATATTTGGTCCATGCCAAAAGAAGTTAGCTCTAGCAGTGTCCATTTTATGATGTATCTCCTCATGTAGGAGATACACTACTAAACTCAAGCAAAATTCTATAAGAATCAATTCCCCTTCAGATGATAATCCCACACTTTGCTAGGTTGGTATTCACTTCTCTACTTTTTGTGAAACATAGCTTAACTCAGATGTTGTCATATGTCTGTTATGAATAGGCCTGGGCAAAATACTCGATACCTATTACCCATACCCGAATTACCCGAATCCGAGGTACCCGATCCCAAGTTTGGATAATGATTGCGATTACCCAAAATTAGTTTGGGTAATTCGGGTAATACACTTCAGTACCCAAACTACCTGAAATTTGCCTTTGTTCTTGTATTTATATGTGTTGTTAGTTGAACACATGAAATTGTCACTTTATTAGAATATAATTCTCTTAATTTGAACAAGTGACTATAATATACTATTCTTCTCAACCTTTAGTTGAAATTCAACAAAAATTACTGGTGTTTTTTTGTTAAAATTCTACTGAAATTTTGTGTAGTTTGTCATTTTTTGTAAATTCAAGTAGATCGGCATACCCGAACCTGAACCCGAACCCGAATTATCGGGTACCCGAAATTTCAGGCAGTGTTATTTTGGGGCTAATATTGGGTGGCAGTTTTCATTACCCGAATTTTCAATTACTTGAATTACCCGACCCGAAATAATCGGGTAACCCGAACGCCCAGGTCTAGTTATGAAGTATCACTCCCAAATATTTTAATGGTAGCTGACCGATATTGCAATTAAACATTCATGCAATCCTTGCGTCTTCTACTTCATCACTTCCCATAACGAACACCTCACTCATTTGATAATTAATCTCTAACCTAGACATATCCTCAAAGCAGTATAGAAGGAAATTTGTGTTGATAATTATTTGATCATCCAATTCTAAGAAGAGTATCATCCGCATAAAAAGCTTCAAAGACTTAGCACAGGGAAAATATAGCCAGATATTTGCGTCAGAAACCGTCAGCAGCAGCTGTGATGAATGATCACTTGCGTTCGTTATCATTTTTCAGTACATTTCAACGACAGCATACCAGCTCTAGCTTGGGAGGCGCCGGCAAGTCAGAGCTCGATCGCGCAATGGTGTCTTTTTGCTAATCGTCAGAAATTAGAACAAACCATGCTTACTGTATTTCATTAAACCGCTGCAAAACTAAAATTTATGGTATTTTGGGACAAAATTTATGGTTTAGTAATGCCCCTTCGTACTAGGGATACTTTTCGAGACAGACAAAGTGACTACATCCGGTAAGCCTTCTCTCGAAAGAAAAGGCCCCTATGAATAGTACATTTGTAATATGTAATTCTTGGCTCCCTACTTCTCAAGATCAAGAAAAGACAACTATCGCTTTCCCAGCGAACTTCCAACTAGTCACTTTGAGCAGGCTTGTTCCTAGAGCCAAGCTGCAGCAACAATTCATCCACTATCTTTTCGATTTCCCTTTGCTGGAAGTAGAGTACCGAACTTGGTATTCACTGGATTAGCTTCGGACATAACAAGGTTTTCCCTTCGCCCCTTCCTCTCCTTGTCAAAAGCTGTATGAAAGAAGCTACTGACTTATTCTGGTGATTATGAATTCCTTGTTTCCGCTTCTACTTGTAGTAGAAGAAATCTAGTCAAAAAGCAAATGCTAAATGTCCTTTTCCATCCGGAGCAAGTAGTGTTTGGGAAGAGCAACGTCGAATTGAAATCCTGACGCCACCTCTTTCTGGGCCGGGCCGGGCTACAATGACAACTGTTCCTTCACGTTTTGCTCGAAATTAAAAAAAAAAACAAATGTTCACATGTTTTTTCGTGGTTCTAAAAAAAAACATGTTTTTTTCGTACTACCAATCACGCGATCGGCACAAGAGAAGTAATGCAACTGATGTTTGATCAAATATAATCTCACACACGTACAATCAGAAAGAAAGTTTGCTCGACAGAACAGACAGGCACGAACAATGGTGGCTGCTGGCTACTCCGTACTCTTCTCATGGCAGCACAGGGCTACCAGCCTACCAGTACCAGCCATAGCCGTACGGCGCTGGCCTGAATGCTTCGTAGTAGCAGCAGTAGCATCCAGGCACGCACACCTTCTCGCAGTCGCAGGCCTCGACGCAGTGGCAGGGATCGTCCTCCTCCTGTTTCTTGTCCGGCTCCGGCTCCGGCTTCTTCTCGGGCTCCTTGGGCTTGTCGTCCTCTACGCCGATGATCGCCGCCGCCAGGCACGCCTTCTTGAGCCCCAGCACGATGGCCACCGGGTCCACCGTGCCGACCACCGTCAGCGTGCAGCTCTCGGCGTCGATGTCAATGGACTTGATCCCTGACGAGGGAATAGCTCGGTCAGTTAGTGGCTGACATGTGGACCGGCCATTTGAACAGTTCACTGCTCACAAATTTCACACCGATTTCAGACTTTCAGAGGTTACCTTCCAGCTTGGCGACGGTGGACAAGATTGCCATGTTGCAGCTGCTGCCGATGAGATCAGCTCTGATCACTATCTTCTGCAAATACACGCCCAAGTGCGCGGATGGGGTAAAAAAAAACAAGAAGAATCACCAGCTTCTTGATAAGTACTTTGGCCTGGGAAAAAATTCGAATATTTTTACACAAACAAGCAAACTGAAATGCACGACTAACCTTAGACATACTTGTCACCCTTGGGATCAATTTCAAGTCTGGAAACCCTGGGTGACCGGAGACGAAAGCTACTCTGCTGAAAGCTCTGAGAAATGCTTGTCTAACTCTAGGCCGTTTTATACTGACAGCAGAGAACTAACCAAAGTTTAGTAAGGAATTGGTCCATCATTAAAACTAAACAAATGTTGAGCGGACCAATTCCTTGTGGCTGTGGGCATAACGGTACTATTAATAACCTACTGCAATTTTATTTAAATTTTCCAGTAGCACTGGAACGTGGAATAATCAAAATTATGGTTGGGAGGACGTTGTCGTATTGTTTTGCCATTTTTCAGTGGCATTCTTGCAGTGCTGATAAGATAAGCTAGGATTGACTAGTCCCGCAACTAGGCACGTCTGTATGAGATAATGCAGAGGCAATGCATCGACAGAAAGTACACAACTGCTGGCAAACCAAGTGTTTATTTTTTGCCTAATCAAGTACTATATCCAGTAGCGTTTTGGGGCAAACAAAGAAGTATTATAGGCATACATACAGCTCTGTTCCATGCAAACTTCTCTGCTTCAAATTCTTTTTTGGTGTCGATCTGACTCCTACCAAAGATTTTGAATGAAGTTCATTGCGTCTGCTGTGCAAAATGATGGAACTCTTCCCTTTGTTTCCCAAAGATAACTAAACAGCTGGTTTGTGTTCCTACTTTGCTTTATCTTTGAATTCACAGAAATGCTTGGAGATGGGGACAACTTTCTTGTTTATTTGCAGATCAAAGTCATTTTTTAGGAGATAAAGCCTTGCTTAATGCTTTCTATTTTACTTCTCGCAAAACAGCTTTCTGAGACATGCTTAATGATTTAGGATGTTATTAGTTGGCACTTGAGACTTGCTGGTTTGCACCAGACATTCCCTCGTTCCTCCCACGTCGATCATGAGCATCCATCCACGCCGGCGGCTTGGGCCTGCTAGCTAGTGGAGAAAAAGAAATCGGTTTGACTTGGGAATGTCTGCAACTAACTAACTGAGCGCTTGTTTGGAAATGTAGGAATCAAGTGGATGGGAGAGGATTGAGGGCTTGTTCGCTTCCGTGGGATTCAATCCGGACGGAATAATAAATGTATGAAGAAAATTATGATATGAACTCGGATTTATTCGGATCAAAAATTAATTTACCAATCATGATAGGTAGAACAAGACATCGTAGAGCCGGATTGGTTCCACACCTCTCGACTAGTGGATTGATTCCGATCCTTTTGGTGTACCTATCATGAGCAAATTAATTTTCGACCGGAATAAATCCGGAGTAGTAACTATCATGATTTTCTTGTTGTATTTATCCATTCCGATCGGAATTGATCTCGTGGAAACGAATGAGGCCTGAAGGGGATTTTGGTAAGTTTTGACTTATAATGGAAATTCCTCCACCCCAATACCCTTCATTCCCATTCATTCCACTAATTCCTAAACAAGCCCTAAGGCAGCAAGACACCACGAAAAGTCGAGAAGATAGGTCGCATTCCAGGGTTCCGCGAATATGCAGGGTCGTCCTCGAGGGCTTGTTTGGGAATTAGTGCAATGAACAGGAACAAAGGGCATTGGGGTGGAAGAATTTCCACTATAAATCAAAATTTCCCAAAATCTCTTACAATACTTTTCCATCCACTTGAATCCTCCTTTCCAAACAAGCCCTGACAGGGGAAAAAATACGCGCGGTGCGCGCCCGCTCCCATCGCGCTCCTTTCTCAATTCTCGACCGGACGACCGCATTGTGTGCGGCTTTTCCCTCGGGGGCTCGGCTCCAGATCGTTCCCGCACGGCTCCCAGATCAAAACTGATTTTCCTAAAAAAAATCAAAATTGATTGGCTCCGGCTTCCTCTCCTGGTCGAACTGAATGGCTGTCGTCAGTCAACAATCCGAAACAGTGACAAAGTTGCAACGTTGACCTTCTATTATAATTAGTATCATCTTTTACTATTCCTAACAATTGAGCCATATTAAAATTTGACTTCCAAACTTTATTTATCACCAACAAAACCTCCTGACCTACAAAGCAAATTACTCACAAAATAATTTCAAATTTCCATGAGCATCACTGTGGTCAAGCAGCCCATATTTAAGTCCGGCGCCCTGGCTGTTCAACGCTGTTTTTGGAACTCTCTTAAAATTACTTAACTCTAACATCTAACTCAACAAAAGAGTGTTCTCCTCAAAAAAAAAAACTCAACAAAAGAGTACATGTTCACCAATGTTCATAGATCTCATTTTGCTACTATGGAGACAAAGTTTAGGTGCAAAGTTGCTCAAAAATAAATTTCAAATAGAGCTAACCGATGACTCATCGAGCTGAAAATTCAGAGTACCAAGTCTAAACAGCATCTGTTAGTTGTTTTTGAAATTTATTTTTGAGCAACTTTGCATCTAACTTTGGCTCCACAGTAGCAAAATGGGATCTATGAACATTGGTGAACCTGTACACTCAATTGTTCGAATCGTAAAAGATGGTTAGCAATTTTAGTCTAAGCTCAAAGTTGGAACTTTGCCACTCACGAAACTACCTCCATTCAGACGAGTCGAGCTAGCAGGGGCGGCATCACTGCACGTGTGGGGGTGGGGGGACGAGCCGAGGGCGTGCGGGAGCCAATCAGGGGTGATGCGCGGAGGCCGAGTGCTCCAACCAATCACGATCTGCCACGAGGGGGCGCGGTGCGCATAGAATATTTTTTCCCCTTGACAGAGGCGGAGGCAGAGGGGGGAACGGGGGGCGGGGGCGGGGGCGGGGGGGTTGACACCCCACAGGATTACTTAAATAAATTTATTAATTCTAAGAGCTTTTTTAGGCAGTCAAGTAGTATGGGGAAGTACCATGTGTTTTTATTTTCCCACCACTTAATTAATCAAGAAAATAAATTAATTAAAGAAAAGACTTCATGGTAATCTCTCTGAGTCTGGGAGACATTGCACCCCGTTTGCGCAACAAATGGCGACGTCGAGCTCGTGGCAACACAACAGCGCCAGCCTACGGAGTCGTGCACTGAGGACGAAGAACTCGGTTCAGGTCACCGCAGGCCTTGAGCGTCAGGTCGGCGAGGCGCGGCCACCATGAGATCGGGATCTTGTCGTGCAGCTCTGTGCCTCCACTCGTCCTCGTCGTCGGGCAACGCGAGCGCGCGACGACCATGATGCTGCCGATCGACATCATCGCGGTGGATCGTGGACCAGCCGGGGCACTGCGTGAAGCTCGCCTGCGTGGACTGGCCATCCCACCTGAAGCCTGTGGTGATCGAGGGACTCGGGAGGCAGCCCGCGCCATCGCCGGGATGGTCGTATCGCAGGGGTTCAACTGGGTCCGGCTCACATCATGCACCCCATCACGCTGGTGACCAACGCCTCGCTGTCGTCGCTCACCGTGCGACAGTCCCTCCTGGCGCACAGCATCGCCCGCTCGCCGAGACCGCCGGCAGCGTCGAGGTCAACAACCCGGTGTCGGGTTCTCCAACCGCCGACCAGTAAATTGGTCGGATTGCGTGTTGGCCCTTGGACGGTTGCGCAAACGGGGGTACGTAGGATTTATACCGGTTCGGGCCTCCGGAGAGTAACACCTTACGTCCAGTTCGTACTGCTGTATTATTTGCGCTGATTTGTAGCAGGCGTTACAAATTAAATGGGCAAGAGAGGGAGCTCGGTCCCAAGTCTCTGTAATGAGAGAGCTATAGATGGCTGGAGGTAGAAGAAAAGTGAGCTTCTCTCGAGAGGAGAAGAGGCAAAAGGTAAAAAGCCGGAGCTTGTCCCTTAGAAAGGACCTCTACTCTCCCTTTTATATGCCAAAGGGAGCAGGTTACATGAGTAGAGAGAGAGTGAGCTCTTGCATGCTCAACAGTGTGCGGAGGAAAACCTTTTCCATGATGTGGGTCCCAGTATTACTGTTGGCTGCATGATTGCTTGTGTGGTTGTCTATCCCGTGTTGTGCCTTCCCATGCAAGTGGCAGGAGCAATGAATGTCTTTGACGCCTCAGTACATGCATGTGTAAAGGGGTCTCCAAACTATTTGGGAGGGCAGCCTGCTAGGTGGAAATGGCCTGACATGTGAGCACGTGAGGTGGTTGCCTTGGTTTTTGGGACTGTTTAAATAATTCCCAAAATACCAGTTGATTTGGGACTGTTTTCCTGCATGAAAATAAATCCTGAAAACCATAAAAAATAAGGTCATCGTGGCTGTGATAGCTGCTCGTAATAATTGTGTTCGGATATCCATAATATTGGGTGTCGTCACCCGGCTTCCTCGACCTCACGCTCATGGAGTCGCTCAAGGCAAAACCAAAGCCACCCTACAATTCTTGATAGGAGCTACGGCTAGCGCTGTTCGTTTCGAACCTTTGATGATCTTGACTGCAATGCAACGCACAGGCCGTGGTGTGAACGCCTTGGGAGAGAAGGACGTGATGGTGATTCTGGACAACCATGTGAGCAATCCGGGGTGGTGCTGCGGCAACGATGACGGCAATGGAGTCTTCGGCGACAGGGGGACTTCGACCCTGACATCTGGGTCGACGGGCTGGCAAGCATGGCCACCATCTTTGCCGGCGTGCTCAGCGTTATCGGCATGAGTCCGCGGAACGAGCTCCGTGGGCCAAGGCAGAACACCGCGGACTGGTACACGTACATCGGTACATGCGGCGGCGGCGGTGCGGACGCTGGAGCTGCACCCGTGCAACAAGATGGACGCGTAGGCGTACGCAGCGCCGTCATCGACGCTGGTCCTGAGGGACGCCGTGGCCGTCGGGGGCTCCTCCCGTGTGCGCGCGCGGAGGAATGCAGCCTGCCCGGGCGGCTCGACAGTCGACACTCCGTCGGGGCTCCTCCCATGCCTGCGCGCGGAGGGCCGCAGCCTGCCCGGGCGGCTCAACAAGGCCTGCGCCCTGCGGCGACACGCCGTCGTGTGGTGCGTCGCGTCGGACTCAGGATGCAGGTTTGTCGTTGACGCCAGGACGGACTTTTTAACTTTTTAGCCCTTTTCGCGAAAGATTTTCACGAGTAGATTTTTTTGGAAAGATTTCAAAAAATGGACCCTGAGCTCGGCGCCGTGGTCTCGGCGCCACGGATCATGGCGCCGAGGTCTTGGGCCTGAAAACAATATCAGTTACCCTACTTTGAAATTCTTTTGTGAAGAAATTTGTATGTTTTCATGGTCAACAACATACACAAAATGTTTATTAAACATCATACTACATTTGGGATCCAAATTCTTTCAATGTATATATGAAAACTTTTCAGAATAGAATTTCAAAGTTGCATGCCTGTTAATGTTTTAAGGGTTCTCAGCACTTAGAATTTTTCAGCGCATGAGTAAATGCCGACAGCAATACTTTCAATTTTGGAATGTCATTTTAAATATGTAAACGCGTTTAGTTTTTATCCACAAATGTTGTAAGATGTTAAACAAAGTTCATAGATTCCATTTTGCATGTTATTGGCCACATTCTACATACAAATTTCTTCACAAAAGAATTTCAAAGTAGGGTAACTGATATTGTTTTTAGGCCCAAGACCTCGGCGCCATGATCTGTGGCGCCGAGGCATGTAACCTCGGCGCCATGATCCACGGCGCCGAGCTCAGGGTCCATTTTTTGAAATCTTTCCAAAAAGAGTGTACTTGTGAAAATCTTTCGCAAAAAGGGCCAAAAAGCGAAAAAGACGGACGGCAGGAGCATCGTGCGACCAAGTCGTAGGTGGGAAAATTACTCATACACCCTTTTGAATTAAAATAATAATAATTAAATTTTGTTGTGAGTCCCACCAAATTAATACTTCATAATATTTCTATGTGAGAATACTTTCACCGTTAGATTTCGTCGGATGGACGGTTCATAAAAAATGGTACTCTAAAATTTCTCTAATTCTAATATTAAAGCTTCCATTAATCAAGCTTCACGCTTATCTTCAACAAAAAAAGTTAGCTTCACGCTTAGCTTAAAAAATCAATGTTCGATCCGGGCGCTAGCATATGACACCTTCCTAGCCACACGATTCGAATCAAGAAACATATCAGCCGTCGGATCATGATGTTGTCAAGCGTGTTGCGAACGTTGCGAACACATTTTCCCATGTTGCGAACACGTTTTCCCATGTTGCGCGCCCCTCCCTCCTCCCCCGACATAGTGTACATGTTGCGAGCGATGTTACGAACTTGTGGTGAGCATGTTGCGAGCTTGTGGTGAGCATGTTGCGACCACCATCTAAACATCAAATGTGAGGTTGATAGACAGTTGGGAGGGCGTCTGATTTTCCCCCCATCGGACGCCTGGAGCATTATCGAAAAATCAATAGCCCAGCAACCTATTAAAGCCGTAACATTTCGTTCCCTAGCGGTTTGTACTTTCATTTTTCACTTTGCTGAGATGTTACTATTGCGTAAAATATTCTAATTTGCAGCACTTTGTTTATCCTATCAGAGTGGATATCTTAAAGATCTAAAATGTTTTTACATATACACAATCTTTGTAATTTGACATTTTTTATGAATGCTCGATCAACGATCGCAACACCACCCCCTACGCTCAAATCCTGGCTACGCCCCTAGTCCTTGCCGAGAGCTAAATGAAGCTCCCCGAATGATTGTTGATAAATTAACTACTAATACTACTATGCAAGTAATTAAGGCATTTCTTGAATATCTAGGCTAATTAAAGAATTGCTAAACTATTTTTTGAATTTCTAAACTAATTCGACTATTTGTAAACTATTTTCTGAATTTCTAAAAACTATTATCTGTATTTCTAAACTATTTTTGAAAGGATCAAGATGTCGACTAGAGGGGGGGTGAATAGTCGAACCTGAAAATCACAAACTTTTTCGCGGCTGTTAGACCCAGGTCCGGAGACTCCGGATATTTTTCTGGATACTCCGGGAAATCCGGAGAATCCGGGAAAATGTCCGGATAGTCCGGCCTGCTAGGGGGGATTTAAATCGACAGGATTTAAACTTGCTCAAAAGTAAATATGTGAAAATAGGTTATGCACTGAGGTGAGACAAGCCTGTTTATCCACTCAAAACCTGTAGGAATCTCAACACGAAGTAGATCGGCACCAAACCCTAGATAAGTGTTCAAGCAAGAAACAAGCATGCAACAAGATGAACAAGCACAAAAGACACAGGATTTGTTACCGGAGTTCAACCTCACACCTTGAGGTCTACGTCTCCGTTGAGGTACCCACGAAGGGTGGACCTTTACACCTAGGTCACTTTCCTCCCTCTAGCGACCACGAAGATCGAGCTAGAGTTACTTACTCAATGTCGGGGTGATACAAACTTCCTTGGGCAGCCACAACCTTTGGATGCTCCAAGGCAACGCCTAGCCGGCTAGGAGCTCAAAGCTCCAAGAGTAACAAACACAAATTTTGCCAACCAAGCGAAGAACGAGGTGCTCTAGAGATGGGAAATCAGCTCACTAGCACTCTCCAAGCCCTTGCTCTCAAATCCTCCTTAACTCCCTCAACAAATCTCACCAACTTTGAGCCAAAGGGAGAGAGGGGAGGAGTAAATGAAGTTTGCAGCAGTTCAGGACGAAAAAGGCAGGGAGAGAAGTAAATGAAGGGGTGGAGGGGGCTTTTATACCCCCTCACCCAGAATATAGCCGTTGAGGCTTTATGACCCGGAGTATCTGGGATAAACTCGGAGTCTCCGGGGAAAAACCCGGACACTCCGGCCTTCCAAGGCCAACACCCAAGAAAAGATCCCCGTGTATGTGTTGGTGCAAAGGTGTCTCTCATAGGTTTTGTTTTAGCAACTAGAGCACCTGTTCGACCCTTGGAAGACATAATTACTGTCCCTCTTGATAGTACGGCATTACTAGGACTCAAATTCAAAAGTAAAGATAAATAAGCCTTCTTAGGAATCCTTTTAGAGCACCACTTTCTTTTTGTGTAGTCAACAAGCTGTGCTTGATGCCATACATAATTTTAATACATGCTCATGGACTAGGTAAATTCATTAGCCACTTAGGTGTGTGTCATTATATCACCAAAACCCACTTAGGGGGCCAAGATACTCTTCAATCTCCCCCTTTTTGGTGATTGATGACAACACACTTAAGTCATATAAGAGATAAACAATGGATATTGAAAGCTTTTGTAATACTCCCCCTTAATATGTGCATTTTGATTTTGAATATCAAAGGTCCTATTAGGGCCAATATTTTGCACAACAAGAGAGGCAAGAGGGTATTACAATAGTGGGGTGCTTGTGACGTGCAACAGGTCAAAAGGTGAAATGCTCATGACAGGTTATGCATTCAACAAAAAGAGAAAAGAAATCTGTTGCTGAGAAGTCCGGAGTCTCCGGGCCAGGTCTGGACTGTTCGGAAAATTCGGATACTCCGGGAAAAAGTCCGGACTCTCGGGCTTCAGCCACGGCGAGTAGAAAAACGGACAACACACGGTTTTCAATCTAGCATAAGTTGTCCTTAGCGGATAAAAAGCGAGATAAAACACCACAAACACGCAAGCAAATGTCTCAAGCTTCACATAGTCTCACACGAGCGAATATTAGAGTTATTACAAACCAAGTTCCAAATTTAAATTATTACAAACCAAGTTCATTGTTCCAAAGGCACAAATAGATAATATCACTCCCCCTTTGGCATCAAGCGCCAAAAAGGAAGTGTAGAGCAGCGGAGTCACTCGGAGTCGTCGTCCTCCTCCTCTTCTTCTTTGTCATTGCCCTCCTCTTCTTCTTCTTCTTGGGCACCTTGGGCGTCCCACTCCGCAAATGGGTCATCAAACTCGGGAAGCTCGCGGTAGGGGTCGGTGGGAAGGCCACGGTGAGACTTGATCTCGATGATGTCGCGGCGGTTCTCATTTGTCTCCGTGGCAATGGTCTTGCACATGCTGAAAATGCTTTTAAGCACTCTCTTAATCATAGAGCCACGGTGCCGACAAGGAGGTGGAGAAGAGGAACGTGCAGCGGGCAAGTCATCATGAAAAGGAGCTGCACTTGACGATCCAACATACTTACGACCCTTGGGAGGCCTCTTTGCACGATCACGGAGGTGGCGAAGCGGCTCATGGACAACATCCTTGGGATAGCGAACATTGGTCACTCTCTCAATCATATACATGAGATAGGGGGCATAAGGAAGATGCTTCATGGGATCATTCATGGCCCTCCTCAACTCATTCCAAATGAAGTCAAATACACAAAAGCCCTCTTCATCCAGTGCCATCCTATTGAGAAGATTGGGAGCAAAGTATCTCAAAGCCGTAACATCTCCGATCTTAGGATCAATAGTGGCATGAAAGAATTGATTGAGATAGTAGTAGTAGGGGTTAAGTTGGTCCGCCTTGCCCTCAATGGCCAAATCTCGGCTAGGAAACATAAAGGGGAGCTCCTTGGGCTTGTACTTGTTCTCATTGTGCACGGGGGTGCGCCTTTCGTCCTTAGAACCAAGACCCAAGAGCCGAGAGAAAGTCATGTAGTCAATGGTGCACTTTTGACCTTGAGTTGTCCATGTGATGGTGTTTTCATGGGGGTTGAAGTAATAAGAACAATGGTATTGAGCAAGAATTTCTTTGTTCCAATTGTACCTAAAGCCCATGATGTCATAGAGGCCCACCTCCTTGCACTTGTCAATGATCGAGTTGAATACGGTGTTGTTAAGCTCTTCATAGTACTTCCAATCAATGTACTTCATTGGCACAATGGGAGCCATGTTCTTGGAGGCTAGCTTGGGATTGCGAATCACGGATTGGTAGAAATCCCTATGAAAGTCACACCAAAACCTTGCCTCAAGTCCCTCTCCTTTGAGATATAGATAAACATTCTCCTCTCTTTGCTCCCTCACCGCTAGAGAGTTCCTTGAGTAGTCCCTAATCATGTGTTCAGCAAATCCAAGGACTGAGCCGGGGTCCCTTAGCTTGATAGGAGTATCAACCACTCGGACATTTGATGGAAGGGTGGGAATAAGTCTAGGAGGGGTTTTGGGACAGATGTGAGCAGCTACTCCTTGCTTATGTTTAGGAGGAACACGAGTAGCTGGACGGCTTTGGTGGATATAGGGGGCTTGATGGCTCTTTTTGGGATGGGGCTTGTAGCGGGATTTTTCTTTAGCTGGCCCCTTTCCATGGCGACGAGGAGGCTCAGGGGACTGCTCATATGTTTCATCTTCAACTTCATCATCACTTTCAGTCCTCTCTTCCTCCTCCTCCTCCTCCACTATTTCTTCTTCACTCCCTTCGGCATAGGAGGGAGGAGGGTCACCCCGTCTTGGTCTAGAGCTGTGCTACGAGCTTTCTTGCCCCAAGGCTTCTTGCACGGCCCGAAAAGCGGCGGGGTCATGCCTAGCCTTGGTCCTCCTTTGGGTGGAGGGCTCCTCATTGCCACGGCTGACCTTCAACCTCACCATATGAATAGGTAAAATGATATGGAAGTGAGAGATTGTCAAAGGTGGAGACACACTGCACTAGTGGTTTAGGGTTGCAGTGCGAACCCCGGATACTCCGGGAAAAAGTCCGGAGACTCCGGGTCCTTCGACCCCGGAGAGTCCGGGTTTCACAGGCTGAAACCCTAAATCACAATGCAGCGAGGTATGTCCATCCAAACTGAGAGGAAACACAGATCTAGAGTCCAAAGAGTGTTTCCTACCTATTCCCTACGAGGATACTTCAAGAACTATGCTAGGAAAGTAGATCGGGAAAGATTCTTTTGAAAATACCTTGGGGAGAGAGGGAAGAAGACTTGGATCCTTTGAAACTTGAGTAGATCCTTGATCTCCACGCCTTGGAGCCTTCAAATCCTCACTCTCACGAGATTTTTGGGGGTTGGATGAGGAAATCGCCCAAGAGGAGAGGGTAGGCGACGGGAGAGAGGGAGGCACGGTTAGAGGACTGAGTGGGGGTGAAACATGGTATTTTCACCGCGGTCAAAGCCTTTTATACTTTTAAAACCCGGAGTCTCCGGGTCAGGTCCGGAGTATCCGGGAAACCCGGAATGTCCGGCCCCCAACTCCGGATACTCCGCTCCCCCTGAAGCCAGCGAGCAGATTTTCGAGGAATTTGATTTTGAATGGATTTGGAAAGTTGCTTATGTGATAACTGTGAGCCTGAGCAGTATCAACACCTTGGACTAGCCACAAACAAGCAAAGGGAACAATAGTCCAAGTGTTGTACCTAAAGATCCAAATTTTTCAACACAAATGCAATACAAGCTTTTCACAAATCTTTTGTTTTAAAGGTCCTACACTAGGTCACTCAAATATGTGCATGATCTCAAGACAAGTTACGAGAATCCAAGATATTTAGCTCACTCCTCAAAGCACAAAACCTTAGTTCATCAAGAGGCTTTGTGAAAATATCGGCTAGTTGCTTATCGGTGCTCACATGACTTAAAGTGATATCTCCTTTGGCTTCATGGTCTCTCAAGAAATGGTGTCTTATGTCTATGTGCTTTGTTCTTGAGTGGTTTACGGGGTTGTTAGCTAGCTTAATGGCACTCTCGTTATCACACAAGAGTGGCACCTTGCTAAACTTGCAACCAAAGTCTCTCAAAGTGAGCCTCATCCAAAGTAGTTGAGCACAACAAGCGCCGGCTGCAACATACTCGGCCTCGGCGGTGGAAAGGGCAACGGAGTTTTGTTTCTTGGAACTCCAAGACACCAAGGACCTTCCAAGGAATTGACAAGTCCCGGATGTACTCTTTCTATCTACTTTGCAACCGGCATAATCCGAATCGGAGTAGCCAAGTAGATCGAAAGTGGAGCCCTTAGGATACCATAAACCAAGGTTAGGAGTATGAACTAAGTATCTAAAAATTCTCTTAACGACCATTAGATGGCACTCCTTAGGATTAGCTTGAAACCTTGCACACATGCACACACTAAGCATAATATCGGGCATAGATGCACAAAGATAAAGCAAAGAACCAATCATGGAACGATATACCTTTTGATCAATGCTTTTGCCTTCCTCATTTAGATCAAGGTGTCCATTTGATGGCATAGGTGTTTTGATGGGCTTGGCGTTGTTCATGTCAAACTTCTTAAGCATGTCATGGGTGTGCTTGATTTGAAAACCGAGAAAGAACTTCAACTCGCCCATCATAGACATCTCGAATCTTTTAGTCATGATCCTACTAAACTCATCAACCCAAATTTGATTAGTTGAGCCAAATATGATATCATCAACATATATTTGACATACGAACAAATCATTGACTTGTTTGCGAGTGAAGAGAGTAGGATCGGCTTTGCCTATTTCAAAACCTTTCTTTAAGAGAAATTTCTTAAGGCATTCATACCATGCTCTAGGGGCTTGCTTGAGCCCATAGAGCGCCTTATGGAGCTTGTAGACGTGGTTTGGGAGTTGTGGATCTTCAATGCTCGGTGGTTGCTCAACATAGACTTCTTCGGAGATTGGACCATTCAAGAAGGCACTCTTGACATCCATTTGATGTAGCTTGAAGTTGTGATGAGTGGCAAAGGCTAGGAGTATACGAATTGCTTCAAGTCTTGCCACCGGTGCATAAGTTTCTCCAAAGTCTAAGCCTTCTACTTGAGTATAACCCTTTGCAACCAATCTAGCTTTGTTCTTGGTCACCAAGCCGTCTTCATCTTGTTTGTTGCGAAACACCCACTTGGTTCCAATCACATTTTGTTTGGGGCGTTCCACTAAGGACCAGACTTCATTCCTAGTGAAGTTGTTGAGCTCTTCTTGCATGGCCATTACCCAATCAGCATCTCCAAGAGCATCTTCAACCCTAAGAGGTTCCAACATGGAAACAAACGAGTAATGTTCACAGAAATTTGCTAATCTTGAACGAGTTGTTACCCCTCTTCGAATGCTTCCAAGTATGTTGTCAACTGGATGATCCCGTTGAACACTTTGTCGAACTCTTGGATGTGGGTCAGACACTTCTTGTTGGATCAAATCCTCATTTTCTTGACTGCATTGTGAAGCTTCAACAGCAGGTCCGGAGTCTCCGGGCTTATCTCCGGAGTCTCCGGAAAATCCGGAGTCTCCGGGTTTTTTCCGGACACTCCGAGTTGCGCGGCAGGGGGTAGGGCTGCTGCATCTTCAATAATGCAGTCTTCATCATCTTCTTCTTGAGGCTTGATTTCTCTAATGGCCATTCTCCTTATAGCTTTTTCAGCGGGTACTTCCTTGCCTACACACAATTCATCAACTTGCTCCTCTTGAGAGCCATTAGATTCATCAAACGTCAAGTCACACGTGACTTCAACACAACCGGTGGTTTTGTTGAGGATACGATAGCCATGAGCGTTTGAGGCGTAACCAAGAAAGATACCTTCATCAACTTTAGATGCAAACTTAGAGCTTTTGGGCTTCTTGGTGAGAATGAAGCACTTACAACCAAAAACTCTAAAGTAGGAGACATTAGGCTTTTTACCAATTAGGAGCTCATAGGCGGTCTTGTGGCGAAGCTTGTGAAGATACAAACGGTTGATAGCATGACACGCCATGTTGATTGCTTCCGCCAAAAAACTATCCGAAGTCTTGTACTCTTCAAGCATGGTTCTTGCGGCTTCAATAAGAGTTCTATTCTTCCTCTCTACAATCCCATTTTGTTGTGGAGTGTATGGGACGGAGAGCTCATGACCAATGCTTTCTTCATCAAGATACTCTTCAATGTTGGTGTTCTTGAACTCGGTGCCATTGTCACTTCTTACTCTTTTGATCTTCACATCAAACTCATTTTGGGCTCTTGTTGCAAATTTCTTGAATATTTCATGAACTTTGCTCTTGTCTTTCATAAAGAATACCCAAGTGTACCGAGAGTAATCATCAACAATGACAAATCCATACTTGTTTCCCCCAATACTAACATAGGCTACCGGACCAAAGATATCCATGTGAAGTAGTTCCAATGGCCTTGTGGTAGATACAATGTTCTTGGCGGGATGAGGAGCACCAACTTGCTTTCCGGCTTGACAAGCACTACAAATTCTATTTTTCTCAAAATGAACGTTTGTTAGTCCTAGGATGTGTTCCCCCTTTAGAAGCTTATTGAGATTGTTCATCCCAACGTGAGCTAGTCGGCGATGCCAAAGCCAACTCAAGCTAGACTTTGCCAATAAGCATGTATCAAGTTGGTCTTTATCCGAGGAAAATCCACCAAGTAAAGCCTTCCCTTGAGTTCACCCTTAAAGGCAACGAAGTCATCGCCCCTTCTAAAGACGGTCACACCCTCATTTGTGAACAAACAATTGTAGCCCATCTCACAAAGTTGTGAGACGGACAACAAGTTGTAGTCCAAAGATTCAACCAAATAAACATCGGAAATTGAATGATTGATTGAGATAGCAATTTTACCAAGACCAACAACCGTTCCTCCACCATTGCCTCCAAAGGCAATGCTTTCCGTAGGATTTTCAATCATATCACAAGATGTAAACATTTTCTTCTCCCCGGTCATATGATTTGTGCATCCACTATCAATCACCCATTTTGTTCCACCGGAGGAGTATGCCTACAAAACAAGTTATGCTTGTGTTTTAGGTACCCAAGTGGATTTGGGTCCTAGAGTGTTAGTCACAAGAATCTTGGGCACCCACACATTCCTTTTTATTATTGTCCCTTTTGTGCGAGGCCCCACATACTTGGCAACCACCTTACCCTTGTGGTTCCAAGTCAACACATAATCGACATAAAAACTATCTTGTGATGCATGAGGTTTGGGCTTCTTGTTTGGCTTTGAAGGTGGTGCTTGTGTGGTTACTTGGGTGCTCTTGAACTTGATTGGAGTGTTGTATCTAACTTGGTTGTCATGCTTCTTGACACCCATTTGCTTCATGTCGTGCACCACATTTCTTGTTCCCATACCTTTGGTGTGGTGGTTCTGGATGAATGGGATGGGGTCTTTTGTACCTTGTTCTTGCTTACCAAGCCCCTTCCCATCCTCAAAGCCAAACTTCTTCATGTAGCTTGACCCAAATCCTTTGGTGTGGTTTTCAAACTCACCTCTCTTGGGTTCTTTCTTCTTTTCAATTATGAGAGAGTTTGACAACCTAGCAATTTCCTTTTTCATGGCATTCATCTCGGCAACATTAGTAGCACAAGCATTTATATCAAACTTATAACATCTAGAACAACTTTTGCTTGTTGATGTTTGAGAGTTTGAGAAAGCATCATTAGATGAAGTTGTAGCATTGTTCTTGAGGTTGTCAAGTTGAACTTCTAATGCTATGTGACTAGTCTTTAAGCTATCAAAGCTCTTTTGAAGTTCAAGCTTTTCATCCTCAAGTTTCTTGCAAGCATCCTTAGCTAGGAAAGATTCCCTAGTTAATTCATCTACCAACAACTTATCTTTAGCTAGGGATTTCTTGAGGCTAAGAATTTCTTTCTCCTTTTCCTTGATCGAGTCCTCTTGCACCTTGAAACCCTTCTTTTCAATTACAAGGGCATCCTCAAGGGCAATGGTTTTCTCCCGCTCAAGTCTAAAGAGTTCTTCTTGCACCTCAAGAGTCCCATCTCTATTCTCAATTTCTTTCATTAAAAACATGATTTTCTTAGTTGCCTTTTTACCAAAACTAGTGATCATTTTTTCAAAGTCGAAATCATTTTCACTATCATCATCTAGGGGCGGGGTGGGAGTGTCTACCTTGGAGCCCCTAGCCATGAGGCAAGTGTGGGTGAAGTCATCTTCATCATCGGTGAGATCTTCAAATAGTGATGACTTGTTGATTGGTTCCTTAATGGTTATGGTAGCAAGACCGGCTTCTATGTCGGAGTCGGAGCTATCATCATTTGAATCCCATTCTTCGCCCAAATGAGCTTCACCAACTTCCTTTCTCTTGTTCTTGTCAAACTTGTTGGTGTCTCTTCTCCTCACTTTTATGTTAGGGCACTCCGCAATGAAATGTCCCTCCTTGCCACACCCAAAGCATGGTCTCTTTGAAGTTCTCTTGGTCTTGATCTTGTCCTTGTCCTTGTTCTTGTTGAGGAAGCCACCCTTCTTGAACATCTTGTTGAATTTCCTTACAAAGAGAGCCATTTGTTCGGGAGTCATGTCCATGTCACTATCTTCATCATCATCTTCCTCGGCCATGATTCTTGAGGTGGATGAGTTTGACCTTTTCTCCTTGCTAGATGCTTTGAGGGCCACTCCCTTGTTCTTCTCAAGTTGTTCATGCATCTTTGACATCTATTGTGAGAGCTTGGACTCCTTGACGGTGATGAGGTGTTCTTCCATTCTTCCAATCACATCCGCCGGAGTGAACTTGTTGAATCCTCTCTTTTCCCTTATGAGAGTAGGGAGTTGGACATCCCTTGCCATGTAAGCGGAGAGAATCTTGTCAACTACTTCTCTTCTTCCCCATCTTGTACTTCCAAGTGATTTGATCTTGTTGATGATCTTGTTCAATCGGTTGTACATGTCTTGTGGTGATTCATCATCCTTGATGACAAACCGGTTGAGCTCACTTTCCAAGGCTCGGATCCTTCCTTCCCTTACTTGCTTTGTCCCTTCATGATTGATGAACAAGGTGTCCCACACTTCTTTGGCGGACTTCAATCCATCTACCTTGTCATATTCTTCGGCCGTGAGTGAACTCTTGATGATGCGGATAGCTTGATAGTTTCTTTGTATCTCATTTGCTTGATCTTGAGATAGCGTTGCATCACCACTTGGAAATGTAATACCCCTGTTGACAATAGTCCAAAGTGCGGGATTCACCGCCATCAAATACTCCTCCATCGAGTTCTTCCACTTGGAATAGCCGGTTCCATCAAATTGGGGTATCTTCCCAATGTGGCTAGAACCCGATGGATGGTTAAAGGATAAGCGAGAATAATCAAAAGAGGTTCGAGTATAATCCCTTGATGGTCGTCGAGCGGAGCGGGTGGACCTTGCATCATCGAACTCTTCGTCCTCACTATCGGAGGACTCATCACCTCGTCCGTGCGCTTGATGACTAGTGCTTGCACCACGTGTGTTGTCTCCTCGAGGGGGAGGAGGCATGCCAACAACATTGTTGACGGGATCACCTTCGGCGAGAGGTAGGGCTTGATCATTTGGATTCGACATCTTCTTAACTCCAAGCGGTTAGGCTTCAAATATGGAGCAACCTGCTCTGATACCAATTGAAAGGATCAAGATGTCGACTAGAGGGGGGGTGAATAGTCGAACCTGAAAATCACAAACTTTTTCGCGGCTGTTAGACCCAGGTCCGGAGACTCCGGATATTTTTCTGGATACTCCGGAAATCCGGAGAATCGGGAAAATGTCCGGATAGTCCGGCACTGCTAGAGGGGAATTAAATCGACGGGATTTAAACTTTTCTCAAAAGTAAATGCGTGAAAATAGGTTATGCACCGAGGTGAGACAAGCACGTTTATCCACTCAAAACCCGTAGGAATCTCAACACGAAGTAGATCGGCACCAAACCCTAAATAAGTGTTCAAGCAAGAAACAAGCATGCAACAAGATGAACAAGCACAAAAGACACAGGATTTGTTACCGGAGTTCAACCTCACACCTTGAGGTCTACGTCTCCGTTGAGGTACCCACGAAGGGTGGACCTTTACACCTAGGTCACTTTCCTCCCTCTAGCGACCATGAAGATCGAGCTAGAGTTACTTACTCAATGTCGGGGTGATACAAACTTCCTTGGGCAGCCACAACCTTTGGATGCTCCAAGGCAACGCCTAGCCGGCTAGGAGCTCAAAGCTCCAAGAGTAACAAACACGAATTTTGCCAACCAAGCGAAGAACGAGGTGCTCTAGAGATGGGAAATCAGCTCACTAGCACTCTCCAAGCCCTTGCTCTCAAATCCTCCTTAACTCCCTCAACAAATCTCACCAACTTTGAGCCAAAGGGAGAGGGGGGAGGAGTAAATGAAGTTTGCAGCAGTTCAGGACGAAAAAGGCAGGGAGAGAAGTAAATGAAGGGGTGGAGGGGGCTTTTATACCCCCTCACCCAGAATATAGCCGTTGAGGCTTTATGACCCGGAGTATCCGGGATAAACCCTGAGTCTCCGGGAAGTCCGGAGTCTCCGGGGAAAAACCCGGACACTCCGGCCTTCCAAGGCCAGCACCCAAGAAAAGATCCCCGTGTATGTGTTGGTGCAAATGTGTCTCTCATAGGTTTTGTTTTAGCAACTAGAGCACCTGTTCGACCCTTGGAAGACATAATTCCTGTCCCTCTTGATAGTACGGCATTCCTAGGACTCAAATTCAAAAGTAAAGATAAATAAACCTTCTTAGGAATCCTTTTAGAGCACCACTTTCTTTTTGTGTAGTCAAGGAGCTGTGCTTGATGCCATACATAATTTTAATACCTGCTCATGGACTAGGTAAATTCATTAGCCACTTAGGTGTGTGTCATTATATCACCAAAACCCACTTAGGGGGCCAAGATACTCTTCAATTTTCTAAATTTCTACACTAATTATACTATTTCTAAACTATTTTCTGATTTTCTAAACTATTTTCTAAATTTCTACGCTAATTCTACTACTTCTAAACTATTTTTCTGAAATTCTAAAATATTTTCTAAATTCTAAACTATTTTCTAAAATTTTAAACTATTATATGAAATTCTAAACTATTTTCTAAATTTCTGAATTTCTAAACTATTTTCTAAATTTCTACGCTAATTCTACTACTTCTAAACTATTTTTCTGAAATTTTAAACTATTTTCTAAATTCTAAACTATTTTCTAAATTTTTAAACTATTATATGAAATTCTAAACTATTTTCTAAATTTCTATGCTAATTCTAGTATTTCTAAACTATTTTCTAAATTTCTAATATATTTTCAAAAGTTCTAGAAATATTACCAGTGGAACGGAAGAGCTTCTCCGCCAGATGCTCCTTCTCTTCTGTCGAATGAGGAATGGCTGAGGACTGAGCTGCGAGGAGGAGGTGCACGTGCTTTTATAGGAGAAAGGGCACCTACCGCCTTCTGATTTGGCGGTAGATCGTTCTACCACCAAATCAAATGGCGGTTGGACCTGCCGCCCTTTCACACGGCGGTTGGTCGGTCAACCGCCATTTCCTTTGGCGGCTGCTCCAACCGTTGAACTAACTGGCGGTTGGTTCACGCGCTATACAACCACGTCATTACCACCGTTTGAAACGGTGATTATTGGGCTTGCTGCCATTTGAAACGGCGGTTCGAGACTACTTTTGACAAAGTTTGAAACAACTATTTATTTTCAGAAAATCGTTGAAAATTAAATATAAAAAAATTCAGCTAAATGAAGCTCCCAAATGATTGCATTGGAAACCGTCAGCAGACAGCACGGTGGTTTCGCATGCTAACACGTATCCTGTCCAATTGAGAATTGCCCGGCCTTTGGGAATGCCCATGGGCCATGGGTAACACAGTTGCAGTGAGCCTCCTCCTCTCTGATCCAACCAGCTTCCTGCCTGCCTGATGGTTCTGCTGCATTCAGGAAACATGGAACAATCAGAAGTAGGTTGAGTTGAGAGAGGGAGATTTTCCTTGGAAGTAGGTGTAGGGGTTGTCTTGCTGTCCAATTTCAGTCTCATCGACGGTTCCTTTCCAATTGGACCATTGCCGTTTCGTTTTCCCTGTTAGGTCGTGACTCGCGACCTAGCTAGCTGCCCTGTGATCCCCCCACTCACATATTCTGAATCAGGTGCCAGCAAGTTCCGTAGAAACAGGTACTACGAAATAGCTAACAAAACCACGATTTTCTGCCCCCCCCCCCCCCCCCCCTTTTTTTTTATCACAGTAATCCTTTTTGATAGAGACCGCGTCAGTCTTGCAATTAGAGTCTCTATCTTGCCTTTCCTTAGTTGTTAATCCTCAGCGATTTAGCATTTTCTAGTAGGAGCATAAAGCTTCGCTGGGCAGAGCCAAAAAGCAGACTAGTGATGACTGATGAAGCGAAGAGTGACCTCCCAGCTAACTGTCTTTCTACGAATAGTCTTCCTCCGACCAACCACTGAGGTGAAGCGGAAACTGGAGGCCGACGATGCTTGCACAGTAATAGTAGTCAATGCTTCCGTTACATTTTTCCTTGTCCCCAGAGAGCAGATCTTGGTTGCATCATGTCCTTGTGTAAGCAGCAACTGATTAGCGAGACCTGAAACTGAATCGCTGACGTGTGCCTGAGCTGACAAAGTGAAAATCCGTGCATTTTACGAGCTTTAGTGTCCAATAATTCTCAAACTTGCATGCAGTCAAATAAAGATTGCTCGGAGATCCTCTCACTGCATTTTTCATCGCAGGTGTGCTTGCCCTTGCACGCCAGTTCAAGATAGGAAACCAGCGGTTTCCATTCCTTGCAGGAACAAACACCTCGCTCAGAAAAGACTTGTTTGTTATAATATCCTTATGCTTGACGTAAAGTGACTTAAGTCTTTTACGACGCACAATACGACGTATACTAACGATTGAAAACAGACTTGTATGTAATATAAAAGGATCTATATGTAAGATCCGACGGTTAAGATTAATTTCATACTACTGTATAAGGGTACCATCGGAAATGTAATATATGAATTGGGAGTGTCTTGACTGAATAGGTAAGAGGACAATTTTTCCAAATAATATATTTTAAGAAAATTACCATTTTAACCATAGTAAAAATCCGATAATCCTATACTACCGAAGGGTCGTATCGGGCACTGTAAAAGACCTCTGAGTGATTTACGAGAGAGCTCGCAATTGCCGTGAATAGATGGAACAGCAAGCGAGCAGCTCTTTTCCAACAAGGTCCGGCGTCGCCGTCTTCTCGAGCTGACGCTACCGTTTTCCCAGGTGATCACACATCCGCTGTGATCTGCCCCGGCCCGAAGCTGCTCAGCTACTCCAGTCTCCACTTTGCATGGCGTCGAAAGAATCCCAGCGACAATGCTTAGAAAGCGTTGCTGTTTTGCCTTCTCGCAAGGATCAGTCGCGAATCACGACGGCGAATTTACGAACAAAGCTATCGATCGCGTCGCGTCGACACACGACCTGCGTACCCCGGCGCGCGGGCCACTGGTGACGACCCACCAACCTCTCTGCATCGTCGCTTTGCTTGAGCTAAAAGTACTCGCAACGCAGCACGCATTGACGACGCCGGGCGCGCGCGCACCGGCTCCGCTCCCGCCCCAATCTTTTCCCTCCTCGTCCGTCTCGCTGCCTGCTTCCCCCCAGTTCTTCAGTCCCGGTACCGTACCCCACGGCCAGCTATAAGTAGCTGCCTGGGCCTGGCTCCGCTCCGCCTGCCCAGCAGCGCATCCGGCGACGAAGCCAACGTACGGCGACCACCGCCTTCATCAGTTCGTGAGTGAGTGAGTGAGCGGCGCACGACGCGACCATGGCCCGGGCTTCCTCGTCCATGTTCCTTGGTGCGGCGGCCGCAGTGGTGGTTGTGGTCCTTGCCGTCGCGCCGTCGGCGCTCGCCGGCGACCCGGACTACCTCCAGGACCTCTGCGTCGCCGACCTCAACTCCGGTAAGCTTCCATCCCGGCCGGCTTCAATTTGCCCAGCAGCACCTTGCCGCGCGCGACACCGGCATTTCTTTGCGTAGCTTTTCTCTGTGTGCTAGCCATGAGCACACACAGTAAATTTCCAAGGAAGGCGCAGAGCCACACAGTACACAGACGTGAGAGCAGCTGCCCTTTTGCTTTTTCCATGAGTGACAGACAGCGAATCCACGTGACCGCGTCAATGATTGGATTTGGAGAGCAGATCCACAATTCCGTTGACACAATGTAGTTTTATTTTTTCTCAGAAGAATATGCTTCGTGCCTGACCAGTTGTTAAAACAAGGCAAAACAATGTAGTGATGATTTCTCAGTCCGTTTGGAACTTCCTTTTAGGCTACGTACGTACAATGCTGCACGCGCAATGAAAATCCGTTTCAAATCTCACAGTTTGCACCCGCAAAAAAAAAAAAACAAATCTCACAGTTTGGATTGCAAGCCGTTGCTAAGCGCCCTGAGTAGCTCTGCAAAGTGTTCTTTTACTGGAAGATGGCAAACAGAACCCTACACAGAGCATACTGGTTCTTGCATAAGGCCAGAGCTTGCACATCTTTTCACGTGCCTCAAATCCAATATCATACTATTCACCAGAGCACCAGAGCACCAGAGCCTGTCTGATCTGGGCGCGCGCACGCATGGAACCGCCGCACGCCATGTGCCCCCATGTCCTGACACAGACGCAATGAACCACGCCCACGGCCGTGCATACTCTGACGCGACCGACGCCGGCGCGCTCGCATGTTGCAGAGGTGAAGGTGAACGGGTTCCCGTGCAAGGCGAACGCCACCGCCGACGACTTCTTCTCCAGCGTCCTCGCCAAGCCGGGCGCCACCAACAACTCCGTGGGCTCCGTCGTCACGGGCGCCAACGTCGAGAAGGTCCCGGGGCTCAACACGCTGGGCGTGTCGCTCTCCCGCATCGACTACGCCCCCGGAGGGCTCAACCCGCCGCACACGCACCCGCGCGCCACCGAGCTCGTCTTCGTCCTCTACGGCACGCTCGACGTCGGTTTCGTCACCACAGCGAACAAGCTCGTCGCCAAGACCATCTCCCAGGGCGACGTCTTCGCGTTCCCGCGCGGGCTCGTGCACTTCCAGAGGAACGCCGGCGACGAGCCCGCTGCCGTCATCTCGGCCTTCAACAGCCAGCTCCCCGGCACGCAGTCCATCGCCATGACGCTCTTCGGGGCCTCGCCTGAGGTGCCCGACGAAGTGCTCGCCAAGGCCTTCCAGATCGGCGCAGAGGAGGTGGACAAGATCAAGGCCAAGTTCGCGCCCAAGAAGAGCTGAGGATCCGGAGGAAATTTTGTCAGAGACCAATCATTGGCGATGAACTGGTGGTATGCGTTGGTTGGTTCGATTAATTTGCTGGTGCTTTCCGTTTGTGTGATTGGGGGTGCCATGCAATCGTACGTGCCGTTGGGTTTGTGATATGATCTGCAGCATGAGTTAGTAGGTTTCTCTGGTAATAAGCTGCAGGTCTCTGCCGGAGAACATTCTGTTCATCTTATTTTAATATAGCGCAATCATTTGTAAACCATTTGATATTACTATGACACATGTTTTTTTAATTATTTACCGATCCTAGGACAAATCCGGTAATCGTTATGCTTGATTCGACATTGTTGCATATGATCTGCTGACACCGGAGTGACCTCTGAATTAACTAGTGTGAAGTTGAAGTCTGAACTGAAAATTTTAAATCGGCCCATGGAGTGGCCGGCGCTGAGGCGCCCAGCTTCGCCCCTGGCACGAACGACGATGGAATCAACTCACACCGCAAACGCAAACGGTTTGGCTTCAGCAGCCAAACACCTCGGTCGATTTCCCCATCAGTTACTCCTTCCCACGGGTGCATCAGTGATGCTATGGCGTCGTGCCGGCCGTCGCGCCCGACACTAGTGGGGCCGCCGCATCCGCCGAGGAGGGGATCGAGGCGCTGCAGAATCAAGGAGGTCAGCCGCTACCGCCGCCTCAACTCCGTAAGTCTCTTGCGCCGCGGATGCCAAGGCCAAGCCCCTATCGGATGAGGTCGGCCCAAATGTGGCCGAGGGCGAGGGCGAGGCAGCGTGAGCTGCACTGTCAGTGGCGGAAGGAGCTCAGGCCCACGAGCATGAAGGAGACGGGCGAGGATGTCGTGCAGGGAATAAGAGAAAATTGTGCCAGGCTGGTGGTTCGTGGGACCCATAGTTGAGGATGGTGCTGGTAGCCAAACACCCCAATTTGAGTATGGAGTTTTCGAGTTGAATCAGCTCCACTGAAGTTAGAGTCATCTCAAACACACCCAATACGAGTAAAAAATAATTTTGCAGCTCAGGTATAGCAGTCTGAAACGTTGGCGGAAGCCAGAACGATTATGGTCTTGACTGGTTGTCAATTAGTAAAGCCTACGGTACTAATTACATATAGGGTCTTGGGCCCCACAACTCAATGGGCCCACGGCCATCGCCCCACCTGCCCACCACCTAGAGCCGGCCCTGGGTTCACTGAGAACCTTCGAAGAAAAATTTCAGTTGTAATTAGAACAAACAAGTTGTTGACACCTAAAATTGGCAAGACTAGGTCGGCCGGTCTAACCGGTGGCCCACCCGGTCAGACCGTCCCGGTCAAAGTCCTCAAAAGTCAATTTGGACTTCATCATTGGATAGGTCTCGTTGAGTACATCAAGATCCATATATAGAACGTCCAATTCGGAATCCGGATGAAAGAGATATGGCTTCTGAAAGATCTGCACGTCACATAGGCGGTTAGACCGGCCCCGTAGGCGGTTAGACCGCCTCGTACTGCCAAAACTGGTTAGGAGTCGTATTTCAACATGATTTCGTAAGGGTTTTGACTCCCAATGGGGCAAGACCTTGTCAGATGGTGAGATCTGGACAGCCCACGGGGGTGTTAATCCATGTGGTTTAGTTGTTCGGCAGGGAGGAGTCTAAGGCTAAGAACTCGAAGGTCGCACACGAATACGCGGAACACAGAGAACACGACGAGTTTATACTAGTTCGGGCCTCCGAGAGTAATACCCTACGTCCAGTTGTTGGTGTAGATTGCTTGAGGATTGGATCTGAGTACAAGAGGTCACCTCGTCCGCGTTATATTTGCTAGCGGATGAGGTCGGTTCCCAGACTCCTGGTCGGTTACGACCAGGAGACCTAAGTCTACATTACACATCTTGCCATATCCCATCGATTTACTTTGGCCGTAATTCACGAGGTCTTGTTCCGTGCGCCGAGTCTTGAGGTCGTGATGGATTAGGCCGTCTGGGGAATCTTCTAGAAGGTCTTCAGGAGGTCGTGCGGGCCGCCAACTAGGTCGGTTGGGCCCACTGACAGGTCAACGGGTCTTCTGGTAGGCCAGACCTACTTTGTCAGGGACGGCTGTGAGCCTGGTCGGTGGGGACCCAAGGGTACCCATGTCTCACAAGCCCCCGAGCGAGGTGTAGGCGCAGCGACCGTAGAAAGGTCATGACGAAGTCGTAGAGCTATCGACAGGTCAAATAGCATGCACGTCGGTCCAAAAGAAAAGATCAAATCGACTTAGCAGCCGACCTGTTTGAAGTCTTGCCGAATCGAAGGGAGGTAGAGTGACGACCTATGGGATGCAGACTTCCGATAGATCGAAACGACGACGAAAAAATTCAGAGGGCATCGAGGATGCACTCAAAGAGTAGTATCTGAGCATCGTGACGGGAAGGATGGCCGGTATGATGATCCAAAAAAGAGAAGAAAAGAAAAAAAATAGGTCGAATAACGACGTGATGAGAAAGAGGTTTCCAAACAGGTCGGTACAACAAAGAAAACAAGAGGGCGTCGAAGGCGCACTCGTAGAGTAGTCCCCGAGCATTGAAGCAGGCAACATGGCTGGTTTGATGCTCAAAAAGAGAAGAAAACTGAGTCATGGTCTTGATCAAACGAAGTGTAGAGACACCCAGATCTCCAAGCATGGCTGCAAGGAGTCTGGCAGGGCCGACCTCAAGAAGGCCTTGTAGGCGTGCCGACCTCGAAGAGGCCTCAAGTCGATGATGTCCAGTATCCGAGGATACCCAGCAGAATCTTGAAAGGCGCGTCACATGAAGAGGTTGTCGACGATGCCGTAGCTGAAGTTGTGATGTCCGGAGCCAGTCGATGATGAACCCAAATAATCCGTTGATCTTGATCATATGGAGTGTAGAGACATCCAGATATCTTGCATAGTTGCAAAGAGTCTAGCAGAGCCACCCGAGGCATGCCGACCTTAAGAAGGTCTCAAGTCAAAAGCGCCCAAGCACCCAGAGGTACTTGGCAGGGCCACTAGGCGCGCACCCCACAGGGAGGCCTTCATCCCCGACGTAAAATCTTGGGTGTCCAGAGCAGGCTAACAGGGCTATAAGAGCACACCGACCTCAGAAGGTCATGCATTCGGGGCGCCCAACTAGGTTGGCAGGGCCAGAGTCATACTAAGGTATTGCAAAACCTAGGTATGAAGGCACGCCGACCTCAAGGAGGTCGTTTTGGTGTCCAGACGACCAACATAGCTGCTAGCCATCCAGCGGAGCCGTGATACTAAGGTATTGACGACCTCAGTAATAGGCACACCGACCACGGGGGCCCGACGAAAATTGTAGACGTGAAGCTTCTGACATCGATAGTACTTTTGGATCTCCAGGTGCCCAGAAGGATCTGACAGAGCGGCAAGGCACGCCTACCTCAGAAGGTCTTCAATCGAACCTACGACCATTCTGCTTAGGAAACAGAAATATAGGTTGATTGGAATAGGTCCGTTTACGTGCAGAGCCATAGCGGGTGCATCAGGACGCAGAGCCTAGCGGGTGCAAATAAAAGACATCAGGTCGTGGAGGAAGGTCGTAAAGTCGTCGTCGAAAAGGGGCTAAATTAGGCGCGGAGCCATTGGACACAGGGCCAGGTCTTGTCGTGTAGCGTAGACTGCAGAGTCACGGGTCAATAGTGGTCGGAGATTCTCTTGCCACCCAGAAAACGACAAACTGCCCACTGATCGAGGGGGTTACTATAGCCATGTCACCTCTGCGGCGGGGCTCAGGCATCATTGATGCACAAACGACGAAGACGTCGTGAGTCAGAAAGAGTAATGTCATCGCCTTTAATCATGCACAGGCTACAGGTCCCGATATCACGTGGTGACAGTGTCATCACTTCGCCAGCTGCCCGAGGCGTGGCTTTGGCTATAAATAGCACCTTTGTACTGAGGGAGGCAAGCACCGAAACACAGTTGAGCTATGAAGCCGCAGTGTAGTATTCCCACCATGCCATGAGCATGTGTTCGTCCACCAGATTGTAGAGCTTTGTTCTTGTAGATGCTTGGAGCTAGGAGAATTCTCGTGAAAAGGAGGCAACACCTTCACTCTACCCACCCTGCCTCTGCGGGGTACCATGTAGAGTTTGGAGGTGATGCTGTTCGAGCTGGAGCTATAGCAGAACATCTCTGGTGAGCACTGAGAGCTCACTAGGGCTTGGTTTTCAACACCGAAGAGCAAGCTTGTGTCTGCATTCCAATAGTTGGAGCCGAGCGTGCCTTAGATTACGTGTCATCCTGCAGTTTTCTCTCGCAAGGCCGCCATCAAGGTCCTGCTGCTAGGAGAAGTCTCGCGATGTACTCTGCTCCAACAAAGTAGGTCGTGGTGACTGCTCTGGGTGGCCCATGCCTTGTAGTATGTTTATTTTGTGTGTCAGGTTCTGGATCCAATGAGGTTGCATGCGACTTGTGTACCTTCAGATTCTGGATCCAGTGAGGTCGTAGGCGGTTTGTATACCTTCAGGTGGTCATGTAATGTTTGCTCTCTTCTGTCATGTATTTGGTCGATTTGATAACATGATTTGTCGAAGACCTAAATTAACGTGATGCAGGGGCTTGCGAAATGATTTGCCATCAAGACAACCTGATGTTGTCTTTGTGGCTAACGACCTAAACTCAGATTTAGGTCGTAGTTATAGCCTTTTAGCGAAAAATCCACCTTAATCTTCTCGCGAACTTCTCGGGATAGAGCCGTTGAGGCGCATTGTACGGTGGAAGGAGCTGCAACAGATAGATTCGGTGGACCCCCCTATAAATAGGACAGCCCGAGGCGGGGTTGACCCCATTCCCCTTCTTCTTCCTCCCGTCGCTGACGCTTCCCCTTCTGTCGCTTTCTTTCTCCCGCGCCGTAGCGATCTTGCGTCTGCCTTGCTCCCGCGCCCATCCGTCCAGCCTCCAGCTCCGCCCAGGCTCGCGCTAGCGCCGCTGCTTCGCGTCGTGCTCCTTTTGTGCATGTGCGTCAAAACCTTGTGCCACATCAGATCTAGCACCAACCCTAGCGGCGAGATGGCGACGGAGGGAGCTTCCATCCCAGACCCGCAGGCAGCGTGGGTCCGGTCGACGATGACGAGGCCAAGATCAAGACGCTGGTGGAGTGTGGGCTGCTCCGGCCGAAGGCAGAGGTTGAGTGGAGGGCTACCGCTGGGGAGCAGTTCCCGAGCGAGGACGTCAAGGAGCAGGTCGTCTTCAGTTCCTTCTTCGAGTGCGGCTTCAACCTCCCGGTGGGAGACTTCTTCCGCGGTCTACTGTACTACTACCAGCTAGAGCTGGTACACCTCATCCCCAACTCCATAACTGTAGTTTCCACTTTCATTCATTTCTATGAGGCGTATCTGGGGATATCGCCTCACTTCTTGCTGTGGAGGTATTTTTTCTGTGTCAAAAGCACTGGCAAGAGGTCTGAGCCGGTGGGGGCTGTAATGTTCAACTTGAGGTTAGGCCTCAAAGCGGAGTTGATAGATACCGACCTCCCCGACAACACTGCTGGGTGGAGGTCGGAGTGGTTCTACATAGCGGACCAGCTTCCTGGTATTCCACATCACACTGGTTATAAGCCAGTGAAGATGAATGAGTGGGACTTGGGGTTGTCGTCCCGCGATCTTGCGGAGCTCAAGCTGGTCGTGGAGCTTGTCATCGAGCTGAAGAAGCAAGGAGTGACAGGAGCGGCGGTGGCTAGGTTCTGCCGGCGAATGATTCAGCCGATCAAGGATCGGGTCCACCCGGCGCATGAGTACTGGGGGCAATCGGACCCCACGCGCGAGGTCAACCACAAAGTCTCCAAGGAGGAGATGGCGGCTAGAGTTTCCCAGATATATTTTGGGAAGGTGAGGGTGAAGAAGTGCCCTAAGGCACACTCGCTAAAGAGGCCGACTGATCCGGTAAGATCCTGAGATCTACCTTAAGGTTGTTTCGCTTCGCTTGTTAGTTGTTTAGGTCATATGACGCCTTGATCGTCTGTGTGCAGGAGTGCAAGGTTCAGATGTGGTGCCCGACACCTCTCCCTGAGGGTGAGCCGCACTGTAAGAAGCTTAGGTGGGACAAGTACAAGCCACCAGCAATCTGTCTGTTGGAGGCTTACGAGTCTGACTCATCGATGGAGGCTGACGAAGATACTGATGCAGAGGCTGGGACAGACCCAGACGCTGGCGGCGCCGCGAGGTCCCAACGCAGAAGTAGGTCGACGGTTGGAAAGAAGTCGTCTTTAGCTGTTGCTGCAGCTATCTCTGCGGTGATGGCCGTAGAGCAGAAGAAGAGGAAGAGGAAGAGGAAGGCCACTTCCCCTCCAGCGGTTGTTACTCTATCAATTCTGACGCCTCGCTCGCGAGAGGTCGAGTCGAAAGAGGAGGAGGAAGAGTCAGAGAAGGAGAAGGATGAGGCGGTCGAGGATTTGCCGGTCCCTGAGGAGCGACCGACTAGGAGGTCAGAGAGTCCTGCTGCCAAGAGGCAGTGGGAGCTAGTACAGAAGACGTCAGAGGAAGCCCTTCGACGTGGATTGGAGGCGCAGTGCACTGCTGCAGCGGCGCAGGCAAGGATGCCTGCAACGATTAAGCCTCAGGTATTTTGGCCGAAGACTCGGCTCCCGTTCATGATGTGGTAAAGTCTTGATGGCTAGTTGTGTCTTTTACTTAATATCTTGCAAGTTCTTGTCTTTACAAGGTGTTTTGCCATGCAGGCCTGTAATGAGGCCACAAGGGGGTCTAGGTGCCCCATCTTCTCCCTCCCGCACGAGGTCGCCTGAGCCACAGGTCGTGGGGGAGGTGCTTGCAGATGACGCGCGCACTGCTACTCCGCCGCGAGGAGCGGTTGAAAGTAGGGCGACTTCGCCGCCTGTGGCGGTCGCAAGGGTGGAGACTCCCCCGCGCGCTGCTGGTGCTGGAGGCGCTTCCGCTGGAGACGTTGGGACAACGACCTCCCCAATGATCATCGACGCCGACCCCATCAGTGCAGTCCCTGGTGGGGCGGAGGACCTGGTCAGGGACCAGCCTCAAATTGACCTGGCGCTAGGAGGTCCAGAAACATCTGGTGCGCTGGTACCTCCATCTTCGTCCTCAAGCCCAAGGTTGCCACGATGATCGATTAACTGGAATCACACCCCTTGGCAGGAGAACAGGTTTGAAGACAACGAGGACATGCATGCCTTGTGGACTAGCATTGTCACCATCAATAACACACTGACGATGAGTTGGCCATGACATGTTGCTGTCACTTGATTATATGTGTTCGAAATGATGTTGATGATCTTGTTGTGCTGTGACAGTCGCTAGCAGAGAGGGCTAAGGGCCGGGCTGACCTGCTGAAGAATACAACGGAGAAAGATCAACAGATTATAGACCTTGAGTGAGAGCTCAAGGGGGTCCGCGAGGCGGCAGCCGCTAAGAAGAAGAAGCTCGAGGATGAGCTCGCCGAGGAGAAGCGCAAGGCCGTGGAGGCTATCGCGCAGTTCAATACAATGGCTACTGGTAGGTCGAATTCTGATGTTGACGATCCCTTTTGAGAAGAAGGTCATTAGCTGTGTGCTAACTGTTGTATCTTGCAGATTTCCGTAATCGTGAGGAGGAGTTGAAGAATGCTCTGGCGACCTCTAGGAGCAAGGTTCGGGATTTGGAGATAAAGGTCCACGAGATCGAGGCTGGAGGCCTGGAGCTCAAATGAGCGATGAAAGAAGCTACTGACAGTGAGTACGCCATATCCCAAAAGCTGGCTTATGAGACAGTAGCTCGTCGGGGCCTTGAAGCCGAATTCGAGGCTGTTTTGAAGTCATTGCAGAGTGACCAAATCACCATTGCAGGGTATGAGGTGGAGCTGAACGACCTCAAGGGTGCTGCCAACTATGCAATGGCTTGCATAGCTGTTCCGGAAGGGGGAGGAGCTGCAGTCCATTGTGGATCGCCTGGTAGACACTCCTAACAGTCTTTTAACCTTGCTGAAGGCGACGAGCTTGGCGGCGGTGACCGGTGTGTTGGTGAGAGTTAAGTCTCACTATCCTGACGTCGACATGGCCAAGATCATGGGAGGTGCTGACACCACAAAGGATCTCCAGGCCCTGGAGCTTGAAGTTGAAGAGGCTGCCATGGAGGTCATGGAGAACATTGACTTTGAAGGCAATGGCAGCAACGGTGGCGACTAGTAGTCTTGTGTCAGGAGCTATACCTCACCCACCTCTCATAACTTGTAAATAACGCTTCAGAGATATGTTTGGAAAAACTTTAACGATGTACCTACCTTTTGCCTGCACGAGCTTGGTTGATCTTGTAGATGTCTTGTGTTCTTGACTCGCTAACCACTACTCACAGAGAGGCTGGCTTACCAACCTCCACAGCTTAGCGTGGAGGCTTACGCGAGGTCGGTGCTCGAGGGAGGAGCATAGAGCTCAGGTCTGGCGACCTTTCCGACCAAGCATGCTCGTAGCGGCAAAAGGCTTCATACTCGTTAGGGATGGTGCCTTTAGGTCGGATGACCCTTAGGTTGGCGTTGAGCCAAGCCCCCGAGCACGTCGAGGGGAAGGAATAAGAGAGACTCGAAACCTCGGGTTTTTTTGAAACCCATGTGTTGGCTTTAGCCAAGCCCCCGAGCATGTCGAGGGGGAGGGTTCATTGTATGAGGGAGGAGGAGGTAGTGCTCGACTCTATAGCGGATGATTGCTTGAAATATTTATTTATCTAATATGAAAAAGGTACAAGGAAATACATAGCTTAAATTTAAAACTATTCTACGAATAGAATCGTCGTAGATGCTCCACGTTCCGGGGGTTGGGTACTCCTTGCCCATCGCCCCACCGGAGTCGATATGTTGACGGGCCGATAACTTCGGTGACGATGAAGGGCCCCTCCCAAGGGCGAGAGAGCTTGTGTATCTTGTTGGTCTTCCGGATGCATCTAAGGATGAGGTCGCCAATGTTGAAGGAAGTTTCCTTAACGTTGCGATCATGGTAATGACGTAGTTGTTGGTTGTGATGAGCTTGTCTCATGACAGCGGTGAGTCTTTGTTCTTCGAGCCTATCGAGGTGGAGCGGCATGTTTGTTCGGCCTCTCCTTTCTTGTAGAACTGGATTCGTGGAGCTACAAAAGCGATGTCGGTAGGAAGTACAACTTCTAATCCGTCGACCAGAAAGAAAGGCAAGAAGCCTATAGTAGAGCTGACTTTAGTCCTGAGCCTCAAATCACATGTGGCAGCTCGGCTAACCACCGGGTGGCGTAGTTGGAGGCGTCGTCGTATATACGGTCCTTAAGATCTTGGCGTACCATGCTGTTGGCTCTTTCGACTTGGCTGTTGAACCATGGCTGGGCGACCGAGGATTAGTAGACATGGATAAGATTATCTTGGCAAAAGTCCCCGGAAGACCGAGCCGGTGAAGGTCGCGCCTAAGTCGGTGATGATCCGTTAGGCACACCAAAGCGATGCTTGATGTCTCCGATGAACTTGATCGCTTCTTCCGATGTTACTTTCGCAACGAGTCGGACTTCAATCCACTTGGTGAATTTGTCAACGGCAACTAGGATATGTTTGTAGCCACCGGGGGCGGTACGGAACGGTCCTACAACGTCGAGACCCCACATAGCGAAGGGCCATGATGGAGGAATAGTGCGCGGGGGCTTGGTGGCAGGTGCCGCTTTGTTTGGCAAAGAATTGGCATCCCTTGCACCTCTTTACGAGGTCTTTAGTGTCGATTACGGCCATGGACCAATAGAATCCGGATCGGTACGCTTTGCCGACCGGGTTGGTGGATGCCGCGTGGCGACCACACTCGCCGCCGTTAATCTCGGCTAAGAGCCGGAGACCCTACGATCGTAAGATACACTTCATCAAGATGCCGGTGGAAGAAGCTTTCTGTAAAGGTCGGAACCAATCACGACGTAGTTAGCACTTCGCCGTGTGATGCGTTCTCGCTGCGCTTTGTCCTCGGGGACGAGCTGGTCGAGTATGAAGTCTATGAAGGGCTTGCGCCAATCATCCTCTTTTTCGACATTAGCACATCGCGGGGAGGTGCCGAGTTTTGGTCGCTTGTAGGTGGTTACGGATTATCGGGATCCGAAGCTTTATTGAAGGCTTGCGTTGGTCTTGGATGAACACACCGTTGGGACTAGAGATCGTCGAGAGCCTAGTTTGGAGAGTACGTTAGCGGTGACGTTGTTATTCCGTGGGACGTGCTTTGGAATTCGATCCCCTCGAAGTGGCCTTCGAGTTTACGAATCTCAACGCGGTAAGCATCCATTGTGTCCTTGACGCGGTCCCACTCTTTGTTGACTTGCTCGATGACGACCTTGGAATCACTAAAAGCCGGTAGTCACTTGATGCCAAGGGACACTGCTATTCGGAGCCCGTGGATCGGGGCTTCATACTCGCTCCGTTGTTAGAGGCCTTGTAATGGATTTGCGGGATGTACTTGAGATGTTCCCCCACGAGGGGAGATAAACAAGCACGCCTGCGCCTGCCCCTTCGAGGTCGAGGATGCTGTCGAAGTACATTATTCAGTGTTCAGGCCGCTAATTGGGAGGGGGCATCTGGATCTCTGTCCACTCAGACACAAAGTTTGCAAGGATATGTGACTTGATCGCTTGCCTGGGGCAAAACTCGATGTCGAATTCTCCAAGCTCGACGATGTGGCCGTTGGCGTCGCGGTTGTGGATGATCTCTCCTAAGGGGAACGAAGACAGAACCACGATCTTGTGAGCTTGGAAGTAATGGCGAAGCTTTCTCGATGTGATCGGGGAGCGCGTAGAGCGGCTTCCGAGGTTGTGTGTAACGTGTCTTAGCGTCGGCCAAGACCTCGCTCACGTAATACACGGGTCATTGAACGAGATAGGCCTACCCTTTTTCTTCTCGCTCGGCGACGAGAACCGTGCGACCACGTTAGCGGTGGCGGAGATGTAGAGTAGAAGTGTTTCCTTCGGGATTGGAGGTGTCATGACCGATGGCGTTGCCGAGGACTCTTTGAGAGCCTCAAATGCTTTTTGGGCTTCGTCGTCCCACACAAACTTGTCTACCTTTTTGAATAGCTTGAAGAAGGGTAAGCCTTTTTCATCGAGCTTGCCGATGAAACGACCTAGGGCCGCCACCATACCCGTGAGCTTCATGACGTCTTTCTTGTTGGATGGCTTGACCATCTTGCGAACAACATCGACCTTCGCCGGGTTGGCTTCAATACCTCGGTGGCCGACCATGAAGCCCGGGAGCAACCGGAAGGCACACCGAAGATGCACTTGGTTGGGTTGAGCTTCCACTGGAACTCCCATAGATTGGCGAAAGTCTCGGTGAGGTCGGCAATGAGATTGTCTTCCTCTCGTGGTTTTGACGACCACATCATCTACATAGGCTTTGACGTTTTTCCCGATTTGGGACTTGAGGCACTTACGAATTGCCTTCGGTATGTTGCTCCGGCGTTTTTGAGGCCAAAGGTCATGGCCTTATAGCAAGAGATGTCGTGAGGCATTATAAATGCCGTTTTGTCTTCGTCGTCGGGATGCAAGGCTATCTAGTGATACCCCCGAGTAGCGATCGAGGAAACAAAGTAGGACGGTACCGGCCCGTGGAGTCCACGACACGGTCGATACGAGGAAGAGGGAAAGGATCTTTTGGGCGGTGCTTGTTAAGGTTGGTGTAATCGATACATATCCTTAATCCACCGGTTTTCTTTAGTACAAGAACCGGGTTTGCGAGCCAAACCGGGTGTTGACATTCTCTTATAAAACCCTGCGCCTAAGAGCTTACGGACTTCTACTTCTATAGCTTGTTTTCTATCTTTTGCAAATCACCGCAGCTTTTGCTTGATAGGTCGTGTGGTCTTATTGACTTCAAGTTTGTGCTCAGCCAGCTCCCTAGGGACACCGGGCATATCGGATGGACTTCATGCGAAGATGTCGGCGTTGTCCCCGAGGAAGCTGGTGAGCGCGAGTTCCTATTTGGGGTCGAGGTCGGCCCCGATGACGACTTCCTTGGATGCGTCGGGCGAGGCCAAGGCAAACTTTCTTGACAGGTGGACTTGGGTCCAAAGCCGTGGTTGTACGCTTCTGCTCTGGTACCTGCAAGGTAGTTTGGTCGATCTTGGCTGCCGGGCGACCATGACCATTGCTGCAGCTTTGATCGGCGAATCCTTGGAGAGCTTGACGGTGGCACTTTCACGGTTGTAGGAGACCATGATGACTCCAAGGATGAAAAGGCTTCCGTTTGGCGCGGGCATCTTCATGACGAGGTAGGTGTGGTGCGGTATAGCCATGAACTTGGCGAGCATAGGTCATCCGAAGTTAGCGTGGTACGAAGAGCGGAAGTCCGCGACCTCGAACATCAGGTACTCTGTACGGAAGTTCTCCTCTGTGCCAAATGTGACCGGTAGGCATACACGACCTATGGGGTACGCAGCCTTGCCGGGCACAGCCCTGTAGAAGGGTTCATCACAAGCGGTCATTTTACTGAAGTTGAACTCCATCTTGCGCAGCGTCTCTGTGAAGATGATGTTTAGGCTGCTGCCCCCATCGATGAGGGTCTTAGGCAACCAGGACCCGTTGACTATGGGGTTGACGAGCAGCGGGTAGGTCCCGGGGTCAGGGATCTAAACCCAATGATCCTTCCTGAAGAAGGTGATTGGGAATTCAGACCACCGCAAAGGTCGCAGGTTTTCAGTGTTGACATGCCCGATCTCCCTGATGTTTGATCGAGTCTGTCAGTTGCTTTTGATCGCTTGGCGACCACCAACAATGAAGTTGATCTTGCGGTTAGCCTTCTGGAAAGCACCATTGGGGTTGCCCCCTTTGGGCGGTGGCGGTGGAGTCCGCTCCTTCCGGTTGTTGTCGCGGAGACTGTGGTCGTCCTGGCGACGTCGATCATCACATCGGTCGTCTCGTCGGTCACTGTGACGATCATCATGACGATCACTTTTGTGGTCGTCGCGCCTGTCATTGCGGTCATCACGACGGTAGTCGTCGCGCCTATCATTGCGCCGGTAGTCGCGGCGATAATCACATCGATCCCCATCGTCATTGCGAGGATAGGGCATGCAATCGCGGTAATCTCGTCGATCTGGTCGACAGTTACGATTATCGAAGCGTTGACCACCGTTCCAGTCGTCGTTGTTGTTGCTTCTGGTCTTCTTGGAGGTAGACAGGACTCCAAGGGCGCGCTTCAGCTGCTCGCACTCCCTCATGGTGTGTTTAGCATCGCGGTGGAACTGGCACTGGTCGTCCATGACCATATTGAAGTCACCTTCGAGGAAGGTGGAAGGTCTTGGTGGATCTATCACATAGGCTTCGCCAGAACGCTTGCGCGACCTGGTTCCTCCATCGTCGTGATCTTCTTCATTGAAGTTGTGCATCACCGCATCTTGATTGTTGACCAGTTTGTCGACGTAGGCCATGAGGTCACCGATGCTGTGTGCGTCAGCTTCGTGGATTTTCTCGAACAGCTTGATGTTGGTGATCCCCTTTTTGTAATAAGCGATGACGTCTTCATCTTTGACACCGGCAAGGGTGTTGTGGTTCTCGAAGTAGCGGTAGGTGTACTTGTCGGTGTTTTAAACCGGCAACCTACCAAGGGGAGTACCCGAGGTAGATGAATGTGGCCTCGCCGAGATCGGTAACTCGAAGGAAGAGACACGTGGCACACAATTTAGACAGGTTCGGGCCTCGAGGTGCGTAATACCCTACATCCTGTATGCTGCGTAGCTCTGAGTTGAATGGATAAGTTTACAAGATGATGCGTATATGAGAGAGAGGGGTCCCTGCCTCGCCTTATATAGCCCGGGAGGCAGGGTTACAAGTCGGTTTAGGGAGAGAGTACTAGTCGGGTACGTCTAGGAGTTCTCTACACAGTACAGGACATGTACAGCTTCCCATCCGAGTACTTCTCCACCGTAGTCCTTGCGCCTCACATCATCAGGTGCCGTGTGGCACAAGATGAATAGTCCCAGGGACCCACCGAGTAGTCGGTCCTGGTACCCACCGAGGTAGTGGGCCCAGGGAGGTCCATACGACAAGCCCTTGAGTACTTTGTAGTCGAGCAGGATAGCTTCGAGTAGTCTTGATGGCCTTGACAAGTAGTCCTCAGGCGTCCCCGAGTACTACAAGCCAAAAGTCCTCAAGAATACTTGAAGCATCCCGAGGCTGGAAGGTACTCCAGCTGATCCTCGAGTAGTCTTGAAGTCTTCTCGAGTAGTTCCCAAGCGTCCTCGAGTTCTTCTCTTGAAGGTCTTCAATAATACTCGTGTTGTCTTGAAGCTGAAATTTATATGGAAGTGCGATTGCAAAATCGCACTCCATATGCAGTAGCCCCCGAGCCTTAGGTTGAGTTGTAGACTCTGGCTGAGGGTCAATCTGAAATTCTGGCAAGATTATCCCGTAAAATCCAGAGAAAAAACCGAAGGACACGTGGCATGGAGCCCCCGAGCCTTGACTCGAGTACTTCCTCTCGAATGGAAGGGTCATCTTGATTGTAGAATGTGTCCTGAGTTGCTCTTGAATCTTGTCGCCACCCAGGTAGTTGAGTAGACGTAGCCGAGCCCCCGAGAATAGAGCGCGTCGACTACGGGAAGTTGAAAGGTCAGGCGGTCGCCGCTGAGTCAGCCACCGATACATATCCATCTGGCCGTTACGGAGCCGCCATTTGACTTATAAATAGAAGCCGAAACCTTTAGGGTTTTTCATCCCCCGCATTTGCAGCCATTCGAAACAGATCTAGCCAAGAGTCAGCCGCTTGTGCACACTGCCACCATGCCTTAGGCTGCAGATCCACGCGCATCGCCGCTTCTTTCCTTCAGAATAGGCCCTGAGCGAATGTGAGTAAAGACCCGCTGCATTTGGAGAATGAAGCCGTCCCCGTCGAAGACCATGAAGACCAGCGCTGGGAAAAAGAGGTCCCGTGAAGAGGCATTTGGATCCGCTGAGGGGTCAACGCCTCCGACATCTCCCCCGCGCCGGAATCCAAATAAGGAATGGAAGAAATCCAAGGCAAAGACTGAGGACTTGCTGGTGCTGCTGAACAGCGGTTTCCTTTGGGAGAAAGAGGTGGACATGTGGCGCGTTGCCGCGGGAGACCCGTATCCGATGGAGAAAAACCCCGACGAGATCCCGATGTTCACCCGGTTCGTGGAGCGTGGGTTGGCCCTCCCGGCGAGCGACTTCTTCAAAGGTGTTCTCGACTATTACGGTATCGAGTACCTAAACTTGAACCCCAATGGAATCTTTCACGTCTCCGTCTTCGTCCACTTCTGCGAAGCCTTCTTGGGGATCAAGCCACACTGGGTGCTGTTTCAAAAGTTCTTCCGCGTGAAGCCCTAGCCGAGCGCCAACGACCCAAGAGTAGTCGGAGGGGCCAGCATCCAGACGTGCGAAGACACCGAGAAGTACTTGGCATATAAGCTGATCGATTCCAATCAATATTGGAAAGCGAAGTGGTTCTACATCACCAACCACCACCCGGAGCTGCCGAAGCCAAGCAGGAAGCAGCCGAAGCATCGGCCCTGGTGGAACACGGAGCCGACGATGCAGGAGGGTATTCAGCTACCCGAGCTACTGCGGAAGATCAAGGCTTTGAGAGAAGCCGGGCTGAGGGCCGAACACATGGCCTTCAGCTTCATGAAGAGGAGGGTGCAGCCACTGATGGCTCGCGACACCCTCGGGTATCAGTACACCGGCGAGGGCGACACGTCGCGGATGCCTGGCGGTGAGATCGATGATGACGACATCGTCGAGAGGCTGGGCAGGATCTTCAAGGACATGCCGCCGTACACGCCCTGCCCGGTCCCCGAGTACTCCGCAGCTCATCCGCCGAACAAGGTAAGTAGCCGCACTCAGTGTCCGAGTACTGATTGTATGGTAGTAGTCATGCTCACCCAAGCTATATGTTGCAGGATGACATTGTAAAGTTTGTCTCTGAGCCAGCTTCGCCTCCCCGACTTGTGAATATTCCAGAGGAGGGGAAAGGCAAGGCCAAAGAGCGCCGCGAAGTCGGTGAAGGTGACGACACCTTCATCGTTGAAGACACGTCTGACGAGGAGGACGAGGAGACGCTTCAGGAGCGGTTCCAGTAGCGGTCCAGATTCAGCCGCCCTGGACTGCCCAACGTGCCCCTCATCAATGATCCTCCGACTAGCCTGGAGGCTACACTACAAGGTTTTTGTATCAAAATAAACGCCAAAAAAGTATTGCAATAGGCCGAAAAATGGTAGTAATAGTACTTTTGCTACCATATTATTTTGGTTAAAAGTCGTTGCACTTGTAACCGTAGCAATAGCTTAATGCAACAGTTTACGTTTTAGTAGCAATACAGTACCCATCTATTGCAACAATTTTGACTCTTTTGCAACACTTGGTGAGCGTTGTAACATAGGCCATTGCAACCACTATGGGTGTTGCAATGGTACCAATCGCAATGAACGAGACGTTGCTAGTGACACGTATTGCGACACGTTAGTTGTGTAGCAACACAATGCGGTGGCAACGGAGAACATAGGTGTTGCAATAGACTCGTTTTGCTAAGCGTAGAAATCATTGCAATAAACTGTCTCTATTACCACATCAACTAAATGGTTGCTATAGTTGGCTTAGGATATTGCAACGTTTTGGGAGGTTCGTTGCTACGTATAGGTCCTCTATTGCCACGTTTCCGAATGGTTGCTATAGGAGACATATGCTATTGCCACAGTACTTAGGTTGGTTGCTACAGTTAGGTCATCTATTGCCATGATACTGAATGGTTGCTATAGATAGGTTCTCTATTGCCACCGTCGCCTTTTTGTAGTTGCAAGAGAATGTATATGTTTTGCCACGATAGTTGTACCTATTGCCACATTTAAACGTAGTTGTCATATGTGAGTCTATTGGAACAGAATTTTGGTTGATTTCAAACATATATTGCGACGCCAGATTCATATATATGAATAATTAAATGCGTTGTTTTAATTATTGATTAGAATCACAAATTGAGAAATATGTAATGAATGAGGCATCGACATCCATTAAACCCAAATAAAATTTGTTCATACAGAATGAAACCAAAGACACCGAGTGTCAAGATCATTGAGAACACAAGTACGTATCATAACACATACTAATGCGGCAACCACACACAATTGTTTGAACTTATTGTACTAAAAAGACTAATGTTGTAGCAGTGAAGGTTCCATTGATGGCCATCTTCCCAACATTCGCATGCTCCTTCTGAAGCTCAAGATTCCTCCTGAAAAAATCATTGACATGCATTAGTTAAACAAAAGTTGTAGAAATAAAATTCATTGACATTCAAAAGGCAAATATGAACCTTGTCAATGCAAAGAGAGATAAAAGGTTTGACATAGTACCTATGCATTCTTTTTGGATGCTCTTTTCCTAGCTACAGTCTCCTTCAATTGCTTTGTTGTGGTGTAAACAACACCCTAATTTGCTCCTTTGTTTGGGGTTGCTGAATTACTTCTAGTTGTGCGCCCTCTAGGACGTTCTTCACCTGCAGGAGGAGTGGGTTGCTGTTCTGGCAGGCTGACATCTTGGTTAACCTGAAAAAATGGTTGGTGGTCAAAATTACACCCCTTGACAAGAATATGACATGTATGTTACAATTAAACATCCTTTAATTATCATGCAGCTACCTGCTCATTATGCATAATGTGTTCTCCCTCTGTAGTTGCATTTTGTGACCCCTCAATTGTTGCATCAAGAAAGCAACAATTGCAGGTGGTTCCACAACCGTTGCAGCAGCAGCAGTTGCAGCAGTAGCCTGCATTTTGAATTGGGTTGAAGCTCACGATTTTTAGTAAATGGACTATGAAAAAATAGATGTTAATATTACCAGTTGTAGTGAAGCTTGTTTTTGGGCTGCTTGCAACAACAACATAGCTTGCTTAAGTGCTTCTCTATCGGCCTCCCTTTCCTTGTTGACCTGTTCAAGCTGACGCTTATGTTCTTGCCTCTCTGCTTCCCTCTCCTCATTTTGAGAGTCTAGTCTATCTTGCAGCTGTCTAAACGATTCAATGAGGGCCTCCTCCTGTTGGACTCTGCGCTGGTAGTCCTCGGACAGTAGCTCCTTTCTAGTTGGGTACCTTGCAAGGTAACCATTAGCATGCATCTTGTTTGATTTGCATTTCCTTGTTTCCTTGTAGGTTGATTGGAAAATGCGGTTCTCGCTCCAAGTCCGAGACGACATTTGCGTCGGTGCCTTGACTCCGGCTCCATACTCTTCCCGTTTGTATTTTCCTAACAAAGTACATACATTTAGTTAATTATATATGTAATTCTAAGTGAGGACAGTTGCATCACTTAATAAGGGTTGTAAAAAAATTTAATACTCACATAGACTTCCCTAGATTCCTCGCTTGTCCATTCTCCATTTTGTTGGTGGGTGATGATAGAAAGCTCTATATCATTTGGCTCTTCACCAGTTAGTTGGTCCCTCAATTAGGCAAGAATGTAAACAAATTAATCATATTCCATAATCTAGGGTACTGTACAAGCTTATGTAAAGTAAGATCAGGAAGATATTAACCAGGAAATAAAAAACAAATCGTAACAGAAATATTTATTGCTATTGAATAACTAAAGGAATCCAATGTTTAAATTTTTTTAACACTTAGCATCCAGCTTTCTGTTTACAATAATGGAAAATAAATTATGCTATACTGGGCAGTGGGCATTGTCATTCGGGGGCACAAGTACAAACCATAAAATTTGCAAAAAGGAAAAACTTGTGACATAATTTGTTACCTTCTCATAGCTCACTTGAGAAAAATCCTTTGATCCGGTATTATGGTGCATCTTTCGATTCTGCCGATTTTGAGAATTCTTATTGCTAATTCTCTGCACACAAGCAACAATGATTTTAGTTTAATAAAATCAGCAGTGCACTATACATAAACCTTGATAGTGCCAAAACCTGGAATTACAAAATCAGCAGTGCACTGTATATAAACCTTGATAGTGTCAAAACCTTTATAAAATCAGCAGTGCACCATTTAAAAAATGGCAACAAACCTGGAATTCTTCGGTACCAAAATACAACACCAGATAGTGCCACTCAACAATGTCTAATTCTTCTGGCCTATGTCTCATTCTCTCTTCATAGGTGGTGTACGCCTTGTAGGTAGCACTCAATGTAGATCGCCATCCCTTGTAGCGGTCATTAGCCACGGTCCAAATCTTGATTATGTTTGCCTCATTATCCTCAAGGTACCACTTAGCCCGCTCAAATTAAATCCAAGATAAATTACTTCTTATACAATTTTTTTATTGCAATTTTGACAGCCACGCACATAGATGACATAAGCTTACCAGCACATCATTTTCTATTGCAATTCTGACGTCCACATGGATATCTCTCCATGTTCTTACTCCAATGAGAGGTGCTCTTTTCCGTGTGAATAGTGTTATTTCATCAATAAATGTTCGTTTGTTTGCACCTACAGGTCCTCCAAGCCTGGAGAACTGGATGCTAAGCTTCTGAGATGCCTCCTCGCTTCTCTTCTTTGTTGTCGTCCATCCTTTCAAGTTACCTCTTGGCTTTCTCTTTTTGGAGTCTTTTCCATGAAAAAAAATATATTCGAGCAAAAGAATTAATTAAGAAAGTGTTTACATAGTACAAATTTAATTGAACCTCACAATAAACTCGAAAATATTCAATACTTACTACTAGTTCCCTCTCCCGGTGGAATTAAACGCCGAGCATGGGATGGTCGCTGCATCGGTGGTGTGGGGTTGCTATCTTGACTAGAATGTTCAACTTGTGTATGCCGATTATCGTCGACATATGCCATCGCGTAAAATATTGGTCACTTGTGTCGATATAATATGATTGTGAATGAATTAATAATAGACACTTAGGGACGGATGTTATATTACTAATATTATCTAGTAGTCGTTCCACCCTTAACCATTCTTTGTAAGTTTTGGTGGTGTCATCCCTCTCGATATCTTTCAAATCTGGGTCAATAAAGCAAATATTAGTACAAAGGCTTCTGGAATATATAGAAAATAATACAACATGACACTTACCAGTGAATCGGTTTTGCCTATGCATGTTGGCCAGCCAGTCCTTGTAAGCATCAATTGGCTCCTCATCTTCATCTAAATTCATTTCCCTAATGGGTCTCCTTCTAGGTACTTTCAAGGGTGTTATGCTCACATGTTCGTCTATTATTTGGTCCTTGGACAACAATAGTCTGACCTCTTTTTCCGCCTCGTTACATGCTATCATAGCATCTACATGGTCTTCTACTTCGTGTTCTAACAGTGTTGCTGCATTACCACATCTCCTCTTGTAGTACAAATAGTCCCTTACCCTGTACCCCAATTGTAACTTCAACACAATCAAGTTACTCATGGTGAGCTCAGACCTACTGATTCTAACAGTAGAAGAGTCTTGCGTCCCCCCGGCGCCCCCTCGCAAGTGACGTACAGAGTCCATGTTTCAGCCGTGCTGCCAAATATTAGAATATTATCAAACTTAAGCACTAATGATTATATATACAAGTTATACTTAAAAGAAAACCAGTGTACATATAGTATGTGTACAGATAGTGAAAGTAATTAAAACTTAGTGCCACTTGTTCTAACTCCCCTAAATCCTAAACCCTGAATAATAGGTAAACCAACAAATATTTTATGTGTATAATTTGAATCAATAGTGTGTATAATTTGAGAACCAATGCTCTCACTATTCATATGATAGAGTGAAATTTCAGAAAACTCGCGCACACCATGTCATTGTCACTAAATCTTTAGAGTACAACTTTACTAATCGGTACTATAGTAATCACCGAAGAACTTAAACGGTGGGTCCTCTCGCTAGAGTAGAAAATTTCACACAACATTTCATCTTTGCTAGAACCCTAAACCAACATATCATCTTCCCTAGAACCCTAAACCCGAGATGATGAATCCATATAGATAGGAAGCCAAGAGTTGTTACCTATCATTGGTGTCATCGATTAGCGGGGATCTTTGTTGTTGAGCAGACGGCCACTCCCGTCGACCCGGACATGGTGGAGTTGTTGGCGTCCCCAGTGATGTCAACCCAGAGGCACGTGTTGACCCGAAAAGAGACGTGGTGATGTTGAGTCTTGATGAATGGGTCGGCGCCGCCACTGCCGGAGTTGTTGGCGTCCCCGTTCCTGAAGGTGTGCGCATAGACGCCGACAGAGGAGTTCCACTCGTTGGAGAAGTCTCCATGGTCGACTTCTCTTTGGTGGAAAGGCAAAACCCTAACTCGGTGGAGACAGGAGAAGGCGGCGTGGGGAAGATGAGGAACCGCGTGTAGATGAGAAGTTGCGAGGTTTAAGGGCGGCGTGGGGGAGGAAACGCGCGCGATCAATTTTTTGGCACGACATTTTCCCACGGGCGTGGAAACTTTCCTTGGGAAGCTTTTGGCGCTCGTGTACATCAAAGAGGTTTTGGAAATTTTTTGGCCGCATGGGGGGAGGACACTGGGGTGGGCGCGTGTTTAGATTGATTAGGTTTTTGTGCAAATCTTTGGCGCTCGACTGGTGCTCGACTTGGGCATCTTGGAGATTTTTTTAAATAAAAATTTTATTACTTACAAAATGTAAGATATACTTGTACCACTTTGTGAAAATCAATCCTAACTTTAATGGGATGTTTATGGGGCCAAACTATAACATTGTGTGCATGTACGTAATTTTCTGAGCAAGTTTACCTATTATTGTAATTTTTTTATTACTTACATAAAGATGAATGCTAGAAAACCCTAAAGTGCCAAAAAACATTCAAAGAACTAGGAGGAACACATCCTTTTGGATGCATAGGTGTTCCAAAAAAAGTATGAAGTCATTCGGAGAAATCGGTCAAGAACATCCTCACAAAGTCGTATGAGCCGCCACACATGCCCCTATAGACGAGCGAGAGATGTTCGTCCTCGCACGAGATGATTTGTACCGCTCTGTGAAAATCAATCCTAACTTTAATGGGATGTTTATGGGGCCAAACTATAACATTGTGTGCATGTACGCAATTTTCTAAGCAAGTTTACCTATTATTGTAATTTTTTATTACTTACATAAAAATAAATGCTAGAAAACCCTAAAGTGCCAAAAAAATTCAAAGAACTAGGAGGAACACATCCTTTTGGATGCATAGGTGTTCCAAAAAAAGTATGAAGTCATTCGGAGAAATCGGTCAAGCACATCCTCACAAAGTCGTATGAGCTGCCACACATGCCCCAATAGACGAGCGAGAGATGTTCGTCCTCGTACGAGATGATTTGTACCGCTTTGCAAAAATCGATCCTAACTTTAATTGGATGTTTATGGGGACAAACTAAAACATTGTGTGCATGTACGCAATTTTCTGAGCAAGTTTACCTATTATTGTAATTTTTTTATTACTTACATAAAGATAAATGCTAGAAAACCCTAAAGTTCCGAAAAACTTCAAAGAACTAGGAGGAACACATCCTTTTGGATGCATAGGTGTTCCAAAAAAGTATGAAGTCATTCAGAGAAATCGGTCAAGCACATCCTCACAAAGTCGTATGAGCCGCCACACATGCCCCTATAGACGGGTGAGAGATGTTCGTCCTCATACGAGATGATTTGTACCGCTTCTGTGAAAATCAATCCTAACTTTAATGGGATGTTTATGGAGTTGATGTTGTCAAGTCTAAAAATAATAGCAGTTACATATAAAACATATTTTAAAAATTCAAAATAAAAAATTTGTAAAAAAAATTAGGCGACAACAAAAAACGTCCCCTTCAGGAATCGAACCAGGGACCTCAAGTTCATATAAAACCTCCTCTACCACTGTGCTATGTATGTGAGTTCGATGTGTCTCTGCTTTTAATTTTATTTGATAGAACGGTAGACTACAGGTTATAAAACACCCTAACCCGGCCCCGTCTCGGCCCCTCCGTCGTCCCCCAATCTCGGCCTTTCCATCTTCCTGATCAATCTCGCTCCCTTCGCCTTCTCTCCATCTCCCCCCATCTCGGCATCTCCCTCCTTCCCCGGCGGCGATGACTGGCGGCAGCGGCAGCGCTGCCTACTCCCCCGAGGATCGGGCCAGGCGCAGCGAGCAGGCGTGGAGTCAGTTTCGGATCAAGGGCCGGTTTGCGAGGGCCGACCGTGGTGCACCTGCCACCGCCGTCGAGTACAATCTCGACGTGGAGGAGGACATCAAGCCCTCGGAGGAGGATCTGATGCTGCCAAGGAGTACTGGCGGTGGGGCATCCGTGGCCAGGAGAACTCAAGTAGAGGCCGCCGCCGACAAGAAGGGGAAGTGCAGAGCGCCTATCTCCGCCGCGGCCAAGAAGCAGACGGCGATCCCCCACGGCAAGAGGGGCAGAGATTCTTCCTCGACTCATGCCAGGAACAAGGTGAGTGCTCATGCCTATCAATGGACTTAGGGTTTGGTTGTATGTTTGTGTTCATATTAGGTGTTATATGTCTATCTGATAGTTGCCTATCTAGTTAAATCTGCAGTTAAATGTTGAGTGCAGTTAAATGTTGAGTTGAGTTAGTACTGCTATTAGGTCAATTTATGTTGTCATTAGATTATTTGGCTCCTGAGGTAAAAATGGGAAAAAGGTCATGGAAGTTGTATTATGTAGTCATTAGATTTTTCAATGTAATGCATTTGCTTGTTAGGAACTGGCTTAATTTGAACCAAATTTGTATATCTGTTAGACAATTAGATAGGAAAAGCATAACTCAACTTATTAACAGCTCATGGTGTTCATTATCAACTCAAATTATTAACAAGGTTGTTAATGAGTAATGATAATGGGTTCACCTCTTTTGCCAACATTCATTACCCTTTAGACAGATCTGACAACTTGATTATGCTCTTTTGCTACCAAAAAATGCTTCAGTTAATTTCTTTTGCCAGATTTATTATTTTTGGCCGATGTTCAATGAAATGCATGTTCATGTTTTTTTATGTCAAACCTATGGGAGTACTAGATAGGTTTGAAGGTTGAATGCTCTTTTCTATGATTTTTACTTAACAACAACTACTATTTAACTAAAAGTTTCAGATATATGTCAAACTGACTTATGTTCCTGAATGCTATTTTCTATGTTAATTGCACAATACTTGTATTCTAACTGACTTATGTTAATTCCATGCTTGCAGAAAGTGTATGAGACATCAAGTAATGACACTACTTCTTCGATTCCAAGGTGGTCCTCTAACCGGTGTACCTGAGCTTGTTCGGTTCCACATTGAGATTGCACAGACAGATCTCAAAGACTACGTGGAGGGAATGAACTCCAAGTTGAACAAGTATGTTCAGGGAATGAACTACAAGTTCAACAAGTTTGTCGATGCGAGGATGAAGACCCTGGTTGAAGATGTTCAGAAGGAACCGGACGGCGAGGCGTAGTCCACCTCTCGTGAACCGAAGCAAATCCACCTCTTAGGTCGCTCTAAGTTATGTTAATATAGATAAATATGTGTCCTCTAAGTATGACTTGTGCCTTGGTGTGTTAAGTACTTGATGTTAAAGTGGTCATGGATGGGATCGGGTGTTAAGTACTTTTCTTTGGTGTTATGTACTACTTTATGGTTTTAAGTACCTCGTTAAGTACTACTTGATGTTATCTCGAGATGCAAATCCACTTTTGCAATCTTCTAGTGGCCACTATATTGTCATCTCGATAGTTATAATCACCGCTCCTTAATGTGATCAGTTGAAAATAATTTAATGCAACAACACCATTTGATCGTTGTAAATAAAAAATAATAAAATTCGACATGTGTACGAATAAAATAATAAAGTTCGACATGTGTACAAAAAAATTTGTCTTCAAACAAAGAAATCATCTTCTGCATTTTCTTCCATGGCTGGTGCAATAACCCCATCGTCAATGTAGGTGTCCTCGTCGTCACATTCATCATGACCAATGTAGTCATCAGCAGGTTCTGGAATTGCTTCGCTACGCACTTGATTAATGATGGCGGCTGAACCAGTTGTGCCAGCCCTATCCTGTCTTGACCAGCTTGATAATTCCTGACCTCGGCCTGATTCAATCATTTCTTGAATTCCCACATCAAGTGCATCCGCGTCATTTCCAGTTTCTGGCATGGAAAACAAATTTCTTGGTCTGACCAAAACAACACTAGACCATCCCGGCTTGTCCACGATTGGGGCATAAAACACCGATTCAGCGTTTAAAGCAACAATGTAAAGTTCATCTGAATATCTAAACATGGAAGTAGCAATGTCGATAATACCAAATTTATCCCTAGAGTACCCTTTGCTTATGCTGGTACTGGTAGTCGGCACATCATACCAATCGCACTGAAACAATATAACTTCTTTTGCTTCTGGGAATTCCAATGAGATTATATTTCTAACGACTCCATACCAGATCATGTCGCTATTCTCAGACTTCACAAGCACACCAGAATTTTGTGTGACGAGGCTTTTGTCTGTCGCAGCTGTCTGAAATAGCCAGTTATTGATGTGCACTCTATTCAACACACGAGCTCGAGGGTCAGGTCCTTGAGAAAGGCCATGCATCACCTTACATACTTCCCCTTTCTCGTATAGTTTTGCTATCTGCAATTGTTAAATAAACTTAGACATCTACTGGCTAATTACTACATCAGTCTGATCATAAAGTGGAGTATTAAAAGATAAAATATTATTGATCCATACCTCGATTTCAAACCATCTTACGAAGTGGTCCTTGTGTCGTTTTTAAGGTTAACTTGACTAACCCTTTTTAGTTCTGCCTTATGCTCCCTACATCATAGTGCACCAAATTAGTAGTTGACACCACAAAAAAGGAGATAATAGATAAATTTAGTGGCAAAAATTGCGACTTACTCTACCCATTTGCTGGCTTCATCGCAATTAGTAATTATGTAGTGCCTCATATTATGAAGTTCAGGATTCTCCAAATTCTTAATCTTATTTCCTCTCCTCTTGTAATCAATTTCACTAAATATGCTTAGCCCATTTGGAGGCTCGTTCACAACTGTATTTTCATGACGATCAGCTCGACTTAGCTTGGTGTCAATGTCGAAGAATCGAGAGCAAAATGTAAGACACTCTTCAGCTATGTATGCCTCGGCTATTGATCCTTCTGGCTGCGCCTTGTTTCGGACATATCCTTTAACAAGTACGTAGATACCTCTCTACCGGATACATCCATCCGTAACACACGGGCCCTCTTACTTTAGCCTCTTCAGCCTAGGTGGACTGGCAAATGAATCATTATGTCAAAAAATGCGGGCGGAAAAACCATCTCAAGCCGACAATTAGTCTCTTTAATTGAACTGCTTAGTTTGTCAAGATCTGATGGGACACTGAAGAACCTACTGAGCTCAATCAATGTCCTGGCAACATCTTCTAGCAAAATCCTTCTAATGACCAAGGGAAGTAGTTTTTATAGAATAATATGGTAGTCATGAGTTTTGAGTCCAGACACCTTACATGTTTTATCATCAACACATCTCTTCAAATTGGAGCAGAACCCATCAGGCATCTTCACGCCTTGAAGAAATTGGCATAAAATCCTCTTGTCATCCTTGTCTAGAGAGTACAACGCGTTGGCAAGGTGTACTCATCATCTTCAATCACAGGATGTTGATCTTGCCTTATCCCAAGATGTTCCATGTCAAGGCGTGCATTCTCGCTGTCCTTACATTTTCCCTTCAATTTCAAACAAAGTCCCTAATATGCTCTCGCATATGTTTTTCTCAATATGCATCACGTCCAAATTATGCCTTATGAGCAAAGAAGACCAGTAGGGGAGCTCAAAAAAAATACTCTTCTTCCTCCAATTGTGCCATCTTGCATCTTCATCACGCTTCCTCTTTTTTGATATGTCTTTTCCAAATTTCACTTGATCAAAAGTTGCATATTGGTCTAATACGGCTTGACCAGACAGCGGAATTGGAGCCTCCCTGGTTTCCTCCTCATTGTTGAAACTCATCTTGTTCATTCGCCATGGATGGTCTAAGGGAAAAAACCGACGATGTCCCATGTAGCAGTACTTCTTCCCATGTTTCAACCATAAATAATCTGTATCCTTGTGACAGTAAGGACATGCAAATTTTCCTTTTGTGCTCCAACCAGAAAGCATCGCATATGCAGGGAAGTCATTGATTGTCCAAAGCAACATTGCACGTAGTGTAAAGTTTTCCTTCTCCTTGACATCCCTACAATCAACCCCAGTATTCCACAACTCCTTCAACTCTTCAATGAGGGGCCTCAGGTAAACATCAATATTCATTCCAGGACTTTTTTTGCCAGGTATTAACATCGACATGATCCAATAAGATTGTTTCTCATACAACCAAGGCGGCAAATTATAAGGTATTAGGATAACAGGCCAACAACTGTAAGTAACATTTTGCATACCAAATGGGTTGAAACCATCAGAAGCAAGACCCAACCGAACGTTGCGTATTTCTTTAAATAATGGAAAAGTATTGTCCACATGCTTCCATGCCATGGAGTCAGCAGGATGACGTAGTTTCCCGTCTTTTATTCTTCCGTCGTCATGCGAACGCATTTCTGTGGACGTCCTCTCTGACATGTACAATCTGCGTAGCTGAGGTGTGAGAGGGAAGTACCGAAGGATTTTGTTAGGGACACGACGACGGTTCTTATCCTCACCATCGTCCAAATGGCCACCACCACTGTTCTTATCCTTATCATCTGTTTTCCACCTAGATGCTTTACATTTGGGGCATATGTCCAACTTCTCGTATTCCTTCCAAAATAACACACAATGATTCTCGCATGCATCTATCTTGATATAGTCCAAGCCCAGATCACGAACCACCCTTTGCACTTTCTCCATTGTGTCTGGGACACAATGAACTTTAGGGAGAAACTTTGATATCGTAAAAAAGTACCCCCTCCAATGCTTTGTTACTTATCCCATACATGCACTTAAGCTGGAAAAGTTCCACAATAAAAGATATTTTTGTACCATCTTCGCAACTTGGATATAATTCCTTTTTAGCCTCCTGTGGTAACTTGAAGAATACCTTGGCTTGGTCGTTCCTTGTCCCATCTTCATCACTGATCTCTCCTTGTATCTCTCCTCTGATTAGGGATTTAATCAAATGACTGGACCCATCATCTTCACTCGGTGCATCGCCTTCTTCATTGTCTACTCCACAATCATGTGGCGCATCTTCATCATCGTTCTGTACTTATACATCTGCTGCTGCTGGGTTGTCGTCATTGTGTACGTGTAGATCACTAGGTCCAGCATCATCATTGTGAAATACCACATCAGCTGAACCTTCCCCTTCCTTGATAAAAGCTTCGGCGAACCCTCTTGAAAGGACATGACTCGAAGCATAGCTCGTGTTTTATGTGCATTGCACGGTGTTGACGATGAAAATCCGTCAACCTAGCCATGAGTTTACCTTCGGTGTTGGCATGACTTTTGTATCTTATTCATTGGTACTAACCCCCGTGGTATAACAAGTTCACTTGTGCATGTCGGTTTTGGAGTTAAGTGTTTACACAGGTTTTAACGTTGAAAGCAAGACTTCCGGGATAAGTTCATTAAGCACCTCATGACAAGACCTTGAAGCCCGATACAAGTCAAGCGATGAAGTGAACATGACTCCAAGAGCCCAAGGACCAAGCCCGAGAAGATGATAAACTCCGAGGACCGAACCGTAAAAGTGCCGAATCTTGCAAGACAAGGAGTTGAGTCCAATTCGGAGAGAAACCGACGTCAAGGGCCCACATGCAAAAGGGGAGAACATCTAGAAGACGCGGGAAGCAACACCGGCGAAGCGAGCCACGAGATGGGCCGAGTGGGCCCAGAGCCGGCCGGCCCAAGCCGGCCGGCCTAGCCCTTTTCGGGGCCCAATCGGCCTCCCCTTTGACCTAATTGCTTCTCAGGCTATAAATAGCCCCCTGTCCGAGAGCCACGCAAGAATCAAAGTCATAATCCGCCGCCGAGGAGCAGAGAAGCTTGAGGGACACCATCTCAGAGATGAGGGTCGTGCTAGTTGTCTAGGGTTTCCCTAGCCGACGTGGGAACCTTGCATGGAAGACCACGTCGGAGCTCCGGAGCGAGGATCAAGATCGAGGGAGGGCCCCGGTGGTGATCTTGTTCATGTAATCATTCATGGTGAAGTTTGTAAGTGAATCCGATTTCTAGCGATTAAGTGCCTTCTCGATGATTTTGTTTTCTTCTTGGTTTTGCTTCTTCTACGATCTAGTCTATAGCTAGATTACATAGGGTGCTCTTGTAGCCGCGGTGGCTAGAGGTGCATACCGGACCGGCCAAGTGATTTCAACTTGTTCTATCGAACTCGCCCTAGACTACCCGCATGAATAGGGATACGTTGTGACAGAACGGGGGTTCCGAAAGGCGGGCGTTTTCGGAGTCGGATGGGAAGGCCACGATTTAAAGATGCTTTTAATGAGATTCGCTTTTCTATCTTCATCTATCTTGTTTGGAGCTACAACATAAGCATGATCTAGATTCTCTAGATTGGTTATCTCTTGCTTTCTCTTGTTACCTCTTTAGTAGATTAGATTAGATTCGTTTTCTTTATGAGTTAGTAGATTAGATGCAACTTAGTTCATCATAAGATAGCTTACCTTGCTTTACTAGATTGAATCCTTGCGTTGCACATTGTTCCACGGATTCGATACCTTGGGTTCACCACTCGAGGGAAGAAGGGTCCCTTGACTACGACGGGAGACTTGTCCGCTTGCAAGTCACAAACGAACTTTGATACAACTATTAACCGTCAACAAGCCCCTTTTTCCGGCGCCGTTGTCGGGGAACAAGCAATCAAGATCCGATCTAGTATCGCTTACTTTTCAGTTTTTCTATTGATTTTCTTTTGCATCTCTTAAGTTTGATCATCCTCAAAAAGAAAAAAATCAATCTAATCTAGTTTTGATTAACCCTAATTTTTCTTTTAGATTTTTATTTTTGCTAACCCTAACCGGAGATGGTTGGCTACCTCTCCAAGAAACCCAAACTTTTTTGTGGATGATCCAGGAAAACTTTACAGGCAAAGGTGACGTGCAACACAAGCTAAAGGGGTGGAAACCCTAGATTCAAAAGTTGAAGTCGAAGGACCGTCGAAATCTCCAAGGGAATCACCACCTCCAAGTCCAAAGGAAGATCAACCTCAACCACCGGAGCGCGAGATCAAGCTATGCACCCCGGACATCGTTGATCTACCTATCATAAACCTTCAAGATGCCGGGAGGCCGTTCAAGATCAAGGTCTCAACTATCCGCATGACGATTGCGAGAGCTGAATGCATACGAGCCGGATTCCTTGAGTGGCATATCGGTTTACTTAAGAGGAGGATGGAGAAGATGGAGATGGAGAAAGAAGCTCAACACCTAAAGGCCGCCAAGGCAAGATCCACATGCGGGGTGTTCATCGTGATGAAGATGTTAGAGACGCAAGTGGGACAACTTGCCGGACAACCGATTGGTGACAAAGAAGAATATCCGAGATAACTCAAAGGTCCCAAGACGGCGAAGGCTACTCAAGCTCATTCGGGAGAGATGAAGCATCACACTAGAGACCATGAAGATCACGACCGAAGGACCGGAGTTCGAGATGCCGAGCCACTACATGAAGGAAGTTGTTGCATCCGTCAAGACCAAAGGACAAAGCCAGCTTGTGAAAACAAAAAAAAATGACTAAGCCAAAGTGGGTACCCAAGATTGCAATGCCCGCAAAGAGTGTTGATCCGGAGTAATCAAGTGAAGAAGTCTAGCCATGGACTATAAACGAAGTGCTAGGCGGAGGGCAACCGTTTCGTCGAGTCAAGAATAAGCTACCGGGAGGACAACCCGATTCTAGGTTTTTCAAGTCTTTTTAAATTTAATTCAGTTTTGAATTTTACTACGCAAAACATTAGACTTAGAATGGTTGAACAATATTAGAGACATAATTCTTGGTTGAATATTTTGCTTGATCATAAACCCTTTACATGAACCATCCTATGTGATTGTTTGCTTCTTTTTTGAGAAACCACAACCAAAAAAATTCAGAACCTAACTCAACCCTTCACCCTCATTATGGTGCTGTGGTTGACTTGTTTTTCATGCTAAAAACACTCGAGTAGAGCCACGACTTGTATCTAGATGTTATTTAAATTTCAGCACGTGGTGAGACTCGCGTGAACCTAGAATCTTGATTTTTGGTTGATTTAAAAAAATCCATATCCTTGGTTTCTCTAAGATTAGAATTTTTCTAAGCCTCATTTGATTTTATTTCATTCAAAATCTCTCTCATCTAATCAAAATTACAATCTAAACCTATGCCCCCATGATCAAGCCGGGAAAAGTTTGCTCTCAACCAATGAAGGCAAACTATACCGTGTGACCGATATCAAAGTAGTCGGAAAATATTTTCGACTTACATTTGTTTTAAATGGGTTAAAAACTTCTCTAAATTTATGCTTGAGCTCTTGCATGGCTCTGAAAAATATTTTTAAATTTCGAAATTAGAGTAGTGCTTAGCCTTAAAACATGCTTAGAGGGAGGCAATCAAGTTAACTTGACCATACATGCACCGTGATACATCACGGGATGCCCCTCCAACATCTTTTATCAAACCACATGCAAAGTACAAGCATGGGGGGCAGCCAAGGCCTTGTTTTGTAGGAATATCATGGGTGCATGTGAGGCAAGGGAGTATGGAAGTGAATCAAGCGAAAACATCAAGTGGAAGGAGCAATAATGCAAGCGAAGGAGTGGACGGAACGTTTGGAAAGGTGTACGCGGTCACGAAGCAACAAGCATCAATGCACTAGAGAAGAGCCGAGCCAAGAGGAGGAGAGAGGTAAGTCTCCCATCCGGCTCTTTGTTCGTGTGCTCTAGTTTGTAGACCGGAACCACCTTAGACTTAGCCATCCACCGCGTTTGTTTCGTGCAACAAATCACATCCTTAATCCACTCAAAGTCCAGACTCCAAAATAATATTTGTGTACCTTGTTACCGGGTGAAAACCCCGGATATTTATTTGTGAGGGAGAGTGCTGCAATTATGGAAGAAAACTACAAGCCTTTTCACCGAAGAAAAAGGGATCATCGTCGTCTAAGCCATCAACCCCTTCGAGGAGGCACTCGGTTTCCGAGTTTCCTCGAAGTATGGAGGAGGACACGGCACCGCCGAGGAGGAACCGCACTCTTCTCCTCGGTGGCATGAGGGCCACACGAAACTCGTTTATTAGGTTTACCAAACTTCAATACATGGAGGAGCCGCCGTCCAACCTCACCACTTGACACAATCATCCGCTCCACCTCCATGTGCTCCGTGGTATTCCAATGGGTTTATCATCACGACGGAGGAGGAGGAGAAGAAGCTAGCTCGCCTTGAGTAGAGGCTTGTAGCGAACGTCGACATCGACGACCAAGCTCTCCACATATTGGGTTTCACACGGGACACCGGTGCAATTCTCTAACAGAGTGTCGGCAAACACCCACAAGGAATTCGCCTAGGAAATTTTCATGACCATGGCGCATACCCTTGATGAAGGAGTGCCGAGTCTCTCATTCCGTTGGAGGGAGCCCACAAGTGGAGAAGAAGGAAGACATCGTCGGAAGGGTAACCTTGATCAATGATGCTATTTCTAGCACCTTGATGGGGTAATCTCCTTTCATCCATGGGTTGCAATCGATCTTGAGGTGTAATCATACTTTGTTGGATTACCTATCTATCGTATTTTGTTGGAAATACTTTAATACTTAAGGTTAGCTACCATGCCGTAAAGGGAGTAAGGTCTCAATGCTTCCTTGGATCCATTCAACACAATCCCCGATAGATTAGATTGGTTTTCATGATCGAGATGATTGCATGTTCTAGTATCGTAGACCCATGGGCGAGTGTCTCCTATTTTCAAAAGGGAGCTCCGGAACAAGTGGATGTGCATGAAGGCGCATGGGAAGGTTTTTGGAGTATGATCACGGGAAGAGACCATCAACGAAGAAATACTATCCGGGACCCCATCATCCAAGTGTGTCACTTTTGTGCAAGTGGATTTTTGGGAGAATGAGAGAAACAAAGATAACCAACACGGAGTTGAATTGGCTTTACTCGGCTTTGATTACCAAGTGGCCAATAGACCCCACTCACCTATGATCAACCGGTGGTGTTGTTAAGCAACATCGAGTTCGGAAGATATTGGTTCGGGGTGTTTCCTCTCCATATTGGCTATCTCTTTAAAACCGGGTATTACAAGGAACCCAAATCATCTCCTACCCGGGACTTCCCTAGGAATATATGAAGAAAGGAAAATTTAAGTGAAGATGAGAGAGGAGGCTTCCAAGTGGCCTAGGTGAATTTGCCCGTCCGGATTGAAGATTAAGACTTTTTCTTGAGGGGAAGAAGATTGGTTAGAGGAAGGACTTCTTGTGCCGGCGAAGAAAAATAAAAGAGAAGGATTATAGGAGAAGGATCTTCTATGGCCCAAGAATAAGGGGCACAACAAAATTATGTCCCACCATTGGGAGGAACCCGGCGTCGCCGAGTTACTACGGTGGTGTACCAATGCAAGCATGGGGGAGTGGTGCAGCCATACCCCCACCAATTTTGCGGTGCCCAACGTAGCCTTTGCGGAGCCATATGCACACCTTCCTCAACCACAACAAAATATAGCCACCATTGGAGGATACGCTGCAAGGAACATGCAATTTATTGCAGCCATCCAAACCAATGCAAACCAAATGGGTGAAGGAAATGCAAATGTCGCTTATGTGCTTGGACACCTTCACCTAGCACTGTCGGACAATTCATAGGAGGAGTGGTGCATTCCTATTACAAGTAAGGGTACAACAACCAAGACTATCAATATCAACCACCGGCGAAGATTAGAGAGAGGAGGAGCCTTAGCTATCTTTCCTTTACCCCCCTTTTCTTTAATTTTCAGCTTGTTTGCACCTATGTATGCGTAGTATTTTCAGCTTTACTTTAATTTTTAGTTTTTAGTTTAATTTTTCAGCGTGTGTCTTAGTTTTTATTTTCATCATGAATAATGTCACCACCAAGTTTTTACCATTAGTAAAGTTACAAAGTTTGTGCCATGATGATATATGATTAAAATTGCTGCTTTGTTTATCTTTGTAATTGATTTATGCATGTTTAACCTAGTGCTCTCTTAAAAATACAAATCTGAAATTATCTAAATGCTAGCTTAATCTTTAGCGGAGGTTATGATTAAAATAAAGATACATAGTGTTTTATGTGCTCTCAAGTTATGAATAGATTAAAGATGTCTTTTATGCTCAAAAATATCGCTAACCTTGTCATAAATATCACTTGTGTGTTGCTCAACCTATCCAGAGCCTTATATATATTTGAGTGCATAAACCTTAGTGTACAAGATTTATTTTTGAGTGAGTTATTGCAGGCCATGATTTCTCTGGCCCGAGACTAAGAAGTCTGGTCATTCCGTTTTTGCGTATCTATCTTTTTGCTAGCCTTTTATCCGTGCATTGTGTATCCCCGCATCGGAGATCTCACAAACCTCGCCGGATATCCACCCTTAAAACCAAATATCATCTTTTGTGTTTACCTCCTTGACCACAACCTATCGTTGAGAATGGATCATCAATTCAAGGAAGATCATAAGACGGTGCCGACATTGAAGAATTCAAGTATCTCTCCAAGGAAAAATATTTCTGGTACCTACCTTATTTTTCGCCTTTTTGCTCGAGGACGAGCAACGTCTAAGCATGGGGGAGGAGGTAGGTACGGTGCAGTTTTAGAGTTCAAAGGGGAGTATTTAAAAAAATGATGATGAAAGAAAAAAAATTCGGCGGTATACGTGACTTCCAAGGTGAAAGTCTCACAAGAAGAAAGAAAATATATATATATATATATATATATATATATATATATAATGAATGAAAGAAAGAAAGAAAGAAAGAAAAGAATGAGAAATATGAGAAAGAGAAAAAATATGAGTGCGTAAAGTGAACTCCCGGTTCTCTAAGAGTGCAATCAAGGCTTCAAGTTTTAAAGATCCATTCTCATTTTCCAACCATGTGCAATCCGATAACGAGGACTTCCTTTGTGCCTCGGGATCACTCTTTGCCATTTGCACATGTCCACTCATCTAAAAGTGTGTGTATTTTTCTTTTTCCCCTCCTTGATTGAACATTATTTTCCAATGACCTTTTTGACGAGTCTCGGTAAGACCATGAGAAGCTTGTCTTGTTTTGACAACACCTCATTTATAAAATCTTGTTAGGACTAAACTTTCCCAAAGCTCCATATAAAGCCTACCACACATATATGTTATGAGAGGGAAAGGAGTAGAATATATAGGCTTGAGAGACAAGCGAGATGAGAGTTCATGAGCAATATGCAAGTTGATTTAAATTTGTGAATTTGGTTTAGCTCTTTCCTTATCTCGTTCTTTATTTCAAAAATTCGAGATCTATTTAAACTTTGTGAGCATGTTAATACTTGTGGGATAAGCTTAATAAGAATCTACCCTCCGTAGAGGCGAAGGCTAGTACATTATGGAACTTTAACGAATTAAACTTTTGAGAGCATTATGTTTTTTTCATGTATGATCAAGTGCAAGGTTTAAACATTGATGGGCAACGATGATATCCATCGAAGGCTTACTCGAGGACGAGCAAGGTTTAAGCATGGGGGAGATGTTGACGGTGAAAATCCGTCAACCTAGCCATGAGTTTACCTTCGGTGTTGGCATGACTTTTGTATCTTATTCATTGGTACTAACCCCCGTGGTATAACAAGTTCACTTGTGCATGTCAGCTTTGGAGTTAAGTGTTTATGCGGGGTTTTAACGTTGAAAGCAAGACTTCCGGGATAAGTTCATTAAGCACCTCATGACAAGATCTTGAAGCCCGATACAAGTCAAGCAATGAAGTGAACATGACTCCAAGAGCCCAAGGACCAAGCCCGAGAAGATGATAAACTCCGAGGACCGAACCGAGAAAAGTGCTCGAATCTTGCAAGACAAGGAGTTGAGTCCAATTCGGAGAGAAACCGACGTCAAGGGCCCACATGCAAAAGGGGAGAACATCTAGAAGACGCGGGAAGCAACACCGGCGAAGCGAGCCACGAGATGGGCCGAATTGGGCCCGGCCGGCCGGCCCGGCCCTTTCGGGGCCCAATCGGCCTCCCCTTTGACCTAATTGCTTCTCGGGCTATAAATAGCCCCCCGACCGAGAGCCACGCGAACCGAAGTCGTAATCCGCCGCCGAGGAGCGAGAGAAGCTTGAGGGACACCATCTCGGAGATGAGGGTCGTGCTAGTTGTCTAGGGTTTCCCTAGCCGACGTGGGAACCTCGCATGGAAGACCACGTCGGAGCTCGGAGCGAGGATCAAGATCGAGGGAGGGCCCCGGTGGTGATCTTGTTCATGTAATCATTCATGGTGAAGTTTGTAAGTGAATCCGATTTCTAGCGATTAAGTGCCTTCTCGATGATTTTGTTTTCTTCTTGGTTTTGCTTCTTCTACGATCTAGTCTATAGCTAGATTACATAGGGTGCTCTTGTAGCCGCGGTGGCTAGGGGTGCATACCGGACCGGCCAAGTGATTTCAACTTGTTCTATCGAACTCGCCCTAGACTACCCGCATGAATAGGGATACGTTGTGACAGAACGGGGGTTCCGAAAGGCGGGCGTTTTCGGAGTCGGATGGGAAGGCCACGATTTAAAGATGCTTTTAATGAGATTCGCTTTTCTATCTTCATCTATCTTGTTTGGAGCTACAACATAAGCATGATCTAGATTCTCTAGATTGGTTATCTCTTGCTTTCTCTTGTTACCTCTTTAGTAGATTAGATTAGATTCGTTTTCTTTATGAGTTAGTAGATTAGATGCAACTTAGTTCATCATAAGATAGCTTACCTTGCTTTACTAGATTGAATCCTTGCGTTGCACATTGTTCCACGGATTTGATACCTTGGGTTCACCACTCGAGGGAAGAAGGGTCCCTTGACTACGACGGGAGACTTGTCCGCTTGCAAGTCACAAACGAACTTTGATACAACTATTAACCGTCAACACACGGACATCTAGGGAAAGGACATGCGCGGTTCGACCACCGGAAGTGCCACCGAATGTCCCGTCCATAAACTCCAGAATTTCTTCCTCCACTCGTACGAACCACGAGGCAAGCGCATCCAACTCCTATCATCGCCTGACATCTGCGTAATGAAGATGAATGATCACCAATTTTAGCTTGCGTATTTACATACATATAATTCAAATATATGTGCAACCCATGATGATCTTGCTCGTACCTTTCGACGCGACTCGAGGGCGGCTTGTCTGATCGATCGATCGACGTGGACGATGCAGGGCGTGCCACAGCCAACGATTAGGGTAGAAATCACCCCCTACGCAGCAACCTATCGGAGGAGTCCAGATGCCCAGCAGCGGAGACTGCCGCCCTCACCCCGGCCCCGTGCGCAGCAGCTGTCGTCCAAGGAGTCGAGAGCCGAGCAGCGGCAGTAGTACGTCGCCCTGACCCGGCCGTGCGAAGCAAACCGCGTCGAGGAGTCTAGATGCCGTGCCGTCCCCTCCTGCGCGCCGTGTGGGAGTCGAGAGATCGAGGTTGATCGCCCCCTCCTGACGTGTAGGCCCGAGATAAGGCCCAATCCAACTTAGACTAGACTCTTACTTGTTGCAACACTCCAAGTACATATTGCAACAACACCTAAACGTTGCACTAGATCACAATTTTCGCTTCGGAGCTAAACATCTTGTTGCAATAAAGTTTTTTAATTGCAACGACATCTAAGTATATTGCAACTGTAAATATATGTTGCAATTCAACCTCCCTTTTGCTTTGCCTCCAAGAGTTCTTGTTGCATTAAGCTTCAATAATTTGCAACGCTTCTGAAAATTTATGCAACACCACACAAGAGAAGCAATAGTCACAACTAAATTCAACTAACACAAATGTGGTTGTCGTACTACCACACAATTGCAACCAAAATCAATTCTAGTGCAACCATTTGACACCATTGCAATATCGTCACCCAAATGCAACAAAGCTTTGCAACACCTTCAAAACCGTTGTATTAACAACACGTATCGCTACACTTTTTAAGAATGGTAGCAAAAAAACAATCTATACCAACCAAATTTTCAGCGTTGCAATTCAGAGGCGTTGAATTTGATACAAAACCTTGTAGTGCTAATCTGCCTGCGCCGCCGAGGAGGCCGCGCAATGTGGCACGCAAGCGCGTCGCCAAAAAGTTGAAAGTCACCGAGACTTTGTCTCAAGAGTTAAACTCCTCGAGTAGAGTAGTCGAGTACTTGTCTTGCAATATTGTGTGTGCTGACAACTGAATTCCGAGTGCTTGCAGGAGATTCCGCCTTCAGACCCCGTAGACCAAGGGGACGAAGGCGAGTGGGAGACGGTGGGAGAGCCGGCTGAAAGAAACCGCAGCCCAGCCCCCACCGTAGAAGAACTTGTGTCGCAGTTGACACAGCGGTCGACTACAGTTGTCGAGCCACGGCGCCGGTCGTCGAGAGCGAGGACGGAACCGGCCGCGACCGCCGTCGTCGAAGAACTGGTGGCAGCTCAAGCCGAGGAGGAAGCGCCCGCCGAAGCCGGGCTTGTCGACATTGCCAGCATACTAGGCACTCCGACCATGATTGTTGTCTGGTCAAGCTTGTAAGTGAAGATCTTTCCCGAGTAGTACATGTAGCTTGGTACTCGTACTTGATTGACCACCGATTATGTACTGTGCAGGAAATCGACGGACTTGTCCTGGGAGGGAGATGAACCCAAAGACGGCGAGCCGGGCCGAAGAAGCTTCTACGCCCGCCGCCGAGGAGTCCGCTCCCCTCCCCCGTGTCGAGACCGTGGCGCCGGCCCGCGGAGGCCGCGCCGGCGAGGCCAGCATAGTAGAAGGTGAGTACACTGCAGAGATGCAGCCTTCCTCGAGTAGTAGTCGTAGCCCCCGGAAACTGATCCTGTGTGTCTTCTATTGACAGGGGCTGAAGTTGAGGGAAGCACCCTCCCCGAAGCCGTGCCCGTTGAAGGCATTGTGCCAGAGGCCGAAGTAGCCGCCAGAGCAGCAACTGAGCCGGCGGAGATAGCCAGCGGAGTAGCCCCCGGGGTGGCTGAAGAAGTGCGTGACGATGTACTGCCGGAGTCAAGCCTGGAAGTAGTCGTCTGCTTGCCAGAAATCCAAGATGCGGAGCCGATCCGTTCGGCGCCGATGTCCAAGGCCGCCACGACTAGTCGTGGTGGACTCGAGCTTCTGGTGGATGATCTTGTTGACCCGGCGACAGTGGCACGCAACTTGGAGGCGATGCGACGAGCTGAGCAATGGATAAAGGTATGTATCAGTACCCTTGGATAGTCGATCTACCGCAAGTGCTGAGTACCCGAGTAACAAATGTTGTCTTTTGCAGGATGTCATGGAGAGATCCCGACAAAAGTCTGAAATGCTCCAGGGGTATGGCGATGCGGTGCTCCGGGCGGAATCACTGGAGAAAGAGCTCGCGAAGGCTAGGAAGCACTACGCCATGCTCCAGTCTAAGCTTGATGGTGCCTTCGCCCAGTACCACAATGAAGTACAAGATATGCAGGCGAAGAGCGATGAGCTGGTGCGCAAGAACAAGTCGTTGCGCCAGAAGAGCAAAAGTATGTCGATGTTGCCTTGTCGGGTACTTATTGCGGGTACCCTGTAGTAGTCTGACATCTCCCTTTGAGTTGTTTGCAGATCTTGAGGCTCGTGTAGAACAACTGAAGGCATCAGAAGTCGATATGAAGAATCTCTTCTATCGAGAGAAGGATGCCCGCGAGGTACTTGAGTACGAATGTAAGCAGCTAGCCCATGAGTGTAATACGCACATGGAGCTTCGGATTGCCTCGGATCGTGATCTTGTCAACTTCTATAAATCTCTGCAGAAGCTTGGCGAAGACTGCGAGAAGTTGTGGGGATAGCTCAAGGAATTTGAAGAAGCCGCACTTCCCATTGCAAGGCTGCTGGTGCCTCATCCGGCAGCCGAAGATTGCTCCGTTGGTTGACCGGTTGAGGGAAGCTCCCGACCGTCTGGCGACTTATGTCAAGCATCTGGCGAAGTCCATCCCAAACCAAGTTGTTGACGGATAAAAGACGTATCCCTCTACGATCCGCAAGCGTACGGACCCCACACCTTTTTCACCACGGGATTCCCAAGGTTCTTGTCAATCCGCGGAGCAAGGGGATTACAAGCGTTCTATTAACAACGACACACTATGTACTAAAACCTAACTACTATTATACTAGAAAACACTAAACTACACTAGAGAGAATGATAAACGATCAAGATAGAAGACACTCGCCCACGGGTCTACGATACTAGAGCATGCAATCGCTTAAAGACATGAAAAACCAATCTAATCTATCGGGGTTGTGACCACGGTTTCGCCCTTTCCCTCCTCTCGCATCGTCACTACGCGAAGGTATTCATGACTAGACCTTTGATGGCCACGGCGTATTGAATGGATCCAAGGAAGCATTGAGGCCTTACTCCCTTTACGGCATGGTTGCAAACCTTAAGCATTAAAGTATATTCAACACAAGATGATAGATAGATAATCCAACAAAGTGCGATTACATCTCACGATCGATTACAACCCATGGACGAATGAGAAGATTACCCCATCAAGGTGCTGATCATGGCACCGTTGATCATGGTTTCCCTTCCGCCGGTGTCTTCCTCCTTCTCCACGAGAGGGTGCTTCCTTCGAGGTGGTCGATCTCCAGCCGGAGATCCTCCTCCTCTCTCTCTAGCTTGTGGATGGCCTTCTGGTGCGAATAACTCCTCTCCCCTGTGTTGGCGGCGTGTCGGGGGTTTTAGGGTCGAAGATCCTTCGAGGGCAAGGAAGACGGGACCGAACCGGTGCCCGAAGTGGGCTGGGCCGCCCGCCCGCCGGGCCGCCGGCCCGAGCCCGATTTCGGCCCGGTTCGGTCGCCCTTTTTGCTCCGTGGGTCCTCGTGCACTTATCTACTTTGCCCCCTCCACTTGGATGATTTTGACGTTGTTATCCTCGCGATCAAGATGGAGGCTCTCTTTGCATGAAGTTTGATCTTTTACGCTTCAATCCCCGGGGTGTTCCTCGTAGCACTTCGGTCCTCGCCACCATTGGAAGTAATTTCAGCAAGCTCATGAACACGAACAAGACTCCATGAATGCTCCTTTGAACTTATTGCGAATCCGTCCTTTATGTCCATGTTTTCCTACATAAACATAACACTTCCAAATGCATGCACAAAGATGAACTTGTTATATGATTAGTGTGCCTAGTGGCGGGTTAGTTCCATAATCAAATCCAAACCAAAGTGTAATGAACATGCTAGGTGCACCAAAATACACCGTCAACATCTCCCCCACACTTAGCTCTTGCTCGTCCTCGAGCAAGTACTCGTAAAAGAACTTCGTCCAAAGTGTGTAATCGTGTATCACTTATCCTTCTTCACAAGTTAGTCAATCCCTTCATCTTTAATACATAAACACAAAGTAATGATAATCAAACATAAACATGGGCGTTTAGAATTTTTACCACGTCAAGATTTACCCCACAACTCAAACTCTTCACTCGAAGCTTTCAATTTCAGCCATACTTACTTCTTTGCTTCCATCGGAGGGTTTTTATGATTTTCAAAACAAAAATTCCTGCAACAAGTGTTAGACAAAAACCTTTCTCCAAGCTCTCTCAAGTCACTCATATGAAGTGGCTATCTTAACCAAATTGTATAAAACTCTCACCTCCCATTAATCTCTCATATATCATGTAAAAGTGGAGCTATAGGTAGGGCCGGCGCAATCAACACAAGTATTGTCAAACTAAGAACTTCCTCTAATGGTTGTCTACCTTTCAAAGCCAATGATCATGAGAATTAACCATATGTAGGGATATCAAGGATGAGAAGATTTAGAATGGTGGACATGTGCAAGGGCAAAAGAAAATTGTGACTACAAGGCACCAAGTGATGTCCTCGTTGTCGATTGCACATGGTTGGAAATAGAGTAAAAGTTTCGTCTCACAATCAACGTGACATCCTTCCTTACACTTTATTATTTTTTCTCTTCTTTCACTTGATCCATCCCTCTCATCTCTTCATTGCTAACTCATCTTTCTCTCTTTTTCTTTTTTCTTTTATTCACATATGATTTTTCTTTCTTTCTTTCTTTCTTTCTTTCTTTCTTTTCCATACACATACTTTTTCTCTTTATTTTTCTCTCTCTTGACAACTTTTCAAAGCTTTCAATTCTCTCTTTCCTCGCATGCATACAATCTGAAATTTTTAAATAAATCATGCTAGAGACGAGACGAAACTTTGAAAATAGGTTGTGTTCAAGGAATACGATGTACAAAAGAGATGTATAGGGTTGGGTATGGAATCCAGCGATATTCATGACTTTCGTTGTGAAAGTCATGGACTGAATATATGACGAGGCTAGCAACAAAAGATAAGCACAAGGACATGATCATTGCTCGAAATTAAAACTCACCAAGAGAGAAGGGTCCTAGCCTAACTCATCGTGCTAATCACACTTATGGTGGAGCGAAAAAAAAATAAACTTGGCTTTGGATAGGAATTTTTTCTTACTCTCAACTTGGAAAAAGAGGTTTTGCTAACCTTTATTACAAGGGTTTTAATATAATTTTCAGAACTGAAATCCTCCAATTTTTAGCATCGAACATAGCACAACTAGCATGTGAAGCTCAAGATCGAAGTGCGGTATGGCTACTTTAAGTAGTAATGATTCCACTAAGCACCACGGTAAACGATTTTCAAACCACATACTTGTGCTCATATATCAAGAATCGAAGATTAAACAAACAAGTAAATAAAGATAAACAATACATAAAACACAAAGATATATATAAAGACTCTTTTTATTTGGTTTTCTTGACTCAACACTAATTTAAGACACTTGCAAAAATTTTAAAACAGACTCAAAAACTAAAGACTCATTAAAACACTAAGACTCTCACACGAAGATTAAACCGAACCTAAACTTGAAGTTCAAAAGCTAAGGCTAGCAAGCTAGCTCTCCCCCACACTTAAAACATACGACGTCCTCGTCGTATCTTACAAAAAATCCTAAGGGGAAAACTAGATCTAGTGGTACTTCAAGCAAGTTTTGCACCACTTGCCTCGCATGTTTCCAACCATGCCGAAAAGTTTGCGCACGTTGCGGTTAAGGAACCCGTAGTCATCTTCAACTACGCGCTCCAAGTCCTCCATACGCCGCTTCATCGCTTCCATGGCTTGGAGACATTCGTCGGCCGACGTGTAGAGATCCGCGATGGATTGACGGCAAACTCGACAAGACACCGGATGCAATCCGAAGGGGTCGTCGTCGCCATAATCTCCACCGTTGTCACCACCGTCGTCGCCACCTCCATTGTTGTTGCCTTTGCCACCGCCGTTGCCGTCGCCGTTGGGGCCTTCGGGAGTCCTTTCATAGGGCTGCTCGCCCCAATCGTCATCGTCTCTACCGGCAGCCGCCCACGAGCTCGGGCTACGATCGTCGGAGTAGTCGCTATCCCCATAATCCTTAGGCTCCGGCGACACCTCCTTGTAATCCTTGCGCTTGATGCCTTGGAGGCGTGCCGACCTTCGAATGGGTGTAGGGACCTTCTCTCCTTTGACGGGGTTGCGAGATGCAAGAGCTCCGGTCGGGACACGTCCTCCGCAACGGATACGTGCGGTCCTCTTGACGGGTAGCTTGACCTCGCATTGCATCGCCTCCTCCATCGATGGCTTCTTGGCTTCTACCTTCAACTCTAAGCTTTTTGGAGGCTCAATGGTCGCTACAAGGGTGCAACACATTGCTTGAAAGGTTTGATTCTCGAGCTCCCAATTCGGCCAAATATATAGTCCCGAGAGAAAAGCCCCGGAAACCTTATTTTCCTTTTTTACACTTCCCTTAAAATTTTCCGACCAAACAAGGAAGTCAAAAAGGAGCAATTCGGGTGAAATTCGGGGACATCGGGCGCCGGCCACCCCCGGGCCGATCCGACCGGGCCGGCCGGCCCACCCCGCCTCGGGGGCCGGACCGGTCCGGGTTTTTGCACACCGCCCTATTTTTTTTTCTTCCTCGCCCCATGGGAAAAAGTTGGCCCGGTTAATCTTCGCGAAAAACTCCGAAAGCTAAAAGAAAAATTATTTACGAAGTTGGTGCCTTGTTTTTCGTCCTAGGCGGGACGTTCGGGCTCTTCCTCCATGGTAAAGACGTCAACATGATGAATGGGCACGACATCGGGTTCGTAGTAAACCTTAAGCCGCTGTCCATTCACCACAAATTGATCGCCGTTTATATCCATAATGGTTACCGCTCCGTTGGAGAACACCGAATGCACAACATAAGGTCCGTCCCACTTGCTTTGCAATTTCCCCTTTCGAAGGTTTTAAACCTCGAATTGTAGAGGAGGACCTTATCTCCTTCTTTAAATTCTTTTTTCTTCAATCTTTTATCATACCACCTTTTGATTCTCTCCTTGTATATGCTTGCGTTTTCATAAGCTTTCAACCTCAACTCCTCTAGCTCGCTTATTTGAATTCTCCGTTTCACTACCGCGGCATCGAGATCAAGGTTCATCTCTTTAATCGCCCAATAGGCTTTATGTTCTAACTCAACCGGAAGGTGGCAAGCTTTTCCATAGACGAATTGATAAGGGGTCATACCTATCGGTGTTTTAAACGCCGTTCGATAAGCCCATAAAGCTCCGTCTAATTTCTTTGACCAATCCTTGCCTCCCTTCTCTATGGTTTTGTTGAGTATGCTTTTTAGTTGCCTATTTGACGTCTCCGCTTGTCCGTTGGTTTGTGGGTGATAGGCCGTGGAGACCCTATGCTCAATTCCCAACTTGGACAAGCACCTTTTGAAGTTCTTCCCGGTGAAATGAGTTCCTCCATCACTTATCAAGATTCTCGGTGTACCGAAACGGGGAAAAATCACGTTCTTGATCATAGTGATGGACTCCTCCGTGGAAGCTTTACGACATGGTATAGCCTCTACCCACTTGGATACATAATCAACCATAACAAGTATATACTCGAATCCAAATGAGTTTTTAAAAGGCCCCATGAAGTCTATGCCCCATACATCGAATATGTCGATTAGCAAGTTGTATTTCAAAGGCATAGAATTTCTTTGAGAGATGTTTCCGGTTCTTTGGCATTCGGGGCATGACGCAACATATCTTTTAGTATCTTCATGCATCTCCGGCCAATAGAATCCGCTCGACCATACTTTTGCTTCGGTTCGAAAATGGCTATAGTGCCCACCGTACTCCGCCGAGTGGCACTTCCTTAGAATCTCAAGCCTCTCTTCTCTTGGCACACATCTTCTCATTACTCCATCATTGCCAAGCTTGAAGAGGTATGGTGCATCCCAAAAATATTTCTTACTTTCGAGAGATTATCTTCCTTTGAGTGTTTTTGTCTAGATGATCGAGGGGCATCTTTCGAATTGCTCGAATGATGTCAATCATCCAAGTATCTTTATCAAGCACTCTATAGAGGTGGTCATCTCTCATCTTATCTTCTATGGGCTCTTTATCATCTTGTCCACGATTCATCCTAGACAGATGATCGGCCACAACATTTTCCACCCCCTTTTTATCACGAATTTCAACATCAAACTCTTGGAGAAGAAGGATCCAACGAATCAAACGTGGTTTAGCTTCCTTCTTAGCCAAGAGATACTTGATAGCTGCGTGATCGGTGTAAACAATGACTTTCGAGTTCACGATGTAAGATCTGAATTTTTCGAAAGCGAATACCACCGCTAGCAACTCTTTTTTTCGTAGTGGCGTAATTTAATTGCGCCCCACCGAGAGTTTTGCTAGCGTAGTAAACGGCATGAACTCGGCCTTCCTTTCTTTGTCCCAAGACCGCGCCTACGGCGTAGTCACTTGCGTCACACATGATCTCGAAAGGTTGGCTCCAATCCGGAGGTTGGATGATGGGAGCACTCACCAACGCATTTTTCAAGGTCCGAATGCCGCTAGACACTTCTCATCAAAGTCGAAAGCCACATCCTTTTGAAGAAGGTGTGTTAAAGGCTTAGTGATCTTCGAGAAGTCCTTTATAAATCTTCTATAGAATCCGGCATGGCCTAGAAAGCTCCTTAAGGACTTAACATCCGTAGGAGGTGGGAGTTGCTCAACCGTCTCTACCTTAGCCTTGTCCACTTCAATTCCTCTCTCGGATATAACATGTCCGAGCACTATGCCTTGCTTAACCATGAAGTGGCACTTTTCCCAATTTAAAACCAAATCTACCTCCGCACACCTTGTAAGGACCTTTTCTAAGTTTGCTAAGCAATCCATGAACGTCTTCCCGTAAACGGAAAAATCATCCATAAACACTTCAACAATTTCTTCGATGAATTCCGAAAACACGGCCATCATGCAACGTTGAAAAGAGGCCGAGCGTTGCATAGGCCGAAGGGCATCCTCCTATATGCGAACGTTCCATAAGGACACGTAAACGTTGTCTTATGTTGATCTTCCGGTGAATAGGAATTTGCATGAACCCCGAGTATCCATCGAGAAAGCAAAAATAGGCGTGGTTTGCTAACCTCTCGAGCATCTCGTCTATGAACGGTAGGGGGAAGTGATATTTCTTTGTCGCTTTGTTAAGCTTACGGTAATCAATACACATCCGCCACCCGGCCACGGTTCTTTGCGGTATCAATTCGTTCTTCTCATTCTTCACCACGGTCAAACCTCCTTTCTTCGGTACACAATGTACCGGGCTCACCCATTCACTATGTGGAACCGGGTAGATGATTCCGCATCAAATAACTTGATAACCTCTTTCTTTACTACCTCTCGCATGGCATGGGTTAGCCTCCTTTGATGGTCCACTACAGGCTTACATTGGTCTTCCATTGGTATACGATGAGTGCAAAAGGCTGGGCTAATACCTTTGAGATCATTAATTGAATATCCAATCACCTTCCTATGTTTTTTTAATAAAATCAGCAACGCTTCATTTTCTTCGGGGCTCAACTCGTCGCTCACAATGACCGGATAAGTTTTGTCCGGGCCCAAAAATTCATATTTTAATCCCTTGGGCAAAGGTTTAAGGTCTACTTCGGGCACTTGTGGCTCCTCGGGTTTGATTTCACCTATGTCTTCGAACTTCTCTTCCTCCACGCTACCATCATGCGGCTCTAAGCCTTTTGTTGCTTCCTCTAGTTCTTCATCTTGGTGATTACTAATTTGATTTTCCATCGCTCTTTGCAGCGGGTCTCTAAGGGTTTCAACAAAACAAAGACTATCTATCTCTTCTATTTCTTCATCTTCGGGAGGAAAAGGAGTAAGGTGTTTAGAAGCACGAAGAAAGTTATATGTGTACTTTGTTCCATTAAGGTTCATTGTTACTTTGCCTTCTCCGGCATCTAACACGGCATCAACCAACTTAAGAAAAGGCCTACCTAAGATTATATGATCAGAATTACCATGGTAAGCGTCAATAACAAAGAAATCGGTTGGTATATAGTTTCTAGAAATTTTTACTTTCATGTTGCAAGCAATACCTAGAGGTTTGATAGTTCTACCATCTCCCATAATCAATTTCGTTGATGTTGGAGCTAAGTCTAGGTTGTGGTATTGAACTTTATCGTAAATTTTAGAAGATAGAACACTTACTTGGGCTCCGATGTCGCATAAAGCTTTGCATTGAACTCCGTTGATCTCGCAACTCAAGTGCGGCGTCATCTTCTCTTCTTCTTCGGATCCGATCGAATAAATTTCAGCAAGGCGAGCGTATGGTGATGCTTCGGGCTTGATCCCCATGATCCTCTTCACCTCGGCAATATGTTCGGATCTACCACATCATCTCCAAAGAGCTTTTCAAAAATCTCACCGGTGGTTTCGAGGTCGTATGAATTTTCAGCTTTCTTCTCCGGTGGGAAATCGACTTCCAATGCTCTTGCCACTCCCTTTTGATTAGGGAACGGTCTTCTCTTGTCGAATACTTCTCCGTAATCAATAGGAACCCAATCCATTGGCTCGAACTCCCTTAGCGGCTTCGCGCTTGACATGCTTCTCTTGTTCGTCTCCTTTGGTGCGGCGAAGTCGACGTTTGGTGTAGTTCTTGACTTGATGTGTTCTTGTTCAAGCTTTTCCATGATTGGTTCCTCTTTTGTGACTTCCGGGGTTGCCTCTTTAGAAAAATCAGCAAGCTTTTTCTTCCTTGAATTGAATTCCGGCTCTTCCGCAAGTCTTGTTTCCCAATCTCTTCGCATGGCAACCGCTTTACTAACTTTTTGTAGAAGTTGGGCGGCTTCCGTGAGTGTTTTCTCCATGAGATCCCCACCTGCACACATTTCGACGTGTCGCATGCAACTAGGGGTTAGGGAAAAGAAAAATGTATGCAAGAGTACGTCACCGGTGAAGCCGAGTTTTGGTCCTTGTTCGATTAATTCATTAAACCTATCCCGTGCTTGGTCTATCCCTTCCTCTTCTCCTTGCATGAAAGTGATCACTTGCCTCCTCGATGTTGAACCTTGCTAATTGGAAAGAACTTCTCGCAAAACTTCTTTGTCAACTTGTTCCAATTGCCTTCAACTTCAAAGGACGCAACCGAATACCATGTCTTTGCTTTGCCGGCAAGTGAGTAGGGAAAGAGATTCCATTTGAACCATTCATCGGGAACTCCTTCTTGACGCACCGTGTTGCATATTGTCGTGAAATCCCTTATGTGTCTATATGGGTTCTCCGTAACCATCCCTTCAAATGGGTTTTCCGCCACCATCTTCATGATCTTGGATTTAATTTCATACTTGGTCGCTTCGAGCTTCGAATCCGACTCTTGTACCTTTATGTCTTCACATCGAGGGCTAGCGTAATCCCTTAACGATTTCTCCGGTTCTTCCACGGGTTGATTAACGAACTCCATCTAGACAATAAGATAAAAACAAAAACAAAAAAGAAACAAGTGTTTTTCTGATAATATATGTTAGATATAGCGAATAAAAGATAAACTAAAATATAAAACTAAGTTAGATGCAAATCAAACGATGTAAACTAACTTGCTCCCCGGCAACGGCGCCTTGAAAAAGGGGCTTGTTGACGGATAAAAGACGTATCCCTCTACGATCCGCAAGCGTACGGACCCCACACCTTTTTCACCACGGGATTCCCAAGGTTCTTGTCAATCCGCGGAGCAAGGGGATTACAAGCGTTCGATTAACAAAGACACACTAGCTACTAAAACCTAACTACTATTATACTAGAAAACACTAAACTACACTAGAGAGAATGATAAATGATCAAGATAGAAGACACTCGCCCACGGGTCTACGATACTAGAGCATGCAATCGCTTAAAGACATGAAAAACCAATCTAATCTATCGGGGTTGTGACCACGGTTTCGCCCTTTCCCTCCTCTCGTACATCGTCACTACGCGAAGGTATTCATGACTAGACCTTTGATGGCCACGGCGTATTGAATGGATCCAAGGAAGCATTGAGGCCTTACTCCCTTTACGGCATGGTTGCAAACCTTAAGCATTAAAGTATATTCAACACAAGATGATAGATAGATAATCCGACAAAGTGCGATTACATCTCACGATCGATTACAACCCATGGACGAATGAGAAGATTACCCCATCAAGGTGCCGATCATGGCACCGTTGATCATGGTTTCCCTTCCGCCGGTGTCTTCCTCCTTCTCCACGAGAGGGTGCTTCCTTCGAGGTGGTCGATCTCCACCGAGATCCTCCTCCTCTCTCTCTAGCTTGTGGATGGCCTTCTCGGTGCGAATAACTCCTCTCCTCTCGTGTTGGCGGCGCGTCGGGGGTTTTAGGGTCGAAGATCCTTCGAGGGCAAGGAAGACGGGACCGAACCGGTGCCCGAAGTGGGCCGGGCCGGCCCGCCCGGGCCGGCCGGCCCCGAGCCCGTTTCGGCCCGGTTCGGTCGCCCTTTTTGCTCCGTGGGTCCTCGTGCACTTATCTACTTTGCCCCCTCCGCTTGGATGATTTTGACGCCGTTATCCTCGCGATCAAGATGGAGGCTCTCTTTGCATGAAGTTTGATCTTTTACGCTTCAATCCCGCGGGTGTTCCTCGTAGCACTTCGGTCCTCGCCACCATTGGAAGTAATTTCAGCAAGCTCATGAACACGAACAAGACTCCATGAATGCTCCTTTGAACTTATTGCGAATCCGTCCTTTATGTCCATGTTTTCCTACATAAACATAACACTTCCAAATGCATGCACAAAGATGAACTTGTTATATGATTAGTGTGCCTAGTGGCGGGTTAGTTCCATAATCAAATCCAAACCAAAGTGTAATGAACATGCTAGGTGCACCAAAATACACCGTCAACACAAGTCTTGGAGTACATGAAGTCATACTTCCCCAAGGCTCCGGTAGACGTAGTCGCGGGTGGACTAGCCGCTAATTGCACTGATGAGCAGTACGCGGAGCTTCTGGAGCAGATGGCGCCGATAACTGAACAAGTCGCTGAGAAGTTGAAGCTCCAGTAGGTAGCCTGTAGGGTTAGCTTGTAGTAGCAGATGTACATAAACAAAGCTGTAATGAACTTGTTTAAGTGTGTAATGAAAAAACTTCCATGAAATGAGTACTCATTGTCGCAATGTATGTATGCGGAGTGCCCATGTTGTGGAGTTGTCGCGAGTAGTAGTACTCGGCAGTAGACTCACTGAGAGAAACATAGTAAATAAGTTGATTGGTAATCAAACTTTATTACTGAAAGAGTACACTTGAATGGCCAGGGCCGTTTACAAGTGTAGTCACCAGGACCCGGAGGCCGCCTACGGCTGAGTAGTGCTAGGGCACGTGGCCGCTTACAGCAGTAGATCAGTTAGTAGCCGTATAGACTGGATCTTGAAGTACATGGTCTCTTGATAGACCGCTGCTAGAGTCCTTGATACTCGAAGCAGCCCAAGTTCCGTTGGTAGCTGTTAATGCTGGATCTCGGAGTAGAGTAGTCCGGAGACTAGTGCCTGGACCCGGAGGCCTCTTACAGCGAAGGATTCGGGAGTAGTCATGTAGACTTGAGCCCCCAAAGTAGTCGAGAGACTACACGTAGAACTGACAAAGCTGGTCGACGTTCCACGAGTTGCCGATGTCTTCGCCTTCAAGTGTCTGGAGGCGGTAGGAGCCTGGTCCGGTCACCCTTGTAACTGTGAAGGGACCTTCCCATGGCGAGCTGAGCTTGTGTAGTCCTTCCGTGTTCTGGATGCGGCGGAGGACGAGATCACCAACGTCGAAGGAGCGTTCCTTGACGTTGCGATCATGGTAGCGTCGGATACCCTCAAGGTACCTTGCTGATTGGACGAGGGCAGCACAACGAGCTTCTTCGAGTCCGTCGATATCAACTCGCCTGCTATCTTCAGATATGCATTCGTCATATTGCTCTACTGCCGGCGAATCCCACATGACGTCGGCAGGCAGAATAGCTTCGGAGCCGTAGACCAGGAAATATGGCGACTGTCCCGTTGGCTTGGAGGGTTGAGTACGCAGCCCCCAGAGTGCATTGGGTAGTTCCTTGATCCACTTGCCTCCTTTGGTATTAGCAGTATCATGCAACCGCTTCTTGAGGGCGTCGAGTACCATTCCATTGGCACGCTCGACTTGTCCATTGGCCCGTGGATGGGCGACTAAGACATACCGGACATCGATCCCGCTGTTCTCGCAGTACTCCCAGAACTGGTGATTGTTGAAGTTGGAACCCAGGTCTGTGATGATGCGATGGAGTAGTATGTAGCGATGCACGAGTTCATCCAAGAAGTCGAGTACCCTGTCGGTTTTTGGGCAGGTAACCGGCTTGACTTCGATCCACTTGGTGAACTTGTCGATGGTCACCAAGACTCTGTTGAATCCCCTGGCGCAGTTGGAAGAGGCCCAATCATGTCGAGCCCCCAGCAGGCAAAAGGCCAGGTTGGCGGTATGGTGACTAGTTTGTAGGCCGGGACATGTTGTTGCTTGGCGAAGTACTGGCACCCTTGGCACCTTCTGACGAGTTCCTCGGCAGCACCCAGAGCTGTGGGCCAGTAGAAAGCTCGTCAGAAAGCCTTGCTGACCAGCGTGTGTGAAGACGCGTGGTTGCCGCAGATGCCTTTGTGGATCTCCTCCAAGATGCCCTTGCCTTCTTCTCGGGGGACACACACTTCATGAGTACTCCAGAAGATGCGCCCCGCCTGTAGAGCTTGTCTCCGACTAGGACGTAGGACTTAGCGCGGCGGACGAGTTGCTCGGCCAAGTTCTTGTCTGTGGGAACCTTCTGCTCACGGATGTAGTCGATGAAGGGTTGTCGCCAGTCCACATCTATCATCATGACCTCCTGGCCAGCTGGGAGGGGTGCTGGGTCAGTGGTCGTCGGCGCCGGCTCCGAGATGGATGGCGCATGAAGCTTGTGGATGAAGACACCCGCTGGTACTTGAGCGCGAGTAGAACCAAGCTTCGACAGGACGTCCGCTGCAACATTGTTGTCACGGACGACATGATGGAACTCGAGACCGTAGAACTTGTTCTCGAGCTTGCGGACTTCTAGGCAGTAGGCGTCCATGTTCTCCTTGTTGCGGTCCCAAGACTTGTTGACTTGGTTGATGACCACTGCAGAGTCGTCGTAGACTAGTAGTCGCTTGATGCCCAGTGAAGCTGCGAGGCGGAGCCCATGTAGAAGAGCTTCGTACTCGACTTCGTTGTTTGAGACCTTCCAGAAGATCTGCAGGACGTACTTGAGTTGTTCGCCCGTTGGAGAGATCAGGAGCACCCCTGCACCGGCACCTTCGAGCTTGAGCGAGCCGTCGAAGTACATCACCCAATGCTCTGGTCGCTCGGTTGGAGTTGGTAGCTGATTCTCCCGCCACTCTGCCATGAAGTTGACTAGTGCCTGTGACTTGATGGCTGTTCGTGGCTTGAAGTCAATGTTGACTGGTCGCTGCATACAGTAGCTTCTATACTAGTTGATAGCATGCTTTAGATTCCGATAGGACCTCGCTGACGAAGTAGACTGGTCGCTGGACTGGGTAGGCATGGCCGTCTTCCTGCCGCTCGACAACGATGGTAGAGCAGACTACGTGAGTAGTCACAGTGAGGTAGAGCAGTAGCTGCTCGTTTTTGCGAGGAGCCGTGAGGACTGGTGGCTTGGATAAGAAGTCCTTGAGCTGAGCAAGGGCTTGGTCTGCCTCTGGAGTCCACGCGAACTTCTCTTGATGCTTGAGTAGTTTGAAGAAGGGGAGCCCCCGTTCTCCAAGCTTCGAGATGAATCTGTTCAAGGCCGCCATGCACCCGGTGAGCTTCTGGACATGCTTGATGCAGTTGGGGGCTCTCATGTTGGTGATGGTAGAGATCTTCTCGGGATTGCCTTCGATGCCGCGATGGCTGATGATGAAGCCGAGTAGTTTACCCGACAGTACGCAAAAGACACACTTATTCGGGTTGAGCTTCCAGCGGTACTCTCGTAGCTCTTCAAGATCGGCGATGAGCGTTTCGGAATTTCTGGTCTTGACGACCACGTCATCCACGTAGGCTTTGACGTTCTTGTTGAGTTGTCTCTTAAAACAGGCCTAGATAGCTTGCTGGTAAGTGGCGCCAGCGTTTTTCAACCCGAACGACATTGTCGTGTAGCAGTAGGCGCCGAACGGGGTGATGAACACGGTCTTCTCCTGGTCTTCTTCCTTGATAGCGATCTGGTGGTACCCAGAGTAGCAGTCAAGGAAACAGAGCAGGTCGCAACCCGCCGTGGAGTCAATGACTTGGTCTATCCGCGGCAACCCGAAGGGGTCCTTGGGGCAGTGCTTGTTGAGGTCGGTGTAGTCGATGCACATCCTCCACTCGTTTGAGTTCTTCTTGCGGACGAGGACGGGGTTGGCGAGCCACTCAGGATGGAAGACTTCTTTGATGAAGCCAGCCGCGAGTAGTTTGGCGAGTTCCTTTTTGATGGCATCCCGTCTGCCGTCGGCAAAACGGCGTAGGTGTTGTCGATTCGGGGTAGCTTTAGGGTCGACGTTGAGTGAGTGCTCGATCAGATTCCTGGGCACCCCTGGCATGTCCGCTGGTTTCCACGCGAAGATGTCTCGGTTAGCCCGGAGGAAGCTGACGAGCGCGTCTTCCTATTTCGGGTTGAGGCCCGCCCCGATGGTGGTAGTCCCGAGGTCAATCGTCTTGACTTGCACTTCCTCGGATGGCTGAGGTTTGTTGCCCTTGTCCGACTTCTCTGGGATGTCGAGCTCACTTGGGGCCTCCATCATGGCATTGGGTACTTGGTTGGTGGCTGCGAGTTCCACAGCTTCTGTGTCGCAGTCGAAGGATATCTTCAAGTCCCCTTGTAGCGAGAGTACACCGGTCGGACTTGGCATCTTGAGTACCAAGTATGTGTAGTGAGGTACCGTCATGAACTTGGCGATAGCTGGTCTGCCGAGGATGGCATGGTAGGAAGTCTCAAAGTCCGCGACTTCGAACTTGATGTACTCGGTGCGGTAGTTTTCTCTGGTTTCCCCGAAGGTAACTGGCAGGACCACTGAACCCAGTGGAATAGCCGCGTTCCCGGGGACGATGCCGTAGAAAGGCGATGTGCTCTTGGTGAGCATGTGAGTGATGTCGAGCTTCATCTTCTTCAAGGTCTTGGTGAAAAGGATGTTGAGCCCGCTTCCACCATCGCTGAGTACCTTGTTGAGTCTGGAGCCCGCGACTACCGGCTTCAGGACGAGAGGAAAACGCCCTGGTTCAGAGAAGCTTGTCCATTGATCCGCGCGGGAGAAGGAGATGGGTACCTCCGACCACTGAAGAGGGGTCGGAACCGCTGGTTCAATGTTTAAGACTTCTCGTCGAGTGGCCTTCTAAGACCGTTTGGTGGGTAGTCCGCCGAAGAGGACGTTCACCGTCTTGTCGGGTTCTTGGAAGTCGCCGTCGCCTTCGTCGGCTTTTTTCTTGCCTTTCTTGTCGTGAGGATGCCGTGGTTCTGGAGTGTCCTTGAGTGCTCGCCGGAGTTGGTAGCACTGTTCGGTAGTGTGGTTGCCCTCCAGGTGCCACGAGCACTTCTCTTTCAGCAAGTCTTTGAAGCCGCCGGAGGTCTTCTTCGGGTTGTCTTTCGTAGGGCGCTGGATAGCCACGACTGTGTTGTCTGGCTTGCGCTTGCGATTAGGACCCGAGTAGTTGCTGCTGCGACCGCCTTGGTCCCGGTTGTTGTTATTGCTGTCGCCCGCGTTCTGCTTGCTCTTGCCGCGAATGGTGTCATACTTGGCGTTCGCCTTGTCCTCTTCGTCGGCCCATGAAGTGATCGTGTCTTTGAGCTTGGTAATGGAGCTCGGGCAGCGGCGACCGAAGTCTTCAAGGTGCGACAGTGGTAGAGACCGTCTTGGAAAAGGTCAATGACTTCCTTGTCGGTGACATCGGCTACAGTGGCGCGCTTGTCGAAAAAGCGCCGCATGTACTTGCGTAGAGTTTTGCCCTGTTCTTGCTTCACCATGGCTAGGTCCATGCGAGTACCCGAGCGTCCCATGGCGCCCGCGAAGTTGCTGGTGAACTGCTCCTTGAGCTGGTCCCACTTGTCGATCGAGTACTTCTCGAGTGACTCGAGCCATGTAAGTGGAGCTTGGTCCAGGCAGAAGGGGAAGTAGAGACACTTCGTGTCGTTGTTGCCACCAGCGTTCTCGAAGGAGAGGGCGTAGCACCTAAGCCACTGTATGGGTCTTGCTTCGCATCGTACTTGGTGATCCCCAGAGGCTTGAATTTCTCTGGGAGCAGTAGATTGCGAAGTCGAGCAGAGAAGGCGGGGAAACCGTCGTTTTCGCCTGCGGATTTGTTGCGTCGAATTTCCTCGATTCTGCGACGGGTATCGTAGCCGCCGCATGAGACACTAGTGACGTGGCTGTCTGCGTGGCCGCGGCCTCCGCAATCGCCCCCGCCACCGGCTCTCCTTCCGCCCCGTGTGAGGAGCTCCCCGCCGCCGCTACCTCCGCCACCGGGATCGCGATGAGGAACGACATCGCGGTTACCGCCGACGCCGCCGCGCTCGTTGCCACCCCCCCGAGAAGGTCCACCGGCCGATGCCCGAGTACGTTGGGATTAGCCGGTAGTTCTCCTCGAGTACGGTTGCGTCCGTTGTCAGCTGGACTGCGACTTGTGGCTTCGTTGTCGGGTTGGCGAGTTCTGACGGGAGGCACTTGAGCAACTCTGTTGTCAACTCTCATGAAGTAGGCGTCCTCCGCGAGCTTGGCGATGACTTCTCCCGCGTGCATCCCTTGAGCTTGACGTGCTATCGTGGTGATAGACATGAGGCACTGCTCTGGGGTGGTGTGCACCCGATTTTTGACTTGGTCAAGAGCCTCTGTGAGATTCCGTATGGGTAGGGTCTCACGGAGACGTCGGCGCCGTTCGTTCCGCTTTCTGTTGCGTTCACGTCGGGCGTTCTTGTTGTCGTTGGTTTCGTCTGCGGGTGCATTGGCAGACAACTCGTCTGCTGAGATATCCTCGAGATATCAGTCAGGGCGTGTCCCTGGGGGTCCTGACGTCTCGCCAGCAGCCATGAAGACTTGGCGATCGGGGGTGCCGAGATCGGAGTCGGAAGTCGCCACCCTCTCGTTGGAGTGTGCTCCTCGGCCGGGAGCTAGGGGTGTTCCCTCCCGGAAGGGAAGTGAGTCGAGGTAGGCGACGCAGGCGGGAGTTCCCGCCCGTCGTGTCCGCGGCTTGCGGTCCGGCCGCAGGTGAATCTCCCGGTGGGTGTAGATGTTATAACCAGGCCGGAAGCCGGTCCCCGACAGCCGGTTGCTCGTCGTGTGGTTCTCGGACTCGGGCTCGTCAGGGTCCGACCCGAAGTCGAACTCGTAGGAGGAGTCCGAGTAGTAGCCGGACACGGGGTTGGAGTCCGAGTTGTACTCGGAGACGATCTCCTTCCCGGCCCGGCGCGCAGAGAGAGCCTTCATGTGGGCCTTGCTGGCGTTGCAGAGGCCGTATGGGAAGTGCTGATGGAGTGGGGAGTCCGCACACGATGGCTGAGTAGCCGGCCCGCATACGATGGCCCACGGGGACGTCGAGTTCGAGTTGGAGGCAGATCCAATCTCGAAGTCGGCGTGTTGGTTGTAGAGCGAAATTTTGCCGAATTTTCCGGCGAGATCACCCGTGACTACTTCGGGAAGCGTCACGAGCCCGGTCTTCGGGTTGGGCGTCATGGTGAGGCAGCGTTGGAAGGATCCGACGCCATCAGCAGTGCAAACCCAAGAGCCGAAGACGAAGGTGTCGCCGCGGTTGAAGGCGACGGTTGGCTTGATGAAGATTGAAGCAGTCGAGTTCGCCATGAGATCTTCGGCGAGATCCCCTATCTGGCGCGCCAGCTGTCGGTGTTTTAGACCGGCAATCTACCAAGGGGAGTACCCGAGGTAGATGAATGTGGCCTCGCTGAGATCGGTAACTCGAAGGAAGAGACATGTGGCACACAATTTAGACAGGTTCGGGTCGCGAGGTGCGTAATACCCTACGTCCTGTATGCTATGTAGCTCTGGGTTGATTGGATAAGTTTACAAGATGATGTGTATATGAGAGAGAGGGGTCCCTGCCTCGCCTTATATAGCCCGGGAGGCAGGGTTACAAGTCGGTTTAGGGAGAGAGTACTATTTGGGTACGTCTAGGAGTTCTCTACACAGTACAGGACATGTACAGCTTCCTATCCGAGTACTTCTCCACCTTAGTCCTTGCGCCTCACGTCATTAGGTGCCGTGTGGCACAAGGTGAATAGTCCCAGGGGCCCACCGAGTAGTCGATCCTGGTACCCACCGAGGTAGTGGGCCCAGGGAGGTCCATACAACAGTACTCACAGAGAGTTTCATCACGTCTCATCCGTACTCTGGCGAGGTGGTGAGTATTGCCAGGACGATTGTAGGCCGCCTGGTAGTTGGTCGTGAAAAGGCGAGACAATGTTGCTAGGAGGTGATGCACTCTGCTGGGAGATTGTCGAGCCACAAGAGTGGTGCCTTGCCCATCACAAGGGGGAAGTATCCCGCCATGTGGTCTTCATTGCCCCCAGAGGCACGTGCCGCGATGTTGTACATCTTTAGCCATATACTGGGGTCGGAGCGACCGTTGTACTTCTCAATTAATGGCTTGAAGTCCTTAGGGTATCTGATCGTGCGAAGATGATGTGAGAACGCTGGGAAATTGTTGATTGCTCTCGGGCTTGCTGGTGGAGCATGAGCAGCAGGGATGACGTAGAGGTCGTCGGGAGGGCCATTGTCTTGGTTGTATTGGGCACGGCGCAGGAGTTCCTGATCATGCATGATCCGGAGATCCGTAGCTTGAATGGGGTTGTTAGCGTCGAGGGCGTCGGGAACCCCATGTTCGCGGTCGTAGTTAGCACGTCGAGCTATCTCCACTTCATCTCTTATGCGGTGACGCTGGCTTCCTTCAGCACGATTGGCCTGGACCAGAGGAGGCGGAGCTCCTGCATTGTGTCTTGGATGTGGGGCGGCATTCCCCTGGATGTTGGCAGCGTTGGCTGCAAAATTGGCGGCATTATCAGCAGGATTGGCCAGAGTGTTTGCTGGAGTGGTAGCCGCAGGGTTGGCTGGAGCGTTAGCTGCAGCATTGGCAGTGGGGTTGACCGGCTGCGCTACTTCGTTTTCGCCTCGTCCCTCTTCAGCTACCGGGTCGAGGGGACCCTGGCTACAATGTCGCTGGTGAGGACGCCGCATCTACTCCTAGAGTAGTGTCGGGGACCGCCCTAAGGGTCCCCTCAAACAATGGGGAACCCCTATCCAAATTCCCGCATCAACATAAGCTAAGCCTAACCATGCAGAAACTAACCATGCAGATACGGCCCATGCAAGCAAGACTTCGGGAGGCCCACCAAGGCGGCCCGCCTAGGAAGACCCCTCGAGCAGTGCTCCGCCGCCCGAGGGCATGCTCCTCCTCGAACGGCTCCGCCCCGTTCGAGGGGCAACTCCCTCCTCGAACGAGTTCCGCCCCCGCCCGAGGGGCGGCCCTTCCCCTCGAGCGGCCCCGCCCCGCCGAGGGCGCGCTCCCCCCCTCGAGCGAGTCCCGCCTCGCTCGAGGGTCCGCCCCCCCCCCGGCCGGGGCCCGCCACGATCACGGCGCCCGCACGCGTGCGCCGGCCCCGTACTTGGGCATTGAACGCCCCGACGCCGCAGACGGCGCCATGATGCGCCCGGGCTCACGCCCGTGCCGCCGCACCAACTCCCCGGTGGAAGGAGCCCATCCCCGCCACCGTGGGATGGACCGTGCGGTACGGGCGGTGTCGGCCCCGTGACACCGTGCGCACGCCGCCGGACGGCTAACGCGCCCGACCCTCGAAAGGGGGCCGGCGCACCCTCGATTCCACTTTCCCGTGACCTTGCAGGTTAGGTAAGGGGCGCTAGGGCGGTGGACGGCCATCCCGCCACCGTAACGCGCGCGGCCGCCGTACCCACGCATGCGGGCGCACGCCCGACTCCGCAGCGCACGCCCAAGCACCGCAGCGCAACCACTCCGCCACCGCAGCTCATTGAGAAGGAACGCCGTTCGCCCGCTCCCCGTACCCCGCACGGCCATCATCGACACCTCCCTCGAAGCCTACCGGAGAACGCCATCACCGTCCGCCGCCTCCTACCCTCGAACCGCCACCGTTCGGGAACGAAGTAGGCCATCATGGCCGGATCGCAGCATGGATCGTTCGGACGATCGCCCGCTCTACACCGTAGCACGACGTGCTCCTACACGTAGCTAGGTAGCGCGGCGTGCATGTAACTCGCCGCCCCCTTGGCCTATAAAAGGGGAAGCGAGCCCCCGGCCCGCGGGGGGACGAACCCGAGGAACACAACGCATTGTGCACTCACTCTCTTATTCTCCCATAACATCTCCGCCCACCCACCGGGGACTTGGAAGCCACGCTTCTTCTCCCACCTTGCTTGTACTTGCCCCACTACAAGCACCCCTTGCCGAGCAATATAGTGCCACGAGCACGCCACCGTCGGGACGTACGCCCCCTCGGCCGGAACCAGGATAAACCTTGTGTCATTTGTTGCTTAGCATCGACCATAGAGGGATAGACTTAGGCGTTATCTACTGGTTAGTGTCGGGACCATATTCCGCACCGACAGCTGGCGCCCACCGTGGGGCTAACGAGCGCCTAAGGTCATTTCGCTAACTCCCTCCATGGTGATTCGCACTGAGTACCGTAGCACCCGCTACAACATGGGTAGCTCGACCCCCCCTTCCGGCCGGCTCGAGATCCGCTTCGGGGACTTGAACTTCCGAAGCCACGGGGAATGGCTATCTCATGCGCCTCACCAACCGTGAGGAGCTACGCGCGCACAGGGAGGCCGAGTCCGCCCGGTCTCCGCCGCGTGCACGACACCGGCGGAGCACCGCAGCACGGATACCGCGGGTCCGTCGACGCCGCGACGCCGCCGCCGCTCCGGCTACGCTCGCGCCGGGCGCGGGTCCGAGCGGCGGCGGGCCGAGCGCGCGCCGCCCGGGGCCGCGGTGCGCCCAACGTCACGACGGCCGCCACCACCCCGCCGGGACCGCGTGCGGCCCTCGGGACCGCGCGTTCCCATCGGGGCCGCGTGGCGTCACTACGGCCTACAACGCCAACGTCAACACGACAATGCGCAGGTGCCGCCCGGTCCCGCACGTCTTCGTCGCCGGGGATCCCGCACCCCCCGGCCACGGCGAGTCGTCCCCGGGGCTCCGTCGACACGATGCCACCCGCCAACCGTCATGGGTACGCGGAGTGGGACTTTTCCGTGTGTGCCGGACCCGCCGCGTTCGTGCGCTTCCTCGACGCCACCGACCACCGGTTCGGCCGCTCCGACGACTCCAAAGATCGGGAGCTACGACCCCACGCGGAATGCCGCGCCGTCATCACCAACGACCCGCCAACGCCGCCGTGCGGCGGCGCCGGAGATGGGGAAGTCACGCCACCCCCCCGGGGTTGCCACGCGCCCGGCCGCGGGGCCAAGCGCACCCGCCGGGGCCGACGTCGACGCGCAGCCTGCCCAAGCTCGCGAGCTCGAGGCCAAGCCGGCGAGGAGTACGGACCGTGCGGCTACTCCGCGCCTCGATGGCGGGGAGGCCCCCGCGCGCGGCGAACGCGCACGGGAGTTAGGCCGACAAGTCCGCGACCGCCTCAACCCCGTCCCCAACGTCGACAACGCGTATACTCCACCGCGAGCGAGCCAAAAGCTCATCGCCGCCGCGACACCGCCGCGCGCCATGCCGGCACCCTCGACCCCCGAGGCTCGAGACATGCACCGCGAGGTGCGCACCCTCCTTGAGCAAGCGGCCGTCCAGCCAGGCCGAAAGCCCGCCTCACGCATCCGCCAACAAGCGGGGGACGCGCGGGTGATGATCCGCACCGGGGGCGAACCCCCGTGCATGCGGGTCGACTCCGCCGACCAGGACGCACGCCGCCAAGGAACGGCTCCTCGACACACGCAGGCGCCGGATGGCGACGCCCGCAACGTCATCAACGCCCGCGCACCCCGGCAAGAAGGCGGACGCGCGAGCGGCCAGGGGCTACCACCCTCGAAGGGGTGGGCGCTACGACGAGCCGGTGAGGATCGCTCCCCGACGCCGGAGCCCCCGGCACCCGTGTGTTCGGGCCAGGGAGATCCGCACGGCGGCGTTCCCCGCCGCTTCCGTCAACCCACGACGATCATCAAGTACAACGGGGAGACGGACCCTCGTGTTTGGCTCAACGATTACCGCCAGCCCTCGTCGCCGGGCGGGGCCACCAACGACGAAGTAATCATCCGCAACTTGCCCCCGCATCCGGGTGATGCGGCCCGACATGGCTCGAGCACTTGCCCGCCACCGCATCCACAATCGGGACGATCTAGTCCACACTTTCGTGGGCAACTTCCGTGGCACATACGTGCGCCCGGAACTCCTCGGGATCCGCGCTCCCGCACGCAGGCCGTGCGAGTCGCCGCGGGACTTCATACGGCGCTTCTCCAAGCGCCGCACGCAGCTCCCCGCCGTGGCACGCCGTAGATCGTGCACGCGTTCCTCGAGGGCACCACGTGCCGGGACCTTGTGCGCGAGCCGGGACGTAGCCCGCCCACGGACTCGAACGAGCCGTTCGACATTGCCACCGGCCCGCCTCCGGGAGAGGAGGCCGTGGGGGCGATCTTCGACGGCAAGAAGGGCAAGCGCTCCGAGGACACGCCCGCGGAGGGCGGCCGGGTCCAAGGAGCCACGCCGCAACGACAAGCGGGGCAAGAAGGGGAAGAAGCGCGCGCCGCGAGGCGCGCGAGCGAGGGCGCAACGGCGGCAATGCCGAGGCCCTCGCCGTTGACCCGCCCGACGGGGCCCTCGACCGGCTCCTCGAGGCCCGGGGGTGTTCGATGACATGATGAAGAAGCCATGCCCCTACCACAAGACCCCCGTGAACCACACTCTTGAGCAAGGCGACATGCTCAAGAAGTTCTACGGCCGTGCCGCCGCGAAGGAGGCAGAGGCCAAGAAGGATGGGGGCGATGGCGACGCGGGCGGTTTCCCCGCTGTCGAAAATGTGTTCCTCATTTTTGGAGGACCTACCGTTGACATGTCAACCCGGCGCCGCAAGAAGGAGTGGCACGAAGTCCTCGCCGCAGAGAGGGCACCTCCGCCTTTCTCAACCGGGTCGAAGGATGCCATCACCTTTAGCCGGGATGATCACCCAAATCGCATCCCGAACCCGGCCAAGATTTCCGGTGGTCGATCCCATCATTGGGAACGCCCCGGTTTTCGAAGGTCCTTATGGACGGAGGCGTAGCCTCAATATCCTCTTCGCGCATACGTTGCGCCCGATGGGGATTGGGCCGGACCAACCGCGGCCCGAAGACAAAGCCGTTTCACCGCATCGCGCCCGGAAAGCGGTGTTCAACCCCTCGGGCAGATCGATCTGCCCGTCTGGTTTGGGACCCCCAAGAATTTCCGCAAGGAAACCCTCACATTCGAAGTGGTGGGATTCAAAGGGGCCTACCACGCCATCCTCGGGCGACCGTGCTATGCCAAGTTCATGGCGGTCCCCAACTACACGTACCTGAAGATGAAGATGCCGGGTCCAAACGGCGTCATCACCGTCGGGTCGTCGATCGAGCATGCATTCGACTGCGACGTCGAGTGCGTGGAGCATGCGGAAGCACTAGCGCCGGGACGAAGCGCTGGTGAACACACTGGAGAAGATGGTCAACGACGACCTCAACTCCGCCACCAAGCACGTCGGCACGTTCGAGGCCGCCGAGCAAGCCAAAGGGGTCCCCCTCGACCCATCGGCCCCCGAGGGCAAGGCTTTGAGGGTCGCCCGACCCTCGATCCTAAATAGGAAGCAGTGCTCGTCGACTTCCTCCGCGCCAACGCCGACGTTTTTGCGTGGAGCCCCTCGGACATGCCAGGCATCCCGAGGGAGGTCGCCGAGCACCTCCCTTGATATCCTCGCCTAACGCACGCGCCGCTCGGCGGCGGGCCGCGCCGCTTCGACGAGGAACGGCGACGGCGATCGGAGTGGAGCCGCGGAAGCTCCTCGAGGCCGGATTCATCAAGGAAGTGTTCCACCCGACATGGTTAGCTAATCCCGTGCTTGTAAAAAAGAAAAATGGGAAGTGGAGGATGTGTATCGACTACACCGCCTCAATAAAGCATGTCCAAAAGTTCCCTTTCCTTTACCACGCATAGATCGATCATTGATTCCACCGCCGGGTGTGAACTACTCTCGTTTCCTTGATGCCTATTCGGGATATCATCAAATAAAAATGAAAGAGTCCGACCCGCTCGCGACTTCGTTCATCACACCGTTCGGGACGTTCGTTACGTCACGATGCCTTTTGGCCTCGTAAACGCGGCGCAACATACCGCCGCCGCATGCGCACGTTTTTGGGGACCATATCGGGCGGACGGTCGAGGCTTACGTAGACGACATCGTCGTCAAAACCAGAAGGCGGACGACCCGGTCGCCGATCTTGGCATCGCATTCGCCTGCTCGCGGGCCAACGGGGTCAAGCTCAACCCCGAAAAATGTGTCTTTGGAGTGCCGCGGGGCATGCTCCTAGGATACATCGTCTCCCGCCGGGGAATCGAGGCCAACCCCGAAAAGGTCGCGGCCCTCGAGCGAATGGGTCCAATTTGGGACCTCAAAGGGGTGCGAAGGTGTTGGGGTGCCTTGCCGCCCGAGCCGCTTCGTCTCGAGGCTCGGTGAGAAGGGCCCTCGCCCCTCTACCGGCCGCTCAAGAAGCACGAGCGCTTCTCTTGGACCGCCGAGGCCCAGGAAGCGCTCGACAAGCTGAAGGCATCTCTGACGCACGCCCCAATCCTTACGCCGCCGCGAGACGGCGAGCCCCTCCAACTCTACGTGGCCGCAACCACCCGGGTGGGCCGCCGTGATCGTCGTGGAGCGCACGGAGGAAGGGCATGCCCCCGCCCGTGCGAGGCCGGTCTACTACATCAGCGAAGTCCTATCGGACACGAAGACGCGCTACCCCCAGGTCCAGAAGCTGTTGTACGCGGTAGTCCTCGCGCGGCGCAAGCTCCGCCACTACTTCGAGGCCCACCCAGTTACGGTGGTCTCTTCCTTCCCATTAGGAGAGATCATTCGCAACCCCGACGCGGCAGGCAGAATTGCCAAGTGGTCCGTGGAGTTGATGGGCGAGACGCTCGCCTACACCCCGCGCAAGGCCATCAAATCGCAAATCCTAGGCCGACTTCGTCGCCGAATGGACGGACACACACCGCCGCCGCCCCAAATTCAGCGCAGTGCCGGACTCGTTCTTCGACGGCTCGGTGATGAAGACAGAGCGGGCGCGGGCACTCGCTCTTTGTGTCACCCCTCGGGGAACACATACGCTACGCGGTGCGCCTCCACTTCCCCGCGTCTAACAATATGGCGGAATACGAGGCCCTCCTCTCGCGGCCTCAAGATCGCCATTGAGTTGGGCATCAAGCGCCTCGATGTGCGAGGGGATTCGCAGCTCGTGATCGACCAAGTCATGAAGAACGCGAGCCGCCACGACGACAAGATGGAGGCCTACCGCAAGGCCGTGCGGGCCCTCGAAGACAAGTTCTACGGCATCGAGCTCAATCATGTACCCCCGCCGGTACAACGAGGAGTGCGGATGAACTTGCCAAGATCGCGTCCGGCGGATCACCGTTCCCCCGAACGTTTTCGCGCGCGACATCGCACGGCCATCGGCCACCTTCGAGCCCTACCCCTCGAGCGACGCCGGACCCTCGGGGGCTCCCTCGAATCCAGCGGGTGCGGAACCCATGGAAGAGGACCCCTCGAACGAGGCGTACGTGCTCTCCCTTCTCGAGGGGTACGGCTCCCACGAGGCTGTCGCAATGGACATCGAGCCGGCTCCCGCCCAGGCGGACTGGCGGGAGAAGTACATCGCCTGGATTGCTCGAGGGGAGCTCCCCGCAGACCGGGCCGCAGCCAGGCGCATCGCCAGGATGGCCAAATCGTTCACTCTCGTCGACGGCGAGCTGTACAAGCGCGCCGCGTCGGGCATCCTCCGGCCGGTCTATACCCATTCCCGAGGGGCGCGAGCTCCTACGGGACATCCACGCGGGGATCTGTGGCCACCACGCCGCGCCGCGCACCCTCGTCGGCAACGTGTTCCGCCAAGGCTTCTATTGGCCTACCGCGGTCGCAGACGCCAACGAAATCGTGCGCACTTGCGAAGGGTGCCAGTTCTACGCTCGCAGGACCAACTTGCCAGCTCACGCTCTGCAAACAATCCCCGTAACATGGCCGTTCGCTGTGTGGGGGTTGGACATCGTCGGGCCCCTGCGGAAGGCGCCCGGGGGCTTCACCCACCTGCTGGTTGCAATTGACAAGTTCTCCAAGTGGGTGGAGGTGCGCCCCATTACGAATCTGAGGGCTGAGCAGGCGGTCACGTTCTTCACGGACATCGTCTACCGCTTTGGAGTGCCAAACTCCATCATCACGTACAACGGGTCCCGGTTCACGGGCCGGAAGTTCTTGGAATTTCGCGACAAGTTCCACATCCGCGTGGATTGGGCAGGCCGTGGCACACCCACGGACCAACGGCCAAGTAGAACGTGCCAACGGCATGATCCTACGAGGCCTCAAACCCGAGGATTTTCGACCGACTCAACAAATACGGCCGGAAATGGCTCCAAGAACTGCCGGCAGCCGTGTGGAGCCTAAGGACTACCCCAGCGAGCCACCGGGTTCACCCCGTTTTTTCCTAGTCCACGGCGCGGAGGCCGTCCTCCCCACGGATGCGGAATACGGGTCGCCCAAAGTTCGAGGCTACAACGAGGATGCTAACCGCCGAGCCCGCGAGGACTCGCCGGATCGAGGCTGGACGAAGTACGCCTCATGGCGTTGATGCACTCCGCAAGATATCAACGGTCCCTACGGCGCTACCAAGCGCGCAAGATACGTCGGAGGGATTTCGGCGAGGGGGATTTGGTCCTAAGGCTACGCCAAGACAACCGAGGGCGCCACAAGCTATCGCCCCCATGGGAGGGACCCTACGTCGTGGTGAAGGTGCTCAAACCGGGCACGTACAAGCTTGCCAACGAGGACGGCGAAGAACTCACCAACGCTTGGAACATCCAACGCCTACGTCGCTTCTACCCTTAGCTAAGATTTCCAAATATTTTCCGTTGTACAAATACACGGCCAACGCCCCGTTGGTGTCACCTATGTAAATACTCCAAGTATAATAAAAGGGCAACTCGGCTTTCCCCCCGAAACCCAAGTTACCCTCGGGGCTACTGCGGGGGGGCACCCCCCCCCCAAATGGTCCCATTTTTTTCGCGCAAAAAACGTAATAACACGCGCTAAGTTTGTTCCCCACTTCAACCTCGAGCCATGATTCGAACGGGCGTAGGCGGCACGGGCGGAAGGAGCGCGCGAGCCGAGACACGGCCTACGCCGCGCGGCTATGGCCCGTCTCTCTCGCCCCCAACCCGGCGGGCCCCTCGCGAAAGGCGGACTCCCCTAACTAGAATCTACTCAGGAAGAAGAAGAAGCAAAAAGCGCAATAAGCAAGCGATTTCATTTATAAACTGACCATGTTCACGAAACTACTTGTTTGTTTACAAGAGGCCACGAGGCCAGAGTTCTGACACACATAAACAAAAAATGGGCCTAGCGCCCAGGTGCTTTCAGGCGGGTGGAGCGGCAGCATCAGCGGCGTCCGGGAAGAGGAACTCTTCGAAGGCCTCGGCGAGCGACTCGGCGGCGTCAGCAGCAAGCGCGTCCGCACGCTCCATGGCCACCTCGTCCTCGACGCCCTCGGGCACGATGTAGCCTTCCGCTACCGCCTCGAGGTTGACCTCGTAGTGGGATCGCACCACTCCGAGGGCCTTCTGCACGCCCAGGTGCAACGCCCGACGCACCCGCCCCGTGACGTGGCCGCCGAGGGCGCGTAGGCGGCGGCCGCCGAGCCGCCGCCCGGGCATCGCCTTCCTCGACGACGCGACAGGGTCTCGAGGGCCGCGTCCCGCGGCTCCCCGCAGCCTCTGCTCGGAGGAGTTGTAGGAGGCTTGCGGGGCCTCGGCCCGCCGGCGGCGTGTCCCGGGCGTGCGCAAGCTCGGGAGCGACGAGACGACAAGAAATCGAAAAGGGGAAACGAACCCTCTAAAGCAAAAACTAACGAGCGAGGGTCGGACAATAGCTTACCTTCGATTTGTCTCCTCCCCGGATCGAGGTCGCGGCGCGCGGACTCAGCGCCGCCTCGAGGCTACGGACGGTCTCGCCTTGCTCGACGAGGGCCATCTCTTGGGCGGCATTGCGATGCCGAGCGTCAACGCCTCATCCTCAACCTCGGAGAATGCGGCGTTCCGCTCCTCCGGCGACTTCTCCGCCGCCTCGCGAGCAACACGCTCCCGCTCCCGCGCCGTCGGGCGTCGCCAAGGGCGGCCCTCGCTCCGCCGGAGCCGCCCCTCGGTCCCCGGCGGGCGATGCGCTCTTGCTCGGAGGCCGCCCCTCGCCGGCGACGAGAGCCGCAGCCTTGACGTCGAGGGGCGGCCTTCGGGTCGTCGGCCTCCTTGGCGCGCTGCTCCCGGCCCCGCGCGCCCGCTCCTCGGCCCCGGCGCCGCCGCGCCCGCGCCCCCTCGAGCGACGTGCGGAGCTCCCGGCCTCGGCGCGAGCGGTGGCCACCTCCGCCTCCCGGGTGGCGGCCGCCGTCCGCGTCTTGTCCGGGTCCTCGCGCGCATTCCACGGCGCCTCGTCACGATCGACGAGGGGCCGCGCGGATCCGCCCGAGACTCGAGTCACGCGCCGCGTCCCCGCCCGAGCTCTCGGGAAGCACGTCGCACCACGCCATCGCCGTAGACCGGCCCACCGTCCGGCGTCCTAAGAGCTTCCGCAAGCGCGTCGAAAGCGCCGCATCGCTCCCGGAGCCGGGCGGGCCTCGGCGTTCACCGGTCGAACGCGCTATACTTTTCACGAGCGCGGCGCTCGAGCTCCCGGCATCCACACATCGAATCTCGCAAGTGTCAAGGCTTGAATGCGGCACGCGAAAACGAAATAAGGAAGGGAGACGAGCAACCGTGGCTCACCCGGAAGACGATCCGAGCCGGGCCGCCGTGGACCCGCGGCGCTTCGTTCAACGCGCGGTTGAGCGTGGCGCCGTGGCTCAGAGCTCGCCCCGCAGCTCCTGCTCCCTCTGGGCGTCAGCGAACGCCGGGGGATCCTCCACGGCCCCTCCCACCTGGGCGGGGCGACCGGCATGGGAGGATGAGGCCTCGGCGTCGTGCCCTCGGCCCCCCACTATCATGTGACCCTCGTGTCGCCTCACGAGGGCCCTCTCCTGGGGCTCAGGAGAGTTCGTGGGCCAGCTGGCCCACTGGTTCCACCCAGGCGGCGAGGAGTCATCCGAGAGCTCCACCACCTCCGCCTGGGGACCGCCGGCAGGCGGAGCCGCCTGCTCCGCCTCCGCCGGGCGCCTCCACCGCGCCTCCGCGCGCCGCGGCGCCCGTTGTGGCGCCGTTGCCGCCACCTCCGTCCGCGCCGCCACGTCCGCGGGCGCTCCCGCGAGGTTGCGCCCGCTCCGCCTCCCTCCGCAGGGGCCGCCACCGCGGGTGGCACCCCCCACCGTAGCCGCCGTTGCGGCCCGCGCCTCCATGGCGACCGGCGCCGGCCGCCCCCGGCGACCTGCGGCCGCGCCGCGGCGGGTTGATCCACCGGCCGGGACCTCGAAGCCCCGGCCGGGCCTTGCGCGCTCGTACCCGCCGCCGCGCCTCGTTCTCGGGCGCGACCCCCTCGACGAACGCCGCCGGGGTGGGGATCGACGCGTCCGTCCTCGGCACCTTGGCCGGTGCAAGAGGAGGGACGGTTGGCACCGCCCGCGGAAACACGAACGGAGGATTAGAGCGTCTAATAACCAGCAAATTAAGGCAAAGCAAAGGAAGAACGGGTTCCTTACCTTGCGGAGGAAAAGGCCCGCTTCCTTTTCCTCGAGGCCTCCGACGAGGCCGGCGCGGGGGCCGCGCCGCCGCGGCACCTCCCCGACGGCGCCGCCGCACGCGCGGGCACGCCCACCTCACGCGTGGGCGCGTCCGACGCCGCCACCACGCGCGGGGGCACGCTAGCCCCGCGCGCGGCGCGCCCACCGACGCGCCCCTCGACGAGGACGCCGCGCGCGCGGACGCGCTCCCCGCCACGCGCGGGCACGCTTGGACGCGCGCGCGAGCACGTCCGCCGCGCGCGCCTCCGTGGCGCGCGCCGGCACCTCGCGCGCGCGTGCCGCCCCCGACGACGGCCGCCCGGCGGCGGACGCCGACGCGCCCGCCCCAGGCAAAGCCACCCCTGACGCCGCGCGAGATCCGGCGACGGGGGCGCGGGCTGCCACCTGTCTGAGGGGCCCTCCCCCTCAGACTCTTCCTCCTCGTCCTGGTCCGAGGACGAGGGCTCCTCGATGTCCGGGGAGGAGAGCCCCGGCCTCCTCCCCGCCGCCGATATTCCGCGGACCGTGCGTCGCGGCGCGCTTGGCGCCGCCTTGCGTGTTCCCGTGCGCGCGCCGCCCGCTCCCCGCTCCCCGCCGCGCCGCCCGCCGAGCGCACGGGGAGTCGGGGGGGGTGGGTGGAATGGACTTGGCGGCATTGAAGCCGCACCAGCTGCACGCAAGAGTAACAATGGCGCATCAGAAATCAAAAACAAGACCAAGGATGGAAGCGAAATCAAGAACTCTACTCACCAGCGGGCCCGTGGGGAGCATCTCGATATCCCACGGGGTCCGACCCGCAGGTGGCGGCGTCCTGGTGTCGACGGCACTCCGCGCCCGGTGAGCGCGTACGGCCGCTCCAGCGGCGTCGGGAGCATCCGCGACCTCGCCAGGTCGACGGGGTTGGCCGCCTCCGTCATCTCGAAGATGCAGAGGGGCCTCTCCATCAACGGCACGACTCGCCGGTGATGAAGAAAGGCGAGGACGCCCATCGCGTTGAGCCCTTCCCTCGCCAGCCGCTGCAAGGCGGCGAGGACGGACCCCTGGCGCGCCCGATGGTTGGCCGTGGGCAACCCGTAGCCCCAGCAGTCCGGCCTCTTCTTGAACACCCGCCGGTGTAGGGAGGAAGGCCGGGCTCGGCGTTGCGCAGATAAAACCATCCCCGCTCCCAGCCGGCGTTGTTCGTCGTCATGGTGCGGGGGGATGTAGAACTCCTTGAGCCGCCCCCGCACGCCGAGCGACATCCCGCCCGGCGCGCACCGCGCGGCGGGTCCTCGCTCCGACGTGGGCTGCGTGATGAGCTCCGCGCGGAAGAGGTGTACCCAGAGCTCCCAATTGACTGGGATCCCCGGGTACCCTTCGCGTACGCCCACGAACGTGGCCGCCGCGAGATAGCGTTGGGGGCGAAATTGTGCAGCTCCACTCCATAGTGGTAGCACAATGCCCGCATGAATGTGCTCGCTGGCGCGTTGAAGCCGCGCTCGTGGTAGCGGAGGAAGCTCACCACGTAGCCCTCCCGGCGGATTGGGCTCAAGGTGTGACGATGGCGGCACGATCCACTCCGCCGGGCGCCCTTCTTCGTTGGCCGAGAGCTGGCCGGCGGCGACCAGCTCGCCCAGGGCGAGCCGGGTCACGGTCGACTTCTCCCATGCGTATGGCTCCAGGACCCTAATCGGAAGCTGAGGCGGCGCCATAAGGAAGGACGAACAGGTGCGAGGGCGGAGGACAAGGAAGCGAGAAAAAAGCTCTAAGCAGCGAAACCGCGCGGTGGCGAGAGCAGTACGAAGGCGAAGGGACGGAGGACTGAAAACGGTGAGGAGCCAAGGTAAAAAAACCACCGTCCCTTCCTCACCGCAGCTTTATAGGCAACCGGCGAGTTCTCCGAGCGCACGCCTCGCCAACAAGAGCTTGCGAGGAATCTTTCCATCGCGTCGACGGGCGGGCCCCACCACGACCGCAGCGACTCTAACACCGGCGAGGCGGGTCATCATTACGGCGAGACCGGCGGCGACCGAGGCGAAACCGTCACGTCCGCCGGCCACGTCGCCCACTACGCGCGCGCGCGCGGCCGCGCGCCTAAAAAGGCGCGCCCGCGCGCAAAACCCGCGGCCACGCCCGCAGGCAATCAAATGCCCGGCCCCTTGCCAAGCAAGGAGAGCCCTCGAGCGAGGCGAATCCTCGGCTCGAGACAAAGGTGACCCTCGATGGATGACGGCGTGAGAAGGTCGCCGGGACCGCTCGGTGTAGAGCGAGCGGCCGCGGGCACCCATGCCACGTGAAGCCCTCGAGCGGCATGACCCTCAACCGGAAACAAGGCGACCCTCGATGGGATATCGGCGTGAGAAGGTCGCCCGGGACCTCGCTCGATGTAGAACGGACCACCGCGGGCACCCATGCCACGTAGGACCCTCGAGCGGCATGACCCCCAACTCGAGACGATGTCAACCCTCCGAAAGAAGGCATGCGCGTGAGAGGATCGCCCGAGGTCACGCTTGAAATAGAGCGACACCGAAAGCACTCATACCGCGCCACGCCGCCAACAAGCACCTCGAGGGCCGGTACGCCCAGACCCCTCGACGGCCGCAAACGTGAAAAGACGGGGCGGCCAAGGCACGGCCCCGCACGGCCTTACTGATCAGGGGTTCGAAGCCTGACCCTCGACGGGTTCGAACAGCGCCCCGCATCTCGCAGTTAGGGACGACGAGGGCACGCGCATTCGAGCCGTACCCCGAGCCCGTCGGCTCGAGGGTGCCCCACATGTCGTGTTCGAGAGCCGGCCGAGGGCGGCTAGTCGGGGGGATCCCACCGAGGGAGAGCTTCCGCGCCCTCGGTCCCTAGCGAACGGGACCGAGCCCCACCTAGCAAACCCACGCAAGCGCTTCCATGGACGTGTCTCCGACCGCGCAGCCCTACCCTTATCGAACGGGGCATGGACGTCCACTTGAACCACCCGCTAGCAGCTCGAAGAGGAATCCGCGATTCGCGACCCGCTCGATGGGAGTCGTGGAAACCTCACCTCCCGACCCGCGGAGGGACGGCGAGGGCGCGATAAAAAAACAAGTCGTCAGGCTCGACCCGATCGCCTCGAACAGGCCAAGGCTCGGGGGCTTGGCGCACGGCTACACCTCCTTGGAATTGCACCCGCCGGAGACGCGGTGACGAGGGGAGCGTGCACCCCCGATGCCGCCGAAATACCGCCGATGCCGGTTGGCATATGTGCCACGCCTTTCGACCGAATTGCTCGCGGTTAACCCCCTCGGCAGAGAGCCCACACCCCCGCAGGCTTTCGGGGCTAGACCCGCGGGTCCACCGACGCGGCCCCACGGATAGCGTTCGCAAACAAGGAGGGAAGAACGTCCTATCGGTAGGTTCCAGCATCCGCGGGAGCCTCAATGGCGAACCCGCGGATGCTCGGGGGCCACCGTCGGGGACCGCCCTAAGGGTCCCCTCAAACAATGGGGGAACCCCCTATCCAAATTCCCGCATCAACATAAGCTAAGCCTAACCATGCGAGAAACTAACCATGCAGATACGGCCCATGCAAGCAAGACTTCGGAGGCCCACCAAGGCGGCCCGCCTAGGAAGACCCCTCGAGCAGGCTCCGCCTCGCCCGAGGGCATGCTCCTCCTCGAACGGGCTCCGCCCCGTTCGAGGGGCAACTCCCTCCTCGAACAGGTTCCGCCCCGCTCGAGGGGCGGCCCTTCCCTCGAGCGGTCCCGCCCCGCTCGAGGGCGCGCTCCCCCTCGAGCGAGTCCCGCCTCGCTCGAGGGTCCGCTCCGCCCTCGGCCGGGGCCCGCCACGATCACGGGCGCCCGCACGCGTGCGCCGGCCCCGTACTTGGGCATTTAACGCCCGACGCCGCAGACGGCGCCATCATGCGCCGGGGCTCACGCCCGGTGCCGCCGCACCAACTCCCCGGGGAAGGAGCCCATCCCCGCCACCGTGGGATGGACCGTGCGGTACGGCCGGTGTCGTCCCGTGACACCGTGCGCACGCCGCCGTACGGCTAACGCGCCCGACCCTCGAAAGGGGGCCGGCGCACCCTCGATTCCACTTTCCCGTGACCTTGCGGGTTAGGTAAGGGGCGCTAGGCCGGTGGACGGCCATCCCGGCCACTGTAACGGCGCGGCCGCCGTACCCACGCATGCGGGCGCACGCCCGACTCCGCGGGCGCACGCCCAAGCACCGCAAGCAACCACTCCGCCACCGCGAGCTCATTGAGAAGGAACGCCGTTCGCCCGCTCCCGTACCCCGTACCGGTCATCATCGCCACCTCCCTCGAAGCCTACCAGAGAACGCCATCACCGTCTGCCGCCTCCTACCCTCGAACCGCCACTGTTCGGGAACGAAGTAGGCCATCATGGCCGGATCGCAGCATGGATCGTTCGGACGATCGCCCGCTCTACACCGTAGCACGACGTGCTCCTACACGTAGCTAGGTAGCGCGGCGTGCATGTAACTCGCCGCCCCCTTGGCCTATAAAAGGGGGAAGCGAGCCCCCGGCACCGCGGGGGACGAACCCGGAGGAACACGGCGCATTGTGCACTCACTCTCTTATTCTCCCATAACATCTCCGGCCACCCACCGGGGACTTGGAAGCCACGCTTCTTCTCCCACCTTGCTTGTACTTGCCCCACTACAAGCACCCCGTGCCGAGCAATATAGTGCCACGAGCACGCCCGCGCCGGACGTACGGCCCCCTCGGCCGGAACCGGGATAAACCTTGTGTCATTTGTTGCTTAGCATCGACCATAGAGGGATAGACTTAGGCGTTATCTCTTCGGTTAGTGTCGGGACCATATTCCGCACCGACAAGTAGGAACTTGCTGCAGATCTGCTGTATCTGAGACCTCTTTCTTCGATCTGAGCAGCGGCGACGCGGACGTTGGCTTGGAGACGTTGGACCATTGGAGAATCTTGAAGGTGATTCAGAGCGGCAAGAGCAGCTCCCAAGTTGGTTTGCGGCGAGTTGTAGACTTCAAGTCCATCGCGCTCGTAGTCCCTGAGGAGGTCTCGCGCACATAGTCTGTTGGCACGAGGCGGATCATCATGGCATTGCTGCTCTGGAGCAGCTGGTGCCGCGAGTGCTTGTTGCCCGACGTTGGCGTTGACTTGTCCAGCGTTAGCCGGTTGGTGGCCTGCACCTGGGGCAGCAGCAGCGAGCTCTTGTTGTTGCCGGACGGCTCTGGCAGCATTGGCGTTTTCACACTCTTGACGTTGCTCATCTGTTTCTTCATCTTGCGACAGTACATCCGCAGAGACGACCAAGATCTAGTGATCTAGAGTCTCGAACTCTTCTCTCGGATAATTCGGGGATATCGTTGTGTGGGCGACCTAGAACGTAAGGCGGTCCGGAGACGACTCTTGGTTCATCCGATGACGGTGAGCCGTGGTGAGAGGTCGGCGAAGCTTCTTGAGCACACGGCACTGGCGCACGGTGTGTTTGGACTTCTCATGGATAGGGCAAGGTTCGTCGAGGTGATTCCTGCAGCTTCCACGATCTTGGGTCTTAGGTCCAGATTCAATCTGGATCTTGCACTTCATGAAGCGTGATGCTACACGAGCTGTGTTGCGCAAGCCAAGAGGCATGCTGGAGGGCGACGAGGTCGTGCGAAGGCGTTTGACGCGCTCACAGACTTCGACCGTATCAGAGAGCATGCCCTCGACACGATTAATCCCGGCGATCAGGTCGCTAGGAGTGGGTGGGTGGGTTTCTGACGACAGATCTGTTTCGATCTGTTGGTTGGTGGTGACCGCGTTGCCTTCGATGATGAGGCAGGCGGCTGGAGCGGTGGATGTTGCCGGCATCGAGCCAAAGCAGATGTCGACGGGGTTGGCGAGGATGTCCGCCATGCTCTCCAGGAAGATGACGCCGTTGGTTGAAGCCATCGAGTTGCACGAAGAACCTTGACTCGGCCCCTACCGGCGCGCCAACCGTCGGATGGTGAGATGCGGACGGCCCACGGGGGGTGTTAATCCCTGTGGTTTAGTTGTTCGGCGGGGAGGAGTCTAAGGCTAAGAACTCGAAGGTCGCACACGAATATGCGGAACACAGAGAACACGGCGATTTTATACTTGTTCGGGCCTCCGGAGAGTAATACCCTACGTCCAGTTGTTGGTGTAGATTGCTTGAGGATTGGATCTGAGTACAAGGGGTTGCCTCGTCTGCCTTATATTTGCCAGCGGATGAGGTCGGTTCCCAGACTGCTAGTCGGTTACGACCAGGAGACCTAAGTCTACATTACACATCTTGCCATATCCCGTCGATCTGCTTTGGCCGTAATCCATGAGGTCTTGTTCCGTGCGCCGAGTCTTGAGGTCGTGATGGATTAGATCGTCTGGGGAATCTTCTAGAAGGTCTTCAGGAGGTCGTGTGGGCCGCCAACTAGGTCGGTTGGCCCCACTTACAGGTCGGCGGGTCTTCTGGTAGGCCGGACCTACTTTGTCAGGGACGACCGTGAGCCTGGTCGGTGGGGACCCAGGGGTACCCATGTCTCACAGACCTCCCCTCCCTATAAATATAAAGGGCCATGGCTGATTAGGGATGATGAATCGATCAAATCAATCTACTCTTATATTTTTACCTTTTCTCTTTGCCTCAAACTTTTCCAATCTACTACTTGCTGTTCTTCCTTCGTCTCCGTGACGTCTGAAGGCGTTCTAGGTGGCTGCCGACCCTAGAGCAACCCTACATGCATCAGCTCCGACGGGGTCCCTCCCGAGCCGACGTTCGTAGGTCTATCGCCAGTTCATCCCGGCAGCCCGGTCTAACCGCCCTACCCAGGCAGTTTGACCGCCCTACGCAGAGGAGCTGTAGCGAGCTTCCTCCGTGCGCCTGTTGATCCCGGAAAGGTGTCAACAAATTGGCGACTCTGTTGGGGAAGAACAAGAAAGATCTATCGGCTTCCATGGCCGATGACAAAGGAGCTCTTTGCGATCTGGACCCCAAGAACCTCATCGACATGACTGACGGTGACGTTCCGGATGCGAAGCGTCAAGCCTTTGAGGAGTATCAGAAAGCTCAAAGGGAAGCTAAGTGGAAGAACTTCATATCGGGTTTTCGGAAGACTCGCGATGGAAAAGTGGTGGAAGTGCAAGAATTTGAGTTTCCTCCTCTTCAACAACCAAATGTAGCACCCACTGTGAGTAAACCACTCGAAGCTAATTCAAATATTGCAAACATGATTGATGGGGCTAGTAGTGCTAGCTTGAATAACAAATTTGTTGCCATAAGTAAAAAATTTGAATCTACGATGAATTCTCGTTTAGATCGTATAGAGGCCAAATTTGATAAACAATTTTCTAGTAATGATATTAATGCATCTACTTCTAATACCAAAAATTCTAAAGATAGCACACTAGATGATTTTTCAAATTTGCATATACCTAAAGTCCCCATTGGTGTACCTCCAATCCACCACATACATAGCCGTACCACTATTGGTGCTTCGGCTGGTGGAGGGAGTACAATTACCGCTACTAATGCAATGACACCGCATACAGTTGTATATAGCGAGCCAAGTGCATATGTTCCTAATAGTTCGTTGCAGCATCTTCCTAACACATTTTCGAACCAAACATCAACATATGGCACACCACAACCTACTATAAATCGAGCACCACATCCTGCATCGGCTAGACCTAGAACTGCTTTGGGGATGGAGGTATTTAGAGAAGAGATGCTCAAGATATTTAGACAAACTTTTGCTACAGAGCCTAAAACTAAGAGTCGGTCGTATCAAAGACTGTATCCTGAGAATTATGAGTATATCTCGTACCCACAAGGATTTAAAATACCAGAGTTTACTAAATTTCGTGGGGATGATGGTAGAAGTACATTAGGGCATATAGGACAATTTACTATACAATGTGGTGCAGCTGCTTCTAATGATATTTGTAAAATGAGATTGTTTCCTTTATCTCTATCGGGTGCATCATTTACTTGGTTTATTTCTTTGCCACCCAACTAAGTTTATACTTTTTCTGATATAGAAAATAAATTTCATGATTATTTCTTTACTGGTGAAACTAAGTTGAAATTATCACATCTTGTATCGGTTAAGCAAAAGTCTAATGAATCTGTGACTGAATATATTAGAAGATTTAGAGACACTGGAAATCGATGCTATAGTTTGACAATTTCTGATAGAGACCTAGCTGATCTTGCTTTTTCCGTTTTGCTTGATATCCATAAAGAGAAACTAGATGGTCAAGAATTCTTAGATGTTAGTCGGTTGTTGCAAAAAGCTTTAGCTAATGAAAACCGACTTAAGGAATCTAAGAATTCACAAAAAAACCAATGAAAAGTATAATCGTCCTATTTATTATGCATCTGATTATTCGAACGATGAGAGTAAAGATGTATATGCTGCTGAATTTACATGGTCATCTGATGATAAACCAAATACTTGTGCTTCTCTCAAGCCGGCCCATAAGAGTCGGCAAGATGTGATAAAATTTACTTTTGACGTGGCTAAGTGTGATAGGATCTTTGATGAGTTATTAAAATTGGGTAGATTAAAATATCTCACACTTTGCCACCACCTAATTAAATAAAGATGCGTGCATATTGTAAATTTCTTCATTCTTATTCTCATGCAACCGATGATTGCAATAGTTTTCGTTGGCGAATACAATCGGCCATTAATGAAGGTCGTTTAGTACTTCATCAGATGCAAGTCGACCAAAATCCTTTCCGTGTTAATGCTTTTATGAATACTCTTGAGTTGCCAAAACCCAAGGTACTCACTCGACCAGATCAAGCCGATAAAGCTAAGGGGAAGAATATAATCATTGGAGAGCAAAGGCGTAACGAGAAGTTGTCACTGGAGGAGACCCCCCAAGATTGTAGCAAAGGCTTCAACGCTCGGGGGGCAAGACACTGCAAAAAAAGCTGACGGTGCATCGACCGGTCTGGCCACTGCCCAGGGCGGTCTAACCGCATCCCAGTGCAGTCTGACCGCTATCTCCAGAAAAAATAGAGAAGCTTCCAAGAAAAAGGTAAGGCTGAGTTTTGAAGAACTCCTGGCCAAATACAAGAGGAAGGGAGCTGCAAGGAAACGAAGAAATCAGCCAATATGTGGTAAGGGCGAAGAAGCACCACCAAGACATGAGAAGCAAGAAAGTGCGCATCACCAACAAGGTAATTTTATTTATCCTTTTGTTGGATCAGTTACACCATGTTCTTGGTATTATCCTTACTATTACTCACCTATCGATTATAGTAGTATGTACATGAAACCATATATGATTCAATATCCTATTGCACATCCGAATTATGGTAAATTGCAAAGACCGATTGCTTACAACAACAATCTGGTCAAAAATAATGTATGTGCTACTATGAAGCAAGGTGGGGGTAGCAATGAGCAAAATTCTAAGGGTATGCAGCCGAGGTGGTGTCCCTCATGCTTATCCCGCACTCAAAAAAGGAGATTACAGCGGATGCGAAAGCAAGGATCAATGGAGCAATCTACAGCGGTCGCGCCAGCAAGGTCAGTAACTAAGAAAGTATGGAGACCAAAACAAGTTGTTCCATGAGTTCATAGCAAGTTCGTGGCCGATAAAGGAATTATCGCCCTTAGGAGCAAAAATATAGACGGTGTATTGTTAATCATCGTTTTCTGCCAATTTTAATCATTATAGATGTTTTTTTGGCACACAAGCTTTTCCATAAAACATGGGGGCATATGTTGACACCCAAAAATTGCAAGACTAGGTAGGTCGGTCTAACTGGTGGCCCACCCGGTCAGACTGCCCCGGTCAAAGTCCTCAAAAGGCAATTTGGACTTCACCATTAGATAGGTCTCGTCGAGTACATCACGATCCATATATAGAACATCCAATTTGGAGTCCGGATGAAGGAGATATGGTTTCTGGCAGATCTGCACGTCACATAGGCGGTTAGACCGCCCCACGTAGGTGGTTAGATCGCCCCGTACTGCCCAAACTGGTTAGGAGTTGTATTTCGACGGGATTTTGTAAGGGTTTCGACTCCTAATGGGGCAAGTCCTCCCCTCCCTATAAATATAAAGGGTCACGACCGATTACGGATGATGAATCGATCAAATCAATCTACTCTTATATTTTCACCTTTTCTCTTTGCCTCAAACTTTTTAATCTATTAATTGCTGTTTTTCCTTCGTCTCCGCGACGTCTGAAGGCGTTCTAGGTGGCCTGCCGACCCTAGAGCAACCTTACGTGCATCAACTCCGACGGGATCCCTCCCGAGCCGATGTTCGTAGGTCTACCGCCGGTTCACCCCGGCACCCCGGTCTAACCGCCCTACCTAGGCGGTCTGACCGCCCTGCGCAGAGGAGCTACAGCGAGCTTCCTCTGTGCGACTGTTGATCCTTTCGGTGTCAACACAAGTAATTAGCTGGTATAGTCCGAGCGTCTTTTCGTTTCTGAACTCTTGCGGAAGGAATGCAGACTTGCACACTGTTGGAGTCAAAAGTGTGAACAATGCGGAGAAAGAAAGAGAAACATTGGCAAAATAAAAAAAATAGGCAGACTTCACTTCAAATCTCACCAAACATTTGTTGCGCAGAACGAATTAAGTGAACAACACAGAGTTCAGAAGTTCAGATTCAGATACTTTCTTGATCTCACAGAGGGCCATTCGGCGACCTGAAAAGGACCGGATCACGGACAGTGTTGTTCTACTTCAACATGAGCACACGAGATGAAACTCTCCCTTTGCAAGGAACAACCACTGGGTGTCAAACGAAACATATAATTCAGGCGCAGTATTAATCATGTCAAATCATCAAGATTCATCGGTTGAATTATTTGGCCATTGCCTGTAGTCTTCCGTGATGATCATCCAACGGCAGCACGTATACTAATGCATCAGCGCGATCCGTGACCCATGATTGACCCGATAAGAAACAGGGAAGCCACATGCAGCGTGCGTATGATCACCTCGTCGTCGTCGTCAGCCAACCGTTCGCTCGCCGGCAGTTGCAGGCTTATAAGTAGTAGCAGAGAAGACAGGGTCGTTTACTCGCAACAGATTGCAACTTGCAAGTGATCTGGTCAGTCTCAGGCAGCATCTTGCTGAGAGACGATGGAGAAGGCGATCCTGCTCTTGCTGCTGAGCCTGTGCGCCGCCCGGATTGACGGCGCGGCGGCGCAGCAGTACTCGACGCCGGCCACTGCCACGTTCTACGGCGGGAGCGACGCGTCGGGCACCATGGGTAAGTGTAACACATCCACGCCGACGATCATTTCTTCTGGACAACAGATCTGATGACAACTCCTGCGTTCGTGGCATTGATGTGCGCGTCCATTGTTGTGTGCAGGCGGGTCGTGCGGGTACGGCAACATGTACGACGCCGGGTACGGGACGCAGACGACGGCGCTGAGCACGGCGCTGTACGGCGACGGCGCCTCCTGCGGCGCGTGCTTCCTCGTCACCTGCGACGCGTCGCGGACGCAGTACTGCAAGCCGGGGTCGCCGTCGGTGACCGTCACGGCGACCAACTTCTGCCCGCCGAACTACGGCGACCCCAGCGGGTGGTGCAACTCGCCGCGGCAGCACTTCGACATGTCGCAGCCGGCGTGGGAGACCATCGGCGTGTACCAGGCCGGCATCGTCCCCGTCAACTACCGGAGGGTAAAGTGCGGCCGGTCCGGCGGGATCAGGTTCGGGATCAACGGGCACGACTACTTCGAGCTCGTGCTCATCAGCAACGTCGGCGGCGCCGGGGCGCTGAAGGCGGCGTGGGTCAAGGGGACCGACACCGACTGGCTGCCGATGAGCCGCAACTGGGGGGCCAACTGGCAGAGCGGCGCGTACCTCACCGGGAAGAGCTTGTCGTTCAAGGTGCAGACGGACGACGGCAGCAACGCCGTCGTCGCGTCCGACGTGGCGCCGGCGAACTGGCAGTTTGGCTGCACCTACCAGGCCTCGGTCAACTTCTACTAGAGAGTAACTTGGGCCGGACCTTGTAGGGGAGGCCTGAAAGAAAGACTCGACTCAATGGGCCCGTATTAAGTACCTATGAGCTGGGGAGAAAATCCTTAAATAGTGCCCGCATATATACTCCGTTTGGTAAATGAAGTCATTTTGGACGTGATTTGAGTCAAACATTGGTAATATAAATCGTGAATAACTTTTAAGTCAATGAGTTTGGGAATGTGAAAACTACATGAATAGATTTGTTTTTCAAAATACTTTCATAAAAGTATAAATATGTTAGTTTTTAACAAATATTTTTATAAAAATAAGAAGTCAAAGTTGTACGTTGGAGGCAGTGTCATTTGTCTAAACGACTTCATTTACCAATTTGGAGGGAGTATCATCTTCGCAAAAAGCGTAAACTTGAGTCCACCACATTCTTTTAAGTGTGCATTTAACAGGGTTAATTCTATTAAATGCACTCTTTGTGGATGTGAAGATATTAAACACACATGTGCGCTAAGCCGCTAACAAGTGGGAGACGGAGAGGAGAGGAGTGAGGAAAGGGCTGACAAGTGGGCTTCACTGCCACGTGGTGTCTGCATCAGTGAAACCGACCACCAAAACCATCTTATGGTCAATTGTGAACGTTTTTAACTGTTGGGTGACCAGGATTCGAAGTACTATGGTCAAAACCAAACCAAGTTTGGATGGTCAAAACTGAACTTTTTGGAGTAATTTTGATCATTATATCCCTATAAAATATTGTAATAGGGTAGCCAATTAGGTACTCCCTCCGGTTGAGTAAATGAAGTCGTTTTGGACAAGGTTTGAGTCAAACATTGGGAATGTAAATCATGAATAACTTTTGAGTCGTTGAGTTTGGAAATCTGTAAAGTACATGAGTAGATTTGTCTTCTAAAATACTTTCATAAAAGTATACATATGTTAGTTTTCAATAATTATTTTTATAAAACTAGGACGTCAAAGTTTGTTTTAGGACCGGTGTCATTGTCCTAATCGACTTCATTTACCAAACCGGAGGGAGTAGCTCTTTAACTTGCTAGGAGAACTTTCCGGCTTATATGAAGATTAGTGTTCAACTGTTAGATTGAATAGTATTGTGTGAGAGGAAATATGTCGAGCTGAGGTAAGCTGAACGGGCTTTGCTTTGAAAGTTTTTGTATTTGGGTCGACATGCCACGTAGTTTCATTCTCGATTTGTCGGTGAATGATGTAACAGTTTTGTTATAAAAAAGCTAGCATAATGGCATTCCCTCCAAATGAGTGGTGACCAAGATGTCATAAAAATTATCTGATTTTTTTATTGCGAATACATGAAAAGGTCACCTGGCAGTTGCACTATGCCACTGGCAGACCGTTTCGGTTGTAATGGTTGCACGTCAACGTTCTCTTTTTATTATGAAAAAAGAAAGCAGCTGAACTCCGCTAAAATGTTCGATGTAGCCGAGGTTGTGATATGGGACCACCATTTTTTCATACTGGTCTGTACTCTGTAGAGCTTCAGGTCGATCGGTGACACGTTCTGGAAGGCCTGACCAAGCCAGGTAGCAACTTCTTCCACACGGCGACCGTGTAGGTACCGTTAGGCGTTAGCCAACAGTGTGCATTCTCTTGTTCAAACGGTTAGAATGTAGAAAATGATGTATCTTGACCACCCAAAGACCACATGACTCGTAAGACTACAACCACAGCCACCAATCTCCAAGTCACGCTCATGTTTAGTTTCAAAATTGTCTTCATCCATCAGTCACATCGAATGCTCAAACACTAATTAAGAGTATCAAATTTGCATTAATTACAAAACTCATTCCATATTACCCACCTGGACTCGAGACGAATCAAATGAGACTAATTATGTCATGATCAGACAATATCGTGTTACATTAAAATTTTTTTAGACCAAAGGCTATGGCTCAACTTTTAAGAAAGCTTAAAGAGCGTTTACATCGGTTGAAACCGCAGGGGTTGCCAGCAACATGTTAGAGGGGTCTGCAAGACCCTCAGCCCAGAAACAACAAAAGACGACAGTCTTCACCGAGGTTCACAATTTTGCGGTAAACCAATCGGTTACCGCGGTAACCGACCTTACCGCCGCGGCTCGGTAGGGGTAACTGACCTGTTTTTCGATAAAATCAAACCTACTAAATCAGTCTACTCGGTAAACCTCTCGAAAACCTCGATAAACCAGACCGGTTTTGTCGATTTTGAAAATCGGTACTCTTAACAGGAGCTACCTCTACGAAAGAACCCACACAAAACAACCCACCCCTAAAATCAGATCGACCATGAACTCTAAGCCTTCTTTTTTCTCTTCACTCTTCTACAACAGCTACTTACTCGCCACCATCTATCAACCAGCACCTTCAGTGGGCCGTCATGCTCCAACTTCAGCACAACTTTGCGTCAGTTTGGTTATCATTTCTTCCACCTCCTCGATCACTTTCTTCTGGAGCATTGGCTTCGAGAAGGTCAGCATCGTCACCAGCTTGTACGCGACCTCGCTTGGTGAACCCACAATCTTGTTATCAAAGACCCGAGCGTTTCTCGTCTTCCAGAGCGTCATATAAAGAGTTTTTTGCAACAATTTTTTCCTCTACTATTATGCTTTCCCCAAATATCCGCTAGACTTTCACACGAGTCTGGCACCGAACTCCAACCCAGGCTATCTCTAACTAGCACCCATTGCTACATTAAATAATCACTAATGATAAATTAATTAAATTTCATGGGTTCGTCTCCTGATTTCCCATTCATTTGTGTAATTAGTTTTTTAAATCCCCTAATAGAGCTTGTTTTAGAGTTCAAAAATTTCTCCCCAAATTTCTCCGAACTAAGTTGCCATGCACCGTAGCCTATGTATCTGAGAGTGGACTTGCAACACCATGAGAGAAAACACCCTCCTCCTCACCTCGGTATTGTTAGAAATTTAGACAAATTTGACAACTTTCTCATTATTTTAATCCAGAAATTATTTAACATAATGAAGACATATACACAAATTGATAATTTGAATGTAACACATTCCAAACATGCATATTTAAACGAACTTTGAAGAGCATCTAAACATGCATATTGAAGAACTGGCATAAAAAAGAACAAGTAAATAAATAGAGGAGATAGAGACAGATACCTAGCAGCGGCGGTGGATGAACTCGATGGATCGGCAATGTTGTCGTCGTAGCAGCGTAGTCATTGCAGGAGTTGGAGACGTCGTCGTCGTCGTAGTAGAAGTAGGCAGTCGCGTGAACGATCCCCAAAAACTAAATTGCCGTACACCCCGAGCAGAGTTCACGAACGGCGTCGGTTCCGGAGGCACCTGCCCTCCAGTGATCCCGTGCGCGCAGGAACACCGGGCGGAGATACCCGAGTAGCAGCAGAGTTTGTGGTTTTGTTTGGAGATTATTTTACACAAACCGGAGGAAGCATAGAACTCTATATATGTTTTATAGAGCCAGACTTAGGAAGTGAAGAGCCAGCAGCACCGGACATGAAGAGTCGTGAAATATGAAACAAAAAGCCCCTGCATGCACCGTCCTCGCAGCGCTTGCTGCTGCATGCATGCCTACTTGCATGCACGCAAATGCTCCTTGGCCTGCCCATGCATGCACGCATGCACCATCAAGTGCTCCCTACCACCAGCAGTAAGCACCCACATAAAAGTGCTCTTTAATTTGATCGTCCACTTAATTCTCGCATTGCACATGAAAGCCCGCACGCATGTGGCACTAAGTGCTCTTATTCAACTTATAAATTTAATTGGATAAATCCAACTATTAAACTGAATAAAAGACTATTGAAATTTCCATCTGGTATTATTGTTATTCTCATGCAAATATTACATACCATAGAGTTGAATGTAATTTTTAATGGGTCAGACCCAATTAAAAATTTCAACAATCCCCATCAAACTCTAGGGTAAGTAATACTGCAGGACAAAACCACAACTTTTTGATATACCAGTGTTTCGATGAATTTGGTAAGGAGTCGACTGTGGGTCCGGTTCGAAAAAGAGTCCGTCCGGTGGAAGGAAGGATATTTTCGAGAGATTTTCGGCAAAGAGATCCGCGGTCGGCTAACCGCTCCCGGTTCGGCAAAGGAATAGTAGAGCTGATTTTGCGGGATTGGACGGTGACGTGGCTCAATCGGGGGAGACGAATGGATGGATAGGTGATCGAGCTTAGTTAGGCAACGAATCCATTCGCGAGTTGTACTCAATAGGGTATAAATACGACCCCCTGGATGTATGTAACGGACAATCATTCCTCAATATACACCGGCCTTACGCCAAACCCTAGAGTCCTTGTCGTGTCGTCGAGTTCTTCGAGAGGGCCAATCGATCCGTCGACCTCCGTGAGTATCGGCAACCTTGTATCATGTCTAGTATCATGCGGTGGATTTAGATCCGATGCAAGTAGTCTTGTTACCATGCTTCGTGTCATGCGGTAGATTCAAGTTTGGTTCAAGAAGGTTTCTTGTTAGATCATGAGCCATGCGGTGGGCTAAGATCCGGCTTGAAGCTAGTTATCGGCTCTATTGGATTTTGGCAAGATCCAATAGATTCATTAAGTTACCCCGTGTTATCTTGAGTTTTACTCTATGTTTTAATTCATATAACACATCTTTGCCCAATTTAGATGGGTTCGGATCGGCTATATCTCTTTCATGATCCTTGTTCGAGTAGGTTTCATGTTTTAACACGTGGGTCTTATGCTTTCCGATAGCCGAAACCGAATCGATCTAGGTTGTTACGTGTTGCGGGTTCAAGCTTGCTATATTCGTATAAATCTTGAAAGAACCGGGTATCATGCGGTAGATGCGGAGTTTTTGGGTTGCTTTGGAGCTAGTCATCCGGTGGATTAGATTCCCAAATCGATCGATAGATTTATTCATGTGGTAATGTTTGTTCCTTCTTCATGGACCACGAATCGGTACTGTTCAGCCGCATTCGGTTATGTTTCTTCACGAGTAGATCACGCGCGTTATTTATGTTTTAAATGATGTGTGCTTTTGGCTTTCCATATTTAGATTGTATCATGCGGTGGATAGATCTATTTGTGGAAAGTGGTACGGTTTTTCATGCAAGTTGTATCATGCGGTGGATAGATTTGTTTGATACCGTACCCGACGGATCTTAAAGTAACTAGACATGCGGTAGACTAGTGCTTTGGATCTATGCATGCTTGTTTAATACATGATCATGTCCGTGCTTTACTTTATTTATTTAATGTTAATCTTCATGGGGATCGGTCATAACTTTGCGCGTGCATCCTTGTTTATACAAAGACCGATCGTCGTTACGCTTACGTCATCCATTCGGCGGTGTTCTTTTTCCCCCTTTGCGGTTTCCCGAATGGTCGTGGCTCTTTGACGAGATAGCTTTCTATAGCTATGTGTCATCCCATCCGGCTCTTTAGCCGTAAATATGGAACTGTCCGGTACCACCCGGCAAGTTCCAAGCTTTGATATCTATCTGCCTTATCTTTTGTTAATTTTCGGGAAAATTGGATCGGCACGTCATTTGCTCTCTGCGCGTGTGAAGCCAGCTTTGTTCGGCTTGCTGTGTGATTGGCGTTGAGTGCACTTTTTGCGTCAACACACTTTTTGGCACGCCCAGTGGGACCACAGCCGAATAGATTCAAGATGCCTGAGATCGCAGACCTCATGGATGTCAACCTTGAAGACCTTTCCACAGAGCAGCGGCAGCAACTCCAAGACGTCGTTGACCAGTTTCAGCAGAAGTGCCTGCTGTCGTTTAAGAAGAATAGAAGCGGCGTCCCGTATCTGAAGAACGAGATGCCCAGGGTGCTGCTACCGGGGGAAAGCGATGCTACATCTCGGCGGGGAAAAGGAGGAATGCGCGTGAGTATTCCAAGAGTCAGCAGATTACATGCTTACCAAGCACAACAAGGCTTTCCTCGGATCGCTCCAGCAGATGATGGTGGCCATCTTTGGCCCGGGCATGGAGCAAGCGTTCGGGAAGGCGCCTGTCCAGAAGAGCACCGTGGAGCTGGGTGAATCAAGCTCTCAGCCGCCGCTACGGAGCCAGCCGCAGTAGCCTCCTCCTCAGAGCTCCGAAAGCCAAGCATTCCAACCTCCTCCGCAGGCGCGGGGGGCGCCCGGTCCGGCCCCCGTTGCAAGCTTCGGGAAGTCGGCCAATCCTCGCCGCCACCACAAAGCGACACAGGTCGGCACGTGCAACGGCCGAATCCGTACCGGCCTACGTGCGGAGACCTAGCGTTCGGCTCGTCCGGGGCCCCACTTGAGCCCGGTCGGAGAATTGCTCCGTCGACCAACCGGCTCCGAGAAGAATGCGTACGGCGGTGGTTATCATGAAGTGGGAAACTACGAGGCGTTCGACGCCTTCCCGCACCCAGGGTACGCGCCAGCTGCGGGCGCGCAAGAAGATGACGCCCTAGCACGCAAGATGGCCGAATTGATGCAAAATCGGTTCGGCCTCAAGCCAAAGATGCGGGGCCCCGCCTATAGGCCGCCGTTCCCCAGTGGTACTATAACGTGCTCTTGCCGCCAAGGGTGAAACCGCCAACGGAATTCACAAAGTTCTCGGGCGAGGACGAGACAAGCACGGTCGAGCACATCGCCCGTTACCTCATGCGGCTTGGGGAATGCTCGGCCGAGGAGACGTTCGGGGTTCGCTACTTCCCCGCCTCACCGACGAGTCCGGCTTTTCGGTGGTTCTCGTCCCTACCTCTTGAATCGGTGGCCGGATGGAAGGATTTGGAGTGTAAATTCCACACTCATTATTTCGGCGGCGGCTACGAGAAGAAGCCGATTGATCTCGCCACCCCGAAGCAAAGGCACGGCGAAACACCGCCGGAGTTTCTTAGAAGATTCGGGGAAGTCAAAAGCATGTGCTTCTCGGCCGAACTTGCCGGACGATCGGCGGGCCGATATGGCCGTCGCCGGGATGTTGCCGGCCGTGCGCGAGAAGTTATTTGGGATGGAGTTTGAGAACACGGGCCGGCTATCACGAAGTTGTCTCTAATGAGCAATCAGGCATATGGCCTCAAGAAGGACCCCAAGTTTGGCAAGCAGCACGATGTCGCTGACATCTACAACCAATTCTTGGACAAGGCTGATCTACTCGAAGATTCTGATGATGAGTTAGACGTAGCTGCAGCAGAGATCATGTGGGGTAAAGAGCCTTTGACAATGAATCAGCGCTGGGTCAAGCAGACCAAGGGCACTTACGACTTTGATATTACAAAAGCCGATAAATTGTTCGAGCTCTTGGTGAAAGAAGGCCGAATCAAGCTGCCTGAAGGGCATTCCATGCTTCGGCCTGATGGAATTAAATCAAAACGTTACTGTGGCTTCCATGACAGGGATTCACACTCCATCAATGATTGCAGGGTCTTCAGGATGAGGATCCAGAAGGCCATCCAGGAGGGTCACCTCAAGTTCGACAATAAAATGAAGCTGGATGGCCACCCCTTTCCTCAGAACATGGTCGGCTTTTCTCGTCAATGTGATAACGGCCGAGGAGAAGGGGAAAGTCAAGGTCTTGACCTCGCCCGAGGGTCTAGACAAGGTGGAGCGGTGGACCCGGAGCGCCGGGTGACTGCGGAACAGGGTGCAAGGCGACGCCCCCGCATTCTTAAGAGTCACATCGAGGTTGGGGAATCCTCTAGGGCCAAGTCTAAGGTGACATCGCGCATCCTCCTCAACAAATGGCAGCGCCAAATAGAGAAAGAGCGCTACCGGATGCGGCGCTATGAGGAGGAGCGGCGCGAGCCGAAGAAGAGGCGCGCGAAGGGACCGAGAACGAGACACGCGCGAGCGGAGCGCGCACACCGGGGATGCGCCTTCTTCGGGGCATTGCCGGAACGAGGGTTTGAAGCCGCCCACATTGAAGAAGCGTCCCGAATGCGGCGACGGGCATGTTGAGTACGGGCGAGGAAACTACCAATCGCCGATCCGTCCACGAAAGACTTGGAAGGATCCACCTTAATGGGGATCGGCGCCAAAAAATTGAAGTCATCGATCATCCCGGGGAAGCGCCAAGCTGATCTCGGGTGGGCCGATCAAGAAAAGGACAAAGATGACTACATGCGGCGAGAAGGGGCAATGGTGCCCGCCCGTCCTGAGGAGAAGCCGGAAGAGACGGGTCCGGCGCTTGAGGAACCGCGAGGGCGAAGGCGGGCCGGAATCCGGACGCGCCGGGTGTGGCGCCCCAAATACCAACCGGAGGGATCGAAGCGTTCGGCTCCGGCATGCATGGTATACTTCCCGCCGAACGAGTTCATGGCTCCTGCTAACCGGGTTATGCGGGGAAGAAGCTTCCTTCGACGATGAGCGACCGAGGGGATGATGGCACAACCGGTGCTGGCCAAGCGAGCCATCTTCGACAAGCCGGCCAAGAACCGTCACATGAGGCCGCGCGTACTTGAGGGGGATACGTCAATGGCAAGCCATTGACCAAGATGTTCGTCGACGGTGGAGCGGCGGTCAACGTGATGCCGTACACCACCTTCGGGAAACTTGGTATGGGCCCAAGCGATTTGACACCTACGAGCATTATCTTGAATGATTTCGCCGGGGAACCCGTCGGACACCAAGGGATGCGCTCACGTGGACTTGATGATCGGGTCCAAGACGCCGCTCACCACCTTCTTTGTCATTGAGGGCAAAGGAGCCTATAGCCCTCTCGCTTGGGAGGGACCGGATTCATGCTAACTGCCGCGTCCCATCCACCATGCATCAACAACTCATCCGGTGGGTGGACGATGAGATCGAGGTCGTCCAGGCAGATGACTCCGTGAGCGTGGCCAACATGGAACCAGCCTTCTGGGAATACCGAGGCATTGATTGTTTCTCAGGGAAAGACTGGGGAGAAGGTCCTGTTGAACCTGTCAGCAGTGATCAACAGCTGATTCAAGCAGTCGGCTCTTATAGTAATTTTTAAATGGAGAACCCCGTAGATGGCACTGATGGCAAATTAGGGCGAGGATTCATGTCGGCTGATAAACTGGAAGAAGTTGATATTGGAAGCGGTGATAAGCCAAGGCCGACGTTCATCGGTGCAAATTTGCGGCCCGGACTTCGGGGGGGATTTAATTGAGCTTCTCAAAGAATATAAGGATTGCTTCGCACGGGATTACTCGGAGATGCCCGGATTGGATCGTTCCATCGTCGAGCATCGGTTGCCAATCAAGCCTGGTTTCAAACCATATAAGCAACCGCCCCGAAAAATCTACAAGGATGAAGTATTGGCCGATGTAAAGAAGGAAATCGAAAGATTACTTGACGCAAACTTCGTTCGGCCGTGCAGATATGCGGAGTGGATTTCTAACATCGTCCCTGTGTATAAGAAGAATGGAAAAATGAGGGTTTGCATAGACTTCAGGGACCTAAACAGAGCTACTCCCATGGATGGATACCCGATGCCTATTGCCGATTTGTTGATTGACGCCGCCTTGGACACAAGGTGATTAGTTTCATGGATGGCAACGCGGGATACAATCGGATCTTCATGGCAATAGAAGACATATCAAAGACGGCCTTTAGATGTCCTGGTCATATAGGCCTATTCGAGTGGATAGTCATGACGTTTGGGTTGAAAAATGCCGGTGCAACCTATCAACGGGCCATGAATTACATTTTTCATGGGTTGATCGGCAAAGCGTGGAAATCTACATTGATGACGTGGTGATCAAGTCCTTAAGTCATGACACCCATCCGGAAGACGTGAAGAAGACCTTGGAGTGCACCGGAAACACGGTTTGAAGATGAATCCAAACAAGTGCGCTTTTGGGGTATCGGTGGAGAATTCTTGGGGTTTCGGTCCACGAAGGGGGAATTGAAGTCGGCAAGAAGAGCATGAAAGCCATTGATGAAGTCGTTCCTCCAACCAACCTCAAGGAATTGCAATCACTGCTCGGTAAGATCAACTTCGTGAGAAGATTCATCTCAAATTTATCACGAGAGGGTGTTGCCATTCTCTCCATTCGCTGAAGCTAAAGAAAGATCAAAAATTCACATGGGGTGACGAACAACAAAAGGCTTTTGACGAGATCAAGCAGTACATGAAGGAGCCGCCGGTGTTGGTTCCTCCTCAGCTAAACAAGCCTTTCAAGTTGTACGTGGCGGCCGATACCCAAACCATTGGATCGGCCCTTATTCAAGAATTCGAGGGAAAGGAGCGGGTAGTAGCTTATCTTAGCCGAAAACTACTTGATCCTGAGACCAGGTATTCGGCTGTGGAGAAACTGTGTCTTTGTGTGTACTACTCGTGTACAAAGTTTCGGCACTACTTGTTGAATGCCGAATGCACTGTATACTCCAAGTTTGATGTGATAAAACATATGTTATCTATGCCAATTTTGAATGGTCGGATTGGCAAATGGATTTTAGCTTTATCAGAGTTCGAGTTGAAGTTCGAATCGGCAAAAGCCATCAAAGGTCAGGTCATTGCCGATTTTATAACTGAACATCGTGACCCGTCAATTGATCTGCTTGAAATTACCCCTTGGGCTTTATTTTTTGATGGGTCATCGTGTGGCAAAGGTGGGGGAGTAGGGATCCTACTAATTTCGCCCGGAGGTGAGATGTTTGAATTTGCCATTCCTATACAACCCCTTGTCACAAATAACCAGCTGAGTACGAGGCACTACTTCGAGGGCTTCAATATTTGAGAGAAGGCGGGGCTGTTTCGGTTGAGATCTATGGAGATTCGGAATTGGTAATCAAGCAATTGAACGGCCAATACGAGTGCGAAGCGAAGCGGCGAGGAGTTACTACGAAGAGTGCGGGGAAGTCTTGAAGAGCTTCCCATTGGTGACTCTACAAGACATTCCTAGAGAACATAACGAGGAAGCAAACAGGGTTGGCTCGGAGCGCCTGCGGTTACGAGAGAGAGTCATGAAGCGTTTGCTTTGCGAAGTGTGCGCACTAGGGGCGGATCTCGCGAGAAGGTGATTGGAGGAAAGAAATCGTTGATTACTTGAAAGATCCATCCCGAAAAGTCTCTAGGAAACTCAGGTACAAGGCAATTAAGTTCGTTCTTCTGGATGATAATCTGTTCTATAAATCATTAGACGGGGTATTACTACGATGCTTGGGTCCAGAAGAAGCCAAGAACATGATGAGCGAGGTGCACGATGGGATATGTGGAGCGCACCAATCGGCCTACCGTATGAAATGGGTTATTAGACAAGCCGGATGCTTTTGGCCGACGATATTGGAGGACTGCTTTGAATATTACAAGGGATGTCAGGATTGCCAAAGGTTCGGGAACATTCGGAAGGGTCCCCGCATCGGCATTGAATCCCATCATCAAGCCATGGCCATTCAGGGGCTGGGGTATAGACTTGATTGGCCAAATTAACCCGCCGTCTAGCAAGGGGCATAAGTTCGTGCTTTTGGCTACAGATTACTTCACCAAATGGGTTGAGGCGATCCCACTGAAGAAGGTGACGTCAGAAAACATGATCGAATTCGTCAAGGAACACATCATCTATCAATTTGGGATCCCTCAGAAGATTACCACTGATCAGGGGGCACAATTCGTGTCATTGGAGTTCAGAGATTTTGCCGAAAGCATGGGAATCAAATTGTTTAATTCTTCTCCATATTATGCCCAAGCTAATGGTCAAGCAGAGGCTTCTAATAAGATCATGATCAAGCTGATACAGAAGAAGATCGATCAGAAGCCAAGAAGGTGGCATTCGGTACTCAGTGAAGCACTGTGGGCTTACCGGATGGCCCCCCATGGAGCTACAAAGACTTCTCCTTACGAGTTGGTTTACGGGCATCACGCAATCCTGCCTTGGGAAATACAATCAAATTCAAGGAGAGTGGTGCTGCAAAATGAGTTGAGCTCCAAGGATTACAGTGGCCTAATGATGGATGAACTAGAAGATTTGCACATGATCCGTCTCAGGGCCCTGGAGAACATCGAGAAAAACAAGCCGCGTGTTGCCAAGTACTATAATAAGAAGGTAAAAGTAAGGCAATTTGCGAGAAGGCGATCTAGTTTGGAAAGCGCTATTGCCGATTGGAACTAAATACAGTGAATTCGGCAAATGGTCCCCTAACTGGGAGGGACCTTTTCGTGTGGTCAGATGCGTCCCTGGTAATGCATACATATTGAAAACTTTGCTAGGAGAAGAATTTTCCGCCGCAATAAATGGAAGATATCTGAAGAAGTATTATCCGAGCATTGAGATCGATCGATGATTGCACACATCTAGCACAGAAATAGCCGGCGCTCAAGAATGAGGCCGCCTTCAGAACAAAATCCATGAACAAAATGAAAATGGCCAGTGCCTAGATGCATTGCCCTTAGCTCAAGATTACATTACAACTGCTTCTTGCAAGATTACATTTAACAACCCCGGTGGTCAAATCCTCGAGGAGGAGGGAAGCAGAAGGCGTGGAGGAAGAAGCGAAAGTATGATACGATCTTTTCTTTAATTCTTCGGTTGCTCCCTCTTCGGTTGCTCCGGGACCACCGTAACGACAACTCTGGAACGCGCGGGGGTGCCCATGGTTGGCGGCCTCCACCAAGCTATCCCAGGCCGACTTCAGGTTGTCGTACCTGTCAGAGACATCTAAAGAGGAGGAATCAAGATTAGGGGCAAAGAAATCCGAGTGCAAGCACGAGGTCAAGAAGGAGTCAGGAACGTTTACCCCCTACTAATGCCTCCAGAGCCATGCGACGCTCGCGCTCGGCTTGGCAACGGGCGGACATGTCCCCGAGGCCGTGCTCCGGGTGCGGACGCGGCGGCGCGCCGATGGTTGGTCCTCTCGTTCGGGCGTGGCATCCTCTCGCTTCGATGGAGGAATCGGAGGAGATGTACTCAGGCACATCTTCGGTCCCGATGACTTCTTCGGGAAGCAAATCAAGGGCCGAAGAGGACGAGAGGAAAACATGAAGCGCAAGATCATGCGGGAGAACGAGGAGCAGATCAAGAAAGAACTCACTTCCGAATCGTACGCTTCTTTGACGGGCCGCTCTCCTGGGGTTGTTTACCCTTGTCCATGGCGTTGGGGTTTTTTCCTCTAGAGGCAGGGGAAGAGATGAGAAATGATGGATGAGTGCGCGAGTGGATTTGCAGAGCATCCCCGCAGGCTATTTTATTGACCGGAGAGGCGCATTGGGAGTGATGACTGGCCAGTACACACTTGTTGGAATACCAAGCGGCAGGATTTTCTACCAAGTGCGAAGGGTTTTTTCTTGAACAGGTGCTTATGGATTGCCGAACTAGGATCCTCTGTGGATTTTGCGCCAAGGGGCGGTTGTTCCGCGCGTTCGGCTCAAGATAGTTCCGGATGCATTCAAAGAAAACAAAACTCGCGGATGCAAAATGCAAAGGGAGTCATCACGGAACGGTGCGAATTCAAAAGTTCTTCATCTATTGCCGATATTTACACATCCCTAGTACAATCTAGTCGAAGAGCACTGTTCAACACGGATTGGGGATGAGTAATTTCGGCAATGGCGTCACCATGGCCATCAAGGCGCTCCGGGGATGAGCTCGATCTCCTCGATGTCCTCGGCGCGCCGCCCGGAAGCCGCGCGGCCTGGTGGAGTAGTCGACGTCCGTGTGCGTCGCCATGGCGGCCAGGCCCAAGGTGGTACCCAGACGGACGCCGTGGACAGCCACCTCATCAACGCGGCGCTCCACCGCGGCAAGGCGCTCCACTGGCGTATTGCCGAGAGCGTTCACCTTCTCGGCCAGCTGCTCCACCAGTGCCTTCAGCTGGTTGAGCTCCGCATCGCGGGCTGCAAGAAGCAAGAAGAAAAAGATTAGCGCCAAAAGCCGGGTGGAATCAAGAACTAATCTCAGATCCGTACCATCAATGGTTTCCAGCGGTATGCCGCGCCGGTCCTCCCACTCTAGCTCGGCTATGCCCGCTTTCTTGGAGACGTCCTCCAGCTCACACCGGGACGCCTCCAGCTCCTCCTTGAAGCGGATGGCGTCTTCTTCCCCGTACGGTACTGGGGAGTGGGCATCGGACTCCGAGGAGTCATCTGGGAGGGGCTGATTGGCCGGCGCACGAGGCGGATTCCACTGAATCAATCTGAAAAAAGGGGATGATCGTTAAGGCAAGAGAAGATCAAAAATAGAATCAAAGAGGAGAGATCGACAATCATCACCGCCGGCGCGCATTGGCACTGCTCCCCTCGGCCTCGTCGGAGGCGCGGCGGCGGTTGAGGCGGCGCACCATTGTGGTTTGGGATGTGTCTTGTTTGCAAAAGGACTAAGATTGGCAAAGATTCGAGAGCTAGAGGGCCCGATGGAGAGCTAGGGGCACCTACGGTAACATTTATAGGCACGGCGGGGATGAATCGTGGCTTCGAGTCGTGGGCGTGGATCGTGGCGCATATCCCAAGAAAATCGGAAGGTGGAAAGGTTTCCTTGGCCGGCCCGCCGACGGGTCGCTTGGAGTTCTAGGCCGAGCCGCGTGCGGTTGATTGGTTCGGCTATAGAAAATCAAAGTGCCGTTCGGGGGTTGGCGTTTCACTACCGAATGGGTCGTTCGACATTATATTTGAAAGTGCGCGAGAAGAAAGGAAACGGATCGCAAGAAGATATTACAAGAACGACCAATTCAGTTATACATCAATAAGGATATTCAAGCATTCAGAAGTTTTGCAACCACACTACGAGCACTGGATGTTATCAGATGGGAATTGTCCAGCAGCTCCTGGCAATCCTCTTGGGTACCGGATAAATCAGCGAGTTCTGCATCGCATTGTTCTATCTTGGTGATAGCCGATTTTGCTTCCGCTTGGGTCTTTGCTATCAATCCAGGAAGTTCGGCTATTTTCTCTTTATCAGCCTCTATCTCCGCTGACAAGCTTCTCAGTTCTGCTTCTAGAGCGGCTTTCCGGCAATTTTTAGATCATAAGAAGTCTGCAGGTTAGCCAATGCATCCTTGTGGCTCTCTCGCTTGGGATTGTGCCCCGTTCATAGCATATTCGGCATCGGTTTTCCTCTTTTCAATGGCGGGCGGGAGCGCAATTTCCTCCAAGCGTGCCTTACGGGTGCATAAAGGGCTTCTAGGCCATAGACGGATGATAGAGAAGCTCGATGTCTTCGGAAGTTCTTGACCGATAGGTTCAAACATCTCTTCGAAGTGATGGAGATCATTGAACTGATCTTGAGCATCTTTTTCTAGCCAAGCAGCAGTTTCTTTGAGCTTGGACAACACTTCATCGCGGCTGGCCGGTATACTTCTTCCATCACCTCGGCATCTGGATTGCTCTCTGATGGCAGGCTTGATGATGATAGAGTCTGATCCTGAGAAACAATATTGCCGAATTAAGAATGCTGAACATCGAGGTACCAAAATTAAGTGCAGATGGATACCTCATGGCTGGTTTCTTGAGCGGGGGGCAATCACGGGTGAAGGAGGTGCTCCGGGCGAGCCGAAACTTCCAAGCTGGGAGGTGCCGATGCGGCTACTAGCGGCTCGTGAGTTTCCGGGGTCGACGAGGAGTCGGGTCCACCTCTGTTGGGTTGGTTATCTCTGCTTGACCAACAGGTGATGGTACCCTTGGGGAACTTGGTGGCTCCGGTTGAATTGGGAGATTCATCTCTGGAGAATTTATTGCTTCTGCAGAAGGTGATGAAGATGAGATCTCCACTGGAATGGGTAATTCAGCCCTGGATGGACTTGCTTGTTGCACCACTGGAACATCTACAAGCTGTTCTTCCATGGTTTCTCCTGTAAGTATCAAATTGAAAGGGTAAATGCCAGTGCTCATCCTTGAGAAAGAACGGGAGAGGTCATACCGAGTGGATGGGGCATTGGCGAGTGCGGTTACGAAGGCCGCTTGGACTGCGGTCCGAAAATGCACAATGATATAATTCATCAAGAGCAGAGTGACTGGTAATCAAGAAGGTAAAGGGGTTTACCTCAACAAGCACTTTCTTGACAGTTCTTCTCCTTTTAGCACTTGGAGGGGCAATCGGATGCGGAGACCTTGCCTCCTGTCGGCAGCAAGGCTAGAAAGGCCGGGATCCGTTGTAGCATACCTTGCCATTAGGCGATGCGAGTTGTGGATTAGAATCCCGGTCTTGAAATTGGGCCCGCAACATTGTAAGCAATTTCCCGGCTCGAGGGGCGAACGCGTCGTGTTTCGTGGATAAGAAGGTGAAGGTCGGAATCATGAATAAAGAGGACATGTCCGATCCAAAAGTTCATGATGTTACCTGCGAGGTTGGCAAGAAGTCGGGCATCAACTTTGCACAAAACACATGGACGGAGCTCACCGAAGGTGTGATCATGGAATTCTTGCCACCGGGAGTTAGAGGTGGGGTGAGCTATGACTATGGGCACAAAAGGACGGTATAGATAGTAGGGCTACACACATATTGGAAGACCCTGCTGCTGTGCATACTTTCTTTGATTTCCTCTCTGGGCTTGAGGAATTCATGCAAGAACAACCTCGGGGGCATCTGTCCACATCCAATTTGCCTGGCCATTACATTAGGCTGATAGTATTCATAAGTGCTGACATTCAACCTTCCTCCATTGAATTCGGCCGGCAGTATGCATGGGAGGATTACAATGTTGAGAATCTCCAAGAATCTTCCGTCTTGGTGGCCAGGCTCAAAGGAAAATTCAACAGGGAAGGTCAAGGTGTCGTTGCCTAGATAAGGAAGCCAGAGAGGATTGGGGAAACCTTTGAAGAACAACTCGAAGAGGCGGGCTGATGTCTGTTTGGATGGAAACGGTTGAAGCCGCTTCTCCGTAGTTTTGGCATCCTCCGGTAGCTTGAGGCTCTCCTTCGGGGTGATTGGACAAGGGGAAGAATGCGGAGTTCAAATCGACACCGACAATCGATGCATGTGGAGCTGCGGCCACATTTGAACGAACCACCAAGGGCCGTTGACACATGCTATCCTTTCGCTAGTATACATACGGGTAACGATCGGTGAAGCATATGGTATATCTTGCCCAAGAAGAATTTTCCCAGGGGAAGGCGGTTGCCACTGGCCAGATGGGATGCCATTGCGATATGGTTCAGGGTAGGCTCGTTGGCTTTACCACAGAAGACGAATCTGCACAGCCACATATTCAAGAATGCTCTGTATTCAACGGCACCCAGGGGATTGTCCTTCATGTGTTTCAAGATGTAATGCTTGTATCCGTTCCCTGGCTTCACCCCTGTTTGCCGTGAGGAATTTTTGAAATTCCAAGGCTGAACAGATCCTGTAATGTCAAGGCCGGTGATCATATATACATCGGCCAAGGTGGGAGACATTGGACCGTGGCCAAAAAGGAAGGCGTTGACGCCATTTGACCAAAAATGGCAGGCTGCTATCAGAAGATCTTCGTTCTTGGGGGTCTCAGCCACGGATAGCTCCAAGCACTGGGCAATACGGAGGGCATCCAGGTTGGTCAATCCACTCTTATCCGCAAGAATCCTCCGATACCAAGTCTTCCGGCCGCAATTGGAGGTAAAGGCCGGTTCTTGAATGCATCTTGCCACCGAGGAGGTGGAGACAAAGCTGCTTTGAAGGGGATTCTGCGAGATTCGGCGGCAATGAAATCTCGAGGGTCGGGATTCCCTCTGGACCAAGGTAACAAGACCTCGAATTGGCCTCGGTGCGAATCAAAAGCTCGGTAGAAGGCTCTGGAAGAAAGCGGAAAAAGAAAGTCTCGGGTAAAATTGAAAACCTAATGCCGAACAAGGTTTGTGGGGGATGAATTTACCGAGCATCTTGGTTACGAGCTGCCATTGGAGGTTCGAGCTCGGAACGAGGGGATCTAGGGTTGGATCGGATGAAGATTCGGCGGATTGCGAAGAATAGGTGTTGACGGGATTTGATTCGAGGATTCATGGGCGGAGTCAATTCCGGAACAAAATTACTTTTATCCCACAATTGAAGGGGCATGTGTTAACACCAAAATTTGGTAAGGAGTCCGACTCTGTGGGTCCGGTTCGAAAAAGAGTCCGTCTGGTGGAAGGAAGGATATTTTCAGAGATTTTCGGCAAAGAGATCTGCGGTCGGCTATCTGCTCCGGTTCGGCAAAGGAATAGTAGAGCTGATTTTGCGGGATTGGACGGTGACGTGGCTCAATCAGGGGAGACGAATGGATGGATAGGTGATCGAGCTTAGTTAGGCAACGAATCCATTCGCAGTTGTACTCAATAGGGTATAAATACGACCCCTGGATGTATGTAACAGACAATCATTCCTCAATATACACCGGCCTTACGCCAAACCCTAGAGTCCTTGTCGTGTCGTCGAGTCCTTCGAGAGGGTCAATCGATCCGTCGACCTCCGTGAGTATCGGCAACCTTGTATCATGTCTAGTATCATGCGGTGGATTTAGATCTGATGCAAGTAGTCTTGTTACCATGCTTCGTGTCATGCGGTAGATTCAAGCTTGGTTCAAGAAGGTTTCTTGTTAGATCATGAGCCATGCGGTGGGCTAAGATACGGCTTGAAGCTAGTTATCGGCTCTATTGGATTTTGGCAAGATCCAATAGATTCATTAAGTTACCCCATGTTATCTTGAGTTTTACTCTATGTTTTAATTCATATAACACATCTTTGCCCAATCTAGATGGGTTCGGATCGGCTATATCTCTTTCATGATCCTTGTTCGAGTAGGTTTCATGTTTTAACACGTGGGTCTTATGCTTTCCGATAGCCGAAACCGAACCGATCTAGGTTGTTACGTGTTGCGGGTTCAAGCTTGCTATGTTCGTATAAATCTTGAAAGAGCCGGGTATCATGCGGTAGATGCAGGTTTTTGGGTTGCTTTGGAGCTAGTCATCCGGTGGATTAGATTCCCAAATCAGTCTGATAGATTTATTCACGTGGTAATGTTTGTTCCTTCTTCATGGACCCTGAATCGGCTGTTCAGCCGCATTCGGTTATGTTTCTTCACGAGTAGATCACGCGCGTTATTTATGTTTTAAATGATGTGTGCTTTTGGCTTTCCATATCTAGATTGTATCATGCGGTGGATAGATCTATTTGTGGAAAGTGGTACGGTTTTTCATGCAAGTTGTATCATGCGGTGGATAGATTTGTTTGATACCGTACCCGACGGATCTTAAAGTAACTAGACATGCGGTAGACTAGTGCTTTGGATCTATGCATGCTTGTTTAATACATGATCATGTCCGTGCTTTACTTTATTTATTTAATGTTAATCTTCATGGGGATCGGTCATAACTTTGCGCGTGCATCCTTGTTTATACAAAGACCGATCGCCGTTACGCTTACGTCATCCATTCGGCGGTGTTCTTTTTTCCCCCTTTGCGGTTTCCCGAATGGTCGTGGCTCTTTGACGGATAGCTTTCTATAGCTATGTGTCATCCCATCCGGCTCTTTAGCCGTAAATATGGAACTGTCGGTACCACCGGCAAGTTCCAAGCTTTGATATCTAAGCGCCTTATCTTTTGTTAATTTTCGGGAAAAATTGGCGGCACGTCATTTGCTCTCTGCGCGTGTGAAGCCGGCTTTGTTCGGCTTGCTTTGTGTGATTGGCGTTGAGTGCACTTTTCGCGTCAACAAGCTGTTAAGTTGAACATCCATCTAGAACCACAATGTTCTTGGACTAGGCCTTGAATTGATAGTTTTGTGTGAAATGAAGTTCATTCAAGTCCTTTACTGGTACTAGGCTGCAAAAAAACATCCCCTCTGTTTGAAGCATATAAGTCACACTTCTGTACCTTTTCATGAGAATTTAGAGATTACCCAAATCTCATAGACTGTGACCAGCAATCTGTCTCATATAGGTGTATTTCTCAATATATGTTCTGTAGGACAACATCTCAAAAGAAATACATTAAGGTAAAACCATCCTACCTTACAGAAAGGAAAGATGTGCACCAGAGATGAGTTAAAGAAGGGATCTTTCCTCACAATCTACTACTAGCTTGTTTCACCATCCTAATTCACGGGATCTCCGATCACATAGGATAGGTTACCACTAAAGTAAATTTCAAGTGGGTCTCATACCCATCTTTCTCGATGCACTCTCTATCACATTACGTGAGATAAGACCTTGGTAAATTGATCAGCCAGATTTTTCGATGTATGGACATAGTCCAATGATATAACTCTGGAGTTTCTCAACCTTCTAACAGATTTTAGCCGTCTCTTAACGTGCCTAGATGACTTCATGTTATCCTTGGAACTGTTAACCTTTGTAATCACAGTTTGATTATCACAGTTCATGGAAATGGCCGGAATTGGTTTTTCAACCACCGGTAAATCCAAAAGGAGTTCACGAAGCAACTCGGCCTCGGCCCCAACAGTGTCCAATGCAGCGAGCTCTGCTTCCATTGTAGACTTTGTTAAGATAGTCTACTTGCAAGACTTCTAGGAAATAATGCCACCTCCAAACAGAAACACATATCCGCTTGTGGCATAAAGCTCATCAGCATCAGAGATCCAGTTGGCATCACTGTATCCCTCTAACACTTTTGGGTGTCCTGAATAATGAATACCATAACTCATGGTACCCTTCAAATAGCGCATCACTCTCTCAAGAGCACCCCAATGCGTATCTCTAGGGTTTTTCACAAACCGACTCAATTTGCTCACAACATAGGAGATATTAGGTCGTGTTGCATTTGCAAGATACATGAGAGATCCAATGATCTGGGAGTACCTTAATTGATCCCTTGCAATCATGCATTTCTTACTCAAAGAAACACTAGATCATAAGGTGTAGGTGAAGGTGTACAATCACTGTAACCAAAGCGACTTAACACATTTTCCACATAGTGAGTTTGTAACAATGTTACCCCACCATCACTATCTCTAGAAAGCTTGATATTAAGAATAACATCAGCTTCTCCCAAATCTTTCATCTCAAAATTGTTTGACAGGAAATGCTTCACTTCCTCGATCACTCTGAGATTAGATCCGAAGATCAAAATGTCATCAACATATAAGCACAATATGACACTTTCACCCCCACCATGTCGATAGTATACACATTTGTTAGCTTCATTCACAATAAAGCCCGCAGACGTTAATGTGTTATCAAATTTCTCATGCCATTGCTTAGGAGCTTCTTTGAGGCCATACAACGATTTCAACAGCTTACACACTTTGTTCTCTTGACCATTTGCAATAAATCCATCAGGCTGATCCATATAGATCTCCTCCAACTCTCCATTTAGAAAAGCGGTCTTAACATCCATTTGATGGATTATAAGACCATATGAGGCTGCCACGGAAAGCAAAGTTCGAATGGTCGTTAAACGAGCAACTGGTGAATAAGTATCAAAGAAGTCTTCGTGTGTAACCCTTGGCCACAAGTCGTGCCTTGTACATCTCAATTGTACCATCAGGCCTAAGCTTTTTCTTGAACACCCATTTACATCCAATAGGTTTGCACCCATATGGACGATCAACAACCTCCCAAGTACCATTAGACATTATTGATTCCATCTCCCTCCTGACTGCTTCCTTCCACAAGTCAGCATCAGGAGAGGAAAAAGCCTCTTCAATGGTTGTTGGAGTATTATCCACAAGGTACAAAATGTAGTTATCACCAAAGGATTTTGCAACCCTTTGTATCTTACTCTTTTGAGTAACTACAGTGTCATTCTCCTCTGGAGGATTTTGTACATGAGTCTCTTCAATTTGTTCATCTGGAATGAGATTATCATGCTCATGGGAAATTATAGATTCATGATTAGAACCGCTATATGTATCTTTCATAGGAAATTCAGTTTCAGAAAATGTAGCATCTCTAGATTCCATAATTGTACCAACATGCATGTCAGGTACCTCAGATTTTATAATCAAGAACCTATATCCCACACCGTGAAAAGTATAACCAAGGAACACACAGTCTACGGTTTGAGGTCCAAGTTTGTGCTTCTTATTGATTGGCACATTCACTTTGGCCAAGCAACCCCAAGTGGGCAAATAAGAATGATTTAATCTTTTCTTTTCCCATTCCTCGAACAATGTGATTTCTTTGTCTTTCATAGGAACTTTGTTTAGGACATGACAAGCTGTCAAAATCGCCTCACCCCACCATTCCTTGGATAATCCCGCAGTGTCTAACATGGCATTCACCAACTCTGTTAGAGTGTAGTTTTTCCTCTCAGCAATCCCATTGGATTGAGGTGAGTATGGCGGTGTCCTCTCATGAACAATCCCATGTTCAACACAGAACTCATCAAAAGTATTGGAGAAATATTCCCCACCTCTATCAGATCTCAACCATTTGATTTTCCTTTCAAGTTGGTTTTCTACTTCAGCTTTATAGGCCTTGAAAAAAATTTAACGCTTCATCTTTTGTTTTCAAAAGATACACAAAGCAGAATCTAGTACAATCATCTATAAAAGTCATAAAGTATCATTTTCCACCTTTTCTCAAAATGTCATTCATCTCACAAAGATCAGAATGAACCAGCTCTAATGGTGCCAAATTCCTTGGCTCGCAACCTTGTGAGGCTTACGGGTTTGTTTTGATTGCACACATGCATGACACTTAGAGCCTTTGACGTGATTAAATTTTGGGATTAAACTCATGTTTGCTAGCCGCATTAAACATCCAAAATTAACATGACATAAACATGAATGCCATAAATCTGTCTCATCACAAATGCTTACGGAATTCACGACATTATTACACACATCCATCAAAGACAAGCGGAACAAACCTCCGCAATCATAACCCATACCAACAAATGTTCCATGTCTCGACACGACACACTTATTGGATTCAAAAACAACTTTGTAGCCATCACAACACAATAAGGAAATACTAACAAGATTTTTCTTTATTGAGGGGACATGCTGCACGTGCTTCAATAGCACCGTCTTTCCCAAAATAATCTTCAGAATGACGGAACCAACACCATGAACATGGGCACGTGATCCGTTCCCCATTAGCAAGGCTCCAGTCCTGCCGACCTGAAAGGATGCAAACAAAGATATATCAACACACACATGGATATTAGCACCACTATCCATCCACCACTCAGGTGAATTACAAATTGAAAGAACATAGGGTAAAGGATTACCATACCCAGATGTCTCTCCTCCAGTCTCATTGATCACCATGTTTGCTGATTTCTTTTCCTTCACAAATTTGCTAGGACACGCACTAGCCCAGTGCTCAGTTCTCCCGCAAACAAAGCATCTTTCATTCTTTTTCTTGTTAAATTTCTTCTTGAACTCAGTGTTCTGTTTTGGCTTAGGGTTGAGACCTTGCTTTCCCTTGTTCTTGTTCTTGAAATTATGAGATGCATGAAAATTCTTTTTCTGTACCATGTTGGCAGTAGATGACTCTAGATCTTTCCCATTGTTATCTTTTCCCCTTGCCCTCTCCTCCACATCAAGCGTACCAATGAGATCAGCCACATTGAAGTCTTGTCTCTTGTGTTTGAGGGAGGTGGCAAAATCCTTCCAAGAAGGTGGTAACTTGGCGATGATACCGCCAGCCACAAACTTGTCAGGAAGAACACATGGAAAATGTTCCAGTTCCTTAGCCAAAGCCTGAATCTCATGAGCCTCCTCTACAACAGAACGATTCTCAACCATTTTGTACTCATAGAGTTGCTCCATGACTCCATGAGATAGAGCTCACTTCTGGCATCGGAAACTCCAAACTTCTCATTCAATGCATCCCATAACAATTTGCCAGATGTGTAAGATATGTAGTTTTCTCATACTTGCTATGCAGTGCACAAATCACAGCGCCTCTGAAAAGGTTATCAGCAGCCCGAAATTTAGTCTCCTCATCAGGAGTCAAGTTTTCATGCTTCCCCTCCGCGACATGATAGCAATGCATCACAGTCAACCACAACACCATCTTAGCTTTCCAAGTCATGAAATTTTTCCCATCAAAAGCAGTTTGTTTCAACACAGCAGCAAACCCAGTAACAAAAAATTGCCTAAATTTTGGTTTTTGGATTGTTAGAAATTTATAAAACTTTCTCATTATTTTAATCCAGAAATTATCTAACATGATGATGACATATACACAAATTGATAATTTGAATGTAACACATTCCAAACATGCATATTTAAACGAACTTTGAAGAGCATCTAAACATGAATATTTAAGGACTGGCAGAAAAAAGAACAAGTAAATAAATAGAGAAGATAGAGACAGATACCCAGCAGCGGCGGTGAATGAACTCGACGGATCGGCCATGTCGTCGTCGTAGCAGCATAGTCGTTGCAGAGAGTTGGGAGACGTCGTCGTCGTCGTAGAAGTAGGCAGTCATGTGAACGCTCCCCAAAACCAAATTGTCGTACACCCCGAGCAGAGTTCATGAACGGCATCGGTTCCGGAGGCACCTGCCCTCCAACGATCCCGTGCGCGCAGGAACACCGGACGGAGATACCCGAGTAGCAGCAGAGTTTGTGCTTTTGTTTGGAGAGTACTTTACACAAACCGGAGGAAGCATATAACTCTATGTTTTATAGAGCCAGACTTAGGAAGTGAAGAGCCAGCAGCGCCGGACACGAAGAGTCGCGAAATACGAAACGAAAAGCCCCTGCATGCACCGTCCTCGCAGCGCTTGCTGCTGCATGCATGCCTACTTGCATGCACGCAAATGCTCCTTGGCGTGCCCATGCATGCACGCATGCACCATCAATTGCTCCCCAGCCGTTGCATACAAACATGCACATATAAGCGCTCTTTAATCTATAACTCCTATATAGGAGCTCCCCACTAGGCCTCCTTAAGGAGTTCTCAGGCCTCCGATTTGTTGCTAGCGCAGGGCCCACAATCCAGTTCATGCGCGGCCCACAATCAGTTCCCTTCGTCGACCTTATCTCCATCCACCCCGGCACCGGCTGCTCGGTTGTTTGTGGTCCCTCGTCCTGGACTCGCCTCTTCCCCTCTCCCTGCGGCGCAACGCACGATGCTGGGCTGATGGCTACGGCTGGCCGGCGACCGTCCTTCCCCTCCTCTCCACATCCAGCTCCGCGACCGTTGGGGCGCAGCCTTCCTCCTATGTCGTCGCGCCCCGCCACGTACGAAGCCTATCCAAGGATGATTTCCCACATGCACGCCACGCTGACCGGCTCCCTGGCGTGCCCATCGCCCTCCACCAGGTGCGTGGACTCTGATTCAATGCCTTTGCAATTCGATCAGTGGCCGCTGCCCTCCCCCCATGATTACATTGATTATCGATTAATCGTAATTGATTGTACCTCTTCATTTCCATGGCTTCTATGATTTATATGGTGCACCCCATAACCATGTCCTCTCATATTCTCTTCCCCATTGCACGTAAAGGTGCGATTTTCTTCTACACTGTCCGTATTCCCAATTCGAAAAAACTAGCATCCACGCTCATGAGCAATTACCCTCTAATTTTGTGCAGGTCTCATACAAAGTTCTTGGCTGCTTCATTTGTGTCACTAGTGCCCATTGTGACAGCTGCACTCTTCAGATTCCATGCATAATCGTTGAGATGTTTGCTCCTCAATTTAGGTTCCTATCGTTATGTGTGCTTGCTATTGTTTTTTCGATGGAAGAATGCTTGCTATTATTAACATATATGTGGTTACATTTGTTAGTTCGATCTCCACACTGACACGGCCCAAAGGCCGAGTTGGGCTCGACCTCGCGCCCTGGGAAACATTGAGATCTGCTCTCTTCGAATCAGGTTCCTCTCAATCTCATATGTCCTTTGTATACTTCCATTTTGTGCCTTTTGATGACGCGCTGCCTTATATTATTCAACTTCAACTGAAATAACCATGGATATAGACTTTATATGTTAAATTCATATGATAGGAATTGTTAGTTTCTAAATATGTTGTTATGTTTTTCTATACTATCAGAACCATGAACACATTAGATTGATTGTTGTTCTAAAATGCCCTTTTAACGATTCGACCAAAAAATTGCTTATTGTGCTGGGAATAAAATTCCTAGCAATTATCATCCATTGTGTGTGCAATTATTATACATAGGGTTTAGGAATTAAATTTATTATACAAATGTAGAACTGTCTATATTTGTAGACTTGAAAAGAAATGGACAGTGGAGTCAATTCATTACCTCCTTAGCGTGGCCGTGGCCGTGGTGGCCGTCCTCGCTTAAATCAACGACCTGTACTTACGCCTGCACCATCCCATGGTACTATAGGTGCGGCTGCACGCACACGTAGGCCACGTGCACAACAGGGTAATAACACTTGGTTATTCTTTCATCACTTCAAAAGCCCTTTAAATTCATTTCATGCACATCTATTACCAATACGATAATTGTCAGTACATGGCCGTTCAGTCCGTCCGAGAATAGCTGAGTCATCATCTGCTTCTTCATCTTCTTCACAGCCAACATCTTTCAGTACTACAGGGTATGAATTTCCACCCATTGCAAACAATAGGCATAAACGTAAGCTCATCTATCAATTCCCAATACATATCATGTGTATATAAAGGCCAAGATTAACAGATAAAATTTGCCACAATCCTATTCTTTCAGGTACAGTTTTCACACCATTAAACTTTGGTGGGCCTCAACACAATTGCTCACATTGTGGTGCTTTTTTCTGGTACCAAGAGCGCATACGTAGAGAAAGGAATACACCTAACCCACATTATAATTTATGTTGTAAAGGAGGAAGGATATTGCTGCCACAATATACTCAACCTCCTCAGCCGCTCATGGATTTCCTAACCTCTGCAAACAGTCCTCTTATAACACACTTCTTTGACAACATACGACGATACAATACCATGTTTGCTATGACTTCAATGGGGGCAAAGATTGATGAATCAATAAATGATGGGCGTGGTCCATATGTATTCAAAATTAGCGGTCAGATTTGTCATAGGATCGGTTCATTAATTCTAGCAGAAAATCTTCGTCCGGAATACACACAACTCTACACATATGACACTTCCAATGAAATTGCAAATAGAACAAATGTTGCTTCTTCCCAGAATCAAGCATTTACAGCAAATGAACTAATAGTTGCCTCACTAATGCAAATGCTTGATATCCATAATCCCATTGTGAAGCTATTTCGAACTGCCAGAGAGAGGTTAAGATCATCTGGTGATGAAGACTCCTCTGATAATTTTTCCATAAGAATATATGGTGTTCCAGATGCACATGGAGACATTTATAGTGCACCAGTGGCCTCTGAAGTTGTTGGATTAGTTGTTGGTGATATAGGGATGACTGATGTGGGTAGGGACCTTATAATAGAAGATCATGCATCAAATTTGCAGCAAATAAGTGAAGATCACTGTAAATTCATGACCATGCAATATCCTTTTTTATTTCCATTTGGGAAAGACGGGTTTCATGATGAACTTCGACTTGAACCCACAGCAGAGTCACCATTACATCGTCCGAAACTAACGATCTTACAATATTATGCATATAGATTGCATGATAGGCCTGGGCAATTCAATACTCCTCTAAAATGCAAAAGGTTAACACAAGCTTATATAGTGGATGCTTATTGTTGTGTTGAAGACAAACGAATCAGATATTACCGAACAAAAGGCTTCCAAAAAAGTACAGATCATCACCCTATAATGCTTTAGCGGCATCTGTTTCAAGGGGTGTCACATCTGCATCTTCCACTGGCCAGAGAGTGATTTTGCCGGGCTCTTTCACTGGTGGACCACGATATTTATATCAAAAATACCAAGACTCTATTGCTATATGTAGAAAATATGGCTGCCTAGATCTTTTTATAACTTTCACAGCAAATACAGCATGGCCTGATATTACAGCAGCTTTGGAACTCTTCAATTGTCAACACCCATCTGATCGCGCAGAAATTATTGATAGAGTATTCAAAATGAAACTTGATCTCCTAATGAACGATATAACAAAGCATCATTATTTTGGCCCCATAAATGCAGGTATGCATCCCTACATAAATATACAATGAAAGCATCCAATCAGGTTAACTTTTAAATATCAATTTTCTTTTGCAGTTGTTTACACAATAGAATTTCAGAAACGTGGTCTACCACATGCACACATCATAGTATGGTTGGAAAAATATAGCCTACTAGATGCTGACAAAATAGATTCTTACATCTCTGCCCAACTCCCTGATCCGACGGTTGACCAAATTGGATATGATGCCGTATCTTCTTTTATGATTCATGGACCTTGTGGTTCTCTAAATCCATCTTCAATGTGCATGTCAAAGGTTATTTGCACAAAATCTTATCCAAAACAGTATTGTGAGAAGACAACTGTGCTAGATAATGGGACAACACAGTATGCCCGTCCAAACAATGGATTAACAACAACAAAAAATCATTTGGCAATTGATAACACCTTTGTTGTTCCTCACAATGTAGACTTAGTAGTAAAGTATCAGGCGCATATTAATGTGGAAAAGGTTAACTATGTTGGAATGCATAAATATCTTTTCAAATATGTAACAAAGGGGTTTGATAGCGCTAGGATTGGCATACGTTCAAGGTCTTCAGCATCTCAGCCAGCAAATCTGCCTATCAATGAAATCAACAATTTCCTTGAGTGCTGCTATATAACGCCACATGAGGCTACTTGGCGTTTGCTTCAATATGATATTCACCATACAGATCCAACAGTTGAGCGGCTACCTATACATTTGCCATTAGAGAATAATGTTTTCTACTCAAAGGAAGATGATTTAGAGGAAATTATTGAAAACCCAAGAAAAATGTAAACTAACTGCATGGCTAGAGGCAAATGTAGAAATTCCCTCTGCCAGAGAATGCACCTACCTTCTATTTCTTGAGAATTTTACATGGCATGCAGGTCCAAAAAATGGGATAAATTAAAAGGTTCCTTTAGAAAAGTTGGCCGCATAACACATGCCAGCCCAAACCAAGGAGAACTATATTATCTACGAATGCTGCTACACATTGTCAAAGGTCTTAGATCTTTCTCTGAGATCCGAAACATAGCAGGCACCTAGTATCCAACCTATCGTGCGACATGTCAAGCCCTAGGTCTCCTTGGTGATGACCAGGAATGGTCTAATGCTATAAATGATGCTTATGAGTGGGCTCTACCTTATCAGTTAAGACACCTTTTTGTTACAATCTTGATATTCTGTGAAGTAACTGATACTAGAAAATTGTATGAGGATCATGTATCACAGATGAGTGAAGATATTGTCCACCGTTTGCGCAACAACAATTCACAGGGCGACACTTCTTCTAGACTACTCTGATCGAATTAGAGAAAATATTAAGAGATAATGGTTATGATCTACCCCATTTCCATTTGCCACTCCCTGAAGGAAATGACTCCACAGAAAATAGAATTTTGTTAGATGAAATAAGCTATGATGTTCAATCCATGCAAGCTGCTATAGATGAGGACATTCCAAGACTAAACAATAATCAGAACAATATTTTCGATGCCATTGTTACCTCAGTATTTGAAAATGAAGGTAAAAACTTTTTTGTGTAAGGATATGGTGGGACTGGAAAAACCTTCTTATGGACAACTCTCTTAAATTATATAAGGAGTCAAGGTAAAAATCGCCTTAGCAGTTGCATCCTCTGGAATTGCATCTCTATTATTGCGAGGGGGTTGAACGCCTCATTCTAGATTTAAACTACTTTTGGAAATAAAGGAAAATTCTGTGTGTGGCATCAACAAAGATAAAAATAAAAAAAATAGCAGAGTTGATAGAGAAAACTTCACTGATTGTTTGGGATGAAGCACTAGTGAACCATAGGTTCTGTTTTGAGGCTCTGGATCATACTTTAAAGAGATGTAATGAAAGAAGTAAATCCTGATAATAAGCACAAGCAGTTTGGTCAGATTACTGTGGTTCTTGGTGGGGACTTTCGCCAAACACTTCCGGTTCTCTAACCAACAAACAGACAGCTTACTTTGGGGGTTTGCATTGTGAACTCAAATCTGTGGCACCAATGTATTGTACTCAATTTAACTGAAAATATGAGGCTCAAGGCACCTTCTCTATCTGAAAATGCTAGAGAGGAATTGAAAATATTTGCTGATTGGTTGTTAAGATTTGGGGACGGTACAGAACCTTTTGTCAATATTCCTAATGAACCAAATAACATGTTTATTCAGATTCCTACAACGCTTTTGCTTTGAAGAGTCATGTAGAAATCTTGATGGGCTGATTTCATTTGTTTATGATTTAGGCTGTGTATCTCCAAATATGTCATTATACTTATGTGACCGTGCCATATTAGCTTCTACGAATGAAACTGTTTCAGCCATCAACGCTACAACGACTAGCCGTTTAACTACAGATGAAATTTCATACTACAGCTCAGATTCAATTGATGATAACTGTGCAAACCATTCAGCCCTGGAGTCTCTATACCCTATAGAGTTTCTGAACACCTTATCAATAAGTGGGCTGCCACCACATATACTGCATTTAAAGGTTGTTGTACCCATAATGCTTCTACGCAATCTAGACCCATCTAGAGGACTTTGTAATGGGACTAGGCTTATTGTCACCCATCTAACAAATCATGTTATTGAGGGGGAAATAATCACAGTAAAGGCAAGAAGATCAAAAGCATACATCCCTCGCATTATATCTATTTCAGCAAAAACAAAATAGCCCTTCAAATTAAGATGCCGACAATTTCCTGTGAGGATTTCTTATGCTATGACAATAAACAAAATCCACGGACAAAACCTTGCTAAAGTTGGTGTTTATTTACCATCCCCTGTGTTCTCTCATGGTTTGCTTTATGTGGCTTCTTCAAGAGTTACATCACCAAATGGTTTACGGATTCTTATTGAAAACAGCCCACCCATGTATGAAAATTGCACACACAATGTAGTTTACAGTGAAGTTTTCTCAAAAATATAAAATAATCTTCTCAGGTACAGCAGGAATTATTTGTATATAACCTTAATATGGATCTCATTCTCACTGTATTGTAATTATTTTAGATGTTTTACTCTCTCTCTCAACCCATATTATTATGAATTGCAGGAATATTTGCATCATGACTGAAACTACTAAGCTTAAGGATATTGTCGCGGGCAAGAACAATTACAAAGTGCTTGGAAGGCTTATAAGGATATGGGATTCAAGATACGCAAACTCAAATGCACTGGTCAGCGTTGATGGCATTCTTTTAGATGTTGATGTAAATATCCTCTGTAAAACACCGGATTTTCATAGAAAATCCGAATCCCTGTACCATCGCGATAGTCTCTGGACCAGTGGCTATCGCGTACGGAACGTCTCACAGATAAATACACAAAGTCATACATCGCATCACATAAGGATATAAGTACACAAGTTTATTACATGTCCATTATGGAGTACATCAATACAAGCCTCTTGGCTGAATCAGAGTGAAAATTCTACGCAACGGTAGCTATCTTCTCAGAAGGGTCTCCATCTTTTATTCTTCCCGCCACAGGCAACCTTGAGCGAAGCGACGCATCCCTCAGTCGTACCATCCGTCGGCGTTGCAGTCGAACTCGGTTTCGTACCCTGCACACCCAAAGTCTATCCCCAAGGAGTGGGATAGGTCCACGTCACCAACTGTATGCAGCTTTAAGTGGCCTAACATCTAAAGGGAGGAAAAGAGACAAGGAAGCGGCTTGGTTTCTTATGCAGCAGCAGCAGAGCATAAACAAGGTGTCTCCATCAATATCCCCAAAACCCAAGTCTCTCAACACAGCTCGGAACATCCTGGTCACCCAGGGGACATGTCTCCACAACCTACTCCTGTCTAGGGTCGGTGCGAGAACTTCCTCTCTTCGCACCTCAATGATTGCAACCGGATCGACGAGGTAGATGGAGCCTCTCTCCTCTAACCGGCTACAACCACGGCTCACCACACACTCTCCTATAGGGGGAAGGTAGAAATCCCAAAACATGAGGAACGAACATGTCGTCTAGGCAGTGTCCATGACCGAGGACGCGGCTATAGCTATAGATCGAACGACTGCGAGTGTGTACACTGTACCCATTTTGGAATGGCACCGGCCGGTGTACGGCCGGCCGAGTCCATCCTACCGGGCGAACTCTCGGTAGTTACGGTCCCATCCTGCATCCGGCCCTCAAAATGGTCCCCCCTCGGAAGGGACGATGCGGAAGCGTGAAATGCTCCCGTGTGGCCACACGGGAGTCGCTCTAAGAGGGTGGTCTCACCTCCACCGCTCCCCCACTGATACCCCGCTATCCATCCTAAGCAGGTATGGTTCCGCACTTGCCGAGCTCAACTCGGCCCTAACCCCACGCTCGGCGGGGTGGTGTGTACGAAGTTCTATAGACAAGTTGATCCACTCGGTTTCAGACCGGGGCGAGCTCATATCCTCCAAGCGCAAGTAAAACCCCAACACCTAGGCTCCGAAAACCGTAACAGTAGGGGTACACTGAGGAGTGCACCCCTGTCCCCGATCCTAGATCGGTTGTTTCGAGCTCACCCCCGCCAAAGTACCCAAAACGCCTTCTCCTGCCGATTTTACCCCACACACGCCAAGAACCACTATTCCCATCCCAACACATGCATCTCGAAGCCCGGCGTATATACACGCTCACATAGACGTATATATACAGTAGTAGTAGGGAAATCAAGGACAGGGTAAACAAAGAGGCAGTGCAAGGTTCATCAACATGCATATAAAGTAAAGCGCTAGCAATTCTACTTAGCAATGCCTAATAGGTATTTCAGAATCAGTCGGGCGTGAAATGGGGTCGGGTAGTCCTCCGCAGTGAAGTCGTCGGCGTAGTCGTACTCCGGGATCAGCTCCCCGACTCCAGCTGCTCCTAATAGCGTGAAAGGAAAATAAATAGCGGTCCTAGTGCAATTAACTCCAAAGAAATGCAATTAAGATCCAAAAGAGAGCAAACACCACCCTAGCCCGGAGTTTAGGATTTTAGGAATTTTCTGGAAGAGGTTTCACAATTTTTGGAGTTAAAATGGATTTACTAGGGTTTTTCGAAGAGAAAATATGTTTTCTGGAATTAAAATACGTTAACCCCTGTAAAACGGCTCAGCCATACCGGATCCCCCAAAACCGGATCTGATGCGGCCGGGCCCCCCTGCGGCCCGCGTGTGGCTGCCCCGCCATTGGTGGCCGCAGGCGACCCTGAGGGAAACCGTGCGGCCTGACGCGGTGTGGGCCGGCGTGTGGGCGGGGGGTGAGGACGGCCTAGCCGCAGTGGATCCCAGCGGATCTACTGTGGCCATGCCCGCATGTGGTCACCGGTACACAACTCCAAACAGTGAAACCAATCGTGCCCCAAGTGTTTGATGAAATGCGCAGGAGAGGGAGATGGCGGCGCGGGAGGACCTCACCGGCGGCGAGTCCCATGGCGCTTGGGCGACTGGCCAACACGGGAAACTACAAGTGACTCCCCAGGCTGCTGGACTCGAAAGGGGCGCAAGACCGGGGTGGCAAATGTTGCGCGAGGCCATCGCCGGCGTGGGCGCGACGGCGTCGGCGCGACGGCGGTCTTTGGTGACCTATCCCGTGTAGGGGCGCGGGGAGCGCGTGAGCGGCTGCGTGCGCGCGCCGGTTACTACCATAGTGGAGCGAGGTTTGGCCGTGACGGGGGCGTCGCGGCGGGGGTTCACGGCGGAGCCGGCTCGACGCCATGGGCGGCGGCGAGCACGGCGCCTGCGGTCGGTTCACGAAGGTGCGCATGGGTTCACGGCGGTGGCAGGGCGCGCTCAGGGCGGCCAAGGACATGGTGCTTATTTCCTTCCCCTCCGTGACAGCACACGAGGCTCCCGGCCATAGCGAGGCCGCGGCGGTGCGAACCGGTCTAACGTGGCGGTGGCGTCCTACGTGAGAGGAAAGGGGCCAAGGCTCAACCTGGCACTTGGGATCGACACGTGCGCATGCTGGGGTGCACGGTGGCGCGGGGCGTCGGGTCTGCGAGGCGACGCGCGTGAACGCAAGCGCGAACGCGAACGCGATCGGCTTGGCGCGGCGCCGCGGACGCGAGTGGCAAAGCACGGCGAACAACGACGACACGGGAAGGCTAGGCCAAGAGAGCGGCGCGCGTTGACGAAGGCAGCGACACCTGCAACGTATTGTCCCAGCCTGGCACGAAGGCTGGCATCACCAGCGGCGGCGCAGGGCAACAACGTGTTCCACCACGGCTCGAAGGCCGGGGCATCCACATGGGGAGGGAAGCGGTTGTCCTCACCTCGGTGGCCACGGGCCAAAGTGCTGGCGTCAGTGTAGTGTGGTGGTGCCGTTCGCCGGCGAGGAGGAAGAAGAGGAAGGTGGCGGCGCGACGTCGGGGAAGTAGAGGAAGCAGAGGAAGTAGGCGTTCTCGGCGACGGCGGGTCCGGCTCCTCCCACGGGCGGCTCCGGTCTTCGCGGCGGACGGCTCCTTCCACGGGCGGCTCCACTCCTTCTCCCCCTTCTCTCCCTTCTCCTCCGGTGGGTCGATGGGTAGGCAGGGGAGCAACTCCCCGAGGCCGCTAGGGTTGGGATCTCCCCCCGGGGGCTCGACGGCGGCTTAATTAGGGGCGCGCGGCGATGGTACACGCGGACGGACGAGATGCGCCGGGGGGGGGGGGGGTGGCACGCCGCGGCCGGCGGGCTCGCGGCCGGTGCGCCCGCCTTTGGCTTTGGGCATCGGCCAAAGCTCAAAGGTAGGGGATGACGCGCGCGCGTCATCGTGGGGGGCGGGTGACGCGATGCGCGGGGGCCCGCTTGCCGGCGACCCGGGCGGCGCGCGCGGTAGGTGGCGGCGGTGGGGGCGGTTTGTTGGGCCGCGGCTGGGCCTAAAGCGAGGCTGGGCCGATTAGGAGGTTGGCGGCCCGCGAAGCAATGAAGTGTTTTTCCCTTTTTTTAAACTACAGATTTGATTCAAGTTTGAATTTCCAATTCAAATTTGAATCCACTCAAGAAAATCCAAATAAAATCCAAATAAGGATCCAGCTTGTCACACTAGCAAATTATAAGCCTAAAATTATTGTTCGTGCCAAATTAAATCTTGGAATTCTGGGGAAGAAATAAGAAGTCACCCTTATGTGTTGCATGAACACTCAAATACAAATCAAATTTTAGAAATTTCCCATTTTGCAAACAACCAATTCTAAGGATGTTACAGAACTTACCCCCTCACAAGAATCTCGTCCCCGAGATTAAGATGTTACCTCCGTTTCGAAGAGATGAGGGTATTTCTCCCTCAAGGCAGACTCCTTCTCCCAAGTTGCCTCGCGCTAGGAGTGATTACTCCATAACACCTTGCAGAAGCGCGTGGTGGTGTTCCGGGTTGACTTCTCCGCCCAGTCCAGGATCCGAACTGGGTACTCCAAGTACTCCAGGGTCTCCTGAACGTCGAGTGCCTGAGCGGGCACTCTCTTCTCGACGACCACACACTTCCGGAGCTGAGACACGTGGAACACCGGATGCACTCCGGCAAGTTCCGGGGGTAGCGCGAGCTTGTAGGCCACCTTCCCGACCCTTTTTACAATCGGGTACGGGCCAACGTACCTAGGGGACAGCTTCCCCCTGACGTAGAACCTCTTTGTACCCCGGAGGGGTGACACCTTTAGGTAGATGTGATCTCCCACTTCAAACGAGACATCTCTCTGTTTTGGGTCCGCGTAGCTCTTCTGCCTGCTCTGAGCTATCTTCAGGTTCTCTCTGACCTTGGGCGTTGACGGTGAAAATCCGTCAACCTAGCCATGAGTTTACCTTCGGTGTTGGCATAACTTTTGTATCTTATTCATTGGTACTAACCCCCGTGGTATAACAAGATCACTTGTGCATGTCGGTTTTGGAGTTAAGTGTTTACGCGGGGTTTTAACGATGAAAGCAAGACTTCGGGATAAGTTCATTAAGCACCTCATGACAAGACCTTGAAGCCCGATACAAGTCAAGCAATGAAGTGAACATGCCTCCAAGAGCCCAAGGACCAAGCCCGAGAAGATGATAAACTCCGAGGCCCGAACCGGAAAAGTCTTCGAATCTTGCAAGACAAGGAGTTGAGTCCAATTCGGAGAGAAACCGACGTCAAGGGCCCACATGCGAAGGGGGAAGCATCCGGGAAGCAAGGGAACCGACCTCGGGCAAAGGAGCCCGTGGGGCCGGGCCTAAATGGGCCCGGGCCGGCCGGCCCCGATCCGGTCGGCCCGAGCCCATTTAGGGCCCAAATTCGTCGTCCTTTGACCTAATTGCTTCTCGGGCTATAAATAGCCCCCACGACCGAGAGCCACGCGAACGGAAGTCGTATTCCGCCGCCGAGGAGCGAGAGAAGCTTGAGGGACACCAACTTGAAGATGAGGGTCGTGCTAGTTGTCTAGGGTTTCCCCGGCCGACGTGGGAACCTTGCATGGAAGACCACGTCGGAGCTCGGAGCGAGGATCAAGATCGAGGGAGGGCCCGGTGGTGATCTTGTTCATGTAATCATTCATGGTGAAGTTTGTAAGTGAATCCGATTTCTAGCGATTAAGTGCCTTCTCGATGATTTTGATTTCTTCTTGGTTTTGCTTCTTCTACGATCTAGTCTATAGCTAGATTACATAGGGTGCTCTTGTAGCCGCGGTGGCTAGAGGTGCATACCGGACCGGCCAAGTGATTTCAACTTGTTCTATCGAACTCGCCCTAAGCTCCCCGCATGAATAGGGATACGTTGTGACGAACGGGGGTCTCGAAAGGCGGATGTTTTCGGAGTCGGATGGGAAGGCCACGATTTAAAGATGCTTTTAATGAGATTCGCTCTTCTATCTTCATCTATCTTGTTTGGAGCTACAACATAAGCATGATCTAGATTCTCTAGATTGGTTATCTCTTGCTTTCTCTTGCTACCTCTTTAGTAGATTAGATTAGATTCGTTTTCTTTATGAGTTAGTAGATTAGATGCAACTTACCTTCATAAGATAGCTTACCTTGCTTTACTAGATTGAATCCTTGCGTTGCACATTGTTCCACGGATTCGATACCTTGGGTTCACCACTCGAGGGAAGAAGGGTCCCTTGACTACGACGGGAGACTTGTCCGCTTGCAAGTCATAAACGAACTTTGATACAACTTTTAACCGTCAACAAGCCCCTTTTTCGGCGCCGTTGCCGGGGAACAAGCAATCAAGATCCGATCTAGTATCGCTTATCTTTCGGTTTTTTCTTTTGATTTTCTTTTGCATCTCTTATGTTTGATCATCCACGAAAAGAAAAAAAAAGAGTCAATCTAATCTAGTTTTGATTAACCCTAGTTTTTATGTTTAGATTTTTTTTTATTACTAACCCTAACCGGAGATGGTTGGCTACCTCTCCAAGAAACCCAAACTTTTTTGTGGATGATCCGGGGAAAACTTTACGAGGCAAAGGTGACGTGCAACACAAGCTCGAAGGACCATCAAAATCTCCAAGGGAATCACCACCTCCAAGTCAAGACGCCGGAAGGCCGTTCAAGATCAACGAGGACGGAGAAGATGGAGATGGAGAAAGAAGCTCAACACCTAAAGGCTGCCAAGGCAAGATCCACATGCGGGGTGTTCATCGTGATGAAGATGTTAGAGACGCAAGTGGGACAACTCATGCGGACAACCGATTGGTGACAAAGAAGAATATCCGAGACAACTCCAAGGTCCCAAGATGGCGAAGGCTACTCAAACTCATTCGGGAGAGATGAAGGATCACACTAGAGACCATGAAGATCACGACCGAAGGACCGGAGTTCGAGATGCCGAGCCACAAGGAAGATGTTGCATCCGTCAAGACCAAAGGACAAAGCCAGCCTGTGAAGACCAAAAAAAAATTGACTAAGCCAAAGTGGGTACCCAAGATTGCAACGCCCGCAAAGAGCGTTGATCCGGAGTAATCAAGTGAAGAAGTCTAGCCATGGACTATAAACGAAGCGCTAGGCGGGGAGGCAACCCGTTTCGTCAAGTCAAGAATAAGCTACGGGAGGACAACCCGATTCCAGGTTTTTCGAGTCTTTTTAATTCAGTTCTGAATTTTACTACGCAAAACCTTAGACTTAGAATGGTTGAACAATATTAGAGACATAATTCTTGGTTGAATATTTTGCTTGATCATAAACCCTTTACATGAACCATCCTATGTGTCTGTTTGCTTTTTTTTCGAGAAACCACAACCAAAAAGAAAAAATTTCAGAACCTAACTCAATCCTTCACCCTCATTATGGTGCTGTGGTTGACTTGTTTTTCATGCTAAAAACACTCGAGTAGAGCCACGACTTGTATCTAGATGTTATTTAAATTTCAGCATGTGGTAGGACTCGCGTGAACCTAGAAGCTTGATTTTTGGTTGGTTTAAAAATCCATATCCTTGGTTTCTCTAAGATTAGAATTTTTCTAAGCCTCACTTAATTCTATTTCATTCAAAATCTCTCTCATCTAATCAAAATTAGGACCTAAACCTATGCCCCCTTGATCAAGCCGGGAAAAGCTTGCTCTCAACCAATGAAGGCAAACTGTACCGGTGAGACCGAAATCGACGTAATAAAAAAATATTTTCGACTTGCATTTGTTTTTAATGGTTTAAAAACTTCTCTAAAATTATGTTCGAGCTCTTGCATGGCTCTGAAAAATATTTTTAAATTTCGAAATTAGAGGAGTGCTTAGCCTTAAAGGGAGGCAATCTAGTTAGCCTAACCATGCATGCACCATGGTACATCACGGGATGCCCCTCCAACATATTTAAACCACATGCAAAGTACAAGCATGGGGGGGCAGCCAAGGCTTTGTTTTGTAGGAATATCATGGATGCATGTGAGGCAAGGGAGTATGGAAGTGAGTCAAAACATGAAGCATCAAGTGGAAGGACCAATAAAGGAGTGGACGAGAGCGTTTGGGCGGTGCAACTCGTGGAGCACGCGGGCGGGGAAAGTTGCGAGAGGTGAAATGATCGTCTTTGGAAGAAAGACGAGGCGGGGAGGAGCACCGAGGCCGGCCTCACCTATATAAGGCGCCCCCCCGGCTCCCGTTTTCTGCGAGCAAGCTTCCCTCTCCTTCCTTTGTTTGTGTGTTCAAGTTTGTGTGCTCAAAACCTCCGTCGACATAGCCAACCTTCCCAAGCTTGATAGCTCAAGAAAAAAAAATCCACATCCTTAATCCACTCAAAGTCCGGACTCCAAAATAATATTTGTGTACCTTGTTACCGGGTGAAAACCCGGATATTTATTTGTGAGGGAGAGTGCTGCAATCAAGGAAGAAAACTACAAGTCTTTTCACCGAAGAAGAAGGGATCATCGTCGTCTAAGCCATCATCGACAACCTCTTCGAGGAGGCACTCGGTTTCCGAGTTTCCTTGGAGTATGGAGGAGGACACGGCACCGCCGAGGAGGAACCACACTCTTCTCCTTGGTGGCATGAGGGCCACACAAAACTCGTCTACGAGGTTTACCAAACTTCAATAACATATGGAGGAGCCGCCCGTCCAACCTCGCCACTTGACACGATCATCCGCTCCACCTCCATATGCTCCGCGGTATTCCGAGGGGTATGTCATCATGACGGAGGAGGAGAAGAAGCTCGCTCGCCTTAAGTAGAGGCTTGTAGCGAACGTCGACATCGACGACCAAGCTCTCCACATATTGGGTTTCACACGGGACACCGGTGCAATTCTCTAGCGGAGTGTCGGCAAACACCCACAAGAAATTCGCCTAGGAAATTTTCATGACCATGGCGCATAACCTTGATGAAGGAGTGTTGAGTCTCTCATTCCGTTGGAGGGAGCCCACAAGTGGAGAAGAAGGAAGACACCGTCGGAAGGGTAACCTTGATCAACGATGCTATTTCTAGCACCTTGATGGGGTAATCTCCTTTCATCCATGGGTTGCAATCGATCTTGAGATGTAATCACACTTTGTTGGATTATCTATCTATCATCTTGTGCTGAAAATACTTTAATGCTTAAGGCTAGCAACCATGCCATAAAGGGAGTATAGGCCTCAATGCTTCCTTGGATCCATTCAACACAATCCCCGATAGACTAGGTTGGTTTTCATGTTCGAAACGATTGCATGTCTAGTATCGTAGACCCATGGGCGAGTGTCTCCTACTTTCAAAAGGGAGCTCGGAACAAGTATGTGCATGAAGGCACATGGGAAGGCTTTTGGAGTATGATCACGGGAAGAGACCATCAACGAAGAAATACTATCCGGAACCCATCATCCAAGTGTGTCACTTTTGTGCAAATGGATTTTTGGGAAAATAAGAGAGACATAGATAACCAACACGGAGTTGAATTGGATTTACTCGCAGCCAATCAACCCTACTCACCTATGATCAACCGGTGGTGTTGTGGCAACATCGGATTCGGGAGATCGGGTTGTTACCTCTCCATGTTGACTATCTCTTTAAAACCGGGTATTGCAAGGAACCCAAATCATCTCCTACCGGGACTTCCCTAGGAATATATGAAGAAAGGAAAATATAAGAGTGAAGATGAGAGAGGAGGCTTCCAAGTGGCCTAGGTGAATTTGCCCCTTCCGGATTGAAGATTAAGACTTTTCTTGAGGGGAAGAAGATCGGTTAGAGGAAGGACTTCTTGTGCCGGTGAAGAGAAAAAAATAAAAGAGAAGAATTATAGGAGAAGGATCTTCTATGGCCCAAGAAGGAGGTGCACAACAAAATTATGTTCCACCATTCGGAGAAATTCCGGCATCGCCAAATTACTACGGTGGTGTACCAATGCAAGCATGGGGGAGTGGTGCAGCCATACCCCCACCATTTTTGCGGTGCCCAACGTAGCCTTTGCGGAGCCATATGCACACCTTCCTCAACCACAACAAAATGTGGCCACCATTGGAGGATACGCTGCAAGGATCATGCAAATTATTGCAGCCATCCAAACCAATGCAAACCAAATGGGTGAAGGAAATGCAAACATCGCTTATGTGCTTGGACACCTTCACCTAGCACCGTCAGACAATTCATAGGAAGAGTGGTGCATTCCTATTACAAGTAAGGGTACAACAACCAAGGCTATCAACATCAACCATCGGCGGAAGATTAGAGAGAGGAGGAGCTTTAGTTATCTTTCCTTTACCCCCTTTTCTTTAATTTTCAGCTTGTATGCACCTATGTTTGCGTAGTATTTTCAGTTTTGCTTTAATTTTCAGTTTTTAGTTTAATTTTCAGCATGTGTCTTAGTTTTTATTTTCATCATGAATAATGTCACCACCAAGTTTTTACCTTTGGTAAAGTTACAAAGTTTGTGCCATGATGATATATGATTATAATTGCCGCTTTGTTTATCTTTGTAATTGATTTATGCATGTTTGAACTAGTGCTCTCTTAAAAATACAAATCTGAAATTATCTAAATGCTAGCTCAATCTTCAGCGGAGGTTATGATTAAAATAAAGACCCATAGTGTTTTATGTGCTCTCAAGTTATGAATAGATTAAAGATGTCTTTTATGTTAAAAAATCTTGCTAACCTTGTCATAAATATCACTTGTGTGTTGCTCAACCTATCCGAGCCTTATATATATTTGAGTGCATAAACCTTAGTGTACAAGATTTATTTTTGAGTGAGTTATTGCAGGCCATGATTTCTCCGGCCCGAGACTAAGAAAAGTTGGTCATTCCGTTTTTGTGTATCTATCTTTTTGCTAGCCTTTTATCCGTGCATTGTGTATCCCCGCATCGGTGATCCCACAAACTTCGCCGGATATCCACCTTTAAACCAAATATCATCTTTTTGTGATTACCTCCTTGACCACAACCTATCGTTGAGAATGGATCATCAATTCAAGGAAGATCGCAAGACGGTGCCAACGTTGAAGATTTCAAGTATCTCTCCAAGGAAAAATATTTTCGGTACCTACCTTATTTTTCGCCTCTTTGCTCGAGGACGAGCAACGTCTAAGCATGGGGGAGGAGGTAGGTACGGTGCAGTTTTAGAGTTCAAAAGGGAGTATTTTTAAAAAAAATATATAATGATGAAAGAAAAAAAATCCAGTGATATTCATGACTTTCAAGGTATAAAAAATCAAAACTTCGTTGTGAAAGTCATGGGCTGAATATATGACGAGGCAAGAAAAAATGAATGAATGAAAGAAAGAAAAGAATGAGAAAGAAAAAAAATATATTTGTGCGTAAAGTGAACTCCCCGGTTCTCTAAGAGTGCATTCAAGGCTTCAAGATAAAAAGATCCATTCTCAATTTTCCAACCATGTGCAATCCGATAACGAGGACTTTCTTTGTGCCTCGAGATCACTCTTTGCCATTTGCACATGTCCACTCATCTAAAGTGTGTGTATTTTTCTCTTTCCCCTCCTTCATTTAACATTAATTTCCAATGACCTTTTTGACGAGTCTCGGTAAGACCATGAGAAGCTTGTCTTGTTTTGACAACACCTCATTTATAAATTCTTGTTAGGACTAAACTTTCCCAAAGCTCCATATAAAGCCTACCACATATATATGAGAGGGAAAGGAGTAGAATATATAGGCTTGAGAGACAAGAGAGATGAGAGTTTATGAGCAATACATGAGATGATTTAAATTTGTGAATTTGGTTGAGCTTTTCTTTATCTCGTTCTTCATTTCAAAAATTCGAGATCTATTTAAAACTTTGTGAGCATGTTAATACTTGAGGGATGAGCTTAATAAGAATCTACCCTCCGTAGAGGTGAAGGCTAGTACATTATGGAACTTTAACGAATTAAACTTTTGAGAGCATTATGTTTTTTTTCATGTATGATCAAGTGCAAGGTTTAAACATTGATGGGCAATGATGATATCCATCGAAGGCTTACTCGAGGACGAGCAAGGTTTAAGCATGGGGGAGATGTTGACGGTGAAAATCCGTCAACCTAGCCATGAGTTTACCTTCGGTGTTGGCATAACTTTTGTATCTTATTCATTGGTACTAACCCCCGTGGTATAACAAGATCACTTGTGCATGTCGGTTTTGGAGTTAAGTGTTTACGCGGGGTTTTAACGATGAAAGCAAGACTTCGGGATAAGTTCATTAAGCACCTCATGACAAGACCTTGAAGCCCGATACAAGTCAAGCAATGAAGTGAACATGCCTCCAAGAGCCCAAGGACCAAGCCCGAGAAGATGATAAACTCCGAGGACCGAACCGGAAAAGTCTTGAATCTTGCAAGACAAGGAGTTGAGTCCAATTCGGAGAGAAACCGACGTCAAGGGCCCACATGCGAAGGGGGAAGCATCCGAGAAGCAAGGGAACCGACCTCGGGCAAAGGAGCCCGCGGGGCCGGGCCTAAATGGGCCCGGGCCGGCCGGCCCGATCCGGTCGGCCCGGAGCCCATTTAGGGCCCAAATTCGTCGTCCTTTGACCTAATTGCTTCTCGGGCTATAAATAGCCCCCCGACCGAGAGCCACGCGAACGGAAGTCGTATTCCGCCGCCGAGGAGCGAGAGAAGCTTGAGGGACACCAACTTGAAGATGAGGGTCGTGCTAGTTGTCTAGGGTTTCCCCGGCCGACGTGGGAACCTTGCATGGAAGACCACATCGGAGCTCGGAGCGAGGATCAAGATCGAGGGAGGGCCCCGGTGGTGATCTTGTTCATGTAATCATTCATGGTGAAGTTTGTAAGTGAATCCGATTTCTAGCGATTAAGTGCCTTCTCGATGATTTTGATTTCTTCTTGGTTTTGCTTCTTCTACGATCTAGTCTATAGCTAGATTACATAGGGTGCTCTTGTAGCCGCGGTGGCTAGAGGTGCATACCGGACCGGCCAAGTGATTTCAACTTGTTCTATCGAACTCGCCCTAAGCTCCCCGCATGAATAGGGATACGTTGTGACGAACGGGGGGTCTCGAAAGGCGGATGTTTTCGGAGTCGGATGGGAAGGCCACGATTTAAAGATGCTTTTAATGAGATTCGCTCTTCTATCTTCATCTATCTTGTTTGGAGCTACAACATAAGCATGATCTAGATTCTCTAGATTGGTTATCTCTTGCTTTCTCTTGCTACCTCTTTAGTAGATTAGATTAGATTCGTTTTCTTTATGAGTTAGTAGATTAGATGCAACTTACCTTCATAAGATAGCTTACCTTGCTTTACTAGATTGAATCCTTGCGTTGCACATTGTTCCACGGATTCGATACCTTGGGTTCACCACTCGAGGGAAGAAGGGTCCCTTGACTACGACGGGAGACTTGTCCGCTTGCAAGTCATAAACGAACTTTGACACAACTTTTAACCGTCAACATTGGCGACATTTTCTTCGGCCTCAACAATGGCGGTGGGACCGAAAAAGGTTCGCGCCCCCACCTCGGACCACATTAACGGTGTCTGACACTTTCTTCCGTAAAGGGCTTCGAAGGGAGCCATCTCCAAGCTGGCCTGGTAGCCTTTGTTGTACGAGAACTCGGCATAGGACAGACTCTTTTCCCAATCGGACCCGTAGGTCAACACGCAAGCCCTCAGTAAGCCTTCTAAGACTTGATTCACTCTCTCTGTGTGGCCATCAGTCTGGGGGTGGAAAGCTGTGCTGTAGTTCAGCTCGGTGCCCATGGAAGCATGCAAACTCTTCCAGAACTGGGCGGTGAACTGAGGCCCTCTATCCAACACAATGCTCCTTGGAGATCCATGAAGCTTTAGAATATTGTCCACATACAGTTCCGCAAGCCGGCTCACGCTGTAGTTCGTTTGCACAGGCAAGAAGTGTGCTACCTTGGTCAACCGATCGACAATCACCCAAATGGAGTAGTTTCCTTTCTGTGGGCGCGGTAATCCCAAAATTAAGTCCATACTGATATCATCCCACTTCCACGTGGGTATCTCGAGCGGTTGCAGCAGACCGGTAGGTCTCTGGTGTTCTGCCTTCACTCTCTGACACGTGTCGCATCGAGCGACGTACCCAGCAATGTCTTCCCTCATCTTTTCCCACCAGAACCATACCTTCAAATCCTTGTACATCTTGGTGCAACCAGGGTGGATCGAGTATCGAGAGTCGTGAGCCTCTCTAAGAATCGAGTCCCGAATCTCCCTGTTCTGAGGCACGCATATGCCGTCCTTCAACCATAGTGTGCCCTGGTCATCGAGACGATAGTCGGCTGCTTTTCCTCTCTCCATCTGGCGCTTTACCTCTTGAATCTCCGGGCACCCCTTTTGCACTTGATGGATCTGGTCTTCGAGTGTGTATTTCACTCTCAACTCATTCAACTGCCCCTCTTCTACTATCTCCAAACTCAGCCTCTCCAGCTCTTCATGCAATGCCGGCTATTCTTCTCGCACCATCAGGTTGTTGCAGTAGTGCTTGCGACTCAGAGCGTCGGCCACGACGTTCGCCTTGCCGGGGTGGTAGTGAATGCTCAGGTCGTAGTCCTTGATCAGCTCCAGCCACCTTCTTTGTCTCAAGTTCAGTTTGGACTGGGTGAAGATATACTTCAGGCTCTTGTGATCGGTATAAATGTCACACTTGTTTCCCATCAGATAGTGCCTCCATATCTTCAAGGCGTGAATGTCGGCATCTAGCTCGAGGTCGTGCATAGGGTAGTTCTCCTCATGCTTTCTAAGCTGCCACGAGGCATAGGCTACCACCTTGCCTCCCTGCATCAACACGCGGCTGAGTCCCTGCCTTGATGCGTCACAGTACACCATGAAGTCCTTGCTCGCATCGGGCAAGTCAGGACTGGCGTAGTGGTGAGGCGAGTCTTGAGCTCCTGGAAGCTGGCTTCACACTTGTCCGACCACACATACGGCATGTTGCTCTTCAACAGTTCTGTCATGGGCTTTGCGATCTTGGAAAAGTTCTCGATGAACCGGCGGTAGTATCCGGCTAAACCGAGAAAACTGCGGATCTCTGTCACAGACTTTGGTGACTGCCACTTGGACACTGCTTCTATCTTGCTCAGGTCTACAACCACTCCTTTGGCTGACAACACGTGATCGAGAAAAGCGACTTCCTCCATCTAGAACTCACACTTGCTGAACTTGCCGTACAACTGATGCTGCCTGAGCTTTCCCAACACGTTCCTCATGTGCTTCTCGTGCTCTTCGGCGGTCTGGGAGTAGACCAGTATATCGTCGATGAAGACTATGACACACTTGTCCAGCTCATCCATGAAGACCTTGTTCATAATGTTCATGAAGTACGCCGGGGCATTGGTCAGGCCAAACGACACGACTGTGTACTCGTATTGCCCATACCGGGTTACAAACGCCGTCTTGTGGATGTCCTCCGGGCGAATCTTCATCTGGTGATAACCCGACCGGAGATCAATCTTGCTGAAGTATTTGGCTTGCCTTAGCTGATCCATCAGGTCATCGATCCTGGGTAGCGGGTACTTGTTCTTGATGGTCACCGCATTTAGGGCGCGGTAGTCGATGCACAGACGTTGAGTCCCATCTTTCTTCAGAACGAACAGTGCCGGTGAGCCCCAAGGTGAAGCACTTGGTCGGATGAACCCCTTCTCGAGCAGTGAGTCTAGCTCTGCCTTCAACAATTTCAGCTCAACCTCTGCCATACGGTACGGACTCTGGGCTATCGGCGCCGTTCCCGGCACCAAGTTAATCACAAACTCCACATCACGATTGGGAGGTAGCCCAGGAAGGTCCTCCGGGAACACATCCTCGTACTCACAGACTACCGGCACATTCGATATGGCCTTCGTGTGGAGGCTGTACACATCCGGTATGTCTCGAGACTTCATCGGTTCGAAGGTAACTCTCATCCTGTCTAGATGTACTAGAGTCGCAAGTCTCGGTGAAGTGGAGATGACACCTTTGTGGGCAGTGATCCAATCCATCCCCAGTATCACGTCAATGCCATGGGAAGGCAATACGGTCAGATCCCCATAGAACTTGTGGCCTTGGATGTCCACATCCACTTCCTCGCACAACAAGGTGCATCGGATATCCCCGAGCGGGGAGCTCGTGATAATGGGACTTGATCGGGTGGTTGTAGGGAGGGAGAGTTTGTTTACGAACCGTGAGGTAACATACGACCCGGTCGCACCGGTGTCGAAGAGAACCAGAGCAGAAGTACCACAAACTAAAAACTTACCAATCACAACGTCAGGGGCGTCGGCAGCCTCCTCTCCGTAAGGTGGTTCAGCCTCCCACGGCCGGCAGCCGGCGGCGGCGCGGCCTGAGGAGGTCGGCCTCCTGGAGCAGGTGCCCTCGCGGGGGTGGTAGCGGCCTTCTTGTCAGGGCAGTCGTAGGACTTGTGGCCGAGCTTGCCACACGCAAAGCAGGTGACGGTAAAGCCTCCCGCGACGGGTCTCGCAGTGCTCGGTGGAGCACGAGTGTAGCCTCCAGACTGCTGGGGATAGCCGGGGTTCCTACCTCCGGGGAACGGGCTACGTCCACCTCCTCCGAAACCACGCCCAGGATGGTTGTCCCCGGGTGGTAGCTCCCCCTCAGCATGTTGCTCTGTCCGCTCCTCGGCTTCTGGAAGGATCGGTCAGGCTGGTCCCGATCTCCCATCCTCTTCTTGCCCCTCATGCGCTCCTCGTGGCCCCTCCTCTCGTCCTCGACCGCGATGGGGCAATTGACGAGATGGCGAAGGGACTTGTGCTCGCTCATCTTCAGCGCCTGGTGAAGGCCATGGTGGAGGCCTCGCGCAGAACCGGAACCCGCTTCTTCCGGTCGGTGTTGGTGTCGTCGGGTGTTGACGGTGTATTTTGGTGCACCTAGCATGTTCATTACACTTTGGTTTGGATTTGATTATGGAACTAACCCGCCACTAGGCACACTAATCATATAACAAGTTCATCTTTGTGCATGCATTTGGAAGTGTTGTGTTTATGTAGGAAAACATGGACATAAAGGACGGATTCGCAACAAGTTCAAAGGAGCATTCATGGAGTCTTGTTCGTGTTCATGAGCTTGCTGAAATCACTTCCAAATGGTGGCGAGGACCGAAGTGCTACAAGGAACACCCCCGGGGATTGAGGCGTAAAAGATCAAACTTCATGCAAAGAGAGCCTCCATCTTGATCGCGAGGATAACGGCGTCAAAATCATGCAAGTGGAGGGGGCAAAGTAGATAAGTGCACGAGGACCCACGGAGCAAAAAGGGGCGACCGAACCGGCCGGGTGGGCTGGGCCGGCCGGCCCGGGCGGGCGGCCCGGCCCACTTCGAGCACCGGTTCGGTCCCGTCTTCCTTTCCCTCGAAGGATCTTTGACCCTAAAACCCTCGACGCGCCGCCAACACGAAAAGAGGAGTTATTCGCACCGAAGGCCATCCACAAGCTAGAGAGAGAGGAGGAGGATCTCCGGCGGGAGATCAACCACCTCGAAGGAAGCACCCTCTCGTGGAGAAGAAGGAAGACACGGCGGAAGGGAAACCATGATCGGCGGTGCCATGATCGGCACCTTGATGGGGTAATCTTCTCATTCGTCCATGGGTTGTAATCGATCTTGAGATGTAATCGCACTTTGTCGGATTATCTATCTATCATCTTGTGTTGAATATACTTTAATGCTTAAGGTTTGCAACCATGCCGTAAAGGGAGTAAGGCCTCAATGCTTCCTTGGATCCATTCAATACGCCGTGTCCATCAAAGGTCTAGTCATGAATACCTTCGCGTAGTGACGGTACGAGAGGAGGGAAAGGGCGAAACCGTGGTCACAACCCCGATAGATTAGATTGGTTTTTCATGTTTTTAAGCGATTGCATGCTTTAGTATCGTAGACCCGTGGGCGAGTGTCTTCTATCTTGATCGTTTATCATTCTCTCTAGTGTAGTTTAGTGTTTTCTAGTATAATAGTAGTTAGGGTTTTAGTAGCTAGTGTGTCATTGTTAATCAAACGCTTGTAATCCCCTTGCTCGCGGATTGACAAGAACCTTGGGAATCCCGTGGTGAAAAAGGTGTGGGGTCCGTACGCTTGCGGATCGTAGAGGGATACGTCTTTTATCCGTCAACAAGCCCCTTTTTCCGGCGCCGTTCTTGGGGAGCAAGTTAGTTTACATCGTTTGATTTGCATCTAACATAGTTTTATATTTTAGTCTATCTTTTATTTGCTATATCTAACATATATTATCAGAAAAACACTTGTTTCTTTTTGTTTTTGTTTTTATCTTATTGTCTAGATGGAGTTCGTTAATCAACCCGTGGAAGAACCGGAGAAATCATTAAGGGATTACGCTAGCCCTCGATGTGAAGACATAAAAGTACAAGAGTCGGATTCGAAGCTCGAAGCGACCAAGTATGAAATTAAATCCAAGATCATCAAGATGGTGGCGGAAAACCCATTTGAAGGGATGGTTACGGAGAACCCATATAGGCACATAAGGGATTTCACGACAATATGCAACACGGTGCGTCAAGAAGGAGTTCCCGATGAATGGTTCAAATGGAATCTCTTTCCCTACTCACTTGCCGGCAAAGCAAAGACATGGTATTCGGTTGCGTCCTTTGAAGTTGAAGGCAATTGGAACAAGTTGACAAAGAAGTTTTGCGAGAAGTTCTTTCCAATTAGCAAGGTTCAACATCTAAGGAGGCAAGTGATCACTTTTATGCAAGGAGAAGAGGAAGGGATAGACCAAGGACCGGGATAGGTTTAATGAATTAATCGAACAAGGACCAAAACTCGGCTTCACCGGTGACGTACTTTTGCATACATTTTTCTTTTCCCTAACCCCTAGTTGCATGCGACACGTTGAAATGTGTGCGGGTGGGGATCTCATGGAGAAAACACTCACGGAAGCCGCCCAACTTCTACAAAAAGTTAGTAAAGCGGCTGCCATGCGAAGAGATTGGGAAACAAGACTTGCGGAAGAGCCGAATTCAATTCAAGGAAGAAGAAGCTTGCTGATTTTTCTAAAGAGGCAACCCGGAAGTCACAAAAGAGGAGCCAATCATGGAAAAGCTCGAACAAGAACACATCAAGTCAAGAACTACACCAAACGTCGACTTCGCCGCACCAAGTGAGGTGAACAAAAGAAGCATGTCAAGCGCGAAGCCACTAAGGGAGTTCGAACCAATGGATTGGGTTCCTATTGATTACGGAGAAGTATTCGACAAGAGAAGACCGTTCCCTAATCAAAAGGGGATGGCAAGAGCATTGGAAGTCGATTTCCCACCGGAGAAGAAAGCTGAAAATTCATACGACTTCGAAACCACCGGTGAGATTTTTGAAAAGCTCTTTGGAGATGACGTGGTGGATCCGGAACATATTGCCGAGGTGAAGAGGATCATGGGGATCAAGCCCGAAGCATCACCATACGCTCGCCTTGCTGAAATTTATTCGATCGGATCCGAAGAAGAAGAGAAGACGACGCCGCACTTGAGTTGCGAGATCAACGGAGTTCAATGCAAAGCTTTATGCGACATCGGAGCCCAAGTAAGTGTTCTATCTTCTAAAATTTATGATAAAGTTCAATACCACGACCTAGACTTAGCTCCAACATCAACGAAATTAATTATGGGAGATGGTAGAACTATCAAACCTCTAGGTATTGCTTGCAACATGAAAGTAAAAATTTCTAGAAACTATATACCAACCGATTTCTTTGTTATTGATGCTTACCATGGTAATTCTGATCATATAATCTTAGGTAGGACTTTTCTTAAGTTGGTTGATGCCGTGTTAGATGCCGGAGAAGGCAAAGTAACAATGAACCTTAATGGAACAAAGTACACATATAACTTTCTTCGTGCTTCTAAACACCTTACACCTTTTCCTCCCGACGATGAAGAAGTAGAAGACATAGATAGTCTTTGTTTTGTTGAAACCCTTAGAGACCCGCTGCAAAGAGCGATGGAAAATCAAATTAGTAATCAACAAGATGAAGAACTAGAGGAAGCAACAAAAGGCTTAGAGCCGCATGATGGTAGTGTGGAGGAAGACAAGTTCGAAGACATAGGAGAAATCAAACCCGAGGAGCCACAAGTGCCCGAGGTAGACCTTAAACCTTTGCCCAAGGGATTAAAATATGAATTTTTGGGCCCGGATAAAACTTATCCGGTCATTGTGAGCGACGAGTTGAGCCCCGAAGAAAATGAAGCGTTGCTGATTTTATTAAAAAAACATAGGAAGGTGATTGGATATTCAATTAATGATCTCAAAGGTATTAGCCCAGCCTTTTGCACTCATCGTATACCAATGGAAGACCAATGTAAGCCTGTAGTGGACCATCAAAGGAGGCTAACCCATGCCATGCGAGAGGTAGTAAAGAAAGAGGTTATCAAGTTACTTGATGCCGAAATCATCTACCCGGTTCCACATAGTGAATGGGTGAGCCGGTGCATTGTGTACCGAAGAAAGGAGGTTTGACCGTGGTGAAGAATGAGAAGAACGAATTGATACCGCAAAGAACCGTGACCGGGTGGCGGATGTGTATTGATTACCGTAAGCTTAACAAAGCAACGAAGAAAGATCACTTCCCCCTACCGTTCATAGACGAGATGCTCGAGAGGTTAGCAAACCACGCTTATTTTTGCTTTCTCGATGGATACTCGGGATCATGCAAATTCCCATTCACCGGAAGATCAACATAAGACAACGTTTACGTGTCCTTACGGAACGTTTGCATATAGGAGGATGCCCTTGGGCTATGCAACGCTCCGGCCTCTTTTCAACGTTGCATGATGGCCGTGTTTTCGGAATTCATCGAAGAAATTGTTGAAGTGTTTATGGATGATTTTTCCGTTTACGGGAAGACGTTCATGGATTGCTTAGCAAACTTAGAAAAGGTCCTTACAAGGTGTGCGGAGGTAGATTTGGTTTTAAATTGGGAAAAGTGCCACTTCATGGTTAAGCAAGGCATAGTGCTCGGACATGTTATATCCGAGAGAGGAATTGAAGTGGACAAGGCTAAGGTAGAGACGGTTGAGCAACTCCCACCTCCTACGGATATTAAGTCCTTAAGGAGCTTTCTAGGCCATGCCGGATTCTATAGAAGATTTATAAAGGACTTCTCGAAGATCACTAAGCCTTTAACACACCTTCTTCAAAAGGATGTGGCTTTCGACTTTGATGAGAAGTGTCTAGCGGCATTCCGGACCTTGAAAAATGCATTGGTGAGTGCTCCCATCATCCAACCTCCGGATTGGAGCCAACCTTTCGAGGTCATGTGTGACGCAAGTGACTACGCCGTAGGCGCGGTCTTGGGACAAAGAAAGGAAGGCCGAGTTCACGCCGTTTACTACGCTAGTAAAACTCTTAGTGGGGCACAATTAAATTACGCTACTACAGAAAAAGAGTTGCTAGCGGTGGTATTCGCTTTCGAAAAATTCAGATCTTACATCGTGAACTCGAAAGTCATTGTTTACACCGATCACGCAGCCATCAAGTATCTCTTGGCTAAGAAGGAAGCTAAACCACGCTTGATTCGTTGGATCCTTCTTCTCCAAGAGTTTGATGTTGAAATTCGTGATAAAAAGGGGGTGGAGAATGTTGTGGCCGATCATTTGTCTAGGATGAATCGTGGACAAGATGATAAAGAGCCCATAGAAGATAAGATGAGAGATGACCACCTCTATAGAGTGCTTGATAAAGATACTTGGATGATTGACATCATTCGAGCAATTCGAAAAATGCCCCTCGACCATCTAGACAAAAACACTCAAAGGAAGATAATTTCCGAAAGTAAGAAATATTTTTGGGATGCACCATACCTCTTCAAACTTGGCAATGATGGAGTGATGAGAAGATGTGTGCCAAGAGAAGAGAGGCTTGAGATTCTAAGGAAGTGCCACTCGGCGGAGTACGGTGGACACTATAGCCATTTTCGAACCGAAGCCAAAGTATGGTCGAGCGGATTCTATTGGCCGGAGATGCATGAAGATACTAAAAGATATGTTGCGTCATGCCCCGAATGCCAAAGAACCGGAAACATCTCTCAAAGAAATTCTATGCCTTTGAAATACAACTTGCAAATCGACATATTCGATGTATGGGGCATAGACTTCATGGGGCCTTTTAAAAACTCATTTGGATTCGAGTATATACTTGTTATGGTTGATTATGTATCCAAGTGGGTAGAGGCTATACCATGTCGTAAAGCTTCCACGGAGGAGTCCATCACTATGATCAAGAACGTGATTTTTCCCCGTTTCGGTACACCGAGAATCTTGATAAGTGATGGAGGAACTCATTTCACCGGAAGAACTTCAAAAAGTGCTTGTCCAAGTTGGGAATTGAGCATAGGGTCTCCACGGCCTATCACTCACAAACCAACGGACAAGCGGAGACGTCAAATAGGCAATTAAAAAGCATACTTAACAAAACCATAGAGAAGGGAGGCAAGGATTGGTCAAAGAAATTAGACGGAGCTTTATGGGCTTATCGAACGGCGTTTAAAACACCGATAGGTATGACCCCTTATCAATTTGTCTATGGAAAAGCTTGCCACCTTCCGGTTGAGTTGGAACATAAAGCCTATTGGGCGATTAAAGAGATGAACCTTGATCTCGATGCCGCGGTGGTGAAACGGAGAATTCAAATAAGCGAGCTAGAGGAGTTGAGGTTGAAAGCATATGAAAACGCAAGCATATACAAGGAGAGAATCAAAAGGTGGTATGATAAAAGATTGAAGAAAAAAGAATTTAAAGAAGGAGATATGGTCCTCCTCTACAATTCGAGGTTTAAAACCTTCGGAAAGGGGAAATTGCAAAGCAAGTGGGACGGACCTTATGTTGTGCATTCGGTGTTCTCTAACGGAGCGGTAACCATTATGGATATAAACGGCGATCAATTTGTGGTGAATGGACAGCGGCTTAAGGTTTACTACGAACCCGATGTCGTGCCCATTCATCATGTTGACGTCTTTACCATGGAGGAAGAGCCCGAACGTCCCGCCTAGGACGAAAAACGAGGCACCAACTTCGTAAATAATTTTTCTTTTAGCTTTCTAGAGTTTTTCGCGAAGATTAACTCGGGCCAACTTTTTCCCATGGTCTAAGGAAGAAAAAAAGAGGGCGGTGTGCAAAAAACCGGACCGGCCCGCCCCCGGCGGGGTGGGCCGGCCGGCCCGGTCGGATCGGCCCGGGGGTGGCCCGACGCCCGATGACCCCGAATTTCGCCCGAATTGCTCCTTTTTGACTTCCTTGTTTGGTCGGAAAATTTTAAGGGAAGTGTAAAAAAGGAAAATAAGGTTTCCGAGCTTTCGTCTCGGGACTATTTATTTGGCCGAATTGGGAGCTCGAGAATCAAACCTTTCAAGCAATGTGTTGCACCCTTGTAGCGCCATTGAGCCTCCAAAAAGCTTAGAGTTGAAGCTAGAAGCCAAGAAGCCATCGATGGAGGAGGCGATGCGATGCGAGCTCAAGCTACCCGTCAAGAGGACCGCACGTATCCGTTGCGGAGGACGTGTCCCGACCGGAGCTCTTGCATCTCGCAACCCCGTCGAAGGAGAGAAGGTCCCTACACCCGTCCGAAGATCGGCACGCCTCCAAGGCATCAAGCGCAAGGATTACAAGGAGGTGTCGCCAGAGCCTAAGGATTATGGGGATAGCGACTACTCCGACGATCGTAGCCCGAGCTCGTGGGCGGCCGCCGGTAGAGACGACGATGATTGGGATGAGCAGCCCAATGGATGGACTCCCGAAGGCCCCAACGGCAACGGCGGTGGTGAAGGCAACAACAATGGAGGTGGCGACGACGGTGGTGACAACGGTGGAGATTATGGCGACGACGACCCCTTCGGATTGCATCCGGTGTGTTGTCGAGTTTGCCGTCAATCCATCGCGGATCTCTACACGTCGGCCGACGAATGTCTCCAAGCCATGGAAGCGATGAAGCAGCGAATGGAGGATTTGGAGCGCGTAGTTGAAGATGACTACAAGTTCCTTAACCGTAACGTGCGCAAACTTTTCGGCATGGTTGGAAACATGAGAGGCAAGTGGTGCAAAACTTGCTTGAAGTACCACTAGACCTAGTTTTCCCCTTAGGATTTTTGTAAGATACGACGAGGACGTCGTATGTTTTAAGTGTGGGGGAGAGCTAGCTCGCTAGCCTTAGCTTTTGAACTTCAAATTTAGGTTCGGTTTAATCTTCGCGTGAGAGTCTTAGTGTTTTAATGAGTCTTTAGTTTTTGAGTCTGTTTTAATTTTTTTTTGCAAGTGTCTTAAATTAGTGTTGAGTCAAGAAAACCAAATAAAAAGTGTCTTTATATATATCTTTGTGTTTTATGTATTGTTTATCTTTATTTACTTGTTTGTTTAATCTTCGATTCTTGATATATGAACACAAGTATGTGGTTTGAAAATCGTTTACCGTGGTGCTTAGTGGAATCGCTACTACTTAAAGTACCCATACCGCACTTCGATCTTGAGCTTCACATGCTAGTTGTGCTATGTTCGATGCTACAAATTGGAGGATTTCAGTTCTGAAAATTATTTTAAAACCCTTGTAATAAAGGTTAGCAAAACCTCTTTTTCCAAGTTGAGAGTAAGAAAAAAATTCCTATCCAAAGCCAAGTTTATTTTTTTCGCTCCACCATAAGTGTAATTAGCACGATGAGTTAGGCTAGGACCCTTCTCTCTTGGTGAGTTTTAATTTCGAGCAATGATCATGTCCTTGTGCTTATCTTTTGTTGCTAGCCTCGTCATATATTCAGTCCATGACTTTCACAACGAAAGTCATGAATATCGCTGGATTCCATACCCAACCCTATACATCTCTCCAACCCTATACATCTCTTTTGTACATCGTATTCCTTGAACACAACCTATTTTCAAAGTTTCGTCTCGTCTCTAGCATGACTTATTTAAAAATTTCAGATTGTATGCATGCGAGGAAAGAGAGAATTGAAAGCTTTGAAAAGTTGTCAAGAGAGAGAGAAATAAAGGAAAAAGTATGTGTATGGAAAAGAAAGAAAGAAAGAAAGAAAAAATCATATGTGAATGAAAGAAGAAAAGAAAAAGAGAGAAAGATGAGTTAGCAATAAAGATATGAGAGGGATGGATCAAGTGAAAGAAAAGAAAAGAAAAATAAAGTGTAAGGAAGGATGTCACGTTGATTGTGAGACGAAACTTTTACTCTATTTCCAACCATGTGCAATCCGACAACGAGGACATCATCGGTGCCTTGTAGTCACAATTTTCTTTTGCCCTTGCACATGTCCACCATTCTAAATCTTCTCATCCTTGATATCCCTACATATGGTTAATCTCATGATCATTGGCTTTGAAAGGTAGACAACCATTAGAGGAAGTTCTTAGTTTGACAATACTTGTGTTGATTGCGCTAGCCCTACCTATAGCTCCACTTTTACACGATATATGAGAGATTAATGGGAGGTGAGAGTTTTATAAAATTTGGTTAGGATAGCCACATCATATGAGTGACTTGAGAGAGCTTGGAGAAAGGTTTTTGTCTAATACTTGTTGCAGGAATTTTTGTTTTGAAAACCATAAAAAAAACCCTCCGATGGAAGCAAAGAAGTAAGTATGGCTGAGATTGAAAGCTTCGAGTGAAGAGTTTGAGTTGTGGGGTAAATCTTGACGTGGTAAAAATTCTAAACGCCCATGTTTATGTTTGATTATCATTACTTTGTGTTTATGTATTAAAGATGAAGGGATTAACTAACTTGTGAAGGAGGATAAGTGGTACACGATTACACTCCTTGGACGAAGTTCTTTTACGAGTACTTGCTCGAGGACGAGCAAGAGCTAAGTGTGGGGGAGATGTTGACGGTGTATTTTGGTGCACCTAGCATGTTCATTACACTTTGGTTTGGATTTGATTATGGAACTAACCCGCCACTAGGCACACTAATCATATAACAAGTTCATCTTTGTGCATGCATTTGGAAGTGTTGTGTTTATGTAGGAAAACATGGACATAAAGGACGGATTCGCAACAAGTTCAAAGGAGCATTCATGGAGTCTTGTTCGTGTTCATGAACTTGCTGAAATCACTTCCAATGGTGGCGAGGACCGAAGTGCTACAAGGAACACCCCCAGGGATTGAGGCGTAAAAGATCAAACTTCATGCAAAGAGAGCCTCCATCTTGATCACGAGGATAACAGCGTCAAAATCATGCAAGTGGAGGGGGTAAAGTAGATAAGTGCACGAGCACCCACGGAGCAAAAAGGGGCGACCGAACCAGCCGAGTGGGCCCGGGCCGGCCGGCCCGGGCGGGCCGGCCCGGCCCACTTCGGGCACCGGTTCGGTCCCGTCTTCCTTGCCCTCGAAGGATCTTTGACCCTAAAACCCCCGACGCGCCGCCAACACGGAAAAGAGGAGTTATTCGCACCGAAGGACATCCACAAGCTAGAGAGAGAGGAGGAGGATCTCCGGCGGGAGATCAACCACCTCGAAGGAAGCACCCTCTCGTGGAGAAGAAGGAAGACACCGGCGGAAGGGAAACCATGATCAACGGTGCCATGATCAGCACCTTGATGGGGTAATCTTCTCATTCGTCCATGGGTTGTAATCGATCTTGAGATGTAATCGCACTTTGTCGGATTATCTATCTATCATCTTGTGTTGAATATACTTTAATGCTTAAGGTTTGCAACCATGCCGTAAAGGGAGTAAGGCCTCAATGCTTCCTTGGATCCATTCAATACGCCGTGTCCATCAAAGGTCTAGTCATGAATACCTTCGCGTAGTGACGGTACGAGAGGAGGGAAAGGGCGAAACCGTGGTCACAACCCCGATAGATTAGATTGGTTTTTCATGTTTTTTAAGCGATTGCATGCTTTAGTATCGTAGACCCGTGGGCGAGTGTCTTCTATCTTGATCGTTTATCATTCTCTCTAGTGTAGTTTAGTGTTTTCTAGTATAATAGTAGTTAGGGTTTTAGTAGCTAGTGTGTCGTTGTTAATCAAACACTTGTAATCCCCTTGCTCCGCGGATTGACAAGAACCTTGGGAATCCCGTGGTGAAAAAGGTGTGGGGTCCGTACGCTTGCGGATCGTAGAGGGATACGTCTTTTATCCGTCAACATCGGGGGCGTACCGCATCATCTTCATGAAGTGATGTTCGTACTCCTCGACCCTCATCGCACCTTGGGTCATGGTGCAGAACTCCTGCGCCTTCTGGACCAACGCCTCACCAGGAAGGTACTGCTCGCGGAACGCCTCGCAGAACTCTAGCCAAGTGATGAATGCTGGGTTCGGGTGGGTGGCAGTGTAGTTGTCCCACCATGCCTTGGCAGGTCCCTCCAGCTGGTGCGCGGCGATAGCGACGCACTCCTCGTCGGAGCAGACGGTGAGGTCGAGCTTGGTCTTGATCATCCTCAGCCAGTCGTCGGCCTCGAGCGGGTCATCCAAGTAGCTGAAGGTGGGGGCCTTCAGGGGGATGAACCTCTCGATCTTCCTCATGAGGTCCTCGTCCTGCAGAACGATGCGATTCCCACTGTTGCCACGGTACTCCATGGCTTCTGTCATCCTCTGCATCAGCTGAGTCTGGAGCGCCATCACCTCCACCAAGTTAGGTGGGGGTGGTGGGGGCTAGTCCGGCTCAGGCTCGCCTCGCTCGGCTCCTCCTTGCTCAACTTCGGCCTCAGGGTTCTCGGGCGGTGGTGGCGGCGCTCCGTCACCCCGGGCCCTAGCTCCCAAAGCTCCTCCACACAGGGGTGGGCGTCCACGGCCATGTCCGCGTCCATGCCCCTGCGGGGCTTCTTCCTCAGCAGCTGCCTCCTCGAGGCGAGCCATCAGCCGGTTGGATCGGCGGATCGACATCCTTCTGAAAACATAAGAGAGGGGGGAAAGTTTACACACGTCACTCACCAACACACACATGAGTCTAAGGCAAACATGAAAATAATTCTAATTATAACCTACACACAAGGGGAAAAAGCATTAAGACACGAATAACTCCATTAAGATCCAAGCATACATCAAGCATGAATAATACACTTGCTCCCCTGAGGCTGACTTAGACCTCAGGGGTAGCAGCAACAAGTCAATGCTCTAATACATCGGTACAATCTCAAAAGGGTAGTGTCTACATGGTGTGGCATGACTCTCTTCATGCACCGGAACATGCTCGCGTCAGCATGGAACAACTCATGGAAACTACTAGTACACTACACTACTCTAGGTCATGCCCCTCGCTCAGCTCTCTACTCAGTGCGCGCCCTCTTGTACGAGACGGGGTAGCGGTCCTCAGTGGGGTAGTCCGGCGGAAAGATCCGAGACACCAAGGCGTGAGCCTCTCGAACCTCCTCGGTCTCGACGGGGGTCGGCAGACGGGCCATCGGGCACAGGTGAAGCTTTAGGCGGGACTGGTGTAGCTCGAAGGTCTCGGTGCGGATCTCACGCTGAGACTCGGGGGGTAGCTCTCCGTTGAGCTCGAAGAGCTCGTCCACGCGAAGTGAGTCGGCGTCCTCCCAAGTCCTCCTCAGTATCTCGGCCTTGTCCCTCAGGTAGATGGCCGTGCGTGTGAGCCACGCGAGGTTGGCGACGTTGTACGCCCTGCTCTTCTCCAGCTTCTCCACCTTGAGCCGCTCACAACCGAGCAGGTGAGCGCGTACCGTGAGCAGGTCGTCCTTGCGCTCGAGCTTGTCCTTCAGCATGTTCGACTCGGCGTCGCCCGTGGAGGTCCTCCTTGACGTGCAGCATCTCCTCACGAGTGTCCGCCCTCTCCCTCTCGGACTGCAGCAGGACAACGGTCGCACGGTCGAGGCTCTGCTCGAGCTGGCGAACACGGTAGCGTAGGGCGTTGTTCTCACTCTCCAGCTGGACGCAGCGTGGCTGGTACTGGAGGGCGTGGACGGTGGCATCTCTGATCTGGCCGAAGAGGGTATGTGACTCGTCCTCCAGGCGGCGTGCGTACTTGTCGAGGTCGACCAAGTAGCTGGCCATCTCCACCAGGGTCTCGTCGGACTCGCGGAAGGGAGCAGCGTCGACGTCGTCCTGGATCCCTCGTACGAAGGAACTCCGTCCACGAGCGGTGCGAGGCGCCAGTAGTCCTGGGGTAGCAGCCGAAGCGTCCTGGACTCGAAAGAGGCGCGCATCGCGCGAGAAGGCGGCCCCGGTGCACGGAGGCGGGGGCGACGTCCAGCGCGGTCGCGACGGTGAGTGCGGCGGGCGCGCGGACCTCTCCCTTGAACCCCGGAAGACTCGGGTGAGGGAGCACGGCGACCGTGCAGAGCACCATCCGCCCAGTCACAATGGGTACGTACTCGGCGCGGTACGTGACGTAGGTCGGAGGGACTCCAAGTCTGAGAAGGGCCCTCTCCATCCAGTGGCAGATCGCCCCACACGTCTCGGGGGTGATCTCAGCGTCCTAGCGCTCCAACTCCTGTGAAACGCAAGAAATTTCGTTTAGCACAGGTGAGTGAGAAGTTTTCAAAAAGGGAATGAGTTTTTATAACATAGCTCAAGGATATAACTATAAAAGTAGAGCGTATAGAGTCCTATCTCTATCGATCTATTCTAGGGATACGAGCTACGGTCAAGCATGGCTCTGGTACCACCTGTAAAACCCCGGATTTTCATAGAAAATCTGAATCCCTGTACCATCGCGATAGTCCCTGGATCAGTGGCTATCGCATACAGAACGTCTCACAGATAAATACACAAAGTCATACATCGCATCACATAAGGATATAAGTACACAAATTTATTACATGTCCATTATGGAGTACATCAATACAAGCCTCTTGGCTGAATCAGAGTGAAAATTCTACGCAACGGTAGCTATCTTCTCAGAAGGGTCTCCATCTTTTATTCTTCCCGCCACAGGCAACCTTGAGCGAAGCGACGCATCCCTCAGTCGTACCATCCGTCGGCGTTGCAGTCGAACTCGGTCTCGTACCATGCACACCCAAAGTCAATCAACAAGGAGTGGGATAGGTCCACGTCACCAACTGTATGCATCTTTAAGTGGCCTAACATCTAAAGGGAGGAAAAGAGACAAGGAAGCGGCTTTGGTTTCTTGTGCAGCAGCAGCAGAGCATAAACAAGGTATCTCCATCAATATCCCCAAAACCCAAGTCTCTCAACACAGCTCGGAACATCCTGGTCACCCAGGGGACCCGTCTCCACAACCTACTCCTGTCTAGGGTCGGTGCGAGAACTTCCTCTCTTCACACCTCAATGATTGCAACCGGATCGACGAGGTAGATGGAGCCTCTCTCCTCTAACCGGCTACAACCACGGCTCACCACACACTCTCCTATAGGGGAAGGTAGAAATCCCAAAACATGAGGAACGAACATGTCGTCTAGGCAGTGTTCATGACCGAGGACGCGGCTATAGCTATAGATCGAATGACTCTGCAGAGTGTGTACACCTGTACCCATCCCGGAATGGCATCCGGCCGGTGTACGGCCGACCGAGTCCATCCTACCGGGCGAACTCTCGGTAGTTACGGTCCCATCCTGCATCCGGCCCTAAAAACGGTCCCCCCTCAGAAGGGACGGTACCGGAACTGTGAAATGTTCCCGTGTGGCCACACGAGAGTCGCTCTGAGAGGGTGGTCTCACCTCCACCGCTCCCCCACTGATACCCCGCTATCCATCCTAAGCAGGTATGGTTCCGCACTTGCCGAGCTCAACTCGGCCCTAACCCCACGCTCGGCGGGGTGGTGTGTACGAAGTCCTATAGACAAGTTGATCCACTCGGTTTCAGACCGGGGCGAGCTCATATGCTCCAAGCGCAAGTAAAACCCCAACACCTAGGCTCTGGAAACCGTAACAGTAGGGGTACACTGAGGAGTGCACCCCGTCCCCGATCCCAGATCGGTTGTTTCGAGCTCACCCCCGCCAAAGTACCCAAAACGCCTTCTCCTGCCGATTTTACCCCACACACGCCAAGAACCACTATTCCCATCCCAACACATGCATCGCGAATCCTGGCGTATATACACGCTCACATAGACATATATATACAGTAGTAGTAGGGCAATCAAGGACAGGGTAAACAAAGAGGCAGTGCAAGATTCATCAACATGCATATAAAGTAAAGTGCTAGCAATTCTACTTAGCAATGCCTAATAGGAATTTCAGAATCAGTCGGGCGTGAACCTGGGGTCTGGTAGTCCTCCGCGGTGAAGTCGTCGGCGTAGTCGTACTCCGGGATCAGCTCCCCGGCTCCAGCTGCTCCTAATTGCGTGAAAGGAAAATAAATAGTGGTCCTAGTGCAATTAACTCCAAAGAAATGCAATTAAGATCCAAAAGAGAGCAAACACCACCCTAGCCCGGAGTTTAGGATTTTAGGAATTTTCTGGAAGAGGTTTCACAATTTTCGGAGTTAAAATGGATTTACTAGGGTTTTTCGAAGAGAAAATATGTTTTCTGGAATTAAAATACGTTAACCCCTGTAAAACGGCTCAGCCACACCGGATCCCCCAAAACCGGATCTGATGCGGCCGGGCGCCCCTGCGGCCCGCGTGTGGCTGCCCCGCCATTGGTGGCCGCAGGCGATCCCGAGGGAAACCGTGCGGCTGGCGCGGTGTGGGCCGGCATGTGGCCGGGCGAGGACGGCCTAGGCTGCGGCGGATCCGGCGGATCTACTGTGGCCACGCCCGCATGTGGTCACCGGTACACAACTCCAAACAGTGAAACGAATCGTGCCCCCAAGTGTTCGATGAAATGCGCGGGGAGTGGGGAGACGGCGGCGCGGGAGGACCTCACCGGCGGCGAGTCCCACGGCGCCTGGGCGACTGGCCAACACGGGAAACTACAAGTGACTCCCCAGGCTGCTGGACTCGAAAGGGGGCGCAAGACCAGGGTGGCGACCGTCGCGCGAGGCCATCGCCGGCGTGGGCGCGACGGCGTCGGCGCGGCGGCAGTGCTGGTGACCTATCCCGTGCGGGGGCGTGGGAGCGCGTGAGCGAGCTGCGTGCGCGGGGGGAGTGCGCGCGCCCGGTTACTACCACGGCGGAAAGAGGTTTGGCGGGGACCGGGGGCGTCGCGGCGGAGTTCACGGCGGAGCCCGGCTCGACGCCATGGGCGGCGGCGAGCACGGCGCCCGCGGTCGGTTCACGAAGGTGCACGTGGGTTCACGGCGGTGGCGGGGGCGCGCTCGGGGCGGCCAAGGACATGATGCTTATTTTTTTTCCCCTCCGCGACGGCACACGAGGCTCCCGGCCATGGAGAGGCCACGGTGGTGCGGACGGGTCTAACGCGGCGGCGGCGTCCTACGTGAGAGGAAAGGGGCCAAGGCTCAACCCGGCACCTCGGGATCGACACGTGCGCGTGCCGGGGTGCATGGTGGCGCGGGCCGTCGGGTGCGCGAGGCGACGCGCGCGAACGCAAGCGCGAACGCGAACGCGATCGGCTCGGCGCGGCGCCGCGGACGCGAGTGGCAACGCACGGCGGACGGTGGCGCGCGTTGACGAAGGCAGCGGCACCTGCAACGTATTGTCCCAGCCTGGCACGAAGGCCGGCATCACCAGCGGTGGCGCGGGGCAACAGCGTGTTCCACCTCGGCTCGAAGGCCGGGGCATCCACATGGGGAGGGAAGCGGTTGTCCTCACCTCGGTGGACACGGGCCGAAGTGCAGGCGTCGGTGTAGTGTGGTGGTGCGGCTCGCCGGCGAGGAGGAAGAAGAGGAAGGCAGCGGCGCGACGTCGGGGAAGTAGAGGAAGCAGGGGAAGTAGGCGTTCTCGGCGACGGCGGGTCCGGCTCCTCCCACGGGCGGCTCCGGTCTTCGCGGTGGACGGCTCCTTCCACAGGCGGCTCCACTCCTCCTTCTCCCCCTTCTCTCCCTTCTCCTCCGGCGGGTCGATGGGTAGGCAGGGGAGCAACTCCCTGAGGCGGCTAGGGTTGGGATCTCCCCCCGGGGGCTCGGCGGCAGCTTAAGTAGGGGCGCGCGGCGATGGGACATGCGGACAGACGAGATGTGCCGGGGGCGCGGCACGTCGCGACGGCGAGGCCCGCGGTCGGCGCGCCGCCTTTGGCTTTGGGCGTCGGCCAAAGCTCAAAGGTAGGGGATGACGCGCGCGTCATCGTGGGGGCCGGTGACGCGGTGCACGGGGCCCGCTTGCCGCCGACCCGGGCGGCGCGCGCGGTAGGTGGCGGCGGCGGGGCGGTTTGTTGGGCCGCGGCTGGGCCTAAAGCGAGGTTGGGCCGATTAGGAGGTTGGCGGCCCGCGAAGCAATGAAGTGTTTTTCTCTTTTTTTTAAACTACAGATTTGATTCAAGTTTGAATTTCCAATTCAAATTTGAATCCACTCAAGAAAATCCAAATAAAATCCAAATAAGGATCCAGCTTGTCACACTAGCAAATTATAAGCCTAAAATTATTGATGGTGCCAAATTAAATCTAGGAATTCTGGGGAAGAAACAAGAAGTCACCCTTATGTGTTGCATGAACACTCAAATACAAATCAAATTTTAGAAATTTCCCATTTTGCAAACAAACCAATTCTAAGGATGTTATAGAACTTACCCCCTCACAAGAATCTCGTCCCCGAGATTAAGAAGTTACCTCCGTTTCGAAGAGATGAGGGCATTTCTCCCTCAAGGCGGACTCCTTCTCCCATGTTGCCTCACGCTCGGAGTGATTACTCCATAACACCTTGCAGAAGCGCGTGGTGGTGTTCCTGGTCGACTTCTCCGCCTAGTCCAGGATCCGAACTGGGTACTCCAAGTACTCCAGGATCTCCTGAATGTCGAGTGCCTGAGCGGGCACTCTCTTCTCGGCGACCACACACTTCCAGAGCTGAGACACGTGGAACACCGGATGCACTCCGGCAAGTTCCGGGGGTAGCTCGAGCTTGTAGGCCACCTTCCCGACCCTTTTTACAATCGGGTATGGGCCAACGTACCTAGGGGACAGCTTCCCCCTGACGTGGAACCTCTTTGTACCCCGGAGGGGTGACACCTTCAGGTAGACGTGATCTCCCACTTCAAACGAGACGTCTCTCCGTTTTGGGTCCGCGTAGCTCTTCTGCCTGCTCTGAGCTATCTTCAGGTTCTCTCTGACATTGGCGACATTTTCTTCGGCCTCAACAATGGCGGCGGGACCGAAAAAGGTTCACTCCCCCACCTCGGACCACATCAACGGTGTCCGACACTTTTTGCCGTAAAGGGCTTCGAAGGGAGCCATCTTCAAGCTGGCCTGGTAGCCGTTGTTGTACGAGAACTCGACATAGGACAGACTCGTTTCCCAATCGGACCCGTAGGTCAACACGCAAGCCCTCAGTAAGTCTTCTAATACTTGATTCACTCTCTCTGTCTGGCCATCAGTCTGGGGGTGGAAGGCTGTGCTGTAGTTCAGCTCGGTGCCCATGGAAGCATGCAAATTCTTCCAAAAGCGGGCGATGAAGCGAGGCCCTCCCGTCCGACACAATGCTCCTCGAGCTCCATGAAGCTTTAGAATATTGTCCACATAAAGTTTCGCAAGTCGGCTTCCGCCGTAGTTCGTTTTCACGGGCAAGAAGTGTGCTACCTTGGTCAAGCGATCGACAATCACCCAAATGGAGTCGTTTCCTTTCTGTGTGCGTGGTAATCCCACAATGAAGTCCATGCGATATCATCCCACTTCCACGTGGGTATCTCGAGCGGTTGCAGCGGACCGGCATGTCTGCGGTGTCCGCCTTCACTCTCTGACACGTGTCGCATCGAGCGACGTACTCAGCAATGTCTTCCCTCATCTTTTCCCACCAGAACCGTACCTTCAAATCCTTGTACATCTTGGTGCAACCAGGGTGGATCGAGTATCGAGAGTTGTGAGCCTCTCTAAGAATCGAGTCCCGAATCTCCCTGTTCTGGGGTACGCATATGCGGTCCTTGAACCATAGTGTGCCCTGGTCATCGAGGCGATAGTCGGCTGCTTTGCCTCTCTCCATCTGGCGCTTTACCTCTTGAATTTCCGGGCACCCTTTCTGAGCTTGAAGGGTCTGGTCTTCGAGTGTGTATTTCACTCTCAACTCATTCAACTGCCCCTTTTCTACTATCTCTAAACTCAGCCTCTCCAGCTCTTCATGCAATGCCGGCTGTTCTTCTCGCACCATGAGGTTGTTGCAGTAGTGTTTGCGACTCAGAGCATCGGCTACGACGTTTGCCTTGCCGGGGTGGTAGTGAATGTTCAGGTCATAGTCCTTGATCAGCTACAGCCATCTTCTTTGCCTCAGGTTCAATTCAGACTGGGTGAAGATATACTTCAGGCTCTTGTGATCAGTATAAATGTCGCACTTGTTTTCCATCAGATAGTGCCTCCATATCTTCAAGGTGTGAATGACGGCGGCTAGCTCGAGGTCGTGCATAGGGTAGTTCTCCTCATGCTTTCTAAGCTGCCGCGAGGCATAGGCTACCACCTTGCCTCCCTGCATCAACACGCAGCTGAGTCCCTGCCTTGACACGTCACAGTACACCACGAAGTCCTTGCTCTCATCGGGCAAGGTCAGGACCGGCGTAGTGGTGAGGCGAGTCTTGAGCTCCTGGAAGCTGGCTTCACACTGGTCCGACCACACATACGGCGTGTTGCTCTTCAACAGTTTTGTCATGGGCTTTGCGATCTTGGAAAAGTTCTCGCAATCTCGAGCACGAGCCTCCACTTTTTGGATCGGACCATACGAACATCTACTACCTCCGTACTATGGTAGTTCCAAGTAAATGTAAACTGTAATTTAATAACATATTACTCCATATATTATGTAGAGATAAAGTAATATTTTTTTTAAAAAAAATCAAAAATAGGAAAATTTTCAGATATAACTGTTGAGATTAATTAGAGTTAATAAATTAGTGATCAATAGATAAATATAGTTAATTAGTGGTAGGATTAGCATTAGCCAACAGGTATCGTACAAGGCACGAGAGCCTCTACCAAAGAGGCATCGTCAGGACCAAGGCACCGTTTCGCCCATTGGCACTTACCAATTACTGTAGCATTAATACTTGTATTACTGTATATGGATTGACAATCATCATTATCATTTTCCCTCACAACACGTTATCACGCACTTTTGCTCTGCAACCACCGAGCACAGGCAAGGAGAGGGACTCGCCGGTAGATCGTCGGAGTCACTCACCAGAGTAAGTCTTCACCATGGCTTCGGTTCCTCGTTCACCATCCATGAACGTGATGGTGGACACCATCACGAACGCGGTGGAGTCCATGTTCACCGACCGTTACATCGCCAGCCCTCCACGCTTCATCATCCAGATCACCGTCCGCTGGGCTCTCCGCGACATCGACCGCCAGTCGCGCTCCACTGCGCCGCTTCAACGGCGTCCGTACAGTCGCTGGAGCCCAACGCTCATTGTCGCGCCTCGTCCAGTATGCCCAGGCGTCTGCCCAAGGCCCGGTGACACCACCTTCGCAAGGCGCCTTGATGGAGCCACTTCGACTCCAATGCCGCAGCCCCAGATGTCGTCCCCGAATGCCTTCATGCTGCCGAAGCCACCCATGTCGCTGATGCCGTCTTCATCCGTTCCACCGGCAGTCATTGCCCACTGGAATGGAAGCGCCACCGGAGCAAGAGGATGGCCACCGGGCTTCTCCTATGACCTCGACACCGCTCTTCTTCACGCCTCAACTGTGACTCCTTCTTTGCGCTCCTACACCGACGTCATCGTTGCTGCACCACGCCCCATCGGCTCCGGGCGCCCTTCCTCCTCGGTTGAGGGGAAGGACGCTCCCCTTCATTAACTCGATGGCGCGGGACCGGCCAGGGCGCGCTCAGCGGTCTTCTTCTAGGGGGTGGCTGAGGCGCACCATTGCCAGTCGACTTCCATGGCCGGCTCCCCGGGGCCGTGGACGACCGGATGCGGGGACAAAGGAGCAAGGGAGGTGGGCGGAGCGGGTGCTACGACATCGGTGGGTGGCGCTGGCGCGGCTGCAACGACGCCGACGCGGGCACAACGGCACGGGCGCGGGTGCACGGTGAGACGGCGGGTGACGCGGGAGAGATGCTTGCGGCGGCGGCGGCTCGGGAGACCCTCACCCTAAGCGTTGCCCTTTATAGCGGGCCGGCGGGGCCGGTCCGGGCGCGCACACACACACAGCACGTGCGGCTGTTGGGCCGCCGCATGCGCTGGGCCGGTCGGGCCGGCTCCCCCCTCTGTTTGTTTTTCTTTTTCGTTTTTCTTTTCTTATTTTAATTTCTAGTTTCTATTTTTCTGCATAGTTTGAATAATTTGTACAATTTAATTTTATGCTATCAGTGACTTTGTAAAATTATATATTTGTACCTGTATACTATGCAGTAACCGTGAATAATATACTTGTGGTTTGTAATTCTTGCTCAAGTTTTCCTTTTATTCATTCTACACTTGTTTCAATATATTGTTTATTTGTGTTGCAATTTTTCATTTTGTGCAACCTAAAATATTATATTTGTAACTGATATTTCTGTTCAAAAATATATTGCTGTACACAAACCCCTTCCAGCGATATGTTTGTTGCAAATATAATTTTAATAATAGTATATAGCATTGTATATACCTAACAAACCACAAGTTATATCACATGAACAACAACTGAATTATTTTTACTTCAAATTTATTTTTGTTATAATCCTGTAATTTATTATTACAACAGTCCTGAACTGTATTAAAATCCTATACATATAATTGATTACTCGATAATCACATGTATAGGAATATGTCTACCACTAGAGAATTTGAGGAGCTCGCTCTAGATGGAAGTAATTACCCAACTTGGGCCTCTGATATAACGATTGCATTTGCGGTTTGGAAAATTTCCTCAACTATACAAGAACCTCAACAAGGGGTTGTTGTAACTGATCAACAAAATTATTTTGCTTTGGCATTATTTCGCTTTTATATTCATAAGGATTTAAAAGAAGAATACGTTATGATTGAGAATACCTGAGAATTATGGGTTTCTCTCAAAGAACGTTATGATCAGCAAAAAGAACTTATTTGGCTTGAGGCCAACCACGAATGGAATCATCTACGCTTACAAGATTTCAAAACCGTGGCTGATTATAATCACGTTGTTCATAGAATCTGCTCTCGTTTAAAATTTTGTGAGAAAGAGCCTATTGATGCTGACAAGATAGAGAAGACCCTCTCTACTATGCACCCTTCTAATCGAGTTACTCAGCAACAATATAGGGCTCATGGATACACATTTTATTCCAAGCATATCCATACATTATCTCAAGCCGAAAAACATGATGAACTCCTTATGAAGAACCATCATAAACATCCTGTTGGATCGGCACCTCTCCCCGAGGTTCATAATGTACAGAAGGACAATAGGAATAAACTGAAGTTCCAACGACGAGATCCAAGGAACTAGTTTAATAAGCGCAAGTTCAACAAAGGCAACAAGCCTCACTTCGATACTAAGAAGAAAGACAATGCGAAACCCAAGAATGACAAAAAGTGTCATCATTGCGGGGATTATTTGCATTTTGCTAAGGCTTGCAAGACACCTAAGCACTTGGTTGCATTATATCAGAAGTCACTAAAAGAGACCAAACCAGCAGAAGAGAAAAAATATGAAACTCTCCATACTTGAGTGCCATTGGAGCACTTATGTATCTTGCTAACAATAGCCTGCCGGATATTGAATTTGCAGTAAATTTATTAGCAAGACATAGTGCTGCACCTACCAAACGTCATTGGGTAGGAGTTAAATCAATTTTTAGATACCTCAATGGCACTAGAGATCTTGGATTATTCTATAGTAGAAGTCAAGATTCTAATCTAATAGGATATACAAATGCTGGTTATTTATCAGATCCCCACAATGGCAGATCCCAAACAGGCTTTGTATTTTTGCAAGGTAGCACAGTAATATCTTGGAAATCTTCAAAGAAAACCCTAGTATCTACATCTACCAATCATTCTGAAATAATAGCATTATATGAGGCATCACGCGAATGCGTATGGCTCCGCAGAATGATAAACCACATAATACAATCTTGTGGTATTGGAACGGTTGATATACCAACAATTATCTTTGAGGATAATTCAGCATGTGTTGCCCAGATGGAGTCAGGTTATATAAATAGTAATATGACTAAGGTTTCGGCACTGGCTGCAGCGTTGGCAGCGGGATTGGCCGGCTGCATTACTTCTTTTTCGCCTCGCCCTTCTTCAGCCACCGGGTTGAGTGGACCCTGGCTGTGACGTCGCTGGCGAGGACGCTCCGATCTACTTCTGGAGTAAGAACTTCCTGCAGATCTGCTGTATCCAGGACCTCTTTCTTCGATCTGAGCAGCGGCGACGCGGACGTTGGCTTGGAGACGCCGGATCATTGGGGAATCTTCGAGGTGATTAAGAGCATCAAGAACGGCTCCCAAGTTGGTTTGCGGTGAGTTGTAAATTTTGAGTCCGTCGCGCTCGAAGTCCCTGAGGATATCTCGCGCATGCAGTCTGTTAACACGAGGTGGATTGTCGCGGCGTCGCTGCTGCGGGGCAGCTGGTGCCGCGGGTGCTTGTTGCCCGACGTTGAGGTTGACTTGACCAGCATTAGCTGGTGGGTGGCTTGCACCTGGGGCCACAATGGCGAGCTCTTGTTGTCACCGGACGGCTCTGGCAGCTTTGGCGATTTCACGCTCTTGTCGTTGCTCGTCTATTTCTCCATCTTGTGGTGGCACGTCTGCAGAGACGACCAAGATCTGGCAATCTGGGTCTCGAACTCTTCCCCCGGATAGTTCGGGGAGATTGTTGTATGGGCGACCTGGAACGCAAGGCGGTCCGGAGACGACTCTTGGTTCATTCGACGGCGGTGAGCCGTGGTGAGGGGTCGACGAAGCTTCTTGAGGACACGGCACTGGCGTGCAGTGTGCTTGGACTTCTCGTGAATAGGGTAGGGTTCGTCGAAGTGATTTCTGCAGTTTCCATGATCGTGGTCTTGGGTCCAGATTCAATATGGATCTTGCGCTTCATGTAGTGTGATGCTACGTGAGCAGCGTTGCACAAGCCAAGAGGCATGCTGGAGGTTGACGAGGTCGTGCGAGGGCATTTGACGCGCTCACAGATTTTGATCGTGTCTGAGAGCATGCTCTGGACACGATGAATCCCAGTGATCAGGTCACTAGGAGTGGGTGGGTGGGTCTCTGATGACAGATCTGTTAAGATCTGTTGGTTGGTGGTGACCGTGTTGCCTTCGATGATGAGGCAGGCGGCTGGAGCGGTTGATGTCGCCGGCATCAAGCTGAAGCAGATGTCGACGGGGTTGGCGAGGATGTCCGCCATGCTCTCCGGGAAGATGACACCGTTGGTCGAAGCCATCGAGTTGCACGAAGAACCTTGACTCTGCCCCTACCTAGCACGCCAACTGTCAGATGGTGAGATCTGGACAGCCCACTGGGGTGTTAATCCCTGTGGTTTAGTTGTTCGGTGAGGAGATCGGGAGCTAAGAACGCGATGGTTATGCTATTGTAGCACACGAAATTACAACGAGACACAAGGACAAGGCGATTTTATACTGGTTCGGGCCTCCGGAGAGTAAAACCCTACGTCCAGTTCTTCGGTTTGTATTGCTAGCGTGGCGAGATTACATGGCGACTCGTCGATGGTCTGCTGGTTGTCCCCGGGAGGACGCCCTTCCCCGCCTTATATTGGGCGACGGACAAGGTCGGTGGATCAGAGTCCAGGTCGGTTACAACAGGGAAACCTAAGTCTAGTTGATTACAACTCTTGCCATATCCTATCGATCTGCTTTGGTCGAAATCCACCAATATCTTGTCTTGTACGCAAAGTCTTGAGGTCGTGATGGATTAGGTCGTCTGGGGAATCTTCTAGAAGGTCTTCAGGAGGTCGTGTGGGCCGCCAACTAGGTCGGTTGGGCCCACAAACAGGTCGGCGAGTCTTCTAGTAGGCCGGACCCACTTGTCGGGGACGGCCGTGAGCCTAGTCGGTGGAGACGCAGGTGTACCCATGTCTCACACTATTCTACCCCCGTGAACTCCAAAAGAATGGAGAGATAGAAATTTTGCAAACTTAGTCTTGTGATAATCCAGCAGATTTATTTACAAAGTCCCTACCTGTCGGGGTTCTCTACCGCCGACAGTAAATTTCTATCGATCGTCCGTCGGGCTCGGATGGTTAGCGCAGGAGACAACAGGGTTTATACTAGTTTGGGCCTCCGAGGAGTAATACCCTATGCCCAGTGTGTTGCAGCCGTGTTCCTGAGCCAGGTTTGCTCGTAGTAGGGGTTACAAGCTGGTCGGGAGAGGGTATCGAGCCCAAGTCCCGGGAGGTGGTGTTTGATGCTATGGATGTCTAACCCTTGTAATCGTTACCCTCCTCTCCCTTTTATAGTCACAAGGGGAGGGGCAACAAGGGCAAGTAAAAAAGAGTTACAGTACTTGGCAGATGGCACGTCCCGTCGTACATCGCCGTCCGTCAGGGCGCATTGAAGCCAAGTCGTGGTGCCTTGTCGGGGGAGACGCCGCGTGGCCGGGCTGGACTGATCACTCCGGGACTGAGGACGAGGAGCGTCCCGGTGGTCGGTGGATGGCCGCTCCTCAGTGATGAGTGATTGATAACGGGTGTTGGACTGACTCTTGGCTCAGTGCGCAGGTGTAGGCTGCGGCCTAGTTCGTGTTGTTGCAGGTGAAGAACGGGCACGAAAGGTCTTCAGCCTTGAGGGGCCTCGGGAGATGGAGAGACAAGTAGGCTCGGTTCGAGGGACCGGTGGACGGCGGGACTAGGTGCGGGTCACATGGTGGCGTGACGAGCAAGACGAAGTCATGGACGATCGAGCCGGTGCACGGTGGCGGCCGAGTCAAGAGGCTTGGCGGGAGGTCGGGCCGAGTACGCGGGGGTTTGGTGGTTTGCCCACAAAACCATCGGAGGACGGTTTCTTGGTTTGGGCCTCAAAACCAAGTCCGAAGACCCAACACGACGGAGACGGGATCCGGGCGTGTCGGGAAGCTTCGAAGCGGAGGACACGCGGCGGGATCGCATGGCTTGCGTCGGGAGGACGCGGGGTGCGGCGAAGGCGTGGCCGTCCGATGGCAAGACCCACAAACATTACATAAATGCCCCTGTGTGGGTTGTATCGCCAGTAGTTGAGTTAGGGGTAGTCGAGTCATTTCCCACACTGGCGGGACCCGATATATAAGCCATGAGTGTGTGTGGATGGCTCCCTCTCTCCGTGACTTGGGGTTTCATTTCTCCCCTCCTCTTTCTCTTTTTCTGGACTATTTTCATCTCCATTTTCTCTAGGCTAGCATGAGAGCTTCATGAGAGATTTGTTGAGAAGGATGGATCTTTGGGGCGGCATGCTAGACCTTGTGAATCTTTCCTGGTTTGTATAGAAGATTCGGCGTTGTGAATTTCGTGGTCTTTTTCATGCTTGTTTTTTGTGCCTTTGTTCTTGGTGTGGTTCCGCGGATTTGAGTGGGTTTCTCCCCGAGCATTTCTTTGAGGGAAACATGGATGGATGTCTTGTGCATCTTTGGGATTGATCTTGTCCCCTCAAACGCCGGGAAACCACTTCGATTCAAGGATTTTTGTTCGGAGCTCTAGCTTTTGGTGGTGTTCAAAGGATCCGCGATTCCCGGTGATTTAGGAAGTTAGGAGGCGAAATTTTTGGGGTATAGCATCCTTGGTTGACACTTTTCATGTCCCCAAACTCTTGTCTCAACAACTTGTATCGTTTGGGAGATCCGGTGATGGATTGGGAGTGTTGACTTTCGGGGTCGAGCAGTTTTCATTTCTGTTCGTGCCTGGCGGACGGTCCACGAGGGCCTGGCGGACGGTCCGCGAGCACAGTGTTCTTCGCGTGTTCTTCGTGTTCTTGCTCAGCTTCGCTTTCGATCTGTTTTGGTTTCGAGCTTCGGTTGGAAGTGGTTTCGGACACTCTGCAGCAGCGGGCGGACGGTCCGCGGGTGCCTGGCGGACAGTTCGCGTGCTCCCTGCAGACGGTCCGTTATTCGGGGTCGTCTCTGGAGGTTCTGTTTGCTTTTTCGGACAGTTCGCGACTCAGGGCCGGACGGTCCGCGGTGTGGGTGCGGGGAGCGGTTCGCGGCGGCAAGCGGACGGTCCGCGTGGCCGTGGGGACGGTCCCCCCCCCCCTCTGGCCGGACGGTCGCGAGCTCGAGTGCTTTGTTCTTTGGTTCGATTCCTTCCTCCTTCTTTCGTGCTTCCGCTTGTGCTTCAAGGAATCGTTCCTAAGACTTGAGGTTGATCCATAACCTTGTTGTCTTCGCGGTTGGTGTGTGATTCGATCCATCGCTCGTGTGTGACCGGGTTTTGTCTAGGGTATAGGCCGAGTTCTTTGGAAAGAATTTTTACCGGCTCCTATTCACTCCCCCCTATCTAGTCGCCATCCGATCCTTCAATTGGTATCAGAGCTTGGTGCCGGATTCTTTGAGACTTTGACAAGTCTTGAATCCTAAGATGGCGTACGTTGAGCGGGGCGGTCCGCCGCACTTTGATGGGAAGGGTTATGTGACAACCCGCCCGGAAAGTACCGTACTATCGCCTAAGACCAATCCACTTTGGTCATTAAGCAATAATAAAGTACCATCCTGTCGTAAGTTGCCGAGTTAACGCCGGTAAATCACTTGAATAGCACAAGGATCGGATATATGCATTAAAACTCACTCGAAGGCGAGTCCGGAGATACATCAACATTAATATCCAAATTCATACCCCGATGGGTTTAATTATTACAAACCATAGTTTTTGTCATGACGAGACGGTTCGAGTTTTGCAAAGCGACGGAAATAACTAGCGGAAGCAAAGTCACCACGGGAGGCCATCCATGATGCTTCGGTAGTCGTCCTCCACCCACTCCGGCTCCCGGCCGGCGGGATCTCACCGGGCCACACATCGGCGAAGGCATTACCCGGATCAACACATTACGGCAAGGCCGAGTATACTAATACTCGGCAAGTCTTACCCGTCGGTGATATCTACTTCACCAAATCTAGACCATGAAAGGCTTTTTGGCTCCGGGTTGCCTTTGCTAAAAAGTAACAAAGAGTAGGTCCTTACTTTCAAGATTTTAGCGCAAGTTCTAGTAGCGTTAATCTTTACTACATTAGCCAACTAGTACAAACAAAGTTGTACAATACAATTAATCAAACATCGTATTCATCAACTTCCATCATTAGGGATCTCATGACTAGTGGAGTAAGTAGTCTCGGGTAACGGTGAGAGGCCGACAATCGATTGATTTAAACCTTGCAAGGTAGACCCAAACACACGGTCGGCTGCCCCTGCGAGGACAACTCCCCAGGCCGTCCCCATAAATCCTCGGGTCGGGATCGAATCTTACAGTCTTTGGTGCAGGCTATACGGCATACCCCGCGAGATACCGGAGTCACCATACACCACGGTAGCTAGCCGTGAGAGCGAATCCCAAGAGTAGTAATAGTAAGATCCCTCGCCGCCTCATTATGGTACTAGGCTTACCGGTCCCATACCCGGCATATGCTTGGTACGTTCAAAAACTTAACCCACATAACCACTGGACCGGAGCCCAGATCCCATGCTCTTACCACGTGAGCAATCCATTTAAGGATACATTGTGATTCCTATCTAGGAACCTATTCTCGCGAGTGAGGTCATCACCCGACTTGTAACGGTCCTATAGCTTAGCAGCTATTGACCTATCATACTAGTAAGGACAAAGGTTTCTATGGATCATGCATCTAGGGTTTCATTCAACTCCCGTACGTAAATGCACAATCATTCATAGATAATTGAATAAAGAACTTTAAAAGCTGGGTTAGATGCACCGGAGCTTGCCTTCGTCGACTAGGTTAGCTTGGGCACCCTCGGTGTCGAGTACGTCCACGTCTTGCGAGAGAACCTTCCGCTCCGCCTTCCTCGGTTTCGGGACCGGGGAGTAATCTCCGTCCAGGAAGATCTACACGGAATGCAATGCACTTTAGGTGATGTGATAGTTGTTGTCTTATCCAACTCTAGTTGGTCATATTCACCTTAACAAGCATCTATCTAAGGTTTCCCTTTTAGGAAGGTTATTGGTTGTACATGGGTTACTCTTTTATTCCACATTTGAATAAAGGTTTTTATTTAAGCTTATCATTTCATGTGAAAGCTCTATTTCCTTTTATCTTCACCAACAAAGGTGTAATTAATATTTTTATTTATGAATTAACCTCTTATCGGTGATGATAATTAGTTATCTTTTATTTATATTAAATAATACTTTCAAAAAGGAAAAAGATTTAATTAAGGGTTTTCTTTTATTTAATTTCCCTTTAATATTTAAAAGGGCATTTAAGCCATTTATTAATCAATTAAATTACCAAAAATTACATAAGTGTTTCTTAAGCCTACTAACACCTATCCTGGTCCATTGGACCCACATGTAAGTGTTGGATGCTAGGAAAATAAATATTGTGGAAAATAACAAAGGCTAACTAGTGATTCAACTTAAATGCATATAAAAATAAATAAGCATCAAAATGATCCAAACTTTCTTGGGGATGCTCCCTGGACCTAAACAAGTCTAAAAAGCCAGCATGTTCACATGGAATCTCTACTGAACTTGGTTTATTAATTTACAAAGGAAAACATGCATAAATCAAGAATAATTATTTCTGTTAATCCAAAATTCATGATTTATTCCAAGATGTGCCTTTTGACATCACAAGATAGTGTGCACAAGTTGGGCTCAAGAACATGAATATATTTAACATGAAAAAATCACCTAGGCAGTTACTGCAGGAATGGAAAAGAATTTGTCTAGCAAAATCTACTGCATAACTTTGTGCAAATTTTGGCACAGCAACTAGTCACATCCTAACTCACAACATATCCAAAACTTGGCTACAGAGAAGCTATACTTTGCAAGTTATGACAGATCCATGTATAACACATTTGTAATTTTCCTGCCAAAACTATTTTGAATCTAGCCATGAGTGTAAAACATAAAGATGGGGTTTAACATCCTGAAACCTACAAAATTAGTTTGGGAATTTTCTGATTTTTCTGTGAATTTCTAGGAATTTTCTGAGACCTTGGACTGATCTGTAATAAAACTAAGTTAAGTTTCCTTCCAACTAGGCCCTTGAATTCGCAACCATGCCCTCGGCGGCGGCGGGGGCTCGCCGGCGGCGATGTGGGGCCCGGCCACAACAACAAGCGGCATAGGAATGGAATTGGGCTCACCACGGTTCGGCCGGGTGGTGGTGGTGGGGTCGGGCGGAGCTCCGGCGACGAGCGCATGACGGTGGCCGGCGGCGGTGCACACGGCGGCTCGGTGTGTGGCGGCGTGGAGGCCAAATTAAAGCCAACAAGCGCGCACGTGAGCTTGCACGGGTGCTAAGGAGGCTATCTATGGGCTTGGACGGCGGCGAGCACGAGCGGGGAGCTGCGGCACGCGGCGGCGGCGGCAATGGCGGCGGGGGCGCTCGGGGGGTGGCGCGCGGGGGAGGGAGCGAGAGGGCTTAAATACCTGCTCGGCCGGCACGTGGGTGACGCGGGGATGACGGCGGAGATACCGGCCGTGCTACGGCGGCTCGAGGCGCGCGAGTACGGCGGCGACGCCGCCGACGGACCGCCGGTCGGTGGCGCGCGCTCGCGTACGGCGGCGCGGGCCTCGGGGCACCTCGGGACGGCGCGATCTAGGGGCGCGGGGCATCGGGACGGGGCGTGGCGCGAGCGTCGAGACCTTGGGCGGCGCGGGCACGGACGCCGGGGCGTGGCGGCGGCGGGCGGCGGCGGCGGCGCACGGGTCGCGCACGGCGTCGCGCGCGGCGCGCAGCGGCCCCGGCGGTGTTGCTTGTCTTGTGTTTGAGCAACTTTTTCTCCAAAATTTTGAATACAACTTGACCAAGCAATGAATACCAAAGTTGTAGATCTAAGTACCAGCTACAACTTTCACAAAGGTTGTATGGGGTTTTTCTCTCTAGATTTGAATCTGTTGGAATGCCAACTTTGAATGTCACCGTGCTTGGCAACGGTAAAAAGCTGGTTTGCAAGGGGTTTTTCACAATTTTCCCTCCAAATTTGCAATGCCACTCTACATGAAAGTTGTGTCCCTCAACAAGACCTACAACTTTCCTAAAGGTAGAATTTTAAGTGTTTAGGTGAATTTTGGAGAACGCGGCAAAAGTTCCGCAGTACACTGTGGACACCGGGATGGCAAGGGGGGTTTGACCCACCCTTTGACCATGGGTTGGCCCACAAGTGTCAATACTATTCATTAGGGGTCTCTAGGGGTGTGTTAGGGAGTTTTCATGGGTGAGGGCCTAGGTTGACCTAGGGTTGACCATTTGACCGGCTAACCGGTCATTAATGTTAACGACGGTAATTAAAAACCTGGGGCGTCACGGGTTACCACAAGTGGGCGGCTCGTATGATGATCTTCTTCATGGCAAGTTGTTGGATTTCATTGTGCTTGACAAGACCTATGCTATTCCGGCCAACATCCATACTCTTATGGTGGACCGATGCGGTGCTAAGGCCAAGTATGAGGCAAATGCAAAAGCCGTTGATTACTTGGTCGGGAGCTTGTGTGATCCCGAGTTTGAGCGTGTTCGCCATTTGAATCTTGCTTGGCAAATTTGGGAGAAGTTGTTGGTTGCTCACGGTGGTGATAACCATGTGAAGGCTCGGCTCTTTGTCTCTTACGGATGCAATATGAGAACTTCACTCAACTTCCGGTGAGGACATTGATGCAATGTTTCAGAGGTTCACCGCCATCGTGAACAACATGAAGGCCAATGTTGAGGATTTTCCTTACACCGAGCATGATCAAGCTTTGAAGCTCTTGCATATCTTGGACCCAAATGTTTGGGGTGCTAAGGTTGAGGCCATCAAGGAGTCCGGGCAATATTTGACCATTGAGTTGGATGACCTCTTTTCTAAGCTCAAGTCGGCTGAGGTTGACAGGAAGTTGCAATCCAAGCATGAGGGCTCGACTGATCATAGTCTTGCTCTTGTGGGCGGATCAAAGGGCAAAGCTAACCCTTGCGTCGACGAGTTTTCCTTGTCTTCTCTTATGTCTATTCCGGATGAGGAGTTTGATGTCTTTGGGTGAGGAGGAGGCGGCCTTGCTCTCAAGGAGGTTTGATCGACTACATGAGAGTGGGAGGAATGCAAGGCGGAGCTCGAGAACATGCTACAAGTGCGGCAAGAATGGAAACTTCATCGCCGAGTGCCCGGAAGCGGAGGAGAACAAGTACAAGATGAGCGAGTACAAGGCGCACCCAAGGCGTGAAGACAAGTACTCCTCCAAGGGCAAGCACTTCAGCAAGTCCAAGAGCAAGGACAAGGACAAGCGGCGACCGAGCAAGGGGGGCTACAAGAAGGACAAGGCAAGAGCCATGGTAGCCGGTGCAAGAGACGTCGACTCAATCTCAAGAGACGTGCAGTCAAGCTCAAGCAGTGAAGATGAAGACGCCGGGAGGCGCAAAGGCAAGAAGAGTGCAAGCCGGAACCTCAGTGGATTGAGCTGTGTGGTGCTTGAAGGCTTTTGTGGCATGGCCCATAGCTCAAGCAGCAAGAAGAGCGAGAAGGAAGACAGCGACTTCGACTCGGAGGATCAGGTAAATCGTGACCCCGACTCTTTGCTTGCTACGATCACTAGGTTGAATGGCTTGATTGACAACCGTGATAGTGTGTTGAGAGATGCTAAGAAGATGAGGAAAGATCTTAGGGCTCAACTTGAGAATGCTAGTGAGAAAGTAGGAGAGCTAGAGTCTAAATTGCTTGAATTGAAACTTGAGAATGACTCTTTGAAACTTGCTCCTACCATTTCTGATGATGTTGAATGTCCTGAATGTGATGCATGGTTGAATGAGATCAAATTGCTTAATGAGAAGAATGCTTCTACTTTGGCTAAACTAGAGGCTCTTAGGACTGAGTATGATGAGCTTAAGGCTAGACCCACTTTGCTTGGTGCTTGTAAATCATGTCCTACCATGCATGCTAAGCTTGTTGATGCTCGTTCTACCATTAGCACTTTGGAAGCTTCTTTGAAATCTCCTGTTGTCAATGCATGCACTAGCCGTGATGAAGTTACTTTGCGCAATCTTGAACTTACTTCCTGTTTGGATGTCATCTATGAGGAGAATGATTATTTGAGGAAGGTGTTGGGTTGGTTGTCTGGGCAGGAACCTCAATTGAAAATCATGATTGAGGAGTTCAAGAGAGCTGATGGTCGTGGTTTGGGTTTTGAGAAGTTGGGTGAGAAAGTGAGAGAGAACAGTGGGTAGAGTGTGTATGAGAAGTGTGTTGAGTCTAACCCTGAGTTTGAGGTGATCGGAGACATCCAAGTCCCACTTCCAAAAGCACCCAAGAACTCTTTCACACCAAAGCCCAACCACCTTTGCAACAAGCTTGACACAACCCAAGATCCACCCAAATTCCCACCTAAGACAAATGACTTCCAGAAGCTGGTGAAGTTTGTGAGTGAGAAGGGTGAGAAGCCTAGAGAGAGCCGAGCCAAAACCAAAACCCATCCCCTTCAGGTGTGAGTATTGTGGCAAGGAGAGGCATCTAGTAGAGTTTTGCTACAAGAGGAAGAGGGATGAGAGGTTTGCTAGGGAGCAAGCAAACCAGGACAGGTATCGCTAGTCTCATGGTATTCCTGAGCCTAGAGTGCCACTTCCACGGGGTGTGGGAAGTGTGAGGAGTGTTGGTAGAGTTGGATCTCAGGGTGGTAGGTTCCCACAGAGAGGTGATGGTGAGAGGTTTGATAGGAGAGATGATGGTGTGCGTGCTGGTGAGAGGTTTGGTCGGGCTCGTGGTGGTTTTGCTGGACGTCCTCCTACTCGTCCTTAATACGGGTTTAGGGGAGATGATCGCAGCTTTGGGTTCCAGAGGAACTACGGACCACGTTTTCCCCCTCGTGGTGCTCGTACTCCTTCCATGGGACATGGAAAGTTTGGTAGCAAGGGAATGATGTTTGCTAACCTCTCTTTTGAGCGAGATGGCTCGACACCGGTTTAACTTTCTTTGTGCTAACCCCGGTGTCGAGTCGCTAGCTCACTCTCGTTCTTGTTTCGACTACGGGCGAGGAGGCTTGGAGAACATTTGGGCCGATCGACTCCGGATGTTCTCGACACATGACCGGAGATAAGAAGTGGTTCTCCAGCCTCACCCCAGTGAAGGAAAAGCAGTACATCACATTTGGGGACAATGGACGAGGAAGGGTGTTGTCGGAGGGTGTTGTGCATGTGAGTGACAAGGTAATGTCGAAAAGAGTGGCTCTTGTGAAGTCTTTGGGTTTCAATTTGCTTTCGGTTTCTCAGTTGCTTGTTGAGGGTTTTGAGGTGCGTTTCAAGTCTGACGAGTCTCGTTTGCTTGATTCTCGAGGTGATCTTGTCTGTATGATCATCCCTGAGGGTCAGATTTTCAGGGCTGATTTCTCTCGTTCTTTGGGTCCTGCTCGCTGTTTGATGGCCGGTCCTTCTTCGATTTGTAGAAATGGCATAGGCGGTTGGGACACTTGAGCTTTGATTTGGTTTCCCGCTTGAGTGGTCTTGATCTTGTCCGAGGATTGCCGAGGTTGAAGCTTGAGAAGGATTTGGTTTGTGCTCCTTGTAGGCATGGTAAGATGGTAGCCACTCCCCATCCACCCCCGACCGATGTCATGACCGAGCGTCCGAACGGAGGCTGTTGCATATGGATCTTGTTGGGCCAGCTCGAGTTCGCTCGGTGGGTGGGAAGTGGTATGTTCTTGTTGTGGTGGACGATTACTCTCGCTATGCACGGGTGTTCTTCTTGGAGGATAAGAGTGAGACATTTGGTTTTGTTTGAGATCCGATCGTGAGGTTGAAGAACGAGAGGCATGGGAATGTTATTCGAGCTATCCGCAGGTGATAATGGCTGCGAGTTCAAGAACTCTCGTTTTTATGCCTTTTGTCGTGATCTAGGTCTTGAACATCGGTATTCGACCCCTTATGTGCCCCCTCAAAATGGAGTTGTGGAAAGGAAAAATCGGACTCTTTGTGAGATGGCTAGGACGATGCTCAATGAGCACAGGACTATTAGGAGGTATTGGGCTGAGGCGGTCAATACGGCTTGTCATGTCTCTAACAGGATTTTATTGCGAGCTTTCAAGAGGAAGACCTGTTATGAGCTTATGCATGGTCGGGCACCCAAGGTGAGTCATTTCCGAGTCTTTGGTTGCAAATGCTTTATTGTTAAGAAGGGAAAACTCGACAAGTTTGAGGCTAGGTCTAGTGATGGGATCTTCTTTGGATATGCTAATCATTCTAGAGCCTATAGGGTGCTTAACCTTGAGACTAACAAAATCATGGAGACTTGCGAGGTAACCTTTGACGAGACAATGCCATGTACCTCTCTTGGCTTTGAATGTGCAGGTGATGAAGAGATGGCTGAGGACCTCTTTGAGGAGGAGAAGGATGAAGCTCGAGATGATGATGAAGAGAACCATGCGCCTGAAGCTAAAGGTGTACCCACTACTTCCCCTACGACCACTACGGAGGGTGGACTGTCTACTTCATGGACAACGACGGTGCGACAAGAGGACCAGGCGAGAGAAGCTGAAGTTGAGGGGGAGTTAGTCTCGAGGCGTGAGGCTCCCCGGCGGATTCAAGAAGTGCATCCCCTATCGAAGATCATTGGGGACATCGACGAACGTACTACACGGTCAAGGTCCAGGAATTCCTCTCATTTCGCTCATGCTGCATTTGTTGCCACCTTTGAGCCCAAGGACATTGGACACGCTTTATCCGATGCAAACTGGGTCAATTCTATGCATGAGGAGTTCGAAAACTTTGAGAGGAACCAGGTGTGGGAGTTAGTTTAACCACCTCCAAATTGTCATCCTATAGGAACCAAGTGGGTTTGGAAGAACAAAGAGGGTGAAAATGGGATGGTTGTGAGGAACAAGTCCAGACTTGTTGCTCAGGGATATAGTCAGAAGGAGGGGATCGACTATGAGGAGACCTTTGCTCCTATGGCCCGTCTTGAGGCAATTCGAATCCTTCTAGCCTTTGCAGTGACTAAAGGGTTCAAGTTGTTTCAAATGGATGTGAAGAGTGCTTTTCTGAATGGGGTCATAGAGGAGGAGGTGTATGTGAAGCGACCCCACGGGGTTCGAGAGTGAGAAGTATCCACACGGGGTGTACGGGTTGAAAAGGGCTCGTATGGGTTGAAACGGCGCGCCCGGGCTTGGTACGGGAGATTGAGAGGTTTTACGGTGAGCGAGAGGGTTTGTGATGGGTACCGTGGATAGGACCTTGTTTCTCCTCAAGCATGGGAATGACTTGTTGATTGTGCGGATATACGTGGATGATATTGTCTTTGGTGGCTCGTCACATAACCCGGTTGCCAAGTTTGCGGATGAGATGAGCGGGGAATTCGAGATGAGCATGATGGGTAAGTTGCGGTACTTTCTCAGGTTGCAGATCAAGCAAGTGAAGGACGGAACATTTGTACATCAGACCAAGTACACGAAAGACATGCTGAGGAAGTTCCAGATGCAAGATGTGAAGCCTATGTCGACACCTATGGGGAGTACGGCTACTTTGGATGCGGACGAGGACGGAGAACCAGTGGACCAGCGGGAGTACAGGAGCATGATCGGCTCCCTCCTCTACCTAACGACGACGAGGCCAGACATGCAGTTCAGTGTGTGTCTGTGCGCTCGTTTTCAGGCTTCGCCGAGGACATCACATCGACAGGTCGTCAAGAGGATTTTCGGTACCTACGATCCGCCCCCGGTCTTGGCCTTTGGTATTCTTCCTCCTCGACTATTTCTCTTCATGGTTTTTCCGATGCGGATTTGTGACGCCCCGGGTTTTTAATTACCGTCGTTAACATTAATGACCGGGTTAGCTGGTCAAATGGTCAACCCTAGGTCAACCTGGGCCCTCACCCATGAAAACTCCCTAACACACCCCTAGAGACCCCTAATGAATAGTATTGACACTTGTGGGCCAACCCATGTTCAAAGGGTGGGTCAAACCCCCTTGCCATCCCGGTGTCCACAGGTGCCTGCCGGAACTTTTGCCGCGTTCTACAAAATTCACCTAAACACTTAAAATTCTACCTTTAGGAAAGTTGTAGGTCTTGTTGAGGGACACAACTTTCATGTAGAGTGGCATTGCAAATTTGGAGGGGAAAATTGTGAAAAACCCCTTGCAAACCAGCTTTTACTGTTGCCAAGCACAGGCTGACATTCAAAGTTGGCATTCCAACAGATTCAAATCTAGAGAGAAAAACCCCATACAGCCTTTGTGAAAGTTGTAGCTGGTACTTAGATCTACAACTTTGGTATTCATTGCTTGGTCAAGTTGTATTCAAAATTTTGGAGAAACAGTTGCTCAAACATAGCACCAAAGAAGACCGCCAAGGACGGAGCGCGCCGAGCGCGACGTCGTGCGCGACCCGTGCGCCGCCGCCGCCGCCCGCCGCCGGCCGCGCCCCGCGTCCGTGCCCGCGCCGCCCAAGGTCTTGACGCCCGCGACGTGCCCCATCCCGATGCCCCGCGCCCCTAGATCGCGCCGTCCCGAGGTGCCCCGAGGCCCGCGCCGCCGTACGCGCGTGCCTCGAGCCGCCGTAGCACCGGCCGCATCTCCGCCGTCATCCCCGCATCACCCAAAGGCCGCCCGAGGGGTATTTAAGCCCTCTCGCTCCTCCCCGTGCGCCACCCCCCGAGCAGCCCCCGCCGCCATTGTCGCCGCCGCCGTGCCGCAGCTCCCCGCTCGTGCTCGCCGCCATCCAAGCCCATAGATAGCCTCCCTAGCACCCGGGCAAGCTCACGTGTGCGCTTGTTGGCTTCAATTTGGCCTCCACACCGCCACACCCCCGAGCCGCCGTGTGCGCGCGCCGCCGGCCACCGCCGTGCGCGCGTCGCCGAGCTCCGCCCGACCCCCGCCACCACCACCCGCCGAACCGTGGTGAGCCCAATTCCATCCCCGTGCCGTTTGTTGTCATGGCCGGGCCCCACATCGCCGCCGGCGAGCCCTCCCGCCGCCGCCGAGGGCATGGTTGCGAATTCAAGGACCTAGTTGCAAGGAAACTTAACTTAGTTTTATTGCGATTAGTCCAAGGTCTTAGAAAATTCCTAGAAATTCACAGAAAAATCAGAAAATTCCCAAACCAATTTTGTAGGTTTCAGGATGTTAAACCCCACCTCCTTGTTGTACATTTATTGCTAGATTCAAAATAGTTTTGGCAGGAAAATTACAAATGTGTTATATTTGGATCTGTCATAACTTGAAATGTATAGCTTCTCTGTAGCCAAGTTTTGGATATGTTGTGTTTTAGGATATGACTAGATGCTGTGCCAAAACTTGCACAAAGTTATGCAGTAGATTTTGCTAGACAAATTCTTTTCCATTCCCGCAAGAATCGCCTAGGTGATTTTTCTTGTTAAATATATTCATGTTCTTGAGCCCAACTTGTGCACACTGTCTTGTGATGTCAAAATACACATCTGGTGAATTAATCATGAATTTTGGATTAACAGAAATAATTATTCTTGATTAATGCATGTTTTCCTTTGTAAATTAATAAACCAAGTTCAGCAGAGATTCCATGTAAACATGCTAGCTTTTTAGACTTGTTTAGGACCAGAGAACATGCACAAGAAAGTTTGGACCATTTTGATGCTTAATTATTTGTATATGCATTTAAGTTGAATCACTAGTTAGCCTTTGTTATTTTCCATAATATTTAATTTCCTAGCATCCAACCCTTACATGTGGGTCCAATGGACCAAGATAGGTGCTAGTAGGCTTAAGACACACTCATGTAATTTTTGGTAATTTAATTGATTAATAAAAGGCTTAAATGCCCTTTTAATGTTAAAGGGAAATTAAATAAAATAAAATCCTTAAATAAATCTTTTTCCTTTTTGAAAGCATTAATTAACATAAATAAAAGACATTTAATTACCATCACTGATAAGGGGTAATTCATAAATAAAAATATTAATTACACCTTTGTTGGTGAAGAAAAAAAGGAAATGAAGCTTTCACATGAAATGATAAGCTTAAATAAAAACCTTTATTCAAATGTGGAATAAAAGAGTAACCCATGTACCACCAATAACCTTCCTAAAAGAGAAACCTTAGATAGATGCTTGTTAAGGTGAATATGACCAACCTAGAGTTGGATAAGACAACAAACTATCACATCACCTAAACTTGCATTGCATTCCGTGTAGATCTTCCGAACGGAGATTACTCCCTTGTCCCGGAAACCGAGGAAGGCGGAGCGGAAGGTTCGCCGGCAAAGACGTGGAAGTACTCGACACCGAGGGTGCCCAGGCTAACCTAGCTGACGAAGGCAAGCTCCGGTGCATCTAACCTAGTTTTAAAAATTCTTATTTCAATTATCTATGAATGATTGTGCATTTACGTTCGGGAGTTGAATGAAACCCTAGATGCATGATCCATAGGTACCTTTGGTCCGTACTAGTATGATAGGTCGATAGTCGCTAAGCTATAGGACCGTTACAAGTCGGGTGATGACCTCACTCGCGAGAATAGGTTCCTAGATAGGAATCATACTATATCCTTAAATGGATTGCTCACGTGGTAAGAGCATGGAATCGGGGCTCCGGTCCGGTGGTTATGTGGGTTAAGTTTTTGAACGTACCAAGCATATGCCGGTATGGGACCGGTAAGCCTAGTACCATAATGAGGCGGCGAGGGATCCTACTATTACTACTCTTGAGATTCGCTCTCACGGCTAGCTACCGGTGGTGTATGGTGACTCCGGGTATCTCGCGGGGTATGCCGGATAGCCTGCACCAAAGATTGTAAGATTCGATCCCAACCCGAGGATTTATGGGGACGGCCGGGGAGTTGTCCTCGCGGGGGCAGCCGACCGGTGTGTTTGGGTCTACCTTGCAAGGTTTAAATCAATCGATTGTCGGCCTCTCACCGTTATCCGAGACTACTTACTCCACTAGTCATGTGATCCCTAATGATGGAAGTTGATGAAGATGATGCTTGATTAATTGTATTGTACAACTTTGTTTGTACTAGTTGGCTAATGTAGTAAAGATTAAACCTACTAGAACTTGTGCTAAAATCTTGAAAGTAAGGACCTACTCTTTGTTACTTTTTAGCAAAAGCAACCCAAAGAGCCAAAAAGCCTTTCATGGTCTAGACTTGGTGAAGTAGTTATCACCAACGGGTAAGTCTTGCTGAGTATTAGTATACTCGGCCTTGCTATGATGTGTTGATCCGGGTAATGCCTTCGGTGATGTGTGGCCGGTGAGATCCCGCCGGCCGGGAGCCGGAGTGGGTGGAGGACGACTACCGAAAGCATCATGGACGGCCTCCCGTGGTGACTTTGCCGCCGCTAGTTAATTTCCGCTGCTTTTCGAAAACTCGAACTATTCCGTCATGACAAAAACTATGGTTTGTAATAATTAAACCCTTCGGGGTACGAATTTGGATTTGAATGATGTTGTATCTCCGGACTCGCCTTCGAGTGAGTTTTCATGCATATATTCGATCCTTGTGCTATTCAAGTGATTTACGGGCGTTAACCGGCGACTTACGACAGGATGGTACTTTATTATTGCTTAATGACCAAAGTGGATCGGTCTTAGGCGATAGTACGGTACTTTCCTGGGCGGGTTGTCACGGGGATTTTGTTGGTTGTCGAGTCAAGAGGAAGTCTACTTCGGTTCTTTTCGGTTTCGGGTCCTCGTTGGTTTCGTGGTCTTCCCGCAAGCGAGCCTAGTGTAGCTCGGTCTACCACCAAGGCGAGTATGTTGCGGTACCGCGAGTTGTTGTTCCCAGCTGTTGTGGATTTCATACACTTTGAGAGACTTTGGTGAGGAGTGCACCCAGATCCCACTTCTTTGTGGTAGCACCAGTGCCATAAGCGTAGCGAAAAACCCAGTGCTTCACTCCAGAACCAAACACATAGAAGGGAGATACCATTTCTTGAGAGATAATGTGGAGAAAGGGACCATCGTGTTGAGCCATGTCCCTACCCAAGATCAGCTTGCAGACATTTTCACAAAGCCTCTCGACCAAGCTACATTTGTGCGCTTGCGGGGGGAACTTGGGGTTTGTTGCCCTTTCTAGTTGATTCTTGGGGGATTTACTTTTGTACCATATGTATCATACCATGTTTACTTTGATGTATATACATGCTTTGCTTGATGTATAAACCATGGTAGGATAGCCATCTTGTCATATATCATGTTGCATTTGTATCATATTGCATTTTAGGATGATGAGCTTCTTTCATATGCCTTCTTTGAGTTTCTTTGGCTACTTGTGAGATATTGGTCATGTGTGTGGAGAAATGGCTATGTGAGGCTATGCTGTTGGAATATTTGAGATGTATGTGTTGTGAGATAGGCCTTTTTGAATCAAATGCTAATCTTCACTAAATTTGATGAAATGTGCTCCACTCATGTGTAGTAGTGTATCCATGTCACGTTTTGGTCTAAATGTGCTTTCTATGCTTAGATTGTGCTTGGACGTCTTTTTCTTGCTTTTGGGCCAAAGGCCGAATATCATTGTGAATGTTTAGCCTATGTTGCATTCATGGGGGAGCATAAGCTTCTTTTTGCCGCAAAGGCACTTCATGTACCATGAAATAATTTAATCTTGAAAAGAAGTGTGTATACTTGAGAAATGCTCCATCCACCATGTTTATGCTTAAAATGTCTTATCTTTTAAACATGGGTGCAAAACATGTTGCATGATGTTCACCAGTGGAGAAGTCTCCCCGAAGTGGACACATGCCTCATGAGCTTTAACATGACATGCTTTGCTTTATGGGTGTTTGCAATGATCTTTTGTTGAGAATTGGATATCCTTGTATGATCTCCGGATGATATGCATGTTTTTGGCTCGAATATGACATGGATAGGCTTTTGCATTTGAAGTGAGCCATCTTTTGATAAAAGCTGCTCAAATCTGAAAATTTGCTTTGTCACATGCCTATATTTTCATATATTACTTGTGGCAATGCTTTGACTATGTTATGATCCATATATGTGCTCTTTGTCTCATTTCTAGCCTTTGACACTAGATTTGGCCTATTTGAGAAGCTCATGTAGATGTTTATATGCTTTGTTTTACATTCCTACATTTTCACCTTGATTCATCCATTGTCAACAAGGGGGAGAAGAGGTGAGCTTAATGCAAATTCAGAAGAGGTGAGCTAAAATTTGGAAGTTTGCATCCACATGTTCAGGGGGAGCTTGCATTTGCTCAGGGGGAGCTTTCTTGCTATTTTCAGTGTGGAGTTTGTGCTTTGCTCGGCTTGTGAAATTTCTTTGCCTTTCTTTGGTTTTGGTAATGAGTTGAGCTTCTTTGTTTTTTTCTTTCTTCTTTCTTTCTTTCTCTAAATTTCATTTCGCGTTGTGTGTTGTCAATGCACTCATCAAAGGGGAGATTGAGGACCAGGAGCGTCCCGGTGGTCGGTGGATGACCGCTCCTCAGTGATGAGTGATTGACAACGGGTGTTGGACTGACTCTTGGCTCAGTGCGCAGGTGTAGGCCGCGGCCTAGTTCGTGTTGTTGCAGGTGAAGAACGGGCGCGAAAGGTCTTCAGCCTTGAGGGGCCTCCGGGAGATGGAGAGACAAGTAGGCTCGGTTCGAGGGACCCGGTGGACGGCGGGACTAGGTGCGGGTCACATGGTGGCGAGACGAGCAAGACGAAGTCATGGACGATCGAGCCGGTGCATGGTGGCGGCCGAGTCAAGAGGCTTGGCGGGAGGCCGTGCCGAGCACGCGGGGTTTGGTGGTTTGCCCACAAAACCATCGGAGGACGGTTTCTTGGTTTGGGCCTCAAAACCAAGTCCGAAGACCCAACATGACGGAGACGGGATCCGGGCGTGTCGGGAAGCTTCGAAGAGGAGGACACGCGGCGGGATCGCATGGCTTGCGTTGGGAGGACGCGGGGTGCGGCGAAGGCGTGGCCGTCCGATGGCAAGACCCACAAACATTACATAAATGCCCCTGCGTGGGTTGTATCGCCAGTAGTTGAGTTAGGGGTAGTCGAGTCATTTCCCACACTGGCGGGACCCGATATATAAGCCATGAGTGTGTGTGGATGGCTCCCTCTCTCCGTGACTTAGGGTTTCATTTCCCCCCTCCTCTTTCTCTTTTTCCTGGACTATTTTCTTCTCCATTTTCTCTAGGCTAGCATGAGAGCTTCATGAGAGATTTGTTGAGAGGGATGGATGCTAGGGCGGCATGCTAGACCTTGTGAATCTTTCCTGGTTTGTATAGAAGATTCAGCGTTGTGAATTTCGTGGTGTTTTTCGTGCTTGTTTTTGGTGCCTTTGTTCTTGGTGTGGTTCCGCGGTTTTGAGTGGGTTTCTCCCCGGATTTCTTTGAGGGAAACATGGATGGATGTCTTTTGCATCTTTGGGATTGATCTTGTCCCCTCAAACACCGGGAAACCACTTCGATTCAAGGATTTTTGTTTGGAGCTCTAGCTTTTGGTGGTGTTCAAAGGATCCGCGATTCCCGAAGATTTAGGCAGTTAGGAGGCGAAATTTTTGGGGTATAGCATCCTTGGTTGACGCTTTTCATGTCCCCAACCTCTTGTCTCAACAGCTCGTACCGTTTGGGAGATCCGGTGATGGATTGGGAGTGTTGACTTTCGGGGTCGAGTAGTTTTCATTTCTGTTCGTGCCTGGCGGACGGTCCGCGAGCACAGTGTTCTTCGCGTGTTCTTCATGTTCTTGCTCGGCTTCGCTTTCGATCCGTTTTGGTTTCGAGCTTTGGTTGGAAGTGGTTTCGGACAGTCCGCAGCAGCGGGCGGACGGTTCGCGGGTGCCTGGCGGACAGTTCGTGTGCTCCCCGTAGACGGTCCGTTATTCGGGGTCATCTCTCGGAGGTTCTGTTTGCTTTTTCAGATAGTCCGCGGCTTAGGGCCGGACGGTCCGCGGTGTGGGTGCGGACGGTCCACGGCGGGCGGGCGGACGGTCCGCGTGGCCCGTGCGGACGGTCCGCCCCCTCGGGCCGGACGGTCCGCGAGCTCGAGTGCTTTGTTCTTTGGTTCGATTCCTTCCTCCTTCTTTCGTGCTTCCGCGTGTGCTTCAAGGAATCGTTCCTAAGACTTGAGGTTGATCCGTAACCTTGTTGTCTTGGCGGTTGGTGTGTGATTCGATCCATCGCTCGTGTGTGACCGGGTTTTGTCTCGGGTATAGGCCGAGTTCTTTGGAAAGAATTTTTACCGGCTCGTATTCACTCCCCCCTCTCTAGTCGCCATCCGATCATTCAGGGACGCTTGGCCTCCTTCCCGGGTAGTTTGGGCTTGTCTCGGTCTGCTCAAGCACTTGCCTAGCTTGCTACGCTCGGGCCTAAGTCTAGGCTTGAGTGCGTCGTAGAGGGTGCTTGAGTGCCTCGGGCTTAGCTTGCGTGCGGCAGAGTGGGAGATGATGGCGATGTGATGGTCGCGCAGCCGGTCAGGTCGGCATTAAGGCTCTTGGCGAGGCGAGCCGTCTGCATGGCCTCCAGCTGTTGTATTTTGCGTGGCGTGGAGATTCACTCCTCCATATGCGTTGGTGGCGTCACTCGAGTCATGCGTCCGAGCCCACACACTAGTCGGAGCCAGACTTGTCATGCAAGGCGGAGATTGTCGTGCGAGGCGGAGACTTCTCGTGCGAGGCAGAGACTCGTCGTGCGAGGCGGAGACTCGTCGTGCGAGGCGGAGACTTCTCGTGCGAGGCGGAGACTTGCCGTGCGAGGGTTCCTCTAGTGGGAAACTGCTCGGAGGTGAAGCCAACCGGCTGAAGACTAGACGTCTTGCCAGTGAGGGTCTTCACGAAGATCTGCATACCACCACATAGGCGGAGCTCCGGGTGTACGGTGGACTCCTTCTAGATGTTGTAGTCAGCAAGGGTACAACCATCCTCAAGCTGTTTGCCAGCGAACGGAGGCCTCCACCTTGAGGGTAATGGTCTTGCTATCTTAAGGAAGATAATCTCGCCGTCGAAGGGGGCCCTAATTCGGGCCCTCGTCAGTAGCCCCCGAGCCTGAGTGGGAGTTGAGGAGTCATGCTCAGGCTCAGTCAGATGATCTTGGTGTTGGTGATGTTCTTCTCGTTCTCAGTGGGTGCGCGCGAGCGCATCCGCCAGATGTAGCCCCCGAGCTCGTGAGTGTGTTGGAGACTCGCTCGCGAGCTTTTATTTGTAATTGTAGCCGTTGTAGTTTCGGGCCGTTTCGTCGGGGTAGTCATGGCCGTCGTGGTAACGTGGAAGAAGTTATGGGCACGGGCATTTCGGACAACGTGACTGACGTGACCGCCCCATCATGACTGTGCGCAGACTCCGCAAGTCCGTATTCTGCAGGAACCAAGGCGCCGTGCGAGTGGGCGGTTGTTTCGCCGGGGCGTGCGCGTGGGCGAAAGTCTTGCTGACTCGGCGGGCCCGGCTTCGGAGGTGAGGGGTCAGCCTGCCCCCTTTAAAATCGCGCGTCGAGCGCTGGTTCGGGACTTTGCCTCCCCACCTGTTTCTTCTTCCTCTCGCACTTGCCCTTTGCGCTTCGAGTTCATCCGCATCTACAGTACTGTCGCCTCTTGCGCTTCCAGCTCGCCCAAGGCCTCGCCGCCGCGATGTCGAATTGGACGTGCTCCAACGTCACTCACGAGCAACTCCTCCGTCTGGTCAAAGCGGGCCAACTTACTCCCCTCACCGATGCTGTTGAGTGGATCGTCCCCGCCGGCGAGTCTGTGCCGCACCCTCCCTCGGTATACGTGGTGTTGTTCGTGACCTTCCACGAGCGCGGCTTCTCCGTTCCCGCTGGCCGGTTCATTCGCGAGGTGTTATTTGCGTACGGGTTACAACTCCATCACCTCAATCCTAACAGCATCCAGTAGATGGCTGCGTTCGAAGCAATGTGCAAGGGATGCCTCGGCATCGGTGTCCACTGGCCCCTGTTCCAGTACTTCTTTAGGTTCACATGCCTGAGGGACGGCTCCCGCGCGGCGACGATCGGCTGTGCCAACATTTGGACGAAGCAAGGCCGCGGCGACGACTACATCCCGGTGTCGCTGACCAGCTTGAACAGTGGCTAGAACAAGGGGTGGTTCTACTTGCGGAATGACCCCAGGTTCGCACTTCCATCGTACACCGGGTGTTCCATCGTGAAGTCGCAGAGGAACTGGTCGGACGGCCCCGCCAAGGAGCAGGAGAAGATGCTCAAGCTTCACTGGGTCATGCTGGGGCGCCTCCGAAACGCTGGAGTCACCTTGGTAGAAGTGATCGGGCAAAACCACGCCCACGGTGTCGTGCTGCTCCAGAGGCGCCCGCTTCGCCTTTGCGACATGACGGCTGACAGGGCCCCCTGGGTGGGAACCGTGACCGCACCGTCGCCCCCGTCGCCACTCGAGGTTCAGCGCCACGTAGCGCAGGCAATCGGGAGGTCATCTTACTCGTGGCCGCCGTCGTGGCTGCTCCCGATGCTCCCTAGTGCGGGGACAGAAAAATTTGTAAGTTGTTCGTCTTCTCGATATGTTTCATTCACCTTTTGCTGCAGTGTTGATCTACTCGAAGCGTGTCTTCCCCGGTTGATCATTGTGCTTCCTTGTCGTCACAGTTGAAGTGTGCCCACCTTGTCCCGACCAAAGCGCCTCTCCCGGAGGAGACAATTTTCAACCAGAAGCAGGCCGCGGCGGAGAAGAGGCGCGCTGCGCGTAAGGCGCAACACAAGAAACGCCAAATCGCCAAGTGTGACCGTAACGACAACCGCAACTGTTGACGCAAAAACCGCACCCCGCGCCAAGCACATAGCATGCCGAAAAGCTGGCTTAACACACGAGCAGATTCCAAAGCGTGCCAGTCAATTTTCCTGAAATTAACAAAGGGTAACGCAGTTGGATGCCAAAGCTTGGAACTTGCCGGGTGGTACCAAACAGTTCCATATTTGCGGCTAGAAAGCCATATAAGATGACATATAGCTATGAGAAGCTATATTCCAACAGATTGAAAACCATTCAGGAGCTTTAAAGCATAAAACAGAGCAATAGCCGAATAGATGACGTGAGCATGACGAAAAATCGGTCTTTGTTTAAATAACATTGCTCATGCACAAGATCATGACCGATCCTCGAGGATAAATAACAGTAAAAGTAAATGAAGTAAAGCATGATTACAAATATGTAATGAACAAGCATGCATAGGCCCAAAGCACTAGTCTACCGCATGTCTAGGTACTTTGAAACCCATCAAGCATGAGTCCAAACAAGTTAATCCACCGCATGATACAACTTGTTTGAAATCACACCACTAACCACAAAAGATCTATCCACCGCATGATACAATCTAAATATGGAAAGCTAAAAGCATACATTATTTATAACATAACGTATAAGCACGTTTTACTCATGAAAGCATAACCGAATACGGTTGTACAGCCGAATCGGGATCCGTGGAGAAGGAACAAACATTGCCAAAGATGATAAACCTATCAGATTGAATCGAAATCTAATCCACCGGATGATTAGCTCTAAAACAACCCAAAAACCTGCATCTACCGCATGATACCCGGTTCTGTCAAGGTTTACGCAAGATTAACAAGCTTGAACCCGCAACACGTGACAACTTAGATTGATTCAGTTTCGGCTGTTGGAGAACACGTGATCCACGTGCCTTATTGATCCAAGGTACGAGCGTGCAAAAGATCACCAAACGAGATAAAGCCGATTCAAACCAATCTAAATTGGGAAAAGAGTGTTACATGAATTTAAACATAAGTAAAAACTCAAAGCAACACGTGGTAACTTAATGAATCTATTAGATCTTGCCAAATCTAATAGAGCCGATAACTAGCTCCAAGCTAGATCTTAGCCTACCGCATGGCTCATGACCTAACAAGAAACCCTCTTGAACCAAGCTTAAATCCACCGCATGATACTAAGCATGGTAACAACACTACTTGCATCACGATCTAAATCCACCGCATGATACTAGACATGATACAAGGTTGCCGGTACTTACGGAGGTCGACAGATCGATGAACCCTCTTGAAGAACTCGACGACACGACTAGAGGACTCGAAGGTTTGGCGTAAAGCCGGTTTGTTGTGAGAATGTTCGATTGCAATTACATACACCCAGGGTTCATATTTATACCCTGTCCTAGCACGACTCCTAGTGCACTACGAGCACAATATTTGATACCTAATTTAACGCCCAAGTGCGAATGCTTATCCATCCATTCGTCCCTTCCGCTTGGGCCACGTCACCATGCGATCCCGCGAAATCAGCGCAAACAGTCCCTTTGCCGAACGGAAGCAAAACTGCCGACCGCAAGCATCTCTGCCGAATCTTCTGAAGAAATCTTCCTCCACTGGACGGGATTTGTTACCAAGTTAGGCCCACAAATCAGACTCTCTCCTGTACCAATTTTTGGTGTTAACAGCAACAAGAGGCGGAAGGCGGGGGATCTTGGCGTCTCCTCCGATGAAGATCCGTCGCCCGAGTCTTCATGGAGTGGAGATGTCACCAGCGCGGCGGTTGAATGGAGCGACATGTCGGGGTCGTCCTCATCATCACCACTCCGCGACACTGAAGTGTCGTCGTCGCGCCGGCCGCCGGTGACCGGATGCGACAAGACCACTGGCTCAAGCTCACGCCAAGCGGCTCGCCCCGCGCGAGAGGACCAGCGGGTGGTTCGCCCACGCGCGGTACCCAGCGGAGCGGGTGCCCCTGAGCCACAGAGATCTATGCCCCGACAAGTCGATCCCCCGAGAAGGTCGGAGGAGCGGCCGACATCTGCCCGCCGCCCTCTATGACGGCGGCCGACCGCCCCGACTCCAACTCCCCGCAGGCGTCGGTCGCGGGGGAGGTCGTCGGACTCGGCGTCGACGCCGAGCGCACCGCCGGTAGCGGCACCGAGTGCCACCCCGCGACGCTTGCAGTCATTGCTTATCCAGGGTGGCGGAGCCCCAGATGTTCATGTGTCCCTTGTCGCCGGGGAGGCCATGGTCCAACCCCGGCCGTTGCAGAGACCGGGGGGTCGGCCCCCGAGCGAATGGGGGAAAGTGCTGCTGCCGTTGAGGCGGCGGGCGGAAGCGGAGCAGCCCCCGAGACGACGGGCTTGAAGCGCGCAGCCCCCGAGTCGGTGGGCTCGAAGCACGCAGCCCCCCAGCAGGGGATGTCGGATCGCCCGGTGAAGAAAGACCGGGTGCGCTCCAAGATGTAAGTCTCCGACTTCAGCTTTCGTTTGCCATGATTCTTCCGACTTGTTTGTTTATGTTGGTATTCGTCTTCTCCTAGACATGCTGATACCGGCGTGCTTAGCTTGGGGCCTCTGAAGCGCCTGGCGTTGAGCGCGCAGGTGGTTTCTTCTGAGCCTCATCCCCAGCCCTCGAGCGCTGAGTCGGCGCCGCCGCGGGTTGAAGAGGAGCCGACGGTTGTCGCTGAGACGAGGGATCTGATCGTGCCACCTCCGCCAGTCCCTGCCGCCGCCGTCAAGGAGGGTGAGGCGGCCACGGAGGCAACCGCCACTCAGGTGGCCTTGGAGACGCCGACCAAGGCCAGCCCGAGCGGCGAGGGCGTGGTGGTGGTTTTGGATGAGGACTCAGTGCCTCCCCCACAGTCGGAGATTCTCGATGTTGTGATGGCCCCGACGTCAGAGCCGGCGTAGGTGATGGCGACAGCGAGCCTCCCCTTGTCGTAGAGGTGTTGGAGCCCTCCCCAGCGGTTGGACTCTCAGGTCCTCCCCCGACCACAGAGGTGGCGGAGACTTCTTCAGCCCGGGTCGCCCTCACCGCCGAAGAGGTGTTGGAACTGGTGACGTGCCGGTACATTGACTTCCCCGGCGTTAGGGTTATCGATCTCGAGGCGCCCCAACTTCCGGAGAAGGTGTACGAGGTGGCGTCGGAGCGGATGTTCAACGAGCTGACGATCATGGAGACGATCACATCGGTCTCGAAGGCGATGCAAGAGTACGGATGCGCCGGCGATTTCGCCCCAGACATTGCAGCAGAGGCGAAGGATGCAATCCTCGAGGCACCCTCGACCCATGTGGGGCTGACTGCAGATAAGTCCGCGCCACCGCCGACCATCGAAAGTCGGGATGCGTCGCTCCCCCGGCCGGCGGGGAAGTTGCCGAAGCTCCGGCCTCCGCGCAGGGCCGGCGCAGCGAGGCCGTTGCCGAGGATGAGGGATCGTCGTCGACTCGACCAGTCGCCGCTGACGCTGGAGATGTCGAGCCTCACGCGCCTGACGAGCCGGCCGCCTCCGCCCAAGAACTGATAGCCCCCAAGACGATGACAAGGGCCGCCTCCCCGGAGATCTAGGAGGCCGAGGGGACGGGGGCATCCTTGTCGCTGGGCACGGCGAGTGGCGAGGTCCAGACCCTTGAGCTCGCGTGCAACTTGTGGGCGGCCACCTCCGGGCTTGGCGTCGACTCCGAGGACGACGAGGAGGTCGCGACACGCAACACCCTGGAGCGTGGTTTGTCCTGGGCGTGCCGCGCCTTTGATGAGCTCATCCTCCCCGCAACCTCGGTAAGTTTTCTTGTCGAAGATTAAGTCCTTGATTCTGCGATCTTCTCGGGTCTCGCCACTTATCTTTACTTGATTGGCGGCAGACCCTCGAGTCTTTAGGTCAAAGGCGTGCCCGTGAGGTGTGTGAACTCCGTGCAGAGCGGACCCGGCTGGAGATGAAGCTCATCATGGCCCGAGTTGCGGTGGATGGCGGTTCTCTACTGCCGGCAGTAAATTTCTATCGATCGTGCGTCGGGCTCGGATGGTTAGCGCAGGAGACAACGGGATTTATACTGGTTCGGGCCTCCAAGGAGGAATACCCTATGTCTATGTGTTGCAGTGCTCGTAGTATGGGTTACAAGTTGGTCGGGAGAGGGTATCGAGCCCAAGTCCTGGGAGGTGGTGTTTGATGCTATGGATGCCTAACCCTTGTAACCGTTGCCCTCCTTTCCCTTTTATAGTCACAAGGGGAGGGGCAACAAGGGGAAGTAAAAAAGAGTTACAGTACTTGGCAGCTGGCACGTCCCGTCGTACGTCGCCGTCCGTCAGGGCGCATTGAAGCCAAGTCGTGGTGCCTTGTCGGGGGAGCCACCGCGTGGCCGGGCTGGACTGTTCACTCCCGGACGCTTGGCCTCCTTCCCGAGTAGTTTGGGCTTGTCTCGGTCTGCCCGAGCACTTGCCTAGCTTGCCACGCTCGGGCCTAAGTCTAGGCTTGAGCGCGTCGTAGAGGGTGCTTGAGTGCCTGGGGATGAGCGTGTGTGCGGCAGAGTGGGAGATGATGGCGATGTGATGGCCGTCGAAACGACCCCCGATTTTCTCGGTGAGGAAAACCCGAGTCCCCCGACCTTTGCGATAGTCCCGGACCGCAGCGCTTATCGCGCAGGATCTCATCACGGCGGGTAAATCACAGCCGTACATCGCATCACACAAATATTAGTACATAATTTATTACATATCCAGAATGGAGTACAGCATTACAAGCCTCAAGGCTGAATCAGAGTAAAATTCTACGCGGCGGTAGCTAGCATCTCAGATGGGTCTCCATCTTCACGTTCTTCACGCCCACGAGGCATCCTTGAGAGAAGCGACGTATCCCTCGGTCGTACCATCGTCAATGTTGTTGTCGAAGTCGAGCTCGCAACCTGCACACTCAAAGTCTATCCCCAAGGAGTGGGATAGGTTCACGTCACCGATCGTATGCGGCTTTAAGTGGCCTATCTTCTAAAGGGTAAGAAAAGAGGCAAGGTAGAAGCTCAGGTTTCCTATGCGGCGCCGACAAAGCATAAAACGAAATCATCTCCGTATAGGTCCCAAACCAATCTCTCAAACACGGCTCGGAACCACCTGGTACCCCAGGGCCCCATCTCCACAACCTATCTCCATCTAGGGTCGATGCGAGAACTTCCTCTCCTCGCACCTCAATGATTGCAATCGGATCGACGAGGTAGAGGGAGCCACTCTCCTCTAACCGGCGCAACCACGGCTCACCACACTCTCAACTACGGGGGGAGGTAGAAATCCCAAAACATGAGGAACGAACATGTCTTCAAGGTTTGTCCATGACCGAGGACGCGGCTATACGTATAGATCAAAACTACTGCGGAGAGCGTGTACACCTGTACCCAACCTCGGGATGGTACCCGACGGTGATCAGCCAGCCGAGCCCATCCTACCGTGCGAACTCTCGGTAGTTACGATCCCATCTCCGCATCCCGGCCCTCAAAGCGATTCCCCTCGCAAAGGGAATTGCACCGGAAGCTGTGAAATGCTCCCGTGTGGCCACACGGGAGGCGCTTCCGAGAGGGTGGTCTCACCTCCACCGCTCCCCACGGATACCCTCGATCCTTCCTAAGCGAGGTATGGTTCCGTACTTGCCGAGCTCAACTCGGCCCTATCCCCACTCTCGGCGAGGTGGTGTGTACGAAAGTCCTATCGACAAGTTGATCCACTCGCTTTCGGTGGGGCAAGCTCATGTCCTCCATCCGCAAGTAAAACCCCAACACCTAGGCTCCGAAAACCGTCAAAGCGGAATACACCGAGGAGTGCATTCCTATCCTCGATCCCGGATCGGTTGTTTCGAGCTCACCCCCGCCAAAGTACCCAAAACGCCTTCTCCTGCCGGTTTTACCCCACTCACGCCAAGAACCACTATTCCCATCCCAAACACATGCATCGCGAAGCTCAGCGCATATACACGCTTATATACACATATATAGTAGTAGGGCAATCAAAGACAGGATAATAAAGGTAGGCGTTGCAAGGTTCATCATCATGCATTTAAAGTAAAGCGCTAGCATTCTACATAGCAATGTCTAATAGGTATTTCGAATCGGTCGGGCGTGAACACTGCGTGCGAGTAGTCGTTGGTGACGTAGTCGTCGTTGTAGTCGATCTCCGAGCTCGGCTCCCGGCTCCAGTTGTTCCTATTAACGCGCAATTAAAATAAAGGCGGGTCCTATTGCAATTAACCCCAAATGAACAACAATTAAGAGCCAAAAGAGAGCGAACACTAGCCTAACACGGAGTTTATAATTTTAGAAGAGCTTTGGAAAAGGTTTCACAATTTTCGGAGTTGAAATGAGTTTTCTAGGATTTTCCAAAGACAAAATAGATTTCCGAAATTAAAATACGCATACACAATACACTTAACTATAAGCTAACCACTGGCGAGGCTCAAAAGGGCTCTAAGCTATCTACGGTGGCGCAAGCCAGCTCTTCGAGCTCACATGGCTGCCACATAGGTAGCTATAAGCGACCCATGCACAAGTGGCTGCCCACATGGGTGAAGGTGTGGTCGCCACAAACGATCTCGGTCGGATCTGCTTTGCGGCTCGCGGCGAGCGGCAGAGAGGTGTGGTGTTTTTGAGGTTGGTCGACCGCACTAGATCCGACGGGATCCACTACGGTAACGAAGGCGTGCGGGCGCGTGTGTGCATCTATTTCCTACGGGGCTGCGGCGTGGGCGCCGGTGTGCTCGATGGTAAGTCCCGGAGGAGCGACGGGTGAAAAGGGGCTCGTCGGCGGCGAGGTTGGTCGGTGACTCGACCTCACGCAACTCGACGCGGCTCGGGCACACCTAGGGATTCATCTAGGCAAAGAAAAGGGGGCGCTTTGGTTGGAAACTCGACCCGACGGTGACGGAGAGCAGCTTGGCGCGCGGAGCAAAGTAGAAGGTTTCGACGACAAGGCTAGGGTGGTCGGCATCGATGAGGTTGTATGCGCTCGCGTGCCTGAGAGCGAACGCGTACACGAGTTGGTTCGGCGCTCGCGCGCCTCGGTAGAAATGATGCTCTTGATGACGGGGGGTTCCGGTCACGACGGGCCGAGCGACGGTCGAGTTCGGCTCACACGCGTGAGCGTGTTTACGGACTCGAGCCGGGAGAGCAAGGGGCGATAGCTTGGTCGAGCGCTTGCACGAGCGTGCGGCCGTGAGATGAAGCTTCCAAACGAGCACGGCGGCGCGATGGTAAACGGCTCGGTGCGGCTCGAACTCCGCGGCGTCGCGGCCCCAGGGTGTCCGCGGCGGCATGGCAGCTCACTTGCGAGGGCGTGCGTGCGCGTGAACATGCGCGTGCACCGCTTGGACGGGGAAGAGCGGGGCTCGACTCCCGCGGGGTGCGGGTGTACGTGAGCGAGAATGCCGGCGGCGAAAGAGAGCAATCCGACACGGACAAGGTCGGGCGGCGAGGTTTGATAAGGGAGGCGCGAACGCCTCGACACGTGCTAGGTCGCGTCTTGGCTTCGCTTGAATGCGGAGAAGAAGCGTGCGCGGTGGGGAGCATTGGCCGGCCAAAGGCGGCATCCATGTCCTCACCTGAGCGCGCGAGGGCAAGAAGGTGGCTTGGCCACGGCGGCGAGCTCCGCGGTGGCACACCGAGGTGTTCGCCTACGTGCGTACGTGTGGACGAACACGAGCACTGTCTTGGCCTGATGCTCGTGCGCCTAGGCGGAAAGATGTCCTCGGCAGTGAAGTAGAGAGACAGGGTGGTCGCGATCTGGATGCTTTGGTTTCGCTCGAGGTGGGGAAGGCGACGACTGGGTTGGCGCGGGCGAGTGCCGGTGGCTCGGCCACGACGGCGATAGCAAGAAGGACGGCGACGCGGTCCGCGACAAGGGCAAAGCCCCCGGCGACGAAGACGGCTCGGCGGCGCGGTTCCTCGCGCAGCGTCGACGTCCCTCACACGGGCACGTGTGCGCACGGTTAGACAAGGCAAGACACTGAGCATGAAAAGAGACGCTAGGGCACCGATAGGGTAGAGAGAAGAGCGGTCTTGTCCAGCGTCAACCCTCGGCGACGAGGTCGCGGGTCGGACGGGAAGACGAGATCCCCGGCGGTGGACAAAGTGCGGCGAGACGGCGGAACGAGAGGTGAAAGTGCCAGCATGCGAACAGAGCATCAACGGCTCGCCCGACAAGCACCCGGGGCGTGGTACGGGCGACACGCGCGCCTGTGCGGTCGTGAGACTAGGTGTAGCGCGGCGAGGTGGGGCGACACGTCGACAAGGACTAGGGCGTCCACGCTGGCGTGCTCGCTCTCTCGCGCGCGTGCGTGCGGTTGGACAGGGAGAGCAGAGGGGTTCGACTCCTCGGGTGTACGTGTTTGCATTTGTGCGGACGTCGGCAGCGTGGCCACGGGAGCGACACATAATCGACGGCACGTGCACGGCGACAACACGGAGACGAGAGTTCAACGAGCGATTTAGGCGAGGCGGTGTTCAGGGTCGAAGTGGCCGAAAGGTTCGAACTTGGGGTCGATGGCTCGACGACACTCGTGCGCGGTGCGTTGGGGTTCGCGGCGACGGCACGGCGGAATGTCAAGTACGGTCACGCGATAGGTGAAGCGGGGGCTCGGCCCCTTGGTTGCATGTGTTTGTGTGCGTGCCGAACGCCGATGGCGCGGCCATGGCAGCGACACGAATATGATGGCGTGCACTAGGCAAGGGAACGAGAGAAAAGGAAAACGGCGAGGAACGACCCGGCGGCGTTGGTTGGGGACATACGCCGGCGAATGACCTCGCGTGTGCGTGCATCCGACCTAACGGTGAAGCTCCCGGTCAAGCACGACGGCACGGCGGGGAAAGAACCGAGCGGCGAAGACAGAGCCGGCGGCACCCCGGCATTCCGGCTTGCGGCGGTGTGTGTTTGGCCATGAATCCCCTACCCGGAAAAGGTAGAACTTCGGACCCCGGGAGCACATGTGTGGACAAGTTGCACGGGAGAATTGAGGGATTCGGCCCTCGGGTGTTCGTGCGAGTGCGTGCCGAACGACGGCGGCGCAACGGTGTGGGTGCTCGGTGTGTGGGTGCCGACGGCGGCCGGAACTCGGCGTGCGCTCGTCGGGACAAGATCAACACGATGCCAAGCAAGGAGCGCGCGCGTTGCGGTGGCGCGTGGCACCCGCAAACGACCGGCTCGGCTCGATGGCCGGCTCTCAAGCGACGGCGGGTCCCGCGCGGCGGCGCGATGCGGGACGGCGGTCAACAACAAACGCCGAGCTCACATGGCTCGGTCCGGCCCTCGGCTCAAAGGCCGGGTCCACATCAAGGTGAAGGGGTTTCTCACCTCGCGTTCGGACACGGCGGCGAGGAGGTGGTGACGAGCGAGCGAACGGCTGCAGGAGCAGAGGAAGCGGGCGGCACGGTCCATGGCTTCACATCGACGTCTCCCCTTGTGCAGCCCCGCGCCTTGGCGTCCCGGCGAGGCGGCGAACGACTCCGTGAAGAGGAGGGCGGTTCGGCTCGGTGAAGGGGCGACTTGACCCTCGCTCCGCCCGCAGCCCCCGCACGAGCATTCCCCCGTCCGGCCCGCTTCGCCCGCAGCCGGCCGGCGACGCGGGCGGCTCCGGCGGCGCGGCGGCCTCGGCTCCTCCACGGCGCCCTCCAGCGCTCCTCCTTCCGGCCCCTCCTTCATGAACCGCGACATGGTGGCTCGAGCATGACGTCGCAATCCACGCACCATAGCGGCCCCCAGCTTCTCCCTCGCCTCCAGCGCCTCGTTTCTTTTTCTTCCTGAACGAGCGACACAGGGAGGGGGCATGGCGCTGCGGGGTGCGCCTCACCCCCGCCGGCTGCCAAGGGCCGGCGCCGGGCGGCGGCCCCGGCCTCCCCCATCCCCCTTCTTCTTCCACTCCCTCGCTTCTCCATCCCCCCCCCCACTTCCTTTCCTTGCGGTGGACGGGGAGGACTCCCATGGCGGCGCGGATCGGGGAAGGATTGGGCCGGGCTGCTACTTGTAGGGGGCGGCGCCCTAGGGTTTGGAGCGAGTGGCGGATGGTGAGGATTCGATTCGGGGGGTCGCGTGGCCTTCATCCCGCGCGCCGGCCACGCGCAGGGAAGGGGGCGGCGGCCATGGGGCCGGCGCTGGCGTCGCCCCTGCCTCGCGCCCCCCCCCCCCACGGTGCGTCACGGGGAAGACAGGGAAGGGAGAAAGGAGATAAGGTTGGTGGCTGACCGGCGGGTCCCACACGTAAGTGAAACAATGAGTGGAAGGTGGGCCGGCGGCTTTGGTGGGCTGAAAGGGGCTGGTGGGCTGCGGCTTGGTGAAGGGAAGGAAGGCTTCGGGGTGGTCTAAAGGACTTAGAGTATTGAGTTGAGGCCCAAGCTGCAGAGAAGGTTTTTCCCTATTTTCTAAACACCTAGCTCCTAATTAAACTACGATTCGAATTTGAATTTAGAATTCAAATTTGAATCCCACACAATTAAGATGCAAAATAAATCCCATAAAATCCAAGGTTCTCACACTAGCATTTTTATAATTCCTAAATTTTATGATTTAGCTCAAATTAAATCTAAGAAATTAGGGAAGGATCGAAGAAGACAGCCTTATATTTTAATCATGCACTCAATTTCAAATCGAAATTTTGAAATCCACATTTTCGCATTGCTAACATTCCGGGAAAAATTCCGGGATGTTACGGGACTCCCCCCCCTCACAAGAATCTCGTCCCCGAGATTAAGAGCGACTCCCGATTTTTTTTTTGAAGAGATGAGAAAACGAAGAAATGAGTTACTCCATCGTCAAAAAGAGTTAGAGCCGATGCGATCCAACTTAAAATTCTCCGATCGCGGTGGCGGAAGAGTTGGTAACTTTTCCTTTCTTCGGTGGGTAAGCATTCCACGGCTTGCGGATCGGCCGAAGAGTAGATCGAGGATGTCCTCCTCCCGGGAGTCGGGGCTTTCGCGGGCATAGCCGCGGTCTTCTTGTCGGGGCACTGGAAGATCTTGCCCAAGCTTGCCACAGGCGAAGCAAGTCGGGGTGAACTCTCCGATGTTGGGTCTTGGAGTGCTCGGCTACGGGCGATTATATCCTCCATTTTGCGGTCGGTAGTCGAAACTCCCTCCTCTCGAGTAGTAGTTGTTGCCTCCTTCGAAATTGCTTCCATACTGGTTAATCCCTGAGTGGAAATTCCCTCTCTTCATGCTGCTTGACCCATCTCTCGACTTCTGGAACGATCAGTCGATGTGGTCCTGATCTCCCATCCTCTTCATGTCCTTTATGTGGTCTTCACGACCCTTCTCTCGCCCTCGAGTGCGATGGCGCGGATCACGAGGTGGCGTAGAGAGTTGTGCTCACTTGCCTTCAGTCCTTGGCGAAGGCCGCGGTGAAGACCTCTCAGGAACCAGAACTGCTTCTTCTGTTCGAGGTTGGTGTCCTCGGGAGCGTAGCGCATCATTTTCATGAAGTGGCGCTCGTACTCCTCCACTCTCATCGCACCCTGTGTCATGGTGCAGAACTCTTGAGTCGTTTGGACCATCAGCTCGCTGGGCAGGTACTGCTTGCAGAACGCCTTGCAGAACTCCAGCCAAGTGATGAAAACTGGGTTCAGGTGGCTGGCGGCGTAGTTGTCCCATCAAGACCGGCGTAACCATCCGACTCGGTGCGCGGTGATGGCGACACACTCCTCACCGGTGTAGACGGTGAGGTCGAGCTTGGTCTCGATTTTCCTCGGCCCGGTCATCGGCATCGAGCCGCTTGTCCGAGTAGCCGATGGTGAGGGCCTTCGAGATGAACTCCTCGATTTCTTCGTGAGTTCCTCCCCCGGCGGGGGCATTGCGGATTCCACCATTGCCTCGGTACTCCATGGTTTCCGCCATCATCCGCATCGGGGAGTCTGCGGGGGCCATCACGTCCACCAAGTTGGGTGGTGGCGGTGGCCGCCGCTCCGTCTCCGGGCCGGCCTTACTCCCGGTTCGGGCTCAGCTTCCTCCTCTTCGTCATCAACTTCAGGTCCTCGGGTGGCGGTGGCGGCGGCACGCCCACAACCCTGTGGAACTTCCTCTTCCTTGGCAGCTTATTCAAAGCGTGCCAGCAGGCGACTCACCCTTCGGATCGATAACATTTTGGAAAACACAACCAGGGAAGCAAAACTCTAGACAACGTCACTCACCAACCAATGAGTCAGACACAACCATGAAAATATCACTAATTATATATCCTATCACTCAATGAGAAGATGCATTAAAACACAATTAACTCCATTAAGAGCCAAACACTCAGCAAACATGATAGATACACATATAAGCTTCCTCGAGGGTGACTCAGGCCTCAGAGGTCGCGAGCACCTCAACGATCTAGTTTATTGTCAAAAGATCTCTGAGGGGTTGTGCCTAGTATGGTGTTTCAACACTGCTCCACTTCATCGTGTTCAGGACAAGTTCTCGACCAAAGGTCGTGTCCTCGTTAGAAAAGATTGAAGCTCGTAGGTAAGAAAGAAGCTTTAAAAAGGGGAAAGCTTTTATAAAATAATTCAAGGGGTTTATATAGAGGAAGGAAACGTATAGAATCCTTATTTACTATCGGCCATTTCTAGGGATACGTGCTACGGTCAAGTACGGCTCTGATACCACCTGAAACGACCCCGGATTTTCGGTGAGGAAAACCCGAGTCCCTGTACCTTTGCGATAGTCCCGGGATCAGTAGCTATCGCGTACAGATCTCATCACGACGAGTAAATCACAACCGTACATCGCATCACACAAATATTAGTACATAATTTATTACATATCCCGAATGGAGTACGAGCATTACAAGCCTCAAGGCTGAATCGCAGTAAAATTCTATGCGGCGGTAGCTAGCATCTCGGATGGGTCTCCATCTTCTCGTTCTTCACGCCCACGGGCATCCTTGAGCAAAGCGACGTATCCCTCGCCGTACCATCCGTCAATGTTGTTGTCAAAGTCGAGCTCGCAACCTGCACACTCAAAGTCTATCCCCAAGGAGTGGGATAGGTTCACGTCACCGATCGTATGCGGCTTTAAGTGGCCTATCTTCTAAAGGGTAAGAAAAGAGGCAAGGTAGAAGCTCGGTTTCCTATGCGGCGGCAGCAAAAGCATAAAACAGAAATCATCTCCATATAGGTCCCAAACCAATCTCTCAAACACAGCTCGGAACCACCTGGTACCCCAGGGCCCCGTCTCCACAACCTATCTCCATCTAGGGTCGATGCGAGAACTTCCTCTCCTCGCACCTCAATGATTGCAATCGGATCGACGAGGTAGAGGGAGCCACTCTCCTCTAACCGACTGCAACCACGGCTCACCACACTCTCAACTACAGGGGGAGGTAGAAATCCCAAAACATGAGGAACGAACATGTCTTCAAGGTTTGTCCATGACCGAGGACGCGACTATACGTATAGATCAAAACTGCAGAGCGTGTACACCTGTACCCAACTCGGGATGGTACCCGACGGTGATCAGCCAACCGAGCCCATCCTACCGTGCGAACTCTCGGTAGTTACGATCCCATCCTGCATCCGGCCCTCAAAGCGATTCCCCTCGCAAAGGGAATTGCACCGGAACTGTGAAATGCTCCCGTGTGGCCACACGGGGAGACGCTCCGAGAGGGTGGTCTCACCTCCACCGCTCCCCCACGGATACCCTCTATCCTTCCTAAGCGAGGTTTGGTTCCGTACTTGCCGAGATCAACTCGGCCCTATCCCCACTCTCGGCGAGGTGGTGTGTACGAAAGTCCTATCGACAAGTTGATCCACTCGCTTTCATACCAGGGCAAGCTCATGTCCTCCATCCGCAAGTAAAACCCCAACACCTAGGCTCCGAAAACCGTCAAAACGAGGAATACACTCGAGGAGTGCATTCCTATCCCCGATCCCGGATCGGTTGTTTCGAGCTCACCCCCGCCAAAGTACCCAAAACGCCTTCTCCTACCGGTTTTACCCCACTCACGCCAAGAACCACTATTCCCATCCCAAACACATGCATTGCGAAGCTCAGCGCATATACACGCTTATATACACATATATAGTAGTAGGACAATCAAGGACGAGGATAATAAAGGTAGGCGATGCAAGGTTCATCATCATGCATTTAAAGTAAAGCGCTAGCATTCTACATAGCAATGTCTAATAGGTATTTCGAGAATCGGTCGGGCGTGAACACCGCGTGCGAGTAGTCGTTGGTGACGTAGTCGTCGTTGTAGTCGATCTCCGAGCTCGGCTCCCCGCCTCCAATGTTCCTATTAACGCGCAATTAAAATAAAGGCGGGTCCTATTGCAATTAACCCCAAATGAACAACAATTAAGAGCCAAAAGAGAGCGAACACTAGCCTAACACGAGTTTATAATTTTAGAAGAGCTTTGGAAAAGGTTTCACAATTTTCGGAGTTGAAATGAGTTTTCTAGGATTTTCCAAAGACAAAATAGATTTCCGAAATTAAAATACGCATACACAATACACTTAACTATAAGCTAACCACTGGCGGGGCTCAAAAGGGCTCTAAGCTATCTACGGGCGGGGCCGCAAGCTGGCTCTTCGAGCTCACATGGCTGCCACATAGGTAGCTATAAGCCGACCCATGCACAAGTGGCCGCCCACATGGGCGAAGGTGTGGTCGCCACAAACGATCTCGGTCGGATCTGCTTTGCGGCTCGCGGTGAGCGGGCGAGAGGTGTGGTGTTTTTGAGGTTGGTCGACCGCACTAGATCCGACAGGATCCACTACGGTAACGAAGGCGTGCGGGCGCGTGTGTGCATCTATTTCCTACGGGGCTCTGGCGTGGGCGCCAGGTGCTCGATGGTAAGTCCCAGAGGAGCGACGGGTGGAAAGGGGCTCGTCGGCGGCGAGGTTGGTCGGTGACTCGACCTCACGCAACTCGACGCGGCTCGGGTACACCTAGGGATTCATCTAGGCAAAGAAAAGGGTTGCTTTGGTTGGAAACTCGACCCGACGGTGACGGAGAGCGGCTTGGCGCGCGGAGCAAAGTAGAAGGTTTCGACGACAAGGCTAGGGTGGTCGGCATCGATGAGGTTGTATGCGCTCACGTGCCTGAGAGCGAACGCGTACACGAGTTGGTTCGGCGCTCGCGCGCCTCGGTAGAAATGATGCTCTTGATGACGGGGTTCCGGTCACGACAGGCGAGCGACGGTCGGGTTCGGCTCACACGCGTGAGCGTGTTTACCGGACTCGAGCCGGAGAGCAAGGGCGATAGCTTGGTCGAGCGCTTGCACGAGCGTGCGGCCGTGAGATGAAGCTTCCAAACGAGCACGGCGGCGCGATGGTAAACGGCTCGGTGCGGCTTGAACTCCCGCGGCGTCGCGGCCGGGGTGTCCGCGGCGGCATGGCAGCTCACTTGCGAGGGCGTGCGTGCGTGTGAACATGCGCATGCACCGCTTGGACAGGAAGAGCAGGGCTCGACTCCCGCGGGTGCGGGTGTACGTGAGCAGAACGCCTGCGGCGAAAGAGAGCAGTCCGACGCGGACAAGGTCGTAAGGGAGGCGCGAACGCCTCGACACATGCTAGGTCGCATCTTGGCTTCGCTTGAATGCGGAGAAGAAGCGGGCGCGGTGGCGAGCATTGGCCGGCCAAAGGCGGCATCCATGTCCTCACCTGAGCGCGCAGGCAAGAAGGTGGCTTGGCCACGGCGGCGAGCTCCGCGGTGGCACACCGAGGTGTTCGCCTACGTGCGTACGTGTGGACGAACACGAGCACCGTCTTGGCCTGACGCTCGTGCGCCTAGGCGGAAAGATGTCCTCGGCAGTGAAGTAGAGAGACAGGGTGGTCGCGATCTGGATGCTTTGGTTTCGCTCGAGGTGGGGAAGGCGACGACTGGGTTGGCGCGGGTGAGTGCCGGTGGCTCGGCCACGACGGCGATAGCAAGAAGGACGGCGACGCAGTCGCGACAAGGGCAAAGCCCCGGGCGACGAAGACGGCTCGGCGGCGCGGTTCCTCGCGCAGCGTCGACGTCCCTCACACGGGCACGTGTGCGCACGGTTAGACAAGGCAAGACACTGAGCATGAAAAGAGACGCTAGGGCACCGATAGGGTAGAGAGAAGAGCGGTCTTGTCCAGCGTCAACCCTCGGCGACGAGGTCGCGGGTCGGACGGGAGACAGAGATCCCCGGCGGTGGACAAAGTGCCGGCGAGACGGCGGAACGAGAGGTGAAAGTGCCAGCATGCGAACAGAGCATCAACGGCTCGCCCGAGCAAGCACCGGGGCGTGGTACGGGCGACACGCGCGCTATGCGGTCGTGAGACTAGGTGTAGCGCGGCGAGGTGGGGCGACACGTCGACAAGGACTAGGGCGTCCACGCCGGCGTGCCTCGCTCTCTCGCGCGCGTGCGTGCGGTTGGACGAGGAGAGCGAGAGGGGGTTCGACTCCTCGGGTGTACGTGTTTGCATTTGTGCGGACGTCGGCGGCGTGGCCACGGGAGCGACACATAATCGACGGCACGTGCACGGCGACAACACGAGAGACGAGAGTTCAACGAGCGGATTTAGGTGAGGCGGTGTTCGGGGTCGAAGTGGCCGAAAGGTTCGAACTTGGGGTCGATGGCTCGACGACACTCGTGCGCCGTGCGTTGGGGTTCGCGGCGACGGCACGGCGGAATGTCGAGTACGGTCACGGATAGGTGAAGCGGGGGCTCGGCCCCTTGGTTGCATGTGTTTGTGTGCATGCCGAACGCCGATGGCGCGGCCATGGCAGCGACACGAATATGATGGCGTGCACTAGGAAAGGGAACGAGAGAAAAGGAAAACGGCGAGGAACGACCGGCGGCGTTGGTTGGGGACATACGCCGGCGAATGACCTCGCGTGTGCGTGCATCCGACCTAACGGTGAAGCTCCCGGTCAAGCACGACGGCACAGCGGGAAAGAACCGGAGCGGCGAAGACGGGCGGCGGCACGCCGCATTCCGGGCTTGCGGCGGTGTGTGTTTGGCCATGAATCCCCTACCCAGAAAAGGTAGAACATCGGACCCAAGGGAGCACATGTGTGGACAGGTTGCACGGGAGAATTGAGGGATTCAGCCCTCGGGTGTTCGTGCGAGTGCGTGCCGAACGACGGCAGCGCAACGGTGTGGGGGCTCAGTGTGTGGGTGCCGACAGCGAGCCGGAACTCGGCGTGCGCTCGTCGGGACAGGATCAACACGATGCCAAGCGAGGAGCGCGCGCGTTGCGGTAGGCAGCGGCACCTGCAAACGACCGGCTCGGCTCGATGGCCGGCTCTCAAGCGACGGCGGGTCCGCGCGCGGCGGCGCGATGCGGGACGGCGGTCAACAACAAACGACGAGCTCACATGGCTCGGTCCGGCCTCGGCTCAAAGGCCGGGTCCACATCAAGGTGAAGGGGTTTCTCACCTCGCGTTCGGACACGGCGGCGAGGAGGTGGTGACGAGCGACGGAACGGCCTGGAGCGAGAGGAAGCGGGCGGCGCGGTCCATGGCTTCACATCGACGTCTCCCTTGTGCGGCGGCCCCCGCCTTGGCGTCCCCGGGCCGAGGTGGCGAACAACTCGGTGAAGAGGAGGCGGGCGGTTCGGCTCGGTGAAGGGGCGACTTGACTGCTCCGGCTGCGCGCCCCGCACGAGCGTTCCCCCCGTCCGGCGGCTTCGCTGCGGGCCGGCGGCGACGCGCGGCGTCCCGGCCGGCGCGGCGGCCTCGGCTCCTCCACGGGCGGCCTCCAGCGCTCCTCCTTCCGGCCCCTCCTTCACGAACCGCGACATGGTGGCTCGAGCATGACGTCGCAATCCACGCACCATAGCGGCCCCCAGCTTCTCCCTCGCCTCCAGCGCCTCGTTTCTTTTTCTTCCTGAACCGCGACACAGGGAGGGGGCATGGCGCCTACGGGGTGCGCCTCACCCCCGCCGGCTGCCAAGGGCCCGCGCGGGCGGCGGCCCCGGCCTCCCCCATCCCCCCCTTCTTCTTCCACTCCTCCGGCTTCTCCATCTCCCCCACTTCCTCTCCTTCTTGCGGTGGACAGGGAGGACTCCCATGGCGGCGCGGATCAGGGAAGGGTTGGCTGGGGCTGCTACTTGTAGGGGCGGCGCCCTAGGGTTTGGAGCAGTGGCGGATGGTGAGGATTCGATTCAGGGGGTCGCGTGGCCTTCATCCCATGCACCAGCACAGCAGGGAAGGGGCGGCGGCCATGGGGCCGGCGCTGGCGTCGCCCCTGCCTCACGCCCTCCCCACGGTGCGTCACAGGAAGACAGGGAAGGGAGAAAGGAGATAAGGTTGGTGGCTGACCGGCGGGTCCCACACGTAAGTGAAACAATGAGTGGAAGGTGGGCCGGCGGCTTTGGTGGGCTGAAAGGGGCTGGTGGGCTGCGGCTTGGTGAAGGGAAGGAAGGCTTCGGGGTGGTCTAAAGGACTTAGAGTATCGAGTTGAGGCCCAAGCCGCAGATGGTTTTTCCCTATTTTCTAAACACCTAGCTCCTAATTAAACTACGATTCGAATTTGAATTTAGAATTCAAATTTTGAATCCCACACAATTAAGATGCAAAATAAATCCCATAAAATCCAAGGTTCTCACACTAGCATTTTTATAATTCCTAAATTTTATGATTTAGCTCAAATTAAATCTAAGAAATTAGGGAAGGATCGAAGAAGACAGACCTTATATTTTAATCATGCACTCAACTTCAAATCGAAATTTTGAAATCCACATTTTCGCATTGCTAACATTCCGGGAAAAATTCCAGGATGTTACAGGACTCCCCCCTCACAAGAATCTCGTCCCCGAGATTAAGAGGTGACTCCCGATTTTTTTTTTTGAAGAGATGAGAAAACGAAAGAAATGAGTTACTCCATCGTCAAAAAGAGTTAGAGCCGATGCGATCCAACTTAAAATTCTCCGATCGCGGTGGCGAAAGAGTTGGTAACTTTTCCTTTCTTCGGTGGGTAAGCATTCCACAGCTTGCGGATCGGCCGAAGAGTAGACGAGGATGTCCTCCTCCCCGGAGTCGGGGCTTTCGCGGGCATAGCTGCGGTCTTCTTGTCGGGGCACTGGAAGATCTTGCCCAAGCTTGCCACAGGCGAAGCAAGTCGGGGTGAACTCTCTGATGTTGGGTCTTGGAGTGCTTGGCTACGGGCGATTATATCCTCCATTTTGCGGCTGGTAGTCGAAACTCCCTCCTCCTGAGTAGTAGTCGTTGCCTCCTCCGAAGTTGCTTCCTTGTTGGTTAATCCCTGAGCGGAAATTCCCTCTCTTCATGCTGCTTGACCCATCTCTCGACTTCGGTACGATCGGTCGATGTGGTCCCGATCTCCCATCCTCTTCATGTCCTTTATGTGGTCTTCACAACCCTTCTCTCGCCCTCGAGTGCGATGGCGCGGATCACGAGGTGGCGTAGAGAGTTGTGCTCACTTGCCTTCAGTCCTTGGCGAAGGCCGCGGTGAAGACCTCTCAGGAACCAGAACTGCTTCTTCTGTTCGAGGTTGGTGTCCTCGGGAGCGTAGCGCATCATTTTCATGAAGTGGCGCTCGTACTCCTCCACTCTCATCGCACCCTGTGTCATGGTGCAGAACTCTTGAGTCGTTTGGACCATCAGCTCGCTGGGCAAGTACTGCTTGCAGAACTCCAGCCAAGTGATGAAAACTGGGTTCAGGTGGCTGGCGGCGTAGTTGTCCCATCAAGACTAGCAGAACCATCCAGCTGGTGCGCGGTGATGGCGACACACTCCTCACCGGTGTAGACAGTGAGGTCGAGCTTGGTCTCGATTTTCCTCAGCCAGTCATCGGCATCGAGCTGCTTGTCCGAGTAGCCGATGGTGAGGGCCTTCAGGCAGATGAACTCCTCGATTTCTTCGTGAGTTCCTCCCCCGGCGGGGCATTGCGGATTCCACCATTGCCTCGGTACTCCATGGTTTCCGCCATCATCTGCATCAGCTGAGTCTGCAGGGCCATCACGTCCACCAAGTTGGGTGGTGGCGGTGGCAGTACCGCTCCGTCTCTCGGCCGGCCTTACTCCGGTTCGGGCTCCGCTTCCTCCTCTTCGTCATCAGCTTCAGGGTCCTCGGGTGGCGGTGGCGGTGGCACGGCCACGACCCTGTGGAACTTCCTCTTCCTTGGCAGCTTCTTCAAAGCGTGCCAGCAAGCGACCCGACCTTCGGATTGATATCCTTTTGAAAAACATGACCAGGGAAACAAAACTCTAGACAACGTCACTCACCAACCAATGAGTCAGACACAAACATGAAAATATCGCTAATTATACATCCTATCACTCAATGGGAAGATGCATTAAAACACAATAAACTCCATTAAGAGCCAAACACTCAGCAAACATGATAGATACACATATAAGCTTCCTCGAGGGTGACTCGGGCCTCGTGAGGTCGCGAGCACCTCAACGATCTAGTTTATTGCTAAAAGATCTCCGAGGGGTTGTGCCTAGTATGGTGTTTCAACACTCGCTCCACATCATCGTGTTCGGGACAAGTTCCCGACCAAAGGTCGTGTCCTCGCGAGAAAGATTGAAGCTCGTAGGTAAGAAAGAAGCTTTAAAAAGGGGAAAGCTTTTATAAAATAATTCAAGGGGTTTATATAGAGGAAGGAAACGTATAGAATCCTTATTTACTATCGGCCATTTCTAGGGATACGTGCTACGGTCAAGTACGGCTCGATACCACTCGAAACGACCCCGGATTTTCGGTGAGGAAAACCCGAGTCCTCGTACCTTTGCGATAGTCCCGAGATCGCAGCTATCGCGTACGGATCTCATCACAAAGAGTAAATCACAACCGTACATCGCATCACACAAATATTAGTACATAATTTATTACATATCCGGAATGGAGTACAACATTACAAGCCTCAAGGTCGAATCGGAGTAAAATTCTATGCGGCGGTAGCTAGCATCTCGGATGGGTCTCCATCTTCGTTCTTCACGCCCACAGGCATCCTTGAGCAAAGCGACGTATCCCTCGCCGTACCATCCGTCAATGTTGTTGTCAAAGTCGAGCTCGCAACCCGCACACTCAAAGTCTATCCCCAAGGAGTGGGATAGGTTCACGTCACCGATCGTATGCGGCTTTAAGTGGCCTATCTTCTAAAGGGTAAGAAAAGAGGCAAGGTAGAAGCTCGGGTTTCCTATGCGGCGCAGCGACAAAGCATAAAACGAAATCATCTCCGTATAGGTCCCAAACCAATCTCTCAAACACAGCTCGGAACCACCTGGTACCCCAGGGCCCCGTCTCCACAACCTATCTCCATCTAGGGTCGATGCGAGAACTTCCTCTCCTCGCACCTCAATGATTGCAATCGGATCGACGAGGTAGAGGGAGCCACTCTCCTCTAACCGACTGCAACCACGGCTCACCACACTCTCAACTACGGGGGGGAGGTAGAAATCCCAAAACATGAGGAACGAACATGTCTTCAAGGTTTGTCCATGACCGAGGACGCGGCTATACGTATAGATCAAAACTCTGCAGAGCGTGTACACATGTACCCAACTCGGGATGGTACCCGACGGTGATCAACCAACCGAGCCCATCCTACCGTGCGAACTCTCGGTAGTTACGATCCCATCCTGCATCCGGCCCTCAAAGCGATTCCCCTCGCAAAGGGAATTGCACCGGAACTGTGAAATGCTCCCGTGTGGCCACACGGGAGACGCTCTGAGAGGGTGGTCTCACCTCCACCGCTCCCCCACAGATACCCTCTATCCTTCCTAAGCAGGTATGGTTCCGTACTTGCCGAGCTCAACTCGGCCCTATCCCCACTCTCGGCGAGGTGGTGTGTACGAAAGTCCTATCGACAAGTTGATCCACTCGCTTTCAGACCGGGGCAAGCTCATGTCCTCCATCCGCAAGTAAAACCCCAACACCTAGGCTCCGAAAACCGTCAAAGCAGGAATACACTGAGGAGTGCATTCCTATCCCCGATCCCAGATCGGTTGTTTCGAGCTCACCCCCGCCAAAGTACCCAAAACGCCTTCTCCTGCCGGTTTTACCCCACTCACGCCAAGAACCACTATTCCCATCCCAAACACATGCATCGCGAAGCTCGCCGCATATACCCGCTTATATACACATATATAGTAGTAGGGCAATCAAGGACGGGATAATAAAGGTAGGCGATGCAAGGTTCATCATCATGCATTTAAAGTAAAGCGCTAGCATTCTACATAGCAATGTCTAATAGGTATTTCGAATCGGTCGGGCGTGAACACCCGCGTGCGAGTAGTCGTTGGTGACGTAGTCGTCGTTGTAGTCGATCTCCGAGCTCGGCTCCCCGGCTCCAACCTGTTCCTATTAACGCGCAATTAAAATAAAGGCGGGTCCTATTGCAATTAACCCCAAATGAACAACAATTAAGAGCCAAAAGAGAGCGAACACTAGCCTAACACGAGTTTATAATTTTAGAAGAGCTTTGGAAAAGGTTTCACAATTTTCGGAGTTGAAATGAGTTTTCTAGGATTTTCCAAAGACAAAATAGATTTCCGAAATTAAAATACGCATACACAATACACTTAACTATAAGCTAACCAGCGGCAAGCTCAAAAGGGCTCTAAGCTATCTACAAGTCGGGCCGCAAGCTAGCTCTTCGAGCTCACATGGCTGCCACATAGGTAGCTATAAGCTGACCCATGCACAAGTGGCTGCCCACATGGCTGAAGGTGTGGCTGCCACAAACGATCTCGGTCGGATCTGCTGCGGCTCGCAGCTGAGCGGCAGAGGTGTGGTGTTTTTGAGGTTGGTCGACCGCACTAGATCCGACAGGATCCACTACGGTAACGAAGGCGTGCGGGCGCGTGTGTGCATCTATTTCCTACGGGGCTCTGGCGTGGGCGCCAGGTGCTCGATGGTAAGTCCCAGAGGAGCGACGGGTGGAAAGGGGCTCGTCGGCGGCGAGGTTGGTCGGTGACTCGACCTCACGCAACTCGACGCGGCTCGGGTACACCTAGGGATTCATCTAGGCAAAGAAAAGGGCTGCTTTGGTTGGAAACTCGACCCGACGGTGACGGAGAGCAGCTTGGCGCGCGGAGCAAAGTAGAAGGTTTCGACGACAAGGCTAGGGTGGTCGGCATCGATGAGGTTGTATGTGCTCGCGTGCTTGAGAGCGAACGCGTACACGAGTTGGTTCGGCGCTCGCGCGCCTCGGTAGAAATGATGCTCTTGATGACGGGGTTCCGGTCACGACAGGCTGAGCGACGGTCAGGTTCGGCTCACACGCGTGAGCGTGTTCACCGGACTCGAGCCAGGAGAGCAAAGGCGATAGCTTGGTCGAGCGCTTGCACGAGCGTGCGCCGTGAGATGAAGCTTCCAAACGAGCACGGCGGCGCGATGGTAAACGGCTCGGTGCGGCTTGAACTCCGCGGCGTCGCGACCGGGGTGTCCGCGGCGGCATGGCGGCTCACTTGCGAGGGCGTGCGTGCGCGTGAACATGCGCGTGCACCGCTTGGACAGAAGAGCGGGGGCTCGACTCCCGCGGGTGCGGGTGTACGTGGAGCGGAATGCCGGCGGCGAAAGAGAGCAGCCCGGTGCGGACAAGGTCGGGCAGCGAGGTTCGATAAGGGAGGCGCGAACGCCTCGACACGTGCTAGATCGCGTCTTGGTTTCGCTGGAATGCGGAGAAGAAGCGTGCGCGGTGGTGAGCATTGGCCGGCCAAAGGCGGCATCCATGTCCTCACCTGAGCGCGCAGGCAAGAAGGTGGCTTGGCCACGGCGGCGAGCTCCGCGGTGGCACACCGGGGTGTTCGCCTACGTGCGTACGTGTGGACGAACACGAGCACCGACTCTGGCCCGACGCTCATGCGCCTAGGCGGAAAGACGTCCTCGACGGCGAGGTGAAGTAGAGAGACGGGGTGGTCGCGATCTGGATGCTTTGGTTTCGCTCGAGGTGGGGAAGGCGACGACCGGGTTGGCGCGGGTGAGTGCGCGTGGCTCGGCCACGACGGCGATAGCAAGAAGGACGGCGACGCAGCTCGCGACAAGGGCAAAGCCCCGGCGACGAAGACGGCTCGGCGGCGCGGTTCCTCGCGCAGCGTCGACGTCCCTCACACGGGCACGTGTGCGCACGGTTAGACAAGGCAAGACACTGAGCATGAAAAGAGACGCTAGGGCACCGATAGGGTAGAGAGAAGAGCGGTCTTGTCCAGCGTCAACCCTCGGCGACGAGGTCGCGGGTCGGACGGGAGACAGAGATCCCCGGCGGTGGACAAAGTGCCGGCGAGACGACGGAACGAGAGGTGAAAGTGCCAGCATGCGAACAGAGCATCAACAGCTCGCCCGACAAGCACCAGGGCGTGGTACGGGCGACACGCGCGCCGTGCGGTCGTGAGACTAGGTGTAGCGCGGCGAGGTGGGGCGACACGTCGACAAGGACTAGGGCGTCCACGCCGGCGTGCTCGCTCTCTCGCGCGCGTGCGTGCGGTTGGACGAGGAGAGCGAGAGGGGTTCGACTCCTCGGGTGTACGTGTTTGCATTTGTGCGGACGTCGGCGCGTGGCCACGGGAGCGACACATAATCGACGGCACGTGCACGGCGACAACACGAGACGAGAGTTCAACGAGCGGATTTAGGCGAGGCGGTGTTCGGGGTCGAAGTGGCCGAAAGGTTCGAACTTGGGGTCGATGGCTCGACGACACTCGTGCGCCGTGCGTTGGGGTTCGCGGCGACGCGCACGGCGGAATGTCGAGTACGGTCACGGATAGGTGAAGCGGGGGCTCGGCCCCTTGGTTGCATGTGTTTGTGTGCGTGCCGAACGCCGATGGCGCGGCCATGGCGCGACACGAATATGATGGCGTGCACTAGGCAAGGGAACGAGAGAAAAGGAAAACGGCGAGGAACGACCCGGCGGCGTTGGTTGGGGACATACGCCGGCGAATGACCCTCGCGTGTGCGTGCATCCGACCTAACGGTGAAGTTCCCCGGTCAAGCACGACGGCACGGCGGGGAAAGAACCAGAGCGGCGAAGACAGGCCGGCGGCACCGGCATTCCGGGCTCGCGGCGGTGTGTGTTTGGCCATGAATCCCCTACCCAGAAAAGGTAGAACTTCGGACCCAGGGGAGCACATGTGTGGACAGGTTGCACGGGAGAATTGAGGGATTCAGCCCTCGGGTGTTCGTGCGAGTGCGTGCCGAACGACGGCGGCGCAACGGTGTGGGTGCTCAGTGTGTGGGTGCCGACAGCGAGCCGGAACTCGGCGTGCGCTCGTCGGGACAAGATCAACACGATGCAAGCAAGGAGCGCGCGCGTTGCGGTAGGCAGCGGCACCTGCAAACGACCGGCTCGGCTCGATGGCCGGCTCTCAAGCGACGGCGGGTATGCGCGGCGGCGCGATGCGGGACGGCGGTCAACAACAAACGGGCCGAGCTCACATGGCTCGGTCCGGCCCTCGGCTCGAAGGCCGGGTCCACATCAAGGTGAAGGGGTTTCTCACCTCGCGTTCTGGACACGGCGGCGAGGAGGTGGTGACGAGCAGCGGAACGGCCTGGAGCAGAGGAAGCAGGGCGGCGCGGTCCATGGCTTCACATCGACGTCTCCCTTGTGCAGCAGCCCCGCGCCTTGGCGTCCCAGCGAGGCGGCGAACAGCTCGGTGAAGAGGAGGCAGGCGGTTCGGCTCGGTGAAGGGGCGACTTGACCTGCTCCGCTCGCGGCCCCCCCGCACGAGCGTTCCCCCGTCCGGCGGCCTTCGCCCGCAGCGCGGCGGCGACGCGGCTCGTCCAGCAGCGCGGTGGCCTCGGCTCCTCCACGGGCGGGCCTCCGCGCTCCTCCTTCCGGCCCCTCCTTCACGAACCGCGACATGGTGGCTCGAGCACGTCGTCGCAATCCACGCACCATAGTGCCCCCCGCCTTCTCCCCTCGCCTCCGGCCGCCTCCTTTCTTTTTCTTCCCCGAACGGCGACACGGGGAGGGGGCATGGCGCTGCGCGGGTGCGCCCTCACCCCCGCCGGCTGCCAAGGGCCCGGCGCCGGGGCGGCGGCCCTGGCCTCCCCCATCCCCCCTTCTTCTTCCACTCCTCTGGCTTCTCCATCTCCCCCCACTTCCTCTCCTTCTTGCGGTGGACAGGGAGGACTCCCATGGCGGCGCGGATCAGGGAAGGGTTGGCTGGGGCTGCTACTTGTAGGGGCGGCGCCCTAGGGTTTGGAGCAGTGGCGGATGGTGAGGATTCGATTCAGGGGGTCGCGTGGCCTTCATCCCGCGCGCCAGCACAGCAGGGAAGGGGCGGCGGCCATGGGGCCGGCGCTGGCGTCGCCCCTGCCTCACGCCCTCCCCACGGTGCGTCACAGGAAGACAGGGAAGGGAGAAAGGAGATAAGGTTGGTGGCTGACCGGCGGGTCCCACACGTAAGTGAAACAATGAGTGGAAGGTGGGCCGGCGGCTTTGGTGGGCTGAAAGGGGCTGGTGGGCTGCGGCTTGGTGAAGGGAAGGAAGGCTTCGGGGTGGTCTAAAGGACTTAGAGTATTGAGTTGAGGCCCAAGGCAAGAGAAGGTTTTTCCCTATTTTCTAAACACCTAGCTCCTAATTAAACTACGATTCGAATTTGAATTTAGAATTCAAATTTTGAATCCCACACAATTAAGATGCAAAATAAATCCCATAAAATCCAAGGTTCTCACACTAGCATTTTTATAATTCCTAAATTTTATGATTTAGCTCAAATTAAATCTAAGAAATTAGGGAAGGATCGAAGAAGACAACCTTTATATTTTAATCATGCACTCAACTTCAAATCGAAATTTTGAAATCCACATTTTCGCATTGCTAACATTCCGGGAAAAATTCCGGGATGTTACGGCCGTGCCGCCGTCGGTACCGGCATTAAGGCTCTTGGCGAGGTGAGCCGTCTGCATGGCCGCCAGCTGTTGTATTTTGCGTGACGTGGAGATTCGCCCCTCCATATGCGTCGGTGGCGTTGCTCGAGTCGTGCGTCCGGGCCCACGCACTAGTCGGAGCCGGACTTGTCGTGTGAGGCGGAGACTTGTCGTGCGAGGTGGAGACTTGTCGTGCGAGGCGGAGACTTCTCGTGCGAGGCGGAGACTTCTCGTGCGAGGGTTCCTCTATTGGGAAACTGGTCGGAGGTGAAGCCAACTGGTTGAAGACTGGACGTCTTGCCAGTGAGGGTCTTCACGAAGATCTGGATACCACCACGTAAGCGGAGCTCCGGGTGTACGGTGGACTTCTTCTAGATGTTGTAGTCAGCAAGGGTACGACCATCCTCAAGCTGCTTGCCAGCGAACGGAGGACTCCACCTTGAGGGTAATGGTCTTGCTGTCTTATGAGAGATAATCTCGCCGTCGAAGGGGGCCCTAATCCGGGCCCTCGTCACTACCCTATTCATCATTTGCTAAATGCGTTAAAGGAATTGGTATGAGAAGACTTAGAGATTTGCAGAAAACAGGGGGAGAATCACATTAAAATATAACCTACATAAAATATCACATTACACTCTTTTCTTTCTATGAGTTTTACTCTTAAGGAGTTTTCTCACATAAAGTTTTTAATGAGGTAATGTCAACACATGATAACTGTCATATTATCTATTTTTCCTCACAGAAGTTTTTCAAAGATAATATATGACATTTTGATCTTTGATCAAATTGTCTTTAGACTAAGTCTTTAGGTTTACTTGAAGGGTCTACAGACATTGGGAATTATACATATCATGGAGTTTCTCCTTATTTTCCCACTGGGTTTGTAAGGAGTTTTACCAGATATACCTATATACTTTGGTTTTTTTCCCACAGGGTTTTCCAAAGCTTTCAAGAATACGATTGACAATCCAATATCAAAGATTCTACATTTTTAAACGGTGCCTACACGAGATCAATTGATCAAGGGGGAGTGTTGAGATTAATTAGAGTTAATTAATTAGTGATCAATAGATAAATATAGTTAATTAGTGGTAGGATTAGCATTAGCCAACATGCATCGTACAAGGCACGAAAGCCTCTACCGAAGAGGCATCGTCAGGACCAAGGCACCGTTTCGCCCATTGGCAGTTGCCAATTACTATAGCATAAATACTTGTATTACTGTACACAGATTGACAATCATCATTATCATTTTCACTCGCAACACTAACTTCCACACATGATTCTGATAGAAATGTGTATGTTCATAGTAAATGTCGACCGTAATTTAACATATTACCTCATAGAAGAACGTGTCACCATCCATGTACCTAACTTCCCCTCTCACACATGAACATGGATGGTCATTCCCGTTAAAACAGAGTGAGGAGAAGAACGTGTCACCTTTGTGTCATGTATCTTTTTTCAAAAAAAAAGAGGAATGCAATATATATTAAGTAAACGTGTTGCATAGAGAAATGTGTATGTTCATATTTTTTTCCTCATGCAGTGATGCAGATGCAGAGGTTTCATTTTTTTTAAAATGTAGATATTCATTTACAAAGAAGGATGTAGATGCAGATATCAAAATGCAGATATTCCGTAAAAAAATCCGTCACCTGGTGTGTTTGACATATCTTGGGCTCCAGATCTTTGGATGGCAGAAGCTGAAGTTGCACCAAACGACACAAGAACGATCAGCTCCGACGTCGGAGCCCCCACAATCCCGCTCTCTGGAAGCATTCAGAGGAGGGGGGAGCCGATCTGTCGGTGCGGAATATGGTCCCGACACTAACCAAGAGATAACGCCTAAGTCTATCCCTCTATGGTCGATGCTAAGCAACAAATGACACAAGGTTTATCCTGGTTCCGGCCGAGGGGGCCGTACGTCCGAAAGCAGCGGTGGCGTGCTCGTGGCACTATATTGCTCGGCACCGGGGTGCTTGTAGTGGGGCAAGTACAAGCAAGGTGGGAGAAGAAGCGTGGCTTCTAAGTCCCTGGTGAGTGGCTGGAGATGTGATGGGAGAATATGAGAGAGTGAGTGCACAATGCGCCGTGTTCCTCTCGGGTTCGTCCCCCGCGGGCCGGGGGCTCGCTTCCCCTTTTATAGGCCAAGGGGGCGGCGAGTTACATGCACGCCGCGCTACCTAGCTACGTGTAGGAGCACCTCGTGCTACAGTGTAGAGCGGGCGATCGTCCGGACGATCCATGCTGCGATCCGGCCACGATGGCCTACTTCGTTCCCGAACGCGGGCGGTTCGAGGGTAGGGAGGCGGCGGACGGTGATGGCGTTCTCTCGGTAGGCTTCGAGGGAGGTGCCGATGATGACCGGTACGGGGTACAGGGAGCGGCGGCGAACGGCGTTCCTTCCCAATGAGCTCGCGGTGGCGGAGTGGTTGCCGCAAGCAGGTGCTTGGGCGTGCGCCGCGGAGTCGGGCGTGCGCCCGCATGCGTGGGTACGGCGGCCGCGCCGTGCGCTGGCCGGGATGGCCGTCCACCGCCTAGCGCCCCTTACCCAACCCGCAAGGTCACGGGAAAGTGGAATCGAGGGTGCGCCCGGCCCCTTTCGAGGGTCGGGCGCGTTAGCCGTACAGGCCGGCGTGCGCACGGTGTCACGGGACCGACACCGCCGTACCGCACCGGTCCATCCCACGCGGGCGGGGATGGGCTCCTTCCCCGGGGAGTTGGTGCGGCGGCACGGGGCGTGAGCCCCGGCGCATGATGGCGCCGTCTCGCGGCGTCGGGCGCAAATGCCCGAGTACGGGGCCGGCGCACGCGTGCGGGGCGCCCGTGATCGTGGCGGGCCCCGCCGAGGGCGGAGCGGACCCTCGAGCGAGGCGGGACTCGCTCGAGGGGGAGCGCGCCCTCGAGCGGGGCGGGACCGCTCGAGGGAAGGGCCGCCCCTCGAGCGGGGCGGAACCCGTTCGAGGAGGGAGTTGCCCCTCGAACGGGGCGGAGCCCGTTCGAGGAGGAGAGCATGCCCTCGGCGAGGCGGAGCCTCGCTCGAGGGGTCTTCCTAGGCGGGCCGCCTTGGTGGGCCTCCGAAGTCTTGCCGCATGGGCCGTATCCCGCATGGTTAGTTTCCCGCATGGTTAGGCTTAGCTTATGTTGATGCAGAATTTGGATAGGGGTTCCCCCATTGTTTGAGGGGACCCTTAGGGCGGTCCCCGACAAGCAGCCCCCGAGCATCCGCGGGTTCGCCATTGAGGCTCCCGCGGATGCCGGAACCTACCGATAGGACGTTCTTCCCTCCTTGTTTGCGAACGCTATCCGTGGGGCCGCGTCGGCCGGACCCGCGGGTCTAGCCCCCGAAGCCCCGCAGAGTGTGGGCTCTCCCCGCAGGGGTTAACCGCGAGCAATTCGGTCGAAAGGCGTGGCACATATGCCAACCGGCATCGACGGTATTTCAGCCGCATCGGGGGTGCACGCTCCCCCCGTCACCGTCTCCCGGCGGGTGCAATTCCAAGGAGGTGTAGCCGTGCGCCAAGCCCCCGAGCCTTGGCCCCGTTCGAGGCGATCGGGTCGAGCCCGACGACTTGTTTTTTATCGCGCCCTCGCCGTCCCTCCGCGGGTCGGGAGGTGAGGTTTCCACGACTCCCATCGAGCGGGTCGCGAATCGCGGATTCCTCTTCGAGCCGCTAGCGGGTGGTTCAAGTGGACGTCCATGCCCCGTTCGATAAGGGTAGGCCGTGCGGTCCGGAGACACGTCCATGGAAGCGCTTGCGTGGGTTTGCTAGGTGGGGCTCGGTCCCGTTCGCTAGGGACCGAGGGCGCGGAAGCTCTCCCTCGGTGGGATCCCCCCCGCTAGGCCGCCCTCGCCGGCTCTCGAACACGACATGTGGGGCACCCTCGAGCCGACGGGCTCGGGGTACGGCTCGAATGCGCGTGCCCTCGTCGTCCCTAACTCTGAGATCTGGGGCGCCTGTTCGAACCCGTCGAGGGTCAGGCTTCGAACCCCCGACCGCAAGGCCGTGCGGGGCCGTGCCTTGGCCGGCCCCGTCTTTTCACGTTTGCGGCCGTCGAGGGGTCCGGGCGTACCGCCCTCGAGGTGCTTGTTGGCGGCGTGGCGCGGTATGAGTGCTTTCGGTTCCGCTCTATTTCAAGCGTGACCTCGGCGATCCTCTCACGCGCATGCCTTCTTTCGCAGGGTTGACATCGTCTCGAGTTGGGGGTCATGCCGCTCGAGGGTCCTACGTGGCATGGGTGCCCGCGGTGGTCCGTTCTACATCGAGCAGTCCCGGCGACCTTCTCACGCCGATATCCCATCGAGGGTCGCCTTGTTTCGAGTTGAGGGTCATGCCGCTCGAGGGCTTCACGTGGCATGGGTGCCCGCGGCCGCTCGCTCTACACCGAGCAGTCCCGGCGACCTTCTCACGCCGTCATCCATCGAGGGTCACCTTTGTCTCGAGCCGAGGATTCGCCTCGCTCGAGGGCTCTCCTTGCTTGGCAAGGGGCCCGGCATTTAATTGCCCCCGCGGGGCGTGGCCGCGGGTTTTGCGGCGCGGGCGCGCCTTTTAGGCGCCGCGGCCGCGCGCGCGCGCGCGTAGTGGGCGACGTGGCCGGCGGACGTGACGGTTTCGCCTCGGTCGCCGCCGGTCTCGCCGTAATGATGACCCGCCCGCAAGTGTTAGAGTCGCCGCCAGCCGTGGTGGGGCCCGCCCGTCGACGCGATGGAAAGATTCCTGCGAGCATCGTTGGCGAGGCGTTCGCTCCGGAGAACTCGCCGGTTGCCTATAAACCGCGGTGAGGAAGGGACGGTGGTTTTTTTACCTTGGCTCCTCACCGTTTTCGGTCCTCCGTCCCTTCGCCTTCGTACTGCTCTCGCCACCGCGCGGTTTCGCTGCTTAGAGCTTTTTTCTCGCTTCCTTGTCCTCCGCCCTCGCACCTGTTCGTCCTCCCTTATGGCGCCGCCTCAGCTTCCGATTAGGGTCCTGGAGCCATACGCATGGGAGAAGTCGACCGTGACCCGGCTCGCCCTGGGCGAGCTGGTCGCCGCCGGCCAGCTCTCGGCCAACGAAGAAGGGCGCCCGGCGGAGTGGATCGTGCCGCCATCGTCACACCTTGAGCCCAATCCGCCGAGGGCTACGTGGTGAGCTTCCTCCGCTACCACGAGCGCGGCTTCAACGCGCCGCCGAGCACATTCATGCGGGCATTGTGCTACCACTATGGAGTGGAGCCGCACAATTTCGCCCCCAACGCTATCTCGCGCAGCGGCCACGTTCGTGGGCGTCCCGCGAAGGGGTACCCGGGGGATCCCGCCAATTGGGAGCTCGGGTACACCTCTTCCGCGCGGAGCTCATCACGCAGCCCCACGTCGGAGCCGAGGGACCCCGCGCGCGCGGTGCGCGCGCGGCGGGATGTCGCTCGGGCCGGGGGCAGCTCAAGGAGTTCTACATCCCCCCCGCACCATGACGACGAACAACGCCGGCCGGGAGCGGGGATGGTTTTATCCGCGCAACGCCGAGCCCGGCCTTCCTCCCTACACCGGCCGGTGTTCAAGAAGAGGCCGGACCGCCGGGGCTACGGGTTGCCCACGGCCAACCATCGGGCGCGCCGGGGGTCCGTCCCTCGCCGCCTTGCGCCGGCCGGGCGAGGGAAGGGCTCAACGCGATGGGCGTCCTCGCCTTTCTTCATCACCGCGAGTCGTGCCGTTGATGGAGAGGCCCCTCTCGCATCTTCGAGATGACGGAGGCGGCCAACCCCGTCGACACGGCGAGGTCGCGGATGCTCCCGACGCCGCCGGAGCGGCCGTACGCGCTCACCCCGGCGCGGAGTGCCGTCGACACCGGGACGCCGCCACCGCGGGCTCGGACCCCGTGGGATATCGAGATGCTCCCCACGGGCCCGCCGCGTGAGTAGAGTTCCCGATTTCGCTTCCATCCTTGGTCTTGTTTTTGATTTCGACGCGCCATTGTTACTCTTGCGCGCGGCCCGGTGCGCTTCAATGCCGCCAAGTCCGTTCCACCCACCCCCGACTCCCCGTGCGCTCGGCGGGGCGCGGCGGGGAGCGAGCGAGGAGCGGGCGGCGCGCGTACGGGAACACGCAAGGCGGCGCCAAGCGCGCCGCGACGCACGGTCCGCGGAATATCGGCGGCGGGAGGAGCCGGGGCTCTCCTCCCCGGGACATCGAGGGAGCCCTCGTCCTCGGACCGGGACGAGGAGGAAGAGTCCGAGGGGGAGGGCCCCTCGCACGGTGGCGCCCGCGCCCCCGTCGCCGGATCTCGCGCCGGCGTCGGGGGGTGGCTTTGCTCGGGGCGGGCGCGTCGGCGTCCGCCGCCGGGCGCTCGTCGTCGGGGCGGCACGCGCCGCGGGGTGGCCGCGCGCGCCACGGAGGCGCGCGCGGCGGACGTGCCCCCGCGCGCGCGTCAAGCGTGCCCGCGCGTGGCGGGACCGCGTCCGCGCGCGCGGCGTCCTCGTCGAGGGGCGCGTCGGTGGGCGCGCCCGCGCGCGGGGCTAGCGTGCCCCCGCGCGTGGTGGCGGCGTCGGACGCGCCCACGCGTGAGGTGGGCGTGCCCGCGCGTGCGGCGGCGCCGTCGGGGAGGTGCCGCGCGCGGCGCGGCCCCCCGCGCCGGCCTCGTCGGAGGCCTCGAGGAAAAGGAAGCGGGCCTTTTCCTCCGCAAGGTAAGGAACCCGTTCTTCCTTTGCTTTGCCTTAATTTGCTGGTTATTAGACGCTCTAATCCTCCGTTCGTGTTTCCGCAGGGCGGTGCCAACCGTCCCTCCTCTTGCACCGGCCAAGGTGCTGAGGACGGACGCGTCGATCCCCACCCGGCGGCGTTCGTCGAGGGGGTCGCGCCCAGGAACGGCGCGGCGGCGGCGGCACGAGCGCGCAGGGCCCGGCCGGGGGCTTCGAGGTCCCCGGCCGGTGGATCAACCCCGCCGCGGCGCAGCCCCGCAGGTCGCCGGGGGCGGCCGGCGCCGGCCGCCATGGAGGCGCGGCCGCAACGGCGGCTACGGTGGGGGTGCCACCCGCGGTGGCGGCCACCGCGGAGGGAGGCGGAGCGGGCGCAACCTCGCGGGAGCGCCCGCGGACGTGGCGGCGCGGACGGAGGTGGCGGCAACGGCGCCACAACGGCGCGCCGCGGCCGCGGAGGCGCGGGGAGGCGCCGGCGGAGGCGGAGCGGCGGCTCCGCCCCGCCGCCGGTCTCCGGCGGAGGTGGTGGAGCTCTCGGATGACTCCTCGCCGCCCGGGTGGAACCGGTGGGCCGGGGCCCACAAACTCTCCCCGAGCCCCAGGGAGAGGGCCCTCGTGAGGCGACACGAGGGTCACATGATAGTGGGGGGCCGAGGGCACGACGCCGAGGCCTCATCCTCCCATGCCGGTCGCCCCGCCCGGTGGGAGGGGCCGTGGAGGATCCCCCGGCGTTCGGCCGACGCCCGCAGGGAGCAGGAGCTCGGGGCGAGCTCCCCGAGCCACGGCGCCCACGCTCAACCGCGCGTTGAACGAAGCGCCGCGGGTCCACGGCGGCCCGGCCCGGGATCGTCTTCCGTGTGAGCCACGGTTGCTCGTCTCCCTTCCTTATTTCGTTTTCGCGTGCCGCATTCAAGCCTTGATACTTGCGAGATTCGATGTGTGGATGCCGTGAGCTCGAGCGCCGCGCTCGTGAAAAGTATAGCGCGTTCGACCGGGTGAACGCCGAGGCCCGCCAGGCTCCGGGAGCGATGCGGCGCTTTCGACGCGCTTGCGGAAGCTCTTAGGACGCCGGACACCGGGCCGGTCTGCACGGCGATGGCGTGGTGCGACGTGCTTCCCGAGAGCTCGGGGGCGGACGCGGCGCGTGACTCGAGTCTCGGGCGGATCCGCGCGCCCCTCGTCGATCGTGACGAGGCGCCGTGGAATGCGCGCGAGGACACGGACAAGACGCGGACGCCGGCCGCCACCCCGGGAGGCGGAGGTGGCCACCGCTCGCGCCGAGGCCCGGGGAGCTCCGCACGTCGCTCGAGGGGGCGCAGCGCGGCAGCCGCCGCGGGCCGAGGAGCCGGCGCGCGGGCCGGAGCGCCGCGCGCAAGGAGGCCGACGACCCGAAGGCCGCCCTCGACGTCAAGGCCGCGGCTCTCGTCGCCGCCGAGGGGCGCTCCGGCAAGAGCGCATCGCCCGCCGTGGGCCGAGGGGCGGCTCCAGCAGGAGCAGGCTGCCCTTGGCGACGCCCGGACGGCGCTGGAGCGGGAGCGTGTTGCTCGCGAGGCGGCGGAGAAGTCGCTGGAGGAGCGGAACGCCGCATTCTCCGAGGTTGAGGATGAGGCGTTGACGCTCAGCATCAGCAATGCCGCCCAAGAGATGGCCCTCGTCGAGCAAGGCGAGACCGTCCAGAGCCTCGAGGCGGCGCTTGAGTCCGCGCGCCGCGACCTCGATCTGGGGAGGAGACAAATCGAAGGTAAGCTATTGTCTGACCCTTCGCTCGTTAGTTTTTGCTTTAGAGGGTTCGTTTCCCCCTTTTCGATTTCTTGTCGTCTCGTCGCTCCCGGCTTGCGCACCGCCCGGGACACGCCGGCCGGCGGGCCGAGGCCCCGCAAGCCTCCTACAACTCCTCCGAGCGGAGCCGCAGAGGCCGCGCGGACGCGGCCCTCGAGACCCGTCGCGTCGTCGAGGAAGGCGATGCCCGGGCCGGCGGCCTCGGCCGGCCGCCGCCTACGCGCCCTCGGTGGCCACGCTCACGGGGCGGGTGCGTCGGGCGTTGCACCCCGGGCGTGCGAAGGCCCTCGGAGTGGTGCGATCCCACTACGAGGTCAACCTCGAGGCGGTAGCGGAAGGCTACATCGTGCCCGAGGGCGTCGAGGACGAGGTGGCCATGGAGCGTGCGGACGCGCTTGCCGCCGACGCCGCCGAGTCGCTCGCCGAGGCCTTCGAAGAGTTCCTCTTCCCGACGCCGCCGATGCCGCCGCTCCACCCGCCCCGAAAGCACCCGGGCGCTAGGCCCATTTTTTGTTTATGTGTGTCAGAACTCTGGCCTCGTGGCCTCTTGTAAACAAACAAGTAGTTTCGTGAACATGGTCGCTTTATAAATGAAATCGCTTGCTTATTGCGCTTTTTGCTTCTTCTTCTTCCTGAGTAGATTCTAGTTAGGGGAGTCCGCCTTTCGCAGGGGCCCGCTGGGTTGGGGGCGAGAGAGACGGGCCATAGCCGCGCGGCGTAGGCTGTCTCTGGCTCGCGCGCTCCTTCCGCTGTGCCGCCTACGCCCTGTTCGAATCATGGCTCGAGGTTGAAGTGGGGAACAAACTTAGCGCGTGTTATTACGTTTTTTGCGCGAAAAAAATGGGACCATTTGGGGGGGTGCCCCCCCGCAGTAGCCCCCGAGGGTAACTTGGGTTTCAGGGGAAAGCCGAGTTGCCCTTTTATTATACTTGGAGTATTTACATAGGTGACACCAACTGGGGCGTTGGCCGTGTATTTGTACAACAGAAAATATTTGGAAATCCTAGCTAAGGGTAGAAGCGACGTAGGCGTTGGATGTTCCAAGCGTTGGTGAGTTCTTCGCCGTCCTCGTTGGCAAGCTTGTACGTGCCTCGGTTTGAGCACCTTCACCACGACGTAGGGTCCCTCCCATGGGGGCGATAGCTTGTGGCGCCCTCGGTTGTCTTGGCGTAGCCTTAGGACCAAATCCCCCTCCGCCCCGAAATCCCTCCGACGTATCTTGCGCGCTTGGTAGCGCCGTAGGGACCGTTGATATCTTGCGGAGTGCATCAACGCCATGAGGCGTACTTCGTCCGGCCGATCCGGCGAGTCCTCGCGGGCTCGCCGGTTAGCATCCTCGTTGTAGCCTCGAACTTTGGGCGACCCGTATTCCGCATCCGTGGGGAGGACGGCCTCCGCGCCGTGGACTAGGAAAAACGGGGTGAACCCGGTGGCTCGCTTGGGGTAGTCCTTAGGCTCCACACGACCGCCGGCGTTCTTGGAGCCATTTCCGCCGCATTTGTTGAGCTGGTCGAAAATCCTCGGGTTTGAGGCCCCGTAGGATCATGCCGTTGGCACGTTCTACTTGGCCGTTGGTCCGTGGGTGTGCCACGACTGCCCAATCCACGCGGATGTGGAACTTGCCGCGTAATTCCAAGAACTTCCGGCCCGTGAACCGGGACCCGTTGTCCGTGATGATGGAGTTTGGCACTCCAAAGCGGTAGACGATGTCCGTGAAGAACGTGACCGCCCTCGCTCGCCCTCGGATTCGTAATGGGGCGCACCTCCACCCACTTGGAGAACTTGTCAATTGCAACCAGCAGGGGGTGAAGCCCCCCGGCGCCTTCCGCGGGGGCCCGACGATGTCCAACCCCCACACGGCGAACGGCCATGTTACGGGGATTGTTTGCGCAGCGTGAGCCGGCAAGTTGGTCTCGCGAGCGTAGAACCGGCACCCTTCGCAAGTGCGCACGATTTCGTTGGCGTCCGCGACCGCGGTAGGCCAATAGAAGCCTTGGCGGAACGCGTTGCCGACGAGGGGTGCGCGGCGCGGCGTGGTGGCCACGCATCCCCGCGTGGATGTCCCGTAGGAGCTCGCGCCCCTCGGGAATGGGTATACACCGCCGGAGGATGCCCGACGCGGCGCGCTTGTACGCGCTCGCCGTCGACGAGAGTGAACGATTTGGCCATCCCCGGCGATGCGCCCGGGCGCGGCCCGGGCTCGCGGGGAGCTCCCCTCGAGCAATCCGTGGCGATGTACTTCTCCCGCCGGTCCGCCCGGGCGGGAGCCGGCTCGATGTCCATTGCGACGACCTCGTGGGAGCCGTACCCCTCGAGAAGGGAGAGCACGTACGCCTCGTTCGAGGGGTCCTCTTCCATGGGTTCCGCACCCGCCGGATTCGAGGGAGCCCCCGAGGGTCCGCCGTCGCTCGAGGGGTAGGGCTCGAAGGTGACCGATGGCCGTGCGATGTCGCGCGCGAAAACGTTCGGGGGAACGGTGATCCGCCCGACGCGATCTTGGCAAGTTCATCTCGCCTCCTCGTTGTACCCCCGCGGGGTACATGATTGAGCTCGATGCCGTAGAACTTGTCTTCGAGGGCGCGCACGGCCTTGCGGTAGGCCTCCATCTTGTCGTCGTGGCGGCTCGCGTTCTTCATGACTTGGTCGATCACGAGCTGCGAATCCCCTCGCACATCGAGGCGCTTGATGCCCAACTCAATGGCGATCTTGAGGCCGCAGAGGAGGGCCTCGTATTCCGCCATATTGTTAGACGCGGGGAAGTGGAGGCGCACCGCGTAGCGCATGTGTTCCCCGAGGGGTGACACAAAGAGCGAGGCCCGCGCCCGCTCCCCGTCTTCATCACCGAGCCGTCGAAGAACGCAGTCCGAAAGACTCGCTTGAATTTGGGGCGGCGGCGGTGTGTGTCCGTCCATTCGGCGACGAAGTCGGCTAGGATTTGCGATTTGATGGCCTTGCGCGGGGCGTAGGCGAGCGTCTCGCCCATCAACTCCACGGACCACTTGGCACCCCCGCCGCCGCGTCGGGGGTTGCGAATGATCTCTCCTAATGGGAAGGAAGAGACCACCGTAATCGGGTGGGCCTCGAAGTAGTGGCGGAGCTTGCGCCGCGCGAGGACTACCGCGTACAACAGCACGGACTCCGGGGGTAGCGCGTCTTCGTGTCCGATAGGACTTCGCCGATGTAGTAGACCGGCCTCTCGCACGGGCGGGGGCATGCCCTTCCTCCGTGCGCTCCACGACGATCACGGCGCTGACCACCTGGGTGGTTGCGGCCACGTAGAGTTGGAGGGGCTCGCCGTCTCGCGGCGGCGTAAGGATTGGGGCGTGCGTCAGAGATGCCTTCGGCTTGTCGAGCGCTTCCCGGGCCTCGGCGGTCCAAGAGAAGCGCTCGTGCTTCTTGAGCGGCCGGTAGAGGGGCGGGGCCCTTCTCACCGAGCCTCGAGACGAAGCGGCTCGGGGCGGCAAGGCACCCCAACACCTTCTCGCACCCCTTTGAGGTCCCGAATTGGACCCATTCGCTCGAGGGCCGCGACCTTTTCGGGGGTTGGCCTCGATTCCCCGCCGGGAGACGATGTATCCTAGGAGCATGCCCCGCGGCACTCCAAAGACACATTTTTCGGGGTTGAGCTTGACCCCGTTGGCCCGCAGCAACCGAATGCGATGCCAAGATCGCCGACCGTGTCGTCCGCCTTCTCGGTTTTGACGACGATGTCGTCTACGTAAGCCTCGACCGTCCGCCCGATATGGTCCCCAAAAACGTGCCGCATGCGGCGCCGGTATGTTGCGCCCGCGTTTCGAGGCCAAAAGGCATCGTGACGTAACGAACGTCCCGAACGGTGTGATGAACGAAGTCGCGAGTCGGTCGGACTCTTTCATTTTTATTTGATGATATCCCGAATAGGCATCAAGGAAACAGAGTAGTTCACACCCGGCGGGGAATCAATGATCCGATCTATGCGTGGTAAAGGAAAGGGAACTTTTGGACATGCTTTATTGAGACCGGTGTAGTCGATACACATCCTCCACTTCCCATTTTTCTTTTTTTACAAGCACGGGATTAGCTAACCATGTCGGGTGGAACACTTCCTTGATGAATCCGGCCTCGAGGAGCTTCCGCAGCCTCCACTCCGATCGCCCGTCGCCGTTCCTCGTCGAAGCGGCGCGGCCCGCCGCCGAACAGCCGCGTGCGTTAGGCAGATATCAAGGGAGTGCTCGGCGACCTCCCTCGGGATGCCCGGCATGTCCGAGGGGCTCCCACGCAAAAACGTCGGCGTTGGCGCGGAGGAAGTCGACGAGCACTGCTTCCTATTTAGGATCGAGGGTCGAGCTGACCCTCAAAGCCTTGCCCTCGGGGGCCGATGGGTCGAGGGGGGACCCCTTTGGCTTGCTCGGCGGCCTCGAACGTGCCGACGTGCTTGGTGGCGGAGTTGAGGTCGTCGTTGACCATCTTCTCCAGTGTGTTCACCAGCGCTTCGTCCAGCGCTAGTGCTTCCGCATGCTCCACGCACTCGACGTCGCAGTCGAATGCATGCTCGATCGACGACCCGACGGTGATGACGCCGTTTGGACCCGCATCTTCATCTTCGGTACGTGTAGTTGGGGACCGCCATGAACTTGGCATAGCACGGTCGCCCGAGGATGGCGTGGTAGGCCCCTTTGAATCCCACCACTTCGAATGTGAGGGTTTCCTTGCGGAAATTCTTGGGGGTCCCAAACCGGACGGGCGCACCGATCCGCCCGAGGGGTTGAACCCCGCTTTCCGGGCGCGATGCCGTGAAACGGCTTTGTCTTGGGCCGCGCTTGGTCCAGCCCAATCCCCATCGGGCGCAACGTATGCGCGAAGAGGATATTGAGGCTACCGCCTCCGTCCATAAGGACCTTCGAAAACCGGCGTTCCCAATGATGGGATCGACCACCGTGGGGTACTGGCCCGGTTCGGGATGCGATTTGGGTGATCATCCCGGCTAAAGGTGATGGCATCCTTCGACCGCCTGAGAAAGGCCGGAGGTGCCCTCTCTCGCGGCGAGGACTTCGTGCCGCTCCTTCTTGCGCCGCCGGGTTGACATGTCAACGGTAGGTCCTCCAAAAATGAGGAACACATTTTCGACGGCGGGGAAACCGCCCGCGTCGCCATCGCCCCCATCCTTCTTGGCCTCTCGCCTCCTTCGCGGCGGCACGGCCGTAGAACTTCTTGAGCATGTCGCACCGCTCAAGAGTGTGGTTCACGGGGGTCTTGTGGTAGGGGCATGGCTTCTTCATCATGTCATCGAACACCCCCCGGCCTCGAGGAGCCGGTCGAGGGCCCCGTCGGGCCGGGTCAACGCCGAGGGCCTCGGCATTGCCGCCGTTGCGCCCCGCTCGCGCGCCTCGCGGCGCGGCTTCTTCCCCCTTCTTGCCCCGCTTGTCGTTGCGGCGTGGCTCCTTGGACCCGCCGCCCTCCGCGGGCGTGTCCTCGGAGCGCTTGCCCTTCTTGCCGTCGAAGATCGCCCCCACGGCCTCCTCTCCCGGAGGCGAAGCCGGTGGCAATGTCGAACGCCTCGTTCGAGTCCGTGGGCGGGCTACGTCCCGGCTCGCGCACAAGGTCCCGCACGTGGTGCCCTCGAGGAACGCGTGCACGATCTCCTCGACCGTGCCACGCCGGGGAGCTCGTGCGCCGCTTGGAGAAGCGCCGTATGAAGTCCCGCGGCCGACTCGCCCGGCTTCCGCGTGCGGAGCGCGGATCCCGAGGAGTTCCCGGGCGCACGTATGTGCCCCGGAAGTTGCCCACGAAAGTGTGGACTAGATCGTCCCGCCTTTGTGTGGATCCGGGCCGGCGGGCAAGTGCTCGAGCCATGTCCGGCCGCATCACCCGGATGCGGGGGCAAGTTGCGGATGATTACTTCGTCGTTGGTGGCCCCGCCCACCGACAAGCTAGGCGGTAATCGTTGAGCCAAACACGAGGGTCCGTCTCCCCGTTGTACTTGATGATCGTCGTGGGTTGACGGAAGCGCTGGGGGAACGCCGCCGTGCGGATCTCCCTGCTGAACACACGGGTGCCCGGGGGCTCCGGCGTCGGGGAGCGATCCTCACCGCTGTCGTAGCGCCCACCCCCTTCGAGGGTGGTAGCCCCCGGCCGCTCGCGCGTCCGCCTTGCCGGTGCGCCGGCGTTGATGACGTTGCGGGCGTCGCCATCCGGCGCCGCCCGCGTGTGTCGAGGAGCCGTTCCTTGGCCGGCGTGCGTCCCTCGGTCGGCGGGTCGACCCGCATGCACCGAGGGTTCGCCCCCCGGTGCCGGATCATCACCCCGCGCGTCCCCCCGTTGGCGGATGCGTGAGGCCGAGCTTTCGGCCCGCCGGACGGCCGCTTGCTCAAGGAGGGTCCGCACCTCGCGGTGCATGTCTCGAGCCTCGGGGGTCGAGGGTGCCGGCATGGCGCGCGCGCGGTGTCGCGGCGGCGATGAGCTTTTGGCTCGCTCGCGGTGGAGTATCCGCGTTGTCGACGTTGGGGACAGGGTTGAGGCGGTCGCGGACTTGTCGGCCCAACTCCCCGTGCGCGTTCGCCGCGCGCGGAGGCCTCCCCCGCCATCGAGGCGCGGAGTAGCCGCACGGTCCGTACTCCTGCGCGGCCTGGCCTCGAGCTCGCGAGCTTGGGCCACCGCGCGTCGACGTCGGCCCCGGCGGGTGCGCTTGGCCCCGCGGCCGGGCGCGTGGCAACCCCCCGGGGCCGGCGTGACTTCCCCATCTCCGGCGCCGCCGCACCGGCGGCGTTGGCCGGGTCGTTGGTGATGACGGCGCAGCATTCCCGCGTGGGGTCGTAGCTCCCGCGTCGTTGGAGTCGTCGGAGCGGCCCGAACCGCAGTCCGTGGCGTCGAGGAAGCGCCCGAACGCGGCCGGGGTCCGCACACCGGAAAAGTCCCACTCCGCGTACCCATGACGGTTGGCGGGTGGCATCGTGTCGACGGAGCCCGGGGACGACTCGTCCGCCGCCGAAGTGCCGGGATCCCCGGCGACGAAGACGTGCCGACCAGGCGGCACCTCGCGCATTGTCGTGTTGACGTTGGCGTTGTAGGCCGTAGTGACGCCACGCGGCCCCGATGGGGACGCGCGGTCCCGAGACCGCACGCGGTCCCGCCGGGGTGGTGGCGGCCGTCGTGACGTTGGGCGCACCGCGCCGGGCGGCGGCGCGCTCGGCCCTCGCCGCCGCTCGGACCGCGCCCGGCGCGAGCGTAGCCCGAGCGGCGGCGGCGTCGCGGCGTCGACGGACCCGCCGGCATCCGTGCCCGCAGTGCCTCGCGCCGGTCGTGCGCGCGGCGGAGACCGGAGCGGACCCGGCCTCCCGCCGCGCGCGTAGCTCCTCACGGTTGGTGAGGCGCATGAGATAGCCATTCCCCGTGGCCCGGAAGTTCAAGTCCCCGAAGCGGATCTCGAGCCCGCCGGAAGGGGGTCCGAGCTACCCATGTTGTAGCGGGTGCTACGGTACTCGGTGCGAATCACCATGGAGGGAGTTAGCGAAATGACCTTAGGCGCTCGTTAGCCCCACGGTGGGCGCCAACCGTCGGTGCGGAATATGGTCCCGACACTAACCAAGAGATAACGCCTAAGTCTATCCCTCTATGGTCGATGCTAAGCAACAAATGACACAAGGTTTATCCCGGTTCCCGCCGAGGGGGCCGTACGTCCGGCCAGCGCGGGCGTGCTCGTGGCACTATATTGCTCGGCACCGGGGGTGCTTGTAGTGGGGCAAGTACAAGCAAGGTGGGAGAAGAAGCGTGGCTTCCAAGTCCCCGGTGGGTGGCCGGAGATGTTATGGGAGAATAAGAGAGTGAGTGCACAATGCGCCTGTGTTCCTCTCGGGTTCGTCCCCCCGCGGCCGGGGGCTCTCTTCCCCTTTTATAGGCCAAGGGGGCGGCGAGTTACATGCACGCCGCGCTACCTAGCTACGTGTAGGAGCACGTCGTGCTACGGTGTAGAGCGGGCGATCGTCCGAACGATCCATGCCGCGATCCGGCCACGATGGCCTACTTCGTTCCCGAACGGTGGCGGTTCGAGGGTAGGAGGCGGCGGACGGTGATGGCGTTCTCTCGGTAGGCTTCGAGGGAGGTGCGATGATGACCGGTACGGGGTACGGGAGCGGGCGAACGGCGTTCCTTCCCAATGAGCTCGCGGTGGCGGAGTGGTTGCCTGCGGTGCTTGGGCGTGCGCCTGCGGAGTCAGGCGTGCGCCCGCATGCGTGGGTACGGCGGCCGCGCCGTTACAGTGGCCGGGATGGCCGTCCACCGGCCTAGCGCCCCTTACCTAACCCGCAAGGTCACGGGAAAGTGGAATCGAGGGTGCGCCCGGCCCCTTTCGAGGGTCGGGCGCGTTAGCCGTACGGCGGCGTGCGCACGGTGTCACGGACCGACACCGGCCGTACCGCACGGTCCATCCCACGCGTGGCGGGGATGGGCTCCTTCCCCGGGGAGTTGGTGCGGCGGCACGGGCGTGAGCCCCGGCGCATGATGGCGCCGTCCCCGCGGCGTCGGGGCGTTAAATGCCCAAGTACGGGGCCGGCGCACGCGTGCGGGGCGCCCGTGATCGTGGCGGGCCCCGCCGAGGGCGGAGCGGACCCTCGAGCGAGGCGGGACTCGCTCGAGGGGGAGCGCGCCCTCGAGCGGGGCGGGACCGCTCGAGGGAAGGGCCGCCCCTCGAGCGGGGGCGGAACTCCGTTCGAGGAGGACCATGCCCTCGGGCGAGGCGGAGCCCCGCTCGAGGGGTCTTCCTAGGCGGGCCGCCTTGGTGGGCCTCCGAAGTCTTCTTTGCCGCATGGGCCGTATCCCCGCATGGTTAGTTTCCCGCATGGTTAGGCTTAGCTTATGTTGATGCGGGAATTTGGATAGGGGTTCCCCCATTGTTTGAGGGGACCCTTAGGGGCGGTCCCCGACACCGACAAAAGTTGCTCCCCACAGGTCTTACGTGCCCTTTGCCAACCCTTTCCACGGTGGGGTCTGCCGGGGCGCAGCCCGTGGGAAGGTGTCTAGAGGTGGTCACAGGGGTGGTGGCCGTAGCACGACCCGTGGGAAGGAGAATGTCGGCGACCGCCATGGGAAGGGGATGGCTGGCGACAAAGGGGAGGTGGCCGACAAACGGCTGACGAGCGGAGGATGATAATGGTGTCAGTAGACGAGGTATCGGCCTGGGAGACCTAGACGACGGCGGTTGTCAGGGTTTGATATCACCGGCAAGTAAATTTGGTATGTTCGTGCGTCTGATCCGGATAGTTGGGCTTAGAGACACAAGAGTTATACTGGTTCAGGCACGCGGGGTGCCCTACGTCCAGTTCGGGAGAGTGTTCTATATGCCCGCGAGGGCTTGTAGTAGAGGGTAAAAGCTTAGGTCGAGAGACCTGGGGTCGGCTCGACCCAGAGCATGAAAATGTCGTACATCCTCTTGAGGAACACCACCGTGCCGTCCTCATAGACGCCGACGATACGCGCACAGGGAATCGTCTCACGGTCCTCGAGCGCCAGCGCCAGTGAACGTACCTCACCGAACTTGGGGCAGCGCGGTCTCCACGCACGGGGGAGCAACGCGTCGACATGGACTGTCCTATGGAGTGCCCATGACACGGCACCGCCGGCGCCGTGGCCCTCGGCCTCCTGCAGCGTCCACAAGCGCAGCATGTCGCCCGTCACGGCGGCGAGGCCGAGCTCGCCGTCGGGCGTCCTCATGAGCTTCACGTTACGCCCGTGGACTCTCCAGGCATTCGTCGGCTCCAGGACGACGAGGACGTGTTCGCCGGCACGCAGCTTGAGCAAGAGGACGCGGTCGTCGTCCAGCAGCCAGTACACGGAGTCTCCAACGGCGACGCCGGGCGTCTGTGCCCAAGGAACCGCGCGGGGGGGCGGGGTGGCTTGCGCGGTGATGAGATCACCCCACGCGCCCATGTTAGACGCGTAGATCGCAGCAACCGCGGCGCCCGCGTCCTCCTGGACGAACGCGACGGCGACGTGGAAGCCGCCGGGCGCTTGCGGCCGCATCGTCGCCGTCGTCGCGGAGAAGCACCGCGCGCCGAATGCGTACCGCACGCGGTCGGAGTTGCGGACGGCGGGCGGCGGGGCACGAGGCGCCGGCCGCCGGTCACGGGGTCCCGGACAATGAAGCGGGGCGCCGGCGTTGCGGGCGGCACGCGACCTCGGCGGGAGTCCGAGCCACGGGAGCGGCGGGCATTGGAAGCGTGCGCCGGGACGCGGTCGGCGGGTCGCCGGCGGGGATGAAGATGGTGCTAGCGGGTGGGTTGTTGAGGAAGACGCCGAGTAGCGGCGGGGGCGCGCGGCGGCGGAGGAAGCGGGGATCGGTGAGGAGGCCGCGCCAGCGCTTGCAGACCAGTGAGGCGCGGACCAGGCACGACGGCTGCGGCGGGAGGCGGAGTAGTATCTAAAGGACGAGGTCTTCTGGCAGCAACGGCGCCATGCCAGATACCGACGTGCCGGCGTCTCTATCTCTACCCCTGAAAATGTTTAAGGGCAACGCCTCCCCCGTGGTTCTGCCCCCCGGGCGTTCTGCCGGGCAGAGCCACGGACGCTCATCCCGCGCGCCGACAGGTGGGCCCAGCCCTACCTCTTTCAAGATACCGGCGAGCAAGACGCCAAGGGTGGCGGACCTAGCCCCGGCTCGAGCACGCCGAGCGGCGGCCATGACCAGCAGAACCGGCCCGGCTCTAGGGCAGCGACGCAAGGGGAGAGGAACACCGCTCGCCGCCGTCTCCTTCCCTCAGGTGCTCGCCGTCGCCGGGGGGCTTGCCGCAGGTCGCGTGGAAGAGCGACGTCGTCAGGGCCGCTGCACCGCGGCGGAGATTGCCTGGCACCCACCCACTGCTCTCCCGCTCGATGGGAGCATGTCGTCCCGCGAACTCTGCGCGGGGACCTCGTCGACGGGGAGGGCGCAACCGACCGTGCGGCTCGCCCTCCAGTAGGAGACGCAAGGATGGCGGCCGCAGGGGACTTGTCCGCACGGAGCCGGTCGAGTACTCGAGTGCTCGTCCGCGGCGGCCAAGCTGTGGGGAAAAAAGATGTGAGCCTGTAGCAACAGCAGGATGCGCGGCCATCACGGCAGCACGGGTCCCCAGCGACATCACAGCTGCAGTCAGGTGGTTGATTTCTTTACTCCCCACCCAATCAAGCATATTAGCAGCAAAATCGACATATGCACTATCCAATCTAGCCCCCATCAGTGCAATTCGATCTCTTTTGCAGCGATTAGGAGCTAGATGGCACCAAATCGAGTTTCAATACAGCCGCCAGGAGAGAGATGCGACGGAATACAGCCGCCGGGAGAGAGATGCGACGGGCCGAAGAAGATGGCAGGAGATCGAGAGGGAGGCATCGACCAGAGACGGAGCCACCGAAGAGGCTGGGCGCCGACGAGCTCGTCCTGCCTGACGTCGCGCTCCATCCTGCCTCCGCTCCCCTCCGCCGGGGAAGAGCGAGAGAGTTCGAGGCAAAACGAGAGCCAGCAGGGGTCCGGGCGTCTGGGGTAGAGATAGTGTTGGGACTTTATTGTTTTTCCATTTCTCTTTTTCATATTTATATTTTAGTCCCTACAAGTTCTATGTTGTCACATTTGACTCCCTAAAACTTATATCCCTCACATTTTAGTCCCTAAAGAGGTGCCAAATGAATTTTTAATTGAAGATGTTAGTCGGAGGTGGATAAATAAAATATATGATTGTTGGATATAGAGTAATACTCCCTCCGGTTCCCTATTAGAAGTCGTTTTGGACAAGGTTTGAGTCAAACATTGGGAATATAAATCATGAATAATTTATAAGTTGTTGAGTTTGAAAATTTGAAAATCATATAAATAGATTTGTCTTGAAAATTACTTTCATAAAAATATACATATATAACTTTCCAATAAATATTTTTATAGAAAAGAGAAGTCAACGTTGTGCTTTGGTGACCGTGTTGCTGTGCTAATCGACTTCTAATAGGGAACCTGACGGAGTAGGAGTGCGAGAGAAGCTGTTGTGGAATAGTCTTGCTGACGTGGCTAGAATATTCCTTGTAGAGTAAATAGATAGAGCAACATCAATGCAGATAGTCTTATACTGTCATTAAAATATGCATATGTTAGTTTTTAATAAATATTATAGTCATTAAAATAAGAAGTCTTTAATGATTTTGTCCCCGTCCTAACCGACTTCATTTAGCAAATCGGAGGAAGTATAAAATGTCAATTGTTTTTTCTATGAAGAAGAAGGGAAGACAAGGATTTTGACATTTTGTTTAACGTTCTTTTAAAGTCAACATCATCTTTACAATCAACCTACCTGTTGGAGCTCTACTAACGACTGAGTGGTGATAGTTGGGTAACAAGAAAATTAAATGAAATGGGCAGTGGAAAAATCTATTACCAAGTGTTCAAATTGCTAGACAGATTCTATTTTCTTTTGGACACTGATGTGTGTTTTAAACAGTGAATGTACAATACTTCTATAATACATGTTGTACAATTGTTACTTGGAAATTATAATATGAAAAGAATGATCATGGAACTTATTTGTTTCTTATTTCCAAAAAAATCGTTTCGCCCGTTGCAACGCATGGGCATGATTCTAGTTGTTGGATAAATAACCAATATATTAGTGCAGTGCCAGAATCGAACACGGAGAGGACATTTAAGTCCGAAACGGGTTGATATTGACCTGTTAGTTTGAGCCGGCTGACCTGCTAATTAAAAGTAATCTTGTTACCTTTTGAAAACTTCAGTGGATTCTAATGTACATAGAAAAAGAGAGAATCCTACCAATTCTAAAAAAACAAAATATCTAGTCGCTAATAGGTAAACTCAAATAATTATAGTCATTGGATCTATTATATTTTCTAAAAAATACCAATCTATGCAATTATGAAAATATGTTAAAGTAATTATTAAATGTATTTGTAAATTATCCACATACTTCGTATGCAATAAACTAAAGTAACCACTAATCCTCATCAAAATTGCCCACTTATACCATAATAAACAATATTAAAAATAACTCTCTAAATTTGCAACTAAATTTCCTACCACTAATGCTTAAAAAGTAACTTAAAGTAGCCCTTTAATTTTGTATCTATATTACCCAAATATGCTATTAACAAGAATAGCATGAGGTAATCCTACATTTGTACTCAAATCACCATATTTAAAATTATACACCAATATATGATTTTAAATCATATATTTTAAACTATTAGTATATAACATAATAATTAAAGTATATAAGCATGATGTGTGTCACCATTTTGAAAAGATATAGAGAAAGTTATTGGAATATAAATTTCTATGTTAAATTACATTTTAAACTTAGGGTCAATTAAACAAATTCAAATGCATATTTACAATGCAAAGTGATAAGTTAAGATTATAAACGTGGATGAAAATGTTATACATTAATTACTAACTAATAAAATTGATCACAATCAGATAAAAAAATAAGTATATATACCTATATATGTATTGTGTTTCAATATTATTTAACAAACGAGAAGTAGCTCAAGATAATATTTTGTTTTAGCATTGTGGCTTCATATTTTTCATTGGAGACATCCATTAGTTCTCGTCACGAGAAACGCTAGGAACAAAACACAAATCCTAGAAACTTTCAATAAAATCGATATTATCAAATATCAATCCTATAAACATTAATAATTATAGTCATTGCTCTATTAGAATTTGGAAAAAAGTTACCCACCATGTCATTATAACAATATCATATACAACTATATAATTGGTATCCACTATGATTTCTCTTGCCTCTCAACGCGTCATGTCATAACCCACTACATGTCATGTCACTATCCACTATAAGCCATGTCAACATCCACCAAATCATATATTTATGTCTTTGTTGATTTTTTTTGTGACTAATAGTATGTTGTATTTGCAAGTAGCACACCATCAAATTCTCGCGGTTGAAATACATGTAGGATCAATCATTTAAGAATGGTTATCTCTCAACAAAATTAACATACTTTCATATATAATATTTCTTACAGATGAATATCACTATGTAATCACTTTGGTATTTCTACTTTCACATTTCACCTTAAAATTTTGTGTAAAATTCCCGCAATAAGGCACGAGGTATCACCTAGTTTTAAAATAAACTATAAAACTATATATAAATTATGAAGTAACCCATAATTATCATATAGTTTATGTGTTTGTATGATTATAAAATATAACTTAAATTGCCATTCTAAATTTGTGTCTAAGTTAGCCAATGTATGCCGTTACTAAAAAAAGTAAAGTACACCTAAATATCTATCTAATTATCTTCGTAAGCACCAAACAAAAAAAATCTAAAGGCAAAATAATATATGAATCTAAGTTATCTATTTATGTCATTATTTATGTAGAAATACTAAGTTGAGGTATATAGGCATGATTAGCGTCACTGTGTAGACCATCTTTACGTGTATGTGAGGTATTGATGAAAATGCTGATATTATGTTACACATAATGTATAAAGGTGCGAGAAAAAAATGAAAAAAGTGTAAATGTGGGTGAAAAGTATGTAGAGTAATTACTGTTTAAAATTCAATCTCAACTAAACAAGGCTAAGGACACATTTATGTGAGTATTATGTTGAAGTATTGAAAATGACAAAATAATAGGTAAACAATTTTGATGATTAGCTAGGAGTTTAACTTCTAAGTAATTTTCACATACAATAGTTTTTAAAAATATTGGTGTTTCTTTGTCTGCACTAACACAAAACGAAATCCTGCCAGATGTATACGGTAACTATATATTCTCTTCATCATCTTACCATTATTGATCACATGACGCGGTGAAACTAAATCTTTGAAATTCTCATAAAAGTTATAAACATTTGAAATAGACTCTGATCACAACTAGCTACAGGGACATCGTTCCACCAAGGTTCGTGTTGGCGATCTTTATGCTGCCCTTTGGACTACGGTTGCGGCTCCACCATTCTTAGAGATGAATTGGGATTGCTTGCGTCAAAGAAGGTCAAGGTGTTCTTCTGGATCCTTCGGCACGGCCGGACGCGCACCCGAGCATCGCTCCATCACCACGGTGTCCTCGATGCACTGGACTACCGCTTCTGCCTGGGCACACCAGAAGACGAAGACCACTTGTTCGCGACGTACCCCCACTTGGGGCAGCTCTGGACTCGTCTATTGCCAGGACAAACACCGCCTACCACTGCAAGACATGCCACTGAGGCTCTCGGGGTGTTGTTCCCTGCTCTTCCCCATGTTCAAAATACCTTGCTGCCGGACCGAAATTCCGCGGTAACCGGTAAAACCGGTCCGGTCTGCTCCGGTAGCAAAATCGCTCAGTTAACCGGGGTTTTACCGCATATGGTCGAACTAAAAAAACCTACCTCGGTTAACTAGTCGGTTTTGCCGGTTAACTGGGTCATTTTTTTGGTTTCGAAAAACCGCTTTGTAGCGGTTTGTAAAATTTTAGAATTAAATCTCTTGTAATGATTGTTTTTTTACTTAGAAATTTGAAAAGAGGGGAGAAACGTCGCCACGTTCGATGATGAGACGTGTCATTGACTGAAAAAAATGAAAAGCACTAATACATGGTCTTCCTCCATAGTTGCAGCTCCGTTTGCCTCCATAATCTTACATGTTTGGAAACCACAGAGTACAGTAGCTGTTGGCGTCGACGATCTCCAGGATGACCCACAGCCACGGTGCTTCCGACGATATGTCTGGCCGCTGCGGACAGTCGCAGCAAGTCGAGGCTGCTGTGCTCCAATGGCGACGACGACGAGAAATGTTATCTGTCGCTTCGTCGACAATTTCGCTCCGTGTCGCCGAAGGCGCACGTGCCGCGGCCACGCGGGCCCCACCCCTTCCTTCTTCTACCCAGCGGCCTTAGAAGCTGCCGGCCGGGGGAGGTAGGCCGGTGAGGCGGTGGGGAAGGTCATGGGCCAACTTAGGGCCTTGGCGGCGGAAGAGGCGGTCGGCCAGGTCGGGGCGGGTGAGTAGCTCGCCGGCGGCGGTCGGCTAGGGTTTCGGTGGTGGCTAGTGTTCCGGCGGCGGGGGGCAGTGGAGGGGGAAGGGGAAGAAGAAGGCCGCCGCGGGCGCGGTAGGGTCTTGCCGGAGCTCGTCGAGACCCTACCGCGCCCGCGGCGGTGGGCGGCGAGGCGGCGGTCGGTGACGGTGGCGGGGGCGAGACGACGTCCTTGTTAGCGCGCGGGGGAGGCGACCGCCGAATCCGGTGGCGGGAGCCGCCGGAGACGGGGTGTGAGGGCGGAGGCGGGGGCGACCATCTAGAGGTGGAAGACGAGGGGCGGAGGAGCCTTCAGCGATACCTCACCATTTTGTCGCTGAAGCGACGTATAAGACCCCTCGATGGCGACGGCGTGGCGCTGGGCCGCTTGGGCGTGCTCTGCCTCCCCCTTCTCTGCTTGGCCGCCGCCGAGGTACGCCCGCGGTATAGAAAAGTGAAAGCAGACACGTGCAGTGGAGTTCAGGTAGTTTGCCGGTGTATCCAACGTGGAATGGCATGTCGGTGAGGATGCTGGGGCCCATGGGAACGGAGGACGTACGGATAGTACTCCGTGGAGGGACAGAAGTTGATTTGTTTGGCAAAATCGTCGTACCAGAGAGACATTCTGTTAGCAGCGCAGCCCATAAGGAAGATGTTCCAAGCCAGTTGGAAGCCCACCAGAAGCCCAAGAGGACCCGCAGGAGGAATGTGCGAATAGATGGCTCGGAGTGTGAGCTAGTATATGAATTAGGAGTGAAGGAGAGAAGGGATCGAGGTAATCACTGTTGCCTATCTGAAATCTAATTCTCCTCTGTTCCCCTTCCTCTGCTTTGCTCCTTCCCCAACTCTATCCTGCGGCGCCGCTGCCCGCTGCTACCTATTGTCAGCTGTTCGTTTGGCTGGTGCTGATTTGTTCTGAGAGAAAAATACTATTAACTGGTTGCTGGTGGCTTGTTTATTCTAAGAGAAAAGTACTGCTGGTTGGTGGCTGATAAGCCAAACGAACAGAGCGTGTATCTCTGCTACTGGTGTTACCAGCGTCGTTAACCGATTCACCCAACGCTAGAGAATTGCAGTATTTGCCAAAACATTTTATGCACATGATACTTTCTCTTTCCTTTCCACCTTCACCATGGATAACCTGATTGAGATACAACAGGGATGAATGGTAACTACTGATCACCATGGATTATCTGATTGAGATACAACAGGGATGAATGGTAACTACTGATCACCATGGATAATCTGATTGAGAAATCGGACAAATGCAAATGCTCAAAACAAGAAATAATTACCTTATCATCACCTAGTTTGTTTTAAACACACTGTTTATTTAGGGTTTTTTGGATTCACGCCATTGCAACTTTCCAAGTTTGGAGAAGTATCGTTACTATTTGTCTATTTTGAACCGTGTCATTGCAATTCTTCTTCCATCTAATCCTCACCATTTTCTACGACTGGAGTGGTGCCCACACGTCAGCTTCTCCTTCAACCTAGCCATCTAGAAAGATGGTGTCGAGCAAGATGGGAGGGGCAGGCAGACACCGCAGGAGCTTGCACATTGTGCCTATCACCCTCTACAACCTGGCGGAGCTCGCCCACGACAGCCTAGGTGTGAGGCCGAGCTCGATGGTGGCGCGTGAGGTCGAGGTCACTCACTCGCCCACAATGGCACGCACGTGCAAGGTTGAGCTCCCTCACAGCCGCGCCAGTGCGCGAGACGGGGCTGCTGAGTGAGAGAAGATGGGAGGAGGAAGAACAAGTAGGGCCCGCACGTCATTGACAGGAAAGTGCAAATGCCATGAGATGTACATCATCGCATACGCTTGCAACTGGGTCTCAGTATAGTCTTCATACATATTTAGTGGCATATTTGAGGGAACCAAGAATTGCAATGTCATGTTTCAAAATAGAAGACTCCAAAAGTTGCAATGTCATGAATAAAAAGCCCTTTTATAAGGAAGGATTTTATCAACAGAAGTCAAGTGACAGAGATTAGTACAGAGGGGTATACACAAGTGGGGTTGCAGAGGGCAGAGGCCTCGGTACACGCGCTGCCAGTGTGAGAGATAGGAAGCCCATGTTTTTTTGCGCCCAGGAATCTTGCTTGCATGGAGTACTAAATGATGTTTATTCGCAAAACCTTTTCACATATGAGTGTAACTTTGCGTGACGAATCTAATGAGCATAATTAATCCATGATTTGCTACCGTAATGCTACAGTAACCATCCTCTAATCATGCAATCAAATATCTCATTAGATTCGTCTCACGATTTTACACAAGGCTGTGGAGGTAGTTTTGAAAACTGACATTGTTTAATACCCTTAATTAGTGGTCAAAGTGAGGGGGAAATTTTTTCCCTCCCAAACAAAACACAGGGGAAGGTGAGGATGGGAATGCGCGGGGAATGAAACGCAGAGGTGCTGCAGCAGCGACCCCGCAAGCTTGGGATCCTTGCGTGCGACCCATGCATCCCTGACCCCAAGCTGCACTTCGTTGCCCCCCCCGGAGGAACGCGAGGTGCTCGCCGTCGCCCGCAGCAGCAGCGACCTTGACAGCCTCGCGAAGCACTGCCACATTAGCATTTTTGAGGGAAAGCTTCACTATCCGAAGATCTCCGGCCTCCTGGACAAGGCGACAGTCCGCATGTGGTCTATGCAGTCAGACTTCGAAGCCGCAGTTGAATGGGCATTGGATTTTAAGATGCCTTTGGCAAACATCTAGAAAGGGAAACAGGGATGAGGAAGCCCAAGAGACTGGTTCTGCGCACCACCATTCATTGACAGAGGGCGCGTTCGAATACCTGGCCGGCCCATTAATCAGGCCCGCGGGTTGCAAAGAGTCCCATTCAGTGGTCTGGTCGGCCCACGGTGCCTGGTCGGCTGGCGGCTGCACCCGAAAAAATGACGCGAGAGGTCGCTCTTTTGGGCCAGGTCGGCGTGGGCGCGCGAGGCCGCACATTGAGGGAAGTGCAGGAGACGGCCCGGTGCTGGCGCCATTTTTTTGGCCAGCTAGGTTACCGCCCCACCGTGCCCTGGTATAAGAGGGGAGCTCTCCCCGCTGCGTCGCCTCCTCCCCCATTTCGCAGCCGCCTCTTCCCTTTCAATCCCAGTGCTCTCCTCTCCGCTCTCTTGTGAACCCGGTGACTTGGCGACGCGTGTGGTGGTTGTTGACGCTAAAAGTGCACTCAACGCCAAACACACAAGCAAGCCGAACAAAGCAGGCTTCACACGCGCGAGAGCGAAAGACGTGCCGATCAATTTTTCCCGAAAATTAACAAAAGACAAAGCAGTTAAATACTAAAGCTTGGAACTTGCCGGGTGGTACCAGACAGTTCCATATTTACGGCTAAGAAGCCAAATGAGATGACACATAGCTATAGAAAGCTATCTATCAACGAACTACAACCATTCGGGAAACCGCAAAGGGGAAAAAGTAACACTGCCGAATGGATGACGTGAGCATGACAGCGATCGGTCTTTGTTTGAACAAGGATGCACGTACACGAAGTCATGACCGATCCCCATGAAGATTAACATTAAATAAGTGAATAAAGTAAAGCACGGACATGATCATGTATTAAACAAGTATACATAGATCCAAAGCACTAGTCTACCGCATGTCTAGTTACTTTAAAACCCGTCGGATACGATGTCAAACAAATCTATCCACCGCATGATACAACTTGCATGAAAAACCGTACCACTTTCCACAAATAGATCTATCCACCGCATGATACAATCTAAATATGGAAAGCTAAAAGCATACATCATTTAAAGCATGGATAACGCACGTGTTCTCGCTCGTGGAGAAACATAACCGAATACGGCCGAACAGTACCGACTCGTGGTCCATGAAGAAGGAACAAACATTACCAAGTGAATAAATCTATCAGATTGATTTGGGAATCTAATCCACCGGATGACTAGCTCCAAAGCAACCCAAAAACCTGCATCTACCGCATGATACCCGGCTCTTTCAAGATTTATACGAACATTAGCAAGCTTGAACCCGCAACACGTAACAACCTAGATCGATTCGGTTTCGGCTATCGGAAAACACAAGATCCACGTGTTAAAACATGAAATCTACTCGAACAAGGATCATAAAAGAGATAGAGCCGATCCAAACCCATCTAGATTGGGCAAAGGTGTGTTACATGAATTAAAACATAAAGTAAAACTCAAGATAACACGGGGTAACTTAATGAATCTATCAGATCTTGCCAAGATCCAATAGAGCTGATAACTAGCTTCAAGCTAGATCTTAGCCCACCGCATGGCTCATGATCTAACAAGAAACCTTCTTGAACCAAGCTTGAATCTACCGCATGACACGAAGCATGGTAACAAGACTACTTGCATCAGATCTAAATCCACCGCATGATACTAGACATGATACAAGGTTGCCGGTACTCACGGAGGTCGACGGATCGATTGGCCCTCTCGAAGAACTCGACGACACGACAAGGACTCTAGGGTTTGGCGTAAAGCCGGTGTGTATTGAAGAATGATTGTCTGTTACATACATTCAGGGGTCATATTTATACCCTGCTGAGTACAACTGCGAATGGATTCGTTGCCTAACTTATCTCTAAGCTCGATCGCCTATCCATCCATTCGTCTTCCCTGATTGAGCCACGTCACCGTCCAATCTCGCAAAATCAGCTCTCTTGTTCCTTTACCGAACCGAGCGGATAGCCGACCGCGGATCTCTTTGCCGAATATCTCCGAAAATATCCTTCCTTCCACCGGACGGACTCTTTATCGAACCGGACCCACTAGTCGGACTCCTTACCAAATTTTGGTGTTAACACATGCCCCTTCAATTGTGGGATAAAAGTAATTCCGTTCCGCAATTGACTCCGAACACGAATACTTGAAATCAAATCTGTCAACACCTTGTTCTTCGCAATCTGCCGAATCTTCATCCGAGATCCAACCCTAGATCCCCTCGTTCCGAGCTCAAACCTCTAATGGCAGCTCAGAACCAAGATGCTCAGGTAAATTCATCCCCCGTAAGCCTCGTTCGGCATTTAGGTTTTCAATTTTACCTGAGATTTCCTTTTCCGCTTTTCTTCCAGGAGCCCTCTACTGAGCTTTTGATTCGTACCGAGGCCAATTCGAGATCTTATTATCTTGGTCCTGTGGGGAACCCCGACCCTCGAGATTTCATCACGGCTGAATCTCAAAGAATCCCCTTCAAAGCAGCTCTGTCTCCACCGCCTCAATGGCAAGATGCCTTCAAGAACTGGCCTTTACCTCCAATTGCAGGCTGGAAAACTTGGTATCGGAGGATCCTTGCAGACAAGAGTGGATTGACCAACCCGGATACCCTCCGTATCGCCCGGTGCTTGGAGTTATCCGTGGCCGAGACCCCCAAGAACGAAGACCTCCCGATAGCGACTGTCACTTACGGTCAAACGGCGTCAACGCCTTCCTTTTTGGCCATTTCTCCCGTTCAAGGATTTTTTTTGTTCCGAAGGCGGCCTCATTCTTGAGCGCCGGCTATCTCCGTGCCAGATGTGTGTAATCATCGATCGATCTCAATGCTAGGATAATATTTCTTCGAGATATCTTCCATTTATTGCCGCGGAAAATTCTTCTCCTAGCAAAGTTTTCAATATATATGCATTACCAGGGACGCATCTGACCACACGAAAAGGTCCTTCCCGCTAGGGGACCATTTGCCAAATTCACCGTATTTAGTTCCAATCGGCAATAATGCTTTCCATACTAGATCGCCTTCGCAAATTGCCTTACTTTTACCTTCTTATTGTAGTACTTGGCGACCCGCGGTTGTTTTTCTCGATGTTTTCCGAGCCCTAAGACGGATCATATGTAAATCCTCTAGCTCATCCATCATTAGGCCACCGTAATCCTTGGAGCTCAACTCCTTTTGTAGCACCACTCTTCTTGAATCTCGATTGCATCTCCCAAGGCGAAATTGCGTGATGCCCGTAAACCAACTCGTAAGGAGAAGTCTTTGTAGCTCCATGGGGGGCCATTCGGTAAGCCCACAGTGCTTCACTGAGTACCGAATGCCACCTTCTTGGCTTCTGGTCGATCTTCTTCTGTATCAATTTGATCATGATCTTATTAGAAGCTTCTGCTTGACCATTAGCCTGGGCATAATAGGGAGAGGAATTAAACAATTTGATCCCCATGCTTTCGGCAAATTCTCCCGAACTCCGGTGACACGAATTGTGCCCCTTGATCGCTGGTAATTGTCCGAGGGATCCCAAATCGATAGATGATGTGCTCCTTGACGAATTCAATCATGTTTTCCGACGTCACCTTCTTCGGTGGGATCGCCTCAACCCATTTAGTGAAATAATCTGTGGCCAAAGCACGAACTTATGCCCCTTGCTAGACGGTGGGTTAATTTGGCCAATCAAGTCTATACCCCACCCCCGAATGGCCATGGCTTGATGATGGGATTCAACGCCGATGCGGGGACCCTTTGAATATTCCCAAACCTTTGGCAATCCCGACATCCCTTGTAATACTCAAAGCAGTCCTCTAATATCGTCGGCCAAAAGCATCCAGCTTGCCTAATAACCCACTTCATACGGTAGGCCGATTGGTGTGGTCCACATATCCCATCGTGCACTTCGCTCATCATGTTCTTGGCCTCTTCTGGACCCAGGCATCGTAGTAATACCCCATCTAATGATTTATAGAATAAATTATCATCCAGAAGAACGAACTTAATTGCCTTGTACCTGAGTTTCCTAGAGACCTTCCGGGATGGATCCTTCATGTAATCAACGATCTCTTTCCTCCAATCATCTTCTGCAAGATCCGCCCCTAGCGCACACATCTCTGCAGCAAACGCTTCTTGACTCTCTTTGTAACCAGAGGCGCTCTGAGCCAGCCTGTTTGCTTCTTCGTTATGTTCTCTAGGAATGTGCTGTAGAGTCACCAACGGGAAACTCTTCAAGATTTCCCTGCATTCTTCGTAGTAACTCCTCAGCGCTTCACTTTTGCATTCATATTGGCCGTTCGCTTGCTTGATTACCAACTCGAATCTCCATAAACTTCAACTGAAACGGCCCCAGCTTCTCTCAAATATTGAAGCCCTCGAAGTAATGCCTCGTATTCTGCTTGATTATTTGTGACAGTGGGCTGTATAGGGATGGCGAATTCGAACATCTCACCTCTAGGCGAAATCAGTAGGATCCCTACTCCCCCACCTTTACCACATGATGATCCATCAAAAAACAAAGCCCAAGGAGTGATCTCAAGCAAATCAATTGATGGATCGCGATGTTCGCTTATGAAATCGGCAATGATCCGACCTTTGATGGCTTTTGCCGATTCGAACTTCAACTCAAACTCGATAAAGCTAAAATCCACTTGCCAATCCCGCCGTTCAAAATTTGCATAGATAACATATGTTTTATCACATCAAACTTGGAATATACGGTGCATTCGGCATTCAACGGAGTAGTGCCGAAACTTTGTACACGAGTAGTACACGCAAAGGCACGGTTTCTCTACGTACGAATACCTGGTTTCGGGATCAAGTAGTTTTCGGCTAAGATAAGCTACTACCCGCTCCTTTCCTTCAAATTCTTGAATAAGGGCCGATACAATGGTTTGGGTATCGGCCGCCACGTACAACTTGAAAGGCTTGTTTAGCCGAGGAGGAACCAACACCGGCGGCTCCTTCATGTACTCGCTTGATCTCATCAAAAGCCTTTTGTTGTTCGTCGCCCCATGTGAACTTCGATCTTTCTTCGACTTCGTAATGGAGAGAATGGCAACACCTTCTGTGATAAATTTGAAATGAATCTTCTCACGAAGTTGATTTTGCCGAGCAGCGATTGCAGCTCCTTGAGGTTAGTTGGAGGAACAACTTCATCAATGGCCTTCATGCTCTTCTTGCCAACTTCAATTCCTCCTTCGTGGACCAAAAACCCCAAGAATTCTCCAGCTGATACCCCAAAAGCGCACTTGTTTGGATTCATCTTCAAACCGTGCTTCCGGGTGCACTCTAAGGTCTTCTTCACGTCTTCCAAATGGGTGTCATGACTTAGGGATTTGATCACCACGTCATCAATGTAGATCTCCACAATCTTGCCGATCAACTCATGAAAAATGTAGTTCATGGCCCGTTGATAGGTTGCACCGCATTTTTCAACCCAAATGTCATGACTATCCACTCGAACGTGCCTATATGACCAAGACATCTAAAGGCCGTTTTTGATATGTCTTCTATTGCCATGAAGATCCGATTGTATCCCGCATTGCCATCCATGAAACTAATCACCTTGTGTCCGGCGGCGGCGTCACTCAACAAATCGGCAATAGGCATCGGGTATCCATCCATCGGAGTAGCTCGTTCGGTCCCCGAAATCTATGCAAACCCTCATTTTTCCATTCTTCTTGTACACGGGGACGATGTTAGAAATCCACTCCGCATATCCGCACGGCCGAACGAAGTTTGCATCAAGTAATCTTTCAACTTCCTTCTTCACATCGGCCAATACCTCATCCTTGTAGATTTTCCGGGTGGTTGCTTATATGGTTTGAAACCAGGTTTGATTGGCAACCGATGCTCGACGATGGATCGATCCAATCCGGCATCTCCGAATAATCCCGGGCGAAGCAATCTTTGTATTCTTTGAGAAGCTCAATTAAATTCCCCCCCGAAGTCCGGGCCGCAAATTTGCACCGATGAACGTCGGCCTTGGCTTATCACCGCTTCCAATGTCAACCTCTTCCAATTTATCGGCCCGACATGAATCCTCGCCCTAACTTGCCATCGGTGCCATCTACGGGGTTCTCCATTAAAAATTGCTATAAGAGCCGATCGCTTGAATCGGCCGTTGATCACCGCCGACAGTTCAACAGGACCTTCTCCCCGCCTTTTTCCCCGAGGTACAATCGATGCCTTGGTATTCCCCGGAAGGCCGGTTCCATGTTGGCCACGCTCACGGAGTCATCTCGCTTGGACGACCTCGATCTCATCGTCCACCCACCGGATAAGTCGTTGATGCATGGTGGATGGGACGCACGCTTAGCATGAATCCGGGCCCCCGCCCAAGCGAGCGGCGTAGGCTCCTTTGCCTTCGATGACAAAGAAGGTGGTGAGCAGCGTCTTGGACCCTATCATCAAGTCCACGTGAGTGCATCCCTTGGTGTCCGAGGGGTTCCGGCGAAATCATTCAAGATGATGCTTGTAGGCGTCAAATCGCTCGGGCCCATGCCAAGCTTCCCGAAGGTGGTGTACGGCATTACGTTGATCGCCGCCCCCACCGTCGACGAACATCTTGGTCAATGGCTTGCCATTGATGTATCCCTTCAAGTACGGCGGCCTCATATGACGATTCTTGGCCGGCTTGTCGAAGATGGCCTCGCTTGGCCGGCACCGCTTGTGCCATCATCCCCTCGGTCCGCTCATCATCGAAGGAAGCTTCCTCCCCGCATAACCCGGTTAGCGGGAGCCATGAACTCGTTCGGCGAAAAGTATACCATGCATGCGGAGCCGAACGCTTCGATCCCTCCGGTTGGTCTTTGGGGCGCCACACCGCCTCGTCCGGATCCCGGCCGCTTCGGTTCACGGTTCCTCAAGCGCCGGACCCGTCTCTTCCGACTCTTGCGTAGGCCGGCGGGCACCACCGCCCCTTCTCGCCGGATGTAGTCATCCTCGTCCTCTTCTTGATCGCCCACCCGAGATCGGCTTGGCGCTTCCCGGGATGATCGATGACTTCAATTTTTTGGCGCCGATCCTCGTTAGGGTGGATCCTTCCAATTCTCTCGTGGACGGATCGGCGATTGGCGCTTTCTCGCCCGTACTCAACATACCCGTCACCGCATTCGGGACGCTCTTCAACGTGGGCGGCTTTAAACCCTCATTCCGGCAATGCCTCGAAGAAGGCGCATCCCCGGTGTGCGCGCTCCCGCTCGCGCGTGTCTTGCTCCCCGGTCCCTTCGCGCGCCTCTTCTTCGGCTCGCGTTGCTCCTCCTCGTAGCACCGCTTCCGGTAGCGCTCTTTCTCTATCTAGCGCCGCCATTTGTTGAGGAGGATGCGCGATGTCATCCCGGGCTTAGCTCGGATGATTCCCCAATTTCGATGTGACTCTTAAGAATGCGGGGGCGTCACCTTGCACCCGTTCCGCAGTCACTTGGCACTCGGGGTCCATTGCTCCACCTTGTCTAGACCCTCGGGCCGAGGTCAAGACCTTGACTTTTCCCTTCTCCTCGGGCCGTTATCACATTAACGAAAAAGCCCACCATGTTCCGAGGAAAGGGGTGGCCATCCACCTTCATTTTGTTGTCGAACTTAAGGTGACCCTCCCGGATGGCCTTCTCGGATCCTCATCCCGAAGACCCCGCAATCATTGATGGAGTGTGAATCCCCGTCATGGAAGCCACGAGTAACGTTTTGCTTTAACTCCATCGGGCCGAAGCATGGAATGCCCCTCGGTGCGGCTTGATTCGGCCTTCTTTCACTAAGAGCTCAAACAATTTATCGCCTTTCGTGATATCAAAATCATAAGTTCCCTTGGTCTCGCTTGACCCGCCGATTCATTGTCAAAGGCTCCTTCCCCCACATGATCTTTGCTGCGGCTACATCCCCGAATCTTCTAAGAAATTCCAGGCGGCGTTTCGCCGTGCCTTTGCTTCGGGGTGGCGAGGTCGATCAACTTCTTCTCCGAGCCGCCACCGAAATAATGAGCGTGGAATTTTCGCTCCAAGTCCTTCCATCCGGCGACCGATTCGGAGGCGGGACGAGAACCACCGGAACGCCGGACCCGTCGGTGATGCGGGGAAGTAGCGGACCCGAATGTCTCCTCGCCCGAGCACTCCCCGAGCCGCATGAGGTAACGAGCAATCTCGCGACCGGATCAAGAGGGGGCCCCGCACGAGCCGAACACTTGGTCTCCATACGTAGGCCGGTACGGATTCGGCCGCGTGCACGGGGCCGACTCGTGCTTTGCTCCGTGGTGGCGGCGGAACCGGCCGACCTCCCCGAAGCTTGTAACGGGGGCCGAACGGCCGCCCCCCGCGTGCCCTGCGGAGGAGGGCCGGGAACGCTTGACTTCCGGATCTCCGAGGAGGAGGCCGGCCGTGGCCGGCTCCGTAACGACGGCCGAGAGCTTGACTCACCCCGGCTCCACGGTGCCCCCCGGATGGGTGCCTTGCTGAACGCTTACTCCATGCCCGGTCCAAAGACGGCCACCATCATCCGCCGGAGCGATCCGAGGAAAGCCTTGTTGTGCTTGCTAAGCATGTAATCTGCCGATTCTTGGAATACTCGTATGCGCTCCTCTTTTTACTGGCCGGGATGTGGTATCGCTCTCCCCCGGCAGCAATACCCCGGGCATCTCGTTCTTCGGATACGGGAAGCCGCTTCTATTCTTCTTGAACGACGAGCAGACACTTCTGCTCGAAACCGGTCCACGACGTCTTGGAGTTGCCGCCGCCGCTCTCGGAGAAAGATCTTCAAGGTTGACATCCATGAGGTCTCGCGATTTCGGGCTTCTTGAATCTATTCGGCCGTGGTCCCACTAGGCGTGCCGAAAGTGTGTTGACGCGAAAAGTGCACTCAATGCCAAACACACGGCAAGCCGAACAAAGTCAAGCTTCACACGCGCGAGAGCGAAAGACGTGCCAGTCAATTTTTCCTGAAAATTAACAAAAGACAAAGCAGTTAAATACCAAAGCTTGGAACTTGCCGGGTGGTACCAGACAGTTCCATATTTACGGCTAAGAAGCCAAATGAGATGACACATAGCTATAGAAAGCTATCTGCCAACGAACTACAACCATTCGGGAAACCGCAAAGGGGAAAAAGTAACACTGCCGAATGGATGACGTGAGCATGACAGCGATCGGTCTTTGTTTGAACAAGGATGCACGTACACGAAGTCATGACCGATCCCCATGAAGATTAACATTAAATAAGTGAATAAAGTAAAGCACGGACATGATCATGTATTAAACAAGTATGCATAGATCCAAAGCACTAGTCTACCGCATGTCTAGTTACTTTAAAACCCGTCGGATACGTTGTCAAACAAATCTATCCACCGCATGATACAACTTGCATGAAAAACCGTACCACTTTCCACAAATAGATCTATCCACCGCATGATACAATCTAAATATGGAAAGCTAAAAGCATACATCATTTAAAGCATGGATAACGCACGTGTTCTCGCTCGTGGAGAAACATAACCGAATACGGCCGAACAGTAACGACTCGGGGTCCATGAAGAAGGAACAAACATTACCAAGTGAATAAATCTATCAGATTGATTTGGGAATCTAATCCACCGGATGACTAGCTCCAAAGCAACCCAAAAACCTGCATCTACCGCATGATACCCGGCTCTTTCAAGATTTATACGAACATTAGCAAGCTTGAACCCGCAACACGTAACAACCTAGATCGATTCGGTTTCGGCTATCGGAAAACACAAGATCCACGTGTTAAAACATGAAATCTACTCGAACAAGGATCATAAAAGAGATAGAGCCGATCCAAACCCATCTAGATTGGGCAAAGGTGTGTTACATGAATTAAAACATAAAGTAAAACTCAAGATAACACGGGGTAACTTAATGAATCTATCGGATCTTGCCAAGATCCAACAGAGCCGATAACTAGCTTCAAGCTAGATCTTAGCCCACCGCATGGCTCATGATCTAACAAGAAACCATCTTGAACCAAGCTTGAATCTACCGCATGACACGAAGCATGGTAACAAGACTACTTGCATCAGATCTAAATCCACCGCATGATACTAGACATGATACAAGGTTGCCGGTACTCACGAGAGGTCGACGGATCGATTAGCCCTCTCGAAGAACTCGACGACACGACAAGGGACTCTAGGGTTTGGCGTAAGGCCGGTGTGTATTGAAGAATGATTGTCCGTTACATACATTCGGGGGTCATATTTATCCCGTCGGGGACAGCCCTAGGGGTCCCCTTAAACAACGGGGGAAATCCTCACTTAAATCCCGCACCGAAACACGTTAAGCCTAACCATGCGGTGTGACTAACCATGCAGACACGGCCCACGCCGCGGGACCCCAACGGCTCACCAAGACGACCCTCTTAGAAGTCCCCTCGAGCGGGCTCCGCCCCGCTCGAGAGCGCGCGCCCCCTCGGGCGGGCTCCGCCCCGTTCGAGGGGAAACTCTTCCCTCGAGCGGTCCCGCCCCGCTCGAGGGCTCACTCCCCCTCGAGCGGGTCTCGTCTCGCTCGAGGGTTCGTCCCGCCCTCGGGCCGGGGCCCGCCACGCTCACGGGCGCCCGCACGCGTGCGCCGACCCCCGTACACGGGCATTTAACGCCCGACACGGGCGGGACGGCGCCATCATGCGCCGGGGCTCGCGCCCGGTGCCGCCGCACCAACTCCCCGGGGAGGAGCCCATCCCCACCACCGTGGGGAGGGACCGTGCGGTACGGCCGGCGTCGGTCCCGTGACACCGCGCGCCCACTACGGTACGGCTAACGCGCCCGAGCCCTCGAAGGGGGGCTCGGGCGCACCCTCGATTTCACTTTCCCGTGACCCTACGGGGGTTAGGTGGAGGCGCTAGGCCGGTGGATCGCCATCCCGGCCACCGTAACGCGCGGCCGCCGTACCCATGCGCGCGAGCGCACGCCCGGCTGCCGCGGCAACCACTCCGACACTGTGAAGCGCGTTGGGAAGGAACGCCGTTCTGCCTACTCCTGTGCCCCGTACCAGCCATCGTCAGCACCTCCCTCGAAGCCTATCGGGGGACGCCACCACCATCTGCCGCTCTCCCCGCCCTCGAACCGCCACTGTTCGGGTACAAGTCAGGCCATGATGACCAGATCGCTGCAAGGATCGCCCGGACAGCCGCCCACTCTACACCTTAGCACGTCGCACTTCTCCACATAGCTAGGTAGCGCGGCGTGCATGTAACCCGCTGCCCCCTTGATCTATAAAAGGGGGGAGGGGGAGAAAGACGGGGGAGAGGACTTAGCTCTACACACCACACCACGTACTCATTCCCATTCTCCCACAATATCTTCAGCCACTCCACCAGGGACTTGGAAGCTACACTTCCTCTCCCACCTTGCTTGTACTTGCCCCACTACAAGCACTCCCGGTGCTAAGTAATATAGTGCCCCGAGCACGCCCCTGTCCGGACGTACGGCCCCCTCGCCGTGGAACCAGGATAAACCTCTCGTGTCACTTGTTACTTAGCATCGACCATTGAGGGATAGACCACGGCGCTATCTACCGGTTAGTGTCGGGACCATATTCCGCACCGACGCTTGGCGCCCACCGTGGGGGCGACGAGCGCCTAAGGTCATTTCGCCAACTCCCTCCATGGTGATCCGCACCGAGTACCGCGGTACCCGCTACTTGCATGGGTAGCTCGGACCCCCTCCCGGCCGGGTTCGAAATCCGCTTCGGGGACCCGAACTTTCGTGGCCACGGGGGAACGGCTATCTCATGCGCCTCACCAACCGCGAGGAGCTTCGCGCGCGCGCCGGAGCCGGTCCGCGCCGGTCTCCGCCGCACGCACGACACCGGCGCGGGCACCCGCGAGCACGGATGCCGCGGGTCCATCAACGCCACGACGCGGCCGTCGCTCCGGGCTACGCTCGCGCCGGGCGCGGTCCGAGCGGCGGCGAGCCGAGCGCGCCGCCACTCGGCGCGACGCGCCCACCATCACGGCTCGCCGCCACCGCCCGGCGGGGCCGCGTGCGGTCTCCGGACCGCGCATCCCCATCGGGGCGCGTGGCGCCACGACGGCCTACAACAACAACAACGTCAACACCACGATGCGCCGGGTCCCGCCCGGCCGCCATGTCTTTGTCGCCAGGGATTCCGGTGCCTCAATGGCCGACGAATCGTCCCTAGGCTCCATCGACGCGTTGCCACCCGCCAACCGCCACGGGTACGCGGAGTGGGACTTCTCCGGCGTGCGCGGACCCGGGGCGCGTTCGGGCGTTTCCTCGACGCCACGGACTACGGTTTGGTCGCTCCGACGACTCCGAAAGATCGGGAGCTACGACCCCGCGCGGGAGTGTTACGCCGTCATCACCAACGACCCGCCAACGCCGCGCGGTGCGGCGGCGCCGGGAGACGGGGAAGTCACGCCGCCCTGGGGATCGCTACGCGCCCGGCCGCGGGGCCAAGCGCTCTGCCGGGGCCGACGTCGACGCACACCGGCCCAAGCCCGCGAGCTCGAGGCCAAGCCGGGCGAAGGAATGCACGGACGGTGCGGCCGCTCCCGCGCCTCGATGGCGGGGGAGGCCTCCGCGCGCGGCGAACGCGCGCGGGAGGCGGGGTCGACGGTCCGTGACCGCATCAACGCCGTCCCCAACGTCGAAAACGCGACGCGCCCCCGCGGGCGAGCCAAAAGCTCATCGGCCGCCGCGACGTTGCCTGCGCGCCATGCCGGCACCCCTCAACCCCCGAGGCTCGAGACATGCACCGCGAGGTGCGGACTCTCATCGAGCAAGCGGCCGTCCAACGAAGCCGAGAGCTCGGCCTCACGCATCCGCCAACCAGGGAGATGCGCGGGGCGATGAAGCGGCACCGGGAGGCGAACCCTCGGTACACGCGGGTCAACCCGTCGACCAAGGACGCACGCCGGCCAAGGAGCGACTCCTTGACGCGCGCGGAGCGGCCCCGGATGGTGACGCCCGCAACGTCATCAATGCCGGGCGCACCAGCAAGGCGGACGCACGAGCGGCAAGAGGTTACCACCCTCGACGGGGTGGACGCTACGACAACGGTGAGGATCGCTCCCCGACACCGGAGCCCCCCGGCACCCGTCCGTTCGGCCGGGAGATCCGCACGGCGGCGTTCCCCCAACGCTTCCGCCAGCCCTCGACGATCGTCAAATACAACGGGGAGACGGACCCCCGTGTCTGGCTCAACGACTACCGCCTAGCCTCGTCACCGGGCGGGGCCACTAGTGACGAAGTGATCATCCGCAACTTGCCCCCCGCATCCGGGCGACGCGGCGCGGACATGGCTCGAGCACTCGCCCGCCGGCCCGGATCCATAATCGGGACGACCTAGTCCACACATTCGTGGGCAACTTCCGGGGCACATACGTGCGCCCCGGAAACTCATGGGACTCGCGTTCGCACGCGAGGCCCGGCGAGTCGTTGCGGGACTTCATACGGCGCTTCTCCAAGCGCTGCACGGAGCTCCCCAGCGTGGCACAGTCCGAGATCGTGCACGCGTTCCTCGAGGGCACCACGTGCGGGAGGCCGGGACGCGGCCCCGCCTACGGACTCCAACGAGCTGTTCGACATCGCCACCAGCTTCGCCTCCGGAGAGGAGGCCGTGGGGGCAATCTTCGACGGCAAAAAGGGCAAGCGCTCCGAGGACACGCCCGCGGAGGGCAGCGGGTCCAAGGAGCCGCACCGCAACGACAAGCGGGGCAAGAAGGGGGAAGAAGCCGCGCGCGCGAGGCGCGCGAGAGGGGCGCAACGGCGGCAACGGCGAGGCCCTCGGCGTTGACCCGGCTCGACGGGGCCCTCGACCGGCCCCTCGAGGCCCGGAGTGTTCGACGACATGCCGATGAAGCCATGTCCCTACCACAAGACTCCCGTGAACCACACTCTTGAGCAAGGCGACATGCTCAAGAAGTTTTATGGCCGTGCCGCCACGAAGGAGGCAGACGCCAAGAAAGACGGAGGCGATGGCGACGCGGGTGGCTTCCCCGCCGTCGAAAACGTGTTCCGCATCTTTGGGGGACCTACCGTCGACATGTCGACCCGGCGCCGCAAGAAGGAGCGGCACGAAGTCCTCGCCGCGGAGAGGGCGCCTCCGGCCTTCCTCAACTGGTCGAAGGACGCCATCACCTTTAGCCGGGATGACCACCCAAACCGCATCCCCAACCCGGGCCAGTACCCGCTGGTGGTCGATCCCATCATTGGGAACGCCCGGTTTTCGAAGGTCCTTATGGACGGAGGCAGTAGCCTCAATATCCTCTTCGCGCATACATTGCGCCTGATGGGGATCGGGTTGGACCAGCTGCGGCCCAGCACGAAGCCGTTCCACGGCATCGCGCCCGCAAGCAGGTTCAACCCCTCGGGCAGATCGACCTGCCGGTCTGGTTTGGCACCCCCAAGAACTTCCGCAAGGAAACCCTCACCTTCGAGGTGGTGGGGTTCAAAGGGGCCTACCATGCTATACTTGGGCGACCCTGCTACGCCAAGTTCATGGCGGTCCCCAACTACACCTACCGAAGATGAAGATGCCCGGCCAAACGGCATCATCACCGTCGGGTCGTCCATCGAGCACGCATTCGACCGCGACGTCGAGTGCGTGGAACACGCAGGCACCGGCGCTCGGATGAAGCGCCGGTGAACACGCCGGAGAAGATGGTCAACGATGACCTCGGATCCGCCGCCAAGCACGTCGGCACCTTCGAGGCCGCCGAGCGGACCAAAGGGGTCCCCCTCGACCCGTCGCCCCCCGAGGGCAAGGCGTTGAGGGTCGGCTCCACCCTCGACCCCAAATAGGAAGCCGGTGCTCGTCGACTTCCTCCGCGCCAACGCCGACATCTTCGCGTGGAGCCCCTCGGACATGCCGGGCATCCCGAGGGAAGTCGCCGAGCACTCCCTTGACATCCGCCAAACGCCCGCGCCGTGCGACGAACGGCCGCGCCGCTTCGACGAGGAGCGGCGACGGCAATCCGGAGCGGAGGCCGCGGAAGCTTCTCGAGGCCGGATTCATCAAGGAAGTGTTCCACCCTACGTGGCTAGCTAATCCCGTGCTTGTAAAAACGAAGAATGGGAAGTGGCGGATGTGTATAGACTACACTAGTCTTAATAAAGCATGTCCAAAAGTTCCTTTTCCTTTGCCACGCATAGATCAAATCGTTGATTCAACGGCTGGGTGCGAACTGCTCTGTTTCCTTGATGCCTATTCCGGATATCACCAAATAAAAATGAAGGAGTCCGACCAGCTCGCGACTTCATTCATCACACCGTTCGGGACGTTCTGTTACGTCACGATGCCTTTTGGCCTCAGAAACGCGGGCGCAACATATCAGCGTTGCATGCAACACGTTTTTGGGGACCACATCGGACGGACGGTCGAAGCCTACGTGGATGACATCGTCGTAAAGACCAGGAAGGCGGACGACCTGGTTGGCGACCTTGGCATCGCGTTCGGTACCGCCTCACGGCCAACGGGGGGTCAAGCTAAACCCCGAAAAATGTGTCTTTGGGGTGCCGCGAGGCATGCTCCTAGGATACATCGTCTCCCAGCGGGGAATCGAGGCCAACCCTGAAAAGGTCGCGGCCCTCGAGCGAATGGGTCCGATCCGGGATCTCAAAGGGGTGCGAGAAGGTGTTAGGGTGCCTTGCCGCCTTAAGTCGCTTCATCTCGCGGCTCGGTGAGAAGGGCCTGCCCCTCTACCGGCTGCTCAAGAAGCACGAGCGCTTCTCTTGGACCGCCGAGGCCCGGGATGCGCTCGACAAGCTGAAGGCGTCTCTAACACACGCTCCGATCCTCACGCCGCCACGAGACGGCGAACCCCTGCAGCTCTACGTGGCCGCAACCACCCAGGTGGTCAGCGCCGTGATCGTCGTGGAGCGCGCGGAGGAAGGGCACGCCTTGCCTGTACAGAGGCCAGTCTACTACATCAGCGAGGTTCTCTCGGACACGAAGACACGCTACCCACAGGTCCAGAAGCTGCTGTACGCAGTAGTCCTTGCGCGGCGCAAGCTCCGCCACTATTTCGAGGCCCACCCGGTCACGGTGGTCTCCTCCTTCCCGCTAGGAGAGATCATTCGCAACCCCGACGCCGGCGAGCGGGATTGCCAAATGGTCCGTGGAGCCGATGGGCGAAACGCTCGCCTACGCCCCACGCAAGGCCATCAAATCGCAAATCCCGGCCGATTTCGTCGCCGAGTGGACAGACACGCACCGCCACCCCCACAAATCCAAGCGAGGCCTGGACTCCGTTCTTCGACGGCTCGCTGATGAAAACGGGAGCGGACGCGGGCCGCTTCTTCGTGTCACCCCTCGGGGAGCACATGCGCTACGCAAGGCGCCTCCACTTCCCCGCGTCCAACAATATGGCGAGAATACGAGGCCCTTCTCTCGCGGCCTCAAGATCGCCATTGAGTTGGGCGTCAAGCGCCTCGACGTGCGGGGGGACTCGCAGCTCGTGATCGATCAGGTCATGAAGAACGCGAGCTGCCACGACGACAAGATGGAGGCCTACTGCAAAGTCGTGCGGGCCCTCGAAGACAAGTTCTACGGCATTGAGCTCAATCATGTACCCCGCCGGTACAACGAAGAAGCAGACGAACTGGCAAAGATCGCGTCCAGGCGGATTACCGTTCCCCCGAACGTTTTCGCGCGCGACATCGCGCAACCCTCGGTCACCTTCGAACCCTACCCCTCGAGCCACGACGGACCCTCGGGGGCTCCCTCGAATCCAACGGGTGCGGAACCCATGGACGAGGACCCCTCGAACGAGGCGTACGTATTCTCCCCCTCCCTCGAAGGGTACGGATCCCACGAGGGCGATGCGATGGACGTCGAGCCGGCTCCCGTCCAAGCGGACCGGCGGGAAAAATACATCGCCCGGATCGCTCGAGGGGAACTCCCCGCGACCGGGCCGCGGCCGGCGCATCGCCGGGATGGCCAAATCCTTCACCCTCGTCGATGGCGAGCCGTACAAGCGCGCCGCCTCGGCATCCTACGGCGGTGTGCCCATTCCCGAGGGGCGCGAGCTCCTACGGGACATCCACGCGGGGATCCGTGGCCACCACGCCGCACCCCGCACCCTCGTCGGCAACGCGTTCCGCCAAGGCTTTTGCGGCCCACCGCGGTCGCGGACGCCGCGAAATCGTATGCACTTGCGAAGGGTGCCGCTTTTATGCCCGCAAATCCAACTTGCCCGCTCATGCCCCGCAAACGATCCCCGTAACATGGCCGTTCGCCGTGTGGGTGTTGGACATCGTCGGGCCCCGCGGAAGGCGCCGGGGGCTTCACCCACCTGCCGGTCGCAATTGACAAGTTCTCCAAGTGGGTGGAGGTGCGCCCCATCATGAATTTAAGGGCCGAGCAAAGGCGGTCACATTCTTCACCGACATCGTCTACCGCTTCGGAGTGCCAAACTCCATCATCACGGACAATGGGTCCCGCGTTCACGGCCGGAAGTTCTTGGAGTTCTCGTGACAAGTTCCACATCCGCGTGGATTGGGCGGTACGTGGCACACCCACGGACCAACGGCCAAGTGGAGCGTGCCAACGCATGATCCTACGGTGGCCTCAAGCCCGGGGTAATTTTCGACCAGCTCAACAAATGCGGGCGAAAATGGCTCCAAGAACTACCCGGCGGTAGTGTGGAGCCTAAGGACCACCCCAAGCGCAGCCACCGGGTTCACCCCGTTTTTCCTAGTCCATGGCGCGAGGCCGTCCTCCCCACGGACTTAGAATACGGATCGCCCAGGGTTCGAGGCTACGACGAGGATGCTAACCAGCGAGCCCGCGAGGACTCGCCTGGACCGGCTAGACGAGGTACGCCTCGTAGCCTTGATGCACTCCGCGAGGTATCAACAGTCCCTACGACGCTACCAAGCACGCAAGATACGTCGAAGGGATTTCGGCCGAAGGGGATGCGGTCCTAAGGCCGCGCCAAGATAATCGAGGGCGCCACAAGCTATCGCCCCCATGGGAGGGACCCTACGTCGTGGTGAAGGTACTCAAGCCGGCACATACAAGTCGGCCAACGAGGACGGTGAAGAGCTCACCAATGCTTGGAACATCCAACAGCTACGTCGCTTCTACCCTTAGCTAGGATTTCTCCAAGTATCTTTGTTGTAAAAATCACATCGCCAACGCCCCAGTTGGCAGCGACTATGTAAATACTCCAAGTCTAATAAAAGGGCAACTCGACTTTCCCCTGAAACCCAAGTTACCCTCGGGGGCTACTGAGGGGGCACCCCCCCCAAAAAATAGTCCCATTTTTTCGCGCAAAAAACACAACAACCCGCACGCGCTAAGTTTGTTTCCTACTTCAACCTCGAGCCACGATTCGAACAGGGCGCAGGCGGCACGGCGGAAGGAGCGTGCGAGCCGTAGATAGCCTACGCCGCGTGGATATGGCCCTTCTCTCTCGCCTCCAACCCGGGGCCCCCGCGAAAATCGAACTCCCCTAACTAGAATCTACTCGGGAAGAAGGAGAAACAAAAAAGCGTGATAAACAAACGACTCCATTTACAGCAAATGCTCATGTTCATGAAACAACTTATTTATTTACAAAAGGCCACGAGGCCAGAATACTGATACACATCAAAAAATGGGCCTAGTGCCCAAACTGCTTTCAGGCGGGAGGAGCGGCAGCGTCTGCGACGTCGAGGAAGAGGAACTCCTCGAAGGCCTCGGCGAGCAACCCGGCGGCGTCGGCGGCAAGCGCGTCCACACGCTCCATGGCCACCTCGTCCTCGACGCCCTCGGGAACAATGTAGCCTTCCGCCGCGCCTCGAAGTTGACCTCGTAGTGGGATCGCACCACTCCGAGGGCCTTCGGACGCCCGGGCCGCAACGCCCGGCGCATCCGCTCCGTGACGTGGCCGCCAAGGGCGCGCGGGCGGCGGCCGGCCGAGCCGCCGGCCCGGGCCTCGCCCTCCTCGATGACGCGGCGGGTCTCGAGGGCCGCATCGCGCGGCCTCCCGCGGCTCTGCTCGGGAGGGAGTGGTAGGAAGCTCGCGCAGCCTCGGCCCGCTCGGCGCGTGCCCCGGGCGGTGCGCAAGCCCGGAATCGACAAGACAAAAAGAAATCAGAAAGGGAGAAGCGAACCCTCTAAAGCGAAAAACCAACAAGCAAGAGTCAAACAGTGGCTCACCCTCGACTTGCTTCCTCTCCGACTCGAAGTCGCGGCGCGCGGACTCGATCGCCAACTCGAGGCGCTGGACGGTTTCGCCTTGCTCGCGGAGGGTCAGCTCCTGGTTGGCGTTGCTGATGCTGAGCGCGAGCGCCTCGTCCTCGACCTTGGAGAACGCGACGTTCCGCTCCTCCGGTGACTTCTCCCGCCGCCTCGCGAGCGACGCGCTCCCCCGCTCCGGCGCCGTCCGGCGTCGCCGAGGGCGGCCTCGCTCCCGCCGGAGCCGCCCCTCGGCCCCGGCGAGCGATGCGCTCTTGCCGGGAGCTCGCTCCTCGGCGGCGACGAGGGCCGCGGCCTTGGCGTCGAGGGCGGCCCTCGGGTCGTCGGCCTCCTTGGCGCGTCGCTCCAACCCGCGCGCCCGCTCCTCGGCCCCGGCGCCGCGCCCGCGCCCCCTCGAGCGACGTGCGGAGCTCCCGGGTTTCGGCGCGAGCGGTGGCCACCTCCGCCTCCCGCTTGGCGGCCGGCGTCCGCGTCTTCTCCGTGTCCGCGCGCGCATTCCACGGCGCCTCGTCGCGATCGACGAGGGGCGGCGCGCGACCCGCTCGAGGCTCGAGCGCCGCGGTGCGTCCCCGTCCCGAGCTCTCCGGGAGCTCGTCGCACCACGCCATCGCCCGCACGCCGGCCGGCCGTCCGGCATCCTGAGAGCGTCGGCAAGCGCGTCGAAGGCGCTGCACCGCTCCCGGAGCTGGTGAACCTCGGCGTTCACCCGGTCGAAGGCGTCGTACTTGTCATGGGCACGACGCTCGAGCTCCTGGCAATCACAGAATCGAAGCCCGTAAGCGCCAAGACTTGAATGCAGCGTACGAAAACGAAAAGGGAAAAAGGACGAGCAACCATGGCTCACCTGGAAGACGAGCCAGGCCGGGCCGCCATGGACCCGCAGCGCCTCGTTCAGCGCGCGGTTGAGCGTGGCGCCGTGGCTCGGAGCTCGCCCCCGCAGCTCTTGCTCCCCCCACGGCGTCGGCGAACGCGGGGGGATCCTCGACGGCCCCCTCCACCCGGGCGGGGGCGGCCGGCGTGGGAGGACGAGGCCTCGGCACCATGTCCTCGGCCCCCACCACCATGTGACCCTCGTGCCGCCTCACGAGGGCCCCCTCCCCGGGGCTCGGGGGAGTTCGTGGGCCGCCGGCCCACCGATTCCATCCGGCGGCGGAGAGTCGTCCGAGACTTCCACCACCTCCGCCCCGAAGATCGCCGGCGGGCGCGGCCGCTCGCGCGCCCTCCGCCGGCACCTCCACCGCACCTCCGTGGCCACGGGCGCCCGTCGTGGCGCCGTGGCCGCCACCTCCGGCCGTACCACCGCATCCACGGGCGCCCCCGCAGGGCCGCGCCCGCTCCACCTCCTCCACGGCGGCGGCCTCCGCGGGCTGCACCTCCACCGTGGCCGCCACCGCGGCCCGCGTCTCCACGACGACCGGCGCACCGCCGCCCCCGGTGATCTCTCGGCCGCACCGCGGCGGGGGTGGTCCGCCGGCCGGGGCCTCGAGGCCCCAGCCGGGCTTTGCGAGCTCGTGCCCGCCGCCGTGCTTGTCCCCGGGCGCGACGCCCTTGACGAGCGCCGCCGGGTGGGGATCGATGCGTCCGTCCTCAGCACCTTGGCTGGTGCAAGAGGAGGAACGGTTGGCACCACCCTGCACAGGCACGGACAGAAGGTTAGGGCACCTAATCATCGACAAATCAAACCAAACGAAAAAGGACGGGCTCCTTACCTCGAAGAGGAAAAGGCCCGTTTCCTTTTCCTCGAAGCCTCAGCCGGATGAGGCCGCGCGGCCCGCCGCGCCCGCTGTAGCGCCTCCCGACGGCGCCGCCGCACGCGCGCGGCACGCCCGCCCCGTGCGCGGGCGCGCCCGATGCCGCACCTCCCGAAGGCGCCGCCGCGCGCGGGGGCACGCTCGCTCCGCGTGCGGGCACGCCCGCCGTCGCGCCCCGACGATGGTGCCGCGCGTGCGGGCACGCTCGCCCGCGCGCGGGCACGCCCGACGCGCGCACGGGCGCGCTCGCCGCGCGGGCCTCCGTGGCGCGCGCGCCCGCACCTCCGCGCGCGCGCGCGCCCCCGATGACGATTGCCGGCGGCGGGCGGCCGGCGCGCCCGCCCCGGGCGAAGCCACCCTTGTCGCCGGCGGCCGGGTTCCGGCGACGGGGGCGCGGGCGCCACCGTCGGAGGGGCCCTCCCCCTCGGCCTCTTCCTCCTCGTCCTCCTCCGAGGATGAGGGCTCCTCGATCTCCGGGGAGGAGAGCCCCCGCCTCCTCGCGCCGCCGGTACTCCGCGGCCCGCCGGTCGCGGCGATGCTTGACGTCGCCTCACGTGCTCCCTCTTGCGCGCCGCCCGCTCCCCGCCGCCGCCGCCGCGCCGCCCGCCGAGCGCACGGGAGTCGGGGGGTGGGTGGAACGGACTTGGCGGCGGTGAAGTTCACCACCGCACACGGAGCATCAAAGTCACGTCGAAAACAAAAGCGAGACCAAGAACTAAAACAAAATCAAGAACCAAACTCAACGAGCGGGCCCGTGGGGAGCATCTCAAGGTCCCATGGGGTCCGACCCGCGAGTGGCGGCACCGGGTGTCGACGGCGCTCCGCGCCCGGTGAGCGCGTACGGCCGCTCGAGGGGCGTCGGGAGCATCCGCGACCTCGCCAAGTCGACGGGGTTGGCCGCCTCTGTCATCTCGAAGATGCAGAGCGGCCTCTCCATCAACGGCACGATCCGCCGGTGGTGAAGGAAGGCGAGGACGCCCATCGCGTTCGGCCCCCATCGTCGCCGGGCGGCCGCCGCCGCGGCCGGGACCGACTCCTGCCGCCTCCGATGCTTTGGGGTGTAGACACCCCGTAGCCCCAAGAGTCAGGCCTCTCCTTGAACACCCGACCGGTGCAGGGGGGAAGGCCGGGCTCGGCGTTGCGCAAATAGGAACCACCCCCGCTCCCGGCCGGCGTTGTTCGTCGTCATGGTGCGGGGGATGTAGACGTCCTTGAATTGCCCCCGCGGGGTGGCGACATCCCGCCGCGCGCATCGCGCGGTGGGTCCTTGGCTCCGTCGTGGGGTCGCGTGATGAGCTCCGCGCGGAAAGGTGTACCCCGCAGCTCCCACTTAACCGGGATCCCCGGGTACCCTTCGCGGACGCCCACGAACGTGGCCGCTGCGCGAGATCGCGTTGGGGGCGAAGTTGTGCGGCTCCACCCCCGTAGTAGTGGCACATCGCCCGCATGAAGGTGCTCGCCGGCGCGTTGAAGCCGCGCTCGTGGTAGCGGACTAAGCTCACCACGTAGCCCTCCCGGCGGGTTGGGCTCGCGGTCCGCCGCCGGCGGCCACGATCCACTCCGCCGGACGACCGTCTTCGTTGGCCGCCGCTTGGCCGGCGGCGACCGGCCTCGCCAAGGGCCGAGGGCGTCACCGTCGACCTCTCCCGGGCATACGGCTCCAGGATCCTAAGGGGAAGCTGAGGCGGCGCCATGAGGAAGGACGAAGGAATGCGAGGACGAGAGAACGAGGAACGAAGAAAGGCTCTAATGGCGACACCGCGCGGTGGCAAGAGCTAGGCGAAGACGAAGGGGCGGGGGACTGAAAATGGTGAGATGCCAAGGTAAAAAACCGTCGTCTCCTCCCCTCCCCGCGCTTTATAGGCCGACGGGCGAGCTCTCCGAGCGGGACGCCCCGCTAGCATTAACTGCAGGGAATCTTTCCATCGCGTCGACGGGCGGGCCCCACCACGACCGCAGCGGCCACGTCATTGCAGGCGGACCATCATTACGGCAAAGACCGGCGGCAACCGAGGCGAAGCGGTCACGTCCGCCGCCACGCCGCCCCACTACGCGCGCGCGCGCGGCGCGGGGGCCTAAAAAGACGCGCCCGCGCCGCAAAACCGCGGCCACGACCGCGAGGCACTTAAATGCCCGGGTCCCTTGCCAAGCAAGGAGAACCCTCGAGCGGGGCGAGCCCCCAGCTCGAAACAAAAGCGACCCTCGATGGGATATCAGCGTGAGAAGGTCGCCCGGGACCTGCTCGATGTAGAGCGAGGCAACCGCGGCACCCATGCCACGTAAAACCCTCGAGCGGCACGAGCCCTTGGCTCAAGATGACGTCAACCCTCGATGGGATATCGACGTGAGAAGGTCGCCCGGGACCTGCTCGATGTAGAGCGAGCACCGCGGCACCCATGCCACGCGAACCCTCGAGCGGGGCGAACCCCCCGCTCGAAACAAAAGCGACCCTCGATGGGATATCGGCGTGAGAAGGTCGCCGGGACCCGCTCGATGTAGAGCGTGCAAACCGCGGGCACCCATGCCACGTAAAACCCTCGAGCGGCACGAGCCCTTGGCTCAGGATGACGTCAACCCTCGATGGGATATCGACGTGAGAAGGTCGCCGGGACTCGCTCGATGTAGAGCGAGGTGCACCGCGGGCACCCATGCCACGCAAAACCCTCGAGCGGCACGAGCCCCCGCTCGAGACAATGTCAACCCTCTAAAAGAAGGTACACACGTGAGAAGGGTCGCCCAGGGCCTGCTTGAAGTAAAGCGGGCACCGCAAGCACCCATGCCGCGCTGTGCTGCCAACCAGCGCCTCGAGGGCTGGCTCGCCCAGACCCCTCGACGGCCGCAAGCGCGAAAAGACGGGGCTGTCCAGGCACGGCCCCGCACGGCCCTACTGATCAGAGGTTCGAAGCCTGACCCTCGACGGGTTCGAACAGGCGCCTCAGATCGCAGAGTTAGGGACGACGAGGGCACGCGCGTTCGAGCCGTTCCTCGAGCCCGTCGGCTCGAGGGTGCCCCACATGTCATGTTCGAGAGCCAGCGAGGCGGCCAGCGGGGGGATCCCACCGAGGGAGAGCTTCCGCGCCCTCGGTCCCTAGCGAACGGGACCGAGCCCCACCTAGCAAACCCATGCAAGCGCTTCCATGGACGTGTCTCCGACCGCGCGGCCTACCCTTATCGAACGGGGCATGGGCGTCCACTTGAACCACCCGCTACCAGCTCGAAGAGGAATCCGCAATTCGCGACCCGCTCGATGGGAGTTGCGGAAACCTCACCCTCCGTCCCGCGGAGGGACGGCGAGGGCGCGTTAAAAAACAAGTCGTCAGGCTCGACCCGATCGCCTCGAACGGGCCAAGGCTCGGGGGCTTGACGCACGGCTACACCTCCTTGAAACTGCACCCGCCGAGAGACGGTGGACGGCGGAGCGTGCACCCCCGAAGCCGGGCGAAATACCGCCGATGCCGTTGGCATATGTGCCATGCCTCTCGACCAAAATTCTCGCGGTTAACCCCTACAGGAGCACCCACACTCCTGCGGGGCTTCGGGGGCTAGACCCGCGGGTCCGCCGACGCGGCCCCACGTGAAAGCGTTCGCAAACAAGGAGGGAAGAACGTCCTATCGGTAGGTTCCAGCATCCGCGGGAGCCTCAATGGCAAACCCGCAGATGCTCGGGGGCTACTGTCGGGGACAGCCCTAGGAGTCCCCTTAAACAACGGGGAAATCCTCACTTAAATCCCGTGCCGAAACACGTTAAGCCTAACCATGCGGGTGACTAACCATGCGGGACACGGCCCACGCCGCGGGACCCCGACGGCTCACCAAGACGACCCTCTTAGAAGTCCCCTCGAGCGGGCTCCGCCCGCTCGAGAGCGCGCGCCCCCTCGGGCGGGCTCCGCCCCGTTCGAGGGGCAACTCTTCCCTCGAGCGGTCCCGCCCCGCTCGAGGGCTCACTCCCCCTCGAGCGGGTCTCGTCTCGCTCGAGGGTTCGTCCCGCCCTCGGGCGGGGCCCGCCACGCTCACGGGCGCCCCGCACGCGTGCGCCGACCCCCGTACACGGGCATTTAACGCCCGACACGGGCGGGACGGCGCCATCATGCGCCGGGGGCTCGCGCCCCGTGTAACGCCCGCGTTTTTAGCCCTAAATAAATCACCTACTAAATCATGCGTAATTTCAAAAAACCGATCCGCCGAGCTCGGTTACCATTCAAACCCTAGCCGTTGCTCTCTCTCTCTCTCTCTCTCTCTCCCCCCGACGCGCGTGCCGCGATTCCCGCCGCACCGCACCTCGGCCGCGCCCCCGCGCGCCTTCCCAACGCCGCGGTCGGCCACCGGCCGGGAATCCCGCGCACGCCGCGGTCCCGCCAGCCGGTCCGCCTCGCCATCACCGCCGTCCCGAAAAACACGCCGACGCCCGGAAAGTCGGAAAAACTCCACAAAACCCTCCCTTAATTTCCCTAACAATTTTTCTAATTTCCTAAACTTTTTCCCAATTTCCTCCCTATCTTTTCTCATTTTTCTTTCTTTTCTTCCTTTTTCTTTCTTTTCTTCCTTTTCCTTCCCTTTTTCCTTTTTCTCTTTTCTTTTTTCCCTTCCCTTCTTTCTTCTCTCTCTCTCTCTTCCTCCCTTCTCCTTCTCCCTTCCGCCAGCCAGGGGCGCGCGCCTGCGCCCGGCGCGCTTGGGCCGCGCCGGCGCCCGGCCCCGGCCGGCGCCGCGCCCCGTCCCCCCCCCCCCGCCCCCGGCCCGCGCTCGGCCGGCGGCACGGCACCGGTGCATCGCCCGCGGGGGCCCCGCCCCGAGCCGCGGCCGGCAACCGGCGACCGCCATTAAAGGCGTGCTCGCGGACACGCCACCGTATCGCTCTCTCTCCTTTCCGAGCCCCGCACGACGAGTCCAATCACACAAGCACGCGCCCCACCGCGGTCGTCGTCCGCGCCCCCGCCGAAATCGTCAACGGTGAGATTTTTCCCCCACCGCCATTGACGCCCCTAGAAGCTCCCTCGAGCTCGGCCGCCGAGCCGCCTTTCCCCGCCTATAAAAGGGGCCGGCCCCTTCCCCCGGCCGCCGCACTTCACCACGGCCACCTCCTCCCCTTGCCTGAGCACTAGAGCGCCGCCGCCACTAGCACCATCACCACCGGTCCGCCGCCGCCCGTGGAGCCGTCCCCTCGCACCGCCTCGACCCAAGGTGAGTGAGGGAAAAGAACCCCCCTCGCCGCCCTCCTCCTTTTCCCCCTCTCGCCGTCCGCGTTCGTGGCCGGGAGGCCGCCGCCGCCGCCGCCCGAGGCCCCCGCGGCCGCCCTCCCCCGCCTCTCGTATGTCGCGAGGTAGGGGATGAAGGGGGGGGCCGTTTAGCCAAAAACCCCCTCGTCCCTTTCCCCATTTCCCCACCGAGCCCTTAAACCTATTTTAGTTCCTTTCCTTTTCTTCCCAAATGGCCCCTAAAACTAGTAATTAACTGCTTTGTTAAGCCCTAAGTAGTTTACGAGGCCCTAACCCAAATTTTATTGTCATAAACACACCCTTTTGCATTAATAGGAATTACCCATAGGTCCTTAATACCTATAACCCCCTCCTTAAACTAGCCTTTCGTACCCGCCCTTTTAATTCCGGTTAAGCCCAAATAATACCGCGCCCCCGCCGAACCAACCCCCTTTCCTAGGGCTTATATATACCCCCCTCCGCTCACTTTCCCCTCCTCGAGCTCGTCGGAAATAAGTGTGCTAATACCGCTTGCTTGCCGTGTGTGCGCTATAGCCGACGGAGTAGACGGAGGAAGGTACCCCGAGCCGGAGATCGAAGCCGACTACCGCGAGCGGGGAGCCCGAAGTCCCGAACGCCGAGCCGGCACTTCCCGAAGACTTCGAAGACGGCAAGTCCAATCTCATCCTTTGATGCATGTTTCGTCCTAGTTTTATAAATATACCCTACACCCATTTTATAAATTGCATATTGTTTTACGTAAAAAAACATGGTAGGATAGCCACCCTTGATTGCTATGATTGAACCATGTTTTGGCCTAAATGAGTGCTTTAAAAATGTGTGAGTGCTTTCAAAATGTGTGAGTGCTTTAAAAACGGAAATGGGATATGTTTGGAAAATGAGTAAAGAACTGGGTAGACGGGATGGACGTGTGTGTCAGGAGTATGGGTGAGCTCGTACCGTGTGGTTGAGCGTGTTGGGAGCTCGTCCATCTTGTCGGTTAAGGACCGGGTTGCGTGACATCTCACCTGACCCAAGTCATCGTACAACCACTCGACCGTTGTATGTGGCAACGGCTTAGCATAAACCCCACTAGTTAATCTACTTGCCATCTGGTGTGCGGGTGAGCAGCGGGAGACCAAGGAGCAGGGGTACGCTCTGTGTGAGGTACGCCCTGGTTATGTGGTATAACCCCTTGGGTGCTTCCGTGGTGGCTCGTAGCGTTAGCTAAGGTGGGTAATGGCTATGATAGGATCCGTACCGGCACTGAGGTGTCCGTGTGACGGTACCCTACTTGTGGGTAAAGATGTACAACCTCTGCAGAGTGTCAAACCTATTCGAATAGCCGTGTCCACGGTATTGGACGAGTCACGGTGTGGTCACAAAAACTAGTGTTTGGGATGGGATGTTTTCTAGCGTGAGTTGTTTTCTGGGTGAAGTGTGTGGCTGTGTGCCTGGGCTACGACGGACGGGAAGTCCGGTAGTTCCACAGTGGTTTTCCTAAAGCAGTTGAGTTACTTGGGTTATAAAAATGATTTGCGAAAAACCTTTCTGAAAAGAACCCCTGCATGTGTGAGATTGCTAAATGAACCTTGACCCGATCCTTGTTATACCTTATGCATGATTCTCGCTTATAAGCCCCTCCGTGGGTGGGGTTGGATTTGCCGAGTACGTATGTGCTCACCCTTGTGTTACTAACTATTTTACGAGAGGAGGATCCCGATTACATACCCGAAGACGTTGAGTAGGTCGTGCCCTACACCCAACCGTGCCCGTGAACCCGTGGCCCTACCGAAAGCTTCCATGGTGTGGTACTCTGAGGAGGCTATGGAAGCCTTTGCTATTGTAGTGTGGTCACTAGCGTTTGTGTTGTTCCTTGTAGCGTTGGCACTACCGTGCCCTTTGTGTCGCCGTGATGTAAAAGACTGATTTCCACCTGTTGTAATAAATGTGTTACCAGCCTCCTGGGACTGGTATTTGTGGCACATTTAGTCACCTCTGATGAGGGGACGCTTCAGGTGGTATCGAGCCGCAGTTGGCCGTAGGACATGACCCCTAGGATACGAGACCTCCTCCGGCCCTCTCTAACCTTTCCTTTGCTAAGCTCACCTTTTCCCAAATCCTTACCTTGATTCTTGCTCGTTTCCGGATGCCTAACCCCGAGTGGAACGGAGGAATTTGCCCCGTCCCGGCTGGCCTCCCTAACTCCGTTGCTACTCGGCCCTAGAGCGCGTCGGAGTAAGGGATCCGCCGCAGTTCGTCTACGGGAGTACGAACGCTTCGGCACCCTTCGGTGTAAGCCGCCGATCTTTGTGGGAAGGAGCACGCTTTACCCCGACATAGAGCCATGGTTCGTCAACGCCACCTGGTTTTCGCTTTGCCGACACCTACCCCAAGGCTGCTCGGAAGGCCCTGCGTCAGCTACGAGTGGTTTATAGACAGCACCTCCGAAGGACTCCAATGGGATTCTTTCCACCCTCCCGGAGGAAGAGGACGCTTGTGGATTGATCGCATGAGAGGTTTAGAACGAGAAGAAGAAGACTTAGAAGAGGCAGTCTCCCACCTATCCATATACCTCAGAGGCCTAGACCACCTTTATCGGAGCAAGCCCAAGAATCGAAGCGACGGATCGACGGGCGGAAAGAGCGAACGCAGAGGATAGAACTAGAAAGGGTGAAGACAACCATAGCGAGAAGTTGAACTACACAACACCAAGCAAGAATACCTCGGGGAAAGAGAGCGCACGCCGTTGGCCCATAAAGCCCTATGGGATGAACGAAGGAGCGTAGAAGCGAGAGATGAAGGAGCCGGAGCGAGAAGAGAATGAACCCGAAGAAACCCACTCGGGACAAAGGAACCCGGACCGAAGATGGGATATCGGAGCAAGATCTTCCACTAAAGAAGCGCCGTATCCGGCTAGAGGAAGAGTCACCATGAGGATAAGACTAGAATGTTAGGTTAGAAGTTGAGTCCTAGTAATAAGTGTACCCCGAAGGATGTACCCCAACCTTCCTACTAAATAAAGTTATCCGTCTTTTGTACCCCCACCACAACCCTGTTCAACCCTATCTTTGTTTTCGGATGGCGGAAGATGGGTGGACCCAAGGCGTGTGCCGGAGGAGCCTCGGTTTTGCTCGCCCGCTCATCCACTCCCTGGAGCGCCTCGGTATCACCGAGCGCCCTAGGTACTACGGCAGAGAGTACGAGCAACTCGGCACTCTTCGCCGTAGGGTGGTCCTCTCCGTCGCTAGAAGCAACCGCCACACCAACATCGAGCCGTGGCGCGTGACCGCCACGGGGTTCCGACACCGGACACCTACCCTTTGGCCCTCAGAAAAGCCCTCCGCTACCTGTGCCGAATCTACGAGGAACACCTCGTCCCCACACCAATGAGGTATTTCCCTCCCCGCCATCGGAACCCCAGTTTGGCAAGCCCGCATGAGGAACCTGGAACGGCGTCGCCACCAAGAAGACCCGCTGTACCATGTCGTCGCCTACCTTGTCTCCCTGGACAAGCTCTTTGATGACCGAGCCGGACACTTGAGGGAGCGAATCGGCGGGGCCGAGCAAGCCGAAGTCACGGTGCGGATGCACCAAGTCCGAGTGGCTCAAGCCGAAGCAAGGACCGCGACCGCCATAAGCAGTGAAGCCGTTGCCCAGGAAAGCCTCAGGAGAATCCAGGACCAACGCATGCAAGAATGGACCCACGGCGGAACACCTGTTCCCGCCATTGGAGAAGCTCAAGTCCTGCTGGGAACACCCCTAGTGGGATGGGGAGGAACCATAGAAGTTCCACCAGCACCACCAGCAGTCACCGAACCCTCAACAGCTACCACTGAAGCCGCAGCACAGCCGCAGGAAAACGGTAACCCCGAAGGCGGGGATGACGACGAGCTGCTCATCCCGCTGGAAGAACACTCGACCCCAGAAGACAACTCCCCTCGCGAGTAGTGTGCCCCAAGACCCAGGGAATGAAGCCGTACTGGTCCAAGTCGCGCCCTTAGTCCTTAGCCGTGTAATGTGTCCGCGTAGTCGGGATGTATCCTCCTCGCCAGATTGTAATAAAAACTTGTTTGTGCTTGCTTGATTGCTATGTGCTTGTTGTGTGCTTACCGGCAGAGTAAACCCTGCCTTTTCAAAAAGAAATCCGTTATAATCCACTTAAACATCACATAAAACTAGACCTCTTAGAAAACCCGTTTCTTTACAGATGGTTTCCAGGCGCCCTGTCAGGACCCACCGATCGGACGCTGAGGGATCGCAAGCCGATCGGAGGGAGCGTCTCCCCGAACGGGGAGGTTAACGTAATGAAGAAGGAGGAGAGAACGTGGTCCCGCCACCACCACCCCCTCCTATTGACTTGGCTCAAGTCTTAGCCAACCAGACTGTCTTGATGGAGGCTATCTTCAATGCCATCAACCGCCCAAGACCCCGTGCCATGAGCATGAATGAGAAGCTGATCGAGTTCCTCAGGACTAAGCCGCCCACCTTTAGCGGGTCGGTAAATCCTTTGGACGCTGACGATTGGCTGAGAGCCATCCTGAGGGAACTGGAGCCCCTCCACTGCGAGGACCATGACAAGGTTCTCCTGGCAGCTCACCAGCTCACCGGGACAGCCCCTAGCCTCGGTGGGAGAATTCCCGCGCCGCGACCAAGGATCCCTCCGCCATCACATGGGATGAATTCGTGGAGGAGTTCCGCCGCTACCACATCCCGGAGGCCACACTGAAGCGGAAGGCGGACGAGTTCCCCGAACTCCGCCAAGGCAACATGTCCGTGGAGGAATACACGTACCGCTTCATAGAGCCGGCACGCTATGCCCCCGAGGAGGTGGATAAAGACTCCAAAAAGCAAGAGATGTTCAAGAAGGGGTGACTCGGACCGAGGACCCCGCTGACTCCTCAGATTTACCCAGACTTTAATACCCTTATGAACATGGCAATCCTCACGGAGAGAGCCAGGGCCGAGGAAAAGAAGGAAAACAAGCGCAAGTTCATGGAGCACAAAGCCAAGCAGCAAGAGCGGTCCCAGAGGCCGAGAAACTTTGGACACCCCATGTCCAGGTTCCAAGCTCCTATGCAGTACAGAACCCAATCCCAAGCCACGAGCTCACAAGCCCCCAGAGCCCAGTTCAAGCCCTCCTACAACCAGAATGCCATGAAGCCCCCACAGAACAACACCAGCCAGGATCACTACCAACAACAACAACAACGACTCCCCGAGTGTGTTTCAACGCCGAGAAACCGGGCACTTCATCGCCAACTGCCCCTATGCTAAAAAGCCGCCCACCACTACCTACTCCAACTCGGTGAACGGGCCAAGGCCACTTGCGTCGGGAGCCAACCGCATGCCGGTGCGCAGCAACAACAACTTCGGCAACAACACCGGCAACCAGCGAGATGAGGCAGCCCCGGCAGTCTTATGGACGCGCCCGGGTGAATCACATCAATGCGCAGGAGGCACAAGAAGCACAAGGCGTAGTACTCGGTGAGTTCCTGGTCAGCTCAGTTTTGGCTACCATACTGTTCGATTCGGGAGCATCACACTCATTCATATCCTCAAGCTTTGTGGAGAAGCATAGCATACCCACAGTACTACTCAAAGCACCCCTAATAACCCGAACACCGGAGGTGACATTAAGTGTCAACTCGGGATGCCCCCGGTAAGGATTATTTTAAGTGGGGTAGAGTTCCTAGCGAGACACGGGTAGTACCGAAATCCAAGGGGATAGATGTGATCCTTGGTATGGACTGGTTAAGCCAACACCATGGCCTCATAAGTTGCGCCGATAAAGTAGTACACCTGACCAACCCAGACGGGATACAAGTGACCTGCCACACCCGGGGACACAGGCGGATATAATGGTTTTCAACATAGAAGCCAAGTCCATAGAAGATGTCCCAGTAGTACGAGAATACCCAGATGTGTTCCCCGAAGAACTCCCTGGAATGCCACCCGACAGGGACATAGAGTTCGTAATCGACCTTATCCCGGAACCTCTCCCATAGCCAAGAGGCCCTATAGGATGGCAGCCCCGAATTGGCGGGCGAAGAAGCGGCTAGCGAGCTTCGGCGAAGTGGGTTCATCAGACCAAGCTCATCACCTTGGGGAGCCCCAGTGCTGTTCGTAGAGAAGAAGGATAAGAGCATGAGGATGTGTGTGGACTATCGCTCGTTGAACGAGGTCACTATTAAGAACAAGTACCCTCTTCCCAGAATAGATGACCTGTTTGACCAACTGAAGGGAGCCAAGTATTTCTCGAAGGTGGATCTAAGATCAGGGTACCACCAGCTCAAGATCAGGGAAAGTGACATCCCCAAGACTGCCTTTGTCACTCGCTACGGGCAATATGAGTTCACGGTGATGTCATTTGGACTAACCAATGCACCAAAGATACTTCATGAACCTCATGAATAAGGTGTTCATGGAGGAGGCCGGACAAGTTTGTCGTGGTCTTCATCGACGACATACTTGTTTATTCCAAGAGCGTGGAGGAGCATGAACAACACCTTCGAGTGGTCTTTGGGAAAATTGAGGGCACACAAGCTATACGCCAAGTTCGGCAAGTGTGAATTTTGGCTAGAAAAGATATCCTTCCTTGGGCACATATTGATTGCGGGAGGAGTAGTCGAGACCCCGGGAAAGTTGAGACAGGTCTCCAACGCGGCAACCCACCAACGTAAGTGAGATCGGGAGTTTCCTAGGTTTAGCCGGGTACTACGGAGATTTATCGAGGGATTCTCCAAAATCGCCCGGCCCATGACGGAGCCGCTTAAGAAAGAAAAGAAGTTCAACCGGACCGAGGCCTCGTGAAAGAAGTTTCCAAGAGTTGAAGAAGAGGTTGACCACGGCCCCCGCGTCGACCCCCGCCGGACATTCAACGGGACTTTGTCGTGTATTGCGACGCCTCCCGTCAAGGGTTGGGATGTGTTCTCATGCAAGATGGGAAGGTAGTGGCATATGCCTCCCGCCGGCTCAAACCCCATGAGCAGAACTATCCCACCCATGATCCGGAGTTTGCGGCCGTGGTGCATGCCCCGAAGATCCGGAGACACTATCGATCGGGAACAAGTGTGAAATCTACACGGACCACAAGAGTCTAAAGTACATCTTCACCCGGCCCGACCCGAACCTAAGGCGAGAGGAGATGGCTAGAGCTAGTCAAGGACTATAACCTAGAAATCCACTACCACCCCGGGAAGGCCAATGTAGTAGCAGATGCCCTAAGCCGGAAAATCTATGAGAAAGCGGCACCCAAGAGTGCCCAGTTGCAAGAAGAGATGGCCCGACTCAACGTACACATCGTCCCCCGAGGCTACGTCCGCCAGCTGAGTGTTCAGCCTACCCTAGAAGAGAAGATCCGGAAGGCCCAAGAAACCGACGAGGATCTGATGAGGATCCGCAAGCATACCGGAGAGAACAAGGCCCCTGACTTCAGGGTAGATGACCAAGGCACCCTATGGTACAAGAACAGGATATGCGTGCCCGAAGGTGGAGATTTTCGACGGACCATCATGGATGAGGCACACAACTCGGCATACTCCATACACCCGGGATCTACCAAGATGTACATGGACTTAAAGCGAAGTACCGGTGGAATGGGATGAAGGCGGACATTGCACGATTCGTCGCCCACCGCGACACTTGCCGAGGATCAAAGCCGAACATCGAAGCCGCGGGGCCCGTTGCAACCTTTACCAATCCCGGTGTGGAAGTGGGATGAGATAGGTATGGACTTCATAGTAGGGTTGCCAAGGACTCAGAAGGGACATGACTCCATATGGGTGATCGTGGACCGACTCACTAAGGTCGCTCACTTTCTACCCGTACGGACCACCTATGGAGGAGAAAAGTTGGCAAAACTCTACATAGAGAATATAGTAAAGCTGCATGGAGTGCCCAGCAGAATAGTCTCGGACGAGAGGGACCCGCTTCACCTCTAGGTTCGGAAAAGCCTGCACAAAGCCATGGGCACCAAGCTAGACTTCAGCTCAGCGTACCACCCCCAGACAGACGGACGGACCGAAAGGGTGGATCAAATTTTGGAAGATATGTTGAGAGCTCGCGTCCTCACCTATGGCAAGGATTGGGAGCGAGAGCACCGCCATACGCAGAATTTTCTTACAACAACGGCTACCAAGCAAGTCTGGGAATGTCGCCATTCGAAGCACTATACGGGAGAAAATGCGGGACACCCCCGATGTGGTCAGAAGTAGGAGAGCGTGCCCTGGTTGGGCCCGCACTGATAAAGGAAGCCGAGGAGCGAGTAGCGGACATCCGAGAAAAGTTGAAAGCCGCTCGGTCCCGACAGAAGAGCTACGCGTACAAGAAAAGACGCGAAGCGAGCTTCAACCCGGGGGACTTCGTCTACCTCAAGGTTTCACCCATCCGGGGGACTCGAAGGTTTCAAGTACATGGGAAGTTGGCCCCTCGGTACATCGGCCCGTATAAGGTACTCAAGAGGGTCGGAGCGGTAGCATATCGGTGGAGCTACCCGAGGAAATGTCGGATATACACCCGGTATTCCACATCTCCCGGCTACGACGGTGTTTGAAGGTTCCGGAAGAAAAGCGGGTACCGGTGGAGACCATCGATCTACGGCCGGACCTTAGGTACCGGAGGTGCCCGTCAAGATCCTAGACACCGTGGTCAAGCGGACAAGAACGACCGAAGTACGGGTGTGCGAGTCCAATGGAGTAGACACGGGGTGGAAGAAGCTACATGGGAACGAGAGGATGCACCGAGGAAAGAATTCCCCCACCTATTCGAGACTTAGCCGAATCTCGAGGACGAGATTCATTTTAAGTGGGGTAGGTTTGTAACGCCCGCGTTTTTAGCCCTAAATAAATCACCTACTAAATCATGCGTAATTTCAAAAAACCGATCCGCCGAGCTCGCTTACCATTCAAACCCTAGCCGTTGCTCTCTCTCTCTCTCTCTCCCCGACGCGCGTGCCGCGATTCCCGCCGGCACCGCACCTCGGCCGCGCCCCTGCGCGCGCCTTCCCAACGCCGCGGTCGGCCACCGGCCGGGAATCCCGCGCACGCCGCGGTCCCGCCAGCCGGTCCGCCTCGCCATCACCGCCGTCCCGAAAATCACGCCGACGCCCGGAAAGTCGGAAAAACCCCACAAAACCCTCCCTTAATTTCCCTAACAATTTTTCCTAATTTCCTAAACTTTTTCCCAATTTCCTCCCTATCTTTTCCCATTTTTCTTTCTTTTCTTCCTTTTTCTTTCTTTTCTTCCTTTTCCTTCCCTTTTTCCTTTTTCTCTTTTCTTTTTCCCCTTCCCTTCTTTCTTCTCTCTTCTCTCTTCCTCCCTTCTCCTTCTCCCTTCCGCGCGGGCCGCGCCCCGCGCCCGGCGCGCTTGACCGCGCCGGCGCCGGCCCGGGCCGGCCGCGCGCCCCCGTCCCCACACGCCCCCCGGCCGCGCGCCGGCCGGCGGCACGGCACCGGGTGCACCGCCCGGGGGCCCCGCCCCGAGCCGCGGCCCGGCAACCGGCGACCGCCATTAAAGGCGTGCTCGCCGGACACGCCACCGTATCGCTCTCTCTCCTTCCCGAGCCCCGCACGACGAGTCCAATCACACAGCACGCAGCCCCACCGCGGTCGTCGTCCACAGCCCCGCCGGAAATCGTCAACGGTGAGATTTTTCCCCCACCGCCATTGACGCCCCTAGAAGCTCCTCGAGCTCGGCCGCCGAACCGCCTTTCCCCACCTATAAAAGGGGCCAGCCGCTCCCCCGGCCGCCGCACTTCACCACGGCCACCTCCTCCCCTTGCCTGAGCACTAGAGCGCCGCCGCCACTAGCACCATCACCACCGGTCCGCCGCCGCCCGTGGAGCCATCCCCTCGCGCCGCCTCGACCCAAGGTGAGTGAGGGAAAAGAACCCCCTCGTCGCCCTCCTCCTTTTTCCCCTCTCGCCGTCCGCGTTCGTGGCCGGGAGGCCGGCCGGCCGCCGCCGCCCGAGGCCCCCGCGGCCGCCCTCCCCCCCTCGCCTCCGTATGTCGCGAGGTAGGGGATGAAGGGGGGCCGTTTAGCCAAAAACCCCCCGTCCCTTTCCCCCATTTCCCCCACCGAGCCCTTAAACCTATTTTAGTTCCTTTCCTTTTCTTCCCAAATGGCCCCTAAAACTAGTAATTAACTGCCGTTAAGCCCTAAGTAGTTTACGGCCCTAACCCAAATTTTATTGTCATAAACACACCCTTTTGCATTAATAGGAATTACCCATAGGTCCTTAATACCTATAACCCCCTCCTTAAACTAGCCTTTCGTACCCGCCCTTTTAATTTCGGTTAAGCCCAAATAATACCGCGCCCCCGCCGAACCAACCCCCTTTCCTAGGGCTTATATATACCCCCCCTCCGCTCACTTTCCCCTCCTCGAGCTCGGTCGGAAATAAGTGTGCTAATACGCTTGCTTGCCTGTGTGTGCGCTATAGCCGACGGAGTAGACGGAGGAAGGTACCCCGAGCCGGAGATCGAAGCCGACTACCGCGAGCGGGAGCCCGAAGTCCCGAACGCCGAGCCGGCACTTCCCGAAGACTTCGAAGACGGCAAGTCCAATCTCATCCTTTGATGCATGTTTCTCGTCCTAGTTTTATAAATATACCCTACACCCGTTTTATAAATTGCATATTGTTTTACTTGTAAAAAACATGGTAGGATAGCCACCCTTGATTGCTATGATTGAACCATGTTTTGGCCTAAATGAGTGCTTTAAAAATGTGTGAGTGCTTTCAAAATGTGTGAGTGCTTTAAAAACGGAAATGGGATATGTTTGGAAAATGAGTAAAGAACCGGGTAGACGGGATGGACGTGTGTGTCGGGGAGTATGGGTGAGCTCGTACTGTGTGGTTGAGCGTGTTGGGAGCCGTCCATCTTGTCGGTTAAGGACCAGGTTGCGTGACATCTCACCCGACCCAAGTCATCGTACAACCACTCGACCGTTGTATGTGGCAACGGCTTAGCATAAACCCCACTAGTTAATCTACTTGCCATCCGGTGTGCGGGTGAGCGGCGGGAGACCAAGGAGAAGGGGTACGCTCCGTGTGAGGTACGCCCCGGTTATGTGGTATAACCCCTTGGGTGCTTCCGTGGTGGCTCGTAGCGTTAGCTAAGGTGGGTAATGGCTATGATAGGATCCGTACCGGCACTGAGGTGTCCGTGTGACGGTACCCTACTTGTGGGTAAAGATGTACAACCTCTGCAGAGTGTCAAACCTATTCGAATAGCCGTGTCCACGGTATTGGACGAGTCACGGTGTGGTCACAAAAACTAGTGTTTGGGATGGGATGTTTTCTAGCGTGAGTTGTTTTCTGGGTGAAGTGTGTGGCTGTGTGCCTGGGCTACGACGGACGGGAAGTCCGGTAGTTCCACAGTGGTTTTCCTAAAGCAGTTGAGTTACTTGGGTTATGAAAATGATTTGCGAGAAACCTTTTTGAAAAGAACCCCTGCATGTGTGAGATTACTAAATGAACCTTGACCCGATCCTTGTTATACCTTATGCATGATTCTGCTTATAAGCCCCTCCGTGGGTGGGGTTGGATATGCTGAGTACGTATGTGCTCACCCTTGTGTTACTAACTATTTTATAGAGGAGGATCCCGATTACATACCCGAAGACGTTGAGTAGGTCGTGCCCTACACCCAACCGTGCTCGTGAACCCGGGGCCCTACCGAAAGCTTCCATGGTGTGGTACTGCGAGGAGGCTATGGAAGCCTTTGCTATTGTAGTGTGGTCACTAGCGTTTGTGTTGTTCCTTGTAGCGTTGGCACTACCGTGCCCTTTGTGTCGTCGTGATGTAAAAGACGATTTCCACCTGTTGTAATAAATGTGTTACCGGCCTCCCGGGACCGGTAATTGTGGCACATTTAGTCACCTCTCGATGAGGGGACGCTTCACCCCGTGCCGCCGCACCAACTCCCCGGGAGGAGCCCATCCCCACCACCGTGGGGAGGGACCGTGCGGTACGGCGGCGTCGGTCCCGTGACACCGCGCGCCCACTACGGTACGGCTAACGCGCCCGACCCTCGAAGGGGGGCCGGCGCACCCTCGATTTCACTTTCCCGTGACCCTACGGGGTTAGGTGGAGGCGCTAGGCCGGTGGATCGCCATCCCGGCCACCGCGCGCGCGGCCGCCGTACCCACGCGCGCGGCGCACGCCCGGCCTCTGCGGCAACCACTCCGACACCGTGAAGCGCGTTGGGAAGGAACGCCGTTCGCCTACTCCCCGTGCCCCGTACCGGCCCATCGTCGGCACCTCCCTCGAAGCCTATCGGGGGACGCCACCACCATCCGCCGCTCTCCCGCCCTCGAACCGCCACCTGTTCGGGTACAAGTCGAGCCATGATGACCAAATCGCTGCAAGGATCGCCCGGACGGCCGCCCACTCTACACCTTAGCACGTCGCACTTCTCCACATAGCTAGGTAGCGCAGCGTGCATGTAACCCGCTGCCCCCTTGATCTATAACAGGGGGAGGGGGAGACAGACGAAGAGAGACTTAGTTCGACACACCACACCGCGTACTCATTCCCATTCTCCCACAATATCTTCAGCCACTCCACCAGGGACTTGGAAGCTACACTTCCTCTCCCGCCTTGCTTGTATTTGCCCCACTACAAGCACCCCCGGTGCTAAGTAATATAGTGCCTCGAGCACGCCCCTGCTGGACGTACGGCCCCCTCGGCCGGAACCAGGATAAACCTCTGTGTCACTCGTTACTTAGCATCGACCATTGAGGGATAGACCACGGCGCTATCTACTGGTTAGTGTCGGGACCATATTCCGCACCGACATATACCCCGTTGAGTACAACCGCGAATGGATTCGTTGCCTAACTTATCTCTAAGCTCGATCGCCTATCCATCCATTCGTCTTCCCCGATTGAGCCACGTCACCGTCCAATCCCGCAAAATCAGCTCTCTTGTTCCTTTGCCGAACCGGAGCGGATAGCCGACCGCGATCTCTTTGCCGAATATCTCCGAAAATATCCTTCCTTCCACCGGACGGACTCTTTATCGAACCGACCCACAAGTCGGACTCCTTACCAAATTTTGGTGTTAACGGTGGTGGTGCGATTTGCGAGGAGGTGGTTGTGGTCGGTGGTGGAGGCGTTCCCACTCACCGGTGTGTCGTCACCGGTGCGCATGGGGTCTTCGTCGAGCTGGAGCAGTGGAGCTGGTCTTCTTCTTCATCAGCGTGTAGATCTGCTTCCTCCTCTTCACCGACGCACCGACGAACATCTTCTTCCCAGACGTCTCGCCGTTGTCCCTTATCGTCCTTCTTCTGCAGTCAAGTCTTTGTTCCCACCACACGGGGTACCTGCTCCTCTTCCCCACAACGGTCGCCTTCGTCGTCACCTAGGAATGTCTCAGATCCGCCCCTTCTTGCGCCTAGCCGTGCTCGGTCTGGTTCAATGTGATGGGGTAGGTTCCCATATGTAGTGTTTTCTTTGAGTACTTTCTGGTTTCTTGAGGAAATGGTTGTTTGTGCATGATATTCTTGCGGATCTACACTATTTGCGCATGATGTTCTTGCGGATCTACACTCTATGTTCATTATATTCTTCCCGATCTACATTGTTTGTGCGTGATATTCTTGCGGATCGACATTGTATGTTCATGATATCTTCCCGATCTACACTGTTTGTGCATGATATTTGTGCGGACCTACACTGTCGTTGCACGAAATGGTGTTTTGGATTTTATCTCACACGATTAGTTGGGTGGAATCCTATGGGATGGGGTTTCCGATTTACTTATTGTTCGATTACTGGGAGATCCTCACCGGATCCGCATATTTGTTTGCTTAAGCACAGTTGGTTAGTGTCACTGTTATTATCTCACAGTGGATCCACAATCCATTTATGCTTTGGTTCTCAACGATTACTAGGAGATCCTCTTTGGATGTGCATGTTTCTTTGCCTAATGACGGTAGGTTCTCCTTGTTCTTGCCCTAATGATGGTTGGACCATGTAAGCAACACTAAAAAAAAACCACTAGAGTGGACTGGGCAGAGCGATTTTCTCGATATCGCTTGTGCCCTGTAATGCCCGGTGTGGTGGCACTACATGGGTCAATCTATCATCAGGGCAAATTCTTCGTTGTTTGACCTTTAATATTTGTTCTCCTCTTGTTGCATACATATGGACATTTCCAGGAAGGAGCCTTTCATCGATGATGTTTCTGTTCCATTTCTGAACCCTTAGTTTCTGTTTGTGGTCGATGATGTTTGGAGGAGCCTTTGGGAGGCTAATCTAATAGCAGCCAAGGCGATGATCCCAAGTTTTCCAAACTTGTCCTGTTGATGTGACACCATAGGATGCTTTGCATTTCCAATACAGCAGACTTACTCTGAACTTGATCTGTTACTGTGATGTGATGTAGATGGACTTGGTTAATCGGATGGCTTATGAAGTAACTACACTTGTTTTTGATGCATCGTGTACATGTTAAGACTTCGGAGGGTGGTTTACGCTTGTCAAGTTGGGGATGTGGAGAGTGATTCTGTTTGGGTTCCTAGGGTTGTTGTAGATGCTGAGAGGCAGATTAGTCTAGACTTGATCTACAACTACACTGATATTGAGTTAGTTAGTATGCTTAGAATGCACAAGGCTCTTTTTCAACTTATGTCAACTATCTCCTGAGTGACACCTCTTAGAGGACAGCTTGCATTCTACTATCGAGAAACATGTTGCTATGTTCCTACATATTGTAGGCCACAGTCAAAGATTCAGGGTCATCCACCACAACTTTAGGAGATCCATAGACATTGTTTCCAGGTACTTTGCACAAGCGCTTCATGCCATTGGGGAGCTTAGAGGTGAGATGATAAGAGCCCAAGAGGGTGGTACCCACCCTAAAATCCTTGGCAGCCAAAGGTGGTACCCATGCTTCAAGGTACTTATACCTTAATTCATTCATCTATCAGTCTTTATGGACTTGATATTAGGAAACACCTGACATGCTTATGAACTCATGTTCACTATTTTATGATTGTATTGGAGCTATAGATGGAACCCACATCCTTGTCAGGGTGCCCTACCACATGTAGGCTGCTTTCAGAGGCCTCAAGGGCACCACAACACAGAATGTCTTGACTGTTGTTGATTTCAACATGAGATTTACCTATGTACTGGCTAGGTGGGAGGGATTTGCTCATGATGCGTTGGTCTTAGCTGATGCGTTAGAGCGGGATGATGGGCTACGGGTTCCACAAGGTATAATGTTCACACTTTGCACCTATATGCATACTAAACCACCTCACTCCCTCCTGTAAACACACTGCACTCATATTGTAAGGAAATTCTACCTTGTTGATGCTGGCTACACACTCAAGCCAGGATTCCTCCCTCTATCCCGGGCGACTAGGTACCACATGTCCGAGTTTGATGGTAGGCAGGCGCACCCCAATGCAAAAGAACTCTTCAACTTGAGGCACTCTTCATTGCGCACAACAGTTGAACGGGCTTTTGGGGCACTAAAGGGTAGGTTTAGGATATTAGAAACAAACCCTTCCATCCCTACCCCCTCACAGGTGAAAAGTGTCATTATTGCTTGTTGCATCCTGCATAATTGGATTTTGTGTTATGGGATTGATAACCTAGTCCCTGGAGAGGACTTTACTGAACCTGCATCCCAACCTACTGCCCTAAGCACTCAACAACCAACATATCAAGAAGTTTGATCATGGGGTGCAAAGAAGGATGACTGGGCGGCAGCAATGTGGCGGGACAAGGGATCTTCTAGGGTGTAGTCTGTTAACTAAGTTGGTAAGTGTAAGGAACCATGGTGTCACTGTGATGGTGCTGTGTTTGGAACTGGTTGAGACCACCGAAATTTCGTTAATCCATTTGGCTTCTTCATTTGATGTTTTTTGTTGCTTTTTTTGCATTTGTTACTCGAGGTATTCGAAGGGCTGCAATGCGTACATGTGATGTCTTGTATTTAAACTATTTGGTGGAATGGATCCTCTTGGTGTCATAGGCCCATGGCTGAGGAGAACATCTCCTTTGGTGCTTCTGCTGCTGGGTTTGCTGCTGTTGGTCAGCTGCTTGCTGATCATGGTGTTGATGCTTCGGCCTCATCTCTGGTTTGGCTGTTGAGGCTGTTGTGGATGCTACTGGTCTGCCTGCAGCTGTTGTGGGTGATGTTGGTGGTGGTATTCTTGTGGGTGGTGCTGCGGTTGGTCAGGGGCATAGTGCTACTGGTGATGGTGGTGTGGTGCAGGGGGAAGGGCTAGTGGTGGTGTGCCTCGACCTCCCATGAGGTGGACTAGTGCCACCTCTGGCTTTGTGTTGCGCCGCATGTGTGACCTGATTGGCAGTGGTGTGAGGGCCGACAAGGGTTTCAAGGAGATGCACATCAACAAAGTGGCTAGTGCGCTTAGGGAGTACACTAGTGAGGATGTCACGGGGACTCAGGTTTACAACCATCTGCGCAAGTGGAGGCAGCGGTGGGCTAGGATTTGCAAGCTTAGGGATCTCAACGGTGCACTTCGGGATGGCCTCACTTGTAGCATCTCTCTTGATCAGGACCACTACCTCGGGCACTGCAATGTGTGTCAGTTGTGATTTGTACTCATATTTTTTTTAATTGCTTCTTATCCATGCATACAAGTACTAATTTTTGTTTTCATTTGCTTTTGCTAGTGAGGCAGGACCATCCAAGGATGCAGAGTTGCTGAACAAGCCCAAAGAGCACTATGAGCAGATGGAGACCATCTTTAGTGGTGGCCAGGCAACTGGGAGGTGAGCACAGGGCAGTGGAGAGCCCCTTGGGGTGTTCTAGGTTTCCTGACACCATGGAGAAGAAGCTTGTGGTGGACCACTCTTCCACCAAGCTTGTGGTGGACCTGTCTTCCACCAAGCCTATGGTGGACCTGAGCTACACTGATCAATAGGTGGAGGAGAAAACGATGCACAAGCCAACTGCCACCACTAAGGGTTTAAGGGCCCCTGCAACTTGCACTGGACAGAAGAGAAAGAGGGTTAATATGTCTCCGGATGAGGTACTTGTGATGACCAACATGATTGACGTGATGAACAATGTCGCCAATGCACTTAGGGTGACTAGGCCCGGGCAGGTTCATCCTGATCTTTACCATGTTGTCATGCGAACCTGGGTTCTCTGAGGAGGCTCTCATAGTGGCCTTCTCCCACCTGCTCGATAACAAGGCTCAGGGGACCGCCTTTGTCAATGTTTGAGAACCACCGCACCCTTTGGCTCAGGACCTGGCTGGCCAAGCACTACTACATCTGATGTAGTAGATGCGGCCCCACAGCTCAGGGAAAACTTTGAGCACATCCACTCCGTTCTTTTGCACAGATCTCAATATAGACAGGTCTGACCTGTTAGGGTGTAGCCTCACTTGCACCTGGCCTCTTTTGTGGTTTATTTTGGTCTCACAATAGGGGGTGGCTAATTTCGACGAACTAATCTAGTCTTTCGCAGCTGCATGAACTAACTATTTGTTAAGCTGCTGCATGGTAAGTACTGTGATGAACTTATTTGTTGAACTTCCTACCTGGTATTGTAATATTATGGACGTAGAACTACTATTATGCTCGTGATGGTTTATGTTGAACTACATGGTAGGTACTATATATGCCTGTGATACTGAAGTCATTATGCCTGTGATGCTGAAGTCATTTGCCTATGTTTGATATGCCATGTGTCATGCTTTTTTTGAAATGTCTGATTGCCATGTTTCCTGCTGTTCTTCATCATTTCTTAAGTGTCTTGTTTATTCAGCATGTTATTATGCAATTTTCTCAATCTGACTTGGGTCTCTTTGGTCTTCTTTAATATTTGTCATCTACCATGAGTCATGATATTATTAATCAGTAATTCATATTTCATGATATGCTTCTTTTGCTTCTTGGCTTCTTGACAACTGTGTATCTTATATGTGCATGCAAAGCGGGCCTTTGTTTACATATGGCTTGCTTATAGCTATTAGTTGTTGCTCCTGCTGCTTTATCCAACCCCTTGCCTTCCTTGGTTTGCTTTGTTCTTTGTCCAGTGAGGATTACAATGTGTTGGCTATGACGAAGTGGCTATCTCTCTTTTCTTCGCCTTTCGTTTTTGTCTCTTTGGTGTCTGTTCTTGTTCTTCCGATTCACCGCCACTTTAGAGCCACTCTCTTTTATGACTGACTTGTGGCTGATAAAACTTATTAATCTGAGGCCTATTACCAAACTCACTCATTTTCTTGTGATGCACTTATTCTGAGGCTTCTCATTGCACATATGTCTTTGCTATTTGCTTACAATTTAAGTGCTTATTGACTCTTGTATTGATTTTTGGGAATGAAGAGCTTCTGTTGTTTATATCTCTGACCCAACACATTGCCCATCTGACCTCTTGCCTTACTCATTGCATTGCAGTTTGACACCTTTTGTTGTGGATTGGTTTTGCAGACTTGGCCCACTTTGTTGCAGACTATTGAATGGTGAGGTTTGAATATCTTCTTCTTCATTTTGCGGATGATGATGGGATAAGTTGCCAACACTAACTATTCAGTGAGCTCGATGTGGACCTTGCCTATTCTGCAACCTTGTAGATTTGGCAACATCCACTCAACCCCGCTTAACAGGAGCTCTTGACAACCTAACCCTTCTGACGCCTCAATGACATATCTCTTATAGTTGTGACTTTTGTTCCTTCAATTTTCTTGTCTTGCTGAATGGCCATGATGATTACGGACGTAGACTAATGATTTAGCACAGGGCCTAGATCCACCCATGTGTTAGCTGCTGGTGATGCAGTCAGGGCTTGCCCTGGCTGTCTCACCAGCAGGCAACTCCTTCTTGTATACAATTTTGTAGGAAAGTACTTCCCTACAACTGAGCTATTTTTGGTGTTTTATGTCTTTTCTCTGTATGAATGATGATAGTACATTTTTCTACGGTCATTGCGATCCAGGGCGATGACGTCTGTTGTCGGTGATGGCGTCTGTTGTCGTTTGCAACATCGTCTCGTCCTACCTCGCAATACATGTGGGAACTATACACTGATGCCCTATTCATTTCTCTAAAAGGCAATGATATGTTTCTTAGGATACATGCTCCAAGATGGTGCAAGTATCCAATTTGTTAGGCAAGTACCAAACTACATCAGAGGCACCATTTTTAAAAGATTTTTGTAGCCTTCTAATCAATTCTCCACTGCGCTAACTTTTACTCTTCTTCTTCATGGTCTCTATGGATTGCTACCAATGGTGCTTGGAGATGCCTGTTTGAAGACCATTGCCTTTCTTGAGTTTCAGTCAAATTTGGATGTGACACATTCTTTATGTCGTTCCACATACTACAATTACCTTCTGCTGTATCACCAACTTTTTTGTAAATGTCTTTACATATAAATCTGTTGTAAATATGTACTGATGACCCCCCTTAATTATGGTCATAATCTTTGTTAGAGCTATCCAATTCTTCTTTGCCATTCCACAAATCTGAAAATGGGGTTGTATACTTCACCCACGTCTACGCGAGGTGAGGGTACTGGTCTCTAGAACAGGCCACCGATCTCCATCTTTACATGGCAGTTTGAGGTGGTTATGGGGGTCCCACCTTTGGCCCAGCCCAACAAACACGAACTCGGCCCAGCCAGCATACTCAGATGCAGAAATCCCAAACGAAATCTCGGTATCCCATGGGCCTGTCCCGTCGGGCTTCAGCCTGGCTCATGGGCCGGCCTGAGCTGGGCCAGGCATTCGAACGCGCCCAGAATCATCTTCTTCTTGCATGGGGACAAGCTTTACGTCGTGGACAGAATGGACGCGAATTCGGGAGATATGTGCAAGGGAGCAAGGACATGTCCGGTGACAAACTGCACGCATGGGCGCTTCAGTTGCACGTCTTACCATCTGGTACGTTCTTGTTGTCTTCGTCTACTAGCTATTCATCATGTAAGCGTTGTGCATGATATGCAAGTGTGTGCTGAGTTACAACATGCTTGTTGCTTCATAGTTCTTCATTGGAACACATGTTTGATATATTACCACCAGTACTGATTACTGATGTAGCACATGTTGTTTGTTGTACTGTTTGTGCTAAGAATGAAGAAACATACAGGTCTGTGAAGGTTACATAGTTGGAGGGACTGTATAGTTATTACGATATTCTTGTATTTGTGCTTGGTGATTGGGATATTAGTATTAGTACCTGGATTGCAGTATGATGCCAAAAAATTGTTTTCAGTTAGAGGGTAAGCTTGGTGGTTGGTACACAGAGATGTCATGTCTGAAATCTTAATGCTAATGTGCATGTGACAAAAATCTCATGCCTAGACATGCTTGCTCATTTTTAAACTTAGAAAAAATAGGTTGATTAGTGGACTGGATTGGTGCATGCATTAGAATAACAATTTTTTTGTTCTTCTTGTCTTGTCAATCAACATATTAGCATAACACTTGACTTCTATATGGTAATTTCAGAGGAAATTGCTCAGGGTGCATTGGCTTCCCCAAGTGAATGGCTAGAACCATTAATCACCTCTCATGGTAGATTCTACTTGACAGTTACAAGTTGGATGTAGTATTGTAATGCTTATACTATTTTAAATCTTGATCAATTCACTCCATATTGCAGTGGAGGCACCAACATGTCACAACTTCGTTGGAGAGCCAGAGCCTGACAACAGCTCATCAATAGGAATGAGGGATAAAGGAAAGAGTAAGGCACCGAGGGCAAATATTAAATGGGCAATCAGTGTCGAAATGTAGTGGTCTTGTTCCTAAGAAACTGATCTGGATGGGAGATTTTGTGTTCGGTAGCAAGGGCAAAGTACTTGCGAGTTAAGTTTCAGATGTTTCAGATAATGGAGTAGTTAACTTCCAGTATCTGTTGTGCAGTCAGCAGGCTGCAGTGTACTATTTGGTAATGTTTCTTGGCAGCACTGATTTTGCTGACTTAGGATGGCGTGCGAGTGCAGAGGCCTCTAAATTGTAGTAGTGCAAGGCTAGTTGTTACTATTAGTTGCTGGACAGAGTGGATGAGTGGTGATAGGTTGCTTTGTCGTGATCCTGTTCTAATGTCTTTGAAACACAACAAAACAACAGTAGTTAACTTGATTGTGGTAAAACAAATATGGTTCCAGATTCTTGAATCAGTGAAATCTGCACACTTCTAAGTTGATGCATAGTTGTAGCTTTCAAGTTTCTACATCTGGCACCTGAAAATCATTCACAAGGGCATTTGATTACACTGTTGTATATGTTATTATGCAAGATATGCAAGTGTGTGCTGAGTTACAACATGCTTGTTTCTTCATAGTTCTTCATTGGAACACATGTTTGATATATTACTGCCAGTATTGATTACTGATGTAGCACATGTCGTTTGGTGTACTGTTTGTGCTAAGAAAGAAGCAACATATTGGTCTATGAAGGCCAGTGACATAGTTGAAGGGACTGTATAGTTATTACGATATTCTTGTATTTGTGCTTGGTGATTGGGATATTAGTATTAGTACCTAGATTGCAGTCTGATGTTAAAAAATTGTTGTCAGTTAGCAGGTAAGCTTGGTGGTTGGTACGCAGAGATGCAATGTCTTAAATCTTTACACCGATGTGCATGTGACAATAATCTCATGCCTAGACATACTTGCTCATTTTTAAACTTAGAAAGAATAGGTTCATTAGTGGATTGGATTGGTGCATGCGTTAGAATAATAGTTTTTTGTTCTTGTTGTCTTGTCAATTAGCATATTAGCATAACACTTGACTTCTATATGGTAATTTCAGAGGAAACTGCTCAGCGTGCATTGGCTTCCCCAAGTGAATGGCTAGAACCATTAATCACCTCTCACGGTAGATTCTACTTGTCTATTACAAGTTGCCTTTAGTGTTGTAATGTTTATACCATTTTAAATCTTGACCAATTTGCTCTATATTGCAATGGAGGCACCAGCACGTGACAACTTTGTTGGAGAGCCACAGCCTGACAACAGCTCATCAATAGGAATGAGGGATAACGGAAAGAGTAAGGCCTGAGGACAAATATGAAATGAGCAATGAGTGTTAAAATGTAGTAGTCTTGTTCCTAAGAAATTGACCTGGATGAGAGATTTTGTGTTCGGTAACAAGGGCAAAGTACTTGGGAATTAAGTCTCAAATATTTCAGTCAATGGAGTAGTTAACTTCCAATATTTGTTGTGCAGTCAGCAAGCTGCAGTGTACTATTTGGCAATGTTTCTTGGCAACACTGATTTTCTTGCCTTAGGATGGCGTGCGAGTGCAGAGGCCTTCGAATTGTAGTAGTGCATGGCTAGTTGTTACTATTAGTTGCTGGACAGAGTGGATGAGTGGTGGTAGGTTGCCATGTCGTCATCATGTTCTAAAGTGTCTGAAACACAACAAAACAACAGTAGTTAACTTGATTGTGGTAAAAGAAATGTGGTTCCAGATTCTTGAATTGATGTAATTTGCGTGCTTCTTAGGTGGTGCATGGTTTTAGCTTTCAGGTTCCTACATCTGGCACCTGAAAAGTATTCAAAAGGCATTTGATTACACTGTTGTATGTGTGCTGAGTTACAACATGCTTGTTGCTTCATAGTTCTTCATTGGAGCACATGTTTGATATATTACTGCCAGTACTGATTACTGATGTAGCATATGTTGTTTGTTGTACTGTTTGTGCTAAGAATGAAGCAACATATTGGTCCGTGAATGCCACTAACATAGTTGGAGGGATTGTATAGTTATTACTGTATTCTTGTATTTTTGCTTGGTGATTGGGATATTAGTATTAGTACCCGGATTGCAGTCTGATGTTAAATTTTTGTTGTCAGTTAGAGGGTAAGCTTGCGGTTGGTACGCATGTGACAATAATCTCATGCCTAGACACGGTTGCTCATTTTTAAATGTAGAAAGAATAGGTGGATTAGTGGATTGGATTGGTGCATGTGCTTTAATAACATTTTTTTGTTCTTGTTGTCTTGTCAATCAGCATATTAGCATAACACTTGACTTCTATATGGTAATTTCAGTGGAAACTGCTCAGGGTGCATTGGCTTCCCCAAGTGAATGGCGAGAAGCATTAATCTCCTCTCACGGTAGATTCTACTTTTCTGTTACAAGTTGGTTTTAGTGTTGTAATGCTTATACTATTTTAAATCTTGATCAATTTGCTCCATATTGCAGTGGAGGCACCAACACATGACAACTTTGTTGGAGAGACAGAGCCTGACAACAGCTCATCAATAGGAATGATGGATAAAGGAAAGAGTAAGGCCCTAAGGACAAATATGAAACGAGCAATGATTGTCAAAATCTAGTAGTCTTGTTCCTAAAAAACTGACGTAGATGGGAGATTTTGTGTTCGGAAGCAAGGGCAAAGTACTTGCGAATTAAGTCTTAAATATTTTAGTCAATGGAGTAGTTAACTTCCAATATCTGTTGAGCAGTCAGCAGGCTGTAGTGTACTATTTGGTAATGTTTTTTGGCAACACTGATTTTCCTGCCTTAGGATGGCATGCGAGTGTAGAGGCCTTTGAATTGTAGTAGTGCATGGCTAGTTGTTACTATTAGTTGCTGGACAGAGTCGATGAGTGGTGGTAGGTTGCCATGTCGTGATCCTGTCCTAAAGTGTCTGAAACACAAAAAAACAGCGGTAGTTAACTTGATTGTGGTAAAAGAAATGTGGTTCCAGATTCTTGAATCGGTGTAATTTGCGTGCTTTTTAGGTGGTGCATGATTTTAGCTTTCAGGTTCCTAGATCTGGCACCTGAAAAGTATTCAAAAAGGCATTTGATTACACTGTTGTATGTGTTACTGTGCATGATATGCATGTTTATGCTGAGTTACAACATGCTTGTTGCTTCATAGTTCTTCATTGGAGCACATGTTTGATATATTACTGCCAGTACTGATTACTGATGTAGCACATGTTGTTTGTTGTACTGTTTGTGCTAAGAATGAAGCAGCATATTGGTCCGTGAATGCCAGTGACATAGTTGGAGGGATTGTATAGTTATTACTGTATTCTTGTATTTTTGCTTGGTGATTGGGATATTAGTATTAGAACCTGGATTGCAGTCTGATGTTAATTTTTTGTTGTGAGTTAGAGGGTAAGCTTGCGGTTGGTATGTCACACCTGGTTTTAGAAAAACAAACCAAGTGCATACCTATATGTATGGCAGGATCTAGTTTCATACATATAGCAGACAAAAGTGAATAACAGTAACAGTATCCGTAAAGAACATAAAAAAACTTACTACTCTATCAGAGTTATACAGCTCAATCCTGGAAATGGAGGCGCCAACTCCACAAGCAATTGACTGGGGGCTGCGTACGCCTAGCATCAACATCTTCAACAGCTTCACACCTTTTGCTTCTGAGCAGCAATAAGCAAGGATGAGTACACTTATGGTTGGTACTCGGCAAGTGGGGGAAGATGCAAGGCTATCAAGGATAGGCTATGGTTTTGCAGTGGTTAGCATTTTAATGTTGGTCAAATTTTTATTTAAAGAACGCCTAGTTACTAGATGTAAGTATATATCAACCCACTTAAGAAACTTTTAAGCAAAACAACCCAAAGCTCATCGAACCATGATTTATTCTCATATTTAAGTTTATTAATCATGTGAGGGTCCAAGCCGCTCATAACCGTGAGCACGGCTGATCGATCAGTTTTACACTCTGCAGAGGTTTGCACACTTTACCCACAGCTCGCGTAAAAGTTCCGAAGAACATTAGACCGAACCATGTGATGCTGATCAGGCATCATACCACACTTCCGAGGTGTGATTGCATAGGGATGCTACGAAGCCTTTACAAAGATATGCAAAAGACTAACGACTCGCATAGTTACGGATCAGGGCGGACCATAACCCTCCCTAGTGGTCAGCACCTTAGCAAAGGCTGTTATCCCAAAAGGACCAGGCTATACCCTTGCAACCCGGATCCCCCTCTGCTCCTTTCGGAAAAAGGCCATCAAATCAATCGCACACCTAATTAATTGGCTATGGATAAAATAGAATCATGCAGGGGGAGAAGACCACTTGCCTTCCTTGCTTAAACACTAAGGTTCTTCTTTTTCAAACACTTGCTCTTGATCTTCTTCAACTAGCTGCTGGCTTGAAACTGGCACGATGTCTACGAGCACACAAGAATACATTCAATAGACAAAATAATATACCAAGCATGAAAAGCTTAAAGGGAAAACAAGGTTTGGGTCTAGGAAAGCGAACACAAGGAACACTCAGAACTATCGGAAGATTTGGATGATCACATACAAGAGCTAGCTATGTGCTTGGTATATTTTAATTAAGTAAAATCATGTGTATAGGTTATTTTAGAGAAATACCCTATTTATAATTAAGCAAGTTATGTTTGTATTTAAAAGACGATGTAAACCTAGTTCAATTTTATATATAAATATTCAAGTATGATTTATACAAATTATACATTAAATTAAAAAGAAGCATGTAAAAGTATCTAGGCGTTTATCTTTGTATTTCGAGTTATTCTAATCAAATTATAATTTAAAAACACATTTATTTTCATTTTAATCAAATTAACATTTAATAAAAAAACTCGGGATATAGCCTATGTTACATTTTAGTAGAAAGCAAATTGCATAATCATTAATCAAATTAAGTTTCATTATAAAAACAGAGGTATACATCTAATTAACTTTTAATTAAAAGAAATATTTAATTAGTATTAATCATATTAACTTTATTATGAAAACACGTGTTGAACTCTAATTAGATTTTAATTAGAAAAGCATGTGTAATAGGATTTAATCATATTTGATATTTAAATAAAATATAAAATGTAGAACATGTACGTCATTGCTCCTAACGCGTACTTTGAGTTTATATGAGCGTAACGCAACAAGAACGAGGTTAAACGGAGCTAAAACGCAAAAGATATGGAGAAAACAAGATGCAGGGACCTAACGGTGATTAACCATCGACTTCAGGGGCTAGCTGAGAAGATATGCAAGACACATCGAATAGAGCTCGCTAAAAGGATAAACTTCAGGGTTAGATCTGTAAAATAATGTGGGTGGGCTTTATGTGTGAAAGTGGGATCTTTCTAGGGGGTTTTCTGCAGATTGGCCAAGACACAAGGTTGGATCTAAAGATTACATAAAAACCTAGGGGCTTAAACAAAAAACAGGAGAGGTCTTCTTCTAGCTCTGTCCAGGGGCGGACAGGAGCTCACACGCAGAGGTACGTGCTCGTGGCGCATCAAATCGCTGGGGCTACAGGTAACGAGGGCCTATGATGAAACACAAAACGGAGAGAGGAGATCGAGGGGATCATAGAGACGTGCTCACCAATGGAGGAGACGGAAGGAGATGGTCAGATTTTGAAGAGGGGCGACCGGCGGTGGAGCTTGGGTCGGCCAAATCACCGGCGACCTGGGCATCGAGGAGCTCAAGTAAATAGGGGAAAACGAAGAGGAGATGATGGGGGAACACTTGGAGGTCTTCACATTGGACGGAGACGTACGGGAAGATGGCTGGTGGTGAAGGGTTGCGGCGGCCGGCGGCGGTCCGCGGTGGCGGCGGTGCATGAGGGGGCGAGGAGGAAGGTGTGGTGCGCGGGAGAGTGAAGGGGCGACCGCAGGGGCTCTAGGGTCGGTTTTTATAGAGCGAGGAGGGGAGGAGAGCCACTGCCGGGCAGCAATGGCAATCAATGGCCATGGGCGGGCGTCGGCTTTGATTGCCATCAAAGAGGAGGGCGCTTTAAGGAGGAAAACGGTCAGGATTGATGGAGGGGAGTGAAGGAGGGTTTTTACCGCGCCTTGATGGTCGGCTTGAAGGCGGGAGAGGCGCGGGAGGTGGGGGAAACGGCCAGCGGCGAGCCATTGACTCGGCAAGGGAGGTGCTGGAGGTAGGGTCGGAGCTAACGTGTGGGGCCCGGCTGTCAGCCAACGAAATAAAAAAGAAAAAGGGGAGAGGAGGTTGCCGGGCTCGCAAGCTGCTACGGTGGGCCGCGCGAGCTTTGGTGGGCCACAAGCGCACAGGAGAAAGGCGGCCTGCTCGGCTGCGGGCTGAGGAGGGATAGGTGGAGGTGGGCCGCGCGGGTTGCTGGGCTGCATTGAATGATGGGCCAAAAGGAGACGGACCAGTAGGAAATGATGGGCTGCTCTGGAAAGGGAAAAAGAAAAAGAAAACGGGTCGTGGGGGAGCTGGGCTGAAACTGAAAGGGGAGGAGGGGAGGGTTTAGAGAGGTTTGGGGAGTTTTGTTTTTTATTAAACCTTTTCAAACCTTTTTCAAACTTTTGAAACTTTAAACTCTTTTCAAAATTTAAACTCTTTTCCAAAATTTTCAAATCATTTTAAAAAAACTTTTAAAACTTCACACAAACAAACAAAACCATGCATTCAAATCATGATGCACAAGCACTTATTGCTTCTAAAATTATTTAAATGATATTGAAATATTTTAAAGGCCAAATTTATTTGATAATTTAATTTATCCTTAGAAAATAAAATCTAAAACACCATGTTGCTTACATTATTTTGGTGATGGAATTTTAGGGTGTTACATGGTACGCATGTGACAATAATCTCATGCCTAGACACACTTGCTCATTTTTAAACATACAAAGAATAGGTTGATTAGTGGATTGGATTGGTGCATGCGCTTGAATAACATTAATTTTGTTCTTGTTGTCTTGTCAATCAGCAAATTAGCATAACACTTGACTTCTATATGGTAATTTCAGTGGAAACTGCTCAGGGTGCATTGGCTTCCCCAAGTGAATGGCGAGAACCATTAATCTCTTCTCATGGTAGATTCTACTTGTCTGTTACAAGTTGGTTTTAGTGTTGTAATGCGTATACTATTTTAAATCTTGATCAATTTGCTCCATATTGCAGAGGAGGCACCAACACATGACAACTTTGTTGGAGAGCCAGAGCCTGACAACAGCTCATCAATAGGAATGAGGGATAAAGGAAAGAGTAAGGCCCTAAGGACAAATATGAAATGGGCAATGATTGTCAAAATCTAGTAGTCTTGTTCCTAAAAAACTGACATAGATGGGAGATTTTGTGTTCGGAAGCAAGGGCAAAGTACTTGCGAATTAAGTCTTAAATGTTTTAGTCAATGGAGTAGTTAACTTTCAATATCTGTTGTGCAGTCAGTAGGCTGCAGTGTACTATTTGGTAATGTTTTTTGGCAGCACTAATTTTCCAGCCTTAGGATGGCATGCGAGTGTAGAGGCCTTTGAATTGTAGTAGTGCATGGCTAGTTGTTACTATTAGTTGCTGGACAGAGTGGATGAGTGGTGGTAGGTTGTCATATCGTGATCCTGTTATAAAGTGTCTGAAACACAAGAAAACAGCGGTAGTTAACTTGATTGTGGTAAAAGAAATGTGGTTCCAGATTCTTGAATCGGTGTAATCTGCAGGCTTCTAAGCTAGTGCATGGTTGCATGGTTTCAGCTTTTAGGTTCCTAAATCTAGCACATGAAAAGCATTCAAAAAGGCATTTGATTACACTGTTGTATGTGTTTTTGGACATTTGGCTGTTGTGAAGATAATGCAAAAGCTATTTCTTTTTTAGGTCTTTTTTTTCAAAGGATGAGACATTTACCTGAACCAATTTGAGTCTCGTACTCTGATCAGAAACAGAGAAGGAACCTGTTTGTCTCTGTAGTCATTATGCAGGTCGGATTCCATTCTCACTCGCCCGTACTTATTGGACTCTGACCACCAAAACACAGGACACCGATCGATAGCTCCTAGCTTGCTGCAGTCTAACGGATCGATCTCCTCCGGCCTCTCATGAGGGCCGATACGATGGAGTCTTCTTACGTCCATAGAGCAGCAGGAGGAGGAGACGACTAGCTCAATGCTCTGCCCGACGACATCCTAGTTGACATCACAGAGCGCCTGGACCTGCGCACGGCGATCCACCTCAGCGCCGCGTCCAGGCACTGCTGGCGCATCCCATGCTTGCTCCCTGCCCTAAAGATCGACGTCCATGACCTAATGACGGCCCGCGACAACAGGGGCTCCTCTATCCGTGACGATATGAACAAGACACTGGCGGCGTACGCCACTACGACACGGTGGCTGCTGCTAACCCCAACCGTGACCGCTAGGCGGCGACTGCACCTCGACTTCTACCTCAGAGACCCTTACTTGCAATCGATCGGCCGCACTGTCGAGGACGTCGTCGCTGTTGCCGAGGTAGCAGGAGATGGTATCGAGGATCTGCAATTCACGATATGGACTGTTGTTGCCAATGAGGCGGCGAGCACCGGCGACGAGCAGTTAAGGAATCATATGCTCGTATCCTCAGAGGGGATGGGGTAAATTAGGTAACTTAAAACCTTAACTTATGGCTTCATTACTTTGCATAAAGTAAACTAGATCAAATCTAACTAGATGTGCAATCTAAGGTTGATCTAGTGTGAAACCCTCATCCAAAACAAGTTTTGCAACCTATAGCCAATCCTAGCATGATACTACTCTAGGAAAGTAAGGCAAGCAAGGATTGCAAGAGAGTAATGTGAAAATGTAAAGAGGGATGAGAGGAAGAAAACTCTTGACACACGATTTATGTTGTGGTAGCAGTAGGCACTAAGCCACCCCTAGTCCACGTTGTTGAAGCACTCACACAAGAGTATTGCTTCCACCAGTCTCTCCCAAGAGCACCACTTGACTCGCGACAAAGGCTCGCAACTTAGGCACTCGCCAAGCTCCCTTGGTCACCGTGATGTCGCCTCCACTAAGGACCTTCTCCACTTAGGAAGGGGTCTCCAGGTCCCCCGCACAAAGTGTCCTCGCCACTCCACACCAAGCCGGAGGGTCGAAGACGATTGCTGGTGAGCCACTTAGGCCCCAAGGCTTCTGGCACACCTTGTACAACTTGATTCACTCAAGAATCACCTCACAAGGTTGGCACAACCTTGCACTCACTCATCTCTAATCTAAGCCTAGCACTAAGCACACACACACACTAAGCATGTACAAGGCGTCCAAAGAGCCGTTGGCTAAAAGCTGCAGAAACTGATAGCGTCAGATGAACTGCTACTATATTTTTTCCAGGTGTCGATTCATCTAGTGCCTTCCATGTCACTTGACCGTTGTAAACTACTGACACAAACATATCATCGGATGAACTGTTGAAGTATCACTGAGGTTGTCGGTTCATCCGGTGCTGAAGGCTTCGCAACTGGCTGCTCTCTGTTAGCTGTCTTGATACGGTCGGATGAACCGTTGCTGACCCGTCAGTTCATCCGGTATTGAAGCCTTTGCTGCTCGCTGCTTACTGTCTTGACACCAAGGACCATCGGATGAACCGCTGACTCTTCATCAATTCATCCGGTGCTACTTTCTTCTGCACTTCACTCCTATTGAATCGTCCAACGCATCTAAAAATAGACCGTCAGATCATCTAACGCTCTTCAAGTTATCTCAAGTCTTCACGCAGTGTACTAAGTACTCTGACGCATACATCGACGCTCTCTTCTAGGTACTGTCGGTTCATCCGATGATGTCATTCCTTTTCCTTTCCTTTCTCGGTTTTGACCCTTGAAAAATAAACTATCTTCTCATTTTGGCATGTGGTATTTTTGCATCTTTGGAATCTAGAAATGTCTACAAAGACATGCTCAACAATATGGTTAGTCTCATTGATCATGTTGTCATGAATCACCAAAATCAAACTCGAACTAATAGCATATGAGGCCATGTTCGCTACAGAGCAAGGCTGAGGTGTTGTGCTTGGGGAACTCTCCATGTCCTTCTTTGGTGCCTGCCCCATTGCCTTAGGGTGCCTCACCAGCCTCCAGCTGGACAACATCAAGTTTAGCGAATTAGCCATCACCACACTCATGGGCACATGCAGCGAGCTGAGGCACCTTTCTCTGAAGTACTGCGACTCTTGTCGTGTTGCCTCCACATTGAAGATAGATGCGCCACGCTCAAAGCTCCACACATTGAAGCTCAGATCCTGCGGGTACCGCACAGTTTACTTGGTTAGCGCACCAAAACTCGTGGAGCTACATTTTCATACTTGGTATGGTGACAATCTCCTAACCAACTTTGGCTGTGTTCCGGCCTCCAGCTGATCTCGTTCTCTTCTCCCTGCCATGACTGGCAAAAGCCATTCGCGTTGAGCGAGTGGCTAGCGAATTCTAGAAACATCTCCAACTTGTCTTTAGATTTTTGTGATGAAAAGGTATGTCTTTTTATGTTACATCCTTTAGTTAGCTATTATATATTTTTTCATTCTTGTTTCTTTCTATTGTTGTATGTATGACTCATCTGGAAACAAACTCATTAATCCTTGATTTATTCTTTGTTTTCAGATTTGGGTGAAACAAGAAAGTCCATGACAACTCTCCCATGTATTCGGTAACTTGAGAATAGTGTCTCTGTACAACATTTCTCATGATTGTGTGTAGCGAACATGGCCTCAAATGCCATTATTTCGAGTTTGATTTTGGTGATTCATGACAACATGATCATTGGGAGTAACCATATTGTTTTAGCATGTCTTTGTAGACACTTCTAGGTCCCAAGGCTGCAAGAAAACCACATGCCAAAATGAGAAAATAAAGGGTCAAAACCGAGCAAGAAAGGAAAAGAAAAGACACCGTCGGATGAACCGACGGTACCTATATAGCAAGTGTCAGTGCAATCGTCGGACGAGTTGGTACACTGGTGAAACCCTAGGCACCGTCAGATGAACCGACGGTCCATTTTCTAGTAGCGTCGGATGAGTTGCAGAGGAAGAGCAGCGAAGACAGTAGCACCGGATGATCCGAAGGTCTGAGTGGGGACACCGTCGGTCTATCCGACGCTCAGTTTGAATCAAGACAGAGACGCGCCAAGACGAAGCCTTCAGCACCGGATGATCCGACGCCTTGGTCAAGGTGAAGCGTCAGTCTATTCAACGGTCGCGTGGAAGCTAACAGAGGCGACTTGAACGCGGGGTCTTCAGCACCGGATGAACCGACGCACCGTCGGTGCATAGCGTCGGAGCAGTTGTGTCAGAGATGTCATGTGCGGTGGAGGCAACGACTAGTAGCACCGGATGAACCGATGCCCGGAAAAAGATAGTGTCGGATCATCCGACGGTACTACTTTCAACAACTTTTAGCCAACGGCTAGATTGATGCCTTGGGCTATTTATACCTCCTCCACCCGCCCATTTGAGGTTGCTGGATTGTGTGGAAGTGCAGAGGACTTCAAGACACCTAAAAGATCATATCCAATCCATCCAAGTGCTTAATTGCTCATCCTTAGACTTACATATGCTTAGTGTATGTGCTTAGTGCTAGGCTTAGCTTAGAGCTGAGTGAGTGCAAGGTTGTGCCAACCTTGTGAGGTGATTCTTGAGTAAATCTAGTTGTACAAGGTTCGCCGGAAGCCTTGGGGCCTAAGTGGCTCACCGGCAATCGTCATCGACCCTCCGGCTTGGTGTGGAGCGGCGAAAACACTTTGTGCGGGGGACGTGGAGGCCCCTTCCTTGGCGGAGAAGCTCCTTAGTGGAGGCGGCATCAAGGTGACCAAGGGAGCTTGGCAAGTGCCTAAGTGGCTAGCCTTTGTGGCGGGTCAAGTGGTGCTCTTGGGAGAGACTTGGTGACCGGGAAGCAATACTCTTGTGTGAGTGCTTCAACGTGGACTAGGGGTGGCTTAGTGCCTACCGATACCACGGGATAAATCGCGTGTCAAGAGTTTGCTTCCTCTCATCCCCTTTACGTTTCCGCATTTACTCTATTGCAATCTTTGCTTGCCTTTACTTTCCTAGAGTAGTATCATGCTAGGATTGGCTATAGGTTGCAAACCTTGTTTTGGGATGGGAGTTTCACACTAGAACAACCCTAGTTGCACATCTAGATAGTATGTTCTAGTTTATCTTTGTGTAAAATTAGTGAAGCCATAGGTTAAGATTTTAAGTTGCCTAATTCACCCCCTCCCCCTCTTAGGCTAACGAGCATCTGATTCCTTACATTGTGGCTTGAACTCGACTATTTTTATCCTTGAAGATGCACCTGCCTTAACTAGAATGGATTTTCCCTATATATAAATATAAATATAAATATAAATATAAAGAGAGAGAGAGTATATTGGGAGCCTAGGGCTTCTAATAGTTATCGGAAGCCCTAGCCAGCCGGCTAGCCAACCATTTCAGTCCGCCAGGACCCGCGCCACCCACACCCGAGCGGTGCCCACGCGCAACCGTCGTTGCCCCGCCATTCCCCCGACCGGAACCTAGCCCACGTGCACACCCGTCGTCTCCCCGCCGCACCCCCGACCGGAACCTGGCCGACCTGCACACCTGTCGTCTCCCCGCCGCGCACCCTGAACCTGTGCTTTCCTCTCTCCCCCGTTCCCGTCATACATAGTAACAAACTTAGTCATACAAACCTACGATTCATGTATGGCACTAGAAAACCACACTCATTGGCATTAGATCCACTGTGTACGAGATTTTAAGATTGTACGTTCATATGAAAATCCTCTTTCAAACGCTCAATTCTTTTATGGTCACCAAAACCGCGTTATTCGTTGCATCAAATTTACTCATTAATTAAAATTCTTCAATCAGACTATACCGATGATTGTCAATATGTATGACATTAGCCAGCACATTTCACCGTTTCTTTACTTGTGTTTGTAGTCTTGTTCAATTTGTATGACATTAATTTACATGTATATACCATTAATCAGTAAGTTCTGTGCAAAGGTACGATATGTTGTAGTTAGTCAAGTTTATATGAAAATTATATACCGTTTCTATCTCATATCGCGGTTTATATGACGGTTCACATGGTTTATACAAAGGTCGGTTTCGTCTTTGGACGCGTGGCATGGCGTCATGAGCAGGCGGTGGTTCCAGAGAGACGCCGATTACTTTTTTTTAAACCGCGCCGTCCAAAGATAAGGACACCACCCATTTATTTACCCCCCACTCTCTCCATTTTTTCCGCACTCGCCACACTCGCTCCACCCACTCTTCCCCTTCCTTGGGGTTTTCAGTTCATCTTCTCCAGCAACGTCGACAGTTCTTTGAGGTACCAGGCCCATCTCCAGCCGTGTTTTACCTCGCTCTTCTCTCCCTCTTCTGATTTGCCTCATTTTGTTGAATCCTTCAACTTTTCTACCATGGAGGAAGAAGTTCCTGGCGGTGGAGGAGGTGACTCCGGCGCCCTTCTAACGCACGACAGGCCCAATGCTGGAGAAGGAGGCGGCGCCGCACCTCCAGAAGGCGGCCGCAGCGGTGGTGGTGGACTTGCAGAGCACGGATGCCCGGCTCTGGAGATGAAGGTCTGACTCGACCTGACGACACCACGCGCGTCAAACTTGGTCGGCGCAAGAAGATTCCCATGAAAAAAATCAGCTCTTTCGAGCAACCCACGTCTCACCGCCGACAATACTGATGGTGTGGGTCCTGGACAGAAGAGGGTGGCCTGCCGGGGACCATGACCATCAGATTCAGATGAGCCCCCCACCGACGACAGTAGAGATGATTTCATGCCCCGGACGAAGATTCGTAGAGAAGAAACCGCTTCAGGACAACCGTCTCCTCGTGTCACCCGTTCTGCAAGCCGTCCCCTTGAGTAGGCTACCGAGATTAGTCGTGGTGGTGGACGCCGAGGTCGGGGTAGGGCTGGAGGGAGGAGCAATCCCCGTGCAGTTAGATTCGAGGTAGATCTTTCGAACTTCATAGTTTGCGGATGCCTAGATTGTAGGAGTACATGCTATTTTATATGACTGATGTTATTTATATCTCTGTTTCAGGAGAATGTCTCTACAGAAGTACAAGAATCTAGGCGTATCCCATTTCTCGCGCTATCAGTTAGTTTATTTGACTTATTCTCTTCTTGCAATGCTAATCGAGTTTGTATGACTTCTATGCTGGGATGATTGCCTATAGTGTATTAACTTAATCATTCGGTTGGAATTAATTATTCAATATGTATGATCCATTTTGCAGTAATGTATGATTGTGTTGCATGATTTATTGCTCTGTGAAATACTGTCATATGACCTCTGTTCACAGTTTCTATGAATAGGTTTTTACCTTTCGTTCATAGGCACATATTGCCCTGGACAGTTTTATCTGTATGACATGGCAGTAGAGGTTATAATGTTGGGTTTGGACACCATCCAGTAGTATGTACGATCCAGTTGTCACAATTGTATGACAGTGTATCAAGACTAGTTCATACTTTTTTTGAACTTGCATCAATTTTAACTTGCTGCTTTTAGTTTTTGCTGAAATATAACCATTTGAGTACTTTTTTACAATTTTATTGATCTGGGTGCACATGGCAGCATAGGACCTGGTTCCATCATTAATTTGTATGACATCATTGTATACTTTATATGACAAATGCAAAATGGAAAGTGCTAAGTCATAGGCACATATATGACCTGTCACTTTTAGTTTGTATGATCTTTTAGTTGTGTTTTCTTCTGCCATAATTATGGTAGTTGAAATGACACAACAATATGTATGATGTTTTTGTCAGAATTGTATGACTGTGTACCCTGATTAATTAATTCACATTAACTAATATAAATTTTTTTGGTTAAATATGTTGTTATTGCTTTGCCTAATAGTTTATATGACTTGCTTATATATTTGACAGCCAAAGGTATAGTCTCAAGGCATAGTCACATGTATGACCTACTACACTGGTTTTGTATGACCTTCCAGTTGTCCGCTGGACCTTTTTTTTGTTATAAATGTCGGTGTTGTGGGAGTTATATATGATAAAATTTTGCCATAATTGTATTAATGTGTACCATGATTAATATTATTTGATGAAGCATCAACAATTCTTAGTTTGCTGCAGCTATTGTTGCTAAGGTAGCACTAGTATGGCTCTTAGTTTATATGACATACTTATATACTTTATATGCAGTTTTGTTGTCAATGCAAGCACAATTGTCAGTGTATTATGTGATATACGTCAGTGGATTGTATGATTATTATCAATAAATTTGAGGCAGTGTTTTATGTTTTTTGTCATCTGATTTTATGCATTTGTTATCACTAATTTTCTATATTGAAATTATTCAGTGTTTGTATGACTTTTACTTTATTTTTGTTTATTGATGTTTGTAATCTTTTACATTTTTAGGTTCAGAAATTGAATGTTGTTCTCCCAAAGAGACATGTGAAATTCTGCAGTCGTTGAATCAGAGCCAGAAAGAGTATGTAATTGCTAAGGGCTTTGGTTCTCTTTTTGAGATGACTCTTGAAGGGTTAGAGACTCAGGGGTTATTTAATTTTTTGTTGGATCTGACTGACCCACGTGATATGACTATCCATTGCGGGCCTGGGAAAGAGTTGAAGATCACCAAGGATGTCATTCCCTTTATCACTGGTCTTTCCAATTCTGGTGGTCTTCCTGAGAAGTTTGATTGGTCTTCTCAAGTGGCTGAAGCAGCGAGCTTTCGGTAGAATTTTCATTTGAGTAAAGGAGTGATTGGCGTTGATAGGATGAAGGCTGAAGTTATCAAAGGTGGTGTAGACGATCAGACCATGAGGTGTCTGTTTCTTATTGTATTCAACCATTTGCTGTTTTGCAAAGGCACCCACGAGATCACCAATGAGCACATAGCGTGGACCAAAGATGTCTAGCATTTTGCTGAATTCGACTAGTGTCTACTCATTTACAATGATTTGTGCCATGCTGTCTGTAAATGGCACAATTGGGACAGAAGCCAAGTCACTGCCACGGTGTACGGATGCTCCATTGTCATTCTTGTAAGTCCATGTATCCAATCATGCATTATATGCTTTCTTTCACTGGATTATATGTATCCAATTATGCACTATTTGCTAGTTATAGCAGGATTACCAGCAATTGTTTGCATATGCAAAAGCACATTTATCACTGGATATCTTTTGTATCATTACACTGTATTTATGTTTGTATTACTTTTATGTCAGGTTTATATGCTGCTGTTTGTCAACAATTCTTTAGTATTTTTAAGTCCATTGCCTCTAATGATTCACAATTTTGTCTTTGGTAACTGTCACAGATCTATTATCTGGACCATCTATATGACAATGCTTCACCTCGTGGCCACTTGGGTTCTCCCCGATGGAAGTTATATATAAGTGAACGCATCCAGAGGTTGGTCAAAGCAGATCAGAAGCTTGGCACTTGGGGCTCATGCGATGTAAGTGTACAAAAAAATTATATGACCTGGTTGCCTACTTTATATGCAACACAAATAGTTCCTCTGTATAGGCAAATACATGTACTGCCACTTTAAATTGCATGATATGGCATTATGTATGAACCAATTGACAGAAATATATGACACTGTAACAAGATTAATCTATAATATTTTGTTCAAATTCCACCAAGTTTAACTAGATGGATTTAGTTTTGTATGAAATTTCACCCTATGACTACTGTTGCAAATTTATATGACCTGGTTGCATAATTTAATTAGTATGATATTGCAGCTCAGATCGTGGTATTAGACATGATGTATAATTATGTATGACTGAATTTACAAAAATGTATTACAGTGCATTATGGTTAATTTTATGACCCCATTGTATACTTCTTATGTCAAATGTGAAATGAAAAGTGTCAAGGCATAGTCACATATATGACCTACTACGTTTAGTTGGTATGATTTTTCAAATGTCCTTTGGAGTTTGTCTGTTATAATTGTGTGTTTTGTAATGACTTAGCAATTTGTATGATGCATTTGCCAAAATTGCATGACTGTGCACCAACATTAATTAATTGACACTAACCAATAAACTATGCTTATAAATTTCCTGCTAATTTAGTTTGTATGATGTTGCATCACCATTTATATTATCTGCACTCACATTTTATCTAATATTCACATATGTCACACATATATGCTTCAACCTCTATATCTTTATTTTTGTTATAGTTTTGTAGCTCAATGCAAATATGTTATGTCGTTGGTCCAAGAGTTCATATACCTCGTTTGAGTTCACTATTGGCATACAAGGTCGTCCAGTGCACTGAACCTCTTTCCGAGAGAGTGCAAAATTTCTTCTCTCAGTATGATCATGACATGTCTTCACTAGCGGACTCATTGGAACAAACTCGTCTTTAGCTCGTTCATAAGTAGTTTGAGTTAGCAGAAAACTTTGCTAAGCTGATTGATGAGTTGATCGTGGCTGAAAAGCATGGTGATGGTGATCCAACTGCTTCCCATGGAAATGTTGGACAACAAGATGCTGGCTGTGGAGGTGTTGCTGAGGATCAACAAAAACGTATAGGTAATTCATACGACTCAGACTGCACTTTTATATGATTATTCCTAGCTCCGGCAAGAACCCTTGTGTTAAATTGCTTTATACGACTTCATGATGTACTTTGTATGACCTAATAACATCCCCACATAAATGAAAATAAGGAAATTGCATCACACATAAATGCTATATATGACTTCATGGTATACTTTATATATGACTTCATGGTATAATTTGTATGACCTGATAACATCCCCACATGAAGGGTGTAAGGACATTGCATCACACACAAATGCTATATATGGCTTCATGGTATACTTTACATACGACTACATGATATACTTCATGGTATACTTTGTATGACCTGCCAACATCCCCACATAAATGCTATGTATATATATATGACTTCATGGTGTAATTTGTATGACCTGATAACATCACCATATAAAGAGTATAAGGACATTGCATCACACAGAAATGCTATATACGACTTGACGGTATACTTTATATCACTTTTCATATATTTTGCTTTATTTCTATTACTTGTACTGATACATTGCATCACATATGGACTCCCACACCTAGCAACTTGGAAGTGTTTGTATGATTCATTAGTTTGCTATTTTTATTTCAGATGCTGAACAGAGCCAGAACAACCAATACGAGGCTGTCTTCTCTAGCATCTCAAAGCAAAAACAAAAATGATCGCCGGCAACCAGATCTTGGTATGGCCTTTTTATGTTTGTATGTCTAAGTCACTTCATTTTTGCTTCTATTTTCTAAAATCATTTACTTGTATTAAATTACATAATGCAACAACTCACCATTTCATCAGAACTTCGAAGGCAGCACTACCCCACAGATGCAGAGTCAGAATCAGCCTGGCATGAGTCAGAGTCAGTTTGATAAATATGACAAAGCTTTTTCATTTAGAGGAGATAATGAGAAGCAGGCTTTAAATGAAGATCAACATCATGAATCACCCCTGAAATCTCCTGTCCCTGTGTTTTCATCTGGCACTCAAGGCTCATTTAAGTATCTATGCCTCTAGTCCTAGGTTTATATGACATATTCAATGACCATCACACACTTCTTCCAATGCAGCTTCCAGGTTCCTTAATTTGAACCAAACCCAAACACAACAAACGCAAACCCAAACAGAAACTGCTGGAATGTTGGATGGAGATAGTTCTATCGGCGACATTATGGACAAGGAATGTGAAGATATATACAAGGAAGTTCTAATTGAAGAATTCAATGAAAAAGACGATAATACCATCTCCCAGCCAGATCCGTCCAATTCAACTCTTGAATTTGTAAGTTATTTTAATCTTTTGCGGATACGCTCGTTTTGTCTATGTTTAACATATATATATATTGTGCTTTTGACTCAAATGTATGATTGTTGTACCTATTTTATTATGTAGATCATTTATAAGTTGTCTTGTTTGCTCTACCATGGTTAATATATACTATTTGAAGAACGTTCGACATGTTATTTTTGCTCCCTTTTTTGTTTGTTTCTTCAATATCCTAACGTGAGATCATGACATAGTTTAGATTGGAACATTCTGATTTGCTATGTATAGACGTTTTATATGTCATTGCTATTACATATGGATGCTTTCATCGCTGAAGCATATAAATTGTTCGCACAACTGTATATGGTTTGTATGACAAAGCTTTGTACACTTTGCTCATGGCAGGGCCAACCAGAGGCTGCCACACAAGGTCTGAAATTTGACTTAACTCCTGCTGATCAAAGAGATTATAGCCAACGATGATCTTTGTTTGACGTGCCAACAGGAGGAAAGGTCTCCAATTCCATTTCAGATAGTATTTTGGGTGTCATTTATAGTTGATGCAGTAATCTGGATTTCTTTGTTGTCATATTTATGTAAGGCAGCAATTTGAATTAGTGCATTACTTTTTTATAGGCTGATCATACAGACAAAGGCAACATATGTGACAAAGAACCTGAACGCACTCCAACAATTGCAGCTGTTGTGAATTCAAATTTTATGAACTGTGACATTGTCAAAGCACGGCAGTTACGGCCGCTATTTTTGGCAGATGATCTGGAATCTAGTTCACCATTTTTCAAGTAAGGATTGATGATGATTTAACTTATATGATCTGCACACATACCATGTATAATTTGCCCTAGATGTGGTTGTATTATCCATTCTGTCAGTAATATATGATTGTGTGCCAAATTTAATTAATTCAAACTATCTCTTTAACTATCAACAATTCTTGTATTGTTATATATTTTTTTGGCTTATATAGCCTCATATTATTCTTGTTATAGTTTATATGACTTGCTTATATACTCAATACGCCAAATGGTTAATATGACCTGCTATTGTGATTTTGTAATATCCTTCCTTTTTGTTATAACTAAGATATTCTCTCATTACACACCAGTATGTATTATTATTTTGGCTGGATAGTATGGTTGTCACCGTGGTTAACTTACACATTACTTGATGAACATTTAACAATTCACAAATGTACATGTTTGTACATCAAACGATCTTGTTTTAACTTTATATGAAATTTCCATATATTTAATATATTCACATCTTTTGTATGAAGGCAAGTACTGATGCATTATGGCGGGAACAGTATAGCAACTAGACAAGATATTCACCTGTCCTTCAAAGACAAGCTTTATATGGAGTATACTTTCATGGAATTTTTCCTACACTACTTCCGTTCTGATAATGCATCAGTAGAAAAATGGCAAAATGGTAAAGTTGTCATTCTTGATGTGGATTGTGGGGTAAGTAACGATCTTCTATGATTCATTTATTTCAACAGATTTCATATATTATGGAGCAAATGTTTATATGATTGTCTGGATTATTGATCTGAGTTACTTGTTGATCTCTCTACTTGTATGTGGTTGCAAAGGATCATAAACTCAGAAAGTGAAATTGTCCCTGGTATGAAAGATCCATGGCAATTTGACCATAAGAACTCAGCTGACAAATTGCACGAAACATTGCCACAAGAGAATGGCATGAAAGATTACAAAGTAGTAAGTTCCTTTTTTCCACATCTTTTTGACGTTCATGCACTAATGTATGATCTCCAGAATTGGTTTATATGGAAGATCTTTTTGTCTGCATCTGTAATAACCAATAGATTTAATTCTCACCATTTTTGTATGCAGCTTATGTTGCCTATACTTGACAGTGGTCACTGGGTTCTGTTTGTGATCGATGACCTTCTAGGTTATGTCCTCATCTTTGATTCGAACCCTTACAAACTACTTGGCACTGATCCATATGAAAGGCATACCATGCATAGGATGATGGCTAGCCGCAACACAAAGTGGGCTCCTACCCTCATGAAAAGGTTGTCGAAAGCCTTGCATGAGGTTAGGCCAAAGGTTGGCATAGCAACATTTGGGAAGTGGGCGCTTAATGTTGTTGAATCTGCACCACTAATGGAACTTGGCTCAAATGACGGTGGGTTTTATGTGATGAGGTACATCGAGTCATATGATCCACTAGGATTTAGTGTAGCAGACAGCATTCAACAAGTATGCTCTATGACTCGAACTGTTTGTCGGTGTTTTAGACCGACAACCTACCAAGGGGAGTACCCGAGGTAGATGAATGTGTCCTCGCCGAGATCGGTAACTCGAAGGAAGAGAAATGTGGCACACAATTTAGACAGGTTCAGGCCGCAATGTGCGTAATACCCTACGTCCTGTATGCTGCATAGCTCTGGATTGATTAGATGTATTTACAAGATGATGCGGATGATCGAGAGAGGGGTCCCTGCCTCGCCTTATATAGTCCGGGAGGCAGGGTTACAAGTCGGTTTGAGGAGAGAGTACTAGTCGTTTACGTCTAGGAGTTCCCTACATGGATCTGGTCATGCACAGCTTCCTATCCGAGTACTCCTTCACCGTAGTCCTTGCACTCCACACCATCAGGTGCCATGTAGCACAAGTCGAGTAGTCCCAGGGACCCACCGAGTAGTCAATCCTGGTACCCATCGGAGTAGTAGGCCCAGGGATGTCTATACGACAAGCCCCCGAGTACTTTGTAGTCGAGCAGGATAGTTTCGAGTAGTCTTGATGGCCTTGACGAGTAGTTCCCAAGCTTCCCCGAGCACTATAAGCCAAAAGTCCTCAAGAGTACTTGAAGCATCCCGAAGCTGGAAGGTACTCCAGCTGATCCTTGAGTAGTCTTGAAGTCTTCTCGAGTAGTCCCCAAGCATCCTAGAGTTCTCCTCTTGAAGGTCTTCAATAGTACTCGTGTTGTCTTGATGAAGGAACCATATGGAAAATGCGATTCATAGAATCGCATTCCATATGGAATGTAGCCCCCGAGCCTTAGGTCGAATCATATATTCAAGCTGAGGGCTAATCTGAAATTCTGCCAATCTTATCCTGTAAAATCTGGAGAAAAAACCAAAGGACACGTGGCACGGAGCCCCCGAGCTTTGAGTCGAGTACTTTCTCTCAAATTGAAGGGTCATCTTGATTGTAGAATGTGTCCCGAGTGGGTCTTGAATCTTGTAGGAACTCACCATATCGAACGGACGTAGCCGAGCCCCCGAGGTGGAGAGCGTTGAGTACCGGAAGACGAAAGGTCGGGCAGCCGCCGCTGAGTCACCTGCTTGGCGCTTGTCCGCTCGGTCGTTATAGTGTCGCCTGTTAGGTTATAAATAAGCGCTGAAGCCCTTAGGGTTTTTCATTCTCTACATTAGCAGCCACTGGAATAGATCTACTCCTTAGGCTTTCCTACACTGCTTCTGCTACCACTGCCATCGTGCGAGAGAGGAGGTCCAGGCGCGCCGCTACCATCCGCCACCAGCATAGCCCCCGAGCAAATGCGAGTGAAAACACCCTACACTTGGAGGATGAAGGCGTCTCCTCCAAGAGCTCGAAGACCGGTGCGAGGAAGAAGAGGGCCCGCAGTGAAGCGGATGGATCTGCCCCAGAGTCGTCACCGCCATCTTCTCCGCATCCCAACCCGGCCAAGGAATGGAAGAAATCCAAACTGAAGACTGATGATCTGCTTGCCCTGGTCAACAGCGGGTTCCTGTGAGAGAATGAGATGGATATGTAGTGTGCCGCCGCTGGCGACCCGTATCCAATAGAGAAGAATCCGGATGAGATTCCAATGTTCGCCAGATTCGTGGAGCGTGGACTGGCACTCCCTTCCAATGATTTCTTCAAAGGTCTTCTCAGGTACTACGACATCAAGTACCTGAATCTTAATCCCAATGGTGTCTTCCACGTATCTATCTTCATACATTTCTGTGAAGCGTTTGTGGGAATCAAACCCCACTGGGTTCTATTTCGGAAGTTTTTCCGAGTGAAGCCACAGCCGAGTACCAATGACCCGCGAGTAGTCAGAGGGGCTGGTATTTAGATGCGTGAAGATGCGGCTGACCAGTACTTGTCATATAAGCTGATAGAGTCGAACCAGGACTGGAAGGCCAAGTGGTTCTACATTAGCAACCACCATCCGGAGTTGCCGAAGCCAAGCGGGAAGCAATCGAAGCACAGGCCATGGTGGAACACGGAGCCGACGATGCAAGAGGGTATCCAATTACCCGAGCTGATGTAGAAGATCAAGGCCCTTAGAGAGGCCGGGCTGAGGGCCGAACACATGGCCTTCAGCTTCATGAAGAGGAGGGTGCAGCTACTGATGGCTTGCGACACCCTCGGGTACCAGTACACGGGAGACGAAGACACGTCAAGGATGCCTGGCGGCGAAGTTGATGATGATGACATTGTCGAGAGGCTGGGCAAGATGTTTAAGGACATGCCACTGTACACTCCTTTCCCAGTCCCCGAGTACTTCGTGGCACATCCGCTGAATAAGGTTAGTAGTTGTGATATATACCTCAGAGTACTGATTTGCATGGTGTAGTCGTACTCACACAAGTTGTTGACTGCAGGATGACATCGCGAAGTACATCTCCGATCCGTCTTCCCCCCACAACCTGAAGATGTACAGGATGAGGGGAAGGGCAAAGTGAAGAAGCGCCACGAAGTCGGCGAGGGTAACGACACCGTCACCATTGAAGACACCTCGGACGACGAGGATGGGGAGACACTCCAGGAGCAGTTTCAGCTGCGGTGCAGGTTCAGCCGCCCTGGACTACCCAATATTCCCCTCATCGTCGAGAGGCCAGCTAGTCTGGAAGCTACCATTCCCGCGCGGCTGAGGAGGTTGCGCAATGTGGCGCAGAAATGCGCCACGAAGAAGTTGAAGATTACCGAATCAACCAATGCGGAGGTGAGTACTTCGAGTAGTGTAGTCGGATACTTTCCATTGAGTACTATATGCTGGCAGTTGAATCTTGAGTTGTCTCAGGACCCTGTGGACCAAGGGGAAGAAGAGACCTGGGACACAGTGGGAGGAGCGATTAAAGGATCCTCAGTCCCGCTCCATCTGCTCGAGTAGTCATGTCGGAGGTGGCACAACAAGCGGCTAGTGCCAGCAATGTGCAAGTGTCAGCAGAAGAGACAAGGCCGGACCCCTCTCCGACTGTGGCAGTAGAGTAGCCAAGGGGAGCCCAAGTTGAAGACGAGGCAACCGCAGAGGCTGAGATAGTGGACATCGCCAGCATACTTGGCACCCCGACCGTGACTGTTGTCCGGTCAAGCTTGTGAGTATAGCCAATCTCCGAGTAGTTATGTAGATCAATAATCTTGCATGGATGATCATCGGAATTGTGTTATGCAGGAAATCCACCGGATATGTCCTGGGATGGTGATGAATCCAGTGCAGCGGCTGGTGAAGAAGACCGGTCGGCGGGAGTTCAGGATCCTACACCTCTTCCGCAGACCGAAGTCGCGGTGGAGGCTACACCGCAGGTTGCCACCATGGTAGAGGGTACGTGTACTTCACCGATGCTGGCCACCCTACATAGTAGTTGTAGTCTTAGGTTCTGACTTCGTGTGCTTTGTGGTGACAGAAGCACAAACCGAAGGGTCCACGATCCCTGAACCCGTAGCCATGGAAACGGCTACAGAAGAAGTCGAAATCGTCGTGCCCGTGGCCGCGGTGACGGAGGGGCAGTTCCCGATCTGGAAGCTCCAGTAGCCCCCGAGATCACAACAGGGATACATGTTGATGTACTCCCGGAGTCGAGCACAGACGTGGTCATGCGATCACCCGAGATCCAAGATGCGGAACCAATCTGTGCGGCGCCTATGTCTGAGGCGACGACAACAAGCCGTGACGGACTAGAGCTGTTGGTCGACGACCTGGTTGACCCAGCGATCGTGGGTCGCAACCTAGATCGATGCACCGCACGGAGCAATGGATGAAGGTATGTTGCAGCACCTTGAGTAGTCAAGTTCCCTGAACTGTTGTGTACTCAATTTTGATTGTTGCCTTGTGTAGGATGTTGTGGAGAGATCCTGACAAAAATCTGATATGCTCCAGGGGTATGGTGACACGGTGCTCCGCGCAGAGGCATTGGAGAAGGAACTGAACAAGGCTAGGAAGCACTCCACCTTGTCACAGTCCAAGCTAGATGGAGCCTTTTCCCAGTACCATAATGAGGTACAAGAGATGCAAGCGAAGAGCGATGACTTAGTTCGGTAGAACAAGTTGCTGCGTCAGAAGAACAAAGGTATGTCACCCACCAAACTATTGAGTACTAATTGGGGTACCTTATTGTAGTTTGATATTGCCTTGATTTGTCTGCAGAGCTTGAGACCCGAGTGGACCAGTTGAAAGCATCAGAGACCGATCTGAAGAATATCGTGTACCGGGAGAAGGACGCTCGTGAGGTAGTTGAATATGAGTATAAGCAGCTGGCCCATGAGTGCATTTATCACATGGAGCTTCACGAAGCCTCGGATCGTGAACTCGTGACCTGTTATAAATCTATGCAGAAGCTGAATGAAGACTGCGAGAAGCTGCACGGCCAACTGAAAGAGCTTGAGGAAGTCGCACTCCCGATTGAAAGGCTACTAGTGCCACACCCAGATGGGCCCAAGATTGCTCCACTGGTGGACCAGTTGAAGGAAGCCCCTGGGCGTCTGTCGACCTATGTGAAGCATCTGACAAAGTCGATCCCCAACCAGGTCTTGCGTATATGAAGTCGTACTTCTCCAAGGCACCGGTAGATGTAGTTGTTGGAGGACTTGCAGCGAATTGCACGGACGACCAGTACAAGGTGTTGCTGGAGCAGATGGCACCAATTGCAGAACAAGTCGCGGAGAAGCTTAAGCTTCAGTAGTAGTTCCTGTAGGGTTAGCTTTTAGTAGCATATGTAAGATAAACAAAGTTGTTAAGAACTTGTTTAAATTATGAATGAGAGTTATCCACAATGTGTATGTGAAATGAGTACTCATTACCTCCACTTGCAGCTAAGTGTGTGGAGTAGCAAGCCGTGGAGGTATCACGAGTAGTAGTACTCGACAGTAGATGCCCGATCAAGAGGCTCAGTAACTGAGTTGATTGGAAATCGACCTTTATTACTGAGAAAAGAGTACACCTGGATGGTCAGGGCTGTTTACAAGTGTAGTCGCCCGGACCCGGAGTCCGCCTATGGCTAAGTGGCGCTAGGACCCATGGTCGCTTACAGCTAAAGATCCATTAGTAGCCGTATAGGCTGGATCTAGAGTACATGGTCTTGTACACCGCCGCTAGAGTCCTTGATGCTCTGAGCAGCCCGAGATCCGTTAGTAGCCGGTGACGCTGGATCTTGGAGTGGAGTAGACCGGAGACTAGTGCCTGGACCAGGAGGCCACTTACGGCGAGGAGCCCAAGAGTAGTCGAGCGACTACGCGTAGAATCAACAGAGCTGGTCGATGTTTCACGAGTTGCTGATGTCGTCGCCTTCAAGTGTCCGGAGGTGGTAGGAGCCTAGTCCGGTCACCTTGGAGATTGAGAAGGGACCTTCCCATGGCGAGCTGAGCTTGTGTAGTCCTTCCGTGTTCTGGATGCGGCGGAGGACTAGATCACCAACGTTGAAGGAGCGTTCCTTGATGTTGCGATCATGATAGCGTTAGATATCCTCAAGGTACCTTGCTGACTGGACGAGGGCGGCGCAGCGAGCTTCTTCGAGTCCATCGATATCAATTCGTCTGTTGTCTTCTGAAATGCCTTCGTCATACTATTCTACTGCCAGAGATTCCCACATTACGTCGGCAGGTAGAACAGCTTCGGAGCCGTAGACCAGGAAGTAAGGTGACTGCCCCGTCGGCTTGGTAGGTGTTAACACCAAAAAATGGTACAGGAAAGGGACTGACTTGTGGGCCGAGTTTGGTGACGAAATACCATTCGGCTAGAAAAGATCTTCTCAGAGGATTCGGTAAAAGATGCTTGCGGTCGGCAATGCGCCATCATTCGGTAAAAGGACTGTTTGCGCTTTTAAAGGGAAGTTTTCGGGAATGCGTGGTGACGTGGCCTGATATAAGGAAGGAACGAGTTGATGGCGTATATGAGATGGGCATTGGCGTCGGAGCATTAATTTAGACATTAAATGTTGTACTCGTAGTCGACCAGGAGTCGTGTTAGGACAAGGGTATAAATATAAACCCTTGATGTCTGTAATAGGGATCGAACATCTTCACAACAAAAACCGGCCCCATGCCAAACGTCGAGTCCTTTAGTCGAGTCGTCGAGTTCTTCGAGAGGAGTCATCGATCCGTCGACCTCCGTAAGTACCGGCAACCTTGTATCATGTCTAGTATCATGCGGAGGATTTAGACCATGATGCAAGTAGTCTTGTTACCTTGCTTAGTATCATGCGATGGATTTAAGCTTGGTTCAAGAGGGTTTCTTGTTGGATCATGAGTCATGCGGTAGGCTAAGATCTAACTCGAAGCTAGTTATCGGCTCTATTAGATTTGGCAAGATCTAATAGATTCATTAAGTTACCACGTGTTGCTTTGAGTTTTTGCTTTATGTTTAAATTCATGTAACACTCTTTTTCCCAATCTAGATCGATTGGTTTCGGCTTTACATGTTTGAGATCCGTGTGATGTACTCTCAAGTCTTTGTTATTATAAAGGATCAAGTGCTCTCAATAGCCGAATTTAGATCAATCTAGATTGTCACGTGTTACGGGTTCAAGCTTTGACTTTTCAAATGTTTGTTCCTTTTCCACGGAACCCGGATCGGCTGTACAGCCGAATTCGGCAATGCTCCCATGAGTAAAACGTGTTCATAAGTTTGTTTTAAATGATGTGTGCTTTTAGCCTTTTGTACTTAGATTGTATCATGCGGTGGATTAATCTCTTTATGGTTGGTGGTGTGGTTTTAAACAAGTCGTATCATGCGGTGGATTAACTTGTTTGTTATCATGCTTGACGGGTTTGAAAGTACCTAGACATATGGTAGACTAGTGCTTTTGGCCTATGCATGCTTGTTTACTTCATATTTATAATCATGCTTTTACCTTATTTGTCTTAATTGTTATTTATCCTCGAAAATCGGTCATGATCAAATGCGAGCAACGCTATCTAAACAAAGACCGATCTTTTGTCATGCTTACATCACCCATTCGTCTATATCTTGTTTTTTCATGTTTTAAAGCTCCCGAATGACATTTAAACTGCTGACAGATAGCTTGTTGTAGCTATATGTCATTTTAATTGGCTTTCTAGCCGTAAATACGGAACTGTCTGGTACCACCCGGCAAGTTCCATGTTTTATCTAACTATTTTTATCCTTTGTCAGTTTCAGGAAAATTGACTGGCATGCTTTGGATCCGCACGTGTTTTAAGCTAGCTTTGTACGGCTTGTTTGTGTGCTTGGCGCGAGGTGCTGATTTTGCGTCAACACACTTTTTGGCACGCCCGGTGGGACAAATCTAGCTGATTCGAGATGCCTGATATTCAAGACGTCATGGATGTCACCATTAACGACCTGTCTCCAGAACAGCAAGTGCAGTTGAAGGATGCCATTGACCAATTTCAACAGAAGTGTTTGTTGTCATTTGGCAAGAACAGAAGTGGTGTGCCGTATCTCAAATCTGACATGCCAAGGGTTTTGTTACCAGGGGAGCCTGATACCACGTCTGCTCAAGAGAAACAGGAGGCCCTGAATGCTTTTCGGGAGACTATAGAAACCGTAATGGTCCATCATACTGCTTTCTTGAATATGTTCAAGCATATGATGGTTGGAGTCTTTGGCCCAGGCATGGAGAGGATGCTTAGTTGAGTATCCCCTCAAACATCTACTGTGGAGGTTGGAGAAACTAGTACTGCTCAACCAGTTCGAGATGCGAGTGCTCAGCCGCCTTTACAGAGTATGGGAGGCCAACCAATCCAACCACCTTCGCAAAGCATGGGGAGTCAACCGATCCAGCCACCTCTACAAAGCGCGGAGGTCACCCAGTCCAACAACCGAACCCGTATCAGGCAATGCCCAATAGGCCTACATATGGAGATCTGGCGTTCGGTTCTTCTGGAGTTCCACCTAACTCCACTTATAGGATAGCCCCAGCCAATAACAGGCTGCACAAGAATATGTATGGTGAGGGGTATTCAGAAGTCATGGACTATGGCACCATTGATGCTTTCCCAAACCCTGGATATGGTGCAGCTGCAGGAATGCTTAATGGACCTGTTGGAAGACCAGGGGACCAAGATGCTAATGTTGATCTCATGGTGCAGAAAATGGCCGATGTTTTGCAAAATCAATTCGGCCTTAAACCTAAGATACAGGGACAAGCTTACACACCTCCTTTCCCAGAGTGGTACCACAGGGTAGTTTTGCCACCGAGGGCGAAACCTCCTGCAGATTTCACAAAGTTCTCTGGGCAAGATGACACAAGTACTGTGGAACACATAGCCCGATACTTGATGCAGCTTGGGGAAGCTTCAGCTGATGAGGCGTTTCAGGTCAGATACTTTCCCTTGTCGTTGACAGGCTCGGATTTTACATGGTTTGCTTCTTTGCCTACTCAATCGATCAGTACCTGGAAGGATTTGGAACAGAAGTTACACGCTCATTACTTCAGTGGCAGTACCGAGAAAAAGCTAATTGATCTGGCTACCCTGAGGCAGAGGCACAATGAAACACCCATGGAATTTCTCAGAAGGTTCAGAGAGACCAAAGGCATGTGCTTCTCTTTGAATCTGCCAGATGATCAATTGGCTGACATGGTCATTGCGGGTATGTTGCCAGCTATTCGGGAGAAGCTATTCGGCATGGAGTTTGACAATCTTGGTCAACTGTCCCAGAGGTTGTCATTAATGAGCAATCAAGCTTACGGATTCAAGAAAGACTCCAGGTTTGCCTAGCACAATGATATAGCTGATATCTACAACCAGTTCCTCGGAAGAGCTGATCAAGTGGAAGAGTTTGATGATGATGAGGAAGTAGCAGCAGCTAAGATCATGTGGGGCAAAGAGCCGCTAACTGTGAACCAAAGATGGATAAAACAAGCTAAGGGCACATATTATTTTGATGTGACCAAGGCTGACAAGCTCTTTGAGTTCCTTGTAAAGGAAGGCCGAATCAAGTTGCCATAGGGGCATTCTATGCTTCGGCCTGATGGAGTTAAAGAGAAACGATACTGTGGATTTCATGACAGGAACTCTCACTCCATCAATGATTGCAGGGTTTTCAGGATGTGGATCCAGAAGGCTATCCAGGAGGGTGACTTGAAATTTGACAATAAAATGAAGCTGGATGGCAACCCTTTCCCTCAGAATATAGTTGGTTTTTCCGTTAACATGGTAACCGCTGAGGAGAAGGGAAAAGTAAAGGTATTAACTTCAGCAAGAGCAAAGCAAGATGGATCAGTTGATCCTGCTCAGCAAGTGACAGTGGAACAAGTCCACAGGGAAGCGCCTCGCATCATGAGAAGCCAAATTGAAGTAGGGGAATCTTCCAGAACCAAACACAGGGTGACTACACGTATCCTCCTTAACAAGTGGCAGCGTCAACAAGAGAAGGAACGCTACCAAAAACAAAAATACGAGGAGGAAGCACGGAGGTTTGAGGAAGAGGCGCACAGAAGGAAGCTAGAAGATCATGCACGAGAGCATGAGCGTGCACATTGGGGGTGTGCGTTCTTCAGGCATTGCTGGAATGAGGATTTGAAGCTTCCTACATTGAACAATTGCCCTGAATGAAGTGACAAGTACACTGAGTATAGGCAGGATACTGTCAATCGCTGATCCGTCCATGAAAGAATTGGAAGGATACATCCTAGTGACGGTCGGCGCGTAAAAATAAATGAAGTCAATGATCACCCAAGGAAAAGATATGCTGATCATAAGTGGGTTGATCAGGAAGAAAAGGAGCATGAATACATCTGGCAAGAAGGACAGTGGTGCCCACCTGGCTTGAGGAGAAGCCAAAAGAGAAGGGTTCAGCGCTTGAGGAACCAAGAGTTGAAACAAGCAGGAATCAAGAGAAAGCAGGTGTGGCGTCCAAAAGATAGGCCTGATGGATCTGGTCATTCGGCTCCAACATGCATGGTATACTTTTTGCCGAATGAGTTCATGGCTCCAGCTAACCAAGTTGTGCAGAAAGAGGCATCCCCAGACATCAATGAGGATGAACAACTTGGGCTAATGGCACAGCTGGTGTTGGCTAAGTAGGCAACCTTTGACAAACCGGCCAAGAATCGACATATGAGGCCGTTGTACTTGAGAGGATACGTCAATGGCAAGCCATTGACCAAAATGTTCGTTGATGGTGGAGCTGCAGTCAACGTGATGCCATACACCACGTTCAGGAAGCTTGGTATGGGCCCTGGAGATTTAACGCCAATGAGCATAATTCTGAATGATTTTGCTGGGAATCCTTCAGATACCAAGGCTTGCGTGCACGTGGACCTGATGATCGGGTCTAAGACTTTGCTCACGACCTTCTTTGTCATTGAGGGCAAAGGGGCTTATAGCTTGCTGCTTGGACGGGACTGGATCCATGCAAACTGCTGCATCCCATCTACCATGCACCAACAGCTTGTTCAATGGTTAGATGATGATATAGAAGTGGTCCAAGTAGATGATTCAGTGAGCGTGTCTAACGTCGAACCAGCTTCCTGGGAGTATCAAGGCATAGATTGCTTCTCAGGAAAGGACTGGGGTGAAGGTCCTGTTGAACCAGTCAATAGTGATCAACAGCCGATTCAAGCAGTCGGCTCTTATAGCAATTTTTTATGGACAATCCGATTGATGGAACTGATGGGAAGTTAAGGCGTGGATTCATGTCAGCTGACAAATTGGAAGAAATTGACATTGGAGATGGTGACAAGCCAAGGCCGACATTTATCAGTGCTAACTTAGATTCAAGTTTCAGAGAGGGATTGATCAAGTTATTGAAAGCATATAAAGATTGCTTCGCTTGGGATTATTCGGAGATGCCTGGTTTGGATCGTTCCATTGTTGAGCATCGGTTGCCAATTAAGCCTGGTTTTAAACCTTATAAGCAACCTCCCCGAAAAATCTACAAGGATGAAGTATTGGCCGATGTGAAAAAGGAAGTTGAAAGATTGATCGATGCATATTTCATTCGGCCATGCAGATATGCAGAGTGGATCTCAAACATCATCCCTATCTACAAGAAAAATGGGAAGATGAGGGTTTGCATAGACTTTAGAGATCTAAACAGAGCTACTCCCATGGATGGATACCCAATGCCTGTTGTTGATTTATTGGTTGATGCCGCCGCTGGACATAAAGTTAGTAGTTTCATGGATGGTAATGCAGGGTACAATCAAATTTTTATGGCAATAGAAGACATATCGAAGACAGCCTTCAGATGTCCTGGACATATAGGCCATTTTGAGTGGATTGTCATGACATTTGGGTTGAAAAATGACGGTGCAACTTATCAAAGAGCCATGAATTATATTTTTCATGAGTTGATCGGCAAAATTGTTGAGATATACATTGATGATGTCGTGATCAAATCTTTGAATCATGAATCACATTTGGAGGATGTGAAGAGAACTCTAGAGTGCACCCGAAAGCATGGGTTGAAGATGAATCCAAACAAGTGTGCCCTTGGAGTTTCAGCTGGAGAATTCTTGGGATTTCTGGTACATGAAGGGGGAATAGAAGTTGGCAAGAAAAGCATGAAAGCTATCGATGAAGTTGTTCCTCCAACCAATCTCAAGGAGTTGCAATCACTGCTTGGCAAGATCAATTTTGTGAGAAGATTCATTTCGAATTTGTCACAAAAGGTTTTGCCTTTCTCTCCGCTGCTAAGGATCAAGAAAGATCAGAAGTTTGTATGGGGTGACGAACAACAAAAGGCTTTCGATGAGATCAAGCGGTACATGAAGGAACCACCAGTGTTGGTCCCTCCACAGTTGAACAAGCCTTTCAAGTTGTACGTGGCGGCCGATACCCAGACTATTGGATCGGCCCTTATACAAGAATTTGAAGGAAAGGAACGGATATAGCGTACCTTGGCCAAAAATTGCTTGATCCCGAGACTAGGTATTCGGCTGCGGAGAAGCTTTGCCTGTGTTTATTACTCGTGTACAAAGTTTCGGCACTACTTGTTGAACGCCGAATGCGTTGTATATTCAAAGTTTGATGTAATTAAACACATGTTATCTATGCCAATTTTGAATCGAAGGATTGGCAAATGGATTTTGGCTTTATCTGAGTTGGAGCTGAAGTTTGAATCGGCAAAAGCTATTAAAGGTTAGGTCATTGCTGATTTTATTACCGAACATCGTGATCTATCAATTGATTTGCTTGAAATTACTCCTTGGGCTTTATTCTTTGATGGATCTTCATGTGGCAAAGGTGGTGGGGTAGGAATTTTATTAATTTCACCCAGAGGTGAGATGTTTGAGTTTGCTATTCCTATTCCTATTCAACCTACTGTCACCAATAATCAAGCTGAATATGAGGCACTGCTCAGAGGGCTTCAATATTTAAAAGAAGCAAAGGCTATTTCAGTTGAAATTTATGGAGATTCAGAGCTGGTTATAAAACAATTGAATGGCCAATATGAATGTAGAAGTGATATCCTGAGGAATTACTACGAAGAATGCAAGGAAATCTTGAAAAGTTTCCAGTTAGTAATTCTACAACATATTCCTAGAGAACACAATGAAGAGGCAAACAGGTTGGCTCAAAGTGCTTCGGGTTATAGAGAAAATCAAGAGGTGTTTGCCATGGACGTGTGTGCTTTCAAGAGTGACCTAGCAGAGGATGACTGGAGAAAAGGGATTGTTGATTATCTGGAAAATCCACCCCGAAAGGTTTCTAGGAAACTCAGGTATAAAGCTATAAAATTTGTTCTTCTTGATGGGTGTTTGTTTTACAAATCATTAGATGGGGTGTTGCTACAATGCCTGGGTCGAGAAGAAGCAAAGAAGATGATGAGTGAAGTGCACGATGGGCTGTGTGGAGCGCATCAATCGGCTTATCGAATGAAATGGGTTATCATGCACACTAGATGTTTTTGGCCGACGATGCTGGAGGATTGCTTTGAATATTACAAAGGTTGTCAAGATTGTCAAAGGTTTGGGAATATTCAAAGGGTCCCAGCATCAGCTTTGAATCCTATTATCAAGCCTTGGCCATTCAGAGGATGGGGTACAGATTTGATTGGCCAAATAAATCCTCCATCTAGCAAGGGGCATAAATTTGTGCTTTTGGCAACAGATTATTTCACCAAATGGGTTGAGGCGATTCCATTGAAGAAAGTAACATCAGAAAACATGGTTGAATTTGTTAAAGAACACATCATCTACCGATTTGGGATTCCTCAAACAATTACAACTGATCAAGGAGCTCAATTTGTATCTTTAGAGTTCAGAGAGTTTGCTGAAAGCATGGGTATTAAATTATTGAATTCTTCTCCTTATTATGCTCAAGCTAATGGTCAAGTAGAAGCTTCTAACAAGATTATGATCAAGATTATTCAAAAGAAGATTGATCAGAAGCCTAAGAGGTGGCATTCGGTACTCAATGAGGCTTTGTGGGCTTACCGAATGGCTCCTCATGGGGCTACAAAAACATCTCCTTATGAGTTGGTTTATGGGCATCATGCTGTTTTGCCCTGGGAAATGCAATCAGATTCAAGGAGAGTGGTTTTGCAAAAGGATTTAAGCTCCAAAGATTACAGTGGCTTAATGATGGATGAATTAGAGGATTTGCATATGATTCGTCTTAAGTCCATGGAAAATATTGAAAAGAACAAGATGCGAGTTGCTAAATATTACAACAAGAAAGTAAAGGTCAAGCAATTTGCAGAGGGAGATTGGGTTTGGAAAGCGTTACTGCCGATCGGGACTAAGTATGGCGCGTTCTGCAAATGGTCCCCGAATTGGGAGGGTACTTTCGGGTAGTCAGATGTACACCTAGAAATGCTTACATATTGAAAACTCTACTAGGAGAGGAGTTTACTGCTGCTATAAATGGAAGATATTTGAAGAAATATTATCATAGTATTGAAGTTGATCGTTGATTACAAGCACCAGGATTACAGACATCTGATACACAGACACAGCCGGCGTTCGGGAAAAGAGCCGCATTTAGAACAAAAAAAATTCTAACAGAGGAAATGGCCAATACTGATGTGTATTGCCCTTAGTACAAATATTCCACATTACAGATGTTTCTTGCAGGCTTTTATTTGACAACCCAGCTACTTGAGATTACAAGAGGGTGGGAAGCAGAAGGCCTGGAGGAAGAAGTGAAAGTATGCTTCATTCCTTTGATTCCCTATTTTTCCTCTTTAGCTCCTCCCTCTTCAACTGTTCCAGGACCACCGTGATAGCAACCTGGAAGCTTCAGGGGTTGCCATGACTTGCAGCTTCCATTAGGTTGTCCCAGGAAGCCTTCAAGTTGTTGTATCTGTCAGAGACATCTGAAGAAGGGAACAGTTGTCAAATGTGAAGATCTGAGCTTAAGCATGGGAGTCAAATAAAGATGGAGATCTTACCCCTATCAACGCCTCTAGGCTCATGCGATGTTCGCGTTCGGCATTGCAGCGGGCGGTGATGTCCCGCAAGTTGTGCTCTAGATGCCGAATACGGCGGCGCAGTTGGTGGTTCATCCTCTGTTCCGGCGTGACGCTGTCTTCTTCAGAGGAGGCGTCGGAGAGGATGTACTCGGGAACCTCTTCAATCCCAAAGATCTCTTCAGGAACCAGGTCAAGACTGGAAAACGCAGAGAGGGGTAAACCATGAGATTGCAAACGAGAGCAAGAAACAGATTGACAAAAAAACTCACTCTCGAATGGTACGCTTCTTTGGTGGAGTGCTGTCCTCCTTGATGGGTTGCTTTCCCTTGTCTGCCATGGCTTTGGGGTTTCCTCCTCCGGAACAAGGGGGAAGATGTGAGGTGATGGAAGTGTATGCGAGTGGATTTGCAGGGCACCCAGAGGGGCTATTTTATTAGTTGTGCAAGCGCATTGGGAGTGATGACTGGTTGGCGTGCATTATTGGACCACCAAGCGGCAGGGTTTTCTTCCCGAATGCGAAGGGTTTTCATTGAACAGTGTTTATGGTTCCCGAATTGAAGATTTTCTGTGGATTCTGTGCCAAGGGGCAGGAGTTTTTGCGTGTTCGGCTAAAATAAAGTTCCCGAATTCGTTCAAAAACAGTAAAGTTTGCGTCCACAGACAGAAGGGAATCATCACAATACGAACACAGAAGTTGAAATTTCATTATTTATTGCCGAAAATCCAAGCATCCCTAGTACAAACTAATCAAAAAGCCTGTTAAGCACAGACTGGGGATGGATGGTATCGGCAATGGCGTCGCCGTGGCCGTCGAGGTGCTCCAGGATGACCTCGATCTCGTCGACGTCCTCTGGTGCGCCGCCCTGGAAGCCGCGCGGCTGCGTGGAATAATCGACGCCGGTGTGTGTCGCCATGGCAGCCAGACCCAGGGTGGTGCCCAGGCAGACGCCGTGGAGGGCCACCTCATCGACACAGTTTTCCACCGCGGCAATGCGGTCCGCCGGCGTGTCCCCGGGGGTGTTCACCTTGTCCGCCAGTTGCTTCACCAGCATCTTCAGCCAGTTAGCTCGGCATCACGGGCTGCAACGTTACAAAGCAATGGCGGTTAGTTCAAAGTTGAGCTAGATCAAAGTCAATTAAGAGATTTACCGTCAATGGTCTCCAGCAGCTGCTTGCGCTGATGCTCCCATTCGAGCTCGGCGATGCCGACTTTCTTGGAAACCTCTCCCAGCTCGCGCTGGGTTTCGTCGCGCTCTACTTTGAAACGGAGGGCGTCGCGCTCGTCGTAGCGCGAGGCGGAGTAGTTGTACGACTCTGAGGAGTTGTCCGGCAGGGCTGGATTTGCGGCCGGCGCAGGGGCCGGATTCCCCTGGATGAGCCTGAAACAAAGAGGATCGTCAGAAATAGAAAGAAATCTGGAAAGAATCGTAAAAGAAGTTGATGATCACCGCCTCCGACGAGAGCCGACGCGGCTTCCTTCCGCCTCGTCGCTGGCACGGCGCCTGCTGCCGCAACCCGCCATCAGGTTTTTTGGGTGTGCTAGTGCTGGAGAAAGGTGTCGGTGCGGAATATGGTCCCGACACTAACCGGTAGATAGCGCCTAGGTCTATCCCTCAATGGTCGATACTAAGCAACAAATGACACAAGGTTTTATCCCGGTTCCGGCCAAGGGGGCCGTACGTCCGGCGAGGGCGTGCTCGTGGCACTATATTGCTCGGCACCGGGGTGCTTGTAGTGGGGCAAGTACAAGCAAGGCGGGAGAGGAAGCGTGGCTTCCAAGTCCCCGTGAGAGTGGCGAAGATGTTGTGGGAGAATGAGAGAGTGAGTGCACGGTGCGTTGTCTTCAATCGAACTCGTTCCTCCCCCCCCCCCCCCCCCCGCCGGCGGGGGCTCGCCTCCCCCCTTTTATAGGCCAAGGGGGCGACGGGTTACATGCACGCCGCGCTACCTAGCTACGTGAGGGGGCACGTCGCGCTACGGTGTAGAGTGGGCGGCCGTCCGGACGATCTTCGTTGCGATCCGGCCATGATGGCCTACCTCGTACCCGAACAGTGGCGGTTCGAGGGTAGGAGGCGGCAGATGGCGATGGCGTCCTCTGATAGGCTTCGAGGGAGGTGCTGATGATGGCTGGTACGGGGTACAGGGGCGGGCAGAACGGCGTTCCTTCCCAATGAGCTCTGCGGTAGTGGAGTGGTTGCTGCAGTGCCCGGCGTGCGCCCTCGCGGAGTCGGGCGTGCGCCTGCACGCGTGGGTACGGCGGCCGCGCGCGTTACGGTGGCCGGGATGGCCATCCACTAGCCTAGCGCCGCTCACCTAACCTGCAGGGTCACGGGAAAGTGGAATCGAGGGTGCGCCCGGCCCCTTTTCGAGGGTCGGGCGTGTTAGTCGTACAGTAGTGGGCGCGCGGTGTCACGGGACTGACACCGGCCGTACCGCACAGTCCATCCCACAGTGGCGGGGATGGGCTCCTCCCTGGGGAGTTGGTGCGGCGGCACCGGGCGTGAGCCCCGGCGCATGATGGCGCCATCCTGCGGCGTCAGGGCGTTAAATGCCCAAGTACGGGGTCGGCGCACGCGTGCGGAGCGCCCGTGATCGTGGCGGGCCCCGCCCGAGGGCGGGGGCGGACCCTCGAGCAAGACGGGACTCGCTCGAGGGGGAGCGAGCCCTCGAGCGGGGCGGGACCGCTCGAGGGAAGGGGTCGCCCCTCGAACGGGGCGGAGTCCGTTCAAGGAGGGGGGTCGCCCCTCGAACGGGGGCGGAGCCCGCTCGAGGAGGAGCGTGCCCTCGAGCGAGGCGGAGCCTGCTCGAGGGGTCTTCTGGACGGGCCGTCTTGGTGGGCCTCCGGAGTCCTGCCGCATGGGCTATGTCCTGCACGGTTAGTTTCCTGCATGGTTAGGCTTAGCGTGTTTCGATGAAGGGATTCGAGTGAGGGTTCCCCCATTGTTTATGGGGACCCCTAGGGCGGTCCCCGACGCAGCCCCCCGAGCATCCGCGGGTTTGCCATTGAGGCTCCCGCGGTGCTTTGGAACCTACTGATAGGACGTTCTTCCCTCCTTGTTTGCGAACGCTTTCCGTGGGGCCGCGCCAGCGGACCCGCGGGTCTAGCCCCCGAAGCCCCGCGGAGGTGTGGGTTCTCTGCGGGGGGTTAACCGCGAGAACTTTGGTCGAAAGGCGTGGCACATATGCCAACCGGCATCGGCGGTGTTTCGGCCCGGCTTCGGGGGTGCACGCTCCCCTGTCCTTGTCTCCCGGCGGGTGCAATTTCAAGGAGGTGTAGCCGTGCGTCAAGCCCCCGAGCCTTGGCCCGTTCGAGGCGATCGGGTCGAGCCTGACGACTTGTCTTTTAACGCGCCCTCGCCGTCCCTCCGCGGGACGGAGGGTGAGGTCTCCACGACTCCCATCGAGCGGGTCGCGAATCGCGGATTCCTCGTCGAGCTGCTAGCGGGTGGTTCAAGTGGACGTCCATGCCCCGTTCGATAAGGGTAGGCTGCGCGGTCCGGAGACACGTCCATGGAAGCGCTTGCGTGGGTTTGCTAGGTGGGGCTCGGTCCCGTTCGCTAGGGACCGAGGGCGCGGAAGCTCTCCCTCGGTGGGATCCCGTTGACGGTTAATAGTTGTATCAAAGTTCGTTTGTGACTTGCAAGCGGACAAGTCTCCCGTCGTAGTCAAGGGACCCTTCTTCCCTCGAGTGGTGAACCCAAGGTATCGAATCCGTGGAACAATGTGCAACGCAAGGATTCAAACTAGTAAAGCAAGGTAAAGCTATCTAATGAAGACAAGTTGCATCTAATCTACTAACTCATAAAGAAAACGAATCTAATCTAATCTACTAAAGAGGTAACAAGAGAAAGCAAGAGATAACCAATCTAGAGAATCTAGATCATGCTTATGTTGTAGCTCCAAACAAGATAGATGAAGATAGCAAAGCGAATCTCATTAAAAGCATCTTTAAATCGTGGCCTTCCCATCCGACTCCGAAAACATCCGCCTTTCGAGACCCCCGTTCTGTCACAACGTATCCCTATTCATGCGGGGAGCTTAGGGCGAGTTCGATAGAACAAGTTGAAATCACTTGGCCGGTCCGGTATGCACCTCTAGCCACCGCGGCTACAAGAGCACCCTATGTAATCTAGCTGCAAACTAGATCGTAGAAGAAGCAAAACCAAGAAGAAAACAAAATCATCGAGAAGGCACTTAATCGCTAGAAATCGGATTCACTTACAAACTTCACCATGAATGATTACATGAACAAGATCACCACCGGGGCCCTCCCTCGATCTTGATCCTCGCTCCGAGCTCCGACGTGGTCTTCCATGCAAGGTTCCCACGTCGGCCAGGGAAACCCTAGACAACTAGCACGACCCTCATCTTCAAGTTGGTGTCCCTCAAGCTTCTCTGCTCCTCGGCGGCGGAATACGACTTCTTCCCTGCGTGGCTCTCGGTCAGGGGACTATAAATAGCCCGATTGGCGGCTAGGGCAAAGGACGTCGCATTTGGGCCCTAAATGGGCCCCGGGCCGATCCTCTCGGGCCGGCCGGCCCGGGCCCATTTAGGCCCGGCCCCGCGGGCTCCTTTGCCCGAGGTCGGTTCCCTTGCTTCCTGGATGCTTCCCCCTTCTGCATGTAGGTCCATGTCGTCGGTTTCTCTCCGAATTGGACTCAACTCCTTGTCTTGCAAGCTTCGAGCACTTTTCCGGTCGGGTCCCCGGAGTTTGTTGTCTTCTCGGATCGAGTCCCCCGGCTTCTTGGAGTTAGTTTTACTTCATTGCATGACTTGTTCGGGGCTTCAAAGTCTTGTCATGAGGTGCTTGATGAACTTACCCCGAAAGTCTTGCATTCAACACTAAATCCCTGCATAAACATTAAACTCCAAAAACGACATGCACACGTGAACTTGTTATACCATGGGGGTTAGTACCAATGGATAAGGTATAAAATTCATGCCAACACCGAAGGTAAACTCATGGCTAGGTTGACGGATTTTCACCGTCAACATCTCCCCCATGCTTAAACCTTGCTCGTCCTCGAGTAAGCCTTCGATGGATATCATCATTGCCAAACAATGTTTAAACCTTGCACTTGATCATACATGAAAAAAAAACATAATGCTCTCAAAATTTTAATTCATTAAGGTTCCATAATGTGCTAGCCTTCATCTCTACGGAGGGTAGATTCTTATTAAGCTTATCCCACAAGTATTAACATGCTCACAAAGTTTTAAATAGATCTCAGAATTTTTGAAATGAAGAACGAGATAAAGAAAAGAGCTAAACCAAATTCACAAATTTAAATCACCTTACATGTTGCTCATGAACTCTCATCTCACTTGTCTCTCAAGCCTATATAATCTACTCCTTTCCCTCTCATATATATGTGGTAGGCTTTATATGGAGCTTTGGGAAAGTTTAGTCCTAACAAGATTTTATAAATGAGGTGTTGTCAAAACAAGACAAGCTTCTCATGGTCTTACCGAGACTCGTCAAAAAGGTCATTGGAAAATAATGTTAAATCAAGGAGGGGAAAGAGAAAAATACACACACTTTAGATGAGTGGACATGTGCAAATGGCAAAGAGTGATCCCGAGGCACAAAGGAAGTCCTCGTTATCGGATTGCACATGGTTGGAAAATGAGAATGGATCTTTTAAACTTGAAGCCTTGATTGCACTTTTAGAGAGCCGGGGAGTTCACTTTACGCACATATATTTTTTTCTCTTTCTCATATTTCTCATTCTTTTCTTTCTTTCTTTCTTTTTTTCTTATATATATATGTTTTTTTTCTTTCTTCACCTTGGAAGTCACGTACATCGCCGAAATTTTTTCTTTCATCATTATATATATATTTTTTAAAAATACTCCCTTTTTGAACTCTAAAACCGCACCGTACCTACCTCCTCCCCCATGCTTAGACGTTGCTCGTCCTCGAGCAAAGAGGCGAAAAATAAGGTAGGTACCGGGATATTTTTCCTTGGAGAGATACTTGAAATCTTCAACGTTGGCACCGTCTTGCGATCTTCCTTGAATTGATGATCCATTCTCAACGATAGGTTGTGGTCAAGGAGGTAATCACAAAAAGATGATATTCGGTTTAAGGGTGGATATCCGGCGAAGTTTGTGAGATCACCAATGTGGGGATACACAATGCACGGATAAAAGGCTAGCAAAAAGATAGATACGCAAAAACGGAATGACCAGCTTCTTAGTCTCGGGCCAGAGAAATCATGGCCTGCAATAACTCACTCAAAAATAAATCTTGTACACTAAGGTTTATGCACTCAAATATATATTAGGCTTTGGATAGGTTGAGCAACACACAAGTGATATTTGTGACAAGGTTAGCAATATTTTTGAGCATAAAAGACATCTTTAATCTATTCATAACTTGAGAGCACATTAAACACTATGGGTCTTTATTTTAATCATAACCTCCGCTGAAAATTAAGCTAGCATTTAGATAATTTCAGATTGGTATTTTTAAGAGAGCACTAGGTCAAACATGCATAAACCAATTACAAAGATAAACAAAGCGGCAATTATAATCATATATCATCATGGCACAAACTTTGTAACTTTACCAAAGGTAGAAACTTGGTGGCGACATTATTCATGATGAAAATAAACACTAAGATACACGCTGAAAATTAAACTAAAAACTGAAAATTAAAGCAAAGCTGAAAATACTACGCAAACATAGGCATATACAAGCTGAAAATTAAAGAAAAGGGGTAAAGGAAAGATAACTAAAGCTCCTCCTCTCTCTAATCTTCCGCCGGTGGTTGATATTGATAGTCTTGGTTGTTGTACCCTTACTTGTAATGGGAATGCACCACTCCTCCTATGAATTGTCCGACGGTGCTAGGTGAAGGTGTCAAAGCTCGTAAGCGACGTTTGCATTTCCTTCACCCATTTGGTTTGCATTGGTTTGGATGGCTGCAATAATTTGCATGTTCCTTGCAGCGTATCCTCCAATGGTGGCCACATTTTGTTGTGGTTGAGGAAGGTGTGCATATGGCTCCGCAAAGGCTACGTTGGGCACCGCAAAAAATGGTGGGGGTATGGCTGCACCACTCCCCCATGCTTGCATTGGTACACCACCGTGGTAACTTGGCGGCGCCGGGGTTCCTCCCAATGGTGGGACATAATTTTGTTGTGCACCTCCTTCTTGGGTCGTGGAAGATCCTTCTCCTATAATTCTTCTCCTTTATTTTTCTTCGCCGGCACAAGAAGTCCTTCCTCTAACCGATCTTCTTCCCCTCAAGAAAAGTCTTAATCTTCAATCCGGAAGGGGCAAATTCACCTAGGCCACTTGTAAGCCTCCTCTCTCATCTTCACTCTTATATTTTCCTTTCTTCATATATTCCTAGGGAAGTCCCGGGTAGGAGATGATTTGGGTTCCTTGTAGTACCCGGTTTTAAAGAGATAGTCAACATGGAGAGGTAACAACCCGATCTCCCGAATCCGATGTTGCCACAACACCACCGGTTGATCATAGGTGAGTAGGGTTGATTGGCTGCGAGTAAATCCAATTCAACTCCGTGTTGGTTATCTATGTCTCTCTTATTCTCCCCAAAAATCCACTTGCACAAAAGTGACACACTTGGATGATGGGGTTCCGGATAGTATTTCTTCGTTGATGGTCTCTTCCCGTGATCATACTCCAAAAGCCTTCCCATGTGCCTTTATGCACATACTTGTTCCGGAGCTCCTTTTTTGAAAATAGGAGACACTCGCCCATGGGTCTACGATACTAGAACATGCAATCATTTCGAGTGATGAAAACCAATCTAATCTATCGGGGATTGTGTTGAATGGATCCAAGGAAGCATTGGAGCCCTTACTCCCTTTACGGCATGGTTGCTAGCCTTAAGCATTAAAGTATTTTCAGCACAAGATGATAGATAGATAATCCAACAAAGTATGATTACATTTCAAGATCGATTGCAACCTATGGATGAAAGGAGATTACCCCATCAAAGTGCTAGAAATAGCATCGTTGATCAAGGTTACCCTTCCGACGGTGTCTTCCTTCTTCTCCTCTTGTGGGCTCCCTCCAACGGAATGAGAGACTCAGCACTCCTTCATCAAGGGTATGCGCCATGGTCATGAAAATTTCCTAGGCGAATTCCTTGTGGGTGTTTGCCGACACTCCGCTAGAGAATTGCACCGGTGTCCCGTGTGAAACCCAATATGTGGAGAGCTTGGTCGTCGATGTCGACGTTCGCTACAAGCCTCTACTTAAGGCGAGCGAGCTTCTTCTCCTCCTCCGTCATGATGACATACCCCTCGGAATACCGCGGAGCATATGGAGGTGGAGCGGATGATCGTGTCAAGTGGTGAGGTTGGACGGGCGGCTCCTCCATATGTTATTGAAGTTTGGTAAACCTAATAAACGAGTTTTGTGTGGTCCTCATGCCACCAAGGAGAAGAGTGTGGTTCCTCCTCGGCGGTGCCGTGTCCTCCCCCATACTCCAAGGAGACTCGGAAACCGAGTGCCTCCTCGAAGAGGTTGTCGATGATGGCTTAGACGACGATGATCCCTTCTTCTTCGGTGAAAAGGCTTGTAGTTTTCTTCCATGATTGCAGCACTCTCCCTCACAAATATATATCCGGGGTTTTCACCCGGTAACAAGGTACACAAATATTATTTTGGAGTCTGGACTTTGAGTGGATTAAGGATGTGGATTTTTTTTTTTCTTGAGCTATCAAGCTTGGGAAGGTTGGCTATGTCTACGGAGGTTTTGAGCACACAAACTTGAACACACAAACAAAGGAAGGAGAGGGAAGCTTGCCTGCAGAAAACGGGAGCCGGGGGGGCTCCTTATGTAGGTGAGGCCGGCCTCGGTGCTCCTCCCCGTCTCGTCTTTCTTCCAGCACGATCATTTCACCTCTGCAACTTTCCTGCCCGCGTGCTCCACGAGTTGCACCGCCCAAACGCTCTCGTCCACTATTGGTCCTTCCACTTGATGCTTCATGTTTTGGGTCATGTCCATGCTCCCTAGCTCCACTTGCTTCACATGCCACCATGAAATTCCTAAAAAGTTGACGCTTGCTGCCCACCATGCTTGTCCTTTGCGTGTGGAATTGGTGAAAGTTGATGAAAGGGAATCCAATGGTGCATGCATGATTACTAGACTGCCTCCATTAAGGTGTGTTTAAGGTTAAGCACTCCTCTAATTCGAAATTTAAAATATTTTTCAGAGCCATGCAAGAGCTCGAACATAATTTTAGAGAAGTTTTTAAACCATTAAAAACAAATGCAAGTCGAAAATATTTTATTTTTACGTCGATTTCGGTCTCACCGGTATAGTTTGCCTTCATTGGTTGAGAGCAAGCTTTTCCGGCTTGATCACGGGGGCATAGGTTTAGGTCCTAATTTTGATTAGATGAGAGAGATTTTGAATGAAATAAAATTTAAGTGAGGCTTAGAAAAATTCTAATCTTAGAGAAACCAAGGATATGGATTTTTGAACCAACCAAAAATCAAGTTTCTAGGTTCACGCGAGTCCTACCACGTGCTGAAATTTAAATAACATCTAGATACAAGTCGTGGCTCTACTCGTGTGTTTTTAGCATGAAAAACAAGTCAACCTCAGCACCATAATGAGGTTGAGAGGTTGATTAAGGTTCTGAATTTTTTTTGGTTTTGGTTGCGGTTTCTCGAAAAAGAAGCAAACAATCACATAGGATGGTTCATGTAAAGGGTTTATGATCAAGCAACATGTTCAACCAAGAATTATGTCTCTAATATTGTTCAACCATTCTAAGTCTAAGGTTTTGCGTAGTAAAATTCAGAACTGAATTAAATTTAAAAAGACTTGAAAAACCTGGAATCGGGTTGTCCTCCCGTAGCTTATTTTTGACTCGACGAAACGGGTTGCCTCCCGCTTAGCGCTTCGTTTATAGTCCATGGCTAGACTTCTTCACTTGATTACTCCGGATCAACGCTCTTTGCGGGCGTTGCAATCTTGGGTACCCACTTTGGCTTAGTCAATTTTTTTGGTCTTCACGAGTTGGCTTTGTCCTTTGGTCTTGACGGATGCAACATCTTTCTCCATGTAGTGGCTCGGGCATCTCGAACTCCGGTCTTCGGTTGTGATCTTCATGGTCTTAGTGTGATCCTCCATCTCTTCCCGAATGAGTTTGAGTAGCCTTTCGCCGTCCCGGGACCTTGGAGTTGTCTCGGATATTCTTCTTTGTCACCAATCGGTTGTCCGGCAAGTTGTCCCACTTGCGTCTCTAACATCTTCATCACGATGAACACCCCGCATGTGGATCTTGCCTTGGCAGCCTTTAGGTGTTGAGCTTCTTTCTCCATCTCCATCTTCTCCATCCTCGTTGATCTTGAACGGCCTTCCGGCGTCTTGACTTGGAGGTGGTGATTCCCTTGGAGATTTTGATGGTCCTTCGAGCTTGTGTTGCACGTCACCTTTGCCTGTAAAGTTTTCCTGGATCATCCACAAAAAAGTTTTGGGTTTCTTGGAGAGGTAGCCAACCATCTCCGGTTAGGGTTAGTAATAAAACAAAAATCTAAAAAGAGAAAAATTAGGGTTAATCAAAACTAGATTAGATTGAATTTTTTTTTTCTTTTCGAGGATGATCAAACATAAGAGATGCAAAAGAAAATCAAAAGAAAAGCTGAAAGATAAGCGATACTAGATCGGATCTTGATTGCTTGTTCCCCGGCAACGGCGCCGGAAAAAGGGGCTTGTTGACGGTTAATAGTTGTATCAAAGTTCGTTTGTGACTTGCAAGCGGACAAGTCTCCCGTCGTAGTCAAGGGACCCTTCTTCCCTCGAGTGGTGAACCCAAGGTATCGAATCCGTGGAACAATGTGCAACGCAAGGATTCAAACTAGTAAAGCAAGGTAAAGCTATCTAATGAAGACAAGTTGCATCTAATCTACTAACTCATAAAGAAAACGAATCTAATCTAATCTACTAAAGAGGTAACAAGAGAAAGCAAGAGATAACCAATCTAGAGAATCTAGATCATGCTTATGTTGTAGCTCCAAACAAGATAGATGAAGATAGCAAAGCGAATCTCATTAAAAGCATCTTTAAATCGTGGCCTTCCCATCCGACTCCGAAAACATCCGCCTTTCGAGACCCCCGTTCTGTCACAACGTATCCCTATTCATGCGGGGAGCTTAGGGCGAGTTCGATAGAACAAGTTGAAATCACTTGGCCGGTCCGGTATGCACCTCTAGCCACCGCGGCTACAAGAGCACCCTATGTAATCTAGCTGCAAACTAGATCGTAGAAGAAGCAAAACCAAGAAGAAAACAAAATCATCGAGAAGGCACTTAATCGCTAGAAATCGGATTCACTTACAAACTTCACCATGAATGATTACATGAACAAGATCACCACCGGGGCCCTCCCTCGATCTTGATCCTCGCTCCGGAGCTCCGACGTGGTCTTCCATGCAAGGTTCCCACGTCGGCCAGGGAAACCCTAGACAACTAGCACGACCCTCATCTTCAAGTTGGTGTCCCTCAAGCTTCTCTGCTCCTCGGCGGCGGAATACGACTTCCTCCCCGCGTGGCTCTCGGTCAGGGGACTATAAATAGCCCGATCAGCAGCTAGGGCAAAGGACGTCGCATTTGGGCCCTAAATGGGCCTGGGCCGATCCTACTGGGCCGGCCGGCCTGGGCCCATTTAGGCCCAGCCCGCGGGCTCCTTTGCCCGAGGTCGGTTCCCTTGCTTCCCGGATGCTTCCCCCCTTCTGCATGTAGGTCCATGTCGTCGGTTTCTCTCCGAATTGGACTCAACTCCTTGTCTTGCAAGCTTCAGCACTTTTACGGTCAGGTCCCTGGAGTTTGTTGTCTTCTCGGATCGAGTCCCCGGCTTCTTGGAGTTAGTTTTACTTCATTGCATGACTTGTTCAGGGCTTCAAAGTCTTGTCATGAGGTGCTTGATGAACTTACCCCGAAAGTCTTGCATTCAACACTAAATCCCTGCATAAACATTAAACTCCAAAAACGACATGCACACGTGAACTTGTTATACCACGGGGGTTAGTACCAATGGATAAGGTATAAAATTCATGCCAACACCGAAGGTAAACTCATGGCTAGGTTGACGGATTTTCACCGTCAACGCATCCCCCCGCTAGCCGCCCTCGCTGGCTCTCGAACACGACATGTGGGGCACCCTCGAGCCGACGGGCTCGAGGAACGGCTCGAATGCGTGTGCCCTCGTCGTCCCTAACTCTGTGATCTGAGGCGCCTGTTCGAACCCGTCGAGGGTCAGGCTTCGAACCTCTGATCAGTAAGGCCGTGCGGGGCCGTGCCTTGGCTAGCCCCGTCTTTTCACGTTTGCGGCCGTCGAGGGGTCTGGGCGTGCCGACCCTCGAGGTGCTGGTTGGTGGCACGGCGCGGCATGAGTGCTTTCGGTGCCGCTCTATTTCAAGCGTGACCTGGGCGATCCTCTTACGCGCGTGCCTTCTTTTTAGAGGGTTGACATTGTCTCGAGCCGGAGGGTCATGCCGCTCGAGGGCTTCACGTGGCATGGGTGCCCGCGGTGGTCTGCTCTACATCGAGCAGGTCCCGGGCGACCTTCTCACACTGAAATCCCATCGAGGGTCGCCTCTGTTTCGAACCGAGGGTCATGCCGCTCGAGGGCTTCGCGTGGCATGGGTGCCCGCGGTGGTCTGCTCTACATCGAGCAGGTCCCGGGCGACCTTCTCACGCTGATATCCCATCGAGGGTCGCCTCTGTTTCGAGCCGAGGGTTCGCCTCGCTCGAGGGCTCTCCTTGCTTGGCAAGGGGCCCGGGCATTTAATTGCCTTGCGGTCGTGGCCGCGGTTTTGCAGCGCGGGCGCGCCTTTTTAGGCGTTGCGGCCGCGCGCGCGCGCGTAGTGGGCGGCGCGACAGGCGGACGTGACGGTTTCGCCTCGGTCGCGGCCGGTCCTCGCCGTAATGATGACCCGCCTGCAGTGTTAGAGCCGCTGCGGTCGTGGTGGGGCCCACCCGTCGACGCGATGGAAAGATTCCTGCAGTTAATGCTGGCGGGGCGTCCGCTCCGGAGAGCTCGCCCGTCGCCTATAAAACTGCGGGGAGGAGTGGACGGCGGTTTTTTACCTTGGCACCTTACCACTTTCAGTCCCCCGTCCCTTCGCCTTCGCCTCGCTCTCGCCACCGCGCGGTCTCGCCGTTAGAGCTCTTTTCCCGTTTCCTCGTCCTCCGCCTTCGTGTTCGTTCGTCCCCCCTCATGGCGCCCCCTCAGCTTCCCGTTAGGATCCTGGAGCCATACGCCTGGGAGAAGTCGACGGTGACCCGGCTCGCCCTTGGCGAGCTGGTCGCCGCCGGCCAGCTGTCGGCCAACGAAGAAGGGCGCCCGGCGGAGTGGATCGTGCCGCCGGCGACGCACCACGAGCCCAACCCGCCGAGAGGGTTACGTGGTGAGCTTCCTCCGCTACCACGAGCGCGGTTTCAACGCGCCGGCGAGCACCTTCATGCGGGCAATGTGCTACCACTACGGGGTGGAGCCGCACAACTTCGCCCCCAACGCGATCTCGCGGCGGCCACGTTCGTGGGCGTCCGCGAAGGGTACCGGGGATCCCGATCAGCGGGACCTCGGGTTCACCTATTCCGCGGGGAGCTCATCACGCGGCTCACGTCGGAGCCGAGGACCCGCCGCGCGGTGCGCGCGCGGCGGGATGTCGCTTGCCCCGCGGGGGCGGCTCAAGGATTTCTACATCCCCCGCACCATGACGACGAACAACGCCGGCCGGGAGCGGGGATGGTTTTACTCGCGCAACGCCGAGCCCGGCCTCCCCTCCCTACACCGGCCGGGTGTTCAAGAAGAGGCCGGACTCCCGGGGCTATGGGGTTCCTACGGCCCAAGCATCGGGCGCGGCAAGAGTCCGTCCTCGCCGCCTGCGGCGGGCCGGCGAAGCACGGGCTCAACGCGATGAGCGTCCTCGCCTTCCTCCACCACCGCGGGTCGTGCCTCCGATGCGCAGGCCCCTCTCGCATCTTCGAGATGACGGAGGCGGCCAACCCCGTCGACTCGGCGAGGTCGCGGATGCTCCCCGACGCCGCCGGAGCGGCCGTATGCGCTCACCCGGCGCGGAGCGCCGTCGACACCGGACGCCGCCACCGCGGGTCGGACCCCGTGGGACATCGAGATGCTCCCTATGGGCCCGCGGGTGAGTTGGGTTCCCGATTTCGTTTTAGTTCTTGGTCTTGCTTTCGTCTCCCCGATTTGGCATTGTCGCTCTTGTGCGCAGTGGTGGAGTTCAACATCGCCATGTCCGTTCCACCCACCCCCGACTCCCGTGCGCTCGGCGGGCGGCGCGACGGGGAGCAAGCAGGAGCGGGCGGCGCGCAAGAGGGAGCATGCCAGGCGACGCCAAGCGCGCCGCGACCAGCGGTCCGCGGAGTACCGGCGGCGCGAGGAGCTGGGGCTCTCCTCCCCGGACATCGAGGAGCCCTCGTCCTCGGAGCAGGACGAGGAGGAAGAGTCTGAGGGGGAGGGCCCCTCAGACAGGTGGCAGCCTGCGCCCCCGTCGCCGGAACTCGCGCCGGCGTCGGGGGTGGCCTCGCCTGGGGCGGGCGCACGCGCCCGCCGCCAGGCAATCATCATCGGGGGCGGCACGCGCCGCGGAGGTGCCGGCGCGTGCCGCGGAGGCACGCGCGGCGGACGCGCCCGTGCGCGCGTCGAGCGTGCCCGCGCGCGCGAGGGAGCGCGTCCGCGCGCGCGGCGTCGTCGTCAAGGGGCGCGTCGGCGGGCGTGCCGCGCGCGGGCGAGCGTGCCCGCGCGCGCGGTGGCGTCTTCGGGGGGTGCGGCATCGGGCGCGCCCGCGCGCGCGGGGCGGGCGTGCCCGTGCGTGCGGCGGCCGCCGTCGGGAGGCGCCGCGGCGGGCGCGGCCGCCGCGCCGGCCTCGTCCGCGAGGCCTCGAGGAAAAGGAAGCGGGCCTTTTCTTCCGCGAGGTAAGGAGCCCTGTCCTCCTTCGTTTGGTTTGGTTTGCTTTGGTGATTGGATGCTCTAACCCTCCGTTCGTGTCCGCGCGGGCGGTGCCAACCGTTCCTCCTCTTGCACCGGCCAAGGTGCGAGGACGGACGCGTCGATCCCCACCCCGGCGGCGCTCGTCGAGGGGGTCGCGCCGGGGACAAGCGCGGCGGCGGGCACTAGCTCGCAAGGCCCGGGCCGGGGCCTCGAGGCCCCGGCCGGCGGATCGGCCCGCCGCGGCGCGGCCCGGGAGGTCGCCGGGGGGCGGCCGGCGCCCGTCGCCCCGGATGCACGGGCCGCGGCGGCGGCCACGGTGGAGGTGCCGCCCGCGGTGGCGGCCACCGCGGAGGAGGCGGAGCGGGCGCAACCTGCGGGGAGCGCCCGCGGATGCGGCGGCACGGCCGGAGGCGGCGGCCACGGCGCCACAACGGGCGCCCGTGGCCGCGGAGGCGCGGTGGAGGTGCCGGCGGAGGCGGCGCAAGCGGCTCCGCCCGCCGGCGGTCTCCAGGCGGAGGTGGTGGAGCTCTCGGATGACTCCCCGCCGCCTGGGTGGAACCAGTGGGCGAGCTGGCCCACGAACTCCCCTGAGCCCCTGGAGGGGACCCTCGTGAGGCGGCACGAGGGTCACATGGTAGTGGGGGGCCGAGGGCACGGTGCCGAGGCCTCGTCCTCCCACGCCGGCCGCCCCCGCCGGTGTGGAGGGGGCCGTCGGTGATCCCCCGGCGTTTGCTGACGCCCGGGGGAGCGAGGAGCTCGGGGCGAGCTTCGGAGCCACGGCGCCACGCTCAACCGCGCGTTGAATGAGGCGCTGCAAGTCCACGGCGGCCCGGCCTGGCTTGTCTTCCAGGTGAGCCACGGTTGCCCGTCCCTCTTCCTTTTTCGTCTTCGTGTGCTGCATTCAAGCCTTGACACTTACGAGATTCGATGTGTGGATGCCAGGAGCTCGAGCGCCGTGCTCATGAAAAGTACGACGCGTTCGACCAGGTGAACGCCGAGGCCCGCCAGCTCCGGGAGCAGTGCAGCGCTTTCGACGCGCTTGCGGACGCTCTTAGGGCGCCGGACAGCTGGCTGGTGTACCGGGCGATGGCGTGGTGCGACGTGCTCCCCGAGAGCTCGAGGCAGGACACGGCGCGTCGCTCGAGCCTCGAGCGGATCCGCGCAGCCCTCGTCGATCGCGACGAGGCGCTGTGGAACGCGCGCGAGGACCCGGACAAGACGCGGACGCCGGCCGCCAACCGGGAGGCGGAGGTGGCCACCGCTCGCGGCGAGACCCGGGAGCTCCGCACGTCGCTCGAGGGGGCACAGGCGCGGCGGCGCCGGGGGCCGAGGAGCGGGCGCGCGGGTTGGAGCAGCGCGCCAAGGAGGCCGACGACTTGAGGGCCGCCCTCGACGCCAAGGGTGCGGCCCTCGTCGCCGCCGAGGAGCGGCTCCGGCGGGAGCGCATCGCCCGCCGGGGGGCCGAGGGGCGGCCGCGGCGAGGAGCGAGCCGCCCTTGGCGACGCCCGAACGGCGCTGGAGCGGGAGCGCGTCGCGCGCGAGGCGGCGGCGAAATCGCTGGAGGAGCGGAACGCCGCATTCTCCAAGGTTGAGGACGAGGTGCTCGCGCTCAGCATCAGCAATGCCAACCAGGAGCTGGCCCTCCGCGAGCAAGGCGAGACCGTCCAGCGTCTCGAGTTGGCGCTCGAGTCCGCGCGCCGCGACCTCGATCTGGAGAGGAAACAAGTCGAGGGTGAGTTACTGTTTGACCCTGCTTGTTAGTTCTTGCTTTAGAGGGTTCGTTTCCCCCTTTCTGATTTCTTGTCGTCTTGTTGATTCCAGGCTTGCGCACTGCCTTGGGGCACGCTGCTGGGCGGGCCGAGGCCTGCGCAGCTTCCTACAACTCCTCCGAGCGGGAGCCGCGGGAGCCGCGTGACGCGGCCCTCGAGACCCGCCGCGTCGTCGAGGAAGGCGAGGCCCGGGCCGGCGCCGGCCGGCCGCCCGCCCGCGCGCCCTCGGCGGCCACGTCACGAAGCGGATGCGCCGGGCGTTGCACCTAGGCGTCCAGAAGGCCCTCGGAGTGGTGCGATCCCACTACGAGGTCAACTTCGAGGCGCTGGCGGAGGGCTACATCGTGCCCGAGGGCGTCGAGGACGAGGTGGCCATGGAGCGCGCGGACGCGCTTGCTGCTGACGCCGCCGGGTCGCTCGCCGAGGCCTTCGAAGAATTCCTCTTCCCGGACGCCGCCGATGCTGCCGCTCCACCCGCCTGAAAGCATCTGGGCGCTAGGCCCGTTTTTTGTTTATGTGTATCAGAATTCTGGCCTCGTGGCCTTTTGTAAATAAACAAATCGTTTCATGAACATGGGCAGTTGCTGTAAATGAAATCGTTTGCTTATTACGCTTTTTGTTTCTCCTTCTTCCTGAGTAGATTCTAGTTAGGGGAGTTCGTTTTTCGCAGGGGGCCCGCTGGGTTGGAGGCGAGAGAGACGGGCCATAGCCACGCGGCGTAGGCCGCTCTCGGCTCGCACGCTCCTTCCACCGTGCCGCCCGCGCCCCGTTCGAATCATGGCTCGAGGTTGAAGTAGGAAACAAACTTAGCGCGTGTTGTTACGTTTTTTGCGCGAAAAAATGGGACCATTTGGGGGGGGGGTGCCCCCCCCGCAAGAGCCCCCGAGGGTAACTTGGGTTTCGAGGGAAAAGCCGAGTTGCCCTTTTATTAGACTTGGAGTATTTACATAGGTGACACCAACTCGGGGTGTTGGCCATGCGTTTTTACAACGAGAAAATACTTGGAAATCCCGGCTAAGGGTAGAAGCGACGTAGCTGTTGGATGTTCCAAGCGTTGGTGAGTTCTTCGCCGTCCTCGTTGGCCGCCTTGTACGTGCCCGGTTTGAGCACCTTCACCACGACGTAGGGTCCCTCCCATGGGGGCGATAGCTTGTGGCGCCCTCGGTTGTCTTGGCGTAGCCTTAGGACCAAATCCCCCCTCGCTGAAATCCCTTCGACGTATCTTGCGTGCTTGGTAGCGTCGTAGGGATCGTTGATACCTTGCGGAGTGCATCAACGCCACGAGGCGTACTTCGTCTAGTTGGTCCGGGCCGAGTCCTCGCGGGCTCGCCGGTTAGCTTCCTCGTTGTAGCCTCGAACCTTGGGCGACCCGTATTCCGCATCCGTGGGGAGGACGGCCTCCGCGCCATGAACTAGGAAAAACGGGGTGAACCCGTGGCTCGCTTGGGGTAGTCCTTAGGCTCCACACGACCGCCGGTAGTTCTTGGAGCCATTTCCGGCCGCATTTGTTGAGCCGGTCGAAAATTCCGGGCTTGAGGCCCCGTAGAATCATGCCGTTGGCACGTTCCACTTGGCCGTTGGTCCGTGGGTGTGCCACGCCGCCCAATCCACGCGGATGTGGAACTTGTCGCGAACTCCAAGAACTTCCGCCCGTGAACCGGGACCCGTTGTCCGTGATGATGGAGTTTGGCACTCCAAAGCGGTAGACGATGTCGGTGAAGAACGTGACCGCCTGCTCAGCCCTCAAATTCGTGATGGGGCGCACCTCCACCCACTTGGAGAACTTGTCGATCGCGACAAGCAGGTGGGTGAAGCCCCCGGGCGCCTTCCGCAGGGGCCCGACGATGTCCAACCCCCACACGGCGAACGGCCATGTCACGGGGATCGTTTGCAGAGCGTGAGCGGGCAAGTTGGTCTTGCGGGCGTAGAACTGGCACCCTTCGCAAGTGCGCACGATCTCGCTGGCGTCCGCGACCGCGGTAGGCCAATAGAAGCCCTGGCGGAACGCGTTGCCAACGAGGGCGCGTGGCGCGGCGTGGTGGCCACAGATCCCCGCGTGGATGTCCCGTAGGAGCTCGCGCCCCTCGGGAATGGGTATACACCGCTGGAGGATGCCTGACGCGGCGCGCTTGTACAGCTCGCCGTCGACGAGGGCGAAGGATTTGGCCATCCTGGCGATGCGCCTGGCTGCGGCCCGATCCGCGGGGAGTTCCCCTCGAGCGATCCAGGCGATGTATTTTTCCCGCCAATCCATTTGGACAGGAGCCGGCTCTATATCCATCGCATCGACCTCGTGGGAGCCGTACCCCTCGAGAAGGGAGAGCACGTACGCCTCGTTCGAGGGGTCCTCTTCCATGGGTTCCGCACCCGCTGGATTCGAGGGAGCCCCCGAGGGTCCGCCGTCGCTCGAGGGGTAGGGCTCGAAGGTGACCGAGGGCTGCGCGATGTCGCGCGCAAAAACGTTCGGGGGAACGGTGATCCGCCCGGCGCTATTTTTGCCGCTCGTCGCTTCCTCGTTGTACCGGCGGGGTACATGATTAAGCTCGATGCCGTAGAATTTGTCTTCGAGGGCCCGCACGGCTTACGGTAGGCCTCCATCTTGTCGTCGTGGCGCTCTCGCATTCTTCATGACTTGATCGATTACGAGCTGCGAGTCCCCTCGCACGTCGAGGCGCTTGATACCCAACTCAATGGCGATTTTGAGGCCGCAGAGAAGGGCCTCGTATTCCGCCATATTGTTGGACGCGGGGAAGTGGAGGCGCACTGCGTAGCGCATGTGCTCCCCGAGGGGTGACACGAAGAGCAGGCCCGCGCCCGCTCCCCGTCTTCATCACCGAGCCGTCGAAGAACGCAGTCCAAAGACTCGCTGAATCCGAGGGGGCGGCGGTTGCGTGTCCGTCCACTCGCCGACGAAATCGGCTAAGATTTGCGATTTGATGGCCTTGCGCGGAGCGTAGGCGAGCGTCTCGCCCATCAACTCCACGGACCACTTGGCAATTCCGCCCGCCGCGTCGGGGGTTGCGAATGATCTCTCCCAACGGGAAGGAAGAGACCACCGTAATCGGGTGGGCCTCGAAGTAGTGGCGGAGCTTGCGCCGCGCGAGGACTACCGCGTACAACGGCCTTCCGGACTCCGGGGGTAGCGCGTCTTCGTGTCCGATAGGACTTCGCCGATGTAGTAGACCGGCCTCTCGCACGGGCAAGGCATGCCCTTCCTCCGTGCGCTCCACGACGATCACGGCGCTGACCACCTGGGTGGTCGCGGCCACGTAGAGTTGGAGGGGTTCGCCGTCTCGCGGCGGCGTAAGGATTGGGGCGTGCGTCGAGACGCCTTCGGCTTGTCGAGCGCTTCCCCGGGCCTCGGCGGTCCAAGAGAAGCGCTCGTGCTTCTTGAGCAGCCGGTAGAGGGGCAGGCCCTTCTCACCGAGCCTCGAGATGAAGCGGCTTAAGGCGGCGAGGCACCCCAACACCTTCGCACCCCTTTGAGGTCCCGAATTGGACCCATTCGCTCGAGGGCCGCGACCTTTTCAGGGTTGGCCTCGATTCCCCGCTGGGAGACGATGTACCCTAGGAGCATGCCCCGCGGCACTCCAAAGACACATTTTTCGGGGTTGAGCTTGACCCCCGTTGGCCCGCGAGACGGTCCGAACGCGATGCCGAGATCGCTAACCGGGTCGTCCGCCTTCTCGGTCTTGACGACGATGTCGTCCACGTAAGCCTCGACCGTCCGCCCGATATGGTCCCCAAAAACGTGCTGCATGCGGCGCGATATGTTGCGCCCGCATTTCGAGGCCAAAAGGCATTGTGACGTAACGGAACATCCCGAACGGTGTGATGAACGAAGTCGCGAGCTGGTCGGACTCCTTCATCTTTATTTGGTGATATCCCGAATAGGCATCAAGGAAACAGAGTAGTTCACACCCAGCCGTTGAATCAACGATTTGATCTATTCGTGGCAAAGGAAAAGGAACTTTTGGACATGCTTTATTGAGACTGGTGTAGTCTATACACATCCTCCACTTCCCATTTTTCTTTTTTACAAGCACAGGATTAGCTAGCCACGTAGGGTGGAACACTTCCTTGATGAATCCGGCCTCGAGGAGCTTCCGCAGCCTCCGCTCCGATCGCCCGTCGCCGCTCCTCGTCGAAGCGGCGCGCGCCCGCCGCCGCACGCCGCGAGCATTAGGCGAGGATATCAAGGGAGTGCTCGGCGACCTCCCTCGGGATGCCCGGCATGTCCGAGGGGCTCCACGCGAAGACGTCGGCGTTGGCGCGGAGGAAGTCGACGAGCACCGCTTCCTATTTAGGATCGAGGGTCGAGCCGATCCTCAACGCCTTGCCCTCGGGGGCCGACGGGTCAAGGGGGACCCCTTTGGTTTGCTCGGCGGCCTCGAAGGTGCCGACGTGCTTGGCGGCGGAGCCGAGGTCGTCGTTGACCATCTTCTCCCGCCGTGTTCACCGGCGCTTCATCCGGCGCTAGCGCCTCGCATGTTCCACGCACTCGACATCGCGGTCCGAATGCGTGCTCGATCGACGACCCGACGGTGATGACGTCGTTTGGACCCGCATCTTCATCTTCGTGTACGTGTAGTTGGGGACCGCCATGAACTTGGCATAGCATGGTCGCCCAAGGATGGCATGGTAGGCCCCTTTGAATCCCACCACCTCGAAGGTGAGGGTTTCCTTGCGGAAATTCTTGGGGGTTCCAAACCGGACGGCGCATCGATCCGCCCGAGGGGTTGAACCCTCGCTTGCCGGCGCGATGCCGTGAAACGGCTTCGTGCCGGGCCGCAGCTGGTCCACCCAATCCCCATCGGGCGCAATATGTGCGCGAAGAGGATATTGAGGCTACGCGCTCCGTCCATAAGGACCTTCGAAAACCGAGCGTTCCCAATGATGGGATCGACCACCGGCGGGTACTGGCCCGGGTTCGGGATGCGGTTTGGGTGGTCATCTCGGCTAAAGGTGATGGCATCCTTCGACCAGTTGAGAAAGGCCGGAGGTGCCCTCTCTGCGGCGAGGACTTCGTGCCGCTCCTTCTTGCGCTGCCGGGTCGACATGTCGACAGTAGGTCCCCCAAAGATGAGGAACACGTTTTCGACAGCGGGGAAACCACCCGCGTCGCCATCGCCCCCATCCTTCTTGGCCTCTGCCTCCTTCGCGGCGGCACGGCCGTAGAACTTCTTGAGCATGTCGCACTGCTCAAGAGTGTGATTCACGGGGGTCTTGTGGTAGGGGCATGGCTTCTTCATCATGTCGTCGAACACCCCCGGGCCTCGAGGAGCCGGTCGAGGGCCCCGTCGGGCCGGGTCAACAGCGAGGGCCTCGGCGTTGCCGCCGTTGCGCCCCGCTCGCGCGCCGCGCGCGCGGCCTTCTTCCCCCTTCTTGCCCCGCTTGTCGTTGCGGCGCGGCTCCTTGGACCCCGCTGCCCTCCGCGGCGTGTCCTCGGAGCGCTTGCCCTTCTTGCCGTCGAAGATTGCCCCCACGGCCTCCTCTCCGGAGGCGAAGCCGGGTGGCAATGTCGAACGGCTCGTTCGAGTCCGTGGGCGGGCTGCGTCCCGGCTCGCGCACAAGGTCCCGCACGTGGTGCCCTCGAGGAACGCGTTGAAGGATAGGATGGCGACTAGAGAGGGGGGGAGTGAATAGGAGCCGTAAAAATTCTTCCCAAAGAACCCGGCCTATGTCCTACTCAAAACCCGGTCACACACAAGCGATGGATCGAATCACGCACCAATCGCCAAGACCACGAGGTTATGGATCAACCTCTAGCCTTAGGAACGATTCCTCGAAGCACACGCGGAAGCACTAGAAAGGGGAGGAAGGAATCGAACCAAGAAGCAAAGCACACGGGCTCGGCGGACCGTCCGCGCGGAGGGGCGGACCGTCCGCAAGAGCCGCGCGGACCGTCCGGCCGGGTATCGCGGACCGTCCGCACCCGGCCGCGGACCGTCCGGCCTTAGCCGCGGACCGTCCGTTAATTTACACAGAACGACCCAAAGACACCCCCGTGCCACGGACCGTCCGCGGGGAGCACGCGGACCGTCCGCCTAGCACCCGCGGACCGTCCGCCCGACACCGCGGACTGTCCGAAACTTCGTCCAACCAAAAACCAAAATCACAACGGATTGAAGCAAAGGACGAGCAAGAACACGAAGAACACGGGATGAACTGGAGCCGCGCGGACCGTCCGCCTGGTCCTCGCGGACCGTCCGCCAGGTGCGGACAGAACAGAAAATAGCCCGACCCCGAAAGTCAACTCCCCCAAATCATCATCGGATTTCCCAAACGGTTGAAGCTGTAGAGACAAGGGTTTGGGGACTTGAAAAGCGTCACACAAGGATGCTATAGCCCAAAAATCTTGCCTCCTAACTCCCTAAATCACCGGGAATCGCGAATCCTTTGAGCACCACCAAAAACTAGAGCACCGAACGAAAACTCACGAATCGAAGTGATTTCCGGCGTTTGAGGGCACAAGATCAAGCACAAAGATGCACAAGGCATCTATCCATGTTTCCCTCAAAGAAATCCGGGAAGAAACTCACTCAAATCCGCGGAATCGCACCGAGAACAAAGGCACGAAAATAAGCACAAAAAGGCACGAAAAACAACCCCGAATCTTCTATACAAACCAGGAAAGATTCACAAGGTCTAGCATGCCGCCCTAGCATCCATCCCTCTCAACAAATCTCTCATGAAGCTCTCATGCTAGCCTAGAGAAAAATGGAAGGAAAATAGCTACGAAAATGAGAAAGAGAAGGGGGGAAATGAAATCCTAAGTCCCAGAGAGAGAGAGCCATCAACACACACTCATGGCTTATATATCAGGTCCCGCCGGAGTGGTAAATGACTCGACTACCCCTAACTACACTACTGGCGATACAACCCACGTAGGGGCATTTTGGTAATGTTTGTGGGTCTTGCCATCGGACGGCCACGCCTTTGCCGCACCCCGCGTCCTCCCGACGCAAGCCATGCGATCCGGCCCGCGTGTCCTCCGCTTCGAAGCTTCCCGACACGCCCGGATCCCGTCTCCGTCGTGTTGGGCCCTCGGACTTGGTTTTGAGGCCCAAACCAAGAAACCGTCCGCCGATGGTTTTGTGGGCAAACCACCAAACCCCGCGTGCTCGGTCCGCCCTCCCGCCAAACCACTTGACTTGACCGCCACCGTGCACCGGCTCACTTGTCCATGACTTCGTCTTGCTTGTGTCGCCACCATGTGACCCGCACCCGGGCCCCGCCGTCCACCGGGTCCCTCGAACCGAGCCTACTTGTCTCTCCATCTCCCGGAGGCCCCTCAAGGCCGAAGACCTTTCGCGCCCGTTCTTCACCTCGCAACAACACGAACTAGGCCGCGGCCTACACCTCGCGCACTAAGCCAAGAGTCGGTCCAACACCCGTTGTCAATCACTCATCACTAAGGAGCGGTCATCCACCGACCACCGGGACGCTCCTCGGTCCTCACGCGTGCACGATCTCGGACCGTGCCACGCCGGGGAGCTCGTGCGCCGCTTGGAGAAGCGCCGTATGAAGTCCCGTAGCGATTCGCCCGGCCCCGCGTGCGGGAGCGCGGATCCCGAGAGTTCCCGTGGCGCACATATGTGCCCCGGAAGTTGCCCACGAAGGTGTGGACTAGATCATCCCAGTTATGGATCCGGGCCGGCGGGCAAGTGCTCGAGCCATGTCCGGGCCGCGTCGCCCAGATGCAGGGGCAAGTTGCGGATGATCACTTCGTCGTTGGTGGCCCCGCCCGCCGACCGACGAGCCGGCGGTAATCGTTGAGCCAGACGCGAGGGTCCGTCTCCCCGTTGTATTTGACGATCGTCGAGGGCTGACGGAAGCGCTGGGGGAACGCGGCCGTGCGGATCTCCCGCCGAACACACGGGTGCCCGGGGCTCCGGTGTCGGGGAGCGATCCTCACCGCCGTCGTAGCGTCCACCCCTTCGAGGGTGGTAGCCTCTCGGCCGCTCGTGCGTCCGCCTTGCCGGTGCGCCCGGCGTTGATGACGTTGCGGGCATCGCCATCCGGCCGCCCCCGCGCGTGTCGAGGAGCCGCTCCTTGGCCGGCGTGCGTCCCCGGTCGGCGGAGTTGACCCACGTGCACCGAGGGTTCGCCTCCCGGTGCGGGATCATCACCCCGTGCGTCCCCCCGTTGGCGGATGTGTGAGGCCGAGCTCTCGGCCTGCTGGACGGCCGCTTGCTCAAGGAGAGTCTGCACCTCGCGGTGCATGTCTCGAGCCTCGGGGGTCGAGGGTGCCGGCATGGCGCGTAGCAACGTTGCGGCGGCGATGAGCTTTTGGCTCGCCCGTGGCGGAGTGTCCACGTTGTCGACGTTGGGGACGGGGTTGAGGCGGTCACGGACTTGTCGGCCCAGCTCCCGCGCGCGTTCGCCGCGCGCGGAGGCCTCCCCCCGCCATCGAGGCGCGGAGCGGCCGCACCGTCCGTACTCCTCCGCCGGCTTGGCCTCGAGCTCGCGAGCTTGGGCCGCCCGTGCGTCGACGTCGGCCCCGGCGGGAGCGCTTGGCCCCCGCGGCCGGGCGCGTGGCGATCCCCCGGGGCGGGCGTGACTTCCCCCGTCTCCGGCGCCCGCCGCACCGGCGGCGTTGGCCGGGTCGTTGGTGATGACGGCGCAACATTCCCGCGTGGGGTCGTAGCTCCCAGTGCTGGAGTCGTCGGAGCAGCCAAACCAGTAGTCCGTGGCGTCGAGGAAACGCCTGAACGCGACTGGGTCCGGCACACCGGAGAAGTCCCACTCCGCGTACCCATGGCGGTTGGCGGGTGGCATCGTGTCGACGGAGCCCAGGGACGACTCGTCCGCTGCTGAAGTGCCGGGGTCCCTGGCGACGAAGACGTGGCGGCCAGGTGGAACCCTGCGCATCGTCGTATTGACGTTGGCGTTGTAGGCCGTAGTGGCGCCACGCAGCCCGATGGGAATGCGTGGTCCGGAGACCGCTCGCGGTCCCGCTGGGGCGGTGGCGGTCGTCGTAGCGATGGGCGCACCGCGTTGGGCGGCGGCGCGCTCGGCCCCCGCCGCCGCTCGGACCGCGCCCGACGCGAGCGTAGCCCGCAGCGACGACGGCGTCGCGGCGTCGACGGGCCCGCGGCATCCGTGCCCGCAGGCGCTCGCGCCGGTGTCGTGCGTGCGGCGGAGACCAGAGCGGACTCCGGCCTCACGCTGCGCGCGAAGCTCCTCACGATTGGTGAGGCGCATGAGATAGCCGTTTCCCGTGGCCTGGAAGTTCAAGTCCCCGAAGCGGATCTCGAACCCGGCCGGGAGAGGGTCCGAGCTACCCATGTTGTAGCGGGTACCACGGTACTCAGTGCGGATCACCATGGAGGGAGTTGGCGAAATGACCTTAGGTGCTCGTTTTGCCCCACGGTGGGCGCCAACTGTCGGTGCGGAATATGGTCCCGACACTAACCAGTAGATAGCGCCTAGGTCTATCCCTCAATGGTCGATGCTAAGCAACAAATGACACAAGGTTTTATCCCGGTTCCGCCAAGGGGGCCGTACGTCCAGCAGGGGCGTGCTCGTGGCACTATATTGCTCGGCACCGGGGGTGCTTGTAGTGGGGCAAGTACAAGCAAGGCGGGAGAGGAAGCGTGGCTTCCAAGTCCCTGTGAGAGTGGTCGAAGATGTTGTGGGAGAATGAGAGAGTGAGTGCACGGTGCGTTGTGTTCGACTGAACTCGTTCCTCCCCCCCCCCCCCCCCCCCGCGGCCGGGGGCTCGCCTCCCCCCTTTTATAGGCCAAGGGGGCGACGGGTTACATGCACGCCGCGCTACCTAGCTACGTGAGGGGGCACGTCGCGCTACGGTGTAGAGTGGGCGGCCGTCCGGACGATCTTCGTTGCGATCCGGCCATGATGGCCTACCTCGTACCCGAACAGTGGCGGTTCGAGGGTAGGAGGCGGCAGATGGCGATGGCGTCCTCTGATAGGCTTCGAGGGAGGTGCTGATGATGGCTGGTACGGGGTACAGGAGCGGGCAGAACGGCGTTCCTTCCCAATGAGCTCTGCGGTAGTGGAGTGGTTGCTGCAGTGCCCGGGCGTGCGCCTGCGGAGTCGGGCGTGCGCCTGCACGCGCGTGGGTACGGCGGCCGCGCGTTGCGGTGGCCGGGATGGCCATCCACCGGCCTAGCGCCGCTCACCTAACTGCGGGGTCACGGGAAAGTGGAATCGAGGGTGCGCCCGGCCCCTTTTCGAGGGTCGGGCGCGTTAGTCGTACGATGAGTGGGCGCGCGGTGTCACGGGACCGACACCGGCCGTACCGCACGGTCCATCCCACGGTGGCGGGGATGGGCTCCTCCCCGGGGAGTTGGTGCGGCGGCACCGGGCGTGAGCCCCGGCGCATGATGGCGCCGTCCCGCGGCGTCGGGGCGTTAAATGCCCAAGTACGGGGTCGGCGCACGCGTGCGGAGCGCCCGTGATCGTGGCGGGCCCCGGCCGAGGGCGGGGCGGACCCTCGAGCAAGACGGGACTCGCTCGAGGGGGAGCGAGCCCTCGAGCGGGGCGGGACCGCTCGAGGGAAGGGTCGCCCCTCGAACGGGGCGGAGTCCGTTCGAGGAGGGGGTCGCCCCTCGAACGGGGCGGAGCCCGCTCGAGGAGGAGCGTGCCCTCGAGCGAGGCGGAGCCTGCTCGAGGGGTCTTCTGGACGGGCCGTCTTGGTGGGCCTCCGGAGTCCTGCCGCATGGGCTATGTCCTGCACGGTTAGTTTCCTGCATGGTTAGGCTTAGCGTGTTTCGATGAAGGGATTCGAGTGAGGGTTCCCCCATTGTTTATGGGGACCCCTAGGGCGGTCCCCGACAAAAGGAAGTTTAGATTGGTAAAGGCTTGAAGGCAAAAGACTTGGTGAAAGGCTGGGGGCACCTACGGTTTTATTTATGGGGATGGCGAAGAGATCGTGGCCCTAGATTGTGGTGCATATCCCGAGAAATTTGGAAGGTGGAGAGGTTTCTTTAACCGAATCTCCGTCGGGTCGTTTGGAATTCAAGTTGAGTCAAATTTGGTTGACTGGCTCGGTTGAGTTGCGGTCGGATTGCTGTTCGGGTCTAGTACTGTTTGATTAAGAGTTGCCGAATGGATCTCTAAAATTGCAAACAAGGTGAGACAGAAAATGGAAAGTGAAGTTTGTGGTAAACAAAATTACAAGGATGATCAATCATTCCGCTAAAAATTGCTTGGCACAATCAAATGTTCAAATACTTTGCGATTACATTAGAAGCATCTGATATCATTTTGCTGATATTCTCCAGCAGTTTCTGATTAGCTTCTTGAGTGTTGGACAGAACGGAAATCTTTGACTTGAGCTGATTTGATTCAGTCATGGCTGCTGAAGTTTCCTTTTGGATTTTTTATGTTAATCCAGGAAGTTCGGCTATCTTTTTCCTATCAGATTCAATTTCAGCTGACAGATTCTTCAGTTCAGTTTCTAATGCAGCTTTTCTAGCAATCTTCAGCTCAAGTGCGGTCGCAGCTTCGGCTTAGCAATTCCTTGTTGCTCTGAATCTGAGCCTGTGATTCTTTCACGAATTGCTTAGCCTTGGCTCTCTTTTGCTCAAGAACTGGTCGGGAGGATTGATTCTTTAAAGCTCGCCTCACCGCTGCATAGTGATTGTCCAGATGAGAGATGGGCTCCAGGTAAGCTTTGATATTATTGGGAAGTTCTTGATCAATGGATTCAAGTACTTCCTCCAAACGATCAACATCTCTAACTTGATCCTGGATATGTCTTTGCAACAAAGAGAAGACTTCTTTTAGTTTTGCCTGATTTTCCTCTGATAGAGCCTGATTCGAAGATGCCTCATCTCCTTTTTCGGCAGTTGGGTCATTCACAATAAATGGAGGGCTTGATGATGATGTAGCCTGGTTTTGAAAGGAGGAATTGACGAATTAGGGATGATTTATTAAATGGAAATGAAAGTGCAGGTGTTTACACTTACCTCATTTCTGGTCTCCTACATTGGAGAAGGAATTTTTTCAGGCTCAGGAGGAAGCTCTTGAGTGATCAGCTGAGGAGGAGCTTGAAGAATTCCTGGTAAAGCTGAAGCTTCTAACTGGGGGGAGCTGGTGCAGTCCCTGATAGATTTGAAGCTTCTGGTTAAGGTGAAGATGGATTCATCCCTGGTGAAACTGGAGCTTCTGTTTGAGAAGGGGATGATTGAATCCTTGGTGAAGCTGAAGTTTCTGCTTGAGGGGAAGATGTTTGAACCCTTGGTAAATTTGGATTTGAAGCATGTTGAGGAGAAGAAATCTCCACAGATTGATTCACCAATGTTTCTTCTGCAAATGACAAATGAAGGGTAAATGCCAATGTGAATAATGGTCTTTAAAAGGAAGTAAAATAGTAAGGATCATACCAGCAGATGGAGCATTGGCAGGTTCTGAAGTTGTCGATAGTTGCTGAGTTCTGGTCTGAAATTACACAAGATAAATTTGTCAGAATGAAGAATGGTCTTGTGCTCAAGAAGGAAGGGATATTACCTCAATAAGAACTCTTTTGGTAGTTCTTTTCTTCTTGGCAGGGGGCAACCAGAGATGGAGCTTTCCTCTTATCAAAAGTTGAACTGATAAGATTTGGATTTGATGTAGCATATCTGAACATCAGCTGAGCCAGAGTTGTGGATTTAAATCCTAAAGCAGAAATTGGGCCTGCAGCATTGTAGGAAATTGTCCTGTCTAGAGGGGCGAGCAATCGTGTTCGCAAGAAGTGACAAAAATCATGATCAGTAAAGAATGGCACGCTTGACAAAAGAAAAAGATAAGTGCATTACCTCTGAGGTTGGTTGGAAGTCAGGCATTAGCTCAAGACAAAAGGAGTGCACTGGCTCATTGAAGATATGATCATGAAGCTCTTGCCACCAGGAAATGAAAAGAGGATGAGCTATTGATGTTGGTATAAAGGGCCAAGTATAAATAGTTGGACTGCATTGATATTCAAAGACCCTTTTGGCTTGCAGGCTTTCTTTTATTTCCTCTCTGGGCTTGAGGAATTCATAAAGAAATAGTCTTGGAGGCACTTGGCCACATCCTAGCTGTCGAGCCATCATGTTTGGCTGATAATATTCATAGGTACTATGATTTTGTCTTCCTCCACAAAATTCTGCTGGCAGGATGCATGGATGGATGAAGATATTGAAAATTTCTATGGATCTTGCATCATTGCATCCATTTTCAAAAGTGAATTCATAAAGGAGGGTCAGGTTATCATTGTTCAAATAAGGAAGTCAAAGGGGATTGGTGAAACCTCTGAAGAAGAGTTCAAAGAGTTGACTGATGTTTTAGTCAATGGATATGGTTGAGGCAGCTTCACCATAAGTTTGGCATCCTTTTGTGATCTGAATTTCTCCTTCCTTATAGCCAGATGAAGGAAAATGCCGATTGTTGAGATTAATACCAACGATCTGGTGCATGTATAGTTGCAGCCACATTTGTACAAACCACTAGGGGCCATTGACACAAGAGATTTTTTGACTGGTGTACATCAGATGAGTGGTTTGATGGAGCATATGGTATACACTTCCTAGGAGATACTTCCCAAGGGGAATGGGATGACCAGTAGCCAAATCTTCAGCCATTGCAATATGGTTCAGGGTTGGCTCATTGGCTTTGCCACAAAAGATAAATCTGCATAGCCACATGTTCAGGAAGGCTCGGTATTCAACATCAGTTAGAGGGCCATCAGACATATGGTTCTGGATGTATTGTTTATATCCAGATCCTGTTTTTACTCCTCTTTGCCTGATGGAGCTTTTGTACTTATAAGGATACATGGATCCTGTGACATCAAGGCCGGTCATCATATATACATCGGCCAGAGTGGGAGACATTGGTCCATGACCAAAAAGGAAAGCATTGACACCGTTTGACCAGAAATGACAGGCTGCAATTAGAAGACTCTCATTCTTGGGGGTTTCGGCCAGAGATAACTCTAATCACTGGGCAATGCGAAGGCTGTCCCAATTGCTGGCGTCTTGCCACGTATGAGGTCTTGACAGAGCTGATTTAAAGGGTATTCTGTTGGATTCGGCATCAATAAACTCAAGGGGGTCGGAGATTCCCACAAGTCCCAGGAAATAGGATGATGATTTATCCTCGATGGGAATCAAAAGCTCAGTGGATAGAGCCTATCAGGAAAAGACAGAGGAAGAAATCTAAGGTAGGGATTGAGAAACTAATGTCGAATGGACCTTAAGGGGGTGAGATTTACCTGAATAGCTTGATTTTGGTCCGCCATTGAAGGTTTGAGCTTGGAGATTGATGACCTAGGGTTTGGATCTGAGCGGGGACTCCAACAGATTGCAAGAGGAAGGAATGGGTGTTAAATGGATTTAGCTCAAAGACGTTGGGCATTTATGGTCAATTCCGGAATAAAATCACTTTTATCCCGTAGTTGAAGGGGCAAATGTTAACACCAAAAAATGGTATAGGAAAGGGACTGACTTGTGGGCCGAGTTTGGTGACGAAATACCATTCGATTCGGCTAGAAAAGATCTTCTCAGAGGATTCGGTAAAAGATGCTTGCGGTCGGCATTGCGCCATCATTCGGCAAAAGGACTGTTTGCGCTTTTAAAGGGAAGTTTTCGGGAATGCGTGGTGACGTGGCCCGATATAAGGAAGGAACGAGTTGATGGCGTATACGAGATGGACATTTGAAGCATCCCCTCATCAGAGGTGACTAAATGTGACACAAATACCAGTCCCAGGAGGCTGGTAACACATTTATTACAACAGGTGGATCAGTCTTTTACATCACGGCGACACAGAGGGCACGGAAGTGCCAACGCTACAAGGAACAACACAAACGATAACGACCACACTACGATAGCAAAGGCTTCCAAAGCCTCATTGCAGTACCACACCATGGGTACACAGCATGGTTGGGTGTAGGGCGATGACCTACTCGACGTCTTCGGGAACGAAATCGGGATCCTCCTCTGAAAAACAGTTAGTTAAACAAGGGTGAGCACATACGTACTCAACAAGTCTAACCCCACCCTTGGAGGGGCTTATAAGCAGATCATGCACATGATATATCAAGGATCAGGTTTAAGGTTCATTTTGCAAACACACTCACTCATGCAGGCGTTCATTTCAAAAAGGTTTTCGCAAATCATTTTCATAACCCGAGTGACTCAGTTGCTTTTGAGAAATCCACAGTGGAACTACCGGACTCCCCGTCCGCAGTAGCCCAGGCACACAGCCACACACTTCACCCGAAAAACAACTCACACCAGAAAACATCCCAAACCCAAACACTAGTTTTTGTGACCACACCGTGACTCGTCCAATACCGTGGACACGGCTATTCGAATAGGTTTGACACTCTGCAGAGGTTGTACATCTTTACCCACAAGTAGGGTACCATCACACAGACACCCTAGTGCCGGCACGGATCCTATCATAGCCATTACCCACCTTAGCTAACGCTACGAACCACCACGGAAGCAACCAAGGGGTTATCCCACATAACCAGGGCGTACCTCACACAGAGCGTACCCCTACTCCTTGGTCTCCCACCGCTCACCCGCACACCAGATGGCAAGTAGACTAACTAGTGGGGTTTATGCTAAGACGTTGCCACATACAACGTTCGAGTGGTTGTACGATGATTTGGGTCATGTGAGATGTCACGCAACCCGGTCCTTAACGACAAGATGGACAACTCCCAACATGCTTAACCACACAGGTACGAGCTCAGCCATACTCCTGACACACACGTCCATCTCGTCTACCCAGTTCTTTACTCATTTTCCGAAATATCCCATTCCCATTTTCAAAACACTCACACCTTTTTAAAGCACTCACGCATTTAAAGCAATCATTTAGGCCAACAAAGGTCAATCATAGCAATCAAGGGTGGCTATCCTACCATGTTTTTGCAGTAAAACAATATGCAATTTATAAAATGGGTATAGGGTTGTATTTATAAAACTAGGACCAAAGCATGCATCAAAGGATGAGATTGAACTTGCAGTCTTCGAAGTCTTCGAGGAGTTCCGGCTCGGCGTTCGGGATCTCAGGCTCCTGCTCGCAGTAGTCGGCTCCAAACTCTGGCTCGGGGTACCTTCCTTCGTTTACTTCGTCGGCTATAGCGCACACACGAGCAAGCATGCAATCAACATAAGCACACACAATTTCTCCGCCGAGCTCGAGGAAGGTAATCAAATAAAATAGGGAAATAAATAGTATGTAGGGGGTTTTGGGTGTCGGATGGGTGGCGGTATACCCGTGACGGGTGTGAGGAAGTTTGGGCACGATTTGGATTAAAATCGCGCATGAAATGACGGGTTAAAGGAGGTGTTTAGGGTTAATTAGGGGCCTGTTAGTATTTTATTTTAAAAGAAAAGGACCTAATTATAATATTTAAACCTAGCGGGGGTGTTACTAAATAGTCCAGGGGCATAATTGTAAAGGGACAGGGTTGTTTTTGTGGTTTAATTTAAAGCATAGGGTCTGTTTTGAAAGAAAAGAGTGAGAGAATAGAGGGGGTCGGTTTTGGAGAAGTGGAAAAAGGGCAGGGGGTTATGGGCAAAACAACCATCTTCTTCCTCCCTCCCTCACGATACAGAGGCGCAGAAGACAGGGAGGCCGACCGTGGAAGGGGGAGGGGCGCCGGCGACCTGGTGCACGGCGACGGCCGGGAAGTGGGGCAAAACGAAGAGGAGGTCGAGGGCAACTCATTCCGCTCCTCACCTTGGTCGGGGACAGACTGTGAATGGAGATCGACGGCGGTGGGCTGTCTGTAACCCGGAACGGCACGAGCGGCACTGGTGGTGGCGATGGAGAGCTCGGGGAGGAGGGGTTTTTGGTCGTGGAGGTGCGGGACGAGGTGGGGAGCCGGTCCGGCCCTTTTATAGGCGCGGGAAGGTCGGTTTGGCGAGGATATTTTGAGCTTCGCGGAGCTCCAATGGCCGGCAATGGAGGTTCGGGAAAAATCCCGGCGTGGACTCCGGCCAGCGGGATTCTCGGTCGATTGGATGTTGTGTGAGTTGACCCGTCATGCAGGGCTGCTGTGGCCGTGGAGGGGAGACCGTCGGGGGAGTAATGGTGGCCGGTTTGGAGGTGACAGCTCGCTGCCTGGTCTTCGTCTGTCAGGCAGAGGGAGGGGGCGCCGCCGGCCTGCTGCAGGTGCAGGCCAGCCTTGGCGTGCTGTCCTGGCGAGCTTGGTCGGCAGGCTGAAGAAGAGGGAAGGGGGCGCTGTCCTGCAGGGGGCACGCAGGGGGAGGTCGCGGCCTGGAGGGAGGTCGCGGCCTGGGGGGGTCACGGCCTGAACCACCGAAGGAAGAAGAAAGGGAAGGAAAAAAGGGGAAAAGAAAAAGGAGAAGAGAAAAGAAAAAGGAGAAAAGAAAAAGGGAAATAGAAAAAAGGAAAATAAGGGAAGAAAAATAGAAAAGGGATTCAGAAAATTAGGAGAATTTCTAGGAAAATTAGGAGAAGGGGTTTTGCGGATTTTTCTGGGTTTCTCGGATACCGGCGTCAATTCCGGGACGGCGGTGATGGTGAGGCGGACCGGCCTGCGGGACCGTGGCGTGCGCGGGATTCCCGGCGTGGTGGCCGACCGCGGTGCCGGGGTGACACGCGACGGGCGACGGCCTGAGCGCAGGCAGTGCCGGCGGGATTCGCGGCACGCACGCCGAAGGGAAAGGAATCGACCGGGGTTTCATAAGGGGGGTAAATGAGCTCAGCGGAAAAGTTTTGAAAACGCTCGTAGTTTATTAGGTGATTTATTAGATGCTAAAAATGCGGGCGTTACAACACTGGCGTCGGAGCATTAATTAAGACATTAAATGTTGTACTTGTAGTCGACCAGGAGTCGTGTTAGGACAAGGGTATAAATATAAACCCTTGATGTCTGTAATGGGGATCGAACATCTTCACAACAAAAACCGGCCCCGTGCCAAACATCGAGTCCTTTAGTCGAGTCGTCGAATTCTTCGAGAGGAGTCATCGATCCGTCGACCTCCGTAAGTACCGGCAACCTTGTATCATGTCTAGTATCATGCAAAGGATTTAGACCATGATGCAAGTAGTCTTGTTACCTTGCTTAGTATCATGCGATGGATTTAAGCTTGGTTCAAGAGGGTTTCTTGTTGGATCATGAGTCATGCGGTAGGCTAAGATCTAACTCGAAGCTAGTTATCGGCTCTATTAGATTTGGCAAGATCTAATAGATTCATTAAGTTACCACGTGTTGCTTTGAGTTTTTGCTTTATGTTTAAATTCATGTAACACTCTTTTTCCCAATCTAGATCGATTGGTTTCAGCTTTACATCTTTGAGATCCGTGTGATGTACTCTCAAGTCTTTGTTTATTATAAAGGATCAAGTGCTCTCAGTAGCCAAATTTAGATCAATCTAGATTGTCACGTGTTGAGGGTTCAAGCTTTGACTTTTCAAATCTTTATTCCTTTTCCACGGAACCCGGATCGGCTGTACAGCCGAATTCGGCAATGCTCCCATAAAATGTTGTTCATAAGTTTGTTTTAAATGATGTGTGCTTTTAGCCTTCTGTACTTAGATTGTATCATGCGGTGCATTAATCTCTTTGTGGTTGGTGGTGTGGTTTTAAACAAGTCGTATCATGCGGTGGATTAATTGTTTGTTACCATGCTTGACGGGTTTGAAAGTACCTAGACATGCGGTAGACTAGTGCTTTTGGCCTATGCATGCTTGTTTACTTCATATTTATAATCATGCTTTTAACTTATTTGTCTTAATTGTTATTTATCCTCGAAAATCGGTCATGATCACATGCAAGCAACACTATCTAAACAAAGACCGATCTTTGTCATGCTTACGTCATCCATTCGGCTATATCTTGTTTTTTTCATGTTTTAAAGCTCCTGAATGACATTTAAACTGCTGACAGATAGCTTGTAGTAGCTATATGTCATTTTAATTAGCTTTCTAGTCGTAAATACGGAACTGTCTGGTACCACCCGGCAAGTTCCAAGTTTTATCTAACTATTTTTATCCTTTGTCAGTTTCGGGAAAATTGACTGGCACGCTTTGGATCCGGCACGTGTTTTAAGCTAGCTTCGTTTGGCTTGCTGTGTGCTTGGCGCGAGGTGTTGATTTTGCGTCAACAGTAGGTTGAGTACGAAGCCCCCAGAGTGCATTGGGCAGTTCCTTGATCCACTTGCCCCCTTTTGTGTTAGCAGCATCGTGCAGTCGCTTTTTGAGAGCGTCAAGTACCATCCTGTTGGCATGTTCGACTTGTCTGTTGGCCCGAGGATGAGCGACTGAGACATACTGGACGTCGATCCCGCTGTTCTCACAGTACTCCCAGAACTGGTGGTTGTTGAAGTTGGAACCCAAGTCTGTGATGATGCGATGGGGTAGTCCGTAGCGATGCACGAGCTCATCCAAGAAGTCGAGTACTCTGTCAGCCTTTGGGCAGGTGACTAGCTTGTCTTGGATCCACTTGGTGAACTTGTCAATAGCCACCAGGACTTTGTCAACTCCTCCTGGCACAGTTAGCAGAGGCCCAATCATGTCGAGCCCCCAGCAAGCGAAAGGTCAGGTTGGTGCTATAGTGACTAGCTTGTAGGTCGAGATGTGTTGTTGCTTGGCGAAGTATTGGCATCCTTGGCACCTTTTGACGAGTTCCTCGGCATCGCCCAGAGCTGTGGGCCAATAGAAAGCTCGTCGGAAGGCCTTGCTGACCAACATGCAGGAAGACGCGTGGTTGCCGCAGACGCCTTTGTGGATCTCCTCCAAGATGTCCTTGCCTTCTTCTCGGGGAACGCACTTCATGAGTACTCTAGAAGTGGCGCCCCGCCTGTAGAGTTTGTCTCTGACTAGTACATAGGACTTGGCTCGGCGGACGAGTTGCTCGGCCAAGGTCTTGTCTGAGGGAACCTTCTACTCGCGGATGTAGTCGATGAAGGGTTGTCGCCAGTCCACGTCGATAATCATGACCTCCTAGCTAGGCTGAGAAGGCACTGGGTCAGGGTCGTGGGCGTCGGTTCCGGGATGGATGGCGTGTGAAGCTCGTGGGCGAAGACTCCCGCCGGAACTTGTGCGTGAGTAGAACCAAGCTTCGACGGGATGTCCGCTGCAACATTGTTGTCACTGACAACGTGATGGAACTCGAGGCTGTAGAACTTGTTCTCGAGCTTGCGAACTTTTAGGCAGTAGGCGTCCATGTTCTCCTTGTTGCGATCCCAAGACTTGTTAACTTGGTTCATGACCACCGCGGAGTCACCGTAGACTAGTAGTCGCTTGATGCCCAATGATATTGCGAGGCGGAGCCCATGTAGTAGAGCATCGTACTCGGCTTTGTTGTTTGAGACCTTCCAGAAGATCTGCAGGACGTACTTGAGTTGTTCGCCTTTGGAGAGATCAAGAGTACCCCTGCACCTGCGCTCTCGAGCTTGAGTGACCATCGAAGTACATCACCCAATGCTCTGGTCGCTCGGTTGGAGTTGGTAGCTGATTCTCCCGCTATTTTTCGAAGTCGACTAGTGCTTGAGACTTGATGGCTGTGCGTGGCTTGAAGTCGATGTTGAGGGCGCCGAGTTCGACTGCCCACTTGGAGATTCTTCCAGTAGCATCTTGGTTCCGTAAGATGTCGTCGAGCGGGTAGTCGGTGACAACGGTGATCGAATACTCCTGGAAGTAGTGTCATAGCTTCCGTGTGGTGATGAGCACTGCGTAGAGTAGCTTCTGCACTGGTTGGTAGCGTGCCTTTGATTCTGACAGGACCTCACTGACAAAGTACACTGGTCGCTCGACTGGATAGGCGTGGCCGTCTTCCTGCCGCTCAACGATGATGGCAGTACTGACCACATGAGTAGTCGCAGCGAGGTAGAGTAGTAGTTGCTCCTTTATGCGAGGAGCCGTGAGGACTGGTGGCTTGGACAGGAAGTCTTTAAGCTAAGCCAAGGCTTGATCCACCTCTGGGGTCCACACGAACTTCTCTTGGTGTTTGAGTAGCTTGAAGAAAGGTAGCCCCCGTTCTCCAAGCTTCGAGATGAATTTGTTCAAGGCCACCATGCACCCGGTGAGCTTCTGCACGTCTTTGATGCAAGTGGGAGCTTTCATGTTGGTGATGGTGGAGATCTTCTCGGGATTGGCTTCGATGCCACGATGGCTGATGATGAAGCCGAGTAGTTTCCCTGAGGGTACGCCGAAGACGCACTTGTTGGGGTTGAGCTTCCACTGGTACTCCCGCAAGGATGCAAAAGTCTCTTCAAGATCGGCGATGAGCGTGTCAGAGTTTCGGGTCTTGACGACCACGTCATCCACATAGGCTTCAAAGTTCTTGTTGAGCTGCTTCTTGAAGTAGGCCTGGATAGCTTGCTGGTAGGTGGCGCTGACATTCTTCAACCCGAACAACATCGTTGTGTAGCAGTAGGCGCCGAATGGGGTGATGAACACGGTCTTCTCCTGGTCTTCTTCCTTGATGGCGACCTGGTGGTACCCGGAGTAGCAGTCGAGGAAGCAGAGCAGGTCGCAGCCTGCCGTGGAGTCGATGACTTGATCAATCCGCAGCAACTCGAAAGGGTCCTTCTGGTAGTGCTTGTTGAGGTCGGTGTAGTCGATGCACATCCTCCACTCATTTGTGTTCTTCTTGCGGATGAGGACGAGATTGGCGAGCAACTCAGTTTAGCGACTTCCTTCTTGATGGCATCCCGTCGGTCGTCGGCAAAGTGGCGGAGGTGTTGTCATTTGGGGGTAGCTTTAGGGTCGACGTTAAGTGAGTGCTCGATCAGCCTCCTGGGCACCCTGGCATGTCCGCAGGTTTCCAGGCGAAGATATCTCGGTTAGCCCGGAGGAAGATGACGAGCGCGTCTTCCTATTTCGGATCAAGACCCGCCCCAATCATGGTAGCTTGCTGCTATCGCCTGTCCTGAGGTCGATGGCCTTGACTTGCACTTTCTCGGATGGTTGAGGCTTGTTGGTTGTGTTAGTCTTTTCTGGAATCTCGAGTTCGGTTGGGGCAAGCTTCTTGGATGCAGCGTAGATCTCCATCATCGCGTTGGGTACTTGATTAGTGGCTGTGAGTTCTACAGCTTCTGTGTCGCAGTCGAAGGATATCTACAAATCTCCTTGCAATGAGAGTACTCCGGTAGGACTTGGCATTTTGAGTACCAAGTAGGTGTAGTGGGGTACCGCCATGAACTTGGCGATAGCCGATCTTCCGAGGATGGCATGGTAGGAAGCCTCGAAGTCCGCAATCTCGAACTTGATGTACTCGGTGCTGAGGACCAGGAGCGTTCCAGTGGTCGATGGATGACCGCTCCTCAGTGATGAGTGATTGACAACGGGTGTTGGACTGACTCTTGGCTTAGTGCGCAGGTGTAGGCTGCGGCCTAGTTCGTGTTGTTGCGGGAGAGAACGGGCGCGAAAGGTCTTCGGCCTTGAGGGGCCTCCGGGAGATGGAGAGACAAGTAGGCTCGGTTCGAGGGACCCGGTGGACAGCGGGATTGGGTGCGGGCCACATGGTGGCGACACGAGCAAGACGAAGTCATGGACAATCGAGCCGGTGCACGGTGGCGGTCGAGTCAAGTGGTTTGGCGGGAGGCCGGACCGAGCACGCGGGGTTTGGTGGTTTGCCCACAAAACCATCGGCGGACGGTTTCTTGGTTTGGGCCTCAAAACCAAGTCCGAGGGCCCAACACGACGGAGACGGGATCCGGCGTGTCGGGAAGCTTCGAGGCGGAGGACACGCGGCGGGATCGCATGGCTTGCGTCGGGAGGACGCTGGGTGCGGCAAAGGCGTGGCCGTCCGATGGCAAGACCCACAAACATTACCTAAATGCCCCTACGTGGGTTGTATCGCCAGTAGTTAAGTTAGGGGTAGTCGAGTCATTTACCACTCCGGCGGGACCTGATATATAAGCTATGAGTGTGTGTGGATGGCTCTCTCTCTCCGCGACTTAGGGTTTCATTTCCTCCCTCCCATTTCTCATTTTCGTAGCTATTTTTCTTCCATTTTCTCTAGGCTAGCATGAGAGCTTCATGAGAGATTTGTTGAGAGGCATGGATGCTAGGGCGGCATGCTAGACCTTGTGAATTTTTCCCGATTTGTATAGAAGATTCGGAGTTGTGTTTCTCGTGGTCTTTTGTGCTTGTTTTCGTGCCTTTGTTCTCGGTGTGATTCCGCGGATTTGAGTGGGTTTCTCCCCGGATTTCTTTGAGGGAAACATGGATAGATGTCTCGTGCATCTTTGTGATTGATCTTGTGCCCTCAAACGCCGGAAACCACTTGGATTCGTAGTTTTTCGTTCGGTGCTCTAGCTTTTGGTGGTGCTCAAAGGATTCGCGATTCCCGGTGATTTAGGGAGTTAGGAGGCAAGATTTTTGGGCTATAGCATCCTTGTGTGACGCTTTTCAAGTCCCCAAACCCTTGTCTCCACAAACTTCAACCGTTTGGGAAATCCGATGGTGATTTGGGGAAGTTGACTTTCGGGGTCGGGCGTTTTCTCGCTCCGTCCGCACCGGCGGACGGTCCGCGAGGTCCCGGCGGACCGTCCGCGTGGCTAGGGTTCGTCTCGTGTTCTTCGTGTTCTTGCTCGCCTTTCGTTTCGATCCGTCGCGTTTTTGGTTTTCGGTTGGACGGAGTTTCGGACGGTCCGCGACAGAGGGCGGACGGTCCGCGAGTGCCCGGCGGACAGTCCGCGTGCTCCCCGCGGACGGTCCGTGGTTCGTGGGTCGCTTCGGTTGGTTCTGTGTGATTTAACGGACGGTCCGCGGGGTAGGCCGGACAGTCCACAAGGTTGGCGGACGGTCCGCGGCCTTCGGGCGGACGGTCCGCGAGGCCGCTGCGGATGGTCCGCCCCTTTTGGCCGGACGGTCCGCCGCAGCCCGTGAGCTTTGCTTCTTGGTTCGATTCCTCCCCTCCTTCTTTCGTGCTTCCACGTGAGCTTCAAGGAATCGTTCCTAAGGCTAGAGGTTGATCCATAACCTCGTTGTCTTGGCGATTGGTGTGTGATTCGATCCATCGTTTGTGTGTGACCGGGATTTGACTAGGGTATAGGCCGGGTTCTTCGAGAAGAATTTTTACCGCTCCTATTCACTCCCCCCCTCTCTAGTCGCCATCTGATCCTTCAATTGGTATCAGCTTGGTGCCGGATTCTTTGCGACTTTGACAAGTCTCGAATCCTAAGATGGCGTACGTTGAGCGGGGGCGGTCCGCCGCACTTCGATGGCAAGGGTTACCACAAGTGGGCGGCTCGTATGATGATCTTTCTTCGTGGGAAGCCGTTGGATTTCATTGTGCTTGACAAGACCTATGCTATTCGGTCAACATCCATACTCTTATGGTGACCGATGCCGGTGCTAAAGGCTAATGCAAAAGCCGTTGATCACTTGGTCCGAAGCTTGTGTGATCCGCAGTTTGAGCGTGTTCGCCATTTGAATCTTGCTTGGCAAATTTGGGAGAAGTTGTTGGTTGCTCACGGTGGTGATAACCATGTGAAGGCTCGCCTCTTTGTCTCTTACCGGATGCAATATGAGAACTTCACTCCACTTCCCAGTGAGGACATTGATGCGATGTTTCAGAGGTTCACCGCCATCATGAACAACATGAAAGCTAATGTTGAGGATTTTCCTTACACCGAGCATGATCAGGCTTTGAAGCTCTTGCATGTCTTGGACCCAAATGTTTGGGGTGCTAAGGTTGAGGCCATCAAGGAGTCTGGGCATTATTTGACCATTGAGTTGGATGATCTCTTTTCTAAGCTCAAGTCGGCTGAGGTTGACAGGAAGTTGCAATCCAAGCATGAGGGCTCGACTGACCATAGTCTTGCTCTTGTGGGCGGATCAAAGGGCAAATCTAACCCTTCCTGTCGACAGTTTTCCTTGTCTTCTCTTATGTCCATTCCAGATGAGGAGTTTGATGTGCTGGGCGAGGAGGAGCTGGCCTTGCTCTCAAGGAGGTTTGATCAACTACACGAGAGTCGGAGGAACGCAAGGCGGAGCTCAGGGACGTGCTACAAGTGTGGCAAGCGTGGCCACTTCATCGCCGAGTGCCCGGAAGCGGAGGAGAACAAGTACAAGGTGAATGAGTATAAGGCGCACCCGAGGCGTGAAGACAAGTACTCCTCCAAGGGCAAGCACTTCAACAAGTCCAAGAGCAAGGACAAGGACAAGTGGCGACCGAGCAAGAGCGGCTACAAGAAGAACAAGGCAAGAGCGATGGTGGCCGGTGCGAGCGACGTTGACTCAATCTCAAGCGAGGAGCAGTCAAGCTCAAGCGGCCCGAAGATGAAGACGCCGGGAGGCGTAAGGGCAAGAAGAGTGCAAGCCGGAACCTCGCCGGGTTGAGCCGTGTGGCGCTTGAGGGTTTTTGTGGCATGGCCCATAGCTCAAGCAGCAAGAAGAGTGAGAAGGAAGACAGCGACTCGACTCGGAGGATGAGGTAAATCCCGACCCTAACTCTTTGCTTGCCGAGATCGCTAGGTTGAATGGCTTGGTTGACAATCGTGATAGTGTGCTAAGAGATGCCAAAAAGATGAGGAAAGATCTTATGGCTCAACTTGAGAATGCTAGTGAGAAAGTAGGAGAGTTAGAGTCCAAATTGCTTGAATTGAAACTTGAGAATGACTCTTTGAAACTTGCTCCTACTACTCCTGATGATGTTGAATGTGTTGAGTGTGATGCATGGTTGAATGAGATCAAACTGCTTAATGAGAAGAATGCTTCCACTTTGGCTAAACTAGATGCTCTTAGGACTGAGTATGATGAGCTTAAGGCTAGACCTACTTTGCTTGGTGCTTGTAAATCATGTCCTACTATGCATGCTAAGCTTGTTGATGCTCGTTCTATCATTAGTTCTTTGGAGGCTTCTTTGAAATCTCCTGTTGTCAATGCATGCACTAGCTGTGATGAAGTTACTTTGCGCAATCTTGAACTTACTTCCCGTTTGGATGTCATCTATGAGGAGAATGACTATTTGAAGAAGGTGTTGGGTTGGTTGTCTGGGCAGGAATCTCAATTGAAAATCATGATTGAGGAGTTCAAGAGAGCGGATGGTCGTGGTTTGGGTTTTGAGAAGTTGGGTGAGAAAGTGGGAGAGAACAGTGGGGAGAGTGTGTATGAGAAGTGTGTTGAGTCTAACCCCGAGTTTGAGGTGATCGGAGACATTCAAGTCCCACTTCCAAAAGCACCCAAGAACTCTTTCACACCAAAGCCCAACCACCTTTGCAACAAGCTTGACACAACCCAAGATCCACCCAAATTCCCACCTAAGACAAATGACTTCCGTAAACCGGTGAAGTTTGTGGGTGAGAAGGGTGAGAAGCCTAGAGAGAAGCCGTAGCCAAAACCAAAACCCATCCCCTTCGGTGTGAGTATTGTGGTAAGGAGAGGCATCTTGCGCAGTTTTGCTACAAGAGGAAGAGGGATGAGAGGCTTGCTAGGGAGCAAGCAAACCCGGGACAGGTATCGCCGAGCCCATGGTATTCCCGAGCCTAGAGTGCCACTTCCACGAGGTGTGGGAAGTGTGAGGAGTGTTGGCGGTTCCCACGGAGAGGTGGTGGTGAGAGGTTTGTCGGGAGAGAGGATGGTGTGCGTGCTTTGGTGAGAGGTTTGGTCGGGCTCGTGGTGGTTTTGTCGGACGTTCCCCTACTCGTCCTCAATACGGGTTTAGGGGAGATGATCGCAGCTTTGGGTTCCAGAGGAACTACGGACCACGTTTTCCCCCTCGTGGTGCTCGTACTCCTCCCATGGGACATGGGAAGTTTGGTGGCAAGGGAATGATGTTTGCTAACCCCTCTTTTGAGCAGATGGCTCGACACTGGTTTAACTTTCTTTGTGCTAACCCCAGTGTCGAGTCGTTAGCTCACTCTCGTTCTTGTTTCTGACTACAGGCAGGAGGCTTGGAGAACATTTGGTTGATCGACTCCGGGTGTTCTCGACACATGACCGGAGATAAGAAGTGGTTCTCCAGCCTCACCCCAGTGAAGGAAAAGATGTACATCACATTTGGGGACAATGGACGAGGAAGGGTGCTGTCGGAGGGTGTTGTGCATGTGAGTGACAAGGTAACGTTGAAGAGAGTGGCTCTTGTGAAGTCTTTGGGTTTCAATTTGCTTTCGGTTTCTCGGTTGCTTGATGAGGGTTTTGAGGTGCGTTTCAAGTCCGGCGAGTCTCGTTTGCTTTGGATTCTCGAGGTGATCTTGTATGTATGATCATCCCCGAGGGTCGATTTTCGTGGCTGATTTCTCTCGTTCTTTGGGTCCCGCTCGCCGTTTGATGGCCGGTCCTTCTTCTCGATTTGTGGAAATGGCATAGGCGGTTGGGACACTTGAGCTTTGATTTGGTTTCCCGCTTGAGTGGTCTTGACCTTGTCCGAGGATTGCCGAGGTTGAAGCTTGAGAAGGATTTGGTTTGTGCTCCGTGTAGGCATGGCAAGATGGTAGCCACTCCCCATCCACCCCCGACCGATGTCATGACCGAGCGTCCGACGTAGCCGTTGCACATGGACCTTGTTGGGCCGCCCCGAGTTCGCTCGGTGGGTGGGAAGTGGTATGTTCTTGTTGTGGTGGACGATTACTCTCGCTATGCCTGGGTGTTTTTCTTGGAAGATAAGAGTGAGACATTTGGTTTTGTTCGAGATCTGATCGTGAAGTTGAAAAACGAGAGGCATGGGAATGCTATTCGAGCTATCCGCAGTGATAATGGCTCTGAGTTCAAGAACTCTCGTTTTGATGCCTTTTGTCGTGATCTAGGTCTTGAACATCGCTATTCGACCCCTTATGTGCCCCCTCAAAATGGAGTCGTGGAAAGGAAAAATCGGACTCTTTGTGAGATGGCTAGGACGATGCTCGATGAGCACAGGACTCCTAGGAGGTATTGGGCTGAGGTGGTCAATACGGCTTGTCATGTTTCCAACAGGATTTTATTGCGAGCTTTCAAGAAGAAGACCTGTTATGAGCTTATGCATGGTCGGGCACCCAAGGTGAGTCATTTCTGAGTCTTTGGCTGCAAGTGCTTTATTCTTAAGAAGGGAAAACTCGACAAGTTTGAGGCTAGGTCTAGTGATGGTATTTTCTTTGGATATGCTAACCACTTTAGAGCCTATAGGGTGCTTAACCTTGAGACTAACAAAATCATGGAGACTTGCGAGGTAACCTTCGACGAGACAATGCCATGTACCTCTCTTGGCTTTGAATGTGCAGGTGATGAAGAGATGGCCGAGGACCTCTTTGAAGAGGAGAAGGATGAAGCTAGAGATGATGATGGAGAGAACCATGCGCTCGAAGCCGAGTGTGTACCCACTACTTCCCCTACGACCACTATGGAGCGTGGACCGTCTACTTCATGGACAACGACGGTGCAACAAGAGGACCAGAGCGAGAGAAGGCCGAAGTTGAGGGGGAGGTAGTCTCAAGGCGTGAGGCTCCCCGACGGATTCAAGAAGTGCATCCCCCGTCGAAGATCATTGGGAACATCGACGAACGCACTACACGGTCAATGTCCGGGAATTTCTCTCATTTTGCTCATGCTGCTTTTGTTGCCACTTTTGAGCCCAAGGACATTGGACATGCTCTATCCGATGCAAACCGGGTCAATTCTATGCATGAGGAGTTGGAAAATTTGAGAGGAACCGAGGTGTGTGGGAGTTAGTTGAACCACCTCCAAATTGCCATCCCATAGGAACCAAGTGGGTTTGGAAGAACAAAGAGGGAGAGAATGGGATGGTTGTGAGGAACAAGTCCATACTTGTTGCTCGGGGGTTTAGTCGAAGGAGGGGATCAACTATGAGGAGACCTTTGCTCCCGTGGCCCGTCTTGAGGCAATTCGGATCCTTCTAGCCTTTGCCGTGGCTAAAGGGTTCAAGTTATTTCGGATGGACGTGAAGAGTGCTTGTCCGAATGGGGTCATAGAGGAGGAGGTGTATGTGAAGCGACCACACGGGGTTTGAGAGCGAGTTGTACCCACACGGGGTGTACGGGTTGAAAAGGGCTCGTATGGGTTGAAACGGGCGCCCCGTGCTTGGTATGGGAGATTGAGAGGCTTTCTCGTTGAGCGAGAGGGTTTGTGATGGGTACCGTGGATAGGACCTTGTTTCTCCTCAAGCATGGAAATGACTTGTTGATTGTTCGGATATACGTGGATGATATTGTCTTTGGTGGCTTGTCACATAACCTTGTTGCCAAGTTTGCGGATGAGATGAGCGAAAGTTCGAGATGAGCATGATGGGCGAGTTGCGGTATTTTCTCGGTAGCGGATCAAGCAAGTGAAGGACGGTACATTCATGCACCAGACCAAGTACACGAAAGACATGCTGAGGAAGTTCCAGATGCAAGATGTGAAGCCGATGTCGACTCCCATGGGGAGTACGGCCACTTTGGATGTGGATGAGGACGGAGAACCAGTGGACCAGCGGGAGTACAGGAGCATGATCGGCTCCCTCCTCTACTTGACGGCGACGAGGCCAGACATACAGTTCAGCGTGTGTCTGTGCGCTCATTTTCAGGCCTCGCCGAGGACATCACATCGACAGACCATCAAGAGGATCTTCAGGTACCTACAGTCTGCCCCTGGTCTTGGCCTTTGGTATTCGTCCTCCTCGACTCTCTCTCTTCATGGTTTTTCCGATGCGGATTTTGCTGGTTGTCAAGTCGAGAGGAAGTCTACTTCTGGTACTTGCCAGTTTCTTGGTTCTTCGCTGGTCTCATGGTCTTCTCGCAAGCAGTCTAGTGTAGCTCAGTCTACCACCGAGGCGGAGTATGTTGCAGCCGCGAGTTGTTGTTCCCAGCTGTTGTGGATTTCATACACTTTGAGAGACTTTGGTGAGGAGTGCACCCGGATCCCACTTCTTTGTGACAAGACCAAGTGCCATAAGCGTAGCCAAAAACCCGAGTGCTTCACTCCAGAACCAAACATATAGAAGTGAGGTATCATTTCTTGAGGGACAATGTGGAAAAAGGAACCATTGTGTTGAGCCATGTCCCTACCCAAGATCAGCTAGCCGACATCTTTACAAAGCCTCTCGACCAAGCTACATTTGTGCGCTTGCGGGGGGAACTTGGGGTTTGTTGCCCTTTCTAGTTGATTCTTGGGGGATTTCCTTTATGTATCATATGTATCATACCATGTTTTACTTTGATGTATATACATGCTTTGCTTGATGTACAAACCATGGTAGGATAGCCATCTTGTCATATATCATGTTGCATTTGTATCATATCGCATTTTAGGATGATGAGCTTCTTTCATATGCCATATTTGAGTCTCTTTGGCTATTTGTGAGATATTGGTCATATGTGTGGAGAAATGGTGATGTGAGGCTATGCTCTTGGAATATTTGAGATATATGTGTAGTGAGATAGCCCTTTTTGAAATAAATGCTAATCTTGACTAATTTTTGATGAAATATGCTCCACTCGTGTGTAGGTGTGTATCCATGTCACAGTTTGGTCTAAATGTGCTTTTCATGCTTAGATTGTGCTTGGATGCCTTGTTCTTGCATTTGGGCCAAAGGCCGTATATCATTGTGAATGTTTAGCCTATGTTGCATTCATGGGGGAGCATAAGCTTCTTTTTGCCGCAAAGGCACTTCATGTACCATGAAATGATTTAATCTTGAAAAGAAGTGTGTAATGCTTGAAAAATGCTCCATCCATCATGTCTATGCTTAAAATGTCTTATCTTTCACATATGGGTGCAAAACATGTTGCATGATGTTCACCAGTGGAGAAGTCTCCCCGAAGTGGACACATGGCTCATGAGCTTTGACATGACATGCTTTGCTTTATGGGTGTTTGCCATGATCTTTTGCTGAGAATTTGATATCCTTGTATGATCTTTAAATGGTATGCATGTTTGTGGCTCAAGTGTGACATGGATAGGCTTTTACATGTGAAGCGAGCCTTCTTTTGGTAAAACTGCTTAAATCTGGAAATTTTGCTTTGTCACATGCTTGTATTTTCATATATTACTTGTGGCGATGCTTTTACTATGCTATGATTCATATGTGTGATCTTTGTCTCATTTTTAGCCTTTGACACTAGATTTGGCCTATTTGAGAAGCTCATGTAGATGTTTATATGCTTTGCTTTGCATTTCTGCATTTTCACCTTGATTCATACATTGTCAACAAGGGGGAGATGAGGTGAGCTTAATGAAAATTCAGATGAGGTGAGCTGAAATTTGGGAGTTTGCATTTGTTCAGGGGGGGGCTTTCTTGCTGTTTTCGGTGTGGAGTTTGTGCATTGCTGGGCTTGTGACCTTTCTTTGCCTTTCTTCGGTTTTGGTCATGAGTTGAGTTTCTTTGTTTTTCTTTCTTCTTCCTTTCTTTCTTTCGCTGAATTTCATTTCGCGTTGTGTGTTGTCAATACACTCATCAAGGGGGAGATTGAGGACCAGGAGCGTCCCGGTGGTCGATGGATGATCGCTCCTCAGTGATGAGTGATTGACAACGGGTGTTGGACCGACTCTTGGCTCAGTGCGCAGGTGTAGGCTGCGGCCTAGTTCGTGTTGTTGCAGGTGAAGAACGGGCCCGAAAGGTCTTCAGCCTTGAGGGGCCTCCGGGAGATGGAGAGACAAGTAGGCTCAGTTCGAGGGACCCCGTGGACGAGCGGGGCGCGGTGCGGGCCACATGGTGGCGACACGAGCAAGACGAAGTCATGGACAATCGAGCCGGTGCATGGTGGCGGTCGAGTCAAGTGGTTTGGCGGGAGGCCGGACCGAGCACGCGGGGTTTGGTGGTTTGCCCACAAAACCATCGGCGAGACGGTTTCTTGGTTTGGGCCTCAAAACCAAGTCCGAGGGCCCAACACGACGAGAGACGGGATCCGGCGTGTCGGGAAGCCTCGAGGCGGAGGACGAGCGGCGGGATCGCATGGCTTGCGTCGGGGGGACGCGGGGTGCGGCAAAGGCGTGGCCGTCCGATGGCAAGACCCACAAACATTACCTAAATGCCCCTACGTGGGTTGTATCGCCAGTAGTTAAGTTAGGGGTAGTCGAGTCATTTACCACTCCGGCAGGACTTGATATATAAGCTATGAGTGTGTGTGGATGGCTCTCTCTCTCTCTCTCCGCGACTTAGGGTTTCATTTCCTCCCTCCCATTTCTCATTTTCGTAGCTATTTTTCTTCCGTTTTCTCTAGGCTAGCATGAGAGCTTCATGAGAGATTTGTTGAGAGGGATGGATGCTAGGGTGGCATGCTAGACCTTGTGAATCTTTCCCGATTTGTATAGAAGATTCGGAGTTGTGTTTCTCGTGGTCTTCTCGTGCTTGTTTTCGTGCCTTTGTTCTCGGTGTGATTCCGCGGATTTGAGTGGGTTTCTCCCGGATTTCTTTGAGGGAAACATGGATAGATGTCTCGTGCATCTTTGTGATTGATCTTGTGCCCTCAAACGCCGGAAACCACTTGGATTCGTAGTTTTTCGTTCGGTGCTCTAGCTTTTGGTGGTGCTCAAAGGATTCGCGATTCTCGGTGATTTAGGGAGTTAGGAGGCAAGATTTTTGGGCTATAGCATCCTTGTGTGACGCTTTTCAAGTCCCCAAACCCTTGTCTCCACAACTTCAACCGTTTGGGAAATCCGATGATGATTTGGGGAAGTTGACTTTCGGGGTCGGGCGTTTTCCTTCCGTCCGCACCCGGCGGACGGTCCGCGAGGTCCTGGCGGACCGTCCGCGCGGCTAGGGTTCGTCTCGTGTTCTTCGTGTTCTTGCTCGCCTTTCGTTTCGATCCGTCGCGTTTTTGGTTTTCGGTTGGACGGAGTTTCGGACGGTCCGCAGCAGAGGGCGGACGGTCCGCGGGTGCCTGGCGGACGGTCCGCTTGCTCCCCGCGAACGGTCCGTGGTTCGTGGGTCGCTTCGGTTGGTTCTGTGATTTAACGGGCGGTCCGCGGGGTAGGCCGCACGGTCCCGCAGGGTTGGCGCGGACGGTCCCGCGGCCCGGCCGGATGGTCCGCGAGGCTAGTGCGGACGGTCCGCCCCTTCTGGCCGGACGGTCCGCCAGAGCCTGTGAGCTTTGCTTCTTGGTTCGATTCCTCCCCTCCTTCTTTCGTGCTTCCGCGTGAGCTTCAAGGAATCGTTCCTAAGGCTAGAGGTTGATCCATAACCTCGTTGTCTTGGCGATTGTTGTGTGATTCGATCCATCGCTTGTGTGTGACCGGGATTTGATAGGCTATAGGCCGGGTTCTTCGAGAAGAATTTTTACCGGCTCCTATTCACTCCCCCCTCTCTAATCGCCATCTGATCCTTCGAGTGCGGTAGTTCTCCCCGGTCTCCCCGAAGGAAACCGGGCGGGACCACTAAGCCTAGTGGAATAGCCGCATTACCGGGGACGATGCCGTAGAAGGGCGACGCGCTCTTGGTGAGCATGTGGGTGATGCCGAGCTTCATCTTCTTCAAGGTCTTAGTGAAAAGGACATTGAGCACGCTTCCACCGTCGATGAGCACCTTGTTGATTCCGGAGCATGCGACTACCGGTTTCGGGACGAGTGGGAAACGCCCTAGCTCGGAGAAGCTTGTCCATTGATGGGTACCTTTGGCCACCTAAGAGGCGTCGGGACCGCCGGGTTCAATGCTTAAGACTTCTCGTCGGGTGGCCTTCTCGAGATCATCTCGTTGGGTAGTCCGCCGAAGAGGACATTCACCGTCTTATCGGGTTCTTGGAAGTCACCGTTGCCTTCGTCGGCATTCTTCTTGCCTTTCTTGTCGTGAGGAGGTCATGGGTCCGGGGGTATCTTTGAGTGCTCGCCGGAGTTGGTAGCACCTTGCTCGGTGGTGTGGTTGCCCTCCGGATGCCACGGACACTTCTCTTTCAGCAAGTCTTTGAAGCCGCCGGAGGTCTTTTTCGAGTTGTCTTTCGCAGGGCGCTGGATAGCCGCGACTGTGTTGTCAGGCTTGCACTTGCGATTAGGACCCGAGTAGTTGTTGTTGCAACCCCCTTGATCCCTGTTGTTGTTGTTGCTGCTGTTGCCGCTCGTGTTGTGCTTGCTCTTGCTGCGAATGGAGTCATACTTGGCGTTCGCCTTGTCTTCTTCGTCGGCCCATGAGGTGATCATGTCCTTGAGCTTAGTGATAGAACTCGGGCGGCGGCGACCAAAGGCTTTGATGGTGTGGCGGTGGTAGAGTCCATCTTGGAAGAGGTCGATGACCTTCTTGCCGGTGACGTCAACTACCGTAGCCCATTTGACAAAGAAGCACCGCATGCACTGGCGTAGCGTCTCGCCTTGTTCTTGCTTGACCATTGACAGGTCCATGCGAGTACCCGAGCGTCCCATGGTGCCCATGAAGTTGCTGGTGAACTGAGCCTTGAGCTAGTCCCACTCGTCGATCGAGTTCTTGTCGAGCGACTCAAGCCAAGTGAGTGGTGCTTGGTCCAGGCAGAAAGGGAAGTAGAGGCACTTTGTGTCGTTGTTGCCACTAGCATTTTCAATGGATAGGGCATAGCACCTAAGCCACTGAACTGGGTCTTGCTTCGCGTCATACTTGGTGATCCCGAGAGGCTTGAATTTCTCTAGGAGAAGCAGGTCACGAAGTCGAGCGGAGAAGGCGGGGAAGCCATCGCTGTCACTTGGCTCAGAAGCCTTTTTGCGACGAATCTCTTCAAATCTAGGGCGGGCATCGTAGCTACCGTGTGAGACGCCGGTGACGTGGCTGTTTGCGTGGCCTCGGCCTCCGCGATCACCGCTGCCACCAGCCCTCCTACCAGCACCATGTGATAAGCTCCCGCCACTGCTGCCCCCGCCGCCGCTGGCGCCGCCCACGCTATTGCCGCCCTGGGAGGGTCTTCCAGCTGAGGCCCTAGAGCGGTTAGGGTTCTGTGGTTGTTCTCCTCGGGAACGGTTACGTCCACCATCTGCTGGACTGCATCTAGTAGCTTCGTGGTGCCTGGGTTCATGAGTTCTGAGAAGGGGTACTTGAGTGACCCTATTGTTGACCCTCATGAAGTAGGCATATTCAGCTAGCTTGGCGATGACTTCGCCCACGCGGACCCCCTGAGCCTGACGTGCTATCGTGGTGATAGACATGAGGCACTATTCGGGGGTAGTGTGCACCCGGTTGGCGACTTGGTCTAGGGCCTCGGTGAGATTCTGGATGGGGAGGGTCTCACGGAGACGTCTGCACCGTTTGTTTCGCTTCCTATTGCGTTCGCATCAGGCATTCTTGTCATCTGCAGTTTCATCAGCGGGCGCGTTGGCGGACAACTCGTCTTCTGAGATGTCGTCAAGGTACCGGTCGGGTTGGGTCCCTGAGGGTCCTGGTGTCTCGCCAGCAGCCATGAAGACTTGGTGGTCAGGGGTACCGAGTCCGGAGTCAGTAGTCGCCACTTCGGTCGATGTGTGCTCCTCGGTTGGAGCTAGGGGTGTTCCCTCCTGGAAGGGAAGCGAGTCGAGGTAGGCGACGCAGCGTGAGTTGCCGTCTGTTAAGTCTGCAGGCTTGCGATCTGGCTAGTAGACAAATCTTTCGGCGGGAGTAGATGTTATAACCAAGCCGGTGGCTGGGCCTGACAGTGGTTCCTCGGTCATGGTGACCTCGGATTTGGGCTTGTCAGGTTCCGACCTAAAGTCGAACTCGTAAGAGGAGTCCGAGTAGTAGTCGGAGACAGAGTTGGAGTCCAAGGAGTAGTCGGGAACAATCTCCTTGCCGGCCCGGCATGCGGCGAGAGCTTCCGCGTGGGCCCTGCTAACATTGCAGAGGCCATATGGGAAGTGCTCATGGAGTGGGACATCTTCACACGATGGCTCAGTAGCCAGCTCGCATGCGATGAGCCAAGGGGACGTCGAGTTCGAGTTGGAGGCAGATCCGGACTCAAAGTCGGCGTGTTGGTTGTAGAGGGAAATTTTGCCAAATTTTCTGGCGAGGGTGCCTAGGATCACTTCGGGAAGCGTCACGAGCCCAGTCTTCAGGTTGGGCGTCATGGTGAGGCGGCATTGGAAGGAGCCAGTGCCGTCTGCGATGCAGACCTAGGAGCCAAAGACGAAGGTGTCGCGCGGTTGAAGGCGACGGTTGGCTTGATGAGGATTGAAGCCGTCGAGTTTGCCATGAGATCTTCGGTGAGATCCCCTACCTGGCGCGCTAGCTGTCGGTGTTTTAGGCCGGCAACCTACCAAGGGGAGTACCCGAGGTAGATGAATGTGGCCTCGCCGAGATCGGTAACTCGAAGGAAGAGACATGTGGCACACAATTTAGACAGGTTCGGGCCGCAATGTGTGTAATACCTATGTCCTGTATGCTGCGTAGCTCTGGATTGATTGGATATGTTTACATGATGATGCGGATGATCGAGAGAGGGGTCCCTGCCTCGCCTTATATAGTCCGGGAGGCAGGGTTACAAGTCGGTTTGAGGAGAGAGTACTAGTCATGTACGTCTAGGAGTTCCCTACATGGATCTGGTCATGCACAGCTTCCTATCTGAGTACTCCTCCACCGTAGTCTTGCACTCCACGCCATCAGGTGCCGTGTAGCACAGGTCGAGTAGTCACAGGGACCCACCGAGTAGTCGGTCTTGGTACCCACTGGAGTAGTGGGCCTAGGGATGTCCATATGACACTGTTGTATGACACTTACAATCACATTTTATATGATGTATTTGTCACAGTTGTATGACACTCTTGTTGTAATTGTGTGCAGGAGATTCCGGGAGATCTCTGTGCTCAAGCGCTCAGTAACTTGATGTTTCACAAGTGCAACCTTGTCGAGGATCTCCCGCCTGCAATTGAGGCTCTTCGTCAGTAGTGATGCTAGTCTTAGTGATGAATTAGTGAACAACATGCTAGTCTTAAAGTAGGAACTTGTGAAAAACTTGTTCATTAGTCTATTTGAACAATATGGTAGTCTCAGTGAACAATGTTGTGTGTCGAACAACTAATTCTGGGCACTGCTAGGCAATGTCCTACTGTGGGTGAAGTCATATAAACATATGTAGTTTGTGAATAGGACCCCTAGTACCTTTTGATGATCCATATGGCTTTACCTATATGTTTCCATTCATTCCCTTCCAATCTATATGACTTGTATGTCGTAACTTGTTGGGTTATATGTTTGGTGTTGTAGGCTTATATGCTTGCTTTTAGTTGCGTATTGTGCTTCTCACAGTTGGTTCTTGTATTTTTTTAGTACTATATACTCACATGCTACTCACCATATAGATAGTTTAGCTTTTAAATTTTCGTGTTTATCTGAGCATTATTATTAATTTGTATGATTGTCCAACCAATTCGTAAGAATGGCTAGCTTTTAGTTGCTGGTGGTGCCGCTAATGGTACTGTACAAACAATCATGCAAGAATGGAAATCTAATGTTTATATGATGAACTTATACGATTTATACGACTAACGTCTCATTCCAATCACCTTGACTTACTTATATGAAATGCATGTTTGTATGACGCATCTTGTTTGTTTATATTCTCAGTGTTGTACGATTATATGACCCCTTTAAGTTGCGTCTTGTTTTTCGCACAACTGTTGATTGTATTTTTCATACCATACATGCGCTTGCGTTTGAGCATATAAATATCCTATCATGTAAATTTCAATGTTTATATGATCATTAATACAAATTTGTATGATTGTCCAACCAATTCGTGCAAGATGAAAACTTAATGTTTATATGACATACACATAAATTATCCACATTTCTATGATTCTGCTCATTCTTTTTTGAAATAGTTTTATATATCAGGTAGTTACATATGCATTTGGTTTGATAATTCTATGATGCTACATTTTCAGTAGGTATATATGCCTTGTCTTTCTATTTTGTACGGCACACATCTCCATAGTTCAAATTATTTTATCAGGATATTAATGTCGATCAAAACATGTCCTTAGATCAAATCACATTCTTGGAGTCCTGCAGAATGCGGTTCACCTCACATCATTATCCAAACTTCAACTTTGCAATCATACAAACATATCTAATTCTACCCTGACCATCCATCATGTCTGATGATTCACACACCTCCCCTAAAGCTGCAATCAGTTGTGGATGCATCTTGTTCTTTGCAGGGTTAACCGAACCGTGGGAAGGCTGGTTCCCACGGTTCAAAAAACCGGCCGGTTCGCTGAGAGGTAAAAATTTTAGGCACGGTTTGGGGTGGGAACCGGACCGGTTCATGTACCGGGCCGGACCGGTTCCACCGGGAACCGGCCGAACCGGATCGGTTCCCACCGGTTTTGCGAACCCTGGTTCTTTGACCCTGGAGGCCTTCCTCGTCTTCTAGGTTCCATCATTTCCTTGTTTATTTCTTGACTACCAGCTATGTTCCCCCATTGCATCATATTTCACCATGTTCTTCGCTCCCGGTGGTCGTCCTCTCTTTTTTTGTTCCTAGTTGAGCCAACCTTTCCTTGTTGTCTGGGAGGAGAAGGCAGGTGCGGCTATCATGACCTGCTTGCAGCCCACACGTGTTGCACGTCCTATTGTTCTTCTTTGATCCTTTGGCCCCAAGCTTAAGTACTCACTGCTCCGAAGGTTTTATTGTCTGTCCCTTTGTTTTTGATTTTTCAGGAGGTTGCAGGTTCACTCCTTCGCCAACCATCAAGGCACTCTGTCATCAAATGTTTGTATCAGACCACACCATTACCAGATTGTAGCAATAAATGTTTTTGATCATCATCATACATAGTGCATATCATGATTTACTTAGGTTTATATGATAATCCAATATTTTTTGTACGGCTTACGTTGAAATGTGGAATTTTTGAACATTTAAATTGTTTAGCATATCATCATATACACTGCATACCTTGATGAATGTGCCAGCTTGTAGTGATTTTCTTGTTGTCATCTCTCCATTTGTATCATTCTCCTCTACAATTAATTGTTTTCTCCTTCCTTGCGTATTAGTTACTTCAAGATATTAACATACTTTCATAAAGACATAACAAATGCTCTCAACCATTGTCATATATATCATTTCCATGGTGCATACAAATTCTTTACCTGATGGTCTCTCTCACAAGCAGCATTATTCTCAAGTTGTATTCCCTGTAAATAAGAATATTATTACATTTCAGCAATTCAAGTGTGTTTCTTGTAAGTAAGCTTAAGTCATACAAAACCAGACAAAAAGTCATATATAGTACTCTCATCGATCAGTTGCCCCACAATAAGAAGATATTAACATACTTTCATAAATACTTAACAAATGCTCACAACCATTGTCATATATATATATATATAGATATATATATATATAGATATATATATATATATATATCTTTTTCATGGTGCATACAAATTCATTACATCATGGTCTCTCTCACAAGCAGCATTATTCTCAAGTTGTATTCCCTGTAAATAAGTTTATTATTACATTCAGTAATGCACATGTGTTTACTGTAAGAAAGCTCAAGTCATACAAAACCAGACAAAATGGCATATATAGTACTCACATCGCTCATTTGCCCCACATTGTCGTATTCAGTTTGCCTATCATCATCAACATCAGGATCTGAATCATTATCTTCAGGTACTCCAGCATCTTGATCATCCTATTTGCAAATCACCAATAATGTGCATATGTTGTAGTGGTCATCATACAAACAACACTAAAAGAACATATATAGAACTTAGGGATACCTCCACGTCTGAAGTGACACAACTTTCGTCCCCACCAATGTCTGATTCGATAGTAGAGAAAAGTTCCACTAGTTAGGTTAATATTTCAATGGCTCTTTCAAAACCAGCTTTGGACATACTTCCATGTCTCACTACTGCCATTGACTTTGACAATAGCATTTTTGTTCTATATGCCTTTGTTTCGCCATCCTTGCCAACCAATTTCTTATCAGTTCTATCAAATGGCAATTCTTGTCATGCATTTTTCATGTATCTCCTTAAGATGTATTTGGTTGGTATTTTCTCCAGGTTCACTTGCATGAAAACACGGCACAAGTGCGGGCAAAAAAGTCCTGGAACAGTGACATTTACATACAAACTATATTAGGCACTCGTGGTCATACAAACCTATGAACAAGCTCATAGAAACTTCTTTTATCTATCATACGTAGCATGTTTTGGTTAGAAAGTAACACCAGGAGTCATATATTCCAGGAGTATAAGCATACAAATATTCGTACACAGCCTTACTTGTGTGTTCCCATGTCTTGCACTCGCATGTAAATTCTCCTGTTTCTTTGTTAACATATACTTGAAACTGGTGTTGTCCCCAAACTATCTTCTCCGACCTTTTTGTGTGTTGCACTAGCCAGCAATTTTCACCTTTCTCAATGTCATTGGTTACTCTGTATGCACTCGCTTTGACCAATGTTTCTTCCCACCTTGCATACACATTTTTTGTGTATAGACGAGCCAGACCCACCCAGAATTCCCAATTTGTCATACTTTCTACTCTTGCCTGTGAATGGTTCCTGGAAAAACCTCTTTAATGGTGCTGGCATTGCAGCATCTTGGTCTGTCAACAATACTTTCTTTTTAGCAAGCATATATAATATTTCACACGTATGAAAACGAAGTTTGTATGCTAGATTTGTCTATCATGGGTAATGTAAAGTTCAAACTTGTTAGCATAATCATATTATTGTTTAAACCATTTGGTGTTTAGCTTCATAGTCAATACTGTCAGTCATATAAACCAGAGTGGTTCATCATACAAAAGTATTATAAATGTCATTCGAGCCAGATTATTGTTACAGCAGTTACATTAAATATTAAGTAGCATACAATCATACTGATACTTCATAATTAATTCCATATTTCACACCCAAAATGAAATTAGCAGACTTGAGACAACATCCTACATATCATACAATGCAAAGGAATTTCATAGCACAACTGCTCCTAACCATAGAGTCATACAAACCAGCACATATATATACTCAACATCCTGTCATACAAACCAGTACAGTTTATAGTACAAACTGTATTTCGCGTACATACCTGTGAGGATGCATCTTGGAGCCACACCACCCATGCACTTCAAGAAGGTATCAAAAACCCACTTGAACGTGTCCGTAGTCTCATCACCAATCAAGGAAAATGCAAAGATAGTGCATTACATATGATGATTAGAACCCACAAACAAGCCCTGAGGTTTCTTGTACATATTTGTCTTGTATGTCATGTCAAATGTAAGCACATCCCCAAAGTCTGCATATTCACCTTGCTGGCTTGCATGTGACTAGAATAAGCTTAGTATTTCCCCCTCCCCATCTAACTGAAGTCACAAAAAAATGTGGATTTTGTTGCTTGCAGTAAGTGAAGAACTGTAGAAGCTTTCTTATGTCATCAGCTATGCTCTCGCGCATCCTATTTGCTTTTCTACAAAAAACGTTGAAACACCCATCGCTTAGTTATGTATGGCATTTACGCATGGCATATATGACATGAGGAATATGACGTAAAGATCATAATCATGCTATTAAGATGCTGCACTTGCCATACGAAAGGAAACTTTGCATGCAATACATGTTTGTACATTGTCGTCTAACAGGTAGTATAATCCATAAAAGATATCATATGGAAAACCACAGTGTTCAATGATATATAGATCATTCAGATGTTATAGAATGTACTTGCATATTTGATATGTCCTTGTGCGTCATAGGAATGTGTTCTGGTCCATCATGCATGTTTGAAATCATGTCAACAATGCAGTGGTGAGGACATCTGCTATCTTGCATAGCTCCTATGAACTCAACCATTAGAGAATTTAGCTATTTGTTGTACTGGAATTGCTTTGACTATGATGGCAGCAGTTTGTGGTTGTGATTCAAATTGACATAGTCAATTGTGTATGACACAATAGAACCATTTTGATCTCTCACTTTCTTCAACTGTATTGCAGCTTTGCACATATTTCTCTTTGTCATCTTCTTCCTCTTGTGGTCTTCATCAGGTTTGTAGAATTTGCATGAACCTTCTTTTATACAATTCACCCATTTAGACTCAGGTCTTTCTCTATAAAGCTTGACACCAAACCCTACTTTTTCACCATACTTTGAGAAAAAAAGTCTTTGCTCTTGAGCTGTTTTGAAACTCATTCCAATTCTAGGTATTAGTTCAGGAGCTATGCCTGGAGGATGCATGCATTAGGTAACACATATACGTCATACAAACTATTATGATGATGCATATGAAATTAAATTATGCATATAATAGATGTCATATAAACTTGTTTGTTGAATCCTACAGACGTGTCATACAATCGGTGTGTGTGTGTGTGTGTGTGTATATATATATATATAATAGCACAAGTTGCAGTATCAAATACATTAAAACTCATATAAGCAATCAACTACGCATACTTCAAACCTACATATAAACTATGTTGCTTGTGCATATAAACAATGAACTATGAATACAAACATATGGATACAAACAATATGCAGTAAGTCATATATAGTTGGTTTTGCTTAGCAAAAAAATTCTTTGCTTCTTGAGCTGTTTTGAAACTCATTCCAATATAGGTATCAGTTCAGGAGCTATGCCTGGAGGCTGCATGCATTAGGTAACACATATACATCATACAAACTATTATGATGATGCATATGAAATTAAATTATGCATATAATAGATGTCATATAAACTTGTTTGTTGAATCCTACAAACGTGTCATACAATTTGGGTCACATATAGTAGCACAGGTTGCAGTATCAATTACCTCAAAACTCATATAAATAATCAACTACTCATTCTTCAAACATGCATACAAACTAGGTTGCTGGTGCATATAAACAATGAACTATGAATACAAACACATGGATACAAACAACATGCAGTAAGTCATATATAGTTTGTTTACCAAACATACAAACCGTGCACAACATCACATATGTCAGCAAACTGTATAGATCTGTGTGTTTGACTAGTAGCCTATGCGAGTACCAGAAATATCATATAACTTGCAGACAAACTATAGATATCCACTAAAATATCAACTATACAAACATACACAAAATACTGACTTTTTTGGAATATATGCAAGCATGCAAAATAGGCAAAATCCATACAAATTGGGTACTGTAGATATAAATACGCAATTGCCAAAAAGCAATCATACCATCGACTCCTGAATCATACACACAATATGCAAGAATCATACAAACTAACTTATTGATGTCAAAATGGCAATACACATAGCAGGAAAAAAGCATACACACAACTCATCAATTGGATTTGCAGAAAAATCAAGTTTTTGTCAAGTTGAGAGTAGTCCATACATGTGTGTATATCGTATTTTCCAATGGTGTATCCATGTCTTCGCCATCAATTGTTTCCAGCACATGCGGAACAGTTGAGATATCCCTGGCGCCGGGAGCACAGCTTCTGGCGTCGAGAAGTGATGAGTTGGAGAAGGATCAGAGGTGTTGCAGAAGTCGAAGGCCATTGGTCGAAGTGTTGAAAGTGGAGTCCTCCCTTGCTCCGAAGATGTACCCTTCGGAGGGGTTACAAACTCCCCGCCGCGGTACGCAGTGCTTCCTAACGCTGGGCCTTCCGTCCTTGGTGTATTTCTTGGTGACGCCATGGATCCCGTTGTCAGAGGGGGATTCCATTGTTGTTTCCGAGGAAGCCGTGTAGGAGGGCGAGGACAACTCAACTGCGGCGGAGCTGGCGGCAGATGAGCCACCTGAGGGCTGCCTGCCGTCCTCGAATGACCACCTCCTGTTGGTGGAGGTTCCATGGTACTTCTTCTCCTCTCCCTCAGGATTGGTTGGTAGTAGGTGGGGTTTGTTTTAGATCCTGGGTTGGATGGGACGTGGGTATTATGTAGGACAAGCACCCTCGCCCCAAAGAAGATCTTTTGTCAGGACGTTCAGACACCACTCCACTGTCGGATTGGATGTCTGACCCTAGGACATTCTCATGTTGACTGTGTATTTATATGACATTTACCTGCTACTTATATGACGTCCATCATTTTCATATTTAACAGTGAGGCGAGGTATATATGATCATAATCTACACATGTTTAGTCTGCGTCGATATATGACGCACTTCCCAAACATTGAGGCGAGGTATATGTGATGCTCGATGTACATACTACCATATCGACACGGTTTATATGAACTACGGATCACATATGCTACATTGCTAACGGTTTTTATTGGTTTATATGACGCAGGTATACCTACATTCATATGGTTCCCTCTATTCCTTTGTACACACGACGAGCGGGCAAGGGGACAACGTCCACTTCATCGGTTTGTATGACCCACGGACCACCGCCCGTTTGTATGATGGTTTGTATGACGTACGGAGACCCGCATGTTTTTGCGGTACGGACCACACCCACTTGCGCTGCCACGCAGACATACATCGGTTTGTATGACGTACGGAGACCCGCATGCGTTTTGTGGTACGGACACCACACCCACGTGCACTGCCGCGCGGCGCACTGGTTGGTGGGGGTGACGCGCGGGTGCATGCTGGCTGGCCGGGGCTTCCAATAGCTATTGGAAGCCCTGAGCTCCCATTAGTCTGGGTGCATTTTGTGTAGAGAATGCACTCACTCTGATTTCAATTGATTCTTGCTCAGTTGCAACTAGACCAACTCTAGTTGTAAATGGTTCATGTCGGGTTGCAACTGGGTCTGTTCTAGTGGTAATTGGTTTGCATTCAGTTAGAAGTTGCAACAGGTCAAAACTATTGCAATTAGTTACGTCAAATTGTAATTAGTACATTATCATAGTTGCAATTGATCTAGTCTCGCGGTTGCAATTGGTTTACGCACAGCTTCATCACCTAATTACAACTAGTTGGTCCAATCGCAATTTATCTGCATCCAATTGCAATTTTTCCATCTTGTTGCATTGGTGTAGTCGCGCATTTGTAACTACGAGAGTCTATGCATTTGTTGTACAAAATGTTTTCTGTCGAGTTGCAACTAGTATGGTGGCGTAGTTGCAATCGGTCTAGTCTAGTTGTTGCAACTGGTTGCAACTACGGGTCTGTGCATTTGCTTTTAGGGATGGAACCGGATACCAATTCGGATATCACTTTTTAGCCGTTCTTTTTTTATTTTAGCTAAATTAGGCATAATATTTTGTATCTAAAATTTATATTCTTGTTCTTGGCATCGTGCTTGTTAAGATTCATACAAAATAAACCTCAAATGTGTGCTATATTTTAATCAAATGATGAAAAGAAACTCGGATATCTATTCGGATTCGGATACAGATGTTTTTTCACTTTTTTCTCTATTGAAAGCAAATAATCCATAAAAAACTATAGCTACTTTTTTTATTTTTTCAGTAATTAGCTGGTTATAATGCAGAAAAAATTAGCACTAAATTTATTTTATTGTGATCTAAAAGTATCAATCTATTACACAATTCGGATGTTTTGGTTCCATCCCTATTTGCTGTACAGAATGCACCCTCAGTCATGTCACCTCGCATCTAAGCCTCGTTCTGTACCCTGGGTGTGTGTATACGTATATATATATATATATATATATATATATATATATATATATAAGTGTGAATTTTCTATCACCGGTGGTAGCTATCACCCGCGGGTGGTAGCTGCCTGTGTCATGGAGATTCGGACACGTGTGCTAGCCACCCGTGATTTGGCCGTCGGCCAGCGACTGACGTTATCTCACGTCTCTCACCCCGACGGAAGGACTACGAGAAGCCAAGCAGGCTCGTGCCTTTCCGGACTGAAAATAAGGATGGCAGTTTTACCCACGGGTAAGGGTACCCACGGGTACCCTACCCTGTTGGGTAAGGGTACGGGTATAGAATTCTACCCGCGGGTAAGGGTACGGGTATAGAATTCTACCAGCGGGCAAGGGTAAGGGTATGAAACTCTACCCATGGGTTACCTAAGGGTACCCGCACTAAAGAAGCCCGTTGAAATATTTGACCCAAGTAGGCCCATATATCCTAACCCTAGCAGCACATCCCTTCCAACATTGGTATGTATTGACATCACATGTTCCACTTTTTTCAAAGTATAACTTGAATTGATCTAATGTCTATTATTTTCTGTTCTCGGGATAATGTTGAGTCTGACATCATTGATCCATGACTCATTGACTCGCAAGAATGCATCACAATTTGATCTTATTTCTTATGTTGGGATGTTGTAATTTCTTATTTGACTTTTTTATGTATCAATAAGTGTATGATTGTGAAGTTTGAGACTTATTTAACTATCAAATGATTATTGTACTCTTAAATATGAACTTAATGACATGTTTATGTTAATACCCATCGGGTATCCTTTTACCCAGCGGGTAAGGGTAAGGGTAAGGATTTTTACCCGTTACGTTTGGTGGGTAAGGGTACAAAAGAGCTAGACGGGTATGCCAACGGGCGGGTAAATGCTTTACCCTTACCCTACCCTGGCCATTGCCATCCCTAACTGGAAACCATGCGCAGCTGTTACCTGCTACAGTCTGACAACGCCGGCATGCAGCCTACTCACGGTACTGATGAAGCGCCTCCACCGTCCCATGAGTTCTGCGAGGTCTTGATGCTCCTTTCTTTTTCCCGCACGGTTGCACGCTACATATTCCCTCCCAGCAAGCCACCAGTGGCCCGTAATGCACATGCTCCGAACAGTAGAAAGGATCATCTACATTATATATTTATAGGACTTGGCTATATGACAGCCGGCTGTCATATAGTCTTACAGGACAGCCTCCCCTAATTTGACAAGTAGACAAAATTAAACAACCCCAATCTTTCTTTTTTGGTTCTTGTGCCTTTTCCCTTCTTTTCTTTCTTCCCCTGGTGACGCGAGTGAGAGAAGCACGCACCTAGCGCGAAAAGCAAGGAGTGGATACGGGAAAAGGATCCAGGTGAAAGCATTAGACCATCCATACTCGCCATTCTTCATTTTCTCCTTCAAAATGGAATATTCCATCCTGGTCATAAATATTCTCTCCTTCATATTCACTTCTCCCGCATCCATATTCCTCCATATCTCTCCTTCATCAGTAGTGGGACCCACCTCTCCCCACCTCTCTCTCCCCCACCCACCCCTATCCCCCCGGGACCGCCGCCCGCAGTCCCTCCCTGCCTCCTCGTCCCCTCCGCTCCTCCCCCACCATGCCACCGGCGATGGCGCCGGCGTCGGCGGCGGATCTCCCTCCCTCACCGCATCTCCGCCCCCGTCCGCACCCCGCTCCGGCGCCCCGTCGCACCCTCGCTCCGACGAGGTCCGCCCTGCCCCGACGAGGTCCTCCCGCCCTCCCCATCTCAGGCCGGCAGAAGTCGGCAGCAGCGGCGTACGGATATGAAGCCGGCGAGACCCCAACGGCAAAGGCGAGCGCAGATCCGCCGATGCAGCTCCGAATCGACATCCCCTTCTTCCATCGTTGTGCGCGCACCGCGGGACGAAGCTGCAACGACGTCGTTGAGGAGATCCTCAGCTAGCCTCCCTCAGCGGCGGAGCTCCATGGCCGGCTCGAGCAGGCGGTGATGCGGGGAGGAGCGGCCTCCTCTGGGTTCCTCCTCGCGGGATACCCGTCTAGTGGTCGGCGGCAGGGAGGGGCGAGGACAGGGCCGACGCAACGAGGTCCGCGCCGGCGGGCTCCTTCCCCGCGGCGGGCCACTCCTTGATCCGCGCCGCCGAGACCTCCTCGCGGCCGGCCGGGCGGGACAACCGAGGCGCAGCTCCTCCCAGCGCGCGGGCAGGAGAGCCCTTCTGTGGCGGGCGGTGCCGTGGAGCGAGAGGCCAGCTTTCGGCGACGGCGACAAGCTCCCTGCGACATCTCCTCGCCGTCCGTTGGCGTCCCTCCTCCCACCCCGTCCATCCCCTTCTCCCTCCCTCTTCCTGCTCATGGCGCGCGAGGAACGGCGAAGGGCGTGAGGGCAGGGTGGGCCCCGCGCCAGGCGCCACGTTTGCGATGGCGGAGCCTCTGGATCACGTTTTTTTACAGTGACCGGTGTGGGTGGTCTTAGGCAGAAACATTTCTAACACATGGATCGAAGAAAAAAAGCAGTTTGATTAATTCAAACAGGTACGACACATATATTCTCTTTTGTTCTTGTCTATCATCACACCAATATCGCACAAATCCCACTGAATTATGCATCAAAACCACAGATACTGAATTATATGGATCTAAACCAAAATCTGCATCTTAGAAAAGCAAAAAAAAGGACATAATTGCCGTATGGACCTCCCTGGACCCACTACCTCGGTGGGTACCAGGACCGACTACTTGGTGGGCCCCTGAGACTACCCGACTTGCGCTGCACGGTACCTGATGGCGTGAAGCACAAGGACTACGGAGGAGTACTCGGTTAGGAAGCTGTACATGTCCCGCACTGTATGGAAAACTCCTAGACGTACTCGACTAGTACTCTCTCCCTACTTCGACTTGTAACCCTGCCTCCCGGACTATATAAGGCGAGGCAGGGACCCTCTCTCATCATCTCATCCCACGGCGTACAATTGCATCATCTTGTAATCGTACCCAATCAATCCAGAGCTACGCAGCATACAGGACGTAGGGTATTACGCACCTCGCGGCCCGAACCTGTCTAAATTGTGTGCCACGTGTCTCTTCCTTCGAGTTACCGATCTCGGCGAGGACACATTCATCTACTTCGGGTACTCCCCTTAGTAGGTTGCCGGTCTAAAACACCGACACCGGCATGCCGGTAGGGGCTCTCGCCCGAGATCACATGGCGAACTCGACGGCTCCCCGTCTACTTCAAGCCGACCGTCGCCTTCAACCGCGGCGACACCTTCGTTTTTGGCGCTTGGGTCCGCACCGCCGACGGCGCGGGATCCTTCCACCGCCGCCTCACCATGCGGCCCAACCCGAGACCGGCTTCGTGACGCTTCCCCGAAGTTGTCACCGGCGAACTCGCCGGCAAGTTCGGTGAAATTTCGCTTTTCAACCATCACGCCGACTTCGAGCTCGAGTCCGCTTCCAACTCGAACTCGACGTCTCCATGGGCTATCGCATGCGAGGCCGGCCGCTCGGCCATCACATGTGGTCCCCCCACCCCCGCGAGCGCCCCACGCGCGGCCCCCGCAACCCCCGCAGGGGCCCGCACGGGGGGCTCCTTCGCGCCGGCCGGCAAGGAGCCCGTACCCAAGTACAACTCGGACTCCGACACCGCCCCCCGCCACGCTTCGGACTCCAACCCCCTCTCCCGGTTCTACTCGGATTCCGCATACGAGTTCGACTTCGGGTCGGACCCAGAGGATCCCGAGTCCGAGGACAACACAACTGAGCACCCCTTATCAGGCCCGGCCTTTGGGCTGGTTATAACGTCCACGCCCGCCGAAGATTCGTCTGCGGCCGGACCGCAAGCACCGCGGACTTGATAAGTGGAGACTCACGCTACGTCGCCTACCTCGACTCGCTCCCCGTTCCGGAGGGAACACCACTTGCCCGGCCGACTCGTACACTCCAACTGAGGTGGCGAGCTCTGAGTCCAGCCTTGGCAACCCCGATCGCCAAGTCTTCATGGCTGCCGGCGACACCCCCGGACCATCTGGGACGGCTACAGACAAGTACCTTGAAGACATCTCCGCAGACGAGCTGTCTGCCGACGCACCTGCAGACGAGACCGCCGCCAATAGCGACGCTCAACGTGAGCGTAACAGGAAGCGCAACGAACGGCGCCAGCAGCTCAGAGATAACCTCCCCATCCGCAATCTTGCGGAAGCTCTCGAAGCAGTCGAGAGCAGAGTACACACTACCCCTAAGCAATGCCTTATGTCGATCACAGCGATCGCACGCCAGGCCCAGGGTATATGCGCTGGAGAAGTCATCGCCAACCTCGCTGAAGACGCCTACTTCATGCGGGTCGACAACAGGGTCAACCAGCCTCCTCCCACCAGGAACCGCGACAACGAAGCTACAAGTCGCAGTGCTGACCTCGGTCACAACCGTACTCGTGCTGAGCTCCCGGCTCAGCCCAACCGTACTCGCGTGAACGCCGGCGGACCCTCACAGGGTGGCAATAGCAACCGTGAGGTCGTTCCTCACCGCAATCCTGACGGCGGCGACCGTGACCCTGACGGCGGCGGTAGCGACGACGGAAGCTCCAATCACGGAGCCAACAGGAGGGCCGGCGGCAGCGGCAATCGCGGCGGTCGTGACCACGTGAACAGGCACGCCTCCGGTGCCTCACAGGGCACCTACGACGCCCGCCAGAAGATTGAGGAGGCGCGGCGAAGAAGTCGCCCACCGCAGGGCGACAACGACGGCTTCCTCGCCTTCTTACCTCGACTTCGCAACTTGCTCCTCCCCCGAAAAGTTCAAGCCTTTGGGGATCACCAAGTACGACGCGAAGCGGACCCCATCCGGTGGCTCGGGTGCTACGCCCTCTCCATCGAGAACGCCGGCGGCAACAATGACATCAAGTGCCTCTACTTCCCCTTCCGCCCGGACCAAGCTCCACTCACATGGCCGGAGTCACCTGGACAAGCACTCGATCGACAAGTGGGACCACTCGAAGGAGCGGTTCACCGGCAACTTCGCGGGCGCCATGGGTCGATCGGGTACTCGCATGGACCCGGCCATGGTCAAGCGAGAAACAAGGCGAGACCCTCCGCAAGTACATGCGCCGCTTCTTCAACAAGCGCGCTACCGTAGTCGACGTCACCGACAAGGAGGTCATCGACCTCTTCCAAGACGACCTCTACCACCGCCGCACATTTGAAGACTTCGGTCGTCGCCGCCCCAAGTCCATCCCCCACCTCAAGGACATGATCACGTCCTGGGCGGATGAAGAAGACAAGGCCAACGCCAAGTACGATGCCATCCGTGGCAAGAACAAGCAAAACACGGGCGGCGGCGGCGCAACAACGGGAACCAAGGCGGTCGCAGCAACAACAACAACTACTCGGGTCCCAACCGCAAGCGCAAGCCAGACAACACTATCGCGGCTATCCAGCGCCCTGCGAAGGAAAACTCGAAGAAGAACTCCGACGGCTTCAAAGACTTGCTGAAGGAGAAGTGTCCGTGGCATCTAGACGGCAACCACACTACCGAGCAGTGCTACCAACTCAGGCGAGCACTCAAGAGTACTCCAGAGCCACCGCACCCTCACGACAAGAAAGGCAAGAAGAAGAACGACGGAGACAACGGCGACTTCCAGGAACTCGAGAAGACTGTCAACGTCCTCTTCGGTGGACTACCCAGCAGGCGGGAGCAAAAGGCTACCCGTCGAGAAGTCATGAGCATTGAACCAGCGGTCCCGACCCCTCTCAGGTGGTCGGAGGTACCCATTACCTTCTCCCGTGCGGATCAATGGACCAGCTTCTCCGAACCAGGGCAATTCCCTCTCGTCCTAAAGCCGGTGGTCGCGGACTCCAAGCTCAACAAGGTCCTCATCGACGGTGGAAGCGGGCTCAACGTCCTTTTCACCAAGACCTTGAAGAAGATGAAGCTCGACATCACCCACATGCTCACCGAGAGCAACACGCCTTTCTACGGCATCGTCCCCGGTAACGCGGCTATCCCACTGGGCTCAGTGGTCCTGCCAGTTACCTTCGGGGAATCTCGGGACAACTATCGTACCGAGTACATCAAGTTCGAGGTCGCGGACTTCGAGACATCCTACCACACCATCCTCAGCAGACCGGACATTGCCAAGTTCATGGCGGTGCCCCACTACACCTACTTGGTACTCAAGATGCCGAGTCCAGCAGGTGTACTCTCTCTCCAAGGGGACTTGAAGATCTTGCACGACTGCGACACCGAAGCCGTGGAGATCGCCTCTACAAATCAAGTACCCAACGTGATGATGGAGGTCTACGCCGCATCGAAGAAGCTTGCAACAAGTGAACTCGACATCCCTGAGAAGTCTGACAAAGGCAACAAGCCTCAGCCAGCTGAGGAGGTTCTAGTCAAGACGATCGACCTCGAGACAGGCGACAGCAGCAAGACCACCACCATCAGGGCCGGCCTCGACCCCAAATAGGAAGACGCGCTCATCAGCTTCCTGCGGGCTAACCGCGACATCTTCGCATGGAAGCCAGCGGACATGCTAGGAGTGCCCAGGGAGTTGATCGAGCACTGCCTCAACGTCGATCCTAAGGCCACCCCCAAGCGATAACACCTCCGCCGTTTCGCCGACGACAGACGGGATGCCATCAAGAAGGAACTCACCAAACTACTCGCGGCTGGCTTCATCAGAGAAGTCTTTCATCCTGAGTGGCTCGCCAACCCCGTCCTCGTCCGCAAGAAGAACTCGAACGAGTGGAGGATGTGCGTCGACTACACCGACCTCAACAAGCACCGCCCCCAAGGACCCCTTCGGGTTGCTTCGCGGATTGATCAAGTCATTGACTCCACGGCGGTGGCGCGACCGCTCTGCTTCCTCGATCGCTACTCCGGTACCACCGGATCGCGATCAAGGAAGAAGACCAGAGAAGACCGCGTTCATCACCCCGTTTGGCGCGTACTGCTACACGACCATGTCTTTCGGGTTGAAGAACGCCGGCGCCACCTATCAACGAGCTATCCAGGCCTGCTTCAAGAGGCAACTCAACAAGCCTACGTGGATGTCGTGGTCGTCAAGACCAGAAACTCCAGTACCCTCATCGACGATCTTGAAGAGACTTTCGCATCCCTGCGTGAGTACCGCTGGAAGCTCAACCCGAACAAGTGCGTCTTCGGCGTACCTTCGGGCAAACTACTCGGCTTCATCATCAGCCAACGCGGCATCGAAGCCAACCCCGAGAAGATCTCCGCCATCACCAACGCATGAAAGCTCCCACGTGCATCAAAGACGTCCGAAGCCGACCGGTGCATGGCGGCCTTGAATGATTCATCTCGAAGCTTGGAGAACGGGGGCTCCCCTTCTTCAAACTACTCAAGCACCAAGAGAAGTTCGTGTGGACTCCGGAGGCGGACCAAGCCCTTGCTCGGCTCAAGGACTTCCCATCGAAGCCACCGGTCCTCGCGGCTCCTCGCAAAGGCGAGCGGCCTCGCTCTAGCTCGTTGCGACTACTCATGTGGTCGCATCGCCATCGGCCGTCGAGCGGCGAGGAAGACGACCACGCCTATCCGGGGCCGGCGCCCGGTCTACTTCGTCGGCGAGAGGTCCCGTCGAGTCCAAGGCTCGCTATCGGCCTATGCGAAGCTTCGTACGCGGTACTCATCACCTCGCGGAAGCTACGACACTACTTCCCGGGAGTACTCGATCTCCGTTGTCACCGACTACCCGCTCGGCGACATCCTCGCGGATCCAAGATGCTACTGGAAGGATCTCCAAGTGGGCAGTCGAACTCGGCGCCCTCACCATCGACTTCAAGCCACGTACAGCCATCAAGTCGCAGGCACTAGTCGACTTCATGGCGGAGTGGCGGGAGAATCAGCTACCTACTCCAACCGTGCGACCAGAGCATTGGGTGATGTACTTCGACGGCTCACTCAACCTCGAGGGCGTAGGTGCAGGGGTACTCCTGATCTCTCCAACGGGCGAACAACTCAAGTACGTCCTGCAGATCTTCTGGAAGGTCTCAAACAACGAAGCCGAGTACGAAGCTCTCCTACACGGGCTCCGCCTCGCGGCTTCACTGGGCATCAAGCGGCCGCTAGTCTACGGCGACTCCGCGGTGGCCATCAACTAAGTCAACAAGTCCCGGGACCGCAACAAGGAGAACATTGACGCCTATCGCCTAGAAGTTCGCAAGCTCGAGAACAAGTTCTACGGTCTCGACTTCCACCACATCGTCCGCGACAACAACGTTGCGGCGGACGTCTCGTCGAAGCTCGGTTCTACTCGCGCTCAAGTACCGGCGGGCGTATTCGTCCACGAGCTTCACGCGCCATCCATCCCGGAGCCGGCGCCACCGACCACTGTCCCAGCGCATCCGCCAGCTGGCCAGGAGGTCATGATGATCGACGCGGACTGGAGGCAACCCTTCATCGACTACCTCAGCGAGCAGAAGGTTCCCTCGGACAAAAACTTGGCTGAGCAGCTCATCCGCCGCACCAAGTCCTACGTCCTCGTCGGAGACAAGCTTTACAAGCGGGGCGCATCTTCTGGAGTACTCATGAAGTGCGTCCCCAGGCAAGAAGGCAAGGACATCTTGGAGGAGATCCACAAGGGCGTCCGGCAACCACGCGTCTTCTCGTACGCTGGTCAGCAAGGCCTTCCGGCGAGCTTTCTATTGGCCCACGGCCACGGGCGACACCGAAGAACTCGTCGAAGGTGCCAAGGATGTCAATACTTCGCCAAGCGAAGAACACGTCCCGGCCTACAAGCTAGTCACCATACCACCAACCCGGCCCTTTGCCTCGCTAGGGGGCTCGACATGATTGGGCCACCGCCAACCGCGCCGGTGGTTTCAACGTAGTATTGGTGGCCATCGACAAGTTCACCAAGTGGATCGAGGTCAAGCCTGGTCACATGCCCCAAGGCCGACAAAGTACTCGACTTCCGGATGAACTCGTGCATCGCTACGGACTACCCCACCGCATCATCACAGACCTGGGCTCCAACTTCAACAACCACCAGTTCTGGGAGTACTGCGAGAACAGCGGGATCGACGTCCGATATGTCTCAGTCGCCCATCCTCGGGCCAACGGACAAGTCGAGCGCGCCAACGGGATGGTGCTCGACGCTCTTAAGAAGCGGCTACACGACGCTGCTAACTCCAAAGGAGGCAAGTGGATCAAGGAACTACCCAATGCACTCTGGGGGCTACGTACTCAGCCTTCCAAGGCAACGGGGCAATCCCCTTACTTCCTGGTCTACGGCTCCGAAGCAATCCTCCCTGCTGATGTCATATGGAACTCACCAGCAGTGGAGCACTACGACGAAGGCGTCTCTGAAGACAGCAGACGAGTTGACATCGATGGACTCGAAGAAGCTCGCTGCGCTGCCCTCGTCCAATCAGCAAGGTAATTGGAGGGTATCCGACGCTACCACGGCCGCAACGTCAAGGAACGCTCCTTGAACGTTGGCGATCTCGTCCTCCGTCGTATTCAGAACACGGAAGGACTACACAAGCTCAGTTCCCCCTGGGAAGGCCCCTTCACTGTGGCAAAGGTGACCGGGCCGGGCTCCTACCGCCTCCAGACACTTGAAGGCGAAGACATCAACAACTCGTGGAACGTCGACCAGCTCTGTCGGTTCTACGCCTAAGTCTACACGACTACCCTGGGGCTCAAGTCTACACGACTACATCAAGACCCCTCCACTGTAAGCGGCCTCTGGGTCCTGGCTCCAGTCTCCGGACTACTCCTTTGCTGTAAGCGGCCTCCGGGTCCAGGCACCAGTCTCCGGACTACCCTTCTCCAGAATCCAGCCCATGCGTCTACCTACGGATCCTGGGCTGCGACGAGCGACAAAGGACTCTAGCAGCGGTCTACTGAGAGACCATGTACTTCTAGATCCAGCCTACACGGCTACTTACGGATCTCTTCGCCGTAAGCGGCTACTCGCCCTAGCACCACTTAGCCGTAGGCGGCCTCCGTGTCCCGGCGACTACTCGTAACTACGGCCACGGCCATCCAGGTGTACTTCTTCGGTAATAAAGTTTGATTGTTCATCAACTTCTTTCTTGTTGTTGACGGTGAAAATCCGTCAACCTAGCCATGAGTTTACCCGGTGTTGGCATGACTTTTGTATCTTATTCATTGGTACTAACCCCCGTGGTATAACAAGTTCACTTGTGCATGTCCGTTTTGGAGTTAAGTGTTTACGCGGGGTTTTAACGTTGAAAGCAAGACTTCCGGATAAGTTCATTAAGCACCTCATGACAAGACCTTGAAGCCCGATACAAGTCAAGCAATGAAGTGAACATGACTCCAAGAGCCCAAGGACCAAGCCCGAGAAGATGATAAACTCCGAGGACCGAACCAAAAAAGTGCTGAATCTTGCAAGACAAGGAGTTGAGTCCAATTCGGAGAGAAACCGACGTCAAGGGCCCACATGCAAAAGGGGAGAACATCTAGAAGACGCGGGAAGCAACACCGGCGAAGCAGCCACGAGATGGGCCGAATGGGCCCGGCCGGCCGGCCCGGGCCGGCCGGCCCAGCCCTTTTCGGGGCCCAATCGGCCTCCCCTTTGACCTAATTGCTTCTCAGGCTATAAATAGCCCCCCTGACCGAGAGCCACGCGAACCGAAGTCGTAATCCGCCGCCGAGGAGCAGAGAAGCTTGAGGGACACCATCTCGGAGATGAGGGTCGTGCTAGTTGTCTAGGGTCTCCCTAGCCGACGTGGGAACCTTGCATGGAAGACCACGTCGGAGCTCCGGAGCGAGGATCAAGATCGAGGTAGGATCCCGGTGGTGATCTTGTTCATGTAATCATTCATGGTGAAGTTTGTAAGTGAATCCGATTTCTAGAGATCAAGTGCCTTCTCGATGATTTTGTTTTCTTCTTGGTTTTGCTTCTTCTACGATCTAGTTTGCGGCTAGATTACTTAGGGTGCTCTTGTAGCCGCGGTGGCTAGAGGTGCATATCGGACCGGCCAAGTGATTTCAACTTGTTCTATCGAACTCGCCCTAGACTACCCGCATGAATAGGGATACGTTGTGACGAACGGGGGTTCCGAAAGGCGGGCGTTTTCGGAGTCGGATGGAAGGCCATGATTTAAAGATGCTTTTAATGAGATTCGCTTTTCTATCTTCGTCTATCTTGTTTGGAGCTACAACATAAGCATGATCTAGATTCTCTAGATTGGTTATCTCTTGCTTTCTCTTGCTACCTCTTTAGTAGATTAGATTAGATGTGTTTTCTTTATGAGTTAGTAGATTAGATGCAACTTGTCTTCATAAGATAGTTTACCTTGCTTTACTAGATTGAATCCTTGCGTTGCACATTGTTCCACGGATTCGATACCTTGGGTTCACCACTCGAGGGAAGAAGGGTCCCTTGACTACGACGGGAGACTTGTCCGCTTGCAAGTCATAAACGAACTTTGATACAACTATTAACCGTCAACAAGCCCCTTTTTCTGGCGCCGTTGCGGGGAACAAGCAATCAAGATCCAATCTAGTATCGCTTATCTTTCAGTTTTTCTTTTGCATCTCTTATGTTTGATCATCCTCAAAAAGAAAAAAAATCAATCTAATCTAGTTTTGATTAACCCTAATTTTCTTTTCTTTTTAGATTTTTGTTTTATTACTAACCCTAACCGGAGATGGTTGGCTACCTCTCCAAGAAACCAAAACTTTTTTTTTGTGGATGATCCAGGAAAACTTTACAGGCAAAGGTGACGTGCAACACATGCTAAAGGGTTGGAAACCCTATATTCAAAAGTCAAACTCGAAGGACCATCAAAATCTCCAAGGGAATCACCACATCCATGTCCAAAGGGAGATCAACCTCAACCGGAGCGCTACGCACCCCCGACATCGTTGATCTACCTATCATAAACCTTCAAGACGCCGGGAGGCCGTTCAAGGTCAAAGTCTCAACTATCCGCATGACGATTGCGAGAGCCGAATGCATACGAGCCGGATTCCTTGAGTGGCATATCGGTTTACTTAAGAAGAGGATGGAGAAGATGGAGATGGAGAAAGAAGCTCAACACCTAAAGGCCGCCGAAGCAAGATCCACATTCAAGGAGTGTGTGGAGTACGACCATGTCCAAGGTAACTCCGATTTAATGCAAGTTCGTCCATTCAAGATTTGGTTCCTCTTTGTGCACAATTCAAGGACTTGATGGACGAGCAAGCTAAGATCAACAAGGACACCGCCACTAAGTTTGAGGCTATGGAGAAAATATTGAAGAATTTAGATGGCAAGGTGACGGAGGTCGGAAGCTCTATACGTGAAGTGTTCATCGTGATGAAGATACTAGACGCAAGTGGGACAACTTGTCGGGCGCCCGATGGGTAACAAAGAAGAATTTCGGAGACAACTCCAAGGTCCCAAGACGGCGAAGGCTACTCAAGCTCATTCGGGAGAGATGAAGGATCACACTAGAGACCATGAAGATCACGACCGAAGGACCGGAGTTCGAGATGCCGAGCCACAAGGAAGTTGTTGCATCCGTCAAGACCAAAGGACAAAGCCGACTGTGAAGACCAAAAAAAAAATTTGACTAAGCCAAAGTGGGTACCCAAGATTGCAACGCCCGAAAAGAGCGTTGATCCGGAGTAATCAAGTGAAGAAGTCTAGCCATGGACTATAAACGAAGCGCTAGGCGGGGAGGCAACCCGTTTCGTCGAGTCAAGAATAAGCTACGGGAGGACAACCCGATTCCGGGTTTTTCAAGTCTTTTTAAATATAATTCAGTTTTGAATTTTACTACGCAAAACCTTAGACTTAGAATGGTTGAACAATATTAGAGACATAATTCTTGGTTGAATATTTTGCTTGATCATAAACCCTTTACATGAACCATCCTATGTGTTTGTTTGCTTCTTTTCGAGAAACCACAACCAAAACCAAAAAAATTCAGAACCAAACTCAAACTTTCATCCTCTTTAAGATGTTGTGGTTGACTTGTTTTTCATGCTAAAAACACACGAGTAGAGCCACGACTTGTATCTAGATGTTATTTAAATTTCAGCACGTGGTAGGACTCGCGTGGACCTAGAAACTTGATTTTGGTTGGTATAAAAATCCATATCCTTGCTTTCTCTAAGATTAGAATTTTCTAAGCCTCACTTAATTTTATTTCATTCAAAATCTCTCTCATGTAATCAAAATTAGGACCTGAACCTATGCCCCCATGATCAAGCCGGAAAAGCTTGCTCTCAACTAATGAAGGCAAACAATACGGTGAGACCGATATCAACGTAGTCGGAAAATATTTTCGACTCACATTTGTTTTTAATGGTTTAAAAACTTCTCTAAATTTATGCTTGAGCTCTTGCATGGCTCTGAAAAATATTTTTAAATTTCGAAATTAGAGGAGTGCTTAGCCTTAAACACACTTAAAGGGAGACAATCTAGTTAACCTAACCATGCATGCACCATGATACATCACGGGATGCCCCTCCAACATATTTAAACCACATGCAAAGTACAAGCATGGGGGGTAGCCAAGGCTTTGTTTTGTAGGAATATCATGGATGCATGTGAGGCAAGGGAGTATGGAAGTGAATCAAGCGAAAACATCAAGTGGAAGGAGCAATAATGCAAGCGAAGGAGTGGACGGGAACGTTTGGAAGGTGTACGCGGTCACGAAGCAACAAGCATGAATGCACTAGAGAAGAACCGAGCCAAGAGGAGGAGAGAGGTAAGTCTTTCATCCCACTCTTTGTTCGTGTGCTCTAGTTTGTAGGCCGGAACCACCTTAGACTTAGCCATCCACCGCGTTTGTTTCGTGCAACAAATCACATCCTTAATCCACTCAAAGTCCAGACTCCAAAATAATATTTGTGTACCTTGTTACCGGGTGAAAACCCCGAATATATATTTGTGAGAGAGAGTGCTGCAATCAAGGAAGAAAACTACAAGCCTTTTCACCGAAGAAAAAGGGATCATCGTCGTCTAAGCCATCAACCCCTTCGAGGAGGCACTCGGTTTCCGAGTTTGCTCGAGTATGGAGGAGGACACGGCACCGCCGAGGAGGAACCACACTCTTCTCCTCGGTGGCATGAGGGCCACACGAAACTCGTTTATTAGGTTTACCAAACTTCAATAACATATGGAGGAGCCGCCCGTCCAACCTCACCACTTGACACGATCATCCGCTCCACCTCCATGTGCTCCGTGGCATTCCAATGGGTTTATCATCACGACGTAGGAGGAGGAGAAGAAGATCACTCGCCTTGGGTAGAGGCTTGTAGCGAACGCCGACATCGACGACCAAGCTCTCCACATATTGGGTTTCACACGGGACACGGTGCAATTATCTAACGGAGTGTCGGCAAACACCCACAAGGAATTCGCCTAGGAAATTTTCATGACCATGGCGCATACCCTTGATGAAGGAGTGCCGAGTCTCTCATTCCGTTTGGAGGGAGCCCACAAGTGGAGAAGAAGGAAGACACGGTCGGAAGGGTAACCTTGATCAATGATGCTATTTCTAGCACCTTGATGGGGTAATCTCCTTTCATCCATGGGTTGCAATCGATCTTGAGATGTAATCACACTTTGTTGGATTATCTATCTATCATCTTGTGTTGAAAATACTTTAATGTTTAAGGTTAGCTACCATGCCGTAAAGGAAGTAAGGGCTCTAATGCTTCCTTGGATCCATTCAACACATCGTGTCCATCATAGGTCTAGTCATGAGTACCTTCGCGTGAGTACGAGAGGAGGGAAAGGGCGAAATCGTGGTCACAACCCCCGATAGATTAGATTGGTTTTCTTGTTCAAAACGATTGCATGTTCTAGTATCGTAGAACCATGGGCGAGTGTCTCCTGTTTTCAAAAGGGAGCTCCAGAACAAGTGGATGTGCATGAAGGCACATGGGAAGGTTTTTGGAGTATGATCACGGGAGGAGACCATCAACGAAGAAATACTATCTGGAACCCCATCATCCAAGTGTGTCACTTTTGTGCAAGTGGATTTTTGGGAGAACAAGAGAGATAAAGATAACCAACACGGAGTTGAATTGCCTTTACTCGGCTTTGATTGCCAAGTGGCCAATAGACCCCACTCACCTATGATCAACCTAAGTGGTGTTGTTAAGCAACATCGAGTTCGGAAGATATTGGTTCGGGGTGTTACCTCTCTATGTTGGCTATCTCTTTAAAACCGGGTATTACAAGGAACCCAAATCATCTCCTACACGGGACTTCCCTAGGAAAATATGAAGAAAGGAAAATATAAGAGTGAAGATGAGAGAGGAGGCTTCCAAGTGGCCTAGGTGAATTTGCCCCTTCCGGATTGAAGATTAAGACTTTTCTTGAGGGGAAGAAGATCGGTTAGAGGAAGGACTTCTTGTGCGGCGAAGAGAAAAAAATATAAAAGAGAAGGATTAGAAGAAGGTTTTTCCACGACCCAAGAAGGAGGTGCACAACAAAATTATGTCCCACCATTGGGAGGAACCCCGGCGCCGCCGAGTTACTACGGTGGTGTACCAATGCAAGCATGGGGGAGTGGTGCGAGCCATACCCCCACCATTTTTGCGGTTCCCAACGTAGCCTTTGCGGAGCCATTTGCACACCTTCCTCAACCACAACAAAATGTGGCCACCATTGGAGGATACGCTGCAAGGAACGTGCAAATTATTGCAGCCATCCTAACCAATGCAAACCAAATGGGTGAAGGAAATGCAAACGTCGCTTATATGCTTGGACACCTTCACCTAGCACCGTCGGACAATTCATAGGAGGAGTGGTGCATTCCTATTACAAGTAAGGGTACAACAACCAAGACTATCAATATCAACCACCGGCGGAAGATTAGAGAGAGGAGGAGCTTTAGCTATCTTTCCTTTACCCCTTTTCTTTAATTTTCAGCTTGTTTGCACCTATGTATGCGTAGTATTTTCAGTTTTACTTTAATTTTTAGTGTTAGTTTAATTTTTCAGCGTGTGTCTTAGTTTTTATTTTCATCATGAATAATGTCACCGCCAAGTTTTTACCTTTGGTAAAGTTACAAAGTTTGTGCCATGATGATATATGATTATAATTGCCGCTTTGTTTATCTTTGTAATTGATTTATGCATGTTTGAACTAGTGCTCTTTAGCGAAGGTTATGATAAAAATAAAGACCCATAGTGTTTTATCTCGCTCTCAAGTTATGAATAGATTAAAGATGTCTTTTATGCTCAAAAATATTGCTAACCTTGTCACAAATATCACTTGTGTGTTGCTCAACCTATCCAAAGCCTAATATATATTTGAGTGCATAAACCTTAGTGTACAAGATTTATTTTTGAGTGAGTTATTGCAGGCCATGATTTCTCTGGCCCGAGACTAAGAAGGCTGGTCATTCCGTTTTTGCGTATCTATCTTTTTGCTAGCCTTTTATCCGTGCATTGTGTATCCCCACATCGGAGATCTCACAAACCTCACGGGATATTCACCCTTAAAACCAAATATCATCTTTTGTGATTACCTCCTTGACCACAACCTATCGTTGAGAATGGATCATCAATTCAAGGAAGATCGCAAGACGGTGCCGACATTGAAGATTTCAAGTATCTCTCCAAAGAAAAATATTTCCGGTACCTACCTTATTTATCGTCTCTTTGCTCGAGGACGAGCAACGTCTAAACATGGGGGGTAGGTACGGTGCGGTTTTAGAGTTCAAAGGGGAGTATTTTAAAAAAAATTAAATGATGAATGAAAAAAATCCGGCGACGATCGTGACTTCCAAGGACTCACAAGAAGAAAGAAAAATATATATATATATATAATGAATGAAAGAAAGAAAGAAAAGAATAAAAAATATGAGAAAGAGAAAAACATATATGTGTAAAGTGAACTTCCCGGTTCTCTAAGAGTGCATTCAAGGCTTCAATAAAAGATCCATTCTCATTTTCCAACCATGTGCAATCCGATAACGAGGACTTCCTTTGTGCCTCGGGATCACTCTTTGCCATTTGCACATGTCCACTCATCTAAAAGTGTGTGTATTTTTCTCTTTCCCCTCCTTGATTTAACATTATTTTCCAATGACCTTTTTGACGAGTCTCGGTAAGACCATGAGAAGCTTGTCTTGTTTTGACAACACCTCATTTATAAAATCTTGTTAGGACTAAACTTTTCCAAAGCTCCATATAAAGCCTACCACACATATATGTTATGAGAGGGAAAGGAGTAGAATATATAGGCTTGAGAGACAAGTGAGATGAGAGTTCATGAGCAACATGCAAGGTGATTTAAATTTGTGAACTTGGTTTAGCTCTTTTCTTTATCTCGTTCTTTATTTCAAAAATTCTGAGATCTATTTAAACTTTGTGAGCATGTTAATACTTGTGGGATAAGCTTAATAAGAATCTACCCTCCGTAGAGATGAAGGCTAGTACATTATGGAACTTTAACGAATTAAACTTTTGAGAGCATTATGTTTTTTTCATGTATGATCAAGTGCAAGGTTTAAACATTGATGGGCAACGATGATATCCATCGAAGGCTTACTCGAGGACGAGCAAGGTTTAAGCATGGGGGAGATGTTGACGGTGAAAATCCGTCAACCTAGCCATGAGTTTACCTTCGGTGTTGGCATGACTTTTGTATCTTATTCATTGGTACTAACCCCCGTGGTATAACAAGTTCACTTGTGCATGTCCGTTTTGGAGTTAAGTGTTTACGCGGGGGTTTTAACGTTGAAAGCAAGACTTCCGGATAAGTTCATTAAGCACCTCATGACAAGACCTTGAAGCCCGATACAAGTCAAGCAATGAAGTGAACATGACTCCAAGAGCCCAAGGACCAAGCCCGAGAAGATGATAAACTCCGAGTACCGAACCGAGAAAAGTGCCGAATCTTGCAAGACAAGGAGTTGAGTCCAATTCGGAGAGAAACCGACGTCAAGGGCCCACATGCAAAAGGGGAGAACATCTAGAAGATGCGGGAAGCAACACGGCGAAGCGAGGCCACGAGATGGGCCGAATTGGGCCCAGGCGGCCGGCCCGGCCCTTTTCGGGGCCCAATCGGCCTCCCCTTTGACCTAATTGCTTCTCGGGCTATAAATAGCCCCCCGACCGAGAGCCACGCGAACCGAAGTCGTAATCCGCCGCCGAGGAGCAGAGAAGCTTGAGGGACACCATCTCGGAGATGAGGGTCGTGCTAGTTGTCTAGGGTCTCCCTAGCCGACGTGGGAACCTTGCATGGAAGACCACGTCGGAGCTCTGGAGCGAGGATCAAGATCGAGGTAGGATCCCGGTGGTGATCTTGTTCATGTAATCATTCATGGTGAAGTTTGTAAGTGAATCCGATTTCTAGCGATCAAGTGCCTTCTCGATGATTTTGTTTTCTTCTTGGTTTTGCTTCTTCTACGATCTAGTTTGCGGCTAGATTACTTAGGGTGCTCTTGTAGCCGCGGTGGCTAGAGGTGCATACCGGACCGGCCAAGTGATTTCAACTTGTTCTATCGAACTCACCCTAGACTACCCGCATGAATAGGGATACGTTGTGACGAACGGGGGTTCCGAAAGGCGGGCGTTTTCGGAGTCGGATGGAAGGCCACGATTTAAAGATGCTTTTAATGAGATTCGCTTTTCTATCTTCGTCTATCTTGTTTGGAGCTACAACATAAGCATGATCTAGATTCTTTAGATTGGTTATCTCTTGCTTTCTCTTGCTACCTCTTTAGTAGATTAGATTAGATGTGTTTTCTTTATGAGTTAGTAGATTAGATGCAACTTGTCTTCATAAGATAGTTTACCTTGCTTTACTAGATTGAATCCTTGCGTTGCACATTGTTCCACGGATTCGATACCTTGGGTTCACCACTCGAGGGAAGAAGGGTCCCTTGACTACGACGGGAGACTTGTCCGCTTGCAAGTCATAAACGAACTTTGATACAACTATTAACCGTCAACTCGCGCGGGACCCCTCCACGACGTCCTGCACAGGCAATACACATCAAATGGGTACTCAACGCTACAGGATTGACTACTCAAGAGTTACGGCTACTCACCTTCATCCACTGCTCGGCTTGGCGGACTGCCTCCAGATGTCGAGCCACCGTTGCCGGGTCGACCAAGTCGTCCACCAGCAACTCTACCCTGCCATGACTACTTGTGGCGGCTTCGGTCATTGGTGCAGATCGAATGGGCTCCGCGTCTTGGATCTCCGGGGAGCGAACGACCACATCCAGAGCGGGTTCTGGCTGTGTGGTGGTCTCCTCTCCCTCGGTCGTCGCGGCGGCTTCTCCGGCGGCCACCTCCATCAGCTCGGGGTCTCCTCCAGCAGCCTCCTGCACTTCTGGTGTCAAATTCTCCATGGGCACCACCGCTGGGATGTCGCTCCCTTTGGCCTCAGCGCCTGTCAACGAAAAGACAAGTGCATCAGCGTCATCTGACGACTACGACTACTCTTTGGGGGGTACTACAACCTCAGCAGAGTACTCACCTTCGACCACGCTGGCTTCGGGAAACGTAGCCTCAGCAGCCGGCGCTTCGGGCTCCGCCTGAGGGGCGGGAGCGGACTCGGCGGGTGGCGCGGCTTCTTCTTCCGCCACCGCTGTAGAGGGTTCATCCCCCTCCCAGGACAGATCTGTTGATTTCCTGCAGAATACACAAGTTGATTGTCAATAAAGTTTGACTACTACATCAACTACTACTCGGGGGGGTCCAACACTTACAAGCTTGACCGGACTACCGTCACGGTCGGGGCGCTGAGGATGCTGGCGATGTCCACCAGTCCAGCCTCGGTGGGCGCCTCCTCTTGCGCCTCCTCTTCTGCAGTGACAACCGCGGGTGCAGTACTCTCTTGCGCCTCTGCGGCCACCACTTCTTCTGCAGCAGCAGCAGCAGGCTCCGTGCTCTCTTGATGAGTAGGGGGCTGGCGCTCCATCTGCGCCAGAAGCTCTTCGACAGTGGGGGTTGGGCTACGACTCCCAGCGGCCTCCCCCACCGTGTCCCACTCGCCCTCGTCGCCCTGCTCAACGGGCTCCGTAGGCGGCAACTCCTGCAAGCAAGGAACATTCTTCATCAACAAGAGAACTCGAGACACGAGTACTCGACTACACTACTCAAGATGGCTTACCTCTGGGGAAGTGGTCTCAGTGACCTTCAACTTCTTCGACACGCGCTTGCGGGACGCGTTGCGCGGCTTCCGCGGCGGCGCGGCCAGGCTAGCCTCTAGGCTAGTCGGTGGATCCTGCACGAGGGGAACGTGAGGCAAGCCAGGACGGCTGAACCTCGACCGCAGCTGGAAGCGGTCCTGCAGCGTCTTCTCGTTGTCGTCCTCGTCGGACGTGTCCTCCACGACAATGGTGTCGTCTCCTTCGCCGACCTCCCGCCGCTCCTTGGCCTTGGTTTTCCCCTCCTCCGGGATCTCGACTTCCTGAGGGGGTGGCGGCGGCTCGGAGACAAACTTCTTCAAGTCGTCCTGCAAGACACAACTCATCAGCGCAACTACTCACACGGAATGGGTACTCGACACGGGGGTACGACTACTTACCTCCTTCGGCGGGCACGCGGCGGAGTACTCCGGGCGGGGCACGCCGTGTACGGTGGCATGTCCTTGAAGATCCGCGCCAGCCTGTCGACAATGTCGTCGTCGTCGACTTTGTCTCCAGGCATCCTCGACGTGTCGTCGTCGCCGGTGTACTCGAATCCAAGGGTGTCGCGAGCCATCAGTGGCTGCACCCTCGCGCTTCATGAAGCTGAAGGCCACGTGCTCGACCCTCAGCCCGGCTTCCCTCAGCGCCTTGATCCGCTCCAACAACTCGAGGAGCTGGATCCCCTCCTGCATCGTGGGCTCCGTGTTCCACCACGGACGGTGCTTGGGCTGCTTCCCGCTCGGCTTCGGCAACCCTGGGTGGTGGTTCGTGATGTAGAACCACTTCGCATTCCAGTCTTGGTTGGAGTCGATGAGCTTGTACGAGAGGTACTGCTCGACAGCGTCCTCCCGCATCTGGATTCCCGCTCCTCCGACTACCCGCGGGTTCTTTGGCGCTCGGTTGCGGCTTCACCCGGAAGAACTTCCGGAACAGGATCCAATGGGGCTTGATCCCCAGAAACGCTTCACAGAAGTGGACAAAGACGGCGGTGTGGAAAATACCGTTGGGGTTGAGGTTGAGGTACTCGATGTCGTAGTACCCCATGAGTCCCTTGAAGAAGTTGCTCGCTGGGAGCGCAAGCCCGCACTCCGCGAAGCGCGCGAACATCGGGATCTCGTCTTCGCTTTTCTCCATCGGGTACGGATCCCCGGCGGCGGCCCTCCACATGTCCACCTCCTTCTCCCGGATGAATCCGCTGTTGAGGAGGGCCAGCAAGTCTTCGGTCTTCACCTTTGACTTCTTCCACCCGCGGTTCGGATCTGGCCGCGGTGGAGACATCGGCGGTGCGCCCCCTCGCGGCGGTCCGGCGGCTTCGTCGCGGCTCCTCTTCTTCCCGTCGGTGGTCTTCGTGGTCTTGGACGGCGACTCACGATGGCAACGGGTACATACCCGATGGGTAGTGCTCACCCGTGCCCGTGCCCGTTAGGACTAAATTTTACCCGTCGGGTTACCCGCGAATGCACACGGGTAGGAAAATAATTCCATACCGTGCCCGTCGGGTAAATTCTACCCGACGGGTAACCCGTACCCGACAACATACCCAAGAATTACATAAATAATCGGACTTCGTCACACAAAAATAATAAATAATTCCAACTTTTTAGTAAGTTACAAATTATAAATATTGATATAACCATATCATTGCAACAAGCTAATAGAGTAACACACATTAGCACCAATATATAGGCCAAATTCATGCACCATATGAGCTAAAATGACTTAGGGTGGCTATTATTTATGCGGGTTTTTCTTACCGCGGGTAGACGGGTATGGGTAGTCTACACCCACACTCGTACCCGCATACCCGATGGGTATGAGATTTTGCCCAATAACGTACCCGCGGGTACGAAGTTCCTTCCGTACCCACCTCCTTGTCGGGTAAAACCCGTCGGGTACTCGGGTTTCGGGTACCCATTGCCATCTCTAACGGCGACGGCTTCATCCTCCAAGTGCACGGCGTCTTCACGCGCATTCGCTCGGGGGCTACTCCAGTGGCTCTGGACGGCGGCACACTCAGATCTACAGCGGCGGCGGCGTGCACTGGCGGCGATTCTGGCCAAGATCTATTTGAAATGGCTACAGCTGCGTAGGGTGAAAAACCCTAAGGGATTTGTCTTCTATTTATAAGTCAACACGGCCCTCCAACGGCCGGATGGATAAGTTTGCGCTCGGCTGACTCAGCGGCCGCGCGTGACTCTTCAACTTCTACTAGTCGACGCGCCTCACCTCGGGGGCTCGGCTACTTCTACTCGACTACCTGGGAAGCGACAAGACTCATGAGCGTCTCAGGACACATTCTACAAGATGACCCTTCAATTCGAGAGTAAGTACTCGACTCAAGGCTAAAGGGCTCCGTGCCACGTGTCGTTCGGTTTTTTCTCCGGATTTTTCGGGATATTCTTGCCAAAACTTCAGATGGACCCTCAGCCAGAGCCTACGACTCAACCTAAGGCTCGAGGGCTACTCCATATGGAGTGCGATTTTGCAATCACACTTCCATATCAGCTTCGGCTTCAAGACAACACGGGCATTGTTGAAGACCTTCGAGGGCAGCACTCGAGGACGCTTGTGACTACTCGAGAAGACTTCGGGGATTGCTCAAATATCGACGGAGTACATTCCGGCCCTCGGGATGCTTCGACTACTCTTGAGGACTTTTGACTTGTAGTACTCGGGGACGCTTGAGGACTACTCGTTAAGGCCGTCAAGACTACTTGAAGCTATCCTTCTCGACTACAAAGTACTCGAGGGCTTGTCGTATGGACCTCCCCGGACCCACTACCTCGATGGGTACCGGGACCGACTACTTGGTGGGCCCCGGGACTACCCGACTTGCGCCGCACGGTACACGATGGCGTGAAGCACAAGGACTACGGAGGAGAAGTACTCGGTTAGGAAGCTGTACATGTCCCGCACTGTATGGAAGACTCCTAGACGTACTCGACTAGTACTCTCTCCCTACTCCGACTTGTAACCACCGCCTCCCGACTATATAAGGCGAGGCAGGGGACCCCTCTCTCATCATCTCATCCCACGGCGTACAATTGCATCATCTTGTAATCGTACCCAATCAATCCAGAGCTACGCAGCATACGGGACGTAGGGTATTACGCACCTCGCGGCCGAACCTCGTCTAAATTGTGTGCCACGTGTCTCTTCCTTCGAGTTACCGATCTCGGCGAGGCCACATTCATCTACTTCGGATACTCCCCTTAGTAGGTTGCCGGTCTAAAACACCGACAATAATCATCTTTGAAACTTCCAGGTACCACAACACACAAACCATGAGCAATTTGGGTGATTTTGACGGGGTGATTCAAATGATCTGCAACCATGATCCCGATTTGACTTCACATGTACATCATTTCCTGGGTGATTTTGCATCATGCTCTACTGCCCCCACCACCTGTACTCCTGTTAGTGAAATATCTACAAAACAACTGTTGTAATTGAATTACTAAAAACACAAATTGGTTCAGTGATAGGATCATGCTGCAAAAAAAAGAGTGTAGAATGGCAAGATAACAAAACTACTATGCCTAATCTTGTTGTACTGTTGTCTATTAAATTCAATTAGGTTGCATGTCCTTTTTTGTAAAAGCAAGAGGTTTTGGGGAGCAGACGTTATGAATTTGAACAAGCTACCACCAGAATTTGATTTTGATTTCCTCGATGTTGAAGCTGCATATCCTTCTTTCTGTACTCAAGCACCTATATATCAGTTACAATTTTGGAGGAAATGTCATATGTGCAGGTTAAAGCTGGCCAGGTTAACAATACTTATGGCAGAACCCTACTTACTGCTGCAGATGTGCAAAACCTGGAGCAGAGTAGCCCAGAACCTGGTGATGGCCTGGTTAACAATGCATATGAACGAAATATTGTATTGATTCATCCGGCCCCTAGCTTATTGCCTACTGTGTTAAAACACAGACTACAGTATTATTAATGAATCGATGATGCATGCATTCATTAAGCTGGTGCTGCTACATTGTCCACCACCAAATGCATGAGTAGCGATGAAATCCCATTCTGATATGCAGCAGTATATGTATGGGTCAAGTTGTTTTTTGCGATCAGCTAAATTGGCGCCTAAATGGTGCTAATTTGGGTACTCAATAATGCTAAGTTGTAGTGTCAATTTGAGATCATCTAGAAAGTCGAAAAAAAGGCATCTGCATACTACTTGTGTTCAGCTAAATAAAAGTGGTAGATGCATGCAAACCTCTACTCTATCAGTAAACGCCAAAAAGCATTCTACCTCGACATGCAATAAAATTAATAAATCTATGTAGTATATGTATGGATTAAGTTGTTTTTTGCGATCAGCTAAATTGGCGCCTACATGGTGCTCATTTAGGTACTCAATGATGCTAAGTTGTAGTGCTAATTTGATATAAGTCTAGAAAGTCCAAAAAAAAGCCATGTTCGCACTACTGGTGTTCAGCTAAATAAAAGTGGTAGATGGATCCAAACCTCTACTCTATCAACAAACGCCCCAAAAAAATTTTACCTAGACATGTAGTAAAATTAATAAATCTATGTAGTATAAGTATGAATTAAGTTGTTTTCTGTGATAAGCTAAACTGGCGCCTAAATGGTGCTAATTTGGGTACTTAATAATGCTAAGTTGTACAACTAATTCGAGACCAGTCTGGAAAGTTAAAAAAAAAGCTATGTTCATGCCGCTTGTGTTCAGCTAAATTAAATATAGTAAATGCATCCAAACCTTTATCAACAAATGCTATCAAAAAAATTTTGTGTAGACATACAACAAAATTAATAGATCTATGTATTGTAAGTATGGATTAAGTTGTTTTTCACGATCAACTAAACTGACGCCTAAATGATGCTAATTTGGGTACTAAAAATGCTAAGTTGTAGTGCTAATTCGAGAGCCAGTCTGGAAAGTTGAAAAAAAAAGACATGCTCATATTGCTTGTGTTCAGCTAAATTAAATGTGATAGATGCATCCAAACCTCTACTCTATCAACAAATGTCAAAAAAAAACTCTGCCTAGACATGCAACAAAATTAATAGATATATGTAGTATATGTATGGATTAAGTTGTTTTTTACGATCAGATAAACTTGCGCCTAAATGGTGCTAATTTGGGTACTCAATAATGCTAAGTTTTAGTGTTAATTTGACAGCCAATCTGGAAAGTAAAAAAAATACTTGTTCATACTGCTTGTGTTCAACTAAAAGGCAAAACCCACATATTACACTACTGTGTTAACATGCGTACAAAATAACATCTGGGGTCTGTCTATACAGAAATTATTCGATCATGTGTATTTAAACATCAGTCCAAGATGTACTGAGCTAGTGCTGAAAAGGCTCTAGTTGAATTAGCATGAAGTGAGCTATTATTGAGGAGAGTAGGAAAAAAAGGCGTACCACATTTGTTTCTGATCGTCGACCTGGACGCCTGGTTCCTACTTCCGTCTAGGCATTGTTTGAGTTTATGATCGGTGACCCCCCTCACTACCCTTGCACCTTGTCATTGTTTCTGGTGTAGAATATAATTCCCCCTTTCTGACAGAAAAGGGTAAAATGTTCAGACGATTGCACAAAAGTGGTAAGAAATGGATCTCCATGATGTGAAAACAAGTAAGTACCTCAATGTGCTCCGCTGCTGCTCCATCTCCAATTTTGAACTTCGCTACCAAGTCCAAGAAATATCCCTAAAAAAATGTGATGCCAATGTGCACCATTAATTATCTTTTTTTTTTGAAATAGGCTAGCTGCATTGTGTATATAGCGAAAAAGGAAGATAATCTTGCCCCTGAGGAATTCAGGGTGGCAACGCAGGGGTGATGATGGGTATTCAGGGTGAGCAGCTTCTGACAAAAATATAAGAATATTTTGGCAGTCAAGACACATTCCAGCAAAATTAAGCTTTCTGCATACATCACAACTCCACAGGACCCTAAAGTTGACCGCAGACAAAGTTGAATTCGAAATAAAAACATCAGTCAAATCGTCCACATATTCCCAGTGGTGACAATTTGAATGCGACGATGAGTCGAGATGATTTTTCTCACCTCACCTGGTGTGCACCGCATATTCCACCACTGGAGGAATCTCTCCATTGGAAAAACACAAATCAATTACCGGTTCGCTCGATTTGGGAGGATACGAGGCAAAAGGACTATGGTAAACACAAACCACTCACCTAAACTGATCTGTGCTTCCCACTTCCAAAATTCGCAAGCGGCGAGCGAGCAAATGGTGGCCGGTGGCGAAATTGCTAGGGGAGCGAGAATATGCAGGCGCAATCGCTGGAAATCGTGAGACAAGAGAGGAAAGAGAAACTAACCTTAGAGAGAGATAGGAAGAGAATAGGTCTTGTTTAGATTCCTCCACTGCTGCCGCCCCCACCACTTCTGTCGGGTCAACGACGAACAGGTTCTTCCAGCCCTGCTGCGCCGAGGGGCCGTCGCGCGGGCCTCCACGGGGGGCGCCGCCACAGACCCTCATCGCTCGTCGGGGGCTGCCGCCACACGCGCCATGGAGCTCGCCTCGCGGGCCTTCGCGGGTGGCGCCAATGCATGCCCTCGCTGGTGCTCGCCGCCGCGCGCACCATGAAGACCGCGGCGCAGGGGAAGAGAGCTTACGGGAGGGAGGAAGAAGAAAATGGATACGGATGGGGGAATGGATGGTTGCTGATGACCACGTGCGTGGGGGAGCAGGACTTCTGCGAGCTGGACCGTAGAATGCTAGACGGTGGATTAGGAGGCTGTCGGGAGTAACAAAAAGACAGACGGTTGTCTTGAAGTCTTTACCATATTTATATCCTGGACGAACTCGGCAACTCGCGGCTTCATTGCCTATCCGACATTTGCAGGCTTCCTGACACCGGCCATCATCTGGAGCACGCCGCACGCGCTGTAGCTAGCAACACGTTTTGCAACTTAAAAAAAGTTGGCAACGAGCCAAAACCACGATGTGTTATGCTAAACTACGTCGTCCAAATCTTAGAACAGGTTTTAATTAACACCCATCCTGCAAAATCGTTATTCCAAAAACTTTATAATCAATCATCGTGGCGTGGGAATGGCTAGGAAGGTTAAGTTTCATATAAATCAAGGAGGATAAAAAATGTTAAGCGGGTCATTACAGGTACGTAGTTGTCGTGACAGGCTGACTGCAAAAAATGACGACTTACCAATTCGACAACACGGTTTTTCAAAACAAAATCCACAACACAAAACGCTGCATGAGCACGAGGAGTTGGGGACCATTTTGTTTTGTTTTTGCATGCGGAGGAACCACCCAAGCCGCATGACACAATATGCAATGTCAGCATGCCACCCAAAGTTTACTAAGAGCAACTCCAGCAAGAACCTCCAAAATGAGGCCTCTATAACTCATTTGCAGGCTTAACTGTGAAAAATAGAGATTCAAAATTAGCATCTAACTCGAATGGAAAAATTAATCCAGACCTCTATTTTTCCCGTGGACCCTGCTGTCAGAGAGAGAGGGGAACACACGAGACACACGCAGCCGGACCCCTCCCCATCAGTCCCCACGAACCAGAACAGAGGAAGGGAGGGGCGGCTTGACCGGCGGCGGGCGGTGGCCCTCCCGGACATGGTGATGGCTGATACTGAGAGGAAAAGAGAGAGGATGTCGAAGGGAACCCATCCCTCTCCTCACCGCTGGTGGAGACGATGCACAGGAGCAGATCGACAGGCGGCGGCGACCCTGGTGGCGGCGCTGGGGAGTTCGGGGCTCCGTGGCGTGAACGCCTGCGGTGTCGTGGCATGGGCGGCGGCGCGTGAAGTAGCTCGGGCAGAGACAGAGCACACGAGCAGCGGGCTCGAGTGGCACTCGACTGCGGCGGCGGAGGCGGCGGGCGGCGGGATCTACGAGTTCGCGGCCGTCGAGCAGAGCAAGAAGCATGGGAGGAAGCATGCATCTTCTCGTCCGTGACCGTCGAGCCAAGCAAGAAGCATGGGAGGTAGCCTGCATCTTCTCGTACGATGTCATCTGCGCTCGCACCGACGACGAGCACGACTACTTCGGCGCGGCGCGGCTCAGGGATCACGACGCGCCTCGAGGTCCTGCACTGGGAGCGGCAGATCCGCGCGTCCGCTGCACTGAGGAGGCTGCTGGGGTCCGCGGCTGGGGCGGGGATGTCGCGGTCACCGGGGACGGTGTTGCTGAAGAGCACGCGCGTGGATCTCGCTGTAGTTGCTCTCAGGCTCAGGTATGGCTCCATCCAGTAGCAGCAGCCATTGCTTTCCTTGGGATCTTGGCCCCCTTCATCTGTGTCGACGGGTTGGGTGCAGTGGCAAGCGCAGAGCTCCCTCAGGTCTGGCCGCGAGTCAATCAATTCTCCAGTCTCCACGTCCTTGAACGTCCAAAGGTTAGCTTCTCTCTCTGATTCTCTCTTGATGCATGTGAATGTGATGTTCCGGCAAAAATTAAACGCCCTGTTCGCTTGGCTTTATCGCCCACCAAACAACAAGATTTTCTCTCGTAACAAACCAAACGACCAAAAGAACCGGGCCGTAATGAACCAAAAGAAGATTTTCTCTCTCGAACAAACCAAGACTGCCCATCGCCCACCAACCAACCGAACAGGTGAAAGATCGATCCGAGCTTTCGCGGGCTCGTGGGCTGGCTGCAGGCTGGTCGGGAAAGTCGCTCTGATCACCGGCACCGCCAGCGGGATTGGCAAGGCGACGGCGGCAGAGTTCATCATGAACGGCGCGCGTGTCGTCCTCGTTAACATCTAGGACGACGCCGGCCGCGCCATCACCGGTGACCTCGCCCCGTGCGCGTCCTACACGCACTGCGACTTCACGTACAGGGCGCAGGTCGCGGCGGCCGTGGACCTTGCCCGGGGCGGCGGGCAGACGGACCAGAGCACCGTGCCGTGGGATGCGGGAGAGAGGAAAAGTAGGGGAAAATAGAAAAAATGGTGAGACCCACATTTGGAGGGGAGAATGGAGGACCTCTGGGAATGGAGGTTGAGAGGGGGAATTTGAAGAAGTATGGAAAATGTAGGTTCATATAGAGATCCTGTTGGAGTTGTTTTTTTTCATCAAGCCTTCAAATTTTAGAGTAAAGGCCCATATGGAGGCCTTTGCTGAAGTTGCTCTAACATCATGGAGTGTGTCGTTAACTTCGGTCTGCTTGGCATGCACGCCCAGATGAGTTTGGTTGGTGATCCGACAGCCGCATGTGCAGGGGTAGCAGCCACCCATGGGTGGTTAGCTATCACCCGTAGTAGGAGGTTATTTTCGAGAGAGAGAGACGCTTACCCTTTTCATTGGCGTGCACATGGTCCATGCGCATCCTTTGTTCATTTAGAGAATTTATCAATGTATATGTCGGTGCTAACAGTACGTTTCCTTGTTGTGTTGAAAAGGTATCATGGCACACATGCGGCAGGAACAAATGCGATGACAGTGCCGAGAAAGCCACCGTGTCATGGGAGCCAGCCAAGTTCAAACACAACAACTTGAGCATCCTACAAATTGAAGGATTTGCCGTGGAAAAGAAGGTGACGCAATACATAAGACTAGCAATGAAGTGTGCAGTTTCTTCGAAGAGAATACACCTGCTTAAACCAGACCCAAGGCAGATGTGTGATTATCACTATTGCCGGCATCAGTCATCTCCAACGAGATACAGATTTCCGGTCCAGGAGAAGGAAAAGAATACGATTAGGAAGAGACTCAAAGATGGACTCTCAACATGTGTAGAAATCACCATATAGGGTGATTCAGCCCATTAGTCATGGTTTCTTTTTGATTGATATTCGTCATTCTGCAAGTATTCTCATCGAAGAAGTTTGCTGATCATATACTGTTACTTCCTCATCACTTTAGTGTCTAAAATAGGAGAGTTGAAAGTATATTAATTTGTTCAGCTGTGTACACGTACATGAGTAACTTTAATGCATACTCCCTCCGTTCTATTATACTTGACATTTCAGACATGTCAAATAAAAAGAATAGTAGATGGTGCGTCAGAGGAGTATGTTCATTTCTGAGTGTATTCCTCATACAGTAGGTTGCCGATCTAAACACCGACACATATTATATACGGATACCAACACTTATTTTGGCCTCCCATTGGACGATGATCCCACCCGTCGCGCGAGCTTCTCGGCCGGTAGTTAGCGATCCCGTGCACACTCCCCTTCAACCTCTAGATAGCGAGGAGGCTATATCCTCATGGCCCCCAGTGTGGTGACTTCGCCACCGCCCCCGCTGCAGCCCCCGTTCCCTCTCCTTCGACCTCGTTGTCCGTGGTGACAAGGGCTAGGGGTCCATCCCTTCAGCAGATCTATTGTTTTTATAATTTTTACCGTTTCGTTTTCCTTGCCTTCACAATAATTTGGGTTAGATTTTGGTTTGTTGTTTCGATGTTTTCAATCTGACTCTCTGGTTCATATCGGATCGGTGGTGGATGCTTTGTTATCTTTGATGATGGCATGGTCTTCCTGAAGAGATCGGTGTATGTCCGCTTAGTCCTCTCCAAGAAGGGATTGGATTTGTTTTTCCCCTTTTACGAGATCATCTTTTCCAGTTGCCCGTGACACTACTGGCGGCGGCAGATCTACCCTTCCGGTCGCTAGTGGTGATGCCATCGGCATCAAACCTACTCTTATGGTTGCTAGTGGTGATGCTAGCGACATCAGACTTGATGCTCGGTTCAATCTTCAGAAGATATGACCGATGTGCTTTGGAGCCCTTTACTCCGCCATAGTGGTTGAGCTTATTGCGCCTCTTTTGTGGTTTCCATGTTCATGGAGTCTTCTGTTGGCAGGGACTATAATTCTCGGATTCAGAATTGGTGTACCTCCATGGTCGCGATGGAGCTTCCTAAAGGAATGTACGTCGTCGTTGGATGCCAAGAAGATGAAGTTTAGAAACCTAGGGGAATGCTTCAATGTAACTTTATTATTGGGAGTGTCTATCCCTCACCCATGTGAAATTGGGGGTTTCCTAACACGAATTTTTCAACCGTTAGATGGAAGATGGATGGCTCAGATCAACTTCTCCTTTTCTCTCTCTTTCTTATCCTTCCCCACCCATCTCGCGGTTTCGGTCGTGCGTGCGCCCGACCTTTCTTCCTCCTCGCGACGTGATCCCCGTCCGCACCTCACCAGACCCTAGCCCGCCCGCGCCGCCCGCCACCGGCCCCCCCCGCCGCCGCCGCCACCGCCTCCTCAAGCCCGACGCCGTCTTCGGCTGCGCCGCCACCGTCGTGTGCGCCCCCTCCCGACCCCGGTCCCATCCACCGGCCTCCATCGCCGGCCGGCGGCGCCCCCGCCGCCGCACCTCAACGCCCCAACCCGCCTCCTCCGTTGAGCCAGCCTGCCGCCGACCGGCGGTGACAGCAGCCCCACCCCCCGAAACTCCGAACCCTAACCCGAACCCTAAACTCGCCGGAGTTGGAGAAGGAGGTGGGGTGAAGATGGAGCTGAAGAAAAATTCGTGAGGAGAAGCTCTAAATCACATGGGTGAGAGATTTCCCTTTATTTTATGTTGAGATCTCAGTTATAAAAGGGGTTTTAATTTAATGAATGCTGCCCTTTGTTGTCGGGGTCAGCCGACCCCGATGGATTTGTGCAAATTCAATTAGAATCATTGTTTAATTCGCAAAGAAAAATAGAATCATTGTTTAACATTGTTTCTCAAAGGTAAAGACCCCAATCAGAAATAGGAAAGACCCCGGTGGCATTCTCGTCTGGCTTCGCCCCTGCCGGCTTCAGGTTTCTTTCAACCTCCCCGTCCGTTTTTCTTACGTCTCACGAAGCTGTAACATTTTCTCTAATTACTTATCCTTCAGAACTGCTGAACGTCATTATTGGTTTTCTTCCCGCTGGTTCGTCATGAATAAAAAAACTCCTTCCGTCTCATGAAAAGTGTAATTCTAGTTGTTTAGACAGATTAGTGGTGGTGTAAAAAGTCTCTAGTAACCCTATTTTTTAGCCACATGTGGTAAGTTTTGGCATGCAAATCCGATCTGATTACTTGATTATGAAGGTAATTATATCTATTTTTTAGATTGCACTCTTTGTGAGATTTTTTTTTCAAATGCTAAGATTGCATTCTTCACGAGACGAAGGGAGTATGTGATACACTGGAAGAAGGGCGTGTTTGCATAGACGATTGTCATGGACTCATGGTTGTGTCTGCACTACTAGAGAATCGAGCATTTGTCCACAGTCATAAAGTATATTAACACCGGGTATTTTTGCACCTGCTACTAATGTGTGTATTAGTACCAGGTGGGAAGTTAGAGCCCCAAAACAACCTCATAACCTACATTAGTACCGGATGTTGGCAACACCCTAGTACCGGGGGGTGTAGCCCTGGTACTAATGTGGAGCACTGGAGCCACATTAGTAAAAGTGCTACACAACACAACCCGGTAACCAAACAAGCATATTTGTATCGGGGAAGAAAAAACCCGTTACTAATGCAGATGCCACCTCCGCCGCCCTGTCTCTCTCACCCTCACACTTCTTTTCCCTCACCTTTTCTCTCACCATGTATCTTCTCCTCTCTATCTGTTGCAAGGCTTAGGTCGGGGCCGTCGCCGGCGTGCGGCCTTCCCACCGCCATGTCACACCCTGAAATTTCCAATTTCAGGATGTAAATAGAGAGAATAATTAAATAACGATTTTATCATAATTTTAAAATTTTTCCTACATTTACTTTCTTTACAGGAAATATAGTATAGGAAAAATCCATTGTTTGATTTTCTAAATTAAATAAAAATTTATGTGTGTCGCATTCATACCGATGCATCTAGTGGTTCTTGAGTGCAAAAGGTTTCTAAAAATGCGTTCAGGAGCTGTCCAAACTCTCCCGAGAATTTTCCGGATTTTCTGGAATTTATTCTCATTTTCCCCGAGCTATTTCTATTTATTAGAAGGCTCTAAAATCTTTTTCATGAGCTCCAAATGCTTTATTTGTATTGTTCATGTCTTAATCTATCTCTAGGAATTTTCCTGGAATTTTTGTGATTTTCTGAGTATTTTTGGTGTCTTGCAAACATTTACTAGACTTTACTGTAATTGTTTTTGCACTGGAAATGATTTCAGAAAAATAAAAAAAGAAAATCTATCCTCTTCTACCTGGGCCGAGCCCGTGGGCTCGACCCGCACCTGCCCGGCCCGCCCGCGCCGGCCCGGCCCGCCCCCGGCCGGTGGGGCCCATCCGACCACCGGCTAGAAGCCGACCGTGGCCCCGGGGCGCCGCCGCCGCCCCCCCGGCTCGGGCCGGCCCCCGCGCGCCCCCATATTAAGGAGGTCGAGCCGCCCTAGCCGCACCGCCCTCTCGCGCCCTAGGCCACCTCCCGCCGCAGAGCCGCCGCCGTCGTCGGTTTGCTACACCGGCGCGTTTTCTTCGTCTTCGAGTTCGCCCAGCCCTTTTACACTCGGTGAGAAACCGTCCCAGCTCATTTCTTTTTCCTCTAGGCCTTCACAGTCGCACGCGCGACCTCGCCGGAGTAGGCCGCCCCCTTCCGGTGCCGGCCGCCGACGAGGCACGGGCAACCCCCTAGACTCCCCTGTCACGTGCGCAAGCGCCCCCGCTTCGTTTTGCACCGGCTCGTAGACGGAATGGTGGCCGGGAACGCCGCCCGGGGGCAACGCCGGCCGAGCCCCCACCGCGCGCCGCCGCACTCCGGCGTGCTCGCCGCCGCCCGTCGCTTGCAAGCGTCCAGAGCCTTTGGATCTTGCGTGGACGGCTTAGATCGCATACCCCTTCATTTTGAGTGGCCGATCCACCGTGGACCTGTGAGCCGAGCTCACGGCGCGGTCCATGGCGTGCGCTCGCGCTGGCAGCCGTTGGATCCAAGATCCACGGTGCGGCTGCGGCGTTTTACTTTAAGAGTCCCTGGGAAATTCTGTTTTCGCATGCCGGTCCTCCCACCTATTAAGATCCTTGCAGATAGGTCCTGATTTTTGTAGTGTAGCCCCTGTCTAACCTAGATTCTTTTAACAGAGGTCCTTTTCATCTCTTTTAGCATATAAACCCCTCTGTTTTTATATATAATTATGTTTTAACCCCTGGTTTTATTTATAAAAGGCTCTGTAAATTTAGTTTTACTGCAGATAGGTCTCTGTATTTTGTTTTTAGCATATCTTTCTCGTTTTAACTCCGAATTTAGCGTTCTATATACCGAAATGATCGTCTCAACGAGTAGAATCATTTAAACAGCAAGTTTTTCAGTTTTGCTACTGTTTGGTGTACTGTTTATTTATTGTTTGTTGTTCATGTTTGACTCGTAGATATCGTGTCTGTTTCGTCTGAGCTCCCCATTGGAGGTGATCAGGAAGAGCCTGCTTTCGAAGAGGACTTTACCCAGCTTGTAGAGGAAGGCAAGTGGCTTTCCCCCTCTGCATTATCTTTTTAAACCTATGACACTACATGTTAAAACAAAGTTTACTATTCCAGTTTCTATGCATAAACTTGATGGGCAAACACCTATTTAAGGACTTGACTAGATATTTTACCCCGTTACCTTGATCAACCATGTTTAACAAATGCTTGGGTAGATAAACGCTTAGTTTTCTTTACATGGGTATGGTTATGCTTTGTTTATGAAATATAACTCAGTTTTGTTTATGTAATGTGTATGTGCTTAAGACAAGATAACTTGAAATATAAATGGAACATGGAGAACCACCCAAGACAACCGTACAACCACAGTCCACATGGCTCTGACTTAGCCAAGTAATTAGGAGAGTGGGTTAGCTGATAGTCCTTTTCCGAGAGGGGCACAGGGGGCCGGAGTTCAAAGGGTATAGCCCGGTTCTTTTGGGGTAGCAGCCTTGGCTAAGGTGCTGACCATTAGGGAGGGTTATGGTCCGCTCCGCCGTTTAGAATCGTTGCGGGGCGTTGGTTTCTCTTCTTTCCTTTGTAAAGGCTTCGTAGTGGACCCCTAGCCACTCACCTTGGAAGTGTTTAAGGGTCTAGCTAACCTGGGCAAATTGGGGAACACGAACTGTGGGTAAAGTGTACAACCTCTGCAGAGTGTAAAACTGATCGATCAGCCGTGCTCACGGTCAAGAGCGGCTTGGACCCTCACATGATAATCAAACTTGAAGATAAATGTAAATCGTGGGTTTTGTGAGTTTGGGTTGAGGTTTCTTTTAATGTTAAGTGGGTTGGTATACACTTACACCTAGTAATTAGGTGCTTGCTAATAAAATTTGATCAACTTATAAAATGCTTACCGCTGTGAACCATAGCCTATCCTTGATAGCCTTGCATTGTTTCCCCCACTTGCTGAGCACCAACCATAAGTGTGCTCATCCTTGCTTACCGCTGTTCAGAGGAGAACATCGGAGGCGAGGACGAGTACTGGAGCGACTACGAGGAGTTCTAGGGCATGCGGATTCCCCAGTCATCATGCCTGTGGAAGTCGAAGATGGAGCTGCTCGTCGTTTAGTTATCGTTTGTGTTTGGACCTTCGAGTCCACCCCTCTAAGTGTAATAATGAATATTGTATCGGTTTAACTCTCGTACGTTTTGTTATTGCAGTGGTATTACACTCGTTTTGTCTATCATGTGTGTGTAAATTGATCCTGGCGCACACGTGAAATGCATTCGGTTTTCCTTGTAAAATCGGGTGTGACACGCCACGGCGTGGGCAGGCGTGTGGGCCAGGAGGGGTGCGGTGCGACCTCCCGGTGTGGGGCACGGCCAACCGTCGCCGACACAAAGCCCGCCACCAGCCAAGAGGGGCACAGGGGCCGCCGCGCGGAGGGCCTTCTCACCGCGGAGGCCGCAAGGGCACGCTCCGGCCACTGGCAGTAAGGCCGCGGAGGCCACCAGAGGCCGGCGGCCATCGGTGAGATATTTTTTCTGTTTGAGATTATGAGATGCATTATGTGATCATGAGCTTGTGAGACGCATTATGTGATTGTGATTGTAAGATTATCAGATTGTGGGATTGAAATGTATTCTTGTGATTTTGAGTTGTATTCATGTGAGATATCAATCTTGTGAGATGTTTAGATATCAATCTCGTTCTTGTGAGATTGTCACACCTAGTTTTAGAAAAACAAACCAAGTGCATGCCTATATGTATGCTAGGATCAAGTTTCATACATATAGTAGACAAAAGTGAATAACAGTAATAGTATCCGTAAAGAACATAAACAACACTTACTATTCTATCAGAGTTATACAGCTTAATCTTGGAAATGGAGGCGCCCACTCCACAAGCAATTGACTGGGGGCTGCGTACGCCTAGCATCATCATCTTCAATAGCTTCACACCTTTTGCTTCTAAGCAGCAGTAAGCAAGGATGAGTACACTTATGGTTGGTACTCAGCAAGGCCACATGAAATAACCGGAAAGCGATTTAAAGTCCATCTTTAAGTTTAGTAATCATGTGAGGGTCTAGGCCGCTCTTGACCGTGAGCACGACTAATCGATTAGTTTTACACTCTGCAGAGGTTGTACATCTTTACCCACAAGTCGCGTAAAAGTCCCGAAGAACTTTAGACCCAACCATGCGATGCTTGCAAGGCACCATACCACACTACCGAGGTATGATTGCATAGGGACGCTACGAGGCCTTTACAAAGATTCCTGAGTGCAGGCTGCCCGCTAGGTTACATGACAGCGTAATGCATAAACCTCTCTCAAGACTGCAAAGCTACCATAGAGCATATCAGTCTGAGGGCCGAGCTATACACCAACTACCAGCACCCCCTAACCCCTTTTAGGTAAAGCATACCAAACACTAAGGTTTCTAATTACTTGGCTAAGACAGAGCCGTATGTTTTGTGGTTGCACTATTTTCCTCGGTGGTTCTCCATGTTCCAATTAATGCAAAGTATACTTGTAAATAAAGCATAGGTAGAAGGTGGTTAGGGACACTTGCCTTTCTCCAACGAAAAGCTACTCTTACTGCTCTTCAACACTTGCTCTCTCGAAACTCCTTATCTTCAAAGCAACGAACAACGATCCTTCTTCTACTCGAAGCAAACATCGAGCACAACATACAAAGAAACAAGTATAACTAAGAACAATGTACAAATCAAAAGAAAGCTTTAAAAGAGTGCACTAAAGGATAGGCTCGATTCTATGGTTACGCAACGACGAAAGAATGTTGAAAACAAAACTTTGGTCGATGCTAACGAAAGATTGTTATCAAACAACAAGAAGAGACTGCGTGCTTGACATATTTTAATAAGAAACCATATGGAAAGAATATTTCAGAGAAATACTCTATATTAAGCAAAGTTATATTTAATTATGGAAAACATGATAAACCTAATCATATTTTATTAGAAGATATTTAAGTAATTAAAAGATAAAGCATGTCAAAGAATCTAATCGAATAACTTTATATTGCGTGTTCAACTAAACATATTGACATTGAAAAGACATTTATAATATCATTAAGCAGATTAACTTTAATATGAAAACCGATGTATAACACTAAGCATGTTAATTTTATTTATCAAAGCTGGTTACAAATAAGAATTAACCAATTACATCATGGTTAAAGAAAACCGGAATAGAACCTAATCACTTTTATTTAGAAAACCAATGGAATAAGGATTAGCCAAGATTAACATGCAACTTTAATATTAAAACCAATAACAAGTGATACAAATGCTAACGCACAAGTTATGGCGAAACGAACTATATAACGGCACAAACGTACTATAACAGCATAAAACTAATCTACGCGTTAGTTAGGAGGAACATGTCAGTGAAAGAATTACTGAGATCGGAATTGAATAGAATAAGATGTGAATTTTAATAACAAGAAAATATAACTGATTGAATATGACATAAATATGATGTCACCATGAGAAATAATCAAGAAAAGAAATTAAATGACAGATGTATTTGCTGACGTGAGCAAGGATTTTACAGATGAATAAATAATTATCCCATAGATCAAAGATTTGCAAGGCCTAGTGATCAATGAAGTTTCACATTACCGAAGAAAAGAAGTGTAGGAAAAAAGTGTTGATTATTTGGTAAAGGAAAAGTTCTAGTTACCACATAAGCATCATGTCACCGGGATGTCATCACCGGCAAGAGGAAGATGTATGAAAATGCATGGCTTGCTCATCAGCATCCAACGTGTTTCTCTTTCTATAGCTATCATCTTGCTTGGACTTAATGACCAGTGGTGATGATGGTTAGCGACGGCTGCAAAGAGACACGAATTGAACTCAGCTGAGTTGGCATGCATCAACAGGAGGGCGCACGGCCGTAGGCAGCATGAGTTTCAAATAGCACATGCATGAATTAGAGATAAATTAAATGTGAACATGCATGCATGAGTAGCTAACAAGCATGTCGCTGGTGATACATATATACGTGCGTGAAGGCTTGCTCGGATCAGTGTGATAGAGGATGGAATCGGAAGGTGCATAAGGAGCTTCTCACCCGCGGTGTCGACGATGAGTTAGGTGCATGCTGCACGGCCGGGACTACGGAGATTGAGAGTAGGCACGCGCTGCGGCTGGCTTCCATGCCGGTAGGCCGGCGGTGAAGTGGTGTACGTAGCAGCCAACGCATGTGTTGACGCTTTTCTGGTCAACACACACGGCGCTAGATCGCGCGGAACGTCGAAACACTGAACTCGACGAGCTCCTGCCCAGACCGGTCTGACTGGTCAGAGGCACCGGTCTGACCGGTGTACGCAGAGGCACAGTGAAAAACCTAAGATCGCCGCCTCGGGAGGGACCCCGTCAGAGGTGGCGCGCCTAGGGTAGCTCTGAGGTCGGCAAGGCCACGCAGAAGGTCCCTGATTGTCGTCGAGACAAGCAAGAAAAGCACGAGGTTGGAAAAGCTAGGGTTTGAGAGTATAAGTTGTAAAAAGTAATGATCGATTGGGTGATTCCCCCTCAAACGGCTGTGGTCCTTTATATTTATAGGGTGGGGAGGTCTTGCCCCGCAAGGAATCCTTTTACAACTCGAAATTCGCAAGGACTCCTCAATTCTACTCAGACTCGGGGTCCACCGGTCAGACCGGTCAGGCCCACCGGTCAGACCGGTGTGGCCGTTGCCGGATCGGCTACAAGATGCCCCACCGGTCAGACCGTTAAGGGACACCGGTCTGCCAGGTGGCGTCAGCCTGATCGGCCTTGTGCCAAATTTGGGTGCGAACATATGCCCCTCTGTTTTTTAGTAAAGCTTGTTGTCTAAAAAATAATTCTAAGGTCGATTTGACACTTCACCGGCCATTTTTTGGTCTAAGGGCGATTTTTACTTTAAATCGGCCATATCCTATCAAGCATCTTGCCAAACACTTGGATGAAATATCTTCAAGTACCTCCTGTTGAGAGCTCTTGGAAGTCGTTGTCCTTGCAAAGTTTCTACCATGTAAGAATTCCAAGGACAAACCTTGACAACCTTGTACGGACCTTCCCAAGTTGGAGACCACTTGCTGAACTTGTTACTTTTAGATCCAATAGGTAAAATCGTCTTCCAAACCAAGTCACCTACCTGAAAAGATTTGGCCTTTACCTTCTTGTTGTATGCTCTAGCCACTCTCCTATTATCCTTCTCAATTTCTTCCAAAGCCTCCATACGCTTGTCAGTCACTTCATCAATATTGTCCATCATCAAAGCATAATATGACTCAACACTAAGGTTATTTTGCTTCGCCGGTCTATATGCGCCTAGATTCACCTCAACAGGAAAAACGACCTCTTGACCATACACAAGCTCAAAAGGAGTAACTTTAGTAGCACCATGTCTAGAAATACGATGAGCCCATAAAGCTTCAGATAATACCCCATGCCATCTTCTAGGATTGTCTTCTATCTTTTTAATGAGCTTTACCAAAGTTTTGTTGCTAGATTCGGCTTGACCGTTGGCTTGAGCATAATATGGAGATGAATTGAGCAATTTAATACCATAGGGATCAACAAATTCACGCACCTCTTTAGATATGAATGAAGTCCCTTGATCCGTAGTCAAAGTCTGCGGAATGCCAAACCTATGTATGATATGCCCAGTAATAAACTCAATCACCTCTTTATGTGTCATATTCTTCAACGGGATAGCTTCGGTCCACTTGGTGAAGTAATCAGTAGCCACAATCACAAAACAATGCCCCTTTGACGATGAAGGATGAATCTTGCCAATAAAATCCAGACCCCATCCTCTGAAAGGCCAAGGCTTAATGATCGGATGCATCAATGCAGCAGGCACCAACTGAACATCTCCATATTTTTGACACTCTTCACAACCTTTGTAGTATCTAAAACAATCGGCTATCGTGGTAGGCCGATAAAAGCATGCTCGCCTGAGGAGCCACTTCATCTTAGGAGCCAATTAATGAGTACCACAAATACCCTCATGAACCTCTGCCATAGCCAACCTAGCTTGATTAGGACCCAAACATTTTAAGAGCAAATCATCCGCAGTCCGATGATATAATTCACCATTATCAAGAACAAACTTAAGAGCCCATTGTCGGACTTTTCTATCAACTGAACTGCTAGGATTATGCAAATAATCAATCAGAGGCTTCCTCCAATCCTCCACCTCATTTTTATCACAAAAAGCCGAGGAGGAATTTTTATCAGGGGACCGGTCAGATTGGTCATGGTCATCGGTCAGACCGGTGCCATGAACTGGCCCAGATCTGAGGGACCGGTCGGACCGTTTGGTGACATCGTTTAGACCGGTGTCACCGGTTAGACCGGTCGGCTGTGTCGGCCTGACCGGTGCCTCTAGAGCAAAGCACTCGGCTGTAAGCAACGGTTTGTGTTCTTGAAAATTTCTTTTTCGAACATTATAACCAGATGCTTGCTGAGCTAGAGCATTAGCTCTAGGATTTTCCTCTCGTGGCACATGATAGATAACAAATTCATCCATATAAGATATGATGTCTAAAGACTTATCAAGATAAGCATTTAAAAAACCATTCAAACATTGACATACCTTGGAAACTTGCTGCACCACCAATAAAGAATCTCCATATGCTTCCACATGTTTTACTCCCATGTCATGCAAAATCTCCAATCCAAATAGAAGAGCCTCATATTCGGTTCGGTTGTTAGTACAATCATAATCCAATCAGTTAAGAGCTTCAAAAACAGCCCCATTTGGCGAAATAATGACAACTCCAACACCACAACCATCTTTGCAAACCGATCCATCAAAATGCAACTTCCATGGAGTAAAAGTAACATAACCGACATTCAAATCAAGTTGCTCTTATCTACTCTATGTCCAACAATAAAGTCGGCAACAATTTGACCTTTCATAGAACTTAATGGCTCACAATATAAATCATATTCAACTAAAGCATAAGCCCATTTGCCGACTCTGCCACTTAAAATTAGTTTATGCAACATGTATTTGATTATGTCGGTTTGACATGCTACTATGCAAGTACTAGGTAAAATAATGCTTCAACTTGGTACAAGTATGATATAACAATAAACACAACTTTTCAATAAAAGCGTACCTTATTTCGGCGTCTAATAATCTTCTACTCTCATATGCAACAATGTACTCCTTGCCTTTGGTCTCTTGAGTCAAAACACCTCCAATAACATCCTTTTCAGCCGCTACATACAACTTGAAAGGAATACCACTCTTGGGTGCTTGAAGAACATGTGGCGAAGTCAAATAGCTCTTAATCTCATCAAATGCCTCTTGTTGCTTTGCCCCCAAGTGGAGTCAACATCATTTTTCAACCAAAGTAAAGGAGTAAAAGCATTCGCTTTCCCGGACAAGTTACAAATGAATTGTTGGGGAAATGGTCTTCAGAAGCATTTTGCCACGTCCGGCTGGGTTGTCGGTTTCAGCCCACGCACGGTTTCGGATCTACGGAGGAAGTTTTGCAATGGTGATTAATGAAAACGCTGATGTTGCTCGAGTTATGTGAGTTTTGTTGTGCAGGAACAACCCAACCGAATGGTGCTGGTCTTCAGTGCCAAAGGTGCGGATGGATGACTTTCGGCGCCGAAGGTATGGAGGAACCAGAAGCGCCACGCGTTGGGTGCGCCTCGGCTCGGGGATGGAGGCGGTCTGAGCGAGATGTCCCGAAAAACCCAACGCGACCAGAGCAGGATCGTGGGCTGTTTTGGCGCCGAAGTTGCGGTGTGTCGTGATACGTGGCTGCTGCAAACGTGTAAAGGGGCACCGTACGAGGCAGAGACAAGGGGCGCCGCGTGTAAAGGTGTTTCGGCCGTGCGAAGACACGCTGGAGGCCTGTACGACGCGGGGAGTTACTGTTATACCCTTGTAAAGTGTTTAAAGCCGTTTGTCAGGAACGGAAAAGGTGTAATTGAGGTAGATGATCATGCCCAGGGGCCTCCTATAAATAGTGAACCCCTTGTAATGAAACAAACACACAGTAATGAGAAGAGAACACTGAAGGCTCCTGCTAGTCTTTCGGCTTTCGGTTTGCTAAGCGTCTCCTTATTCTCTTTCTTGTTTCGTGGTAGTAGAAGTAATAAAGTTAGAAATAGGCGAAGTGCAGTATCGGTAAGGGGAGCGAAGGTAGTAGCAAGACCATAGTTTCTCCGCCCGCTTCCGAGGGGGCCTCCGGCTGCCTTCCTTCGAAGGGGAGAGGGATTATCAGGGGGCTGTTGTGTCGGCGTCCACCTTCAGGCCCGATTTCCACCAACATGAACCTCCTCAAATAATTTACCTTGCCCAAGAACTTTTGCAAATCCTTTTTACAAGTAGGTGCTTTAACACTCTGGATTGCCTCAATCTTTTTAGGATCTATCTCTATGTCTTTCTCGTGTACAATGAAGCCTAAGAACTTCCCAGCCGATACACCAAAACCGCATTTGGGTGGATTCATCTTTAATTTATATCGACGCATTTTCTCAAATGCAAGTCTTAAATCAGCTAAATGAGAATCATCTCCAGCCGATTTGACAACAATATCATCGATATAAACTTCTACTATGATGCCAAGCAAATCATGAAAGATTAAGTTCATAGCTCTTTGATAAGTAGCACCCGCATTTTTTAATCCAAAAGTCATGACAACCCACTCAAACAAGCCAACAAAACCCGGACATATAAAAACCGTTTTGGATATATCCTCATCGGCCATAAATATTTGATTGTAACCAGCATTACCATCAAGAAAGCTAAGAATTCTATGTCCGGATGCAGCATTAACAAGAAAATCGGCTATAGGCATAGGGTATTCATCTTTAGGAGTAGCTCTATTAAGATCCCTAAAATCAATGCAAACACGGAGCTTTTTTGTTCCCTTTTTCTCAACAGGCACAATATTAGAGATCCAATCAGTGTAACGATAAGGCCTAATAAACTTCGCATCAAGTAACCGATTGACTTCTTCTTTCACTCGGTCATAAATATCAGGATTAAAGTTTCTACGAGGTTGTTTATAAGGCCTAAAACCAGGTTTAATAGGTAAACGATGCTCAACTAAATCACGACTTAAACCAGACATTTCATTGTAATTCCATGCAAAGCAATCAACATACTCCTTTAATAACTTTATTAAATCAAATTTAAACAAAGGATCAAGATTCTTGTTTACAAATGTCAGCCTAGGTACAGTGCCATCACCAATATCAACCTCCTCTAAAGGATCAGCCGACATAAACCCATGTCCTATCTTGCTCAAATCATCAAAGTCTTCGATGGCCTCACACATATCATTCTTATGTGCCCGATAGTGTTCTCACCTTTGTTGCAACCACTCCAGATTTGCATCCATCAAATCGATAAAGTGGTTCTAGCCTGATCAATGATCAGCTTCATGACAACTGTAGCAAAACCATCTTTGGTAGAATCAATAAGTTTTAAGTTGGATAAATCTAAACCAGTTAAGCACTTAAGATTCTCATGATTATCCAAAGTAGAACTATCGACCACTGCAACACAAGTCGACGCATCATCATGAACAATATCTACCTCGTCGCCTACCCATTGGATTAAAAATTGATGCAAAGAAGAAGGCACACACTTATTTGCATGAATCCAATCACGACCGAGGATAAGACTGAAGTTACCTTGTGTCTCAATGACGAAGAATGTCGTAGCCAATGTCTTGCTCCCAATGGTAAGCTCCATAGAGATGACGCCTTTGGCTCCCATTGGCTCGCCTCCTCCAACACCACTGACGATCATGTTGGTCTTAATTAGTTCATCATCTGAACCTCTCAGTTTCTTGAACAAAGAATACGACATCAAGTTGACGATCGCTCCTCCGTCCACCAGCATGCGAGAGATAGGCTTCCCATTGCTGTGTCCCTTCATGTACAAAGCCTTCAGATGATTTTCAGTGGCTTTAGGCTTCTGGAAAATAGCTTCCTTTGGCCCAAAGGCGAGATGTGCAACATCTTCCTCCGAGAGCACATAACCATCCATAGACATGTGTATCACGTTGATGTCCAAATTCATGCGCTCAGGCGAAGAACTGTAATCAACAAGCTCCTCATCGTCTTCTGGCGCAGGATCCGATGTGGACTTGTCATCACAAACCATGGGAACCGAAGAAGAGAAACCGGGTGGCGCCTCTGGGTCATCGGTCTGATCGTCGACGTCCACCGGTCTGACCGGTGTGACCAGTCTGACCGACTCCACCGGTCTGACCGGTGCGGGCTCAGAGTTAGTCTTGACTCTCCAATCTTTCCCTTGAGGTACCATAGGCCTATACTAGTTGAAAGCCTCGTCCCTTTTCTTCTCTAGCTCCTTCTCCCTCTTCTCTTGAAATCTTAGGCGTTGGAGCTTCCTCCTTTGTGTACGAGTCAATCCGGGAGGACACCACCTTGGCAAGAAGTACTTGGAGTTGGAGCTACTTCCACTGGCCTCATTGTCATTAGCAGTAACCTCTGGAGTTGATGTCACAACCTTATTATTTGGAACAATCGGTCTTTTGCCATCTTCTCCAATAGAAACATCCATTGATCCAATCTGAATTATATCCTGACATGTAGTCCTCTCTGGATCAACTTCCATCTTCTGCACCTCCTCCCTTTGCTTTGGCTTGTAAACTTGCCTTACTGGAGGTGGCACGACTTTTCTGGCCGCACCGGTCTGACCGGTGACAGCGACCGGTCTGACCGGTCGGGTCTGGTAACCCTGACCAGATCGGCGAGGAGCCAATCGGTCTTGGATAGGCCTAGAGATCCTGTCAAAAGCTGATTTCTGTCCACTCCATCCAGGATGAAAGGCTTATTGGTAGGGCACCCACATCACTCCATTGTCGTCATACACCGGACGTGGTGCACTTGAACTTGATGACGCCCATGGTGGAGTAAAGCGCTGTCCTTGCTGTGATGATTCACCCTTAAGCCTTGTAGCAGCCCTTGGAGGTGAAGATGACCCTCCTTGGTGTGTGAAAGGACCTTGTGATGCCTAGAGGGGGGGTGAATAGGATCACTTCAATTTCGAAACAAAAAAGCACGGATTAAATATCCTGTCGGTACTACCGACGTGGTGCCGGTTCTACCGACGGGGTCGGTACTACGGTACCGTGTCGGTACTACCGACAAGAAGAACCTTAAAACGAAATTTGAATTCCGTGCGGTTTCTAGCAATTCTACTTGAATCAAAGTTTAAGTTTAGATGCTAAGAACCACCCGCAATCACGAAACAAGTTGGATAGCAACCAGATGATAGATCGGGCTAAAAACAAGTTCTAGGGTTAGATAGAAATGAAGAAATATGAGCAAGCAATGGAGACACGAGAATTTAATCCGAAGTTCACACCCACAAAGGATGCTACGTCTCCGTTGAGGATCTCACAAAGGGAGGGCTATCACCAAGAGCCTCTTTTCCTCTTCCAACCCCCACAAAGGAAGATTGGTGCTCACTAAGATTTCTCCACGAAGGAGAGGGCAATACAAACGATCCCGGGTGCACCACACCAAGAGGGAACTCGCGGGCGACGCCTAACCGTCTAGAAGCAAGCTTCAAGAGTAACAAATGCAACACAACAACCCGGAGATGCTTCAAGTGCTCTTGAGAAGGGGAAGAACGATGGGGCTCTCAAAGCTTGGTCACACTTCACTAGAATTCACCTCACTTCTCAAGTCCTAGCTCAAGGGAACCAAGGATTAGCTCTAGAGGAGGTGAGGGAGGTGGAGTGAATGCTCAAGGAAGTGTTTGTCCCGTGGTTGGTCAGCAATGAGTGAGGAGGGAGAAGAGGGGTTAAATACTAGGGGCCGAAAACTAGCCGTTACTGTGCAAACTCGTATAACCTCGGTACTACCGACATGGTGCTCGGTACTACCGAGGGGGTGTTTTTTTTTCGAAGAAAACACGATGCGGCACCGGTAGTACCGACACGGGGTCGGTAGTACCGCCTCCCGGCTAAAATGTGCCGGAGAACGCATATCGGTATACCGGCCCCGCGCCGGTACTACCGATGGGCTCGGGTCGGTAGAACCGACATGGGGTCGGTAGAACCGGCCGAGCCACGAATTTTAGAAAAGATAAGCATAAGTGTACGTGTCGACTCTTAACTCTTCTCACTCACTTAGAATACCTTCTAGAGCACTTTTAGCATCTCTTGGTTATTGAATTGCATCCCCCTTTATAGTACGGTGTTTCCTATACTCAAATTCAAAAGTAAAAGTGAATTAAGCCTTGACTTGAATAGAAAACATCGTCTTGAAATTGGGGGACTTCCTTTGTTCATCAAAAAGGATTTTATTCGTTTAAGCCCTGCACACATCTTGTCGAAGCATTAAATACCTCAAATCGTGCTTGTCATTATCACCAAAATAATTAGGGGCCAAGATGCACTTTCAATCTCCCCCTTTTTGGTGATTGATGACAACCACAATTTGTTTATAAAAAGATGTGTGTATTCAATGAATTTGAAATTGAAACTCCCCCTAAATGTGTGCTTCAACTTCTATGAAGGCTTCAAATGCCCATCACACATTTAGAAGATTTTTCATTCTCAAATTACATACACAAGTGCATGAGTGTGATATACAAGCCGTGATGCATATGTCATGGTATACAAAACAATAAAAAAGAGAGAAATAACAAGCATCACAAATAGATAACCAAGGTTCCTCACATCACAAGCACAACTTAAGTCTTACAAATTTAAACGAGTTCTAAGTTCTTAAGTTCTTCAACAAGCATTACACCACACACATGAAACCACACATAGTCCTTACATGTCCACAAACACAAGGATAGATAGATAGATAAGTGAAGGTGCAAGCCCACACCACACATGAGTAAATTGTGAGCTCACTCCCCCTTTGGCATCAAGCGCCAAAAAGAGGAGGCCCTTCAATCATCGTAGTCATGTGGAGAGTGGGCGGTGGAGGGGAGTCGTCGTCATCGTCGTCGTCCTCTGCACCACCAAAGTCCTCGTCGTCGATGTCGGCCGGAGGAACTCCATACATCATGGAGGCGTTGCCGTAGATCTCCCAAGGGTTGTAGAAGTTTGGCGGAGGAGGAAAGTCCATGGGCTCGCGAACCGGAGAGTGCTCAATGTTGTGTTGAGCGAGCAAGGACTTTTGGCGCGTCTCAAGCTTGAGGAGTCGCTCATCAACGTGCTTGCCTATGGGCACGAATTTCTTGTGCGTTGTGTCGTCCCACATTGAAGCAAGCAAAAAGGCCTTGAGAGAGGAAGTTGAAGATGCTCTTTTTCTTGCCTGGGGGAACGGTGCCTCTAGATGCGGATGGCCCACGAGAGGAGGAGGGTGGCTCAAAAGAAGATGGGCCACGGAGGAGGAGCCACCGCGATAGAAGGACGAGGAGGGGGCATGCTTGCCCAACTTGAGGAGCCGCTCGATGTTTCCTTTGTTGGGCTTGTACCAAGAGTGAGTCTTGTCGGGAAGGATGTCAACTCCCGCCACCTCACAAATCATCTGAAATATCCAAGGGGCATACCGGCGGCTCTTGTTAGCGGACACGGAGCACACAATGATCTCTTCCCAAATGAAGTTGAAGATACTAAAGCTTTCCTTGCCCGGTGCCATCCTCACTAGGATCTCTTTTGCCACATTGGAGATGTTTGTGTTGTCACCTATCTTTGGAGTGAGAGTGTAGCGAAAGAGTTGGTTTAACATCCGATAGACTGGCTTCATCCCGTGAGTGGTGCCAAATTCCACCTTGCCATAAGCTGAGTCATACATGAATGCCATCTCGCTGTCAAGGGGAAATTCGCCACCATGTAACTTTGGAAGAGCGAGATCCTCCTCACCAAAGCCAAGAATCTGAGCGAAGCGCTCATAGGAGACGGAAAGAGGCTTGCCTTGAAGGAGCCAATGGAAAGTCCGGGTCTCACGACGGATATAGAGATTTGCATAGAACTGAGCGACGACCTCCTCATTCCAATCACAGTTGATTGACATAACATTTGTCATCCCCTTGGCATGGCATATATCGATAGCTTCATTGACAAAGGAATGTCAAGTGACCTAAGGAGATCCCAATTGATTGATTTCATATCGATTGTCATGTTATCCTTGCTTAGAATGACGGACTCATACCAATCGGCATTGAACTTGAGCCAAAACCGGATGTCGGAATCAAACTCCTTTTGCCACGGAGCGGGATCGCAGTACCTCTCCTTGTAGACATTGTGGGAGCCTCTTGTGTAGTCCACCATTCTCACAACCCCCATTTGAGTGGCAGGACGAGGAGGTCTTGATGGCCGAAGAACAAACGAGGAAAGGGTTTCCAAGGAGATGTCCTCATAGTCGTCATAATGGTCATCGGGTTGATGTGCTTGCTTGGTACGGGCACGATGACCTTGACCCGTGGACTGACGAGGGGCTGCAGGAGGGTTGGTACGTCCACGACCACGAGGAGCTTGAGAACTAGCTCCTCCTTTCCTCTTCCTTTGAGCGAGAGGAACTTCATCTTCATCGGAGCCTTCACGCACAACTTGCTTGCCAGCACGACCCATCTGGAGATTTAGCAACAATGTATAGGATAAGAGTTTTGAATATGAGGAGAAAAGGCTCAAACTAAGATGGGAAGCAGGCTGAACCGCCCCTCATCGGTACTACCGACATGGGGTCGGTACTACCGATGAGGTGCGGATTTTGGTGAAAAAGCTTGAATCTGAGGTTTTGGCCAACACGAAGCTACCAAATCATGAGCACGGGTTCCATGAAGGTAAAGATGATGATTCCCTAAAGCATTTCCTCTAGAAACAACTACATTGAGAGATCGATCCACGGAGATTTTGAATGAATACCTTGAGAAGCTTCCCGCGCGAATCGACGGTCTTCCGGCGAGGATCGGATGTTCGGAGGGTGGAGAATCAAGAGATATGGGCTAGGAGCACTTTCCACGGATGGGTGTTGAGATCCCTTGGCGGATTTGGAGAGGAAGGAGTTGGGGCGGTTCAACGGTTGGGAAAAAGTGTCGAACCCTAGCCCCCGGTCGCGCCCGGTTATATAGGCCCACGCGGGTTTTATCGGTAGTACCGACGGGGCGTCGGTACTACGGGGTCCCCTAAAAATTAAAACGAAAGGTCCTTATCGGTATACCGCCCCCGGGTCGGTTCTGCGGGGGGTCGGTAGTACCGACACGGGGTCGGTAGTACCGTGATCGCCGGAAATCCAAACGAGAGAGTTCATATCGGTACTTCCGACCGGTGTCGGTTGTACCGGTGGATTTAGCAGATTTTGGAAATAATTGGGATTTAAAGAGAGATCTTGGGTAGAAAGGAGTATGGACATGTAGAGAACTCATAGGAGATGGTGACTAGTTCACAAACAATCATTCAAAGCTATAGTCACCACCCGCTATGTGAAAACCCAACGTTTTGTAAAAACTCACACAAAGAAGTTAAGAATAAAAGGTTTTTCTTCCTATCTAGGCAACAAGCAAGTTTATGTGCAAAAGATCAAGCCAAGTTACGAGAATCTAAGATGTTTAGCTCACTCCTCAAAGCACAGAACCTTTGCTCGTCTAGAGGCTTAGTGAAAATGTCGGCAAGTTGTTTTTCGGTGCAAACATGCCGTAAAGCAATGTCACCCTTAGCCTCGTGATCCCGTAAGAAGTGATGTCTAATGTCTATGTGCTTTATTCGAGAGTGTTGGACCGGATTGTTCGCTAGCTTGATAGCACTCTCATTGTCACATAAGAGTGGAATCTTACTAAACTTGCAACCATAATCACTCAACGTTTGCTTCATCCACAAGAGTTGTGCACAACAAGCACCGGCCGCCACATATTCAGCTTCGGCCGTGGATAAAGCAACCGAATTTTGCTTCTTTGAGCTCCACGATACCAAGGACCTACCAAGAAATTGGCAAGTCCCGGTAGTGCTCTTCCGATCTACTTTGCAACCGGCATAATCCGAATCGGAGTAGCCAAGTAGATCAAAAGTGGAACCTTTGGGATACCACAAGCCTAGGTTAGGAGTATGAACTAAATATCTAAAGATCCTCTTAACGGCCATTAGATGGCACTCCTTAGGATTGGCTTGAAATCTTGCACACATGCACACACTAAGCATTATATCGGGCCTAGATGCACAAAGGTAAAGGAGGGAGCCAATCATGGAACGGAATACCTTTTGGTCGACCGACTTCCCTTCTTCATTGAGATCAAGATGTCCATTTAGTGCCATGGGGGTCTTGATGGGCTTGGAATCGGCCATGTCAAACCTCTTGAGCATATCCTTCACATACTTGGTTTGACATAAGAAAGTCCCTTCCTTCATTTGCTTGATTTGAAACCCAAGAAAGAACTTCAATTCACCCATCATAGACATCTCAAATCTCTTGGTCATGATCCTACTAAATTCTTCACAAAATTTATCATTAGTAGACCCAAAAATGATATCATCGACATAAATTTGACAAACGAAAATATCTTTCCCATTTCTTTGAATGAAGAGAGTGGAATCGGCTTTGCCTATCTCAAAGCCGTTCTTGAGAAGAAAATCCTTAAGGCATTCATACCATGCTCTAGGAGCTTGCTTGAGCCCGTAGAGCGCCTTATGGAGCTTGTACACATGGTTTGGATATCTTGAATCTTCAAAGCCCGGTGGTTGATCCACATACACTTCTTCTTGGAGAGGTCCATTCAAGAACGCACTTTTCACATCCATTTGATGAAGCTTGAAATCATGATGAGTAGCATAGGCTAAAAGAATACGAATTGACTCGAGCCTTGCTACTGGAGCATACGTCTCTCCAAAATCCAAGCCTTCAACTTGCGTGTAACCCTTGCCAACAAGTCTTGCCTTGTTCTTTGTGACGACACCAAATTCATCTTGCTTGTTCCTAAAAACCCATTTGGTGCCGATCACATTTTGCTTGGGTCTTGGTACCAACTCCCAAACTTCATTTCTTTTGAAGTTGTTCAATTCTTCCTCCATGGCAATAATCCAATCCGGATCCTCAAGAGCTTGTTCCACACTAAGAGGTTGAGGACCATGTGTGGTTCGAGGACCGGTGGATGGTCGCTTCCTTGTGTGATGAGTGATTGACAACGTTGTGTGGACCGATTCTTGGCTAAGTATTGCGGGTGCGAGGTTGCGGCTTGACTCGTGTTGATGCAGGTGAAGAACAAGCGCGAAAGGTCGTTGCCGGTGAGGCCTCCAGGTGTGGAGAAGACAAGTAGGCTTCGTTCGAGGGACCCGGTGGTCAGCGGGGTCAAGTGCGGGCCGCATGGTGGCATGAACAGCAAGATGAAGTCGTGGACGGTTTCTTGGTAGAGCCTCAAAACCAAGGTCGAGCCGGGACTACGTGGGAGCCGAGTCATGAGTGGAGATTGGCGGAGGCTACACCGAGTTCGCGGGGTTTGCGGTGGTTCACCGTAAAAACCACCGGGTTACTCGGTTGAGCCACAAAACCGAGGCCGAAGACTCGACGAGGAAGTGCGGCCACACGGGCGGTTCAACCGCCCGGGAGGGGCGGTCGGACCGCCCGGGGCCGGTCGGATCCACCGGGCCGGTCCTAACCGCCCGGGGGGCGGTCCGACCGCCCGGCCGCCGGCGCCGAGAAGCTTCGAAGCGGAGGACACGCGTCGGGATCGCAAGGCTTGCGTCGAGGCTACGCGGGTGCGGTCGCCGGGCATCCGTCCGATGGTGAAGACATCAAGAATTCCAAATCCGCCCTTGAGGGGCATGTATCCCTAGTTATTAGTGAAGGGCGTTTTAGTCTTTTGGGTGCCTCCATATATACTCATTAGAGGGGTGGATGGCGACCAACTCTTGGAACCCTAGCTCATTTGGTTTTTCCATTTTCGTTCTCTATTTTCCCTAGGTTTTTAGAAGGCTAGCTTGAGAGCTTCATGTGAGATCTAGAGAGAGGGATGGATGTTTGGGCGGCAAGCTAGACCTTGTATGAACCATTCATGGCATGTATAGAAGGTTTGGCGTTGTTCTTCATGGTGGTTTTCCCGTCTCTTTGGTGTTGACTTTCGGAGCTCTTTTTGGCGGTGTTTTGAGAACGATTTCTTGGGGTTTTTGGTGGGTGTCACGTATGAGGTTCTTGTGCCTCTTTGGCTGGTGACTTTGCCCCCAAATCCCCTTTGAATCGGACTCGATTTGGTGGTTTCTCGAGTTGGGCGAGTTCTTGACCTAGAGAAGCGATTTCTTCGATTCCTCTTGATTGTGAGCGTTTCGGGTCGATTCCTTTGAGGTAGAGGTTGCCCGGAGGTAACCCGGCTATTCCCGAAGTTTGGCCGCAATCCGTGGAGTGATTCGGGAGATCGGGCGCGAGGAAGTTGAGGTTTGACCCGCGGGTTCGTTTTACGGAAGGGGCGGTCTAACCGCCTACGGGGGGCGGTCTAACCGCCCGGGGTGTTTCCGGGTCAAAGTTTTGTTTCGCCGGATTTTCCTCTCGTGAGTTTGTTCGCCTTGATCGGAGGAGTGTCTAGGTGAAATTTGGGGTCGTTCTCTTGCGGTTTGCTAGGTGTTCTTGGTTGGAGTTCGTTGCTTTGGGTACGGAGGTTAGACCGCCCCGGTAGCCGCTCTAACCGCCCCTAGGCCCTTGGGTGAAGTTTTGGTTTTCTCCAAGATTTTCTCGGTAGCTAGCATGGCCTTGACCGAGAGATCCTCGTTGGTGAAACCGTGGTGTGTTTTGGTGCTCGGAAGAGGCGTTTCGGAGGATTTCTTGGTTGCCGTGTGGAGGCGGTCTAACCGCCCCCTATACCGGTCTAACCGCCCCCTCCGGTTAGCCGGCTTTCAAGTTGTTTCCACCGACGGTGCTTGCGTGTGTGTTGTGGTTCTTTGGTAGAGTTTGTTCCTAGGACCGGTAGCACTCCGGTGGCTACGTGGTTTTGGCAAACGGGAGGTAGAAGTGCGGAGCGTGTGATTTTGGGGGTTCGACCGAGCTAGTTCGTCTTGTCGGAGGTTCAATCTCCCTCGAGAAGAATTTTTATCGGCTCCCATTCACTCCCCCCTCTCTCGGTCGCCTTATCGGTCCTTCAAGTGGTATCAGAGCCGGTTCGGGTCTTTGTTGACTCTAACCAGTCTAAGATCCAAGGATGGCGTACCAGGAACGGGGTTCGGGTCCTCCACACTTCGATGGCAAGAACTACCAGATGTGGAGCAAGCGGATGGGTGCGTTCCTCCGCGGAAAGGGTCGGTCGCTTTGGGATGTCACGGTGGACACGAGGTTATGTCCAGCCGATGGATTTCCTTGCTCCGGGGTCGAGGGACGGATTCGACGCCAACAATAAGGCGGTCGACTACTTGTTTCGTGCTTTGTGTCGGCCGAGTTCGATGGGGTGCACACCGAGCACTTGGCTTGTAGGATTTGGGCGGTGTTGAAGGAGGCTCATGTTGGGAACGCCCGGGTTCGAGGGCACGGTTGTATGCGACCTACGGAGAGAGTACGAGAACTTCACTCATCTCCCCGGTGAGTCCATCGATGCCTTGTTTCGCAGGTTCACGGTGGTGGTGAACAACATGAGGGCCAATGTGGACGTGCTCTCGTACGATGATCATGATAGAGCCGTCAAGCTCTTACACTCTTTGGATCGTACGATATGGGGCGGAAAGTTCGAGGCCATAGTCGAGTCGGAGAGGTATGATACTCGACGGTGAACGAGCCGTTCTCGAAGCTCAAGTCGGCCGAGGTGGATAGGGGCATGACGCCAAGCTCGAGGGACCGATCGACTCCCATAGTCTTGCCCTCGTTGGTGGTTCCAAAGGAAAGACTAACTCTAACCCATCCACCAGGATGTTCTCGTTTTCCTCTTTGATGTCTATGCCGGATGAGGAGTTTGATGACCTTGGAGAGGACGAGCTGGCGCCGTTGACAAGGCGGTTCGAGAGGCCGCACGAGAACCGCGTGAACATGAGGAGGAACACGAGGACCCGCTTCCGGTGCGGCAAGCCGGGACACTTCGTCGCCGACCGCCGGAGAAGGCCGAGAGCAAGGACGGCTACAAGCACAAGCCGAGGATGAACGATGGCAAGTACCGTTCGAGGCGCGACCACAAGAGCAAGCACAAGAACAAGTACAAGGACGAGCGACGATCGAGGAAGAAGGAGGGCCGAGGCAAGGCCCGGCGATGGTTGGAGCGAGCGACGTCGACTCCGGTTCCGCGTACTCCACCTCGAGCTCGAGCGGCCCGGCGAAGACGAGGGAGATCGCCGCAAGAACAAGAAGTCGTCCAAGAACACGAGCGGGCCGAGCCGCTTCGCGAGAGATGGCTTCCGCACCATGGCGTTGAGCTCCGGCGGCAAGAAGAGCACACGGAGCGACTCGGACTCGAGTCCGACGACGAGGTGCGTGATGAACTTCCCTTCTTGCGCCGGGAGAATGAGAGGCTTGGCTCTTTGCTTGATAACCGTGATGACATGCTTAGAGAGGCCAAGAAAATGAGGAAAGAGCTTAGGGCTTCACTCGAGGATGCTAGGACTAGAGTGGGCGAGCTAGAGACACGGGTGCTTGATAGCAAGCTTGAGATTGATTCGCTTAAGGCTAGCCCCGTTGTTGCCGATGAAAATGATTGTCTTGATTGCTCCATATTCCTTGCTGATCTTGCTTTGTTTAAAGAGAAGCATGCCTCCAAGTGTGAGGAACTAGATGTGCTTAGGGTTGAAGTGGTCCGAACTTAAGTCTAGACTCGCTTTGCTAGGTGCTTGCACTTCTTGCCCCGTTTTGCATGCTAAGATTGATGAGTTGCATGCTTACACTAGTTCACTCGAGGCTAAATTGAAAGAACCCATGCCTACATCTTGCTCAACCTTGTGAAATGCATGCATTGAAAAATTTGGAGCTTGCACATTATGTTGATCGTTTGCAGGATGAGAATGATGACTTGAGGAAGTTGATGGGTTGGTTGTCCGGTCACGAGCCTCAGTTGAGGATGATGATCGAGGCCTTTAAGAGGCAAGATGGTGAGGGGCTTGGGGCAAACAAGGTTGGTGAAGGAAGTGGAGAGAATATCCCGGAGCCACCAAAAACCCACCACAAAAATGATTTCCCTCCAAAACCTAACCATCTTAGGAACCGACTAGACACAACCCCAGCTCCACCTATATTTCCTACACCCACAAATGATCTCCAAAAGCCCATCAAGTTTGTGAGCACTTCGGGGAAAGTGTTCTTTGGGAAAGTGAGAGAGAAGGCAAGTGAGGAGAAATCGGTGGAGGAGTTGAGTGGAGAGAAACCAAGCGAGCGGCCCCAATCCAAGCCAAAACCTAAGCTTGTGAGGTTCCGTTGTGGCCATTGTGGGAAGGAGGGTCACAAGGATGAGTTTTGCTTCAAGAGGAAGCGGGAAGAGAGGATGGCAAAGGAGTGGGCGAACAAGGATAGGTACAACCCTTCCCATGGTGTACCTAAGCCTCGTGTGCCACTACCCGGGGGTAAGGCCGTGGTGAGAAGTGTTCGGCATGGGGAGATGCGAGTTCCCGCGGCCGAGGAGCCGTTCGGGAGGGGGCGGTCGGGCCCGGCCCGGCTAGGCGGTCGGACCGGCCCGGCCCGAGGGGGGGCGGTTAGACCGGCTTGGCTAGGCGGTTTAACCGGCCCCCCCGCACTCCGGGCGGAGTGGTTTTCGAGGTGGTGAGTCGAGAGGTTTCGGGTCCGGAGGTGGAGTTGCCGGTGGTTGGTCCGGAGAGACGACGGGTGGTCGGCTTGCTAGGCATTCTCCCCCTCGAGGTCACTACGGGGATGGGAGGAGTCGTAGCTTTGAGAAGGAGAGGAGGGACGTTCCACGGGTTGTCTTCCGTGGTTTTGGTCCTCCTCCAAGCGATGAGGGGTGGTTCCCTCGGGGTGGTTACCGTGGTGGTGTTCGTGGAGGTAGCTTTGGTAGGAGAGATGCTTTGGTTGGTGCTAACCCCACTTTCGAGCAAATGGCTCGACCGGTTTTCCTCTTTTGGTACTAACCCCGAGTCTTTGAGTCGTTTGTTCGCTCACGTGCTTATTTTTGAATTTCAGGTGGGAGACTTGAAGAACATTTGGTTGATTGACTCCGGTTGCTCGAGACATATGACCGGAGACAGGGGGTGGTTCTCAAGTCTCGTCCCGGTGGTGACGAAGAGGTACATCACCTTTGGGGACAATGGGCGTGGGCGTGTGCTTTCAGAAGGTGAGATAAAAGTGAGTGACAAGATCACTCTGAGGCGTGTTGCTCTTGTTCAATCGCTGGGGTACAATTTGCTTTCTGTGTCTCGGTTGTTGGATGAGGGCTTTGAGGTGTTGTTTCGGCCAGGTGGTTCTCGGATTGTGGACTCTCGAGGGGACCTTGTTTGTATGGTCGTTCCCGAGGGTCAGGTGTTTCGTGCTGATTTTTCTCAGTCTTCGGGTGTTGAGCGTTGTTTCTTGGCTGGTTCTTCGAGTGAGTTGTGGAGGTGGCATAGGAAGTTGGGTCACTTGAGCTTTGACCTTTTGTCTCGCTTGAGTAAACTCAATTTGGTCCGAGGATTGCCACGTTTGAAGCTTGAGAAAGAGTTGGTTTGTGCTCCGTGTAGGCATGCCAAGATGGTGGCCTCTTCTCACCCGCCTCTCACCGATGTGATGACTGAGCGTCCATGCGAGCTGCTCCATATGGACCTTGTTGGCCCGGCTCGTATGCGATCCGCGGTGGGAAGTGGTATGTCCTTGTTGTGGTGGACGACTTTTCTCGGTATGTGTGGGTGTTCTTTCTTGAGGAGAAGGGGGAGACGTTTGGTTTTGTTCGAGATCTAGTCTTGAGGTTGAGGAACGAGAGGCACGGTGATGCCATACGAGCTATCCGCAGTGATAATGGCTCGGAATTCAGGAACTCTCGTTTTGAAACCTTTTGTCATGACTTGGGTCTTGAGCACCGGTTTTCGAGCCCGTATACGCCTCCCCGCGAATGGTGTTGTGGAAAGGAAGAACGGGACCTTGTGCGAGATGGCTCGGACGATGCTTGATGAGCATAGGACTCCGAGGAGGTATTGGGCCGAGGCGGTGAATACCGCATGCTATGTGTCGAACGGGATATACCTCGGAGTGCACAAGAAAAAGACATGCTATGAGTTGATGCATGGTCGCACACCCAAGGTGAGTCACTTCCATGTCTTTGGTTGCAAGTGTTTCATTCGAAGAAAGGCGGGAAGTTGGATAAGTTTGAGGCTAGGTCCGTCGATGGCATTTTCTTTGGTTATGCATCTCATTCTAGAGCATATCGTGTGCTCAATCTTGAAACTAACCAAATCGTGGAGACTTGCGAGGTAACCTTCGACGAGACAGAGCCACGTAGTCGGCTTGTCTTTGAGTGTGCGGGTGATGATGAGCTTGGCGAGGAGATCTTTCGGGAGGAGGAGCATGAACATGGAGATGATGAGGATGGCGGTGCGGTGCCCCCGCCGAACATGTACCCACTACTTCGACTACGATGATGGATGGACCCTCTCGCTACACCTACGACGACAAATCAAGAACGAGGAGAAGCTGATGTTGAGGGGGAGGTAGCTTCGAGGCGAGAACCTCCCCGGCGAGTTCAGGTGGATCACCCGGCTTCGAGGATCATCGGCGACATGGATGAACGCACTACACGGTCGAGGGTTCGAAACAATTCCCATTTTGCTCATGCTGCATTTGTTGCTTCTTTCGAGCCCAAAGACATTGGACACGCACTATCCGATCACAATTGGGTTAACTCGATGCATGAGGAGTTGGAGAACTTTGAGAGGAATCGGTGTGGGAGTTGGTTGACCCTCCCCCGGGGTGTAAGCCGATTGGTACAAAGTGGGTGTGGAAAAACAAAGAGGGAGAGAAGGGTGAGGTTGTGAGGAACAAGTCGAGACTTGTTGCTCAGGGGTTCAGTCAGAAGGAGGGGATCGACTACGAGGAGACCTTTGCTCCCGTAGCCCGTTTGGAGGCGATTAGGATCCTTCTAGCCTTTTCTGTGGCTAAAGGGTTTAAGTTGCACCAAATGGATGTGAAGAGTGCTTTTCTGAATGGAGTGTTGGAGGAAGAAGTGTATGTGAGGCAGCCTCCGGGGTTTGAGAGCGAGAATTACCCCCCACCAGGTGTACAAGTTGAGGAAGGCGCTGTATGGGTTGAAGCAGGCGCCTAGAGCTTGGTATGGCGGGTTGAGGGGGTTCTTGTTTGAGAGAGGTTTTGAGATGGGGAAGGTCGATCAGACCTTGTTTTTGCCTGAGGCGGGGCGAGAGATATCCCGATTGTGCGGGTGTACGTGGATGATATTGTCTTTGGTGGCTCGTCTAACTCTCTTGTTGCAAGGTTTGCGGATGATATGAGCGGGGAGTTTGAGATGAGCATGATGGGCGAGTTGCGCTTCTTCCTCGGACTACAAATCAAGCAATCAAAGGAAGGAACATTTGTGCACCGGGCTAAGTACACCAAGGACATTGTGAGGAAGTTCAAGATGGAGGACTCCAAGGCTATGACGACGCCGATGAGTACGACTACGGCTCTTGATGCGGATGAGGAAGGTGAACACGTGGACCGGAAGGAGTACCGGAGCATGATCGGGTCACTCCTCTACTTGACGGCGACGAGGCCGGACATACAGTTCTCGGTGTGTCCGTGCGCTCGTTTTCAAGCGTCCCCGAGGACTTCGCATCGGCAAGCGGTGAAGCGAATTTTCAGGTACTTGCGTCACACTCCCGACTTCGGCCTTTGGTACTCCGCGTCCTCTTCTTTGGCGCTTCATGGCTTTTCGGACGCGGATTTTGCCGGGTGTCGGTTGGATAGGAAGTCCACTTCGGGACTTGCCGCTTTTGGGTTCTTCGTTGGTGTCTTGGTCTTCTCGTAAGCGGTCGAGTGTTGCTCAATCCACGACCGAAGCCGAGTATGTTGCCGTTGCTAGTTGTTGCTCTCGGCTCCTTTGGATCACCTACACCATGAGTGACTTTGGTGAGGAGTATACCCATGTCCCACTTCAATGTGATAGCACCGGTGCCATAAGCGTTGCAAAGAACCCGGTGCTTCATTCCAAAACAAAACACATAGAAGTGAGGTATCATTTCCTGAGAGACAACGTAGAGAAAGGGAAGATAGCCTTAATCCATGTACCCACTCATGACCAACTAGCCGATATTTTCACCAAACCCCTAGATCAAGCAACTTTCACTCGTTTGCGGGGGGAACTTGGTGTGTGTTTGATTTCTTGAGTTGGGTGTGTGGGGGCTTTCTTTTGCCGGTGGTGTCGAGCCCGTTTTGCCTCCCCTCGAGGAGCCGGTTTGTAGCATATGTATAGCTTTCCTTTGTGCATTTCTTGCTTTTGGCATTGCATATGTAACATGATATATAGGCATCCTTGTATCTTAGATTGCATGCATTTTGTATCATATGCATCGGATAGGAAAAGCTTCTCCTATATACTTTGTTCACCATGGGTTGCTATATATGTTCTTGTGAGCTTGTTTGATATGCTACGGTTAGTTTGGCTTAGCTCTTGATGATCTTGATGAATGATCCATGGTTGATGGCTAATTTTTGAAAAATGTCACATACATGCTCTCTCATGTGTAAATGCCTATATATGATCTTGACATGTTTTAGTGGCTTTGCTATGCTTACTTTGTGGTTGGATAGCTAGTTTATTGATCATATGGAGCCAAAGGCTCGCTTGCCATCATGAATGTTTAGCCCTCTTGCTTAATCTTGTGGAGGGGCATAAGTTCCTTTTTGTCGCAAAGACAATTCATGTACCATTTACAAATCTGAAAATGAAATGAAAAATGCTTGGAAAATATGTTCCCATGTCATATGTGCTGAAATTAATTTGCTTTGGGTGCTAAACCGTTGCATGATGCCTACCAATGAGAAGTCTCATACATAGAAGTAGGCACATGGCTCGGTGGCTTTGACATGACATGAGGTGCTTTTGGGTGTTTATGATGGTCTTATGATTAGAATGGCTGTCCTAGCATGAAGTTTGAGTGGCTTTGCCATTTTGATATGTTTTACTCATGTTTAGGTATTTGCTTGTGAGAGAGTAACTTTTCGCAAAATTACTAAAATCCTTTTTAGCCTTGTCCAATGGTTGTGAAACTTGGTGATCACGTAGTTAAGGTCCTTACGAACTCGTCGAGTATCTAACTTGCTCATTTGGACTTGTGTAGCTCCTTGTGATGAATTTTGTCTATTCGAGAAGCTATATGTTGAAAGTTTTCGCATTTTGCCTTGATTCGTGCATTGTCAACAAGGGGGAGAAGTTTGTGCATGTTTTGGGCACCCGGGGAGTGTTTGGAAGGTGTTCAAATTGTTTCGGGCAATTTTTGGAGCGAGTTTGGTGCGGGGGCCGGTCTCTTTGGGCGGTCTAACCGCCCCCAAGGCGGTCGGTTCGGCAGAGGCGGTCTAACCGCCTCGGGCGGCGGTCTAACCGCCCGGTCGGCGGGGTCAAGTGCGGGCCGCATGGTGGCATGAACGACAAGATGAAGTCGTGGACGGTTTCTTGGTAGAGCCTCAAAACCAAGGTCGAGCCGGGACTACGTGGGAGCCGAGTCATGAGTGGAGATTGGCGGAGGCTACACCGAGTTCGCGGGGTTTGCGGTGGTTCACCGAGAAAACCACCGGGTTACTCGGTTGAGCCACAAAACCGAGGCCGAAGACTCGACGAGGAAGTGCGGCCACACGGGCCGGTTCAACCGCCCGGGAGGGGCGGTCGGACCGCCCGGGGCCGGTCGGATCCACCGGGCCGGTCCTAACCGCCCGGGGGGCGGTCCGACCGCCACGGCCGCCGGCGCCGAGAAGCTTCGAAGCGGAGGACACGCGTCGGGATCGCAAGGCTTGCGTCGAGGCTACGCGGGGTGCGGTCGCCGGGCATCCGTCCGATGGTGAAGACATCAAGAATTCCAAATCCGCCCTTGAGGGGCATGTATCCCTAGTTATTAGTGAAGGGCGTTTTAGTCTTTTGGGTGCCTCCATATATACTCATTAGAGGGGTGGATGGCAGCCAACTCTTGGAACCCTAGCTCATTTGGTTTTTCCATTTTCGTTCTCTATTTTCCCTAGGTTTTTAGAAGGCTAGCTTGAGAGCTTCATGTGAGATCTAGAGAGAGGGATGGATGTTTGGGCGGCAAGCTAGACCTTGTATGAACCATTCATGGCATGTATAGAAGGTTTGGCGTTGTTCTTCATGGTGGTTTTCCCGTCTCTTTGGTGTTGACTTTCGGAGCTCTTTTTGGCGGTGTTTTGAGAACGATTTCTTGGGGTTTTTGGTGGGTGTCACGTATGAGGTTCTTGTGCCTCTTTGGTCGGTGACTTTGCCCCCAAATCCCCTTTGAATCGGACTCGATTTGGTGGTTTCTCGAGTTGGGCGAGTTCTTGACCTAGAGAAGCGATTTCTTCGATTCCTCTTGATTGTGAGCGTTTCGGGTCGATTCCTTTGAGGTAGAGGTTGCCCGGGAGGTAACCCGGCTATTCCCGAAGTTTGGCCGCAATCCGTGGAGTGATTCGGGAGATCGGGCGCGAGGAAGTTGAGGTTTGACCCGCGGGTTCGTTTTACGGGAAGGGGCGGTCTAACCGCCTACGGGGGCGGTCTAACCGCCCGGGGTGTTTCCGGGTCAAAGTTTTGTTTCGCCGGATTTTCCTCTGTGAGTTTGTTCGCCTTGATCGGAGGAGTGTCTAGGTGAAATTTGGGGTCGTTCTCTTGCGGTTTGCTAGGTGTTCTTGGTTGGAGTTCGTTGCTTCGGGTACGGGAGGTTAGACCGCCCCGGTAGCCGGTCTAACCGCCCCTAGGCCCTTGGGTGAAGTTTTGGTTTTCTCCAAGATTTTCCGGTAGCTAGCATGGCCTTGACCGAGAGATCCCCGTTGGTGAAACCGTGGTGTGTTTTGGTGCTCGGAAGAGGCGTTTCGGAGGATTTCTTGGTTGCCGGGTGGAGGCGGTCTAACCGCCCCCTATACCCGGTCTAACCGCCCCCTCCGGTTAGCCGGCTTTCAAGTTGTTTCCGCCGACGGTCTTTGCGTGTGTGTTGTGGTTCTTTGGTAGAGTTTGTTCCTAGGACCGGTAGCACTCCGGTGGCTACGTGGTTTTGGCAAACGGGAGGTAGAAGTGCGGAGCATGTGATTTTGGGGGTTCGACCGAGCTAGTTCGTCTTGTCGGAGGTTCAATCTCCCTCGAGAAGAATTTTTATCGGCTCCCATTCACTCCCCCCTCTCTCGGTCGCCTTATCGGTCCTTCGAGAGGTTCCAAAGAGGAAACAAACGAGTAAAATGCACAAAAATTTGACAATCTAGATCGAGTTGTTACCCCTCTTTGAATACTTCCGAGAATGTTGTCGACGGGATGATCCCGTTGAACCATTTGATGTACTCTTGGATGTGGCTCTTGAGATTGACGTTGAATAGGTCCATCATCATCATCTTCACCTTGCGGTGTATCCTCTTGGGCTTCATCACTTAGTTCTCCCCCTTGATCAAAGCCCCGTTCATGATCGTCACCATGAACTTGACTCTCATCTTGATGAACTTGAGAACTAGGTGGCTCCGCTCGTGTTGAAGATGATGGATCATGTGTGCTTGTGTCAACCGGAGCTTGTGCTTGAACTTCCCGAGGCATCACTTCACCGGTCCCCATTCTAAAGATGGATATGCTTGGGGGCTCTTCATCTTCTACAAGGTTTTCACTAACTTGCTCTCGTTGAGAGCCGTTGGATTCATCAAATTTCACGTCTACCGTGGTCTCAACACAACCGGTGGTTTTGTTGAAAACACGATAGGCATGCTCGTTAGTTCCATAACCAAGTAGAAAACCTTCATCAACCTTGGATGCAAACTTTGAGGCTTTGGGTTTCTTGTTAAGTATGAAATACTTACACCCAAAGACCCTAAAGTAATGCACACTAGGTTTCTTACCGGTGATGATTTCGTAGGGAGTCTTGTTCAAGTACTTGTGGAGGTAGAGGCGGTTGGCGGCGTGGCATGCGGTGTTGATGGCTTCCGCCCAAAATGAGTCCGAGTCTTGTATTCATCAAGCATTGTCCTTGCCGCTTCTATCAACGTGCGGTTCTTCCTCTCAACGATGCCATTTTCTTGAGGTGTATATGGAGCGGAGAGTTCATGCTTGATGCCTTCTTCATCTAGAAACTCTTCGACTTGTGTGTTCCTAAACTCGAGCCGTTGTCACTTCTTATGTTCTTGACCTTGAGCTCGAACTCATTTTGAACTCTTCTAATGAACTTCTTCACAATTCCCTTTGCCTCACTTTTATCTTGCAAAAAGAATACCCAAGTGAAACGGGAAAAGTCATCAACAATTACTAAACCATATTTATTACCACCGATACTTATGTAGGCAATTGGTCCAAATAAATCCATGTGTAACAACTTCAAGGGTCTTGATGAGGATAGAATGTTCTTGGCGGGATGGTGAGCACCAACTTGCTTCCCGGCTTGACATGCGCTACACAACCTATCTTTCTCAAAAACAACATTTGTTAGTCCTAGGATGTGCTCGTCTTTTTGAAGTTTGGCCAAGTTCCTCATGCCAACATGGGCTAGTCGGCGATGCCATAGCCAACCCAAGTCGGATTTTGCCACTAAGCAAGCCTTAGGATCCACCTTTACTTTTGTGAAGTCCACATAGTAAAGTTTTCCCCGTAAGTGACCCGCAAAGACAATAGAGGAATCCTCCCTTCTAGAGACGGTCACACCCTCATGAGTGAAGAGACAATTGTAGCCTTTCTCACAAAGTTGTGAAACCGACAACAAGTTGTATCCCAACCCTTGCACATGATAAACATCTTCAATTGAATTTGTTGTTGAGATAGCAATTTTACCTAGACCAATGACATCTCCTTGACCATTATCTCCATAAATGATAGTTTCCGTAGGGTTGTCATAACGGTCAAGAGATGCAAACAAGCCTTCCTCTCCCGGTCATGTGATTAGTGGCACCACTATCAATCAACCATGCACTTCCACCGGAGGAGTAGGCCTACAAAACAAGTTTAAGCTCTTGGTTTAGGTACCCAAAGGGATTTGGGTCCTTGGAGGTTAGATGCAAAAACTTTTGGAACCCACACACTCTTTCTCATGGCCTTCATGGCATAGGCCCCAACATACTTGACCACTATTTTACCATTATGGTCCAAGGTTACAATGTAATCACAAGTGTAGTTGGGTGTTGGTTTATGCTCAACCACATTCTTCGATGCCTTAGGTGGAATGTTACTCCCACCAATTTCCTTTGTGGTTTGCACAATCTTTGGGGCCTCCTTGGTTGTGGTGGACGTGGTGACTCCATGAGCAATATCCATAATTGTGTTGAGGTAGCCTCCCTTGTTCCATAAGGGAATCTCATGCCCTTTCACGGTCACCCTACCATTTGCCTTGTTGTTCTTGCGGTGTCCAAGTCCTTGCTTGTCCACCACCTTGGGTATTGACTTGGCACTAACGTTACCTTGTGTAAACAACATGCTCAATCGGGCAATTTCCTTGTCCTTGCTCTTAACTTTCTCTTCAAGCTTTGCAAGGTTAGTCTTGATAGCATTCATATCAATATTAACACAAGAAGAGCAAGTTTTGCTAGTGGAGGCACTAGAGTCCAAGTTTGCCGATGGAGTTGCTTTGGTGCTTTCCCAAAGACTATTAAAGTTGGCTTCAAGAGATTTGTATTTCTCGGTCAAGCATGAGAAGCTTGATTGAAGCTCACTATGAGTAGTTTTTAGGGAAGCTAAAGATTCATTTGCCAAGGTAAGATCCTTTGACATCTTCTTATTAGAGTCGCCAACCAAGGATAATTCCATGGTCAACTTCTCCACCTTAGCCTTCTCTTCGGCAAGAGATTTTTCTAAAGCAAGGTTTCTTTCCTTTTCAAGGATAAGCAAGTCTTCTTGCTCATGAAGGATCTCTTTTTTTTTCTCTAGTTTGTCCAATAGCCTTTTAATTTCCTTGTGGCCCTTTTTACCAAATTTCTTTATCATGTTGTTCTCTAGTTCCTTTTCCTCATCTAGGTTCTCTATGTCGCTACAAGAGGTGGAAGAAGAGGATGTTAGAGAGGATGAGATGGTTGATTCTTGTACCTTGCTCCCCCTTGCCATGAGGCAAAAATGAGAGTGGTCTTCATCATCGGAGAGGTTGTTGAAGAGGCGTGTTGAGGATGAACCTTGTGCCATGGCAATTGTTGCCATCCCTTGCTTCTTTGGTTCTTCATCTTCATCACTTGAGTCCCATTGTTGACCCACGTGCGCACGCCCTTGGTACTTGCTCTTGTACTCCTTGCTTCTCTCCTTGAACCTCTTCTCTTCCTCATTCTTGTTCTTGTTCTTGGGACACTCGGCAATGAAATGTCCATACTCTCCACACTCATAACACTTCCTTTGTGACTTCTTCCTTCTATCATCCCCACCTTTTCTTGAGTTTCTTGACTTCAAGAATTTCTTGTACTTCCGTATGGCAAAGGCGGTTTCTTCATCCGTGCTCTCTTCGTCGCTAGTGTCTTCCTTCTTGCTTTTGGATGGCTTGGGCTTTTCTTCAACTACTTCATTAGAGCTAGCTTTGAGAGCTAGACTCTTGCCCATCTTCAAGGTTAGAGACTTCTCCACATCTTGATCAACAAGTTCTTGGTGCAATATCTCTCCAAGGAGTTGAGTAGGTGTCATTGTTGGATATCTTGGATCTCTTCTTATCATTTGAGTCAAGTTCTTGTCCTTGGGGGCAAAAGCTCTTAGCAACTTCTTTGTGACCTTCGAGTCATCCCAATCTTTGCTCCCAAGGGCTCTAATGTCCGAGACAAGCACCATGAGCCTATCATACATCTCTTGAACGGTCTCTCCATCCTTCATGAAGAAAAGCTCAAGTTCTCCATTGATTAGATCCATCTTGCCTTGTCTCACATGCTCGGTTCCTTCATGTGCTTCCTTGAGTGTGTCCCAAATCACCTTGGCAATTTGGATGTTCCGAACCTTGTTGAATTCTTGTGCACACAAGGATCCCGTGATAACTCTTGTGGCTTGTACATTGCGGTGAAGATCTTGTTCATGCTCAATGGTGAGAGCTTCTCCTTCGGCGGGAATCGTTACACCTACAACCACAATCTTCCAAAGAGAGGGGTGAAGCCCGTAAAGGTGCATTTGCATATCATAAGCCCATTTAGGATAGTCCTTCCCATCGAAATGAGGAGGCTTTCCCAAATGCACGGAATAGAATTTATCATTAGAGTTGTTGCCCGGAATTTGCCCGTAGTGATGGGGCACTTCGTAGAAGCCGGAGTGAGAGTACTTGGCTTGCTCCTTCTTGATCATCTTCTTGAGGAGCTTCTTGGCCATCTTCTTGGCCTTCTTCTTCTTCTTAGCCTTTCTTCTCTTCTTGGCCGCCTTCTTTGCCGCAAGATCATCGTCCTTGGCATCCTCATCACTTGAGTCGGAGTCCGAGTCGGAGTCGGAATCCGATGAGGAGTCGTCGGAGCTGTCCACGTTGGATGGAGTACGGCTTGGTGCCCTGCCGACGAGGTCGCCGACTTGAGCTGCTGTGAGCTCTCTCTCTTGAGCTTCTTTTGCGGCAATTTCTTCGGCGGTTGGGTTGCTTCCAATCCCCGACATCTTGATCCCTTAGCGGTTAAGCCTAAGTCAAGGGATTAGGCTCTGATACCAATTGAAAGGACCTTGTGATGCCTAGAGGGGGGGGTGAATAGGATCACTTCAATTTCCGAAACAAAAAGCGACGGATTAAATATCCTGTCGGTACTACCGACGTGGTGCCGGTTCTACCAACGGGGTCGGTACTACGGTACCGCAGTCGGTACTACCGACGAGCGGAAAGAACCTTAAAACGAAATTTGAATTCCGTGCGGTTTCTAGCAATTCTACTTGAATCAAAGTTTAAGTTTAGATGCTAAGAACCACCGCAATCACGAAACAAGTTGGATAGCAACCGGATGATAGATCGGGCTAAAAACAAGTTCTAGGGTTAGATAGAAATGAAGAAATACGAGCAAGCAATGGAGACACAGAATTTAATCCGAAGTTCACACCCACAAAGGATGCTACGTCTCCGTTGAGGATCCCACAAAGGGAGGGCTATCACCAAGAGCCTCTTTTCCTCTTCCAACCCCCACAAAGGAAGATTGGTGCTCACTAAGATTTCTCCACGAAGGAGAGGGCAATACAAACGATCCCGGGTGCACCACACCAAGAGGGCACTCGCGGGCGACGCCTAACCGTCTAGAAGCAAGCTTCAAGAGTAACAAATGCAACACAACAACCCGGAGATGCTTCAAGTGCTCTTGAGAAGGGGAAGAACGATGGGGCTCTCAAAGCTTGGTCACACTTCACTAGAATTCACCTCACTTCTCAAGTCCTAGCTCAAGGGAACCAAGGATTAGCTCTAGAGGAGGTGAGGGAGGTGGAGTGAATGCTCAAGGAAGTGTTTGTCCCGTGGTTGGTCAGCAATGAGTGAGGAGGGAGAAGAGGGGTTAAATACTAGGGGCTGAAAACTAGCCGTTACTGTGCAAACTCGTATAACCTCGGTACTACCGACATGGTGTCGATACTACCGAGGGGGTGTTTTTTTCTGAAGAAAAAACGATGCGGCACCGGTAGTACGGACACGGGGGTCGGTAGTACCGGCCTCCCGGCTAAAATGTGCCAGAGAACGCATATCGGTATACCGGCCCTGCGCCGGTACTACCGATGGGCTCTGGTCGGTAGAACCGACATGGGGTCGGTAGAACCGGCCAGGCCACAGAAATTTAGAAAAGATAAGCATAAGTGTACGTGTCGACTCTTAACTCTTCTCACTCACTTAGAATTCCTTCTAGAGCACTTTTAGCATCTCTTGGTTATTGAATTGCATCCCCCTTTATAGTACGGTGTTTCCTATACTCAAATTCAAAAGTAAAAGAGAATTAAGCCTTGACTTGAATAGAAAACATCATCTTGAAATTGGGGGACTTCCTTTGATCATCAATAAGGATTTTATTCGTTTAAGCCCTGCACACATCTTGTCGAAGCATTAAATACCTCAAATTGTGCTTGTCATTATCACCAAAATAATTAGGGGCCAAGATGCACTTTCGGTGTGTAGGTGACCTCATCCTTTTTTAACGACCGATCACTTGTAACGGCCTTTTGCTTGGAATACTTATCAAATAGCATGTCAAAAGTGACCTTTGGCTTAGGACCACTCCCCTGATTTTTTGCTACATTAAGCTTCCAGTTTCCAATCTCCAGACGGCTTGGCTTGATCATCCTCGAACGTCCTGGGGGTACACCAGTTTGGCCGATCATTTCCACCGGTCTGACCGGTCTGGCCAGAGATGGCTCATACGGTCGCTGATCGACGGGTGTGGACGACCCTTGCCCCCCATGTCCAGAGGCACTTACTGTAACCTTAAAGGTCTCTTTGCCATCAGGAGTCTTCTCATACTCAACTTTGCGAATTAGCTCCTTTCCTCTTAAATTGGGCTTAGCTTCCCCGATTACTACGTTCTTGCCTTTAGTTGCTTCAGCTTGATGTGGCCGAACTAGTACCTTAAGCTGCTGAAAATCCATGGTATTGATTGGAAAAGGAGCTTTATCCACTTGCATCTCATGAAAAGTCAAACGACCTTCATTTATGGCCGATTGAACCTGTCGACGAAACACATTGCAATCGTTAATAGCATGAGAATATGAATTATGGAACTTACAATATGCACGTCTTTTCAACTATTCAAGTGGAGGAATAGTATGGGTTAATTTGATATTTCTAGATTTAAGCAATTCATCGAATATACGATCACACTTGGAAACATCAAAAGTAAATTTAATTTCTTCTTGCCGACCTTAACTAGCCGGCTTAAGAGATGAACAAGAATAAGATTTTTCTTTAGAGGGCCAAACAAATTCAGCTGCATAAACTTCTTTATCACTATCGTTCGAACTATCAGAATCATAATCAATAATATGAACACTTGAACTACGTGATTTAAAGTTATCTTTCTCTTTATTCATTCAGTTTTCAACAACTAAAGCTCTTACTTGAACTTGTGCAACCGAAAGAAAATCAGTGCCCTCTATCTTATCCCTACTTGATGATCTTAAACCTTTCAGACAAATGTCTGCAAGGTCCATATCAGTGATTGACAAATTAAAGCACCAGTTTTTAGTTTCTTTAAATCTTTTAATGTAAGCAGAGACAGTCTCATCTCTCCCTTGCCTAACTGATGTTAAGTCTGTCAATTTTAATTGTATGCTCCCACTGTAAAAGTGATCATGAAACTTACGTTCTAACATATCCCAAGATATAATAGAACCGGGAGCAAGTGAAGAAAACCAAGCAAAAGCGGTGCCAGTTAAAGATAAAGAAAACAAGCGCACTTTTAAAGCATTATAAACACCAACTTCACCTAGTTGTGTAGTGTATTGACTAATATGCTCCCATGTGGTTCGGTCATCATCACCACTAAATTTAATTAAATCAGGCATACTCCAACCACGTGGGAGAGGAAATCTATCAAACTCGGGATCATATGGTTTTTGATAGAAATTAGTGTTACCTATATCAACCCCAAGTTTAGTTTTTACCACATTAGCCAAATCTTCCTTAAATTTATTAAATTCCGCCCAATTAGGATTATTTGGCTGTGGTGGCTGAGGATTCTCCAAATTTACCTTATTTAAATAGGGAGTTGTCTTAGCTTGAGCTAGCCTGTAACTTTCAAACACATCGTCTGGAATAATGTTTTTGGAGGCCGATGCATTTATTGTCATACTATAATGAGGTCCAACATTAGGAAAAGTAGGGACCATCTGATTTGGCACGACAGAAATTGGTAAAGGTTGATCAGGTGCCAACTCCATAGCACCGGTTTGACCGGTACCCTGCATCGGTCCGACCGGTGTGGCCATGTTTGGCCTGCGCGGTTGGAACTGAGGGTACTGACCAGAGGCTGGATTTGGTGTCAAACCATATGCAAAATTATCATTGTTTACAGGCAAAGGTGCTAAGCTAGGGTGAGACCCTTGAGGATTTGCTTTAGGAGTAATACTATTAGCATCATTATTGTTAAAACCTAAAGTCCTATCCTTTTCAAGATCTTCTAACCGTTTTAAACGAGCAATGTAAGAAGCAAGCAATTCATCACTACCCACTGTAGATTTCGTAGGAGTAGTATCGGGCGGGGGTTTCTTACTTACAGTGGGGATTACCTCAATATTTATGTCGTTTAATCTGATCGCCGGCAGCTCAAACTCTTTCAATCTTGCCACCTTGCCGGATCGATCCTTCTTGACGCCAGTGAGGAATTGTAATTGCATGTATTCTTGTAGCGCCTTGAACTTCTGCTGCTCTTCTGGAGAGAGATCTTCCAACGGTACGGTGACAATGTTGTTCATGTCAAGATCGCACCGAGCACCCATCTGGCTGAGGTCAGATTGAACGGTTTTATCAACCCGATCTTTCTTCCCCAGCGGAGTCGCTAAAAGTATGTTGACGCTTTTCTAGTCAACACACACGAGCGCTAGATCGCGCGGAACGTCGAAACACTGAACTCGCCGAGCACCTACCCGGACCGGTCTGACCAGTCAGAGGCACCGGTCTGACCGGTGTACGCAGAGGCACGGTGAAAAACCTAAGATTGCCGCCTCGGGAGGAACCCCGTCGGAGGTGGCGCACCTAGGGTAGCTCTGAGGTCGGCAAGGCCACTCAGAACGTCCCTGATTGTCGTCGAGACAAGCAAGGAAAGCACGAGGTTGGAAAAGCTAGGGTTTGAGAGATAAAAGTTGTAAAAAGTAATGATCGATTGGGTGATTCCCCTTCAAACGGTCGTGGCCCATTGTATTTATAGGGTGGGGAGGTCTTGCCCCGCAAGGAATCCTTTTACAACTCGAAATTCACAAGGACTCCTCAATTAAACTCAGACTCGGGGTCCATCCGTCAGACCGGTCAGGCCCACCGGTCAGACCGGTGTGGCCGTTGCCGGATCGGCTACAAGACGCCCCACCGGTCAAACCGTTAAGGGACACCGGTTTGACCGGTGCCGTCAGCCTGATCGGCCTTGTACCAAATTTGGGTGCAAACAGCATGTTACACAAAGAATAAGTAAGCAAGAGATGATTAATTCATGGCCGGCGGCGAGATACGGTGGTTTGGATGCAAAACAAAGCAGGAAGGAGGCTCAACGAGGAAAGTACGTGATGACATGCTCAACTATAGCAGAGGATATACGACGGAACGATGGGCGAACATCGACCTGGATAAGAAAACTGTGCGCTTCGACCAGACGTGCTCCGGTCGGCAGCACATCGATCGTCGACGGTGATGACCCTCGGCTTCGGCAGCAGCAATGACGACGACAGCTCCATATATACGCCAAGACGAGAGACACGGATGAAGCTTGGGAAAGCTGGCATCAGGCAACGGTGGCGGGATTCTTCGTGACCGCGGCTGGCATCAGCAGCTTCAGGGCGTGGAGAAATTGGGTGGCGGCGGCTTGCGAAGGAACTAAGGGCACATAAGAGGCGTCGTGCTTTAATTGCCGAAATATAAGATGACAAGTAAGGATACAAGATGTGTATATACCGAGGGCCGAGCCTTGACGTGCTGGAGTCCAAAGCCACGTCAAGTTGGACCCAACGCTAGACAAGCTATCTAGCTGGCTGCTCTCGGGTATATAGAATTTGATACTAAAGAAAAGAACAGGCATGTAGAAACAGAAAGGAAACAAGCATGACGTGGGCTTTATTGGGGAGAATATTTGGTGATGACCAAATTGTAGACAGAAGCTCAGAGTTTTGGAGCATTCGAAGTATATGACAGTTCAGAGATAGTTAGGGACACGATGAATCCAATTAAAGTGCTTGGAACTCGTGAAAGGGAATTGAGAGCTTGTGATAAATAGATTTTTTGCTCTATGGAAAAGAGAATAAATTTTAGGAAATTCCCAGAGATAGATTGGGACACGAATAATCCAAATAAAGTGTCTGGAGCTCATGAAAAAGATTTTAGAGCCTTCTAATAAATAGAAATAGCTCGAGGAAAGATAATAAACCCCAGAAAAAGCTGGAAAATTCTCAGAAGATTTTGATTAGCACCTAAACGTGTTTTTTAAAACCTTTTGCACTCAAGGAGCACCAAGATACATCAGTATGAATGCAACACACATTGAATCAATTTATTTATTTTAGAAAAACATTCAAAGATTTTTTCCTATACTATATTTTCTGTAAAGAAAATAAATGTTGATAAAATTTTAAAATTATGAGAAAATCATTGTTGAATTATTTTTTCTATTCACATCCTGAAATTTGGAAATTTCAGAGTGTGACAGAGATGCATTGGTATGCATTCCAGTTCTTGATAATGAGAGAATAAAAAGAGGAGTAAAGAAAAAAAAGTAAAAGAAAAAGAAAAAGGAAGTTGAGGATACTCGATAGACAGCTGATCCCCAGGTGTGCTAGTACTGGGTGGGAGACCACTCCCAATACTAATGTACACATTATAGTATCGGGTGGCACATCGGGTACAAATGTGCCCCTCATTAGTACCGGACCGGTTCAATACTCAACAGGGGTTTCCACCCGATATAAATGTGTGTTTCTTTGGTAGTGTTGCCTTCATGTATGCTGTACGGAATGCATACAACATATATGATCGCGACGACGTGCTAGCTAGCTAGCAGCACGCATGACACATGTTGCTTTCGGCGACCGATTTTATCGTAAGCAGCAGCCTGACGACCTGAAACCCTGGCCATGTTTATATGCGTTTGTCTATGGGTTTGACTTCGCCTCATTGGTTCACGGATTTTGGCATGTTCTTGCTACCCGGCGCAACCCCCGAAGAGAACGGAGGCGAGATATGTGGAGCCAGGCGCACTACACGTTGACTTGTGAAGTACTGGTCTAAATCTAATCAACGGATCAGAAATTAAATTTGCGCAAGTTTTGAAATCAAGCATCATGTCTGTTTGAATCGCGCACGGGAGTACAGTAGTAGATGAGAAATTGAGAATAATTGCCCTGGAAATTGCGACACTCTCTTTTAATTCTTTTTTTCCAGACTGCTCATCTTCTTTTCATTTTAGTGAAGTTTTCCCAGGTGTGCTAGCTCGGCGTCTTAATAGTTCAGTAATCATACAAGTAGATTTAATGCATCATGTATGGTATCGCCAATGAGTTGGTGTGTAATCCTAATCAGATGTGCATCATTGCTGCTTGCACCGACACCGATCGATCCGATGCGAATATGATATATGGTGTGCACACGGTTTTAATTTGCCTGACGATGAACTGTGATGATTAATGACATTCTAGGCATGATGATCTGCAATGGATTGCTTACACCAAGTCGTGCTTGGATTGGAGAACAAGTCGTCCATGGATGCGCTCTTGTGACCTGGAAGCCCGTGTTATCCGCGGGTGCACATGCTCCTCTGATCACGGCCTCACCTAACCGGCAACGAGAACGAGAGCCATGGCGCGCGGGAAGGAATTTGTGGCGCCTGGCCGGCGAATTTATTCGCCGACGGTTTCGGATGGTACCATCAGGTACGGCTCCTTAAATCATGCCACAACTTGATTCCGTTCGGTGCTGGATCGGTCGTCGTCGGCTTCCCACTGCAAAAGGTCAACCAGTGTTCACCTAGCTCACCCTGCCCTGAGATCGACGTCCGATGAACAAAGCATTTTCCGTCTCGTTTTCGCTTTTGCAAAGCGCACGAGAGCTTTCAGAGACAGATGGTGTAGGTAGACAAAATTTCTGCTCACGGTTTAGATTCAACTGACAGACAGTGTAGAAAACAGAAACCTGAATTTTCTGGATACGTGCAAGTGCACTGTTATGACATGATCATTACGTAGTTGCTGATTTCATTTCCGTCCATCGCTGCATGCATCGTGGGGAAAATGCGCAACCACATGTCCCAAATCAGGCCACACGCGCTGAATCAAGCAGGGCTGTCAGGAACGAGCACATGGCCGTGGCCGCCGGCATCGGCGACCACTAGTTCATCCAGCGGTGGCAGGAATTTTGTTTTAGCTGCATGCAATGCAACAAGCAACTGTTATATCCAAGTTAACGGCCCAATCATGAACACGAACATGCGGGCGCGCGCAAAAGTCAATCCCGGCCAAACCATCCACGCGCTGGGCAGTCGCTTTCGTTCTAGCTCGCTGCAGAATATGAACGGCGCGGTTGCCCCTCCCCGGCCGGTACTCCCTGACCGGCCGGCTACTCGCCGTCGTCGTAGTCGCAGCAGCGGTTGGTTGATTGGTAGGTCCTTAATGCAAGTGCCATCAAGAACCTGCTGACACTATTTATACGTCTCCTAGGTGACATTCCTCGAACACACTCAGCCGTACGGCACCAAACAAACACTGGCTAGATCAGCTTCTCACATGGCGAACATGCTCGCGCTCCATCTCGCCCTGTGCGCCTTCTTCTTCCTTCTCGGAGGGTCGTCGTCGGTGGCGGCGGTTCAGTGGACTCCCGCCTTCGCCACGTTCTACGGCGGCAGCGACGCCTCCGGCACCATGGGTAAGCACCTGCATCCTGCTAATCCACCACTGCCATATGTTCTTGCATTGAGTTCAAATTTTGTCCGTCAGTTTGCGAATAACCGGCCTCTGCCGATCGATCGATCACCACGCAATGCAGGCGGCGCTTGCGGGTACGACAACCTGTACAACGCGGGGTACGGGACGCGGACGGCGGCGCTGAGCACGGCGCTGTTCAACAACGGCGCCATGTGCGGCGCCTGCTACACCATCGCCTGCGACACGCGCAAGTCCCAGTACTGCAAGCCGGGCACCTCCATCACCGTGACGGCCACCAACTTCTGCCCGCCCAACTGGGCGATCCCGAGCGACGCCGGCGGCTGGTGCAACCCGCCGCGCCGCCATTTCGACATGTCGCAGCCGGCGTGGGAGACCATCGCCGTGTACCGCGCCGGGATCGTTCCCGTCAACTACCGGAGGGTCCCGTGCGCGAGGAGCGGCGGCGTCCGGTTCACCATCAACGGGCACAGCTACTTCGAGCTGGTGACAGTGGCCAACGTCGGCGGCAGCGGCGTGGTGGCGCAGGCCTGGATCAAGGGGTCGCGGACGCAGTGGATGGCCATGAGCCGGAACTGGGGCGCCAACTGGCAGAGCAACGCGTTCCTCAATGGGCAGAGCCTCTCGTTCCGGCTCAGGACCGACGACGGACGCGTCGTCACCGCCGTCGACGTCGCCCCCGCCGGGTGGTGGTTCGGCGCCACGTACACGTCCAATGCGCAGTTCTACTGACGGCAGGAGCTCGATCGGCGGCGATCGCCGGCCCTCTTCTTGTGATCTGCCGCGAGACTCTCTTTTCTCCCTTTGTTCCGTGTCGTGAAAATGTGTAGTATACCCAGTGATTTACCACTTACCAGGTAGTAGGTCGAGTAGTAGTCGACGTGGCATCGGATCAAACGCCGCCCACGCATATGCATATACGCATGATGTACCATGTGCTATACTGTGAAGTGTGAACAATACATTTTTTAAAAAATAATATATACGGCTCAGTGACAGCTTTAATCTTCCAATTTATTTTTGTGTGGGCTGCAAAATTTTCTTCCCCCACCCCCAATCATAGAGGCCCATCAACGATCAACATACCAGTAGGCCGACGACGACGAATTATATATATATATATATGTATATATATATATATTTATTTATTTATTTTTTGCTTTGATTTTCGAAAAATAATTGGTCGAACCAAAAATTTCGAGAAATGTGTTGGGGTTATCCGAAAAATTCGGATGAGTCCCCGAACACGCAAGAGAGAGTTCTTAGCACGTTCAAGCACAAAGTTAGAGCACAGAGAGACTGTAATTCCCTCTGCAGATGGCACAAGTTCCCAAAAATCTGAATCCGTTTACACGTGCCCTCGCGCCCCCTTTTATAGGGAGATGAAGGTACTTTTACATACCGACAACACCCTCAGGCTCAGGGAATATTCCTAGTGTGAACGCATACAAGAATGTCTTTTTCGTCTAACATATTTACAAATCTGCCACTAGTTCACACTCAAAACCCGGACTTTTTGGGACAACAACTTTGACTTTGCTTCTCCGTTGGTTCGTGAATGTCTTCACGTGTAACTCCCGAACCAGGCCCTCGACAGATTCCCGACTTCGGCTTTCGCTTCTTCGAAGATTCGTGCATGTCTTCGCGCGTGACTCCCGAACTGGGTCCCCGACAGATTCCCGAATCGGCCATCTTCCGAAGTTCGCGCCATCGCCAGCTCGAGATTCCGGATTTTCGCATGTTCGTGACTCCACCTCTTCACCGAACCATGATGCCCGAATTTTACGCATTCGCGAATCCGAGGCTTCACAGGTCCCAGGTTTCTGAAAATCGTGAATTTCCTGTCCCTGAAAAACATGTCTCAAGAACTTTGTCAAACTTAACGTTTCGAGGGTGACGGGTTTTCCTGAATTCCCCAACAAAATGTACATCTAGCGTCATACCCCGCGGCAGCAGGAGTTTCTGCCGCCGTGGGGCACGACGTTAAGGGTGGCGCCAACGGTCGGATGTACTTCCCGGTGGGCCAGATTCCTGCCGCCGTGGGGCACAACGGCAGGAATCCTAGCGTCGTGGGCCACGGCGTCAGGAGCCCTAACGCCGAGCCCCACTGCGGCACGGTCCTGGTGGCGTGGGCCACGGCGGCAGTGTGCCCCTATAAAACCGCTGCCGCCACCGGCCCGCTCCCTCTCCCTCCATTCCCCTCCCTCACTCCTCTAAACCTTCGACTTTCAACTCTTCGGAGCACTTCTGAGTGAGGTACGTTTCTAAATTTAGTAGTTAGTATAGTTAACTTAGTTTAGTTAAGTTAGTTTAGTTAATTTAGTTTAGAAATTTAGCTTAGTTAACTTAGGTTAGTTTTAGTTTAGTTTAGAAATTTAGTTTAGTTAACTTTGTTTAGTTTAGTTTAGAAATTTAGTCTAGTTTAGAAAAAGTTTAAATTCACATAATTTGTTTTAATTCATTTAAAATTTCTAGAAAATGGTTATAATTGACATAATTAGATTAAGTTGACATACAATTTATAGAAAATTATATAAATTCACATAATTCGTTTAATTTTGTTCTAAACTCCTAGGAAATGGTTATAAATGGCATAATTAGATTAAATCTATATAAAATTTTTAGAAATTATATAAATTCTTGTTTACTTTTGTTTTAAACTTCTAGGAAATGATAATAATTACATAATTAGATTAAATTGATGTAAAATTCATAAAAAATGGTTTAAATTCACATAATTCGTTTAAATTGGTTTTAAACTTCCAGGAAATGGTTATAATTCATATAATTAGATTAAATTTGTTGTAAAATTATTTGAAAATGGTTTAAATTCACATAATTCATTTCACTTGGTTTAAATTTCTTAGACAATGGTTATAATTCCCATTAAATTGAAATAAAATAGTAGAAAATGGTTTGAATTTACAAAATTCATTTATAATTAGTATAATTGGAAAAATTGATTCAATTATGTTATTTTTTTGCAATTATGGCTGCACCGTTGGAGTACGTACGGCCGGAGTTGTTCGACGAGGCGGTGGACCGGCACCACCACTCGTACATGTCGGTTATTGTCAGATAGTCGCCCGACACCATACGTTGCCGGACGACCTGCACGTTGATGTTGATACACCTGCGGTGGATTCTGAAGTACGTAGTTCATATTTATTATTTATTTATGTTTCTTTACAATAGTAATTGCATTAAGTAAATTAATATTTTTTCAGGCTACGCGCTGCAGGACTTCTCCCTGTTGCGCGGTTGGTCGGGGGGGACGGGCTACGAGCTGAGGTTCCCCGGGCGGAGCGGTTGACGCGGTTCAGCTACGACGACCCGCCGATCGCCGCGTTCATGGACCGGTGGCGACCAGAGACACACACGTTCCACTTCCCCGTCGGCGAGATAACTCTCGGTTTGGAGGACACCGCGATGTTGGGGACTGTCGTATGCTGGCCAGGTGATGGGGCCGATCGACATCCCCGCAAAGTGGCACGCTGACTTCCTTGCTTGGTTCATGAACGTTCCTCGAAACGATCGTGCGCCGGCGTCGTACGTGGCCTTCGCCGACACCCACGGGCCCACCTGGACTTGGATCCAGCGGTTCAGCGTACGTGATTCTTCCTCTTATTTTCAATGTTTGTATGCATTTAAATGAATGTGACGATGGACCTTTGTGTGTGTGTGCAGGCTGACTACATGGTGGACGATGCCAACGACCCGACGTCAGAAAGGTTTTTGGAGGTCTACTTGCTCTGGCTGTTGGGGTGGGTGCCGTTCTGCGAGTCAGCGGGAGACTCCGTGTCACGGTACATGATCCCCTGGGCTTAGAGGATCACCGATGCACCCCTCGAGTAGATGCCCCAGATCAGTTGGCGCACGCTATTCTGACAGCTACCTACAGGGGGCTGTGTTCGGCAGTGACGAGGCCAGCGAGTAGGGAGGCGATCCTCCTCGGGTGCCCTCTCTTGCTGTAGATGTGGATCCACGAGCGGTTTGACATCAGTCGGCCCAAGGCCGACCTCTCGGAGTATGAGCCGCTACCCGACGACACTGACCCAGCGGACCTCCCCACAATGGGTTCTCTATGGTGCCTCCGGAAGGTAATGTCATTTCTTTTCGTGATTCTTCGCGTTATGAGTTCTTTAGTTGGATTCACTTAACTTTTATTTTCTTGTTCTTTGCAGCACATTTGGGCCGGGTGTTGACGCAAAAAGTGCACTCAGCGCCAATCACACAGCAAGCCGAAAAGCTGGCTTCGCACGCGCAGAGAGAGACGTGCCAGTCAATTTTTCCTGAAAATTAACAAAAGATAAGACAGTTAAATACCAAAGCTTGGAACTTACCGGGTGGTACCGGGAAGTTCCATATTTACGGCTAAGAAGCCAAGCAAGACGACATGTAGCTATGCGAAGCTACCCGTCGAAGAACCACGACCATTCGGGTAACCGCAAAGGGAAAAAGAACATTGCCGAACGGATGACGTAAGCATGACAACGATCGATCTTTGAATAAACATGGATGCATGTGCAAAGCTATGACCGATCTTCATGAAGATTAACATTAAATGAAGTAAAGCACGGACATGATCATGTATTAAAATAAGCATGCATAGATCCAAAGCATTAGTCTACCGCATGTCTAATTACTTTAAGATCCGTCGGGCACGATATCAAGCAAATCTATCCACCGCATGATACAACTTGCATGAAAAAACGCACCACTTTCCACAAATAGATCTATCCACCGCATGATATAACCTAAATATGGAAAGCTAGAAGCACACGTCTTTTAAAACATAAATAACGCACGTGATCTACTCGTGAAGATATAACCGAATACGGCCGAACAACCGATCCGGGTCCATGAAGAAGGAACAAACATTACCACGTGAATAAATCTATCAGGCTGAATTGGAAATCTAATCCACCGGATGACTAGCTCCAAAGCAACCCAAAAACCTGCATCTACCGCATGATACCCGGCTCTTTCAAGATTTATACTAACAAAGCAAGCTTGAACCCGCAACACGTAACAACCTAGATCGATTCGGTTTCGGCTATCGGAGAGCACAAGATCCACGCGTCAAAACACGAAACCTGCTCGTACAAGGATCTTAGAAAAAATATAGCCGATCCAAACCCATCTAGATTGGGCAAGGGTGTGTTACATGAATTAAAACATAAAGCAAAAAACTCATGAAAACACAGGGTAACTTAATGAATCTATCGGATCTTGCCAAAACCCGATAGAGCCGATAACTAGCTTCAAGCCAGATCTTAGCCTACCGCATGGCTCATGATCTAACCGAAACCCTCTTGAACCAAGCTTGAATCTACCGCGTGACACGAAGCATGGTAACAAGACTACTTGCATCAGATCTAAATCTACCGCATGATACTAGACATGATACAAGGTTGCCGGTACTCACGGAGGTCGACGGATCGATTGGTCCTCTCGAAGAACTCGACGACACGACAAGGACTCTAGGGTTTGGCGTAAGGCCGGTGTGTATTGAAGAATGAACGTGTCTGTTACATACATCCAGGGATCGTATTTATACCCTGCTGATTACAACTGCGAATGGATTCATTGCCTAACTAAACTCGATCGCCTATCCATCCATTCGCTTCCTCTGATTGAGCCACGTCACCGTCCAATCCCGCAAAATCAGCTCTACTGTTCTTTTGCCGAACTGGAGCAGATAGCCGACCGCGGATCCTTCTGCCGAAAATCTCTGAAAATATCTTTCCTTCCACCAGACGGACTCTTTTTCGAATCGGACCCACATGTCATACTCCTTACCAAATTTTGGTGTTAACACATGCCCCTTCAATTGTGGGATAAAAGTAATTTTGTTCCACAATTGACTCCGACCACGAATCCTTGAGCCAAACCTCGTCAACACCTGTTCTTCGCAATCCGCCGGATTCTTCGTTCGCATCCAACCCTAGATCCCCTTCGTTCCGAGCTCGAATCTCCAATGGCAACTCGGAACCAAGCTGCTCAGGTAAATTCACCCCTCCGAACCTTTGTTCGGCATTAGGTTTTCAATTTTACCTGAGATTTTCCTCTTCCGCTCTCCTCCAGGAACCTTCTACTGCTCTTCTGATTCCTATTGAGGCCAATTCGCAGTCTTATTATCTTGGTCCCGAAGGGAATCCTGACCCCCGAGATTTTATTGCCGCTGAATCTCAGAGAATCCCTTTCAAGGTAGCTTTATCTCCACCTCCCCAGTGGCAAGATGCGTTCAAGAACTGGCCTTTGCCCCCAATTGCGGGGCCGGAAGACTTGGTATCGGAGGATTCTTGCGGATAAGAGTGGATTGACCAATCGGATGCTCTCCGCATTGCTCAATGTCCGGAGTTATCCGTAGCTGAAACACCCAAGAATGAAGATCTTCTGATAGCCGCATGCCACTTCTGGTCAAATGGCGTCAACGCCTTCCTTTTTGGGCATGGCCCAATGTCTCCAACCTTGGCCGATGTGTACATGATCACCGGCCTTGACATCACCGGGTCCGTCCAGCCTTGGAACTTCAAGAATTCCTCACACCAAACAGGGGTAAAGCCAGGGAATGGCTACAAGAATTATATTTCGAAGCACATGAGAGACAATCCCCTTGGCGAAGTTGAATACAGAGCCTTTTTGAACATGTGGTTATGCAGATTTGTCTTCGTGGCAAGGCCAACGAACCCACTTTGAATCACATCGCAATGGCGATCCATCCGGCTAGTGGCAATCGCCTTCCTCCGGGAAAATTCCTCTTGGGCGGTGTATACCATATGCTTCATCGGACCGTTACCCAAATGTACACCGACCCGAGAGGATAGCATGCGTCAATGGCCCTTGGTGGTTTGTTCAAATTTGGCCGCAACTTCACATGCATCGGATTATAGGCGTCGACTTGAACTCCGGGTTCTTCCCCCGGTCCAATCCCCCCGAAGGAGAGCTTCAAGTTACCGGAGGATGCCAAAACTATGGAGAAGCGGCTTCAATCGTTATCATTCGGCGGACATCATCCGGCTCTTCGAGTTGTTCTTCAAAGGCTTCTCCAATCCTCTTTGGCTTCCTTATCTAGGCAATGACACTCCGACCTTCCCCGTCGAATTCTCCTTTGAGCCCGGCCATCAAGATAGGGGATTCTTAGAAATCTTTAACATCATAATCCGCCCATGCATATTACCGGCCGAATTCAATGGAGGGAGGCGAATACCGATACTTATGAGTACTACCGGCCTAATGTAATGGCCGGGCAACTTGGATGTGGCCGGATGCCCCCAAGATTGTTTCGCATGAATTCCTCAAGCCCGGGGAGGAAATCAAAGAACCGATGCGGTGCGAGCAGAGTTTTCAACTATGTGTGCGGTCCCACCTGTCTACACATGTCCTTTTGTGCCCGCAACCATAGCTCACCCCACCTTCAACTCATGGTGGCAAGAATTCCATGACCACATCTTCAGTGAACCCGTTCATGTGTTCTGTGCAGAATTGGTGCCTGATTTCCTGCCGACTTCAGAGGTAACACAATGAGCCCTTGGATCAAACACTTCTTCTTCACTCATGGTTTTGACCTTCATCTTTTGTCCACAGAACACAGTGCCTGCCCCTCGAGCCAGGGTGATCACTTATAATGCCGAAGGCCCGATTTCAAAGACGGGGTTTAAATCCACAACCCTGCATCAATTAATGGCCAGGTATGCTACTACAGATCCCAGCCTTTCTAGCCTTGCTGCGGACAGGAGGCAAGGTCTGCACCTGATTGCCCCTCCAAGTGCCAAAAGGAGAAGAACTGTCAAAAAGGTGCTTGTTGAGGTAAAAACCCTTTACCTTCTCGATCACCAAGTCACCCTGTTCTTGATGGATCATATTCATTGTGCATTTTCAGACCAGAGCCCAACATTCTTCAGAACCAGCACCTGCCAATGCTCCACCCACTGGTATGTCCTTTACTGTCCTTTCTCAAGGATGAGCACTGGCACTTATCCCTTCAATTGGGCATTTGCAGAGGAAGCCGTAGGAGAACCGCTTGTAGATGTTCCAGTGGTTCAACAAGCGAGCCCATCCAGGGTTGAATTGCCCATTCCAGTAGAGATCTCGTCTTCATCACCTTCTGCAGAAGCAGTACACTCTCCAGAGATGAACCTCCCAACTCAACTGGAGCCACCAAATTCCCCCAGGATGCCATCGCCTATCAGTCAAGCGACAATGACCAACCCAACGAGAGGAGGATCCGATTCTTCGACCCGAAACTCACGAGTCGCCGATGGCCGCATCGCATCCCCCCGACTTGGGAGTTTCGGCTCTACCCGGGCACCTTTCCCGTCCGCGATTGCCCCCGCTCAAGAAACCATTCATGAGGTACCCAATTCCGCGCTTGGTTTCGGTACTTCGATGTCAGCATTCTCACCTCGGTAATGTTACTTTTCAGGGTCACGCTCCGCCGTCATCGAGCTTGCCATCAGAGGGCCCATCAACTGCCGAGGTGATGAAAGAAATAAACCAGCCCGCTGTCGGATGAAGTGTTGCCCAAACTCAAAGAAATTGCAGCCGGCTAGAAAAAGATGTTCAGGATCAGCTCAATGATCTTCGTCATTTTGAAGAGATGTTTGAACCCATTAGTCGAAGACTCCCCGATGACATCAGAGCTTTCCTATCATCCGTCTACGACTTAGAGCCCTTTTATGTTCCCTTGAGGCGCACTTGGAGGAAATTGCGCTCCCGTCCGGCCATCGAAAAGGAGAAAACTGACGCTGAACATGCCATGAACGGGGCACAATCCCAAGCAGAAAGCCATAAAGATGCCTTGGCTGACCTGCAAGCTTCTTACGATTTGAAAGTCGCCAGGAAGGCTGCTCTAGAGGCGGAATTGAGAAGCTCTGTCGGCGGAGATGGAGATTGACCAGAAGAAAATAGCCGATCTCCCTGGATTGATAGCAAAGACCCAAGCGGAGGTAGAATCGGGCATTTACCGCAGTAAAGCAATGCGATGCGAGCTCATTGACTTATCCGGTGCCCCAAAAGACTACCAGGAGATCTTGGATAATTCCCACTTGATAGTATCCAATGTTCGTCACGCACTCGCAAAACTCCTTAATGCTTGAATGTCCTTATTGATGTATACCCGGACCGGTCGTTCTTGTAATATTTCCTTTGCGATTTGTTTCCTTTCCTTTGCGTACTTTGAGATGTAATGCTGAACGACCCATTCGGTAGTGAAACGCTAACTCCCGAACGATACCTTGAGTTCCTTTAGCCGAACCAATCGACTTGCGCACGGCCCAGCTTAGAACTCCAAACGACCCGCCGGCGGGCTGGTCAAGGAAATCTCTCCGCCTTCCGATTTTATTGGGACGTGCGCCACGATCCACGCCCACGACTCGAAGCCACGATTTACCCCCGCCGGCCTATAAATGTTGCCATAGGTGCCCCTAGCTCTCCACCGGGCCTTCTAGCTTTCGAATCTTTGCCAATCTCTCGGTCTTCTTGCAAACAAGTGCACATCCCCAAACCGCAATGGTGCGCCGCCTCAACCGCCGCCGTGCCTCCGACGAGGCTGAGGGGAGCAGCGCTAACGCGCGCGGCGGTGATGACCGTCAACTTCTCCTCTTCGATCCTTCTCTTGATCTTCTTTTGCCTTGACAATCACCTCCCTTTTGCAGGTTGATTCAGTGGAATCCGCCTCGCGCGCCGACCAATCAACCCCTCCCAGATGACTCTTCGGAGTCCGATGGCCACTCCCCGGTACCGTACGGGGAAGCAGACGCCATCCGCTACAAGGAGGAGTTAGAGGCGTCCCGTCGCGAACTGGAGGATGTCTCCAAGAAAGCGGGCGTGGCCGAGTTAGAATGGGAGGACCAGCGCAAACAACTGCTGGAGGCCATTGACGGTATGGCCCTGAGATTGATTCTTGGTCCAGCTCGGCCTTTGATGCTAATCCCTTCTGCTTGTCTTTTGCAGCCCGCGACGCTGAGCTCGACCAGCTAAAGACGCCGGTAGAGCAATTGGCCGAGAAGGTGAATGCCCACGGCGACACGCCGGCGGAGCGCCTGGCCGCAGTGGAGCGTCGCGTCGACGAGGTGGCCGTTCATGGCGTTCGCACCGGGCACCACCTTGGGCACAGGCCGCGATGGCGACGCATACGGACGTCGACTACTCCACCGGGCCGCGTGGCTTCCGGGCGGCGCGCGCGGAGGATATCGACGAGATCGAGCTCATCCTGGAGCGCCTCGACGGCCACGGCGACGCCATTGCCGAAATTACCCATCCCCAGTCTGTGTTGAACAGACTCTTTGACTAGATTGTACTAGGGATGTGTAAATGTCGGCAATATATGATGAACTTTTGAATTCCGCATTTGTTCCGTGATATCTCCCTTCGCATTTGCATCTGTGAATTTTGTCTTCTTTGAATGCATCCGGGAACTATCCTTAGCCGAACGCGTAAGAACAAATGCCCCTTGGCGTAAAATCCACAGAGGATCCCAATTCGGCAATCCGTGAACACTGTTCAAAAGAAAACCCCCTCGCACCTGGTGGAAATCCCTGCCGCTTGGTATTCCAACAGTGCGTACTGGCCAAATCATCACTCCCAATGCGCCTCCTTGGTCAATAAAATAGCCCGTGGGGTGCTCTGCAAATCCACTCGCACACTCCTCCATCACTTCTCGTCTCTTCCTCTGCTGCTAGAAGAAAAAACCCCAACGCCATGGACAAGGGTAAACAGCCTCAGGGGAGCGGCTCGTCAAGGAAGCGTACGATTCGGAAGTGAGTTCTTTCTTGATCTGCTCCTTGTCCTCCTGCTTGATCTTGCGCTTCATGTTTTCCCTCTGCCTCTTTCAGCCTTGATTTGCTTCCTGAAGAGGTCATCGGAACCGAAGATGTTCCTGAGTACATCTCCTCCGATTCTTCTCCTGAGGCGGAGGATGCCACGCCTGAGCAAAGGGCCATTCATCAGCTGCGCCGCCGTGCCCGGCACCTGGAGCGTGGCCTCAGGGACATGTCCGTCCGTTGCCAAGCCGAGCGCGAGCGTCGCATGGCGCTGGAAGCACTAGTAGGGGGTAAACGCTTCTGACCCCTTCATGTTTGCATCTGGATTTCTTGCCCCTAACTTGATTCTTTTGCTCCAGATGTCTCTGACAGGTACAGCAACCTGAAGGCGGCCTGGGATAGCCTGGTAGAGGCCGCCAATCATGGTCATCCTCGTGCGTTCCAAGTCGCCGTCACGGTGGTCCTGGAACAACTGAAGAGGGAGCAGCAGCCGAAGAAGCAAAGAAAAGATTGAATCATACTTTCGCTTCTTTCTCCACGCCTTCTGCTTCCCACCCTTTAGGGGACCTGACCATCAGGGCTGCTATATGTAATCCTGTAAGAAACAGTTGTAATGTAGTATTGAGCTAAGGGCAATGCATCAGGCACTGGCCATTTTCTCTTGTTCATGGATTTTGTTCTAAAGGCGGCCTCATCCTTGAGCGCCGGCTGTTTCTGTGTCAGATGTGTATAATCATCGATCGATTTCAATGCTAGGATAATACTTCTTCAGATATCTTCCATTTATTGCGGCGGAAAACTCCTCTCCTAGCAAAGTTTTCAATATGTATGCATTACCAGGAACGCATCTGACCACACGAAAAGGCCCCTCCCAGTTAGGGGACCATTTGCCGAATTCACTGTATTTAGTTCCAATCGGCAATAGCGCTTTCCACACCAGGTCGCCTTCTGCAAATTGCCTTACTTTTACTTTCTTGTTATAGTATTTAGCGACCCGCAGCTTGTTTTTCTCGATGTTCTCCAGGGCCCTGAGACGGATCATGTGCAAATCTTCCAACTCATCCATCATTAGGCCGCTGTAATCCTTGGAGCTCAACTCGTTTTGCAGCACAACTCTCCTTGACTCTGACTGCATCTCCCAAGGTAGGATTGCATGGTGCCCGTAAACCAATTCGTAAGGAGAGGTCTTTGTAGCTCCATGGGGGGCCATTCGGTAAGCCCACGGCGCTTCACCGAGTACCGAATGCCACCTTCTTGGCTTCGATCGATCTTCTTCGTATCGGCTTGATCATGATCTTGTTAGAAGCCTCTCGCTTGACCATTAGCTTGGGCGTAATATGGTGAGGAATTAAATAATTTGATTCCCATGCTTTCGGCAAAATCTCCGAATTCCAATGACACGAATTGTGCCCCTTGGTCAGTGGTAATCGTCTGAGGAATCCCAAATCGATAGATGATGTGTTCCTTGACGAATTCGATCATGTTTTTCGACGTCACCTTCTTGAGTGGGATTGCCTCGACCCATTTGGTGAAGTAATCTGTAGCCAAAAGCACGAACTTATGCCCCTTGCTAGATGGTGGATTAATTTGGCCAATCAAGTCTATACCCCGGCCCCCGAATGGCCATGGCTTGATGATGGGATTCAATGCCGATGCGGGGACCCTTTGAATATTCCCCGAACTTCCGGCAATCTTGACACCCCTTGTAATACTCAAAGCAGTCCTCTAATATCGTCGGCCAAAAGCATCCAGCTTGCCTAATAACCCATTTCATCCGATAGGCCGATTGGTGCGCTCCACATATCCCATCGTGCACCTCGCTCATCATGTTCTTGGCTTCTTCTGGACCCAGGCATCGTAGCAATACTCCATCTAATGATTTATAGAATAAATTATCATCCAGAAGAACGAACTTGATTGCCTTGTACCTGAGCTTCCTAGAGACTTTTCGGGATGGATCTCTCAAATAATCAACGATCTCTTTCCTCCAATCATCTTCTGTAAGATCCGTCCCTAGTGCACTCACCTCGCAAAGCAAATGCTTCTTGACTCTCTTTATAACCGCAGGCGCTCCGAGCCGGCTGTTTGCTTCCTCGTTATGCTCTCTAGGAATGTCTTGTAGGGTTACCGGCGGGAAAGCCCTTCAAGATTTCTCTCCGCATTCCTCGTAGTAACTCCTCGGCGCCTCGCTCCCGCACTCGTACGGCCGTTCAATTGCTTGATGACCAACTCGAATCTCCATAAATTTCAACCGAAACGGCCCCGGCTTCTCTCAAATATTGAAGCCCTCGAAGCGTGCCTCGTACTCGGCTCGGTTATTTGTGACAAAGTGGGTTGTATAGGAATGGCGAATTCAAACATCTCACCTCTCGGGAGAAATTAGTAGGATCCCTACTCCCCCACCTTTGCCACATGATGACCCATCAAAAAATAAAGCCCAAGGGGTAATTTCAAGCGCGATCAACCGAAGGGTCACGATGCTCAGTAATAAAATCGGCAATGACCTGACCTTTGATGGCTTTTGCCGATTCGAACTTCAACTCGAATTCTGATAAGGCTAAAATCCATTTGCCAATCCGTCCATTCAAAATTGGCATAGATAACATATGTTTTATCACATCAAACTTCGAGTATACAGTGCATTCGGCATTCAACAAGTAGTGCCGAAACTTTGTACATGAGTAGTATACGCAAAGACACAGTTTTTCCATAGCCGAATACCTGGTTTCAGGATCAAGTAATTTTCGGCTAAGGTAAGCTACTACCCGCTCCTTTCCTTCGAATTCTTGAATAAGGGCCGATCCAATGGTTTGGGTATCGGCCGCCACGTACAACTTGAAAGGCTTGTTCGGTGAGGAGGAACCAAAGACCGGCGGCTCCTTCATGTATTGCTTGATTTCCTCGAAAGCCTTTTGTTGTTCGTCGCCCCATGTGAATTTCGATCCTTCTTTAGCTTCAACGCAACGGAGAGAACGGCAACACCTTCGTGATAAATTTGAGATGAACCTTCTCACGAAGTTGATCTTGCCGAGCGGTGATTGCAACTCCTTGAGGTTGGTTGGAGGAACGACTTCATCAATGGCTTTCATGCTCTTTTTGCCAACTTCGATTCCCCCTTCGTGGACCAAAAACCCCAAGAACTCTCCGCTCGACACCCCGAATGCACACTTGTTTGGATTCATCTTTAGGCCATGCTTCCGGTGCATTCCAAGGTCTTCTTCACATCTTCCGGATGGGTGTCATGACTTAAGGACTTGATCACTACGTCGTCAATGTAGATTTCCACGGTCTTGCCGATCAACTCATGAAAAATGTAATTCATGGCCCGCTGATAGGTTGCACCGGCATTTTTCAACCCAAACGTCATGACTATCCATTCAAATAGGCCTATATGACCAGGACACCCGAAGGCCGTCTTTGATATGTCTTCTATTGCCATGAAGATCCGATTGTATCCCGCGTTGCCATCCGTGAAGCTAATCACCTTGTGCCCGGCGGCGGCGTCAATCAACAAATCGGCAATAGGCATCGGGTATCCATCCATGGGAGTAGCTCTGTTTAGGTCCCTGAAGTCTATGCAAACTCTCATTTTTCCATTTTTCTTATACACAGGGACGATGTTAGAAATCCACTCCGCATATCTGCAGGGCCGAACGAAGTTTGCGTCAAGTAATCTTTCGATCTCCTTCTTCACATCGGCCAATACCTCATCCTTGTAGATTTTCCGGGGCGGTTGCTTATATGGTTTGAAACCAGGCTTGATTGGCAACCGGTGCTCGACGATGGAACGATCCAATCCAGGCATCTCCGAGTAATCCCAGGCGAAGCAATCTTTATATTCTTTGAGAAGCTCAATTAAGTTCCCCCCTGAAGTCTGGTTGCAAATTTGCACTGATGAACGTCGGCCTTGGTTTATCACCGTTCCCAATGTCAACTTCTTCCAGCTTATCGGCCGACATAAATCCTCGTCCTAACTTGCCATCAGTGCCATCCACGGGGTTCTCCATTAAAAATTACTGTAAGAGCCGACTGCTTGAATCGGTACGTTGGTCACCGCCGACGGTTCAACAGACCTTCTCCCCGCTCCTTCCCCGAGAAGCAATCGATGCCTTGGTACTCCCAGAAGGCTGGTTCCATGTTAGCCACGCTCACGGAGTCATCCGCCTGGACGACCTCGATCTCATCGTCCACCCACTGGATAAGTTGTTGATGCATAGTGGACGGGACGCAGCAGTTGGCGTGGATCCAGTCCCGCCCAAGCAGCAGGCTGTAGGCTCCCTTGCCTTCGATGACGAAGAAGGTGGTGAGCAGCGTCTTGGACCCGATCATCAAGTCCACGTGAGCGCATCCCTTGGTGTCTGAGGGGTTCCCGGCGAAGTCGTTTAGGATGATGCTCGTCGGCGTGAGATCACTCGGGCCCATGCCCAGCTTCCTGAAGGTGGTGTACGGCATCACGTTGACCGCCGCTCCACCGTCGACGAACATCTTGGTCAATGGCTTGCCATTGACGTACCCCCTCAAGTACAGTGGCCTCATGTGGCGATTCTTGGCCGGCTTGTCGAAGACGGCCTGCTTGGCGAGCACTAGTTGCGCCATCATCTCCTCGGCCTGCTCGTCGTCAAAGGAAGCTTCCTCTCGCATCACCCGGTTAGCGGGAGCCATGAACTCGTTTGGCGGGGAAGTATACCATGCATGCGGGGGCCGAACGCTTCGATCCTTCCGGGCGGTCCTTGGGGCGCCACTTCGCCCTCGTCCGGATCCCGGCTTGCTTCATCTCGCGGTTCCTCAAGCGGCCGGACCCGCCTCTTCGGCTCCCCCGTAGGCCGGGCGGGCACCACCGCCCCTTCTCGCCGGACGTGGACATCTTCGTCCTCTTCCCGATCGCCCACCCCGAGATCGGCTTGGCGCTTCCCGGGATGATCAATGATTTCAATTTTTTGCCGCCGATCCCCATTCGGGTGGATCCTTCCAAGTCTTTCATGGACGGATCGGCGATTGCGCTTTCTCGCCCGTACTCAACATATCCGTCGCTGCATTCGGGACGGTTCCTTGATGTGGGCAGCTTTAGGCCCTCATTCCGGCGGTGCTCGAAGAAGGCGCACCCCCGGTGGGGCGCGCTCCTGCTCGCGCGTGTCTTTGTTCTTGATTCCATCTGCGCGCCTCCTCTTCGGCCTGCGCGCCGCTCCTCCTCGTGACGACGCTTTTGGTAGCGCTCCTTTTCCATCTGGCGCTGCCATTTGTTGAGGAGAATGCGTGACGTCACCTTGGGTTTAGGCTTGGACGATTCCCCAATCTCGATGTGGCTCTTGAGAACGCGGGGGCGTCGCCCCGCACTTGCTCTAGGGTCACCCGGCGCTCCGGTCAACCGATCCATCTTGCTTGGACACTGGCCGAGGTCGGGACCTTGACTTTCCCCTTCTCTTCGGCCGTTATCGCATTGATAGAAAAGCCGAGCATGTTCTCACGGGGAAGGGGTGGCCATCCGACTTCATCTTGTTATCGAACTTGAGGTGCCCTTCTGGATAGCCTTCTCGGATCCTCATCCCGAAGACCCCCGCAATCGTTGATGGAGTGCGAGTCCCTGTTATGGAAGCCGCGGTAACGTTTCGCTTTGACTCCATCGAAGCCGAAGCATAGAGTGCCCTTCGGGCGCCTTGATTCGGCCTTCCTTTACCAAGAGCTCAAACAACTTATCGGCCTTTGTGATGTCGAAGTCGTAGGTTCCTTTGGTCCGCACGACCCACCGCCGATTCATTGTCAAGGGCTCTTTACCCCACAAGATCTCTGCTGCAGCTATCTCCAATTCGTCGTCAGAATCTTCGCACAAATCAGCCTTGTCCAAGAATTGGTTGTAGATGTCAGCGATGTCATGCTGTTTGCCAAACTTGGGGTCCTTCTTGAGGCCATATGCTTGATTGCTCATCAAGGATAACTTCGCGATAGTTGGCCCAAGTTTTCAAACTCCATCCCAAATAGCTTCTCGCGCACGGCCGGCAACATTCGGGCGACGGCCATATCCCGACCAGTCGATCGTCCGGCAAGTTCAATGAGAAGCACATGCCCTTGACTTCTCCGAATCTTCTAAGAAACTCCCGGCGGTGTTTCACCGTGCCTTTGCTTCAGGGTGGCGAGATCAATCAACTTCTTCTCAGAACTGCCGCTGAAGTAATGAGCGTGGAATTTACGCTCCAAATCTTTCCACCTGGCCACTGATTCAGGCGGCAAGGACGAGAACCACTGAAAAGCTGGACCCGTCAGCGAGGCGGGGAAGTAGCGAACCCTGAACGTCTCTTCGGCCGAACATTCCCCAAGCTGCATGAGGTAACGAGCGATATGCTCGACCGTGCTTGTCTCGTCCCCGCCCGAGAGAACTTTGTGAATTCCGTCGGCGGTTTCACCCTTGGTGGCGGGAGCACGTTATAGTACCACTGCGGGAACGGCGGCCGTAGGTGGGGCCCCGCATCCTTGGCTTGAGGCCGAACCGATTCGCATCAATTCGGCCATCTTGCGTGCTAGGGCATCTTCCTCCCCGAGCGCCCTGCGGCCGCGCGTACCCTGGTGCGGGAAGGCATCGAACGCTCCGTAATTTCCCACTTCATGATAACCACCGCCGTACAAATTCCTGCGGAGCCGGTTGGTCGACGGAGCTATTCTTCGACCGGGGTCGAGTGGGGCCCCGCATGAGCCGAACGCTAGGTCTCCGTACGTAGGCCGGTACGGATTCGGCCGTTGCACGGGCCGACCCGTCTTTGCTCGTGGTGGCGGCGGGGATTGGTTGACTTCCCGAAACTTGCGGCGGAGGCCGAACGGGCCCCCCGGCGCCTGCGGAGGAGGTTGGAATGTCTCGCTCCCGGAGCTTTGAGGGGGAGGTCATGCACACGGCTTCGTAGCGGCGGGCGAGAGCTTGATTCACCCCGGCTCACGGTGCTCTTTCCGGCGTACGCCTTTCCAAACGCTTGCCCCGCGCCCGGGCCAAAGAGGGCCACCATCATCTGCTGGAGCGACCCGAGGAAAGCTTGGTTGTGCTTGGTGAGCATGTTGTCTACCGACTCCTGGAAGATCCGCGCGCATTCCTCTTTTTCTTGTTGGGTTGTGGCGTCGGTCTCTCCCGGCAACAACACTGCGGGCGGTGCCACTCTTCAGATATGGTACACCACTTCGATTCTTCTTAAATGACATGAGACACTTTTGCCGAAACCGATTCACGGCGTCTAGGAGCCGCCGATGCCGTTCGGGAGAAAGCTCTTCGATGTTGACATCCGGGAGGTCGGTGATCTCGGCATCTCGAACCAATTCGGTACGTTCGTCCCCCCGGGCGTGCCAAAAAGTGTGTTGACGCAAAAAGTGCACTCAGCGCCAATCACACAGCAAGCCGAAAAGCTGGCTTCGCACGCGCAGAGAGAGAGTGACGTGCCAGTCAATTTTTCCTGAAAATTAACAAAAGATAAGACAGTTAAATACCAAAGCTTGGAACTTACCGGGTGGTACCAGGCAGTTCCATATTTACGGCTAAGAAGCCAAGCAAGACGACATGTAGCTATGCGAAGCTACCTGTCGAAGAACCATGACCATTCGGGTAACCGCAAAGGGAAAAGAACATTGCCGAACGGATGACGTAAGCATGACAACGATCGATCTTTGAATAAACATGGATGCATGTGCAAAGCTATGACCGATCTTCATGAAGATTAACATTAAATGAAGTAAAGCACGGACATGATCATGTATTAAAATAAGCATGCATAGATCCAAAGCATTAGTCTACCGCATGTCTAATTACTTTAAGATCCGTCGGGCACGATATCAAGCAAATCTATCCACCGCATGATACAACTTGCATGAAAAAACGCACCACTTTCCACAAATAGATCTATCCACCGCATGATATAACCTAAATATGGAAAGCTAGAAGCACACGTCTTTTAAAACATAAATAACGCACGTGATCTACTCGTGAAGATATAACCGAATACGGTGAACAACCGATCCGGGGTCCATGAAGAAGGAACAAACATTACCACGTGAATAAATCTATCAAGTCGAATTGGAAATCTAATCCACCGATGACTAGCTCCAAAGCAACCCAAAAACCACGCATCTACCGCATGATACCCGGCTCTTTCAAGATTTATAATAACAAAGCAAGCTTGAACCCGCAACACGTAACAACCTAGATCGATTCGGTTTCGGCTATCGGAGAGCACAAGATCCACGCGTCAAAACACGAAACCCTGCTCGTACAAGGATCTTAGAAAAAATATAGCCGATCCAAACCCATCTAGATTGGGCAAGGGTGTGTTACATGAATTAAAACATAAAGCAAAAAACTCATGAAAACACGGGGTAACTTAATGAATCTATCGGATCTTGCCAAAACCCGATAGAGCCGATAACTAGCTTCAAGCCAGATCTTAGCCTACCGCATGGCTCATGATCTAACCGAAACCCTCTTGAACCAAGCTTGAATCTACCGCGTGACACGAAGCATGGTAACAAGACTACTTGCATCGATCTAAATCTACCGCATGATACTAGACATGATACAAGGTTGCCGGTACTCACGGAGGTCGACGGATCGATTGGTCCTCTCGAAGAACTCGACGACACGACAAGGACTCTAGGGTTTGGCGTAAGGCCGGTGTGTATTGAAGAATGAACGTGTCCGTTACATACATCCGGGGATCGTATTTATACCCCGCCGATTACAACTGCGAATGGATTCATTGCCTAACTAAACTCGATCGCCTATCCATCCATTCGCTTCCTCCGATTGAGCCACGTCACCGTCCAATCCCGCAAAATCGGCTCTCTTGTTCTTTTGCCGAACCGGAGCGGATAGCCGACCGCGGATCCTTCGCCGAAAATCTCCGAAAATATCTTTCCTTCCACCGGACGGACTCTTTTTCGAATCGGACCCACATGTCATACTCCTTACCAAATTTTGGTGTTAACAACGGGGAGCGAGGCAAACAAGGCGTACAAGGACTTCGTTGGTCAGATCGACCGGATGGTCGATGCTCAAGTCCGGTGGACGTCGTACGCTCTTGCCATGGTCGTTGCCTGTGCACCACAGGGGCTATTGCCCCTGTGCTCCTGAGACTAGGCATACTGGATGACGCGGTGACGACTGGTCTTCGACGTCTACGTCGAGGAGTACGTTGTCCACCGTGTGATGAGTTAGTTCGGCCTCTTCCATCAGGCGCCAGTACCTGCGGCACGCCTACCGTGCACAGGTGAGCTACCAATTGCCAGTTCTAATTAATTTCCATTACAAATATTCAGTTGCCAATAATTTTATGTTTCATCTATGCTAGGTGGATGCGTAAGGGCGTGCCTGCGGCGATGTCGTTCGTCGACAAGCTGCAGCCATATGTGGCCGAGTGGGCGTCCGCGGTGCACGAGCATAACGTCATCACCGAGCATCGCCTTCACGACGACACCGCCTAGGTAGTGTACTTCAGTGGTACCTCCCGAGGACGCGGACGCGGGTGACGTACGTGTCTGCTACCCCGCCACCACCACCTGTCCCGGACCATGACAGGATCCTGCCGGACGCGACGTACCCGGTGCGCTGAGACCAGACCGCCGACACAGTGGTAAGCTATGATACTACAAACATATTACATTCAGTAGACTTTTCATTATCACATGTGTTTCTAATTTTGTGCGCAGCACGGCATGCTGGCTGATATCATGCGGCTCGCATCAGCCGCGAGGGAGCAATGCTTTACCTGGGGGCCTCAGCAGCACCAGAGCACGTACGACAGGATCATTGCTGTTGCCATGAGGTACTCCGACGTCGTGAACTACGCAGGGGTCATAGAGATTCCTCCCCTTCTGCGCTACCCAACGTCGTCCTCGAGCTCCGCCTCGACAGCGGCTTCGCAGCCGACGCCTGCCACCTTTGCCGACAGCTTCTCGGCTTCGAGGGCATAGCAGCAGCCACAGGCGCAGGGCCCGCACACCTACGTGCAGCGGCCGTTTGCCCCCCCCGGTGCAGGTACTTTCAATAGACCTTATTTTCAACTAATGCACGCAATTATTGTGTGTTTGTGATTATACTATATTCTAGTCGTACAGGGCGACCGCCGTCTTTTCCGACAGCCGGGCCTCGACAGCAGGAGCCGCCGCCGATCTATGCGCTAGGAGGTTCCAGACCGCCAGTCTTTCAGCTTCCGGCGGCAGATATTCCTTCCTCGTCCACTCCGCCTATGTTCCAGCCTACTTTCGACACGACCACCGAGGAGCTCCTGGGATGGAATCAGATGGAGTTCCGTGACGTTCTCACGACCCAAGATTCCCCGCAGCAGGCCGAGGAGGTTGGCGAGTCACAGTTGACATAGGCACCACCGGTTTGGACTCAGCCGGCACAGCCATAGGGCGGAGCGACCCCGGCCGGCGGAGCGACACCGGCCGACGGAGCGACACCGGCGGGCGGAGGGATACCGGATGCTGCGGGCTCATCGCAGGCGGTCATGGCGACACCGTCTCCCGACCACCTAGGACCGCGGGTGGTTAGGGCACCTGACCCCTGGACGTACGACCAGGACCAGACCTGGGCTGGCGCTAGAGCTTTTAGGCCGAAGAGGGGCCGATGCATTTAGATGTAGTACTACTTGATTTTGTATAAACTATTTGCATGTACTCGTTGATTAGGATAATCCCGTGTGATTATGCTTACACTTATCAGTTTGTCATTTTTAGAAAAGGTTAAAAGTGTTTTAAAAATGAAAAACTAAAAACGTGGCGCTTGGCGGCAGGGTCCTGGCACCGCGCCGTGCCGCGCCGCTCTGCCGCCAGAAGTGTTATCCTACCGCCGTGCCCCATGGCGGTAGGGACTTAACGCCGTGGGGCGCGGAGGTAGAGACCTGCCGCCGTGGGGTATGACGCAAGATGTATATTTCTCGAAATTTTTAGTTCGACTATTTATTTTTCGAAAATAAAAGCAAAATAAATATAAAAAAATGCGAAGACAACCACACCCAAGTGGGCCAGACGGAATCGGAGGCCTGGTCCAACCTCTGGCCCAACTCCATGCACTGGTTGGTTCCCTGGTTGAAATTCGTGGAACGCGCAGCCTTTTGACTTTTTTTTTACTGCCCGTTGAGATGGCGTTCTTCAATATATGCCATCCACTGGTGAACTTTGTCACTGAAGACTTAATACATCCAGACACGAAAATTGCCATAACATGTGCTTCTGCCATGCTTGGTTTAAAACATCATAAGATAACTGTACTACCTAAGAAAAAAGCTCTTAATATTTACAAGTGAAGGGCACTGGATCAACAGCCGCACCTATCAGCTGGGCGGCAATGTCGTTCGCCAGTTCCATTGCCTTCGTAAGTTGAGATGCATCACTTCCCTGCAGTATCAGCAATCACAGAGTCGGCAAGTGGATCAGGTATCAAGTTATGCAAATAATGCCACACGATGTCTTAATAATTTAAGACCTTGATACGTCAACAGCAATAAGATAATTGCAGATAGTTTTTTTATAAAGATTAATTCACAATGTATATCTCCAAACCCAAGAAGGGTAGACAATATAGTACTTGTATTAACTTCAGTTTCAATTTTGATTTGTTGTATCAGGAATAGAGAATACATGCATTTACCTTGGCTAGGAAAACTGATCCAAGACAAAATATCATAACCTTTGTATAATGTCTCATTGGACAAGGATTTGTCAGAAAAATGATGCCTTAATTTCCTATACTTTGCACTTGTTTACTTGTAGTGCAGGGGTAATGGGGCCACTTCCATAGTCGACTGGAATGAAATAGTTTCAGTATCACTTAGTGGTTGTGTGTTATTTGACCTCACCTATCTTGGATGATAGTTTCCTTGTGTAAACAATTTATTAAGTGATAACCACTACACTATGTCAATATTGCCAATTTATATGTAGCAGATGTTCACTATTAGAGAATTGGGCATTTGTCCCTGCTCTGATTTTTCATTTGTACTTGTATTTTTCCATCGATGCAAACGAGGGCATTTGTACAGGTTGGAGCCACTGCCCGGTACCAATATCCCCTCACAAGGGCGCGTCGGGGCCAGGGTTTTTTTACCAACCATTACAGCAGCGGTTACTGTTTTACCGTTGTGGTACGGTAACGGTACTGACCGATCAAAACCGCTCGAATTCAAAAATTCAAATTTAAATGAAAAATTAAAAAATGCTAGAAAAATTTCTAAAAGTACTTCATGATTTATAGAATCTAATGCTGTCAATTTTTTTTTCAAAAATGAGTGCATCTAGTATTTTTTACAGCCATTAGAAGTTTAACGGAAAACGAAAAAGGAAAAAACCAGGTCGGCCCATTAGGCCCAAACGTCCGGGGAAAAAATATCCCTATTATTCCTAAATTATTTGTATGCACGATTATGTATTGTTGCTTTGGTGTGGTTTTTTACATTAATATGTGCATAGTCATGCTAAAATTTGATTTATTGAAGCAAAAAAAACAAAAATCCATCGGTAACCTTTTTACCGCTCTAACGAGTCCGGTTACCGCTCTTACCGACCGGTATACCAAAAACACCGTTTGAACCACACTTTTAGTTTGAGAATTTGGATTCGAGCGGTAAATAGCGGTAACCATTTATACCGTTGCGGTATAGCCTTACCGCCAGCCGGCGATAATCGCTTACCGGTTGGTAAAAAAACCCTGGTCGGGGCCTCCTCCGACCCACCGTGGGGATACGCCCCGGTACAAACAGGGGCGGACCAATATAGTCTGTGGGGGGTGCAAATGCACCCACAAGAAAAAAATAAAATCAGTGCTAACCATCTTGATTTTACCAATTTGCACCCCCTCAACTCAGAATCATGCACCCCCCAGCAGCTCAACGTGGTGTGTGATAGCACAAGCAGACCATCAAACCAGTGATCGTCTAGCTACAACCAGCAACATGATGCCTGACGTACTGACTATTGAGATCCAAAACCATGAGTCATGGACTAATTAATCTTCAACTCCTGCGCTCTGCTTCACACTACCACTCCGTACCTTGATTGAGTCAAATCTAGCTCGACCATCACCCTTGATTGGACTTGATATGTACTAATGTAGTTTTTGTGGTTCTAGTTCTCCTATTATTGTTTCAAAAAATAAAAGTCTCACACTATCTAAAATGAGTTCCAGACCTCTGTATTGTTTCCCAAACAAAGCACCCAAATGTACAGGTTGTTGCTTGCTGAGTGTCTCGATCAAGAAGTTAGGGTGCAAATCTTCTGCCAAATCAAGAGCCAACATGATAGCATGATGATTTAATCACTAATTATGCAGAAGCCACCTCCACCATCACCCCTTGATCGCATGATGCTTTAATTACTAGTTTTCTTCCAATTAAATGAAAAATAATCCTTAGCATCTAAAAATTGTCTATACCCACTCTGTGTAGATTTAGGACAAACCTATACCTACTCTGCTAAGATTTTAGAAAAAATCATGCAAAATAAAGATTTAAGATAAAATTTATCTAGGCTTATTAGAACCCCATATACACCATCTTTTTTTTAAAAAATTGCTTATATTTCTCTATACAATATGTAAAATTTTTAAACGGATCATTGGTGTTTCTTTTTGTTGGCAAAAAAAATCCTACATTAGCGCATAGTTGTACCTTTGTCTGGACAAAAAAAATAGTACTAAAGACGTGCACCCCCTCGTTCTCGCTCTAGCTTCGCCACTGGGTACAAATGTGGCGATATTTATGCCGGACCAGAAAACGGCCCAGTACAAATGCTCCCACCCCTCTAACAGCGCCACCCTTCTCTCTCCAACTCCCCCGCAACCCCTATGTTCCCAAGAAAAAATATCTACCCCCTCTCTCTCCATGTCTCATTTCTCTCCTCTCCTGTTCCCATCTCTTTCTTCCTCTCATCTTTCTCAGTCTCACATCTCTCTCTCTCTCTCTCTCTCTCTCCCTCCCTCTCTCTCTCCCCCTCCCCCCTCCCCCCCCTCTCTCTCTCTCTCTCTCTCTCTCTCCCTCTCCCTCTCTCTCTCCCTCCAGGATGGGAGGGGCGGTGCTCGACGCAGGGCCTCGGGGTGCGGCAGTCAGCTGTAGGGATGGCAACGGGGAATTCCCCGTCGGGGAATGACTTCCCATCCCCGCCCCCCGCGGGGAGGAAATTTCCCCGCCCCCATCCCCGCTAATGCTCGCGGGGAGCATTTCCTTCCCATCCCCGTCCCCGCGTGGGGAAAATATCCCTGTGGAGTCTCCGTCCCCGACAGAACCAATCTTCATCGATCCGTCATTGAGCAAATCCATGGGGGCAACAGAAACATCAATTGAACAAGCAAAATTCATGTTTGCATATCAATTGCCAAGAAATATTATGAATCTTCATCTCATACATCTAAAATAAATACAGAGGAGAAAAGAAAAGAAAAGGAAAAGAAGACATGAAAGATCACGAATTGAAACTGATATCTCATTCTTGGCATCTTGGCCATGTGCCTGTTCTTGCACGTGATGTTCTAGGGGCTACGAGCAGGAGGGCAATGTGTAGGGATGCATCAGCCAGGCTCCAACCTACTGGTGGAAAATCAACGCCTAGCGCTGTCCTCTCAAATCTCGATCTGGAGCTTGCTATGCTGCCCGCGTGGGTGGGAAGCAGGCATGAGACGAACAGAGGCTGCGGTCGGGTCGATGGGAGCACATCACACACGGCTGCGATAGGTGGCAGCAGCTGGGCTCGAGCCTCGTTGCTTGCGGGTTGCGGCGGTGGCGGCAAGACGGGAGAGCAGGAGAGGCGCGCGCACGGTCTGGGTACCAGCTAGGGTTGGTTGCTTATATATTGTACTCTGAGTATTGCAATGGGCTTTGGTGGGCTGATTTGCTGTAAGGCCTAGCTAAAAACACTAATGTCAGCTCTCACGGGGAAACTCATGGGGAACGGGGATGGGGGACGGTGGAACGTCCCCACCCCCGCCATACCCGACGGGGGACAATTTTGTCCCACTTTCATCCCAGTGGGGGTAAACTTCTTCCCATCCCCGTCCCCTAATAGAGGAATTCCCCGCGGGGAATCAGGGATCGGGCCCTCGTTGCCATCCCTAGTCAGCTGCGAGTGCTGGGAGGGGCGGCGACCTTCCCGGAGAGCTGGGAGACGCGGGCGCAGCCTGCCCCAACGCAGACGTGGTAAGCCTAGGCGGCACGCGGGCGCGACCTACTGTGGCACGGGCACGGTAGGCCTAGGCAGCGCCGCCTCCCAGTGTGGGGACGCACTCTACAGGCCGGCGGTGCGGGAAGATGGGGAAGCACGGGTACATGATGTTCTTGATTTTTTTCATGTTCTTGGTATTTCTTGAGATTGATGTAATTCTTGAGAGATTGTGAGATGGATTTTTGTGAGATGCGAAGGGATTGTGAATCTTGTGGTTTGTGAGATGTATATGAGTTGTATGTGATTGCGATATATATGATTTGTATGCGGAGTTGTATGTATGTGATTGAGAATGAGGTGTTCGTGTTCTTGATTGAGAATGGGAGAAGAAAAAGAAAAGAGAAAGAAAAGAAACGAGAAAGAAAAGAAAACAAGGGGAAACAGAACGAATGAGATGGAGGGGGGGTTGGAAACTAACAGTGCATCCCACATTTGTACAGGGGGCGAGACTCCACCTGGTACAAATGTTCACATTTGTACTGAGTATCTCGCGCGGTACAAATTTGTCCCCTCGTTTGTACAAGAACCTGTTACGGTTCAATAACCGGTACAAATGAGAGTTATGGACGGGTACAAATGAGTGTTTTTCCAGTAGTGATTTTTGTGGCACATCAAGTGCGGTTTCGGTCCAATTTTCTTAAGCGAGAACTACTACTCAGTCAAAATTGCTAATTTATATGTAGGCGTGGCATCCACATGTCATGGCACCAAATAATTCTTGGGTGATGCAGGAACAACAACATATCCCGTCAGACATTACCAGAGTGTGTTTAGCTGATCGCACAGGTGTGGGTGCTCTGCCGACATGTCTCCATAAGAATGGTGTGATGGTCATTACATAAGAAAGAAAGATGTCGAAATTCAATGTTTATCGATTGATATATGTTTATCTCAATCATCATCTGGACTCCCTAATGCAAAATTCTAAGTTATAAATTATATTTTATATGCTTCGTCTTAAATTAATACATTTTTTCAAAATAAAGACATGCACTTTTATTAACACGTGCGTGCGCACGTGCATTTTACCAGTGGGCAGAAACAGTCCTTACTTTAATATTATTTATATTATTATTACTTATATATTATACTAGGTGGAGATTAGGTAAAGATAAATATTTTGGGTTAATGGAGGAGAACTACGAAGTACACTTGGTTTTCTTTTCCTCATCAGTCACCAGTCACCAGTTTGTGTTCCAACATAGCTCTTGTAGTTCACATATAAAATAGCTGTCGAGAACCGTGTTTTGGACTTTTGGTTGCGTTGCACACTGTAATTCGGCTCCTGCAGCATGACGTTTGTGGATGCGCCGAAAAAGGTGAAATGATTTATAGCTAAATTTCGAACTAAGTGAAATGGTGATTTTACTTTTATTTTTCAAACTTCGTGATTTTATCCGTGCTTTTTTCAAAAGGAAGTAAGAGTTTGCCTCTACTTCATGAGTACCATTTAATGGTGTCAAAATTGATTCGAAAAGACAAATTTGCCCATACATGTGGATTTTGCCTCTACTATTGTAATTTCTTTCTGATGTTACCCTTATTCTTAAAAGTAGACAGTACTTGGATAGGTTCAAAATGGACTTTTTGTCAACCAAACTCACTCACCATTTTTTTTTCTTTTTCAATTTAAAGAACGTGCATAGAATTTTCAAAGCTGAACGAAATTTGATAAAGTTTGTGAAAATGTTGACAACATCATGCATGATCCATTAAACTTGTAGATCGCAAAAGTATTGGGCCTTTTTTTTAATTAAGGAAGCAAGTTCCGGCCTCGACGGTGATCAGAACCATCTACGGCCAAGTTACAAAACCGAGCAGCACTCAAACTGCAAGAGCAAATACTCTCCCTGACCCAAGGGACCGCAACAAAGGTCCAACCACAACACAACAAGACGCCTAATACAGATGAAAGACAACCACGGGGATACCCAAAACAATACAAAACAGCAACGACTAGTTCACAATTCGCTTAAGAGTGTTCCATCCGAACCCATGAAAGAACGCCAGAGCGACGGACTCCAACAGAAGGCCTCCAGCGTTCAAACTATTTCTCCCATCATCGTTAGAAAGGATAGCCCAACTTCTGATCCAGAAAACTCCCCTAAAGACCACCTGCAAAATAGATACATACTGTGATTTGTTAAAAACCAAATCATTTCTACTGATCAAGATAGCCTAACATAGGGCTGCCACTCCAATCACAACAAGGCTCCTTTGCTTCTTCGAAAAACTTCTAAGCCAAGGACCAAAAAGGTGTTGCACACAAGTGGGTTTGTTAATTCCAATAGCAACGGCAACGCAACCCCACACAAGTCTAGCCATAGGGCAATCGAAAAAGAGGTGTTGGACTGTTTCTTGTTGCGCACAAAAGCCACACTTCGTACACCCCTTCCACCTTCGCTTTACTAAGTTATCTTTAGTGAGCACCACCCCATTGTTAAGAAACCATAGGAAAATTTTAATCTTCAACGGCAACTAAGCTTTCCAAGCCCAACAATTAACCCATGCTCCCGCCCTTAAAATTAAGTCATTATACAAATTCTTGACCGAGAACGTCTTATTGGCCGTCCAAAGGAAACAGTCCCTGTGCTCCGTAAGAGACACATCCATGACCTTGCCTACCAGATCAAGCCAATCCTCCCAAAGCTCTCCCACCAGTGCACGTCTAAAAGAGATGTTCAATGGAGTGGTACTTAGTACCTGGGCCACTGACACATTCTTCCTCCTGACAATTCTATAAATATTAGGATACACCGACATCAAGGGAACTTTCCCCAACCACGGGTCCTCCCAAAACCTAGCCTCGGTACCATCCTGAACTTTAAACCTACCCCTCGAGAGTACTAAATCTTTGACCTCCATTAGGCCCGACCAGAAATGTGAATCCCCGGCCTTTTTGACCACTTGTGAGAGAGATTTCCCCTTTAAGTACTTTTTTCTGAGAATTTGCTGCCATAAACCATCCTCATTCAACAACTTGATGACCCACTTACTTAGCAAGAATTTGTTCTGAATATCCAGGTCAATAATGTCCATTCCCCCCACACTTATAGGTTTGTGAAGAATCGACCATCTGGCAAGCCTGTACTTCTTCTTGTGCTCATCACATTGCCAGAAAAATCTAGATCTATAATAGTCCAGCCTTTCCAAAACACCTTTAGTTATTCTGAAGAAAGACAACATGAACATGGGCAAACTGGACAACACCGAATTGATAAGCACTAAACGCCCCCATAGGACAAGAGCTTACCTTTCCAACTACTAAGCTTTTTTTGAAACCTCTCTTCTACTATTCTCCAATCCCTGTTGGAGAGACTACTAGTACTCATAGGGATGCCCAAGTACCTAAAAGGAAACATCCCCTCTCTACAACCAAACAGCTCCACATACTCCTCCACTCTCTCCTTAGTCTCCCCAAACGGGTAAAGCTCGCTCTTGTGAAAATTGATTTTGAGCCCAGAGAGCCTTTCAAAGGCATTAAGCACCAGTCTCAATCCCCTGGACTTCACCAAATCATCCTCCAAAAAGAGGATCGTGTCATCCGCATACTGTAAAATTGAGAGACCATCCTCCACTAAGTGAGGTACAAGTCCGTCAAAGAAACCCAATCTTTTAGACCTCTCGATTAACACCGCCAGCATATCCGCGACGATGTTGAACAGGATGGGGGAAAGAGGGTCACCCTGCCTTAACCCTTTTTTAGTTTGGAAGAAACCGCCTTGCTCACCATTCACCTGCACACACACACTCCCTTTTGTCGGTGCGGAATGTGGTCTCGACACTAACCAGTAGTAAGTGCCAACGTCTATCCCTCAATGGTCGATGCTAAGCAACTAAAGACACAAGATTTATCCTGGTTCCGGCCGGGGGCCGTACGTCCAGCAGTGGCTTGCTCGTGGCACTATATTGCTCGGCACCGGGGTGCCTGTAGTGGGGCGGCTACAAGTAGGACGGGAGAGGAGGCGTGGCCTCCAAGTCCCTGGTGGGATGATCGGAATGAGTTCAGATGTTGTGGGAGAATTGGAGAATGTGTGTGTGTTGTGTCGTGTCTTGTCCCGTCTCCCCTGCGGCGGGGGAGTTCACCTTCCTTTTATAGGCCAAGGAGAGGGCGAATTACAAACATGCCGCACTGTTCAGCTACATGGGGAAGCATGGTGTGCAACGCCGCAGAGTAGGCAGCCGCCTTGACAGTCCTTGCCACGATCTGGTCATCATGGCGTATCTTGTACCCGAAAAGTGGCGGCTTCGAGGGTAGGAGCGTGGTGGTTGACCGTGGCGTCCCCAGAAGGGCTTGAGGAGGTTGTTGATGTCGATCTGTACAGGGTACAGTGGCAGGCGTGGCGGTGTCCCATTCTCGCATGCCTCACGGCGCAGGAGTGGTTGTAACACTGCCCGGCGTGGTGCTGCGAGCACGGGGGCGGTCGCACAGGACCAACAGTGGCGGGGATGGCGTCCCGCCGGCCTAGCGTCACGACCTGGCCCTGCAAGGTCACGAGAAAGCGGTTCGAGGGTGTGGCCGGCCCCCCTTCGAGGGCTCAGCACGTTAGCCGTACGGGAGTAGGCGGCGCAGTGTCACGGGGATGACACCGGCCTCGTCGCACAGTCCCCCACAGTGGCGGGGATGGGTTTCCCCTAGGGAGTTGGTGCGACAGGGCCGGGGCGTGATTCTCAGGTGCATGATGGTGCCGCCCCGCCGTGCCAGAGCATTAAATGCCCGTACCCACGTGCGGGAATGGGCGTGTGCGTGAGGGAGCCTCGAGCGAGGCGGAGCCCGCTCGAGGGGGCTGTGAACCCTCGAGCGAGGCGGAACCCGCTCGAGGGAGGCGTGTACCCTCGAGCGAGGCGGAGCTTGCTCGAGGGGACTTTTGAGTGGGCCGCTTTGGTGGGCCGCGGGGACGACCGCAGTGCGGGCCGTGCCCCGTCGGTGTGCTTAAGTGAGATGTGTTTAACTTTGGTTTTTTGCAGGTTTTAAGCGGGGTTTCCCCGGTTGTTTTAGGAGACCCTCAGGGATGCCCCCGACAGTAGCCCCCGAGCATCTGCGGGTTTGCCGGCCAGGCTCCCGCAGATGCTGAAGCCTACTGATAGGACGCTCTTCCCCCTGGTTGCTAATGCTTTCCGTGGGGCCGCGGCGGGCAGACCCACCGGTCCAGCCCTCGAAGCCCCGGGGAGCGTGAGTGCTCCTACAGGGGTTTTACCGTGGAGTCTGGTCAGTGGGCGTGGTGCCTATTTCAACCGGCGTCGGCGATGTTACAGCCGGCTTCGGTGACGCACGCGCAACTGGCACTACTTGCGGCCGGTGCAACCGAGGGGGTGTAGCCATGCGTCGAGCCCCCGAGCCTGGGTCCATTCAATGCGATCGGGGCGAGCTCTCCGACTTGCTTTTAACGCGCCCTCGCCGTCCCTCCGCGGGACGGAGGGTGAGGTTTCTGCAACCCCCATCGATCGGGTCGCGGATTGCGGATTCCTCATTGAGCTGTTAGTGGGTGATTCGAGTGGACGCCCATGCCCCATTCGATAAGGGTAGGCTGCGCGGTCCGGAGACGCGTCCATTAAAGAGCTTGCGTGTGTTTGCTAGGTGGGGCTCGGTCCCATTCGCCAGGGACCGAGGGCGCGGAAGCTCTCCCTCGGTGGGATCCCCCCGGCTAGCTGCCCTCGCTGGCTCTCGAACACGACATGTGAGGCACCCTCGAGCCGGTGGGCTCGAGGAAAGGCTCGAATGCGCGTGCCCTCGTCGTCCCTGACTCTGGTGATCTGGGGCGCCTATTCGAACCTGTTGAAGGTCAGGCTCCGAACCCCTGATCAGTAGGGCCGTGCGGGGTGGCGGCTTGCTGCCCCCATCTTTCGCATCTGCAGGTTTCGAGGGCCCCTGATTGCGTTAGCCCTCGAACCGCTGATCAGTAGCTTTTTGTGAATCGAGGGTACCTGTAGCGCTCGTTTACTTCAAACGGGCTTCGAGGCCACCGGTCGATGTTTGCACCCGTCGAGGGTCGTGTTAATTTGAGCCAGGGGCTCGGGCCGCTTCGAGGGTCTACCTTACTCAGTAAGGGACAGGGCCATTAAATGCTCGCAGTTGCGACTGAAATCTCGCGCCGCGGGCGCGCCTTTTCAGGCGCTGCGGCCGCGCGCGTAGTGGGCGGAGTGGGCAGGCGGATGTGACCGCCTGCCACGGCCCTCCGCTACTACGCCGTGATGATGGCGTTCGTGCGGGTACGTGGCCGCCGAGGTCATGGTGGGGCCCGTTTGTCGGCAAGAGAAGATTCCACCCGGTTAATGCGCCACGGCGCATACTCCGAGAACACGCCTGCCGCCTATAAATCCGGGGAAGGGGAAAGGACGGTTTTCACCTTAGCATTCCTTGTTCTTGCTCCTTGCGCCCCGCCCCCCGAGTCGTTCTCACCATTGCGCCCCTGTTCTCAGAACTCTTCTTGCTCCCCATTCTTCGCTTCTTCGTCTGCTCGCATGGCTCCCCAGCAACCTCTCACCATCGTCGACCCATTGGCATGGGAGCGCTCGACGGTGACGTGGCTGGCCCTGAACCAGCTGGTAACCGCTGGCCAGCTGGTGGCGAACGAGGATGGACGGCCGGCTGAGTGGATCGTGCCATCGGGAAGGGACCAAGCACCCAACCCTCTGAGCGGCTACGTGGTCAGCTTCGTCCGCTTCCACGAGTGGGGCTTCATGGCGCCGGCGAGCCGTTTTATGCGGGCTCTCTGCCACCACTACGGCGTGGAGCTCCACAACTTCGCGCCGAACGCGATCTCGCAGGCGGACACATTCGTCGGCGTCTGCGAGGGCTTCCTAGGGATCCCGGTGAACTAGGATCTCTGGATTCATCTCTTCCGCGCGGAGCTGTTCACGTTGCCGACGACGGAGCAGAGGACCCGCCGCGCGGTGCGTGCCGGCGGCATGTCGCTCGTCGTGCGGGGTCAGCGCAAGGATGACTACATCCCCTGCACGATGACGACCAACAACGCAGGCTGGGAGCGGGGGTGGTTCTACCTTCGCAACGACGAGCCCGGTCTCCCCCCTACACCGGTCTGGTGCTCCGGGAGAGGCCCGCCTTCTGGCACCACGGGGTGTCCCCGCCCCAACACCAGGCGCGGTTGGAATCGCTCTGGCCGCGCTGAGGAATCTGGCGGGCCGTGGGCTGACTGCGGAGGTCGTCCTCGCCCACCTCCACCATCGGTGGATCGTCCCTTTGATAGAGAGGCCGCTCCGCATCTTCGAGATGACCGAGGCGGCGGACCCCGTCGCGTTGGCGAGGTCGCGGACGCCGCAGCCCCCCTCTGCGCAGATTACGCGGCTACCCGGGCGCGGAGCGCCATCGACCCCAAGTCCGCACGCAACGACGGGTCCCTGTGGGATCTTGAGATGCTGCCCACCGGGCGGCTGGTGAGTGGAGTTCTTGATTTCGTTTTCGATTTCGCCAGTTCCCCGAGTTGTTGACGCATTTTAATGTTTTGCCCGCAGTTGGTGAGCGTAAACGCCGCGAAGTCCGAGCCGCCCACCCCCCGCTCTCGCGCGCTCGGGCGCGCGGCGCAGCAGCGAGAGCGGGAGCGGGCGGCGCGCAAGAAGGAGCGCGCGACGCGACATCGGAAGCGTCGCGAGCGGAGGAGTGAGGAGTACCGGCTGCGCGAGCAGCAGGGGCTCTCCTCACCGGGGACCGAGGAGTACTCGTCATCGGACGAGGAGGAGGAAGAGGAGGAAGAGGTTAGGGGGCAGGCCCTCCCCGATAGGTGGGAGCCTGCACCCCCCGTCACGGAGCGGCTCGGTGGCGGGGGGCGACGCTCGCCGGGGCGGGCGCGGGGGCGCCCGTCCCCGGGGTGCAATCATCGACGAGGCGGCGCGGGCCGGCGGAGGCGCCGGCGCACGCCTCGGAGGCGTCCGCGCGCGCGGCGGAGGCGCCCGCGCGCGCGGTGGGGGCGGCCGGAGGTGCGGCGGCGGTCGCGCGCGGCCGCACCCACAACGTCAGCGGGGACGTCGAGGAAGACGAAGCGCACCTTCTCCTCCTCGAGGTAAGGGATTGTCTTTCGAGGGGTCGCGTGCCCGTCAGGTGGGAATCTGACTGTTTGTTTGCGTCTCCGCAGGGTGGTGCCAGCCGTGCCTCCCCTCGCACCGGCCAAGGTGCTGAGGGCGGATGCGTCCGTCCCTACCGGCGACGTTCATCAAGGGCGCCACGGGCGGGGGCGAGCGAGGCGGCGGCGGCGAGCGCGAGTTCGCGGGGTGCAACCGAAGCCTCGAGGCCACAACCGGCGGCCTCGCCGCCGAGCCGCCGGCCGGCGGTTGCCGAGGAGCGGCGGGCGCCGCGGTCGTGGAGGAGGTGCGGCGGACGGTGGTTGCGGCGAGGCGAGGCGGAGGCGGGGGCACGGCCGGCGGCGCCGGTCGTGGTGGCATTACCGGCCGGTGTGCGCCGCGGGGGGGCCACCGGTGCCGCGGCCGCTAAGACGCGGCGGAGAGGCGGCCGTGGCGCCGCGGCGGGGAACCTATTCTCGCGAGTGAGGTCATCACTCGACTTGTAACGGTCCTATAGCTCGGCGGCTACCGACCTATCATACTAGTAGGGACCAAAGGTACAAAACAAAGTAAGATTTGTAGATAAACCGATCTAGAGGGATCGGGGGTGTTTTTTGTTGAAGTTCCAAGCAAAAAGAAGAAATAAAGTAAATCGAATCTTAATAAAAGCCTTTTAAATCGTGGTTTCCCGTCCAAATCCGAAAACATCCGCCTTCGAGACCCCCGTTCGTCGTCACAACGTATCCCTATTCATGGGGAGTTTAGGGCGGAGTCAAAAGACAAGTCGAGATTCTACGGAAGATCCGCGTGTACCTAGCCACCGCGGCTACAAGAACACCCTGCGACCTATCTCGAGAATAGAATTGGAATAAGCAAAGCCGATCGAAAACGAAATCTTCGAGGAAACACTTGATCGCCGAGAAAAGATTCAACTTGATAATTCAACTATAACAATGATACATACACAAGATCACCACCGGATCCTTCCCTGATCTTGCTTCTAGCTCAGGAACTCCGACGTGGTCTTCCTGCAAGGTTCCCACGTCGCCAGGAACCCTAGTCAACTAGCTCGACCCTCTCCCTCTCCTGTGACAGTGTCCTTCTCTTCTCTCGTTTCCCCATGCACGAAGACGAAATCTTCTCTCGCGTGGCTCTCGCTTCCGGTGGGACTATAAATAGCCCGATTGGCGGCTAGGGCAAAGGACGACGCGTTTGGGCCCTAAATGTGGCTCGGCCGACCGGATCGGGGCCTACGGCCGGGCCCATTTAGGCCTGCCCCGCCGTGCCCTTTGCCCGAGGCCTGCCCTCGTCTCGGATGCTTCCCCTTCGCATACGGGTCCATGTCGTCGGTTTCTCTCCGACCCACCCAACTCCTTGTCTTGGAAGATTCAAAGATCTTTCTCTCCGGTCGTGTCCCCCGGAGTATGTCGTCTTCTTGACGAAGTCCCCCGCTTTTTGGAGTTAATTTTACTCTACTGCATGACTTGTTCAGTATTTCCAAAGTCTCGTCATGAGGTGCTTGATGAACTTACCCGAAAGTCTTGCATTCAACACTAATCCCCGCATAAACATTAAACTCCAAAAACGACATGCACACGTGAACTTGTTATACCACGAGGGTTAGTACCAATGGATAAAGTATAAAACTCTATGCCAACACCGAAGGTAAACTCATGGCTAGGTCGACGGATTTTCACCGTCAACATCTCCCCCATGCTTAAACCTTGCTCGTCCCTCGAGTAAGCCTTCGATGAATATCATCATTGCTAAACAATGTTTAAACCTTGCATTTGATCATACATGAGAAAACATAATGCTCTCAAAATTTAATTCATTAAAGTTCCATAATGTGCTAGCCTTCATCTCTACCATGAGGGCAGATTCTTATTAAGCTTATCCCACAAGTATTAACATGCTCACAAAGTTTTAAATAGATCCTTTAATTTTGAAATAAAGAACGAGATAAAGAGAAAAGCTAAACCAAATTCACAAATTTAAATCATCTCATGTATCGCTTCATAAACTCTCATCTCACTTGTCTCTCAAGCCTATATATTCTACCCCTTTCCTCTCATATATGTGGTAGGCTTTATATGGAGCTTTTGGGAAAGTTTAGTCCTAACAAGAATTTATAAATGAGGTGTTTGCCAAAACAAGACAAGCTTCTCATGGTCTTACCGAGACTACAAAAGGTCATTGAAAATAATGTTAAATCAAGGAGGGGGAAAGAAAAAAATAGACACACTTTAGATGAGTGACATGCAAATGGCAAGAGTGATCCCGAGGCACAAAAGTGTTCCCATTTGGATTGCACATGGTTGGAAAATTGAGAATGGATCTTTTTATCTTGAAGCCTTGAATGCACTCTGTGAGAACCTAGGGGAGTTCACTTTACGCACAAATATATTTTTTTCTTTTCTCATTCTTTTCTTTCATTCATTCATTTTTTTTCGCTCGTCATATATTCAGCTCCATGACTTTCACAACGAAGTTTTGATTTTTTTATACCGAAAGTTTTATAATATCGGATTTTTTTTCTTTCATCATTATATATATATATATATTTTTTTTTAATACTCCTTTAACTCTAAAACTGCACCGTACCTACCTCCTCCCCCATGCTTAGACGCGTTCGTCCTCGAGCAAAGAGGCGAAAATAAGGTAGGTACGGATATTTTTCCTTGGAGAGATACTTGAAATCTTCAACGTTGGCACCGTCTTGCGATCTTCCTTGAATTGATGATCCATCCTCAATGATAGGTTGTGGTCAAGGAGGTAGTCACAAAAAGATGATATTTGGTTTAAGAGTGGATATCCGGCGAAGTTTGTGGGAGATCACCGATGCGGGGATACACAATGCACCTGATAAAAGAAGGCAAAAAGATAGATACGCAAAAACTAATGACCTTGAATCCTTCTTAGTCTTGCCGCAGAATTCATGGCCTCATAAAAACTCACTCAAAAATAAATCTTGTACACTAAGGCTTGCACTAAATATATATAAGGCTTTGGATAGGCTGAGCAACACACAAGTGATATTTGTGACAAGGTTAGCAATATTTTTGAGCATAAAAGACATCTTCAATCCATTCATAACTCGAGAGCACATAAAACACTATGGGTCTTTATTTTAATCATAACCTCCGCTGAAAATTAAGCTAGCATTTAAATAAATTCAGATCTGTATTTTAGGAGAGCACTAGCTTAAACATGCATAAATCAATTACAAAGATGAACAAAGCTGCAATTTTAATCATATATCAACATGGCACGAATTTTCAGAATTTTCCAATGATATAATCAAGGTGGTGATCTTTATTAATGGTGATAGTATCAGTTGAAATACACACTCGAAACGTACATGCTTGCTGAAAATTAAATAAAACAGAAAAATACTACGAAACACACATAAGAAAAAGCTGAAAATTACAGAAATAGAAAAGAAAAGAAAACTAAAGTTCCTAAATCTTCTAGTCCTCCGCCGTGGTTGATGTTGGTAGTCTTGATAATAATACCCTTGCTCATAATATGAATGAACACTTCCTCCGGGCCGAATTGGATTTGCCCACAAGGTGAAGGCGTCCCAAGTTCAAAGGCAATATTTGCGTTGCCTTCACCGAGTTGAGCTGCGTTGACTGATGGCCGCGATATTTTGAGCATTTCTGCAGCATATCTCAATAATAGCCATGCTTTGTTGTGGTTGGGGATGGCTATTTTTAGGACTCGCGGGTTAGCGTTGGGCACAACATAATTTTGTGGGGTACCGTGCACCACCCCCCCATGCTTGTTGTTGAGACCCTCCGTAATAACTGGCGGAGGAGGAACTCCGCCGAATGGTTGCACATTGGGTTGTGCTCCACCTTCGCTTGTGCTGAGGATGTTCCCTCCTCTACGATTCTTCCTCTTTTGTTCTTCCTGTGGACAAGTAGTCCCTCTTCCAACCAATCTTTCCTTCCTTCATGAAAAGCCTAAGCCTCTCATCCGAAGAGGAGGTTCACACGGGCTAATTCCAGAATCTCTCTCATCTCCACTAATGTACTTGCCTTTGCCGCAAGTACTCAAAACCGAGAGAGGTACCGCGCAAAAGGTGAGCGGGGTTTCTTGCGATCCCTGGCCGCAAGGAAAAGGCCAACATGGAGAGATAACACCCCGAACCAATATCACTAGCCCCGATGTTGCTTCACAACACCAACGGTTGATCATGAGGTAAGAGGGGTCAATTGGTCGCCCGGCAATTAAAGCCGAGTATAGCCAATTTAACTCCGTGCTCTGGCCACCTTTGTTTCCCCTCATCCTCTCAATACCCTCTTGCACATTCAAGAGTGAAATATCCGGATAATGGGGTTATGGATGCTTTCGTTGTTGATGGGCATCTCCGGAGATCATGCCCCAAAATTTTCAACATGCCGAGGAGGCACGTCAACTTTCTCCGAGCGCCCTTGTGAATCCACAGCCCCTTACGTGCTCGTAAGGAACCACTTGTTGGATCCCCTCCAAACGGAATGACAAGTTTTTGCACCCCATCATCATCAACGATGGGTGCAATAGTCATTAAATTTCCAAGGTGTAACCTGCGGGGTGTCCACCGAGATTCCGTTGAGAACTCGAACCCACCTCCGAGGTGCCCCAACATGTAAAGCCGAGGTTTCGTTAAAACCCAAGGTGTGAGTGCTGGTCGTCGAGCTCGACGTTTGGCACAAGCCTCTTCTCAAGATTGGCGAGCCTATCCTCCTCCGCCGACAAGATGATGAAGCCGTACGAAGATTGTGCTCTGGGTGTAAGGAGGTGGGGTGCGTTGGAGTCGCAGTCGATCGTCGTGGTGGCGCGGGCTGCTCCTCTGTGCCCACGAGGTTCGTGAACCTCATGGAAGTGCTTCGCAGCCCTCATACCACCAAGGAGGAGAGCGTCGTGCTCCTCCTAAGTGGTGCCGTATCCGTCTCCATGCTCCGGGAGACTCGGAACCGAGCGCCTCCTTGAAGACGTGGGTTGATGACGCGTTTGGACGACGACGAACTCTTTCTTAGAGTAGCGAGACTTCATCTTCCACATGCTTGTCGCACTTCTTCAACTAAAAATCCGGGTTGCAACCGGTAAACCAGGCACTTAAACTCTTTGCTTCGATGTGGACTTTGAGTGGGATTAAGGATGGGATTTTTCGAGTCTTTCAAGCTGATGCTGGCTAAGTCTACGGAGGTTCCGAGCGCACAAACTTGAACACACAAACAAGGGAAGGAGAGGGAAGCTTGCCTCGCAAGACGGGCCGGGACGCCGACGAGAAGGGGCCGCCGCCTAGGCCGGCCGGCCCAGGGGTGCTCCTGGCCTCCGCGTCTTTCTCCCAGCGCACGACCATTTCGCCTCCGCAACTTTCCCCGCCCGCGTGCTCCACGAGTCGCACCGCCCAAACGCTCGGCCCACCTCTTTCTTGAATCATTGGTCCTCCCACTTGATGCTCCATGCTTTGGGTCATGTCCATGCTCCCTAGCTCCACTTGCTTCACATGCCACCATTGAAATCCCAAAAGTTGATGCTTTGCTGTCCACCATGCTTGTCCTTTTGCATGTGGAATTGGTGAAAGTTGATAAAAGGGAATCCAATGGTGCATGCATGATTAATTCAAACTTGATTGCCTCCATTTAGGTGTGTTTAGGGTTAAGCACTCCTCTAATTCGAATTTTAAAATATTTTTCAGAGCCATGCAAGAGCTTGAGCATAATTTTAGAGAAGTTTTTAAACCATTAAAAAACAAATGCAAGTCGAAAATATTTTTCGACTACGTCGATTTTGGTCTTACCGTAAAGTCTCCGTTTTCATCTGGAGAGCGAACGTTTTCCCGCTTGATCATGGGGGCATAGGTTTAGGTTCTAATTTTACAATAAGAAAGATTTTGAATAGAACAAAATTAGAATAGGCTTAGAAAAAAATTCTAATCCTAGAGAAACCAAGGATAAAAAATTTTTTAAAACCAACCAAAAGCTGATTTCTAGGTTCACGCGAGTCCTACCACGTGCTGAAATTTTATAACACTTGAATATAAATCGTGGCTCTACTCGTGTGGTTTTAGTGTCGAAAATAAGTCAACCCCAGCACCATCATGAGGGTGAAAGGTTGAGTTAAGGTTCTGAAATTATTTTGCTGAGGGGTTTCTTCGAAAGAAAAGAATTAAACAAGCACATAGGAGGGTTCATGCAAAGGGTTTATGATAAAGCAAACATTCAATCAAGAGTTGTTCTAATATTGTTCAACCACTTCTAAGTCTAATGTCTTTTAGTAAAACTCAAAAACTAAATTATTAAAAATACCGAAAATCCGGGACCCAAGGTTGTCCTCCCTGTAGCTTATTCTTGACTTGGACTTGACGAAACGGTTGCCTCCCCGCCTAGCGCTTCGTTTATAGTTTATAGCTAGACTTCTTCACTTGATTACTCCGGATCAACGCTCTTGCGGCGTTGCAATCTTGTACCCACTTCCGCACCATCTTGGGCGCGGGCTTGTCTTTGGCTTGGTCAAGCTTAGTCATTTTTTTGGTCTTCGCTGTGCGGCTTCTCTTCCTTTGTCTTCGACGGATGCAACACCTTCTTTAATTTTCGTTACGTTCACTTTTTTCGGCTCCTTCTTCTTTTCAGCCCCTCCGTTTGTTTTGGTTCTATCTTCACCCAATCATGTTGCATGCCTCAATCCTTGGACGGAACTTGAAGGAACTCCTTTCTCCCGTTGATATCGAACATGATCTCCCCTTGACAATACCGACAGTTGCTCCCACGGCCTTGAGGAACGGCCTCCCTAGATGAGCGGCGGCTTCTCCCTCTCTCCCATCTCGAGCACAACGAAGTCGACGGGGATGAAGTGGTGTCCAATCTTCACGGCACATCTTTCGCAATGCCCAAGGGGTAGCGAATGAGCGTTGTCACCTGGGCCTCCAAACATATTCCCGTAGGCTCCATCTAGGCGTAACTTCTCGAACACATCCCTGCATTTACACTCACACTAGCTCCAAGGTCGCATAACGCCTTCGAAGTTGAAAGAACCAACCGAACATGGAATTGTAGGGCACCTGTGGTCTTTTTGCTTCTCTAGCCCATAAGCAATAGCCGCACCACACTCCTGACATTTTGACATGATCTACCCTTTAGTGTTGCTATCTCATATTTATTTGCAAGTATGTCTTTAAAGTAACGAGAATATGTAGGTACTTGAAGGGCATCTCGAAGTAGCGTGGCTTTATTGCGTATCCTCGTGTCATCTTCCGCATCTCGACTCCGGTTCCTGACGATCCCCGTAACCTTCTCTTGCGTGCTCCTCCTTCCACCCTAAGTGGACCCGTTTCGGGCTTCCTTGCTCCCGCGGTACGTTCCGGACCTTCGGTCTCCTTCCCCGAACGTGTTTGAATGGCTCTCGCCATCTTCGTGACATCTGGGTTGTCCCGAAGCTTCCCCTTCATCATTAGTGAGGCACCCCCGCAAGTTGTCCAACTTGCGTCTCGAGCATCTTCGTCATGTTGAGCACTTGATGATTGGCAACTTCCGACCTCCGCCACTTTGCTATCGAGTGCTCTCCAACACCTTGTCTATGTGTCTTGGAACTTGGTGATCGTGTCCCTCTGCGTGATCTTAGCTTGCAGCCATCCACAGAACTCCTTCAATTGTATCCGAAGTGGAACCGCGTTAGGAATAGATGAGCTTGCATTGAATTGAGGCCTCACTCGCCTCGTAGCGGAAGTTCGGCAATTCTCCCTTCCTCATGTAGTCGAGCACTTTGGCTTCTTCCTGACAATCCTTGCGACATGGCCATACTCTCCACATTCTTCTGCATGTGGACCTTTGCTTCGGCGGCCTTCAAGTCTTCGAGCCTCTTTCTTTTCCATCTCCATCTTCTCCAACCCCCTCATGAGCGAGCCGATCTCCGCCTTTCCGAGTATGTCTTCCCTTCCTCCACTTTGCAAGACTCCTTTGACGTTCCCCGTGGGTTGGGGCCGGTGTAGGCGCCCTGGACGACGCCCACGTGTCATTATCCGGCGACCTTCTTGAATAGCGTGAAAAGCTTCCGCCTGTAAGCTCGAGATGACAGATCCTCCCCGCCTGGCGCATCGATGATCGTCCCTGACGCCATGGTGAGTCCTTGATAGAACTTTTGCACGAGGTCTTCTTTCAGAACTCTCGTGATGTGGAACCGCCCGTGGTGTACCTTCGTTGCATAGCCGCTCGAATGCCTCCGAGATAGCCTCTAGGATATTGAACAAAAGGTGGCAATCTTATTACGCAAGCTTTGAGTTTTACCCGATGTAGGCAGTATTCCTTCATGAAAGCCTTCATCAACGTGTTCCAATTTTGTACCGCTTCCGCCGTTGAGAGTGGAACCATTGCAACGCTTCCCGAGTAGTGAAAACGGAAAAAGCCTTGCCCTCATTTGATCTTGAGTCACCCCTCCATGTTGAAAGTCCGACATAAGCTTGAATGAATGCTTCGGGAGGTGAAGGTTCTGATCCTCTTTGCCGTGAAGGGTGAATGTTGCACCATGCGGATTGTTGAGGTCTTGATCTCAAACGGTCTTCCGATCTCGTCGAGGTTCAAGATTGGTAGGTCGATGATGTCCTGGGCATAGCTCCCCAATCTTGCGTTCTTCCGTGGTTGGTCACCCATCTAAGTGGACGTCTAAGCCCGCGACTTTGAGGTGGTGAATTCTCCGAGATTTCCCGCGATCCTTCTGCCTTCCGACTCCGAATCTACAAAATCCACTTTTTAGCTTGACAAGCCATGTCTCCTTAGCCTCAGGAAGTTTTTCCGGATCATCCACAAAATTATTGGGTTTGTTGAGAGGCACTCGTCCATCTCCTCGTTAGGGTTAGCAATAAACAAAGTATGCAAAAGAAACTAGAAAACAAAACAAATCTATAAAGACTAGAGTTAGACAAACTAGATTAGATGTATTTTGAGGATGATTGAAGCTTATTAGATGCAAAAATAAAATAAAATCGCATCAAAATTACAAAAAAGCAATAAAAAATCAAATCTTGATCACTTGTCACTGCAAGAACGGCGCCGTAAAAAAAGGGGCTTGTTGACTACACAATTGTATCAAAGTTCGTTCGTGACTCGCAAGCTGCATGTCTCCCGTCGTAGTCAAGGGACCCTTCTTCCCTCGAGTGGTGAACCCAAGGTATCGAATCCGTGGAACAAAATGTGTGACGCAAGACTTAACGATTAAAGCCAAGTAATCTTCAATATTCGATAAAGACTCATGCATCTAAGTAAAAGACACAAAACGAATCTAATCTACTAAAAACCTAGAGAAAACAAAGTAAGATTGGGTAGATAACCGATCTAGAGGCCCTGGGGTAAGCTTTTTGTTGAAGTTCCAAGCAAAAGAAGAAATAGCAAATCGAATCTTAATAAAAGCCTCTTAAATCGTGGTTTCGTCCAAATCCGAAAGTAAAAACATCCCGCCTTTCGAGACCCTTCCGTCACAACGTATCCCTATTCATGCGGGGAGTTTAGGGCGAGTCAAAAGACAAGTCGAGATTCTTTCTGAAGATCCTAGCGTGTACCTCAGCCACCGCGGCTACAAGAATACCCTATGTAATCTATCTCGAGAATAGAATTGGAATAAGCAAAGCCGATCGAAAAACGAAATCTTCGAGGAAACACTTGATCGCCGAGAAAAGATTCAACTTGATAATTCAACTATAACAATGATACATACACAAGATCACCACCGGATCCTTCCTTGATCTTGCTTGGGCCTCGGAACTCCGACGTGGTCTTCCTTGCAAGGTTCCCACGTCGGCTGGGGAACCCTAGTCAACTAGCTCGACCCTCTCCCTCCTAGATGGTGTCCCTCTCTTCTCTCGGCTTCTCGGCGGCCGAAGACGAAATCTTCTCTCGCGTGGCTCTCGGTCAGGGGACTATAAATAGCCCGATTGGCGGCTAGCAAGACGACGCGTTTGGGCCCCAAATGGGTTCCCTGGCCGACCGGGACGGTTTTCCACGGCCTGGGCCCATTTAGGCCCGTGCCCCCGCGGGCTCCTTTGCCCGAGGTCGGTTCCCTCGCTTCCCGGATGCTTCCCCTATTTAAGACTGCGACGCGTGAGTGCCCATTAGAATAGGCCTCACTCATCCCTCACGGACTTTCTAGTGGTACCATCACGTATGGCAAAACGTGGCCGAGACTCAAACACGACGTGCACCCATTGGAATAGGTCCCACTAGTCCCTCACGGGACTTTCTTTTGTGGTACACACGTATGGCAAACGTGATGAACTATTGTAGTTTATGCCGAGAATGTAAGTCAGAAGCGTGATGAGTTAGCAAAATAAACCATAAGGTTATTTAAGCCCTTTGAAAAGAACCAAAATTCCCTCTAGGGCCTCTCGGTCTAGTTTATCCTTAGCGGACCAACGTATTTTGGAAAAATGAGACAATCTTGGCATATTTTTATTCAAAAATCAGTGATTAAGGTTTATTAATTAATCTTTGGTGCATATAGCTACGATGCCAGGCGCGACAGCAGCGGGGAAAGTACGTACTATCGCCTAAGACCGATCCGCCTGGTCATTAAGCGATAATAAAGTACCATCCTGTCGTAAATTCTCGGGTCTGCCAAGTAAATCATGAGCACAAGGATCGAATATATGCATTAAAACTCACTCGAAGGCGAGTCCGGAGATACAACAACACTCAAATCCAAATTCGTACCCTGAAGGTTAGTTATTACAAACCATAGTTTTTTGTCATGACAAAATAGTTCGGAAGTTCGAAAAGCGGCGGAAATAAACTAACGGAAGCGAAGACACCACGGGAGGCCATCCATGATGCTTTCAATAGTCGTCCTCCACCCACTCCCGGCTCCCGGCGGTCGGGATCTCAGCAGGCCACACATCACTTGAAGGCATTACCTGGATCAACACATTATAGCAAGGGAACGGGTATCTTAATACTCGGCAAGTCTTCACAAGTCGATGATATCTACTTCACCAAATCTAGACCATGAAAGGTTTTTTGGCTACTGGGTTGCTTTTGCTAAAAAGTAACAAAGAGTAGGTCCTTACTTTCAAGATTTTAGCACAAGTTCTAGTGGTTTAGTCATTACTACATTAGCCAACTAGTACAGACAAAGTTGTACAATACAATTAATCAAACATCATCTTCATCACTTCCATTATTAGGGATCACATGACTAGTGGAGTAAGTAGTCTCGGATAACGGTGAGAGGCCGACAATCGATTGATTTAAACCTTGCAAGGTAGACCCAAACACACGGTAGGGCGTCCCCGCGAGGGTAACTTTCCCGTGCCGTCCCCATAAGTCCTCGTGTCGGGATCGAATCTTACGAGTCTTTGGTGCAAAGCTGTCCGGCATACCCCGCGAGATACCCGGAGTCACCATACACCACCGGTAGCTAGCCGTGAGAGCGAATCCCAAGAGTAGTAATAGTAGGATCCCTCGCCGCCTCATTATGGTACTAGGCTTACCGGCCCCATAACCGCATGTGCTTAGTACGTTCAAAAACTTAACCCACATAACCACCGGACCTGAGCTCCGCATCCCATGCTCTTACCACGTGAGCAATCCATTTAAGGATATAGTATGATTCCTATCTAGGAACCTATTCTCGCGAGTGAGGTCATCACTCAACTTGTAACGGTCCTATAGCTCAGCAGCTACTGACCTATCATACTAGTAGGGACCAAAGGTACCTATGGATCATGCATCTAGGGTTTCATTCAACTCCTGTACGTAAATGCACAATCATTCATAGATAATTGAATAAAGAACTTTAAAACCAGGTTAGATGCACCGGAGCTTGCCTTCGTCGACTAGGTTAGCTTGGGCACCCTCGGTGTCGAGTACGTCCACGTCGGCAGTGGAACCTTCCGCTCCTCCTTCCTCGGCTTCGGGACCGGGGGAGTAATCTCCGTCCGGAAGATCTACACGGAATGCAATGCACTTTAGGTGATGTGATAGTTTGTTGTCTTATTCGACTCTAGTTGGTCATATTCACCTTAACAAGCATCTATCTAAGGTTTCTCTTTTAGGAAGTTATTGGTTGTACATGGGTTACTCTTTTACTCCACATTTGAATAAAGGTTTTTATTAAGCTTATCATTTCATGTGAAAGCTTCATTTCATTTTATCTTTACCAACATGGTGTAATTAATATTTTTATTTATGAATTAATTTCTTATCAGTGATGTTAATTAATTATCTTTTAATTATATTAAATAATACTCTTAAAAAAGGAAAAGAATTAATTAGGGATTTTTCTTTATTTAATCTCCCTTTAATATTAAAAGGGCATTTAAGCCTTTTATTAATCAATTAATTTACCAAAAATTAAATGAGTGTTTCTTAAGCCTACTAGCACCCATCCTGGTCCATTGGACCCACATGTAAGTGTTGGATGCTAAGAAACTAAATATTGTGGAAAATAACAAAGGCTAGCTAGTGATTCCAAGTAAATGCATATAAAAATAAATAAGCATCAAAATGATCCAATTTTTCTCGTGCATGCTCTATGGTCCTAAACCAGCCTAAAGGACCAGCACATTCACATGGAAGCCCTACTGAACTTGGTTTATTAATTTACAAAGGAAAACATGCATAATTCAAGAATAATTATTTCTGTTAATCCACAATTCATGATTAATTCACACGATGTGTATTTTGGTATTACAAGACAGTGTGCACAAGTTGGGCTCAATAACATAAATATATTTAACAGGAAAAATCATCTAGGCAATTACTGCAGGAATGGAAAAGAATTTGTCTAGCAAAATCTACTACATAACTTTGTGCAATTTTTGGCACAGCATCTAGTCACATACTAACACACAACATATCCGAAATTTGGCTATCGAGGAGTTACATTTTTCAAGTTATGACAGATCCATGTGTAACACATTTGTATTTTTCCTGCCAAAACTATTTTGAATCTTGCCATGAGTATAAAACAAAAGAGGTGGCGTTTATCATCCTGAACCCTACAAAATTGGTTTGGTATTTTTCTGATTTTTCTGTGAAATTATAGGGATTTTACAAGTCACTAGACTGATCTGCAAATAAACTTAGTTAGGTTTCCTTGCAACCAGGCCCTCAGAAATCACAACCATGCCCTCGCGGCGGCGGGAGGGCTCGCCGGCGGCGATGTGGGGCCGGGCCACGGCAACAAGCGGCACGGGGTTGCGATTGGCCTCACCACGGGTTGAACGGCGGTGACGGCGGGGTCAGGGCGAGCTCCGGCGAGGGCGCACGGCGGCTCGGGGAACTACGGCGTGGAGGCAAAATGTGGGCAAACAAGCGAACGCACGAGCTATCCTGGGAGCTAAGGAAGCTGGCTGGGGGGTTGGACGGCGGCGAGTGCGGGCAGCGAGCTCTAGCACCGCGGCGGCGACGATGGCGGCGGGCGGCTCGGGGCCGGCGCGCGAGGAACAAGGGGGGATTTTATATGCCGCGCAAGACACCCGTGGGTGACGAGGGGTGACGGCGGAGATGCCCTCGCCGTGCTACGGCGCTCGGGCGGCGCGCGTATGGCGGCGACACGGCCGATGGACCGGCGGTCCGCGACGTGCGCGCGCGCGCGGCGGCCGCCGGCGCCGGGCGCCTCGGCGAGCGCGCGTTGGGGGCGCGGGACCCCGGGACGGGGGTGTGTCTCGAGTGGCGAGGCCCCGGGCAGCGCGGGCGTGGACGCGGGCGCGGCGGCGCTCGGGCGGCGACGGCGGCGCGCGGGCGCGCGCGACGTCGCGCGTGGCGACGCGCGCTGCCGGCGCAGATGTTCCTGGTGGTGTGTTCAAATGGATTTTTCTCAAAATTTTCAAACATAACTGGACCAAGTGATGAATACCAAAGTTGTAGATCTAGGTACCAGCTACAATTCTTACAAAGGCTGTATAGGGTTTTTCTTCCTGGATTTGATTTTATTTGAATGCCAACTTTGAATGTCAGCCTGTTTTTGGCAACAGTGAATCCTGCCTTGCAAGGGGTTTTTCACAATTTTCCTCTCCAAATTTGAAATTCTAATCTACAGGAAAGTTGTGTCCCTCAACAAGACCTACAACTTTCCTAAAGGTAGAATTTTAAGTGTTTAGGTGAATTTTGGAGAACGCGGCAAAAGTTCCGGCAGACACCTGTGGACACTGGGATGGCAAGGGGTTTGACCCACCCTTTGACCATGGGTTGGCCCCACAAGTGTGTTTACTATTCATTTAGGGTCACTAGGGTGTGTTAGTGAGTTTTTTGGGGTGAGGGCCCAGGTGGACCTAGGTTTGACCTCGGTTGACCATTTGACCGGCTAATCCGGTCATTAGCGTTAATGACGGTAATTAAAAACCTGGGGCATCACAGCCACTCTGCCTCGGTAGTGGGGCGCGTCGACGAGCCGCCCGCCTTCGCTGATGCTCAATAGGAGCAGTAGCTGTGGGGGGAACTCCGTGACCATGGCGCCGCGCTCAACCGGGCGTTGATCGAGGCGCTGCGGATCCACGCCGGCCCGGCGTGGCGCGTCTTCCAGGTGAGGCATTGTTGCCCCTTTTCTTCGACTTCTTCGCCTTCGTGTTTGTTTCTTAGAGCGACGCTATCGGTTCTCGACCGCGGGGCGGCAGGGAGCTCGAGCACCGCGCCCGCGACAAATATGGCGCCTTCGACCGCATGAGCGCCGAGTTCCGCCAGCTCCGGGAGCGGCGCGATGCCTTCGACGCGCTCGCGCACGCCTTGGGGACTCCGCATAGCCGGGGCGTCATGCCGGGGCCGAGGCCCTACGCGACCCGCTCCGGCGAAGGCGAAAGGCGGCCGTGGCGCGCCCCTCCACCCTCGAACGGATTTGCACGGCCCTCATCGATCGGGATGAGGCGCTGCAGCAAGCGTGGGGGGGATCCGGAGAGGATGCGCACGTTGGCGTCCAACCGGGGAGGCGCAGGTGGTCACCGTCCGGGCTGACAATCAGGAGCTCCGCTCGTGGCTCCGGAGGTGCGGAGCCCGGCGAGCCGGGCCGAGGAGAGGGCGCGCGCGGCTGAGCAGAAAGCCAAGGAGGCCGACAAGCTGAAGGCCACCCTTGACGCCAAGGTCGTTGCGCTCGCCACCGCGGAGGACTAGCTCCTGCAAGAGCGTACCACCCGCCAGGGGGCTGAGGGGCAGCTCCAGCAGGAGCGGGCCGTTCTTGCCGACGCCCGGTCGGCGCCGAGCGGGAGCGTACCGCTCGCGAGGCGGCGCGCGAAGTCGCCGGAGGAGCGGAACGCCGAGTTCTCGAAGCTCTAGGGCGAACCGGTGGCTCTCGGCATCACGAGTGCGGACCGTGGAGCGCTCCCTCGAGGAGCGAGCGCCACCGTCGTCGACTGCGGCGGGCGGTCGAGGCCGAGCGCTGCTCCCTCGAGGTGGAGAGGAAGCAGGTTGAAGGTAGGTTGTTGTTCCATCTCTTGTTTTACTGATCTTCCCTTTGAGGGTTCGTTCCCCCTTCTGATTTCTTTCTTGCTGGTAACACTCAACCCTGCGCACCGCGCTGGGGCACGCGACCGACCGGGCCGAGGCGCCGGCAGCCTCCTACAACTCCCTCCGAGCGGGGGCTGCTGGAGCTGCGTTCCGCGGCCCTCGAGACCTGCCAGGCCGTGGAGGAGGGCGAGGCGCAGGCTGGAAGCTCGCCGGCCGCCCGCCCGCGCGCCCTTGGCGGGCACGTCTCCGGCGCATGCGCCGGCTCGCACCTTGGCGTCCAAAAAGGCTCTCGGAGTGGTGCGGTCTCACTTCGAGATCAACTTCGAAGCCGTGGCAGAGGGCTACATCGTCCCAGAGGGCGTCGAGGACGAGGTGACGATGGAGCGCGTGGATGCGTTAGCTGCTGACGCCGCCGAGGCGCTCGCCGAAGCCTTCGAGGAGTTCCTGTTCCCGGACGCCGCCGATGCCGATGCTCCTAAGGCCTGAAGATTGTTGGGCGTCAGGCCCTTTTTTGTTTGTGTGTTAGTATGTGGGCCGCGTGGCCATGTAAATGAACAAACATTTTGTTTCAAACATTTGATGGAGCAAATGATGTTTGTTATTTTTTATGGCGCTGTTTTGTTTCTTCCCTTGCCTGAGTGAATTCGAGTTAGGGGAGTTCGATTTTCGCAAACAGCCTGCTGGGCCGGGGGCAAGAGAGAGGAGTCGTATCCTCGTGGAGGCGTAGGCTATCTCTGGCTTGCGCGCCCTTTTCGCTAGGTCGTCCGCGCCCTGTTTGAATTTTGCTCGAGGCTCAGGTCGAATCATACTTAGCGCACGTGGGTTTTTTGCGAAAAAATGGGACCATTTTTTGGGGGAGGGGGGATGCCCCCCGTAGTAGCCCCCGAGGGTGACTTGGTTTTCTGGGGAAAGCCGAGTTGCCCTTTTTATTGAATTGTTGTTATTTACACGATCGCTGCCAACTGGGGTGTTGGGCAGGTAATTTACAACAAAAGACTTGGAAGTCCTAGCTAGGGGTAGAAGAGACGTAGCTGTTGGATGTTCCAAGCGTTGGTGAGTTCTTCGCCGTCCTCGTTGGCTAGCTTGTATGTGCCGGGCTTGAGCACCTTCACCACGACATAGGGTCCCTCCCACGGAGGTGATAGCTTGTGGCGTCCTCGGTTGTCTTGGCGTAGCCTTAGGATCAAATCCCCCTCGCTGAAGTCCCGCCGCGTATCTTTCGAGCCCCGGTAGCGCCTTAGGGACCGCCGGTATCTTGCGGAATGCATTAGGTTCACGAGGCGCGCTTCATCCGGTTGGTCTAGTGAGTCCTCGCGGCCCGCCGGTTGGCGTCCTCGTCATAGCCTCGCACCCTGGGTGACCCATATTCTAAGTGCGTGGGGAGGACGGCCTCCGCGCCATGGACTAGAAAGAACGGGGTGAACCCGGTGGCTCTGCTTGGGGTGGTCCTTAGGCTCCACACGACCGCAGGCAGTTCCTGGAGCCATTTCCGACCAGACTTATTCAGCTGGTCGAAAATTCTGGCCTTGAGGCCTTGTAGGATCATGCCATTGGCATGTTCTACTTGGCCGTTGGTCTGTGGGTGTGCCACAGCTGCCCAATTTACACGGATGTGAAATTTGTCGCAACTCCAGGAATTTCCCCGCCCGTGAACTCGGGACCCGTTGTCGGTGATGATGGAGTTCGGCACTCCAAAACGATGGACGATGTCGGTGAAGAACGTCACCGCTTGCTCCGCCCCGAGGTTCGTGATGGGGCGTACCTTCACCCATTTGGAGAATTTGTCGATGGCAACCAACAGTGGGTGAAGCCCCCCGGCGCCTTTCGTAAGGGCCCGACGATGTCCAGCCCCCACACGGCGAAAGGCCATGTAATGGGGATGGTTTGCAGGGCGTGCGCAGGGAGGTTGGATTTTCGGGCGTAGAATTGGCACCCTTCGCAGGTGCGCACGATCTCGCTGGCATCTGCGACCTCGGTGGGCCAGTAAAAGTCTTGGCGGAACGCGTTGCCTACGAGGGTGAGGGGTGCGGCGTGGTGGCCGCAAATCCCCGCGTGTATGTCCCGGAGGAGCTCGCGCCCCTCGGGGATGGGCACGCATCGCTGCAGGATGCCGGAAGCGGCACGCTAGGGCGCTCGCCCTCGACGAGGGCGAAGGACTTGGCCATCCTGGTGATGCGCCTGGCCTCGGACCGGTCCGAGGGGAGTTCCCCTCGGTCCATCCAGGCGATGTATTTGTCGCGCCAGTCCGCCCTGATGGGGGCTGGCTCGATGTACATTACTTCGGCCTCGCTGGCGCCGTACCCCTCGAGGAGGGAGAGCACGTACGCCTCGTTCGAGGGGTCCTCGTCCATGGGCTCTGCGCCTGTTGGACGCGAGGGAGCCCCCGAGGGTTCTGTGTGATTCGAGGGGTGCGGCTTGAGGGTAACGGATGGTTGGGCGACATCTCGGGCGAAGACGTTCGGGGGGATAGTGATCCGCCCTGACGCGATCTTCGCGAGCTCATCTGCCTCCTCGTTGTACCGGCGGGGCACGTGGTTCAGCTCGATGCCGTAGAACTTGTCTTCGAGGGCTCGCACGGCTTTGCAGTATGCTTCCATCTTGTCATCGTGGCAGCTCGCGTTTTTCATGACTTGGTCAATCACGAGCTGCGAACCCCCCTGCATGTCGAGGCGCTTGACGCCTATCTCAATGGCGATTTTGAGGCCGCAGAGCAGGGCCTCGTATTCAGCCATGTTGTTTGACGCGGGGAAATGGAGGCGCACCGCGTACCGCATGTGCTCCCCGAGAGGTGAGACGAAGAGTAGACCCGCGCCCGCCCCTGTCTTCATCACTGAGCTGTCGAAATACAGAGTCCAGCACTCTGCCTGGATCTGCGGTGGCGGCAGCTGCGTGTCCGTCCACTCGGCGACGAAATCTGCCAAGATCTGGGACTTGATGACCTTGCGCGGGGCGTAGGCGAGCGTTTCGCCCATTAGCTCCACCGACCACTTGGCGATCCTGCCCGCTGCGTCCGGATTGCGGATGATTTCTCCTAATGGAAAGGAGGAAACCACCGTGACAGGGTGGGCCTCGAAGTAGTGGCAAAGCTTGTGCCGTGCGAGGACCACCGCGTAGAGCAGCTTCTGGACTTGAGGGTAGCGCGCCTTGGTGTCGGACAAGACCTCGCTGATGTAGTACACCGGCCACTGAACGGGCAAGGTGTGCCCCTCCTCCGTGCGCTCTACCACAATCACGGCACTGACCACCTGGGTGGTCGCAGCCACATAGAGTTGCAGAGGTTCGCCGTCTTGCGGTGGTGTGAGGATCGGGGCGTGAGTCAAAGATGCCTTCAGCTTGTCAAGCGCCTCTTGGGCCTCAGTGGTCCAAGAGAAGCGCTCGTGCTTCTTCAGGAGGCGGTAGAGGGGTAATCCTTTCTCGCCGAGCCGCGAGATGAAGCGGCTCAAGGCGGCAAGAGACCCCGCACCTTTTGTACCCCTTTGAGGTCTCGAATCGGACTAATACGCTCGAGGGCCGTCACCTTCTCGGGGTTGGCCTCGATGCCTCGCCGGGAGACTATGTATCCCGTAAGCATGCCCCGTGGCACGCCAAAGACACATTTTTCGGGGGTTCGCCTACCCCGTTGGCCCGTAGGCGGCCGAACACGATGCTGAGGTTGCCAACCAGGTCGTCCGCCTTCCTGGTTTTCACGACTATGTCGTCTACGTACGCCTCGACGGTCCGGCCGATAGGTCTCCGAAGACATGCTGCATGCACCGTTGGTACGTTGCACCCGCATTCCGGAGGCCGAACGACATCGTGACGTAGCAAAACATCCCGAACGGCGTGATGAATGAAGTCGCGAGCTGGTCGGACTCCTTCATTTTGATTTGGTGGTACCCGGAATAGGCATCAAGGAAACAAAGTAGTTCACACCCAGCGGTCGAATCAACGATTTGATCGATACGTGGCAAAGGAAAAGGAACTTTAGGACATGCTTTATTAAGACTGGTGTAGTCTATACACATCCGCCACTTCCTGTTCTTTTTCTTCACTAGTACAGGATTGGCTAGCCACGTAGGGTGGAAAACTTCCTTGATGAAGCCAGCCTCAAGGAGCTTCCGCGGCTCTGCTCAGATCGCCCGCTGCCACTCCTCGTCGAAGCGGCAGAGCTGTTGCTGCACGGCGCGAGAGTGAGGTAGGATATCAAGGGAGTGCTCGGCGACCTCCCTCGGGATGCCTGGCATGTCCGAGGGACTCCACGCGAAGATGTCGGCGTTGGCGCGGAGGAAGTCAACGAGCACCACTTCCTATTTTGGGTCGAGGGTAGAACTGACCCTCAACGCCTTGCCCTCGGGGGCAGCAGGGTCGAGGGGCACTTCCTTGGTCTGCTTCGCGGCCTCGAAGTTGCCGGCGTGCTTGGTTGTGGAGTCGAGGTCCTCGTTGACCATCTTCTCCAAGTTGGTCACCAGCGCTTCATCCAGCGCCAGCGCTTCCGCGTGCTCCACGCATTCGACGTCGCGAGCCGAAGGCGTGCTCGATGGACGAGCCCACGGTGATGACGCCGTTCGGTCCCGGCATCTTCATCTTGAGGTAGGTGTAGTTGGGGACAGCCATAAACTTGGCGTAGCAAGGCCGCCCAAGTATAGCATGATACGCGCCCCGGAACCCCACCACCTCGAAGGTGAGCATCTCTTTGCGGTAATTGCTCGGGGTGCCGAACCAAACGGGCAGATCGATCTGTCCAAGGGGCTGGACGCGCTTGCCCGGCGCGACGCCATGGAACGGCGTCGTGCTGGGCCGCAGCTGGTCCAACCCGATTCCCAGCAGGCACAGCGTGTGTGCGTAGAGGATATTGAGGCTACTGCCTCCGTCCATCAGGACCTTTGAGAACCGCGCGTTCCCAATGACCGGGTCGACCACCAGTGGGTACTGGCACGGGTTAGGGATGCGGTTCGGATGGTCCTCGCGACTGAAGGTGATGGCATCCTCCGACCAGTCAAGGAAGGAGGGAGGTGCCTTCTCCGCGGCGAGAACCTCGTGCCGCTCCCGCTTGCGCTGGCGGCTCGACATGTCGACGGTTGGCCCCCCGAAGATGAGGAACACGTTCTCCACGGCGGGGAAGCCGCCGGCGTCGCCATCACCCCCGTCCTTCTTGGCTTCAGCGTCCTTCGCGGCGGCGCGGCCATAGAACCGCTTGAGCAAGTCGCATTGCTCGAGGGTGTGGTTCACCGGTGTCTTGTGATATGGACATGGCTTCTTCAGCATGTCGTCGAACACCCCCAGACCTCGAGGGGCCGGTCGAGGGCCCCGTCGAGCCGGGTCAACGAAGAAGGGCCTCGGCGTCGTTGCCGTCGCGTCCCTGCTCGCGCGCCTCTCGGCGCAGCTTCTTCCCCTTCTTGCCCCGCTTGTCCTTCCAGTGGAGCTCCTTGGATTTGCTGCCCTCCGCGGGCGCGTCGTCCGTGCGCTTGCCCTTCTTGCCGTCGAAGATCGCCCCCACGGCCTCTTCGCCTGAGGCAAAACTGGTGGCGATATCGAACAGCTCGTTCGAGTCGACCGGCGGGCTGCGCCCCAGCTCGCGCACGAGGTCCCGGCACGTGGTGCCCTCGAGGAAGGCGTGCACAATCTCGGATTGCGCCACGCTTGGGAGCTCCGTGCAGCGCTTGGAGAAGCGCCGTATGAAGTCCCGGAGCGACTCGCCGGGCTTCTGGGTGCAGGAGCGCAAGTCCCAGGAGTTCCCAGGGTGTACGTACGTGCCCTGGAAGTTGCCGACGAACGTGCGGACCAAGTCATCCCGGGCTTGTGGATCCGACGGCGGCGGGTGCTCGAGCCATGTCCGGGCTGAGTCGGCGAGGTGCAGGGGGAGGTTGCGGATGATGACCTCGTCACTGGTGGCCCCGCCCAGCTGGCATGTTAGGCGGTAGTCGTTGAGCCACACGCGGGGATCCGTCTCCCCGTTGTACTTGACGATGGTCGTAGGCTGGCAGAAGCGCTGGGGGAAGGCCGCTGCGCGGATCTCCCGCCGAACACACGGAGTTCCCGGGGTTTCGGCGTTGGCGAGCGGTCTTCATCGCTGTCGTAGCGTCCACCCCGTCGGGGGTGGTAGCCCGCGGCCACCCGCGCCTCTGCTTTGCTCGTCCGCCGAGCGTTGATGACATTGCGGGCGTCGCCATCTCGTGCTTGCCCGCGTGTGTCGAGGAGTCGCTCCTTGGCCGGCGTGCGCCCCGGGTTGGCGGGGCGCTCTCGTCGCTCCACCCGCGTGCACCGAGGGTTCGGCCCCCCGCGCGCCCCCATCGCCCCCGCGTCCCCCCCCGCCGGCGGATGCGGGACGCCGAGCTCTCGGCCTGCTGGACGGCCGGTTACTCAATGAGCGCCTGCGCCTCGCGGTGCAAGTTCCGCACTTCAGGCGTTGTAGGGGCGGGCATGGCCCACAACAGCGTCTTGGCGGCGATGAGCTTTTGGCTCGCTCGCGGAGGTGTATCCGGGTTGTCGACGTTGAAATTGGCATTGATGCGATCGCGGGCCTGTATGCCCAGCTCACGCGCGCGCTCGAGCAACCGCACCGTTCGATACTCTTCCATCAGCTTGGCCTCGAGCTCGCGGGCTTGGGCCAGCTGCGCGTTGATGTCGGCCCCAGTTGGGGGTGAAGGAGCAGGGGCACTTGGTCCCGCTGCTAGGCGCGAAGCGGTCCCTAGAGCGGGCGGAACTTCTCCGTCGCCGGCGCCCGTTGCGCCGGTGGCATTCGCTGGGTCGTTGGCGATGACGACGTAGCATTCCCGCGTGGGATCGTAGCTTCCGGTGTTGGAGTCGTCGGAGCAGCCGAACCAGTAGTCCGTGGCGTCGAGAAATCGCCTGAACATTACTGGGTCTAGCACGTCGGAAAAGTCCCACTCCGCGTACCCGTGCAAGTTGGCGGGTGGCAACGCGTCGAGAGAGCCTAGGGACGACTCGTCGCCGGCGGAGGCGCTAGGGTCCCTGGCGACGTAAACATGGCGGCCAGGGGGAACCCTGCGCATTGCGGCGCTGGCGTTGGCGGTGTAGGCCGTCGTGGCGCCGCGCGGACCGATGGGGAAGCGCGGCCGGAGACCGCGCGCTCCCCCGCCGGGGGCTGCCGTCGTCGTGGCCGACGGCGCACCGTGTTGCGAGGCGACGCGCTAAGCGTGCCGTCGCTCCGACCGTGCCCGGCGCGAGCGTTGGCCGGAGCGGCGGCGGCGCCGTGACGCCGACGGGCCCGTAGCGTCCGTGCCGGTGGGTGTTGGCGTCGTGGCGACTCGTGCAGCGGCGACCGGGGCGGACCCGGCCTTGGCGCCGCGCACGAAGTTCCTCACGGTTGGTGAGGCGCACCGGTGGTAGTCGTTCCCCGTAGCCTGGAAATTCAGGCCCCCGAACCGGATTTCGAACCCGGCGGGGAGGGGGTCCGAGCTGCCCATAGAGTAACGCGTGCCGCGGTACTCGGTGCGAATCACCATGGAGGGAGTTGACGGTGGATTGACCTTCGACGCTCATGTGCCCCACGGTGGGCGCCAACTGTCGGTGCGGAATGTGGTCCCGACACTAACCAGTAGTAAGCGCCAAGGTCTATCCCTCAATGGTCGATGCTAAGCAACTAAAGACACAAGATTTATCCTGGTTCCGGCCGGGGGCCGTACGTCCAGCAGTGGCGTGCTCGTGGAACTATATTGCTCGGCACCGGGGTGCCTGTAGTGGGGCGGCTACAAGCAGGACGGGAGAGGAGGCGTGGCCTCCAAGTCCCTGGTGGGATGATCGGAATGAGTTCAGATGTTGTGGGAGAATTGGAGAATGTGTGTGTGTTGTGTCGTGTCTTGTCCCGTCTCCCCTGCGGCGGGGGACTTCACCTTCCTTTTATAGGCCAAGGAGAGAGCGAATTACAAACATGCCGCACTGTTCAGCTACATGGGGAAGCATGGTGTGCAACGCCGCAGAGTAGGCGGCCGCCTTGACAGTCCTTGCCACGATCTGGTCATCATGGCGTATCTTGTATCCGAACAGTGGCGGCTTCGAGGGTAGGAGCGCGGTGGTTGACCGTGGCGTCCCCAGACGGGCTTGAGGAGGTTGTTGACGTCGATCCGTACGGGGTACAGTGGCAGGCGTGGCGGTGTCCCGTTCTCGCATGCCTCACGGCGCAGGAGTGGTTGTAACAGTGTCCGGCGTGGTGCTACGAGCACGGGGGCGGTCGCACAGGACCAACAGTGGCGGGGATGGCGTCCCGCCGGCCTAGCGTCACGACTTGGCCCTGCAAGGTCACGAGAAAGCGGTTCGAGGGTGTGGCCGGCCCCCCTTCAAGGGCTCAGCACGTTAGCCGTACGGGAGTAGGCGGCGCAGTGTCACGGGGCTGACACCGGCCACGTCGCACAGTCCCCCACAGTGGCGGGGATGGGTTTCCCCTAGGGAGTTGGTGCGACAGGGCCGGGGCGTGATTCCCAGGCGCATGATGGTGCCGCCCCGCCGTGCCAGAGCATTAAATGCCTGTACCCGCGTGCGGGAATGTGCGTGCGCGTGAGGGAGCCTCGAGCGAGGCGGAGCCCGCTCGAGGGGGCTGTGAACCCTCGAGCGAGGCGGAACCCGCTCGAGGGAGGTGTGTACCCTCGAGCGAGGCGGAGCTTGCTCGAGGGGACTTTTGAGTGGGCCGCTTTGGTGGGCCGTGGGGACCACCGCAGTGCGGGCCGTGCCCCGTCGGTGTGCTTAAGTGAGATGTGTTTAACTTTGGTTTTTTGCAGGTTTTAAGCGGGGTTTCCCCGGTTGTTTTAGGGGACCCTCAGGGCTGTGCCCGACACCTTTCGAAACAACCATCTCCATCCACTGACACCAAACAGTAGGGAAGCCTCTCATCCTAAGAACTTGCAACAAAAAAAATCCCAGTTAACCTTATCATAAGCTTTCTCAAAGTCTAGTTTGAGAATAACTCCGTTTTGCTTTCTCCTTTTCAGTTCTTGAATGGTCTCATGCAAGACCACCACCCCATCCAGAATATACCTTCCAGGCAAAAATGCCGATTGCGAAGGCATTGTAATCCTACAAGCCACCGACGTGAGCCTGTTTGCCAAGACCTTAGTAAAGATCTTAAAGCTAACATTAAGCATGCATATGGGACTATATTGCTGTATTTTCTTGACTTCCTTCTCTTTATGTAGCAGCGTTATTATTCCAAAGTTTAAAGAAAATAGAGGCAAATTCCCTCTATGGAAGTCTCGAAACATGGCCATTAGGTCAACTTTTATGAGACTCCAAAAGACTTGATAGAACTCAGCCGGAAATCCATCAGGTCTCGGCGCCTTATTATGCTTCATCTGAAAAATAGCGTCTCTGATCTCCTTCTCTGAAAACTCTTCAATAAGCCTCCCACTCTCCTCCCCGGTGACCTGAGGGATATCTTCCACTGAAGACTCATTGAGGGAAAGCCCACCCCTATCCGGGCAACCAAAGAGATTTTTGTAATAGTTCGTGATGTAAGACCTAAGTTGCTCCTCCCCTTCTACAATTCCGTCTTCTTGCTCAAGTCGGAAGATTCTAGTCTTCCTCCTCTTCCCATTAGCAACCATGTGAAAATACTTTGTGTTACTATCACCCTTTAAAATTCTGGTTGTCTTAGCCCTTTGGAACCACTTTACCTCTTCCTCCCTCAGTAACTGTGTGAGTCTCTCATGAACACACTGCTTTAAATCCCAATCTTGTTGACTTAGCAACTGGGACTCCGCTTTCTTGTCCAGCTCCTCGGCCTTTCTCAATAGCTCTTGTTTTTCCTTTCTATATGCCCCATTCATATTTTTAGCCCATCCTCTTAAAATTTGTCTTAGCCTTCTAATCTTATTTTGCCATCGTTGCATCGGTGAACTACCCTTACTCTCTTTGGTCCAAACCTCTGAAACCTTCTCAAAGAACCCCTCCTTTAACAACCAGCCCAACTCGAACTTAAAAGGAGGCGGCTTCCTAAGCTTGACTCCGTCTCCCGTACTCAGCAAGAGAGGAGTATGGTCAGAGATGTCCCTATTAAGGGCCTCCACGGTCGCAAGAGGGAAATTCTTCTCCCACTCAGTGCTAACTAGCACCCGGTCCAACTTCTCATATGTAGGTACCCTACGAGAATTAGACCAAGTGAACTTACGACCCGATAAGTCGATCTCTCTCAAATCCAAGCTGTCAATGACCGCATTGAACAAGAAAGGCCATCTCTCTTCAAATCTGTCATTGCTCTTCGCTACTATTTCGAATGATGTTAAAATCACCCCCAATGCAGAGCGGTAACCTCTCATGATTACATGAGTGAACAAGCTCGGTCAGGAAAGACTCCTTGAATTCAGGTTGAGCTACCCCATACACAGCCACCAGAACCCACTTAAAATCCCTCACCTTATCCCTCACTCTGAACTTCACAAAAAACTCCCCGTCATCGATACTACCGACATCCATCACATCCAAGTTCACCCCCAAAAGGATGCCCCCGGAACACCCACGGGGTGCCGTCCAGTGCCATACATAATTCCTCCCACCACTAAAGTTATCTAGTGTGTCTTGAGAGAAATCTTTTTTGCCCGTCTCCAAAAGAGCAATAAACGCTAGGTCCTGCTCCTCGGAGGTCTCCCTAAGAAATCTTGTTTTAGCCAAGTCACTAAGACCTCTGTTATTCCAAAAGATCCCTTTCATTTTGCACCTTTGCTTGAGAAAAAGGCCCTCCTCAATTTGCAAGTTCTCCTCAAACACGACTTAGCGTGAAACTTGCCTTTCCGCGTGATGTTATCAAGTTCCCCACTTACGGGGAAGCTTGATTCATCAAAAACCTCCTCCATCAAATCACCACATAAGCTTTTTAAAGCTATCCGCTCAAAATCGTCCACACTCTCAACCTCACTCTCAAAACCTTCCCCATTCTCATCGCACTCCACCCCCCTACACCCTCCCCAATCCCGACACCCAGCAGATCAAACAGATTCTTGTCTTTCTCTACACTAGAATCACCTAGGTTGATTCTTAGTTGTTGCAAACAAGTCATTGCTAGGTCTCTATTAACGGAAAACAAAGGAGCAAAAGAGGAAATACCTTCAGAAAGCTCTAAGTTCCTCTTGGCCACCCTCTCCTCGGCCTTAGCCAAGATGTGCTCGTCCTTGGACCGCTGAAGCCTCGGACTCGCCCTGATCTGCGCCTTCGTGGCCTCAGGGACCCCTGCGGCCACCAAAAGCCTCTCCTCCCTCACCACCTCCGAGCCCACTCCATCCATCTCCCCCTCCGCCAACCTCTCCACCTCCTGCACAGCCTCATCCGCCTCTCCCATCACTTTATCCGCCAAATCCTCAATCACTGTCTTAGCTGCCTTGTCAAGTATCTCGTCTGCCTTTGCCTTCAAAAAGGCCTCAAACTCCTCCCTCGACATATTTTGCACCCGCTCCTTCCATGACACAAACACATCACCGCCCTCCTTGTCCTTCTCAGCCACCCCTCACCACCATTGTTCCCCTCATCCCTCTTCTGCTTCTTAGCCCTACCCGGCGGCCCGAAGCCACGGGCAGGAGCACTTGGACGCGGCCACTGCCTGCGCCCGTCAGGGAAGCCCCCTCCCTTCGCTCGTCGCCAGACCATCCTCCCCGCCCCCACGCCGCCTCGCAGCACACGCGCGATGGTTGATGCGTAGGGCGATGTGGAAGGCGAACCGGTTTGCCTCCTCCCAGAAACAAAAGTCCTAGACCACCAGCGAATCGAAAGTTCTCCTGGGCCACCTTTCGGCCCACTCCAGCCCGCGAGACAAAGCCACCCACATGTGACGTCACCCTGACCTCAGCAATGAAATTCGAAATTGGATCACGCCGAAGCGCTGCCGTCTCTTCCGCCTCCGGCGACGCCCCCGCCGGCAACATCTCGCCTTCCCCCTCCAGCCACTCAGCCAGTCTAGCCCTCGAAGCACCCCTACCCGACCGTCGGTCTTCCACCCAGAGGTCCCCTAGGGACCTTACCTGGAGGGACCTCCGCGGCGGCAGGGGGCCCATCCATGGCCGCCCGGCCTTGGAGCGCCGCTGCAAAGGCGTAGCCTGCAGAACCCGCTCCCTCCGGGCACAAGAAAGGCGCTCCGTCATCGCGCTGTTAGACACCGCCGCCCCTACGGAGCAAAGCGAGACCGCCGCCTCGGGCTGAACCAGGTCTGCGGCGGACCCCCGAGGCGATGCACACCGTGAGTCCCCGCCGGACACGAGCAACTCCCCCAAAATCGAATCCCCATCAGAGCAGTCCTCGTCGCCCAGCACCCAGAAACGGGAGCTGTTGGTCACCCTCGCGAACTCAGACCGGAGCTCCGAAGTCGAGCCCACGCTTGAGCACGGCTCGCTCACCGCCGACCGCTCACCGTCCACCTCCCCCCACGCGTCGTCGCTCCCGCCGGAACCTGCAAAAACCGATGTACATACCTTCGGCGCCGTCTCCCCGTGGCGGGCCGCAGTCCACGGCCGCGGCGCCAAAGTCAGGCGTCGCCGCCTCGCCCCCACGTTCGGCGCTCCCTCCATCCGATTCCAAAAAAAAGTATTGGGCCTTTATGCCGTCAATGCTAGCAGTCTAGCACCGAAGCCTTCCCCCCAGCTGCGCCTGCGACTTGCCCGCCTGGCTACCTATGCATGGCACCAGAGCTGCCTCCACCAGCGCCAGCGCCGGGCAGCGGCCTGATGTCATGCGCACCGCGCCGCACCGAGCCGCGGCTTCAGCCTCGTCGCGCACCGCCGGCCTCCTGCGCCGAGGCCGCAATGCCGTGAGCATGCGTGGGCGTGGGCCACCACACGCCGCGCCGTCTCGCCGTAGCGTCCAGCCTCCGTGCTCGAGGCCTCGAGCCTTGGCCTCCCTGAGCCGGCGGACGCTCGGATGGCAACGGCTGCACCGACAGCACACAGCAGGATCTGGCCACGTCGCCATGCGCGCGGCTCACGCCGTGACCCGGCCGGCACCCTTGGCACTGAACTAATCAGCGGCGTTCTCGGCTGCCGGCGGCCACAGGCAGATCTCGAGGCAGTTAGGCACGTCGGCCAGATAATGTGGCCAGGTGACCCAACAAAGTAGGATCGCAGGTGAAGCTTCCATTTTTTCGCCATGCTAGTATTCTGCAAAGAATGAGACATGATATGCGCTGATACCGGCCCAGAGCCCCCGTGTCCATCGCATGCTCCAGCAAGGGGGATCGGAGCAGCTGTGAATCTTGTGCGATATCCAAATTAAACTGGGATTTAAAATCTCCGATCCTTTTCAAATTTGCCCCTCTTTTTCCTCCGGTCCGGTCGAAAATTCCCGCTTCCTGCATCAGCGCGTGTTACTGTGTGCTCAAGAATGATCAAGAGCCGTGGCTTCTCTGTCACGTCAATCCGCTCCGCGGTCGTGAATCAAAGCACGCGTGCCTTTTCAATTCCCCTCTCAAGAAAGAAGAGAGATGCCCAGGAATCCGATACTCGCCGCGCGGAACCAGATGCATATCAAACAATATTTTATACAAGTTTATCATGTTTTTGTTTGAAGATAAACGCCATATACTGCGTTTCTTACCAACCATCATCTGCATGCTGCACCGGAGAAATCTGAGAGAAAAATGCTAAATTTTATGCTAAGAAGCACTACTATCTGACAAATTTGAGCGTTAAGTATCGCTGAACCGCCCGTATGCATGGATTGGACCATATACAAGAGAGATCAACAAACTATTGCAGGCAGCCGGCAGCCCGTTCGCTCAACGATAGCTGCTGGTGCTGGCTGTCTCCATCGTCAATGAAAACGATGACAAGAACATGCCACCGAACCTGTGATGGAATGGAAACCAAATTGGTGGGGAGGGCAGCACGATCGAGCAAGGCGATCATCAGCTAGCAAGCCAACCACCCTACTTAAACTTAACCAATAACCATATCGTGCGTTCGTGCTTTGTTCTTGTGACGATGACGAATTGTTGGTAGTAAATTTGAGCAAATGCTTCATATAAACAATAGTCAGCCAAGGACTCAAAAACAACTCGGATCGTTTGGATGGAGTGCAGGATTTCCAAGGACAAGCAGAGCAAAGTTTGCGCGGTCCACAGGATGACAGGAACCCCCCACAATTGAATCGAATTGACCCGGACCGTGGCCTAGACCGCCACGTCGACGTCGTGCCACCTGGACCACCCGCCGAAGTAACTGTTCCAAACGCCCTCGGCGAGCCTGTCCACCCGCAACGCCGCGACCTCCTCCTCCAGCGCCAGCGGGCCGTGCCCCAGCCGCTGCACCACGCCGCCGTCGCTGTCCACGGCGCCCAACACACGGGGCGCCAGCGTGCCGGCGAAGACGACCTCCTCGCCGTCCTCGTCCACGCCGCGCCACGCCGACCTGCGCAGGAAGCACCCCACCTTGAGCTGGCTGCCGCCGCCGTACTCGCTTGCGTTGGCCTCGCCGATCACCTGCACCAGCCCGGCCTCGGCCTTCCGACCGCCCACGGCCACGACGGCCTCCACGGCGCCGCCGCCGCCGCCCCCGCCGCGCTCCTCGGCGGCGAAGAGCCCCGCCGCCGCGAGGCAGAGGGAGGTGGATGCCAGCAGCGGCAGGAAGGACGCCGCGGCGCGCGGGAACGCCGCCGCCAGGCAGAGGAGAACCGCGAGCGCGGCCGCGAGCGCCGCGGACGTCGGGGCACCCACGGAGCGGTAGGAACCCCGCAGCTGCGACTCGAATGCGCGGAGCTTGCCACGGACAGCACCGAGCATAGCGTAGCAGGCGGCGGCAGCACGAGCGGCCATGGCTTGACCCTGACGAGGAGCTGCGAAGGAGGTGGGAGTTTGGAGCGATGATGAGCTGATTAGCCGCGGGCGCACGGTTGGGTTATGGAGGAGGACTGGAGGAGAACATATTCGCGGAGCAGGACTGCAGGAGTGTGTGTCGGCTCGTGCTGGTAATCGCCTCCTAGCTTTTGCGAATGGAGGGTGGGGGTGGGCGATCGGCACTGCGAAAAGAATCTTTTATGCTCGTGTTTTGGCGCAATCACTTACCACTCCTGCTGATGGAACAACGAACTGCACTTGCAAAAAGCTTTCAGCAGAAAGTTAACCCTTTCTTTAGTCCAAATTCTGGCAGCATAAACCCAGTCCACTAGAACGCCCATAAAGACTTTGGGCCCGTCATAGCTTCTTTGGGCTGCTATGAAACCGCCTAAAATTATATTTATTTATTTATTTATTTATTTATTTATTTATTTATTTATTTATTCACGGTTTTCCAAAAATAAATACCTCCCACAAACTTTGTCAAAATTATATCACCGTCACCGTTTCAGGTCCAGCCGCCGATTCAAATGGCGGTTGGTGGACCTACCGCGTCCCTAACATTGGATTATCTCATGAATGTGAATTAATTTGGATTATCTCATGTTCTTCTAAGATTTGTGAAATTTAGATCAAAATCATCTATATATCTTTTATCTAAATATTCGATGGAACTCAAGGGTCAAAATCTCTAAGGCTGAGAAAGTGTTCCTCGGAACTACCGACCCTAGGACGGAACTAGAGCCCACAGTCAAAATTATGCAAATCATCAGTACTTCCGGCCTCACCTCGGAACTACCGATAAAAGGTCTCTATTAGAGTTTTTGGGGTAGGCGGTTTAACCGCCCCACCTAGTTTTTGTTCGTTTCCCTCAAAATATCTCATCAACATAAAATCGAAGTATCCAAGGGTGGGAAGTGAAAAGAGGAACGAAATCTTATCTGTATCCTTTGTCCTCTGTCGGGGGGGGGGTTGTCTAACCGGGTCCTACCTACGATTAGACCGAGGGTCACAGACTTCACATTTTACCCCTCCCCCTGACTCAACAAGACCTTTGCCTTATCTCCACCCTTCCTTTGATTTCTCTCTCCAGCGACCAAGAACAGTCCCCTTTCGTGCCCATCTCGTGGCCCTCCTCCTTAAGCTCTCACACCCCTCTAACGTCATAACTAGGTTTGTATCTCCAGCAACGGCGCCAGAAATGTTTATCGGCATTCCATAACATCTTTGCTAAGTTCGTGAGTTCCTAGCAACGATGCCAGAAATGTTCCGATGGTAATCCTAACGTTTACAAAGAATCCGCAAGAGCACAGATATACCATTGTAGCATTTCCCCAACGGACTATTCCAAACGGTATCGAATCCAAGGAAGGCATGGTCAGATTAACATGTTCAACACTATTGCAATGAGTATAGATCAATGACGAGAATAAGTCAGATCCCAAACACAGGGGCAAGATATGATAAGGATAGGGTAGTGTGAACACATCCGAACTCGTTCTCTCTATGGTACACTATGGCTTAGGAGGCAACATACGAGTTAGCTCTAGGTTCTAAGGTACTAAACATATAAAGTCAGTAGATACCAGTCAGTCACATAAGCATTGTATGAATATCAGCTCAGCACCCAAGCACAAACGGGGAACTAACCGCCCGCGTCGCTTCCGCACGACATCAGCTGTTAGATTTTAGACTCTTACAATGTACCCGAACGTCAAGGACTACAAAGGGTCCAATGGTTGTCACTACCGCGGCCTACCTCTATCAATCCGCAGGGCACGCTCATATATATGCAACGCAACTACTCAACCCAAGCACCATGCTTGCGTTGTTAACTAGACACTGACCGGTCTGGGCTATTGTGACCCAGGTCAATGCCACTAGATAACTGGCCACTTACACCGAGTTCCGTAGCTTGAACTCGAACTTCATACAAGACAAACACATGATTTAACTGGATCAAACTAGGCTAGTCATACAAATGAATTCGTGTTCTACTATGTCTATTCAACAAATTCAAAGGGCTGTGTTCGTGAAGAACACGAGCCTCTAACTTTTGAACAAACAACAAAGACATGAGTAAATCATCCGACAAGTGGATCGAAAGGCCTTGTTCATCAAGAACAGGAGCCTCTAAATGATGAATGGATGAAGAACACATGAACGAATCACCCATATATGCTAACACTACTTTACATGAAATAGCTGAATAACCGAAGTAGATCAAAGTCATACAATAAAGATAAAGATACAAGAGAACTCATACCTAGACCCCAAAGTAGACTTAGAACCTGAAGTAGAGCTACTCTAGCCTACCTCCTAGCCTTGGAAACCAAAAGTGAGAGAGGAGTTGGAAAGTTAGTTGGGTAAGAAATGAGTCCCCTCCCTTCTATTTATAGGCCTTGGACAACTTTAGGAGAATGGCGTGAGCACCCAGAGAGTGGACCGGGAGCCAACCAGGCGACACCACGTGCAAGCCCTTGAGTGGCGGCCTCAAGGTCGGTTCGGCCGGCCCCCTGTGGGCCCCACTCGGGTTGTGCTTCCTCGTGGTGGATGTCCTGTGGGTCCTAAGGTTGGTTCCTAGTGTCCACCCGAGTTTGAGGTGGTTTGGCTGCCCGTGGGACCTTCAATCCATGTGACGTCCATGTGTCGCCCTCTGATTTGTCGGGGTTTCTTCCCTTGGATTGGTGACATGTCTTGCATGTATGGGATCCTAGGTGGCAGCCCTTCCTTGGCTGAGGTGACGTGGCATGGACCATAGAAGGTGAGTTATCACTTCTTTTATGCTTATTTTACCTGCAATCACAAAAGCTCCAAGGACAAGTGCAACTACATTATTCTTAACTAAATGCGTGTAAAAATGTCTTTTGCTCCTTTATTCATGGGTATATTAACGGCTAAAGTAAGCACTTAACAACCGTCAACAACTCCCCCAAGCTATCCCCTTGCTCGTCCCGAGCAAGACACTAAGGACTTAGGTTGGTTGATCAGGAGTTGCTTACCTTTCGCTTGATCGATACGGGCAATGTAGCTTCACCTTGCCTTGGGCGGTTGAAAGATAGAATGGTTATATAGAGATCACCAATTACTTGTACCTTGATCAGTTATCAATCCAGATGTTTTTGCAGGTTTTCAAAAGAAATCAAAGTTTCTCAAATGATACTCTCGGATCGCTCAATGTGTATGGTTCCTCACCAAGGCATTGGGTTGCCTTCTTTCACAACCTACTCCTAATAAGCTTATATGTGGAGCTGTAGGTAGGGAAAACATGTGGCATACCTATTTCTCATGTACTGTCGAGTCGAAAACTAGATCCTTGGGAGCAACGAGTCATACAACCTGATCAAGATGTGCATGTGTGTGTATATGGTGGATGGAGGATGGATTCCTTTTGGCATGATTTTCCATTCTCTCCATTTTTGATAATTTTGAGACTTGGGCTATGTTTCTTTATTATTATTCTCTTTTTTTATGCATACCCTTGAGAATGTATTCTTTTTTATATAGCCCATAGTCCTTCTCAAATATTTTTGGAGAGGGATAAAATCATGAAGAATGCGCGGAGCTTTATTTGTGGAATGGATGGGAAATAGATGGAATGATGGCTGCTAACTTCCAGGGTGGAAGTCTAGCATATGGTGGCTGTGTCCGTGATCTTGATCATAGGAGCATGACAAGTTTCTCGCCGAGGGTCATGACAATTCGACAAGACTCACTGAAGAAGTCAGGTAGCATATGTGGAGGCTAACTGTTAACACCAAAATTTGGTAAGGAGTCTGACTTGTGGGTCCAGCTCGATGAGGAGTCCGTCTGGCGGAAGGAAGGTTTCTTCAGATGCATTCGGCAGAAAAATCCGCGGTCGGCTATCTGCTTCCGTTCGGCAAGAGAACAATTGAGCTGATTTTGCGGGATTATACGGTGACGTGGTTCAAGCAGGAAGGACGAATGGATGGATAAGCGATCAAGCTTAGAGATAAATTAGGTAACAAATCCATTCGAGGTTGTGCTTGGCAGGGTATAAATATGAGCCCTGAATGTATGTAACATATATACGTAATCATTCTCAATACAAACCGGCTTTACGCCAAACGCTAGAGTCCATTTGTCGTGTCGTCGAGTTCTTCGAGAGGGTTCATCGATCCGTCGACCTCCGTGAGTACCGGAAACCTTGTATCATATCTAGTATCATGCGGTGGATTTAGATCTGATGCAAGTAGTCTTGTTACCATGCTTAGTGTCATGCGGTAGATTCAAGCTTGGTTCAAGAGGGTTTCTTGTTAGATCATGAGCCATGCGGTAGGCTAAGATCTAGCTCGAAGCTAGTTATCGGCTCTATTGGATTTTGGCAAGATTCAATAGATTCATTAAGTTACCCCGTGTTGCTTTGAGTTTTTGCTTTATGTTTAAATTCATGTAACACCTTTTTGCCCAATCTAGATGGGTTTGGATCGGCTTTATCCCTTTTTGTGATCCTTATGCGAGTCGAGTTCGTGCCTTTGGCAAATCTAACACGTGGATCACGTGCTCTTTGATAGCCGAAACCGAATCGATCTAGGTTGTTACGTGTTGCGGGTTCAAGCTTGCCAACGTTTGTATAAATCTTGAAAGAACTGAGTATCACGCGGTAGATGCAGGTTTTTGGGTTGCTTTGGAGCTAGTCATCCGGTGGATTAGATTTCAAATCAATCTGATAGATTTATCTTACTTGGTAATGTTCGTTCCTTCTTCATGGACCCCGAATCGGTACATTCGGCCGCATTCGGTTATGTTTCTCATTAGTAGAACACGTGCGTAATTTATGCTTTAAATAATGTATGCTTTTAGCTTTCCATATTTAGATCGTATCATGCGGTGGATAGATCTATTTGTGGAAAGTGGTACGATCCCCACCCAAGTTGTATCATGCGGTGGATAGATTTGTTTGGCGTCGTACCCGACGGGTTTTAAAGTACCTAGACATGAGGTAGACTAGTGCTTTGGATCTATGCATGCTTGTCCATTACATGTTTATGCTCGCGCTTTACTTTATTTATTTATTTAACATTGATCATCATGGGGATCGGTCATGGTCTTGCGCACGTGCATCTTTGTCCAAACAAAGACCGATCGTCGTCATGCTTACGTCATCCATTCGACTATGTTATTTTTCCCTTTTAAAAGCTCCCGAATGGTTTCAGTTTATTGGCAGATAGCTTTCTATAGCTATGTGTCATTTCATCTGGCTTTGTAGCCGTAAATATGGAACTGTCTGGTACCACCCGGCAAGTTCCAAGCTTTGGTATTTAACTACTTTGTCTTTTATTAATTTTCAGGGAAAATTGACTGGCACGTCTTGTGATTCTCTGCACGTGTGAAGCCAGCTTGTTCGGCTTGCTGTGTGCTTGGCGCTAGGTGCACATTTTGCGTCAACACTAACAAGCGCTAGAATCTACATATGCCCTTGGATAGAAATTTCTCATCATTGAGGAACTTATCATTTTAGCATTTTTCAAAAGAAAACTCTGGAAATCAAACATCACTTGGCACTAGCTCATAGCAACTCTATTATACCATATCATACCTCACAACAACCTAGGCAAAGGTCATGATTTTTGCTCCCCACAAGTTTCAAGCTAAAGTTTGATCATGCAAGCCAACTAACTCAAAACATAAATAGGATACTATGTTGTAAGCAAGGCATAAAAGAGGAATAAACAGAGCAACTATTCATCATTTCAACCATAGGAACGAAAGCATTCTTACCGCGCATATGAAAAACAAACTAATTTAGGAAAGCAAATAAATATTTTGGTCTCTTTATTTTTGCAGATTTTTATGTGTTTTTAGCATATGCGGTTCTAACAAAAATGAAGATACAAGTTACCTCAGAGTGGGGGTCCTCCCCCAAGCTAGCTTCAGGCTCACTACTGTGGAGGGGAATATCCCATCCACCGATAGTAAGCCCTCTGCTCCTCCAACTGCTGCTGTTGTGCCTGCTCGGTAGCCGCCTTTTGATGTTGGTGACTTTCTGTGGCAGGAAAGCAAGAATTCATCAGAAAATCCACAGAGGTTGTGTAGCTATAGCCCCTACATTAGTTACATCATTAAGAAGGTCACACAGAGGGTTTATACTAGTGACACAAAGCATCGTCCTTTACAGCCAAAGCCCAGCAAAATAGTGAGAGTTCCCTCTCCACAAGATGAGTAGCAAGAAGAGGAGGGAATTTTTGAAGAAATGGAGGTGCCGTGAAGGTGGGAAGCTTACCATCCAGGGGACGGTTCAACCGCCCCCCAGGGGCGGTCTGACCACCCCTGGTAGAGGGAGAAGAAACATAGCTCCCCACTTCGCATATTGATCAGCATCTTCCTTGGAATGTGCAAATCTCAGAGGGACATAGAAGTGGCTGAGAAAGAAAGGAGGAAAAGGATAAGAAAATGAGGGACACCATGAAGTCTCTTCACACTCATGCATGTATCCAGCCTCATTGGTATCCTATCTCACCATCCCCTCCAGATGTTGAGATATCCTCAGTGGATGAAAGGGTGCAAAGCTTCCTCGACTCAGATCTCCATTATCAGTATGGAAGCAACTTTGGTTCGGATATTGGTGCCTCCTCCTCCTCCACTACCTACTGGTTTTGACACCATGTTTGAGGGTGATGCGGTGGCACCGGAGCCTTTGGTTGCTCCTCCACTGGATGAGAGTTGGGAGGCTCGTGTCTCACATGAGTTCTTTAATCGACCTGCACCATTCTATGGTATGGAAGAATCACTCTTATCTCTTTTTCTGAATTTTTTCCGTATCTAGTTCTTTTATATCTCATTTCTCTCTTGTATGTCTAAATTGAAGATCCGAACACAGGAGAGGAGAATTCGGATAGGTGGCAGTGATCTTGCAGCAGCAACATCTTCTCCAGTCCCTTTATGGATGCTTGATGACAAAGGGGGGAAGAAGTGGATTAAAGCCTCTTGTTTTATCTCTTAGTGTAGCTGTTCTGTAGGGGGCGGTCTAACCGCCCTACCCCTTGAGAGCTGAGAATGGATCTGGACTATAATAATTTGGATCTCTTTTATCTTGTGGACTTGAGTATTTGTATTGTGTGCTACTGGTTGTGTAGAACTCATTTATGTATCTTAAGTGACAATTGTGATAGTTTGTGGTGCATAAATCAGATGGTGACTGTTTTAGTGTGTGCTGAATGGGGGAGGCAGTCTGACCAGCTTGCAACCCCGGTCTGACTGCCCCTGCCTAGTCAGCACACATGTCTTTCTTTGTTGATTGCTTATCATGTCATATGCATCACAACTTTATTTTTATTTTGTCACACACACCTCTAGCACTCCACTGATTCTAAGATATAGAGGGATCTATCTTGGTGTTCTCTTAAATATGTGCTTTTTGCATTTGAGGCCAACTTTTTTAAAATTCCATTCATAGCACACATTGAGAGTGAGCTCTAGCTATATCTAAGAATTAAAACTGCGCTTAAACGATTTATTTGTAAGCTTTAACCGAGTTGTCATCAATCACCAAAAAGGGGTAGATTGAAAGTGCATCTAGCCCCTAATTGGATTTTGGTGAATTGAGTGACAAAGCGATTAAAGGTCTAACTCGTTTGTCTAAAGATTGTGAGCAGGTTTTTATTAATTATTCATGAACTATAATTTTTGTTTATTTAAATGGATATTATTTGGCTCACATTGATTGAAGACAAGCAAGTGTGTGTGATCTTTATGCAAATTGGTTAATGTCAAGCAATAAATGGATTTATATATTGGTAATATTTTGCAAAGATGAATTACATGTCTCCAAGGATTGTGGTAGCTTGACTAAAAATAAAAGGGATCATAAAAAGAGAAATTGGTAATTCTCTCTAATTAAATGCAAGGCTTCATGTGGTAATTGAAAGAGGACACAAGGATGAGTATAGAGGTCATGGTCCTTAATTGGAAGCTTGCACATTCGTTGTCAATCAAGAACAAGCATTTGAAGTGCGATTTCGAATGAAGGATTATTGCGGATGAAGCAAAGTCAAACTCAACGTGGATTGAGTAATTGATGAAGAGATCAACCGAAATGACTAGGGTGAGGGACTAAGCAATCTTTGGGGTCCTGGCCTGGCTGCCATTAGTGTTTTTCTATGGTGAAGTTCTAGCATTTGTGGGTCTCGAAGTATCATATTCAAGCCTTAACCGAAGGAAGCAGTGCAACTCATCTATTGGTTATGATTGGCAATATGGAGTGACTTAAGGATTAAAGTGAGCATTCTTATGCTAGATGAAAAAATCCTAAGTCACTAGCTCAAGTATGGATTTGCTCAAGACATTGGCTATGTTGGAAGCCCTCAAGTTGGAATTGCAAAAGTATGACAAGATTGAAGATCTACAAGCTCAAGTGGTTGACTTGGTTTTACATTTATTCCTGAGTATAGGAATGTAGTATTACCAAGAGGGATGCAACATTAGCTCTGAGACAAAAGATCAAAAGTGCTCATTAGTTGACCTAAGTGAGAATTAGCCTTGAGAGAGTCCCTGAGTGATGTAACAAACCTCTAACCCAACCTTAGCCACTTCTACACGTCTTGGAGTGCTTGTGAGAAGAGAAAAGAGTTTTGGGGCTCTCTCTACTCAGGGCGGTCTAACCGCCCTGGCAAGCCAATGGCTAGTTTTTCAAACTGGCCGGAGGCAGGCGGTCTAACCGCCCTAGCCAAAGTTCTAATGACTAGTTTTCCTTGTGAGGGGTATAAGTGCCCCATGAGCTCCTCTTGTTGGGGCTACTGGTTCTAGGATTGCTGAGGTGCCCCCTACTATTTTTTATAAGCCAAAGCCAAGGAAACACTCCCCAACCCTCTATTTGTGAGATTTGTGATTCAAGCCATATCCTAGTGTTCGGTTGAGAGTTTAAGTCTTTGTGAGCTTGTGTGAGCTGAGCAGGAGCATCCCATAGCTTGAGCACTTGTGATTCACGTCGGAAAGCTTTTGAAGCATTTGTTACTCTTGGAGGTTCCTCTCCTAGACGGCTAGGCGTTGCTGGCTAGCTCCCAAGGTTGGTGAGTAGCAGCAAGTTTGTGAGGACTGTGATATTGCCTCTTTGTGGAAAAGATCGCCTTAGTGGAAAAGGAGGAAAGCAGTTGAAAGAGACCCGGCTTGTTGTGGGAAAGTTCCCTTACAAACTCCTCAACGGAGACATAGTCTTTCTTTAGTGGAAGGTGAACTTCGAGAAACAAATCCTCGTCTCTCCTTTGTGGTTTGCCTCACTTGTTTGATTTCTAGCATATTTACTTTGCTTCCGCTCGATCTACTTGGGTATGCTTGTATTTGAATGCAAGGATCATTACCCTGCTTGTGATCATCTACAGAAGCCAATCAAGAAATTTGGTTCTTGCTAGAAGTCAAGAGAAGCCTTGAGTTGTGTTTTGCAGGTTCACTGTGTGGAGGCAGTCTAACCGCCCCCAGGACCCGGTTGAACCGCCCCCTGTGCTAGGTGCACCCGGGTCGGTCTAACCGCATGTGCCAGTGAAGCTCAAGTTTTGGGGGGGGAGTTTTATTTGATCGTCTCGCCTATTCACCACCCTCTAGGCGACATCAAGGTCCTTTCAGGTTGTCAGGATTCATCTGACCTATTGTGTGCAGCAAGCAGGAAAATTATGGTAAGATGCTTAATTTTTTGTTGCGAATTGTAAGATGCTTAATAAGTACCCCCACATATGCTCCAATACCTTCTTCTTCACCCTTTATGCCTTGTTGTAACTAATCTTTTACATGAATTTCTCCTCAATTGCACATATAATGGACTTGGGCTCGTAATCAGGATTTTGCACAATCTAAGAGTACATGTGGCTAGCAACAAAACCGGCCTATAAATTTCGATGACTTGTGTCTAATGATCAAGTGCATATGTGTGATCTACAACTATATTGACCTCAAAGTAATCCTTCCACTTGCCCTTATATGCATGCACTCGAAAAACGCAATCAGGCTTTGCACAACATGCATCATCTATCCTCGGAGAACTCTTCACTAGCATGAACTCTCTTTGCATAGTCAAGGTGGCCCACCTCTTCAATGCATCCTTCAAAAGTTCTGAAGTGGAGTACAGGGCATCGACCGAAACCTTATTCTCTCTTTACTCCCAGAGCACATGCTCACCAACATTGATAGCAAGCTGTGAAAAATTGTAGTATGAGGAGTCATCTTCCAATGCACGTTCATTGTCTTCGAGCTCCCTCTCGTACTGTCTCCTTACTTTTGGGTTTTGTTCTCCCTCATCAACCACATCAACTACTTCAATGTGTGTCTCATCATCATCCTCAGCGCCTTCTACTACCTCCTGTTGTTCCTCTGCACCACCCTCTTCAGCCTCTTCACCACCCTCACCTCTACCATCTTCACCACCCTCAGGTTCCTGATTCATTTGAGACTTCTGATAAACTTACACAAGCAGAACCACCAGACAACGAGTTTCACATGCATTTGTCATAACTCCAATTTCTAGTGCCTTCAAATGTCATAAGCTCCCACAATGGTGGAGTACTTCTGTTGAATAGTGTCATTACCGACAACCCATATTGCTCCGAATCTAGTGATATTGCATTGTACAGCCAGTTGGTCATGCCCCCCCCCCCACTTCTTTCATCGGCTCTTTTAACTTCTTTCACGACTGAACTAAACTCTGACAAGTCAACTCCTTCCATACCATACCTAACTTCTTTTGATCCATAAAACAACTGGACTTGAACCGTCTCTAACACGCCTGAGATCATACAATGCAATGACCACTATTAATAACTAATCTAAGTTTAACTACACTAGATCTACTGATTCAGAACTACACTACTTGGAATGAATACAGTAAATCATAATTGCACTACTTGGAGTAAATCTAGTGAAACAAGACTATGCCACTAATCGTTAGATCTACACAAATCTAGTGAAACAAAACCACACTACTTGCAATAAATCTACTAAATCATAACTACAGCTAGACTAAATCGGCATAAAACCTGAGATGGGAGATCTGGCAGGGCTTCGCTACTTCTTCAACCACCTCTTGTGACGCCCCAGGTTTTTAATTAACCATAATCGTCGGTCAACCCTGCTGACAATGGTCAAATCACGGTCAACCTGGGTTCTCACCTCGAAAACCTCACCAACCAACTCTAATGACACCTTGGATCTAGTGGACACACATGTGGGGTCAACACATGGTCAAAGTCTTGGTCAAACCCCACTCAAACCCTAGTGACCCTAGATGTCTTCCGGAACTTTTGCCGTGTTCTCCAAAATTCACCTAAACACTTAAAAATCTACCTTTATGGAAGTTATCCAGCTTGTTGAGGGACACAACTTTCATGTAGATTGTCATTTCAAATTTTGAGTGGAAAAGGGTGAAAAACTTGCTCAAAGGTCAGTACCCCCTGTTCAATGAAACTGAGTGGCATTCAAAGTTTGTCGTATGGACCTCCCTGAGCCCACTGCCTCGGTGGGTTCCAGGACCGACTACTCGGTGGGCCCCTGGGACTACTCGGCTTGTGCCACACAGCACCTGATGGCGTGGGGCGCAAGGACTACGGAGGAGAAGTACTCGGATAGGAAGCTATACATGTCCTATACTATGTAGAGAACTCCTAGCCGTACCCGACTAGTACTCTCTCCTCAAACCGACTTGTAACCCTACCTCCCGGGCTATATAAGGCGAGGCAGGGACCCTTCTCTCTGATATATGCATCATCTTGTAAACACATCCAATCAATCTAGGCCACACAGCATACAGGACGTAGGGTATTACGCACCTCGCGACCCGAACCTGTCTAAATTGTGTGCCACGTGTCTCTTCCTTCGAGTTACCGATCTCGGCGAGGCCACATTCATCTACCTCGGGTACTCCCGTTGGTAGGTTGCCGGTCTAAAACACCGACAGTTGGCGCGCCAGTAGGGGATCTCGCCGAAGATCTCATGGCGAACTCGACGGCTTCAGTCTTCATCAAGCCAATCGCCGCTTTCAACCACGGTGATACCTTCATCTTCGGGTCTTGGGTGTGCACTGCTGACTGCGCCGGATCCTTCCAACGCCACCTCACCATGACTCCCAACTCGACAACTAGGCTCGTGACGGTTCCCGAAGTAGTCACGGGCGATCTCGCCAGAAAGTTCGGCGAAATTTCGCTCTACAACCAACACGCCGACTTTGAGCTTGGATCCGACTCCAACTCGAACTCGACATCTCCGTGGGCCATCGCATGCGAGCCGGCTATCGAGCCATCGTGTGTGGACTCCCCACTCCACGAGCACTTCCCATATGGCCTCTGCAATGATAGCAAGGCCCATGCGAAGGCTCTCACTGCGCGCCGGGCCGGCAAGGAGATCGTCTCCGACTACACTTCGGACTCCAACCCCGTCTCCGGCTACTACTCGGACTCATCCTACGAGTTCGACTTCGGATCGGACCCAGACGAGCCCGAGTCCGAAGTCTCCAAGCAACCGCTGTCAGGACCAGCTACCGGCCTGGTTATAACATCTACACCCGCTGGGAGATTCGTCTACTGGCCAGACCGCAAGCCTGCAGACCTGACAGACGGGAACTCACGCTACGTCGCCTACCTCGACTCGCTCCCCTTCCAAGAGGGAACACCATTATCTCCAATAGAGAAGCACACTCCAACAGAGGTGGCGACTACTGACTCCAGTCTCGGCTCTCCCGATCGTCAAGTCTTCATGACTACCAATGAGACGCCGGGACCTTCAGGGACACAGCCTGACTGTTTCCTTGAAGATATCTCAGCAGATGAGTTGTCTGCCAACGCACCCGCAGACAAGACCAATGACGACAAGAACGCCCGACATGAGCGTAACGAACGGCGTCGACGTCTCCGTGAGAGCCTCCCCATACGGAACCTCACAGAGGCACTTAACCAAGTTGAAAGCCGGGTGCATACTACCCCTGAACAGTGCCTCATGTCTATCACTACGATAGCACGTCAGGCTCAGGGGATGCGCGCGGGAGAAGTCATCGCCAAGCTCGCGGAGGATGCCTACTTCATGAGAGTCGACAATAGAGTCACTCAAGTGCCTCCCCTCCGAACTCGCGAAGCCGACCATGAAGCCACCAGTTGCAGTCCAGCTGACAACGGACGCAACCGTACTCGAGGAGAGCTACCGCAGAACCCCAATCGCACTAGGGAATCTGCTGGAGGACCTTCTCAGGGCGGTCACAACGCTGGTGGCGCTGGCGGCAATCGTGCTGTGGTGGCTCGCAGCGCGCCGCCGGCGGCGGAGGCGGCAGCGGCGGGAGCTCCTCGCACGGGGCTGGAAGGAGAGCCGGTGGCGGAGGCGATCGCGGAGGCCGAGGCCACGCAGACAATCACGTCACCGGTGTCTCACGCGGCGGCTACGATGCCCGCCGCAGAATCGAAGAAATTCGATGCAAGAAATCCTCCACGGCAGGCGAGAACGACGGCTTCCCAGCCTTCTCTGCTCGACTTCGCAGTCTGCTGCTCCCAGAGAAATTCAAGCCTCTAGGGATCACCAAGTACGATGCGAAGCAAGATCCAGTACAGTGGCTCAGATGCTACGCCCTCTCCATCGAGAACGCTGGTGGCAACAACGATACGAAGTGCCTCTACTTCCCTTTCTGCCTGGACCAAGCTCCACTCACATGGCTCGAGTCCCTCGAGAAGTACTCGATCGACAAGTGGGACCAGCTCAAGGATCAGTTCACCAACAACTTCGCGGGTGCCATGGGACGCTCGGGTACTCGCATGGACCTGGCCATGGTGAAGCAGGAACAGGGTGAGACCTTGCGCAAGTACATGCGGTGCTTTTTCGGTCTCTACCACCGTCGCACCTTCGAAGACATCGGTCGCCGCCGCCCGAGCTCCATTACCAAACTCAAAGACATGATTACTTCATGGGCCAACGAAGAAGACAAGGCAAACGCTAAGTACGACGCCATTCGCGGCAAGAGCAAGCAAAATGCGGGCGGCAGCAACAACAACAATCGGGATCAAGGCGGTCGCAACGACAACTACTCAGGTCCTAATCGCAAGCGCAAGCCAGACAACACAGTCGCGGCTATCCAGCGCCCTGCGAAAGACAACTCGAAGAAGACCTCTGGCGGCTTCAAAGACTTGCTGAAAGAGAAGTGTCCGTGGCACCTGGAGGGCAACCACACTACCGAGCAGTGCTACCAACTCCGGCGAGCACTCAAGGACTCTCCAGACCCACGACCTCCTCACGACAAAAAAGGCAAGAAAAAAGTCGATGACGGAAACGGCGACTTCCAAGAAGCCGACAAGACGGTGAATGTCCTCTTCGGCGGACTACCCACCAAATGGTCTCAGAAGGTCACTCGATGGGAAGTCTTAAACATTGAACCAGCGGTTCCGACCCCTCTCCGGTGGTCGGAGGTACCCATCACCTTCTCTCGCGCGGATCAATGGACAAGCTTCTCCGAACCAGGGCGTTTCCCTCTCGTCCTGAAACCAGTAGTCGCGGGCTCCAGACTCAACAAGGTACTCATCGGCGGTGGAAGCGGGCTCAACATCCTTTTCACCAAAACCTTGAAGAAGATGAAGCACGACATCACTCACATGCTCACCAAGAGCACATCGCCTTTCTACGGCATCGTCCCCGGGAACGCGGCTATTCCACTGGTCTCAGTGGTCCTGCCAGTTACCTTCGGGGAAACCAGAGAAAACTACCACACCGAGTACATCAAGTTCGAAGTCGCAGACTTCGAGACTTCCTACCATGCCATCCTCGGAAGACCAGCTATCGCCAAGTTCATGGCGGTACCCCACTACACATACTTGGTACTCAAGATGCCAAGTCCGGCCGGTGTACTCTTGCTACAAGGGGACTTGAAGATATCCTTCGACTGCGACACATAAACTGTGGAACTCGCGGCCACCAACCAAGTACCCAACGCCATGATGGAGATCTATGCCGCGTCAAAGAAACTTGCCCCAAGTGAACTCGACATCCCAGAGAATTCGGACAAGGCCAACAAACCTCAGCCATCCGAGGAAGTGCAAGTCAAAGCAATCGATCTTGGGACATGCGACAGCTGCAAGACCACCATGATCGGGGCGGGTCTCGACCCGAAATAGGAAGACGCGCTCGTCAGCTTCCTTCGGGCTAACCGAGACATCTTCGCTTGGAAACCAGTGGACATGCCAGGGGTGCCCAGGATTCTGATCGAGCATTCACTCAATGTCAACCCTAAAGCTACCCCGAAACGACAACACCTCCACCGTTTCGCTGACGACCGACGGGATGCCATCAAGAAGGAACTCGCCAAACTACTCACGGCTGGCTTCATCAGAGAAGTCTTCCATCCTGATTGGCTCGCCAACCCCGTCCTCGTCCGCAAGACGAACTCTAACGAGTGGAGGATGTGCGTCGACTACACTGACCTCAACAAGCACTGCCCCAAGGACCCTTTCGGGTTGCCGCGGATAGATCAAGTCATCAACTCCACGGCGGGCTACGACCTGCTCTGCTTCCTCGACTACTACTCTGGGTACCACCAGATTGCTATCAAGGAAGAAGACCAGGAGAAGACCGTGTTCATCACCCCGTTCGGTGCCTACTGCTACACGACCATGTCGTTCGGGTTGAAGAACGCCGGCGCCACCTACCAGCAAGCTATCCAGGCCTGTTTCAAGAGACAGCTCAACAAGAACATCGAAGCCTACGTGGATGACGTGGTCGTCAAGACCAGAAACTCCGACACGCTCATCGCCGACCTTGAAGAGACTTTCGCATCCCTGCGAGAGTACCGCTGGAAGCTCAACCCGAACAAGTGCGTCTTTGGCGTACCGTCGGGAAAACTACTCGACTTCATCATCAGCCATCGCGGCATCGCAGCCAACCCCGAGAAGATCTCCGCCATCACCAACATGAGAGCTCCCACCTGCATTAAGGATGTCCAGAAGCTTACCGGGTGCATGGCGGCCTTGAACAGATTCATCTCGAAGCTTGGAGAACGGGGGCTACCCTTCTTCAAACTACTCAAGCATCAAGAGAAGTTCGTGTGGACTCCAGAGGTAGATCAAGCTCTCGCTCAGCTCAAGGATTTCTTATCCAAGCCGCCAGTCCTCATGGCTCCTCGCAAAAAGGAGCAGCTACTGCTCTACCTCGCTGTGACTACCCACGTGGTTAGCTCTGCCATCGTTGTCGAGCGGCAGGAAGACGACCACGCCTACCCAGTCTAGTGACCAATCTACTTCGTCAGTGAGGTCCTGTCAGAATCTAAAGCACGCTACCAACCAGTACAGAAGCTACTATATGCAGTGCTCATTACCTCACAGAAGCTACGACACTACTTCCAGGAGTACTCGATCTCCATCATCACCGACTACCCGCTCGGTGACATCCTGCGGAACCAAGATGCTACTAGAAGAATCTCCAAGTGGGCAGTCGAACTCGGCGCCCTTAACATCGACTTCAAGCCACGAACAACCATCAAGTCGCAAGCACTAGTCGCAAGCCCTTCCTGCAAAATCTATTGAGAAAAACACTATATAGCCTTTTTGAAAGTGGTAGAGGATAGGTAGATCTACAACTTTCGTATTCATCGGTTGGTACACTTTTGTTCAAAAATTGGGAGTTATTTGTGCTCAAACAAGGGATCAGCAACACAAATTCGTGTCGGCCCGTGCCCCGCGCCGCGACGTCGCGTTGTGACGCCGCGCCCACTCGTGCCCCCTCGGCGTCCGCGCCCGAGGCCACGCCGGCCGAGGCAGCTCACCGAACCGGGTCGCGCGCCTTCCCCGTGCCGTCGCCGCTCCCGAGACGCCTCGACCGCCCCGTGCCTCCCCGACGCCGCGTCGTACGCGCGCCGCGCATGTGACGGACCGCCGGTCCGTCCGCGGCCCGGCCGTACACGCGCCGGCCGAGGAGCGCCGTAGCACGGCGGCATCTCGTCCCTCGTCATCCCACCGTCACCGCCGGTTGTTTGCGCGGCCTATAAAAGGCGCTCACCTCCTCCTCGCGCCCGCACCACCGCGCCACCGCGCCATCCGTGCCGCCGCCGTCGAGCTGCGCCCCTCCCTGCCTTCCACGGTCAAGCAACCGCCCATGCCCCTTCCCTAGACCCTATAGGACGGTCGCGTGCCACTTGTTGTCCAGGCCAAGCCCGTGTCATCGCCGGAGCCGAGCCGCCGCGGCCGCCACCGCCGGACCTCGCCATGCGCCCACGCCTCCGCCCCAACTCCGGTCACCCCTAGGCCCTAGGTGAGCACACGGTCGTGCCCCGCCGCTTCCCCGGCCGGGAGCGCGGCCGGCTCGCCGGACCGGCCGCGCCGCCGCCTCCCATGGCCAAGGCCCTGATACCAAGCCCCCAATTAGTTCTAGGGTGTTTTCCGTGAACTAGGGGTGTTTTCGTAAGGTTTTGAATCTTCCTAGGGGCCCCGGTGCAAAGTGTAACTTCAATAGTACTCAGGTTTTGTTGAAACTTGTAAAATCCCTAGAAAATCGTAGGAAAATCAGAAAAATGCAAACTCAGTTTCCTAGATTCCTGGTGAGGAGTACTACAACTTTTGTTATACTCACCTAGTCTGTTTCTTGATATTTTTAGCATGAAAAATAGAAATGTGAAAAACCTAGATCTGTGATATCTCAAAATCCATAGGTTCTTTGTATCCAATTTTTGGATATGTTGTGTGTGATGTTATGGCGAGCTCCTATGCCAAATATTGCACAAAGTTATGATGTAAATCTTTTTATATGAACTATTTTCCATTTATGTAGAATCTGTCTAGATGATTTTTGTAGCTAAAAACAATTATATGTTTGTTCCCAACTCCTGCATGCTGTCTTGTTATGCCAAGTTACACCTCTTGTGAATTAATCACAATTTTTGATTAATCAGAAGTATTTATTCTTAATATATGCATGTTTTCCTTTGTAATTTAATAATGCAAGATCAGTAATAGTTCTAGGTGTACTTACTACTTTTCTAGGATGGTTTAGGACCAGAGAACATGTGTGAGGAAGTTTGGAGCATTTGGATGCTTATTTATTTTTGAATGCATTTAACTGATTTTGCTAAGCTAGCTTTTGTTATTCTCTAAATAATTATTCTTCTAGCTTTCCTAGCATTGCAAGTGTGTTCAGTGGCTTAGTATAGATGTTATGATGCTTGGAAACCCTCCACTGAATTTTTAATGATTTATTGTTAAATAAAAACTTTAGAGGCCTTTTATAGATTAATGTTCGATTAAATTAGGAAAATGCCTTTTTAATTCCTTTTCCCTTTTTGTGAAGTGTTATCAAACTTAATTAAGAGCTAAGGATGCACCCTTGCTGTTGAAGAATTAAATTGGAAATAATTGTCTTTGAACACACCTTTACTAGTGAGAGGTAAAATATTAATTCTTCACATGAAATGACAAATTATAAAAGGAAACATTAATTAAAGTGTTTAATTAAAAGAATAAAACACATATCAATAATAACCTTCATGAAAAGAAATTAATAAGTAATTCTTTGTTAAGGTTAATATGACCAACAAGAGTTGGGTCAGATAAATAATCTATCACATCACCTGAACCCTGCATTGCATTCCGAGTAGATCTTCCCGACGATGACTACTCGCTCGTCCCGGAAGCCAAGGAAGGAGAAGCAGAAGCTGCACTGTAGTACGTGGAAGTACTCGACGACACCGAGGGTGCTCGGGCTAACCTTACTGACGAAGGCAAGCCCCGGTGCATCTAACCCAGTGTTTCAAAATTTAATATACAATTATCTATGGATGCTTGTGCATTTAAGTTCATGCATTGTTTGGAACCTTAGATGCATGATCCCTAGGTACTTGTGCCCTTACTAGTATGATAGGTCGATAGCTGCTAAGCTATAGGACCGTTACAAGTCGGGTGATGATGTCACTCGCGAGAATAGGTTCCTAGATAGGAATCATAAGATCTCCTTAAATGGATTGCTCATGTGGTAAGAACACGGGTTGTGGACTCCGGTCCAATGGCTATCGTGGGTTAAGTGTTTGAATGTACTAAGCACTTGTCGGGAATGGGACCGGTAAGCCTAGTACCTTAATGAGGCAGCGGGGGATCTTACTATTACTCATCTTAGGATGCGTCTCACGGCTAGCTAACGGTGGTGTATGGTGAGTCCGGGTGCCTCGTGGGGTATGCCGGATAGCCTGCACCAAAGACTGTAAGATTCGATCCCGACCCGAAGAGTTTTGGGAACCGCTTGGTGGTTGTCCTCGCGGGGGCATTCCACCGTGTGTTTAGGTCTACCTTGCAAGGTTTGAATCAATCGATTGTCGGCTTCTCACCATTATCTGAGACTACTTACTCCACTAGCCATGAGATCCCTAATGATGGAAGTTGATGAATTTTATGCTCGATTAATTGTATGGTACAACCTTGTCTGTACTAGACGGCTAGTTTAGAAAAGAATAAACCCACTAGAACTTGTGCTAAAATCTTGAAAGTAAGGACATACTCTTTGTTACTTTTCAGCAAAAGAAACCCAGTGGCCAAAAGCCTTTCATGTCTAGAGCCGGTGAAGTAGTTATCACCGACGGGTAAGTCTTGCTGAGTATTAGTATACTCAGCCTTGCTATAATCTGTTGATCCAGGTAATGCTTTTGGTGATGTGTGGCCCGGAGAGATCCCGCCCGGCTGGGAGCTGGAGTGGGTGGAGGACAACGAATGAAGGCATCATGGCTGGCCTCCCGTGGTGTTCTCGTTTTCCGCTTAGTTAATTCCGTTGTTTCGAAAACTCTGAACTACATTGTTATGTCAAAAACTCCGGTTTGTAATAACTAAACCCTTCAGGGTAAATTTCGGATGTTATTTATGTTGTATCTCTGGACTCGCCTTCGCTCGAGTTTTAATGCATATATGTCGATCCTTGTTGCTACATAAGTGATTTACAGGGCGTTAACCCGGCGACTAACGACAGAATGATACTTTATTACTGCTTAATGACCAAAGTGGATTGGTTTAGGCGATAGTACGGTATTTTCCTGGGCGGGTTGTCACACCTCTGTTCCCTTTCCTCTTCGGACATTTCGAGATTTTATAGGGGGGGCGAACCGCCGTTTCTAGTGGTGGTTGAGCCAACCGCCCTTTCCAACGGTGGTCGTAGCCTGGATTTGTTTTGTTTCGTGTTTGTGTGTTTGTCTGGCTGGCACGGCTCATTCGTGACAATATTATTACTTTGATCGTATCATCTCCCAAGGCTAAATTTACAAAGATGGAATAAAGTAAGAGCACGAAAGGTTATTAAATATGAGAAATTATTTCTCATACGACATTATTTAAACACAAAATTCTTTATATGCCAACTCATGTAACATTTATTATTCATGCCATAAAAAATATAAGGTTATCACATTCAAAGTTCAACACACTAAGCTATATCCTCTCACCATTCGGACAAGATTTTTTGCATCTTGCACATTTTTCCCTACGTCAATTTTGAGAAGGGGGGGCATAAGCCCCTTTTGCCCGCTACTGCATAGATAGTTGGATCCATTTATTCTGTTGTTTCGAAAAATCCATGTGTCCATATTGTACAGAGAGAAGACTTCCGGATAGTCAACTAGTTGTGTCTTGCTGTAAAGGTGATCACCGAGTTCATGCATCAAACCTCGGCTAGAACCAAATGTTGTTTCAAATGGCAGCGGTGATATAATTTTGACAAAGTTTATTGTCAAAAAGTTTATTGTGACAATCCATCCAGGAAAATACCGTACTACCGCCTAAACCAATCCACTTTGGTCATTAAGTAGTAATAAAGTATCATCCTGTCGTTAGTCGCCGGGTTAACGCTCGGTAAATCACTTATATAGCAACAAGGATCGATATATATGCATTAAAACTCACGCGAATGCGAGTCCAGAGATATAGCATAATTAACAACAGAAATTCACCCCGAAGGGTTTCATTATTACAAACCGAAGTTTTTATCATCACAATGTAGTTCCGAGTTTTCGAAACAGCGGAATTAACTAAGCGGAAAGCGAGAACACCACGGGAGGCCAGCCATGATGCCTTCAGTCTTCGTCTTCCACCCACTCCAGCTCCCAGCTGGGCGGGATCTCTCCGGGCCACACATCACCGAAACCATTGCCTGGATCAACATATTATAGCAAGGCTGAGTATACTAATACTCAGCAAGACTTACCCGTCGGTGATAACTACTTCACCAACTCTAGACATGAAAGGCTTTTTGCCACTGGGTTTTTTTTGCTGAAAGTAACAAAGAGTATGTCCTTACTTTCAAGATTTTAGCACAAGTTCTAGTGGGTTTATTCTTTACTAAATTAGCCATCTAGTACAGACAAGGTTGTACAATACAATTAACCAAGCATAATGTTCATCAACTTCCATCGTTAGGGATCTCCTGGCTAGTGGAGTAAGTAATCTCAGATGACGGTGAGAGGCCGACAATCGATTGATTCAAACCTTGCAAGGTAGACCTAAACACACGGTGGGATGCCCCCGCGAGGACAACCACCAAGCAGTTCCCAAAACTCTTCGGGTCAGGATTGAATCTTACAGTCTTTGGTGCAGGCTATCCGGAATACCCCGCGAGGCACCCGGACTCGCCATACACCACCGGTAGCTAGCCGTGAGACGCATCCCAAGATGAGTAATAGTAAGATCCCTCGCCGCCTCATTGAGGTACTAGGCTTACCGGTCCCATTCCCGACAAGTGCTTAGTACGTTTAAACACTTAACCCACAATAGCCATTGGACCGGAGCCCACATCCCATGCTCTTACCACATGAGCAATCCCTTTAAGGAGATCTTATGATTCCTACCTAGGAACCTATTCTCGTGAGTGACGACATCACCTGACTTGTAACGGTCCTATAGCTTAGCAGCTATCGACCTATGATACTAGTAAGGACACAGGTACCTAGGGATCGTGCATCTACGGTTCCATACAACTCCTGAACTTAAATGCACAAACATCCATAGATAAGTGTATAATAATTTGAAAAGCTGGGTCATATGCACCGGGGCTTGCCTTCGTCTGCTAAGTTAGCCTGAGCACCCTCGGTGTCGTCGAATACTGCCACCTACTGCAGCGCAGCTTCCGCTTCTCCTTCCTCGGCTTCCGGGACGAGCGAGTAATCACAGTCAGGAAGATCTATACGGAATGCAATGCAGGGTTCAGGTGATGTGATAGATGATTTATCTTATCCAACTCTTGTTGGTCATGTTCACCTTAACAAATAATTAACTATTAATTTCTTTTTATGAAGGTTATTATTGATATGCGGATCACTCTTTTATTACACACTTGAATTAATGCTTCTTTTTATACTTGTTATTTCATGTGAAGGTTTAACACTTTTACCTCTAACTAGTAAAGGTATATACAAAGATAAACATTTATAAATTAGTTCTTCAACAACAAGGGTGTGTTTTTAACCCTTAAACAAATTTGACAACATTTCACAAAAAGGAGTAAAAGAAGGTAAAAGGCATTTTCCTAATTTAATTAAAGCACTACTCCATAAGGACCTTTAAAGCTTTTATCAAACAATAAATCACTAAAAAATTTAAAGGAAGGTTTCTCAAGCATCTCCACACCCGTACTGAAACACTGGACTCACATGCAAAGCTTGGAAGCTAGAAAATAAAATACTTTGGAAAAATAACAAAGACTAGCTAGCAAACAAATTAAATGCATACAAAAATAATTAAGCGTCAAAATGCTCCAATCTCTCTCATACATACTCTCTGGTCCTAAACCAGCCTAAAGAACAAGCAAGCACACCTAGAATCATTATTGATCTTGCTTTATTAATTCACAAAGGAAAACATGCACAATTTAAGAATAAATATTTATGGTCATCCAAAAATTGTGATTAATTCACCAGAGGTGTATTTTGGCATAACAAGACAGCATGCACAAATTGGGAACAGAACCATAAATATTTGTAGCTACGAAAATCATCCAGGCAGATTCTGCATACATGGAAAACAATTTATATAAAAAGATTTACAATATAACGTTGTGCAATTTTTGGCACAGGAACTAGACATGTCTTAATACACAACATATCCAAAATTTGGACACAGAGGACTTATAGATTTTGAGATATTGCAGATCTATGTTTTTCACATTCCTATTTTTCATGCTTAAAATATCAAGAATCAGACCATGTGAGTATAACAAAAGTTGTAGTATTTTCCACAACGAGTCCAACAAAATTTATTTCGCATTTTTCTGAATTTCCTACAATTTTCTATACATTTTACAAATTTCTACAAATTGGATATACTATTGAAGATGTAACTTTGCGACTAGGCCCCTGGAAAGATTTAGGACCACGCAATTGGGTCCCTCGACCCACGGGACGGCGGGCTCGCCGGAAATCTGGCGGCTCCGGCGGCGCTCCTGGCCGGGGAAAGGGTCGGGTGGACCACAAGCTCACCTAGGACGCGTTGGTGCACGGCGTTTGGGCGGAGAAGGCACCGACGGCGGCGTGCGGCGATGGGCGGCGGCGACGGCCGCGGCGGCTCGGGCTGCGGCGAAATCGGGGGTGGGGAAGTTCAACGTGCGGCCGTAGGAGCTCGAGGGTGATTTAAGGGAGGGCTAGGGGGTTTTGGCCGGCGTCGGGAGCGAGCGGAGCGGCGAGCTCACCGGCGGCGGCGGCAATGGCGGTCGCGGCGGGGATGGCGTGAAGAGGAGGAGGAAACGACGGCCTTAAATAGAGCTCGCAATCCGTGGTGACGACGGGGTGACGGCGAGGATTCCCTGGCCGTGGTACGATGCCCTTGGCCGGCGCGCGTACGGGCGGCGCCGCGGATGGACCGACGGTCCGCCGCACACACGGCACTCGTGCGGCGCCACGGCGGGGGTGCGGTCGAGGCGCCTCGGGCGCGGCATCGGCCCCGGGGAGGCGCGTGGCCTAGGGCCGCGCGCGTCCTCGGGCGGGGGACGTCGGACGGCGTGCGGGCGCGGGCGCGCGGGCGCGGCGTCGCGGCGCGATGTCGCGGCGCTCGCGCGCGCGGCCCGGCTTTTATTTTGTTTGAGCCCTACTTTAGACACTAATTACTCCAAAAAATTGAATAGAAGTTGACCAAACTTTGAATACGAAAATTGTAGATCTAGCAACCCTCTATCACTTTCAAAAAGGCTATATAGGGTTTTTCTCAACAGAATTTGCAAGGGAGGCTTGCCAACTTTGAATGCCAGCCTGTGTTCATGAACAGGAGATACTGACCTTTGAGCAAGTTTTTCAGACTTTTCCACTCAAAATTTGAAATGCCACTCTACATGAAAGTTGTGTCCCTCAACAAGCTGGACAACTTTCATAAAGGTAGATTTTTCAGTGTTTAGGTGAATTTTGGAGAACGCGGCAAAAGTTCCGAAAGACATCTATGGGCACTAGGGTTTAAGTGGGGTTTGACCAAGACTTTGACCATGGGTTGGCCCCACATGTGTGTCCACTAGATCAAAGAGGTCATTAGAGTTGGTTGGTGGGTTTTTCGAGGTGAGGGCCCAAGTTGACCGTGATTTGACCACCGTCAGCCGAGTTGACCGACGATTTGGGTTAATTAAAAACATGGGGCGTCACATTTATGTGGGCATTTATTCTTGAAAATCGTGAAAAGTAAATATAAAAAATCAACGGACTAAAAACAATTAATTGTTCGAATAAAAAAAGAAGAAACGGCTAAAAGAACAACTACAGAAAAGCCCATACATACTTTGGGCCCATAAGTCCATGGGCTGCCAGCGATGTCCCATCACTTTCAGAGTTTCAGTGCTGCCTGTAGGCCACGAACCGGGCGAGGTGCCGCAGCGGCGTGGCGCGCGCGGCGTCGAACCCGTCGAGCTCGGCCTCGGCCTTCGCCAGCAGCTCGGCCGCGTACGCGCGGGCCCCCTCCAGGCCCAGCAGCCGCGGGTACGTGGCCTTGCCGGCGGCGGCGTCCTTGCCCGCCGTCTTCCCGAGCTGCTCCGACGTCCCCGTCACGTCCAGCACGTCGTCCACCACCTGGAGCAGGAGCCCCAGGAGGTGCGCGTACCGGCGGACGCGCTCCACCTCGGCGTCCCCTCCTCCGCCCACGATGGCGCCCGACACCGCCGCGGCCTCCACGAGCCGCGCCGTCTTGTGCACGTGGATGTACTCCAGCGCGGCGAGCCCCACGGAGGCTGCACCCTCGCCCTCCATGTCGGCGACCTGCCCCGCGGCCACGCCGCCCACGCCCGCCGCGCTGCCCAGCTCAACGACGGCGCGAAGGGCGCGGTCGGCCGGGACGCCGGCGTCCGCGCAGCCCCGGGCGACGTGCTCGAACGCCAGCGCAAGGAGCGCGTCACCCGCGAGCAGCGCCGTGGGCTCGCCGAAGGCGACGTGGTTGGAGGGGCGGCCGCGGCGGAGCGCGTCGTCGTCCATGCACGGCATGTCGTCGTGGATGAGGGACGAGGTGTGGATCATCTCGACGGCGCAGGCCACGGGGACGGCCGCGGCCGCGGCGCCGCCGACGAGCTCGCAGGCGGCGATGGCCAGCGCCGGGCGGAGGCGCTTGCCGCCGGCGAGGACGGAGTAGCGCATCGACTCTCTCAGGGACTCGGGGCACCGCAGGCCCTGCAGGGCGGCGTCCAGCGCGGCGTGCACAGCCTTGGCGTTGGCCGACAGGTACCGCTCGAAGTCGAAGCTGCTGCTGCTGCTGCCGCCGCCGTTCACGACGCCGTCAACGCCGACGCTAGTGATTTTGGGGGCTGTGACAGTAACAGCGTGCGCGTCGGCGCACCGGACGACGGGAACGGGTCGGCTGCTGCCAGGCGAGGTAAGAGGAGTGGATCTCTGAGGAACGCAGGGCTTGAAGCTTTGGGATGATGGTGCTCCATGCCGTGCGAAGCAGGATGCCAACTTGTCCATGTAAAGTGCAGTCTCGGCGGCCTATCGCGGGAGGTGGAAACTAGAGAGAGTGGAGGCAGTCGAGAGCAAGAAGCGTTGTGAATTGTTCGGGCTTGCTACCATCCTCGGGGACGAGCACTTTATAAGCAAGGCGGCAAGGCCAATAAGGGTTTATCTCCTCACTCATCAATCTTCATTTTTCTATCAATCACCGTTGGCAACCATTGAATCTTCATCTAACGATTCAGATCTGCACCTTCCTAGTCCCTTTCTTCCTCCTCCCCAGCTGATGTCTTCGTTTCTCTTCGCGAGTCGCACTCGGAGAGCTCAACGCCACAGACGGCACACTCCCACATCCATCGCCTTCGGCTCGGCTCTGGTAGCCCCTGCTGCCTCCGCCCATCAACGTCCATTAAGGTTCCTCTGCCGCGCCAAAGGAAACCTCTGATCCCAAATACCCCGAACCCCAACTCGGATTATCTCCCCATTCAGTTTGCAGTAGAATTCGGTGGATAAGTAAGTTTTCAATCGTCTTCACATGTAAGTTTTTTAAAAAGGACATAAGCTAGGCATGAAACATGCATGTGACTGAAGTCAGAGTAGTGGCCACCAGAATCCTATCTCCTCACTGTGTTCTAAACTCCAAGCGCACAATTTGTCGGGCAGTCCTTGAAGCAGCGCCAAGGTGGGGTTGGCAGTGTCGGCAATCGGCAAAGGTAGATGTGGATAAACAACCAGCAGATTATGCTCGGTGCGTTGGTTAATTTTGTTCATTAGAAAAGCTATACTAAAACAGTCCTCCGTCAATGTTGCCAAATTTGTCATTGGTGGTGACGTGTGGTGTTTTTGCACGGCAACGACTCGGTGGCACTGTTATTGTTCATGTGGTCGGTCCGAGAGCTCGCGACATGCCAGAAAAGCTCGAGTCTCGCGAACCTCGTTTATAGATTTGGTCAAGGTCAGCTCGACTCGATCTTTACACAAACCAAGTCTAGGCTGAATTTTAGCTCGGTTTCTTAGTGAGCTATCTCGTGAACTACTCGTAATATGTTCATTTAGCTCATTAGGCTTGGTAAAGATAGAAATATCAAATTTATATTTTTATGAATATTGTTATATTACTATTATTTGGTTGATTAAAATAATCTTGTTGTTCATCTTGTAAGCCAAATCAATACAAATTGTATCTATTTTTAGTCTCCAAACATCAATTATCCTATCTTATTGACTTTGCGTTACTTATTGTCATAATATAATCATAAATTAAGATTCTAATTATTGTTTTTTTCGAATTACACTCACAACGCGCACACCCTATGAATACACGCACGCAAAGCCTACACCTAGGAGCATCTTTGAAGATTGGGCCGGCAAATCCTCAAGATTGACGAAGTCACCACAGGCGTTTCGCTGTCGACCACTGAAAGCACAAACGCCGTTAAACCATGAAACAATTCGCTCCGACGACGAGGAGTCAAACCCAGGATCTGAAGTGCTAGGGTACAAACCCTTTCGGAACTTCTAAATATTGTTAGCATACTTAAGTCGTCATATATTAATTAGTATTATCTTTAATCACAATATCAATTTTCGATAATACGAGGCTCGCGAGCCAAATGAATCGGCTCAAACTCTGGAAACATACCGAGCCGAACTCAATTTTTATCTCGTTAAGTTAATGAGCCGAGCCGAGCTTTGCTCGTTGTGAAACAAGTCACGTGGAGTACTGCTGTCCCCTGGTGTTGACATGTTTGCCGATTATTAGTACACAGGGTCGACGAGACGGCTTGACATCACGCCAAGAGAGCCCACAAGGTTGCTGCTGCGGTATTCCGTGAATAAACGGACAAAATCACGTGAGCGAAGCAGCCCTTTTTTTTGGGGCTTTTGTGTGTGTTTCATTTTTCAGATGATCACGTTTTGTTGTGCTCCGGAGCATGTTTCGGAGCTAGCGCTGATTTTTCTTTTTTGAAACTTCAAGAGCTAGCGCTAGATGAATAACGATGTATTGATGTGTCATGTGTGTGTCGCTTGCTACATGGGGGCGAGATAGAGAAGGAACGAAAAGTCCGTGTCACGTGGAACATGTGTCGGGTCTCACTGAAACATCATCACCACCGTGTGCACGAAACCCCCTTCGTTTTCGTGTGCCCATTACGGCCGGTGTGCATGCATTCTGTTACTAGTACTAGGTCACCGTGCTGAAAAGGGACAAAAGGAAAAATGTGCTGATGCGCACAGATCTATCGTACGTGTACTGTGTGTACGTACGTGTTTTGAGCTTCGTTATCTTTTCTTCCTTCTGTTTCTTGGAAAGGGATGAGATGAAAGGCGCAGTTGAGAGCGGCTTTTGGATTTCGAAGTGCGTTTGTTTAACAGTTCACATCGCCATGGCAAGAGCGGGCAGGAGAATTATTTGGTGACAGGAGGATGAGATAAGATCTGCACCTCTGTCTGCAGAGCCAACACATCAGGTGGCGTTCTGAACAAAGTTCTGCAAGCTGGGCCAGTAAGACCGTCTCCAGCAGTGTGCCGTGGCGCATCTGCAAAATCAGCTGTTTTTTGCTAATTAGAGAGACGGAGGGCACCGGCGGCTTCCAGCGGTTTCGCGCATCTCACACCGGCCGTTGGCTCCCGCGGGAAGTGGGAGCTCGCGCTGCCTCGGGTCGACGGTCCCTGCTCTCTCTCTTGGCGAATCGAGCGCCGTCGCCGACCGAGAGGAGTGCGCTGGAGGACCGTCGAGCTCCTGGAGCCTCCTCCATCTTCGCGTGCTCCGCCTCGACCTCCAGCTCCTCCTTGCCGCGCGGAAGTCGAGGCGGAGGAGGGTCGCGTTGTCGCGCGGAAATCGAGCCGGAGGAGGGTCGCATCGCCGCGCGGAAGTCGAGGCGGAGGACGGTCACGTCGCCGTGCGTGGACGCGAGGAAGCGGCCGTGCCGCCGTGCGGAGGAGACGGGGGACGCCGCCGCGGCCGCAACTCACCCGCCGTCGCGGGCCGCCACCGTCGTGGAGCTCCTCCACGCTGCAACTCGCCTCCACGCGGGGGACGAAGGAGATGAGGCGGAGATGGCTCGGGGAAGGAGGATCTAGGGTTGGGACGGAGGTGGCTCGGGGACACAGGGAGCGAGCAAGCGAGCGGAGGCGCGCGGGCGGGCGGCGGAGCGGCGGGTGGAGGAGGGGGCGGGGGCGGGCGGCGGAGCGGCGGGTGGAGGAGGGGGCGGCGGGCGGGCGGCGCGGGGGAGGCGGATGCGCACGGGGAGGCGGAGCGGGCGGCGCGGGGGAGGCGGATGCGCACTGGGAGGCGGAGCCGGCGATGGTGGGGCCCGCATGCCGTTGGGATGGGGAAGGCCCGGAACCCCCCGAGAATGCGGTTGAGTGGGGGCGCTGCTGCAAAATGCAGCGATGCTTGCAGCAGCCGCTGGAGCCGGAATAGTGCTCCTCGGATTTGCATTTTGCAGATGCAGATTGATCTGCAGCACTTGCTGGAGAGGGCGTGAGGAAAGGATGGGTCGATGACCACAGGTTTAGATCGACGAGCGGGGTGTCTTCCCCATGTGTAAACACATGATCTAGACTTACGTTGTTTATACACATGTGTACCTGGGGATTTGTTAAAGCCCGTGTATTCTGAAATTCTTATTTTACGTGTGTCTTTTTTTAGGACAACAATGACTAAGAAAAAAATTACTAAGAACTCTTTAAAATGATTAAGAGATAAATAAACCTCAATATTTGAGGAATTGAGTTTTTCTTTTGAAGGGCTACCATCTCATTCTTTATTCATCATATGGTGGAACAGTGACATCACGGTCCACCAGCATATTTACAAAACTAGAGAGGAGATATTCCAAAGGATTGGATTGTCCGGTCCCGAGCTAAGTCAGAACGAGCTAAGTCATGCGCACATTGATTACAAGAACGAGAAACAGACACAATACCACGAAGGGTAAAATGCAAGTCTGAAAGCTCGCGAGCTTCACGAAAGATTAATCCCCCTGGTGCTAGATCAAAAGACGACGATTGAAGTGTAGTAGCCAAATTCACAGAGTCTGTCTCAACAATAACTTGTGAGATGCCAACACGGCAACACCCATGGCCGCGAGCGCCGACAGTGTCACACCTGTTATTCTAAAGAAAACCGAATGCATCTCATATGTGTGTCAGGATCATAATTTCACACATACGATAGACTCATGCGTGTAATATCACAAAACAATGCTCAAAACGTACAGAAAAGATTTATTAACTTTTATTACACTCACGAGAGTAAACTCGAAGGTCTTTACACGAACAACGATAACTATGAAGACGCGACTCCAACTTCATCTTCCACAGGCATCTGACTGGTGGATCGCATGCCGCAGAACTCCTCGTAGTCGTGGAAGTACTCCACTCCGAGGTTCTCCTCTGAACAGCGTAAGCAAGGATGAGTACACTTATGGTTGGTACTCAGCAAGGCCACAGAAATAACCGGAAAGCAATATTAAGTCCATATTTAAGTTCATTAATCATGTGAGGGTCCAGGCCGCTCTTGACCGTGAGCACGGCCGATCGATCAGTTTTACACTCTGCAGAGGTTGCACACTTTCACCACAGTTCGCGTAAAAGTTCCGAAGAACTTTGAACCCAACCACGCATGTGCTGATCAGGCATAATACCACACTTCCGAGGTGTGATTGCAAAGGGACGCTATGAAGCCTTTACAAAGATATGCAAAAGCACCAACAACCCAGGACAGTTACAGCTCAGGGCGGACCATAACCCTCCCTAGTGGATAGCACCTTAGCAAAGGCTGCTACCCCAAAAGAACTGGGCTATACCCCTGCAACCCAAAGCCCACTGTGTTCCTTTCGGATAAGGTCACCCGTATAATCGCACACCTAATTAATTGGCTAAGCCAGAGCCATGTGGACTATGGTTGCACTGTTTTCCTGGGTGGTTCTCCATGTTCCGATTAATTTATAGTAGTCTTGATTAAAGCATAGGTATAAGGGTGGTTAGGGTCACTTGCCTTTCTCCAACGATAAGCTACTCTACTTTACTCCAAAGCTCTGCACTTGTTCTTCCTTGAACAGCGCGTTGTCTACGATCATGCAAGAAAACATGCAATAAATAAAACAATACACCAAACATTCCTAAAAGGCTAAAACAAGCTTCTAAAACTAACATGCTTGCTAAGACGATCGCGTGGACACCAAGAACGCTAAAAACGGAGTTAGGACGGAAAAGATATGGCTTTAACAAGGGCTAGGGGCTAGATTGTAGGAAAACTTGGCTTTCAAGGGCTTATCTGCAAGAAAATAGGGACCTAGACATAATTATGCGTATAAACAGGAGGGCTGACATGCTAAAGATCAAAGGTGGACCTCAGCTGGATAAACCTAAAAAGATCAAGGGCCTAAACAAGAAAATCAGGACTGAATTGTAAGAGTTATAATAGGTGGAAGGGTATATTTGTGCTATTCAAAATTGTAGGGGTTTGTTTGTAAAGCTGCAGAGGTCAGCTCGTGTTGACCGTTACAAAAAGGATTTGACCCGGGCTGGGATTGATCTGGGCCGTCGGATGCAGATCGAGCGGCTAACGGTGGCTCCGGCAGGACTGGCGGCGCAGACTGGCGGTGAGAGGCGGCGCCGGGCGGCGAGAGCTCACTGGAGTAGCTCGAATTCGAGCTCCTGGTGGCCAAACTCTACGGGACCAAGATAAAAATGAAGCTAGGGAGTTGGGGATTTCACCGAGGGGATTGAAGAGGCGGGAGACGCGGCGGAATAGGAGATTGGCGCGGGAAGATCTCCGGCGGGAGGCAGTGCTCCGGCTCAGCCTGTGCGTGCGCGAGGAGATGGCGGGGAGGTGGTGCAGGAGGAGGCGAGGCTCGGGCTCCTCCTTTTATAGGACTGAGGGGTAGAGGAGGGGCGGCCGAGGCGGTGGGGAAGGCGAACTCCGGCAGGCGGCCATAAATACCCGGTAGGCTCGGTGGAGCCGTGGAGCGGCGGTTTCGGGAAGGGGAGGGGGAGAGACGGCGGCGCCGGCGCATTTAAGGCGCACTTGTGGAGGAAAGGGGAAGTGGCGCGGGCGAGGGGAATGGCGCAGGGGAGGGTCGGTGGGCGGCCATGGATAGGGGAGGGGAGGCCGAAGGTAGGGGACGACGGGAGGTTAGGGATGACCTGCGGGTGGGGCCCGCTTGTCGGTGAGAGAGAGGGGGGGAAAGAGTGGAGGTGGGACGCTTGGTCGACTGGGCCGAGCGAGATGCTGGGCCGGTGGCCTGTTCGGCCGGCGGGCTAAAAGATAAAAAGAGAGGAGGGTAAGGAGCTGGGCCGCGGGAGAAAGGGAAGGGAGAGAGGAAGAGAGGGTTTGATCTTTTTTCTTTTCTTTTTCTTTTTCAACCCTTTTAAAACAAAACTTTCAAACCTTTTACTCAAAACCTTTTCAAGTTTCCAGAATTATTTTAAAAACTTTAAACCCAAAAAACAAAGGCCCATGCATTTCAACATGATGCACAAACACTTGGGTATTTTCTAAATTAATTAATTATTCATATATTAAGAGCAAATTTAATTAGTCAAATTTATTAAATCCTTAGAAAATAAGAACTAAAGCATGTTGCTATCAATATTTTATTGTGATGGAATTTTTGGGTGTTACAGACAGGCATGCCTCCCCTTCAGCCGAGAGTGCATCATGTACCGCCAGCAAGCAACCATCCCGCCAGGACTCCATTGCCATTGTTATCCCTGATCACAAAGCCCCATCCTCCATTCTTTTCCTCTTACCAGAAGGCTCCATCAATGTTATTTTTCAACACATCTGGTGGTGGATCCTGCCAATGTCGCTACACATTCCTATGCACATTATTTTGCTTGGGTGTGAGTCGTTGCAGAAGTTCAGAATTCATAGCCACCTCCATAGTCCTGTGTTGGACCTCTTCAACAGTCGGCAGTCGTTCTTCTGCATTGGCTTTATTTCTTGCATCCCACCACACCCATAAGAAACAGGTAATGGTGGTTCTCTCTTTTCCTTCCAGCTTCAGAATGTAATGGACCATACCTCGAGCGGATTTCATTCAGAGGAGGCTAGTGCGCACACTCCCCAAATTCAGGGCTTGCCAACATTTCTTTGCAAGCTTGCACTTAAGAAAACAATGTCACCCATCCTCATCCAGACATCTGCACATAGGGCTAGGAATAGAGCCAGGATCGGCAAGGGGGTTGGTTCCTCTTCTTCCCCCTCCAACCCCTCCTCTCCTTCTTCCTCCTCCTCAAATTTCTTGGAGGGGTTGGGGGGCTTAGTGGAGCGCACACCGATAGGGGGGCTCGAGCCCCCTTCGCCCCACCGTCTGCCTCCGTGCCTATGTTGACGGTTAATAGTTGTATCAAATTTCGTTTAGACTTGCAAGCGGACAAGTCTCCCGTCGTAGTCAAGGGACCCTTCTTCCCTCGAGTGGTGAACCCAAGGTATCGAATCCGTGGAACAATGTGCAACGCAAGGAATCAATCTAGTAAAGCAAGGTAAGCTATCTTATGAAGACAAGGTGCATCTAATCTACTAACTCATAAAGAAAACACATCTAATCTAATCTACTAAAGAGGTAGCAAGAGAAAGCAAGAGATAACCAATCTAGAGAATCTAGATCATGCTTATGTTGTAGCTCCAAACAAGATAGATGAAGATAGAAAAGCGAATCTCATTAAAAGCATCTTTAAATCGTGGCCTTCCATCCGACTCCGAAAACGCCCGCCTTTTGGAACCCCCGTTCTGTCACAACGTATCCCTACTCATGCGGGTAGTCTAGGGCGAGTTCGATAAGAACAAGTTGAAAACACTTGGCCGGTCCGGTATGCATCTCTAGCCACCGCGGCTACAAGAGCACCCTAAGTAATCTAGCTATAGACTAGATCGTAGAAGAAGCAAAACCAAGAAGAAAACAAAATCATCGAGAAGGCACTTAATCGCTAGAAATCGGATTCACTTACAAACTTCACCATGAATGATTACATGAACAAGATCACCACCGGGGCCCTCCCTCGATCTTGATCCTCGCTCCGGAGCTCCGACGTGGTCTTCCATGCAAGGTTCCCACGTCGGCTAGGGAGACCCTAGACAACTAGCACGACCCTCATCTCCGAGATGGTGCCCCTCAAGCTTCTCTGCTCCTCGGCGGCGGATGACGAATTGGTTGATGCGTGGCTCTCGGTCAGGGGGCTATAAATAGCTAGAGATGCAACTAGATCAAAGGGGAGGCCGATTGGGCCCCAAAACGGGCTGGGCCGGCCGGCTTGGGCCGACCGGCCTGGGCCCATCCCGGCCCAGTTTGTCGCCTCCTTCGCCCGGTGTTGCTTCCCGCGTCTTCTAGATCCTCTCCCCTTTTGCATGTGGGCCCTTGACGTCGGTTTCTCTCCGAATTGGACTTGACTCCATGTCTTGCAAGATTCGGTACTTTTCTGGTTTGGTCCTCGGAGTTTATCATCTTCTCGGGCTTGGTCCTTGGGCTCTTGGAGTCATGTTCACTTCATTGCTTGACTTGTTTCGGGCTTCAAGTCCTTGTCATGAGGTGCTTAATGAACTTATCCCGGAAGTCTTGCTTTCAACGTTAAAACCCCGCGTAAACACTTAACTCCAAAACCGACATGCACAAGTGAACTTGTTATACCACGGGGGTTAGTACCAATGGATAAGATACAAAAGTCATGCCAACACCGAAGGTAAACTCATCGCTAGGTTGACGGATTTTCACCGTCAACATCTCCCCCATGCTTAAACCTTGCTCGTCCTCGAGTAAGCCTTCGATGGATATCACTGTTGCCCATCAATGTTTAAACCTTGCACTTGATCATACATGAAAAAAAACATAATGCTCTCAAAAGTTTAATAAAGTTCCATAATGTACTAGCCTTCATCCCTACAGAGGGTAGATATTTAATTAAGCTTATCCCACAAGTATTAACATGCTCCCAAAAATTCAAATGGATCTCAGAAATTTTGAAATAAAGAATGAGATGAAAAAGAACTAAACCAAGTTCACAAATTTAAACCACCTTGCATCTTGCTCATGAACTCTCATCTCATCTTGTCTCTCAAGCCTATTTATTCTACTCCTTTCCCTCTCATAGCATTTATTTATGTGGTAGGCTTTATAAGGAGCTTTTTGGGAAAGTTTAGTCCTACCAAGATTTTATAAATGAGATGTTGTCAAAACAAGACAAGCTTCTCATGGTCTTACCGAGACTCGTCAAAAAGGTTATTGGAAAATGATGTTATATCAAGGAGGGGAAAGAGAAAAATACACACACTTGAGATGAGTGGACATGTGCAAATGGCAAAAGTGATCCCGAGGCACAAAGGAAGTCCTCGTTATCGGATTGCACATGGTTGGAAAATGAGTATGGATCTTTTAATCTTGAAGCCTTGAATTTCCTAATGCACTTTAGAGAACCGGGGAGTTCATTTTATTTTTGCACATACTCATATTTTTCTCTTTTTCATATTTCTCCTTCTTTTCTTTCTTTCTTTCTTTCATTCTTTTTCATTCATTCATTTTTTTCTTGTGAGACTTTCACCTTGGAAGACATGTACATCGCCTTTGAATTTTCTTTCATACATTTTTTTAAATTGCTCCCCTATGAACTCTAAAACTGCACCGTACCTACCTCCTCCCCCATGCTTAGACGTTGCTCGTCCTCGAGAAAAGAGGCGGTAAATAGGGTAGGTACCGAAAATATTTTTCCTTTGGAGAGATACTTGAAATCTTCAATGTTGGCACCGTCTTGCGATCTTCCTTGAATTGATGATCCATTCTCAACGATAGGTTGTGGTCAAGGAGGTAATCACAAAAGATGATATTTGGTTTAAAGGGTGGATATCCGACGAGGTTTGTGAGATCTCCGATGTGGGGATACACAATGAACGGATAAAAAGGCTAGCAAAAAGATAGATACGCAAAAACGGAATGACCAGCTTCTTAGTCTCGGGCCAGAGAAATCAAGGCCTGCAATAACTCACTCAAAAATAAATCTTGTATACTAAGTTTTTGCACTCAAATATTTATATGGCTCTGGATAGGTAGAGCAACACGCAAGTGGTATTTATGACAAGGTTAGCTTTACATTTAAGAACAAAAATAAATCATCTTTAATCCATCTAAAACTTGAGAGAACATAAAACACTATGGGTCTTTATTTTTATCATAACCTCCGCTAAAGATTAAGCTAGTATTTAGATAATTTCAGATTTGTATTTTAAGAGAGCACTAGGTTAAACATGCATAAATCAATTACAAATATAAACAAAGCGGCAATTATAATCATATATCATCATGGCACAAACTTTGTAACTTTATAATGATAAAAACTTGGTGGTGACATTATTCATGATGAAAATAAACACTAACACACATACTGAAAATAAAAGTGAAAACTAAAAATTAAAGTAAAGCTGAAAATACTACGCATACATAGGCACATCTGAGCTGAAAATTAAAGAAAAGGGGGTAAAGGAAAGATGACTAAAGCTCCTCTCTCTAATCTTCCGCAGGTGGTTGATATTGATAGTCTTGGTTGTTGTACCCTTACTTGTAATAGGAATGCACCACTCCTCCTATGAATTGTCCGACGGTGCTAGGTGAAGGTGTCCAAGCACATAAGCAATGTTTGCATTTCCTTCACCCATTTGGTTTGCATTGGCTTGGATGGCTGCAATAATTTGCATGTTTGTTGACGGTTAATAATTGTATCGAAGTTCGTTTGTGACTTGCAAGCGTACAAGTCCCCCGTCGTAGTCAAGGGACCCTTCTTCCCTCGAGTGGTGAACCCAAGGTATCGAATCCGTGGAACAAATGTGTGACGCAAAACTCAATCTAATAAAGCCAAGTAACTTCAATCTTCGATAAAAGAAACCCTAATGCATCTAAGTAAAAGACACGAAACTAATCTAATCTACTAAAGACCGGAGAAAACAAAGTAAGATTGGGTAGATAAACCGATCTAGAGGGATCGGGGTAAGCCTTTTGTTGAAGTTCCAAGCAAGAGAAAAAGTAGCAAATCGAATCTTAATAGAAGCCTCTTTAAATCGTGGTTTCCCGTCCAAATCCGAAAACATCCGCCTTTCAGAACCCCCGTTCTGTCACAACGTATCCCTATTCATGCGGGGAGCTTAGGGCGAGTCAAAAGACAAGTCGAGATTCTTTCGGAAGATCTAGCGTGTACCTCTAGCCACCGCGGCTACAAGAACACCCTATGTAATCTATCTCGAGAATAGAATTGGAATAAGCAAAGCCGATCGAAAAACGAAATCTTCGAGGAAACACTTGATCGCTAGGAAAAGATTCAACTTGATAATTCAACTATAACAATGATACATACACAAGATCACCACCGGGATCCTTCCTTGATCTTGCTTCTAGCTCGGGAACTCCGACGTGGTCTTCCGTGCAAGGTTCCCACGTCGGCTAGGGAAACCCTAGTCAACTAGCTCGACCCTCTCCTCTCCGAGATGGTGTCCCTCTCTTCTCTCGCTCCTCGGCGGGCGATGACGAATTCTCCGATGCGTGGCTCTCGGTCGGGGGGGCTATAAATAGCCCGATTGGCGGCTAGGGCAAAGGAGGGGGCAAATGGGCCCCGGATGGGCACCGGGCCGACCGGACCGGGCCGGCCGGCTTGGGCCCATCCGGGCCCGGCCCCGAGGCCTCCTTTGCTCTACGTCGGTTCCCTTGCTTCCCGGATGTTTCCCCCTTCGCATGTAGGTTCATGTCGTCGGTTCCTCTCCGAATTGGACTCAACTCCTTATCTTGCAAGATTCGAGCACTTTTACGGTCGTGTCCTCGGAGTCCGTCGTCTTCTCGGATCAAGTCCCCGGCTTCTTGGAGTTAAGTTTGCTTCGTTGCATGACTTGTACGGGGCTTCAAGGTCTTGTCATGAGGTGCTTGATGAACTTATCCCGAAAGTCTTGCATTCAACACTAAAACCCCGCATAAACATTAAACTCCAAAACCGACATGCACACGTGAACTTGTTATACCACGGGGGTTAGTACCAATGGATAAGGTATAAAACTCATGCCAACACCGAAGGTAAACTCATGGCTAGGTTGACGGATTTTCACCGTCAACATCTCCCCCATGCTTAAACCTTGCTCGTCCTCGAGTAAGCCTTCGATGGATATCATCATTGCCAAACAGTGTTTAAACTTTGCACTTGATCATACATGAGAAAACATAATGCTCTCAAAATTTTAATTCATTAAAGTTCCATAATGTACTAGCCTTCATCTCTACGGAGGGTAGATTCTTATTAAGCTTATCCCACAAGTATTAACATGCTCACAAAGTTTAAATAGATCTCGAAATTTTTGAAATAAAGAACGAGATAAGGAAAAACTAAACCAAGTTCACAAATTTAAATCATCTTGCATATTGCTCATGAACTCTCATCTCGCTTGTCTCTCAAGCCTACATATTCTACTCCTTTCCCTCTCATAACATATATGTGTGGTAGGCTTTATATGGAGCTTTTGTAAAGTTTAGTCCTAACAAGACTTTATAAATGAGGTGTTGTCAAAACAAGACAAGCTTCTCATGGTCTTACCGAGACTCGTCAAAAAGGTCATTGGAAAATAATGTTAAATCAAGGAGGGGAAAGAGAAAAATACACACACTTTTAGATGAGTGGACATGTGCAAATGGCAAAGAGTGATCCCGAGGCACAAAGGAAGTCCTCGTTATCGGATTGCACATGGTTGGAAAATGAGAATGGATCTTTTTAACTTGAAGCCTTGAATGCATTCTTAGAGAACCGGGGAGTTCACTATACGCATATATTTTTTTCTCTCTCTCGTATTTCTCATTCTTTTCTTTCTTTCTTTCTTTCTTTCTTTCTTTCATTCATTATATATATATTTTTTTCTTTCCTCTTGTGATACCTTCACCTTGGAAGTCACGTTCATCGCCGAAATTTTTTCTTTCATCATTTTTTTTAAAATACTCCCCTTTGAACTCTAAAACTGCACCATACCTACCTCCTCCCCCATGCTTAGACGTTGCTCGTCCTCGAGCAAAGAGGCGAAAAATAAGGTAGGTACCGGAAATAATTTTCCTTGGAGAGATACTTGAAATCTTCAATGTTGGCACCGTCTTGCGATCTTCCTTGAATTGATGATCCATTCTCAACGATAGGTTGTGGTCAAGGAGGTAATCACAAAAGATGATATTTGGTTTAAGGGTGGATATCCGGCGAGGTTTGTGAGATCTCCGATGCGGGGATACACAATGCACGGATAAAAGGCTAGCAAAAAGATAGATACGCAAAAATGGAATGACCAGCTTCTTAGTCTCGGGCCAGAGAAATCATGGCCTCCAATAACTCACTCAAAAATAAATCTTGTACACTAAGGTTTATGCACTCAAATATATATTAGGCTTTGGATAGGTTGAGCAACACACAAGTGATATTTGTGACAAGGTTAGCGATATTTTTGAGCATAAAAGACATCTTTAATCTATTCATAACTTGAGAGCACATAAAACACTATGGGTCTTTATTTTAATCATAACCTCCGCTGAAAATTAAGCTACATTTAAATAAATTCAGATTTGTATTTTTAAGAGAGCACTAGCTTTAACATGCATAAATCAATTACAAATATGAACAAAGCTGCAATTATAATCATATATCATCAGGGCACAAATTTTTGTAACTTTTCCAATGATATAATCAAGGTGGTGTCTTTATTAATGATGACATCAAGTTGAAATACAAACTGAAAATAAACAAACATGCTTGCTGAAATTTAAATAAAAACAGAAAATACTATGCAAACACACATAAGCAAAAGCTGAAAATTACAGAGAAAAAGAAAAGAAAAGAAAACTAAAGTTCCTAAATCTTCTAGCCCTCCGCCGGTGGTTGATGTTGATGATCTTGATAAAAATACCCTTGCTCATAATATGATTGGACATTCCCTCCGACGAATTGATTTGGCTCCACAAGGTGAAGGCGTCCAAGCTCAAAGGCAATATTTGTGTTGCCTTCACCAAGTTGAGCTGCGTTAGCTTGGATGGCTGCGATGTTTTGGGCGTTTCTTGCAGCATACCCTCCAATTATGGCCACGCTTTGTTGTGGTTGGGGATGATGTGCGTAGGACTCCGCGAAGTTAGCGTTGGGCACCACATAATTTGGTGGGGGTACCGGTGCACCACCCCCCCATCCTTGCTCTTGTTGCCCTCCGTAATAACTTGGCGGAGGAGGGATCCTGCCGAATGGTTGCACATTGGGTTGTGCTCCACTCGCTTGTGCGGAGGATGTTCCCTCCTCTACGATTCTTCCTCTTTTGTTCTTCCTTGCAGGGACAAGGAGTCCCTCTTCCAACCAATCTTCTCTCCCTTCGGTGAAAAGCCTAAGCCTCTCATTGGGAAGGGGTAGGTTTACTATGGCCAAACGATAACCTCCTCTCTCATCTCCACTAATGTATTTGCCTTGCCGCAAATACTCAATACCGAGAGAGGTACCACACAAAAGATGGGCGGGGTTTCTTGCGATCCCCGGCCGTAAGGAGAAGGCCAACATGGAGAGGTAGCACCCCGAACCAATATTACCCGCCCCCGATGTTGCTTCACAACACCAACGGTTGATCATGAGGTAAGAGGGGTCTATTGGCTGCCTGGCAATTAAAGCCGAGTATAGCCAATTCAACTCTGTGTCGGTCACCTTTGTCTCCTTCATCCTCCCCAATACCCTCTTGCACATCCAAGAGTGAAATATTCGGATAATGGGGTTGCGGATGCAATTGCGTTGTTGATGGGCTTCTCCGGAGATCATGTTCCAAAATCCCGCTAACATGCCGGGTGGCACGTCAACTTTCTCCGGAGCTCCCTTGTGGAATCCAAGCAGCTCCCTAACGTGCTCGTAGGGAACCACTTGTTGGACTCCCTCCAAATGGAATGACAAGCTTTGCACCCCATCATCATCAAGGATAGGTGCAATAGTCATTAAAATTTCCAAGGCGAACCCCAAGTGGGTGTCCACCGATACTCCGTTGGAGAACTGCACCCATCCAAGGTGCCCCAACATATAGTATATGTCGGTGCCAAAACCCAAGGTGTAGAGTGCTTGGTCGTCGAACTCGACGTTGGGCACAAGCCTCTTCTCAAGATTAGAGAGCCTCTCCTCCTCCTCCGATGACAAGATGATGAAGCCGTATGAAGAGTATGTCAGAGTGTAAGGAGGTGGCGCGGTTGAACGGGTCGATCGTCGTGGTGGCGCGGGCTGCTCCTCCGTGTGCCCACGAGGTTCGGTAAACCTCATGGACGTGCTTCTTGTAGCCCTCATACCACCAAGGAGGAGAGCATCGTTCCTCCTCGGTGGTGCCGTATCCGTCTCCATGCTCCGGGGAGACTCGGAAACCGAGTGCCTCCTCGAAGACGTGGTTGATGACGGCTTGGACGACGACGAACTCTTCTTCTTGGAGAAGAGACTTGTGGTTTTCTTCCACATGGTTGCTGCACTCTTTTCTTCAACTAAAACTCCGGGTTGCAACCGGTAACTAGGTACTTAAACTCTTTGCTTTGGATGTGGACTTTGAGTGGATTAAGGATGTGGATTTTTCTTGAGCTATCAAGCTTGGGAAGGTTGGCTATGTCTACGGAGGTTTTGAGCACACAAACTTGAACACACAAACAAAGGAAGGAGAGGGAAGCTTGCTCGCAAAAAACGGGAGCGAGGGGGCTCCTTAAGTAGGTGAGGCCGGCCGGCCCGGGCCGGCCGGCCTCGGGGTCCCTCGGTGCACCTCCCCGCCTCGTCTTTCTTCCAAAGCACGATCATTTCGCCTCCGCAACTTTCCCCCCCGCGTGCTCCATGAGTTGCACCGCCCAAACGCTCTCGTCCACTCCTTTTCTTGCATTATTGGTCCTTCCACTTGATGCTTCATGCTTTGGGTCATGTCCATGCTCCCTAGCTCCACTTGCTTCACATGCCACCATGAAATTCCTGCAAAGTTGATGCTTGCTGCCCACCATGCTTGTCCTTTGCATGTGGATTTGGTGAAAGTTGATAAAAGGGAATCCAATGGTGCATGCATGATTAATTCAAACTAGATTGCCTCCATTAAGGTGTGTTTAAGGTTAAGCACTCCTCTAATTCAAAATTTAAAATATTTTTCAGAGCCATGCAAGAGCTCAAACATAATTTTAGAGAAGTTTTTAAACCATTAAAAACAAATGTAAGTCGAAAATATTTTTCGACTACGTCGATTTCGGTCTCACCGGTATAGTTTGCCTTCATCGGTTGAGAGCAAACTTTTCCCGGCTTGATCATGGGGGCATAGGTTTAGGTTCTAATTTTGGCTAAATAAGAAAGAATTTGAATAAAACAAAATTAGAATAGTCTTAGAAAAATTCTAATCCTAGAGAAACCAAGGATAAATATTTTTAAAACCAACCGAAAGTTTTGATTTCTAGGTTCACGCGAGTTCTACCACGTGCTGAATTTTATTAACACCTAAATATAAATCGTGGCTCTACTCGTGTGGTTTTAGCATGAAAAATAAGCCAACCTCAGCACCATAATGAGGGTGAAAGGTTGAGTTAGGTTTTGAAATTATTTGGTTGAGGTTTCTCGAAAAGAAAAGAACAAACAAGCACATAGGAGGGTCCATGCAAAGGGTTTATGATAAAGCAAACATTCAATCAAGAATTATGTCTCTAATATTGTTCAACCACTTCAAAGTCTAATGTATTTGCGTAATAAAACTCAAAAACTAAATTATTAAAAGTACTCGAAAAACCTGGAATCGGGTTGTCCTCCCGGTAGCTTATTCTTGACTCGACGAAACGGGTTGCCTCCCGCCTAGCGCTTCGTTTATAGTCTATAGCTAGACTTCTTCACTTGATTACTTCGGATCAACGCTCTTTGCGGGCGTTGCAATCTTGGGTACCCACTTCCGAACCCTCTTGGGCACGGGCTTGTCTTCCGGCTTAGTCATTTTTTTGGTCTTCACAGGCGGCTTCTCTTCCTTTGTCTTGACGGATGCAACACCTTCTTTGATTTTCTTTACGTTCATTTTTTCGGCTCCTTCTTCTTTTTCAGCCCCTCCGTTTGTTTTGGTTCTCCCTTCACTCCAATCATGTTGCATGCCTCGATTCTTGGACGAAACTTGAAGGAACTCCTTTCTCCGTTGATATCGAACATGATCTCCCCCTTGCCAACATCAATAGTAGCTCCCACGGTCTTGAGGAAAGGCCTCCCTAGGATGAGCGGCGGCTTCTCCCTCTCTCCCATCTCGAGCACAACGAAGTCGACGGGGATGAAGTGGTGTCCAATCTTCACGGGTACATCTTCGGCAATGCCCAAGGGATAGCGAATGGAGTTGTCACCCAACTCCAAACATATTCCCGTAGGCTCCATTGGTAGGCGTAGCTTCTCGAACACATCCCTCGGCATGACGCTTACACTAGCTCCAAGGTCGCATAACGCCTTCTCGAAGTTGAAAGAACCAACCGAACATGGAATAGTAGGGCACCCGGGGTCCTTTTGCTTCTCTAGCCCATTAGCAATAGCGGCACTACACTCCTCGGACATCTTGACATGATCTACCCCGAGTGTTGCTATCTCATATTTATTTGCAAGTATGTTTTTAAAGTAACGAGAATATGTAGGTACTTGTAGGGCATCTAGTAATGGCATGTTGATGCTAAGTCTACGCACAACCTCCACAAACTTCTCAAAGTGGTTATCAAGTTTACCTCGGAAGAAGCGTGGCTTGAGTTGCGGTATCCTCGTGTCTTCCTCCGGCATCTCAAATTCGGGTTCCTCGGTGACGATCCCCGTAACTGAAACGACCCGGATTTCCGCGAACGGAGCCCCGAATCTTAGCACCTCGGTGGTAGTCCCAGGAGGGCTACCACGTGCAATCCCCCGTCTCGGCGATACCATAATCCATACGTAAAGATAAAAACAAGAAAGTAGAGTACAACATTTATTTTATTACATTAATCAGAGTACATCTCTTCGGCACATGCCGGTACAAGTCCATCGGGACCGAATCAAACATAAATAAAACGTCTAGCAGCGGCTCCATGAAAGCGCGGGAAACTCCATATCCGCAGGCAGCTCAAGTGTAGGAAGAGCTCTAGTCCACCCAACCGTCGTTGTCGAAGTCGTAGTCCGGCTCTGCGTCAGAGGCACCAGGGTCTACCCGATAAGCGAGTAGGTCATGTCAGCTTCCCAACAAAGAGGCAAATGCGGTGTATATTCTACTATGCATGATATATCCCTAGTCTGGCTGTAGAAAGCTTAAGCAAAGCAGCATAGCAACGTACAAGGTAAGCAGATTTCAGCTAAGAGGTCCACACCTCGGGGAAGCTTCCGCTTCCGAGGTCCACACCTCAGGGGTCCACACCCCGCTCAAGGAAAACCACACCAAAACTCCGGATCTCAACCACGATCCAGAACCCAACTCTCATCTGCGATGTGGGGCCCACCTGCTCCTATCCCCACATCTCAATGGCCGAAGCCGGGCTCACACACTCGGGGGAGAGAAGAAGCACAAGAGAAGTGTAGCTAGTCAGGTGAGAGATCGAAAGACTGTCCATAACCAGTGGACACGGACTATAGCTATAGGTTTAACACTCTGCAGAGGTTGTACAACTGTACCCGCCCGAATAGGACCGGAACCGGCCGTCACCGGTGCCCGACCCTACCATACGGCTGAAGGCAAAGTAAGTGGATAGTACCCTCCTGCGTCTCCGAGCCTGGCCCAGCCTCCGCGGCAGAGCTCATACTACCCGCGAGAGGTCCCTCGAAGCTGTGGAACCCTTCGCCGGCCTCGCCGGGGCAAAGTCTACTAAGGAGGGAAAGACCACTCCCGACACGATCACCGATCCGCCTACAGGAGGGGTGCTATCCACTACAAGTCTCACCCCGCACCCCCGCCCAATACAAGGCGGGCGGTCTGTACGAAAATAGTCATCCGAAGCAAGGTCAACTGACGATCGGTCCTTAAAGGGCCGAGAGCGAGCACTCATCATCTCCATCCCACCCGACACGACCCTCGGGTAAGAGGCCAGATCGCATCTTCCCTCGGCAGCCGTTCACAAGTAACCAAGCGGCTCGCTCCCACCAAAACACAGCAAGGAGATACGCACCCAGAACGCACACTAGAAACTCACCGAGATATCCACATCTCAGCCCAAGCCCAGAGTACCATCCATAATCAAGCAACAAAAGTATGGATAGTTGAGGTAAGGGACTAGCTAGGGCTCTGTAGCTAGTCCCGCAGGAAGTAAAACAAGGAATCAGGGTATAGCAAAGCATCAAGGCAAGGCTATTAAACTGGTTATGCAATTCATCAGATCAATGCATTAAAGTAAAGCACTAGCAGCTATTTAACAACATGGGATCTACATGGTTGGGAGTGACATGACACCTTCGTTGCCGTTGAAGCGCCGTCGGATGCAAGCGGTGTACTCGGGGTCCTCCGCGTCCTCCTGATCGAAGCTCGGGTCTGCGGCACGAGATTCGACGAGAAAATAAGAATACGGTGCACATCTAAGCAATAACTCCAAATAAGAACCAATTTAAAAGATCCAAAAGAACCCAAACTACCTACAAACAGCAAGGTTTCGAAATTACGGATTTATAGAAATTAGTTTTATATTTTTTGGAGCTTCCTAGAAATAGTTATGAATTTTTAAAGGTCAAAACCATTTATTAAATATTTCTGGAAAATACCCCAGAAAAAGGGAAGGAATTTCAGAAAAGGTGCCACTGACGTCAGCACGACGTCAGCGAAACGCGGTGGTCAGGCCGGGATGGGCCAGAAGCGTCACTGGGCCGTGGGTGGCCCGGTGGGCTTGGTCCAGATCTTTAGTGGGTCACAGCCGAGATAGACTGCGCAACACAGCCCGCTAGAGGAAGTATCCGAAGTCCGGAAAACACCCTCCATCTCCCTATCCCGCGCTGGGCCGGCGGCCTGCTAGCAGCTAGCTGGGTTTAGGGCCCAGATCTGGCCGGCGGCGCACTCCTTCTATTAACCCAACGCTACCCGTCCGTTCGCCCACCAGGTGTTCGACGAAAAGACCTCGGCAGTCCTTGCTGCGGCGCCGTGCGGCAGTGCTCACGGGCCCTCACCGGCGGTGGTTGGGGTTCACCAGGCGGCATGACTTCGACCCGCGTGTCGCCCACGGCGTCCAGAACACCTCATCGAGGCCAAGGTTGACGCGCCGGGCATGGGCGCCTGCGCATCGGCGCGGCGGTGTGGGACGCGAATGGCACCCGGCTCGGTTGCGGCTCCACGCCGGGGTGCGTGGCTTACCGGCATGCCGGCGTGCGTTTTCCCCGGACGCCCACGCGGTGCGGCTCCCCCGGTAACCGGAGACGCGGCCCGCGGCGTCACGGCGCGGGCGTCAATGACACCCGCACCCACACGGACCACGCCGACCGGTCCGCGGGGGAGGGCGCACGGCGACGGCGAGCACAAGGACATGAAAGGTCCGGGCGCTACGAGCCGCCGCGGTGCCCCCATGCACCCGTGCTAACCCCGCATCCCCGGACCGGAGCGCGCCGGTGCGTGGCCGCATCCGTGCATGTGCACGCGCGGCCTCGCCGTGCCCGCTCGGCGCGGCCCCCCCGGTAACCGGGGGCGCGGTTCGAAGCGTGGCGGCGACGCACACATTCGTCCCTGCACAAGAAACCCCGGCACGACGGCCGGTCCCAAACGTTCTCATCGCACGGCGACGGCGGCGCCCAAGAACACGAACGGCTCAGGAGCTCCCTCCGTCGCGGTACGGCAGTTCTGCGGCGCGATGGCCAGCACTCAGGCAAGGAATAACGGCGACGCGTCTCGACGTCGCGAACCAACACAGGAAAGAGACCAAGGGGGAGAAGAGAGTAGGGTGGCCACGGTGCTCACGGTGGGGCGACGGTGTAGTCGTGGCCGGCCTGTCGGTGGCGTGGCGTCGGTGTTCTGGGCGGTGAAGGCGTTCCCGGCGGTGTAGATGTCCCCGGTGGTGTAGGTGTTCACGCCGGCGAACGTCCTCCGCAGCTCCGGTCCGGCTCCTCCGCGGTCACGAACGACGTCTCCCCCGTCCAGCTCCTCGCGTTCCCGTCGATCCCCAGCAGCGACGCGTCGGCGGCGACGTGGCGCACGGTCTTCCTCCTGCTCCGCCTCCACTTCTCCCGCTCACCCCCTTTCTGTCCTCTCGGCGGCGCGGTGGAGTTGGTGGCTGAGAGGGGAAAAGGGATGAAGAAGATAGGAGGAAAAGAAGACTGACCGCTGGGACCCAGCCGTCAGCGAGAGAAGCCAAAAAGAAGAAGGAGGGTGAGGAAGTTGGGCCGCCGCGGGTGGTTGGCTTGCTGGGCCGGCCGGGTTAGCTGGGTCGTTAGCTGACTTTAGGGGCTGCCGGCCCATGAAGGAGGTTAAATCTTTGGAAATAAAACTTTAGATTAAAGGTTTGAGTTTAGGTTTGATTTTGGATACATTCCAAATTCAAACCTCACACAAATAAATTCCAATTAAAACCAGAAAAATCCAACTCACATATTTTACCATAGTTTGAAATAATGTTTTTATAAATGGGCAGAAAGGTGGAGAATTTAGGAGAGGGCTAGCAATTGGGTTTGAAAATTGATAGCACTCAAGTTCAGTCAAAAAGTTTTAATTTTTCGCAAAAATTACACACCTAAATTCCTGGGTTGTTACAGTAACCTTCTCTTTAGCAACTCCTTCCACCTCGGTGGATGGTTTAAGCTTCCTTGCTCCCGCGGAACGTTCCGGATCTTCGGTCTCCTTCCCCGAACGTGTTTGAATGGCCTTCGCCGATTCGAGACATTTGGGTTGTCCCGGAAGCTTCCCTTCATCATTAGTGAGGCGCCCCGCAAGTTGTCCAACTTGCGTCTCGAGCATCTTCATCATGTTGAGCACTTGATGATTGGAACTTCCGACCTCCGTCACTTTGCTATCGATGTTCTCCAACACCTTGTCTATGGTTGTGACACCCTAATTTTCCATCACTAAATTAATGTAAGCAACAAGGTGTTTTAGATTTTATTTTGTAAGGATTAAATAAAATTATCAAATAAATTTGGCCTTTAAAATATTTAAATATCATTTTAATAATTTAGAAGCAATAAGTGCTTGTGCATCATGATTTGAATGCATGAGTTTTGGTTGAGATGTGGTTTTAAAATTCTTAAAATATTTGTGAAAAAGTCCTTAAAATAATTGAGAAAAGTTTGTGGAAACTTGTTTAAAGGTTTGAATTTAAAAGGGTTTGAAATTGGTTTGAAATGGATTTGAAAAAAACAAAACCTATCTAACCCCAAACCCAACCCGCGGCCCACCTCCCTTCCTCTCTCTCGCGGCCCAACAGCCCAGCCGCCTCTCCTTCGCCGGCCCAGCTGCCCCTCCCCTCTCTTCTTTCTCAGACGCTGCCAGCCCGGGCCCGTGCGTCAGTCCCCTTCCTTTTCCCCTTCTCTCGCTGCCAACCCGACCCCACACGTCAGGCCCATCCCTCACCTCCAGCCGCGTCCCCTGCTCCGCATCCAGCGCCGCCGCCGACAGCTCCCCACTTTCCCCCCTGCCAAGTTGCGCGCCATCAAGGGGCAATTGAAGCCCGGCCTCACTCCTCTCCCTCCTTAACTCCCATCCGTTTCTCCTCCCATCACACCGCCCCCTTGAATGCATTGAAGGCCGCAGGCCCTCACGGCCATTGATGGCCGCCGCCTCCCCGGCAGGCGCCCCCTCTCCTTCCCTTTCCCCTACAAGAGCCGAGGCCGAGCCCTGCCTCGCCCTTTTCCTCCTTTCCACACCGCTCTCCTCTCACGCGCGCGCCGCCGCCTTGATTTCTTCCGGGCGCCACCATTGCCGGCGGTGAGCAACCCGCCATCAGTGGGTGCCCCTAATCCTCTGCCCCTTCTTCTCCTTCGCGTGCGAAGTTCACCCAATTTAATTCGTGTCACAGGATCGCTCTCTCGTTGCCGGACCGAGCTGCACAAGTCGCCGCCGCCGTCATCTTCAACCTCTGGACGCCGACGTCGATCTCCACCACCGCCGCTTCCCCAGCGTGCCCGAGCCGTCTCCAACTCGTTGTCGTGGTGGTGAGCAAGTTTCCCCCTCGCCTCCTTTTATTTTTCCCCAAACGCGGCCCTTGCCTCCGCGCGCCGCCGTCAACCGCCGCCGCCCCCCTCACGGTGCGAGCCGCCGGGGCCGCCGCAGCCGCCTCCCTAAGCCCCCGGGTGAGTTCGTCTCTCTCCCCTCTTCGCGTAGAGCCTAACCGCGTCCCAATCCGTGGCCCCTAGCCCAAAATCGAGCGAACGCCGGCGAGACTCCGGCGAGCCGCCGCCGTGCGCCGCCGTCCCGCGCCGGGACGCCGCCCCCCGCCGCCGCGCGCGTCGCGTGCATGCCACCCTAGCCGCCCGATCGCCGGCGGACGTCCCCGATTAGATCGGGGATGCATTTGGTTTTCTTCGGAAAATCGGGTGTGACAATGGTCTTGAACTTGGTGACGGTGTCCTTATTGATCTTAGCTTGCTCATCCATGAACTCCTTCAATTGTATACGAAGCGGAACCGCATTAGGAATAGATGAGCTTGCATTAAATTGAGGCCTACCTTGCCCGTAGCGGAAGTTCGGCAATTCTCCCTTCCTCATGTAGTCGAGCACTTTGGCTTCCTCCGGACAATCTTTGCGGACATGGCCATACTCTCCACATTCTTCGCATGCGGACCTTGCTTCGGCGGCCTTCAAGTCTTGAGCCTCTTTCTTTTCCATCTCCATCTTCTCCAACCTCCTCATGAGCGAGTCGATCTTGCCTTCAAGTATGTTCTCCTTCTCCACTTGCAAGACTCCTTTGACGTTCCCCGTGGGTTGAACTGGATGTAGGCGCCCGGATGACGCCCACGTGTCATTATCCGCGACCTTCTTGAATAGCGTGAAAGCTTCCGTCGGTGTAAGTTCGATGATGGATCCTCCCGCCGATGCATCGATGATCGTCCTTGACGCCATGGTGAGTCCTTGATAGAACTTTTGCACGAGTTGATGTGGAACCGCCCGGGTGTACTCGTTGAAGCGCTCGAATTCCTCCAAGATAGTTTCCGTAGGATATTGAACAAAGGTGGCAATCTTATTATGCAAGCTTTGAGTTTTACGCGGTGAGTAGTATTCCTTCATGAAAGCCTTCATCAACGTGTTCCAATTTTGCACCGTCTCCGCCGGTTGAGAGTGGAACCATTGCAAAGCCTTCCCGAGTAGTGAAAACGGAAAAAGCCTTGCCCTCATTTGATCTTGAGTCACCCCATCCATGTTGAAAGTCTGACATAGTTGAATGAATGCTTGGAGGTGAAGGTTCGGATCCTCTTTACCGGTGAAGGGTGAATGTTGCACCATGCGGATTGTTGAGGTCTTGATCTCGAACGGTCTTCCGATCTCCTCGAGGTTCAAGATTGGTAGGTCGATGATGTCTGGGGTGCATAGCTCCCCAATCTTGCGTTCTTGCGGTGGTTGGTCACCCATCGGTGGAAGTCGATTCTCCCGAGGACTTTGAGGTGGTGAATTCTTCGGAGATTCCTGCGATCCTTTGTCTTCCGACTCCGAATCTACAAGATCCAGCTTTTTAGCTTGATGTGCTTCGCGTCTCCTTAGCCTGTAAAGTTTTTCTGGATCATCCACAAAATTATCGGGTTTGTTGGAGAGGTAGTCGTCCATCTCCTATTAGGGTTAGCAATAAACAAAGTATGCAAAAACTAGAAAGTAAAAACAAATCTATAAAAACTAGGGTTAGACAAACTAGATTAGATGTATTTTGAGGATGATCAAAATTTAGTAGATGCAAAAATAAAAACAAAGAGAAAACTGAAAATTACAAAAAGGCAATAAAAAATCAAATCTTGATCACTTGTTCCCCGGCAACGGCGCCAGAAAAAGGGGCTTGTTGACGGTTAATAATTGTATCGAAGTTCATTTGTGACTTGCAAGCGTACAAGTCCCCCGTCGTAGTCAAGGGACCCTTCTTCCCTCGAGTGGTGAACCCAAGGTATCGAATCCGTGGAACAAATGTGTGACACAAAACTCAATCTAATAAAGCCAAGTAACTTCAATTTTCGATAAAAGAAACCCTAATGCATCTAAGTAAAAGACATGAAACTAATCTAATCTACTAAAGACCGGAGAAAACAAAGTAAGATTGGGTAGATAAACCGATCTAGAGGGATCGGGGTAAGCCTTTTGTTGAAGTTCCAAGCAAGAGAAAAAGTAGCAAATCGAATCTTAATAGAAGCCTCTTTAAATCGTGGTTTCCCGTCCAAATCGAAAACATCGGCCTTTCGGAACCCCCGTTCTGTCACAACGTATCCCTATTCATGCGGGGAGCTTAGGGCGAGTCAAAAGACAAGTCGAGATTCTTTCGGAAGATCCGGCGTGTACCTCTAGCCACCGCGGCTACAAGAACACCCTATGTAATCTATCTCGAGAATAAAATTGGAATAAGCAAAGCCGATCGAAAAACGAAATCTTCGAGGAAACACTTGATCGCTAGGAAAAGATTCAACTTGATAATTCAACTATAACAATGATACATACACAAGATCACCACCGGGATCCTTCCTTGATCTTGCTTCTAGCTCGGGAACTCCGACGTGGTCTTCCGTGCAAGGTTCCCACGTCGGCTAGGGAAACCCTAGTCAACTAGCTCGACCCTCTCCTCTCCGAGATGGTGTCCCTCTCTTCTCTCGCTCCTCGGCGGCCGATGACGAATTCTCGATTCGTGGCTCTCGGTCGGGGGGGCTATAAATAGCCCGATTGGCGGCTAGGGCAAAGGAGGGGGCAAATGGGCCCCGGATGGGCCCGGGCCGACCGGACCGGGCCGGTCGGCCTCGGGCCCATTCGGGCCCGGCCCGAGGCCTCCTTTGCTCTACGTCGGTTCCCTTGCTTCTCGGATGTTTCCCCCTTCGCATGTAGGTCCATGTCGTCGGTTTCTCTCGAATTGGACTCAACTCCTTATCTTGCAAGATTCGACGCACTTTTCGGTCGGGTCCTCGGAGTCCGTCGTCTTCTCGGATCAAGTCCCTGGCTTCTTGGAGTTAAGTTTGCTTCGTTGCATGACTTGTACGGGGCTTCAAGGTCTTGTCATGAGGTGCTTAATGAACTTATCCCGAAAGTCTTGCATTCAACACTAAAACCCTGCATAAACATTAAACTCCAAAACCGACATGCACACGTGAACTTGTTATACCACAGGGGTTAGTACCAATGGATAAGGTATAAAACTCATGCCAACACCGAAGGTAAACTCATGGCTAGGTTGACGGATTTTCACCGTCAACAATGTTCCTTGCAGCGTATCCTCTAATGGTGGCCACACTTTGTTGTGGTTGAGGAAGGTGTGCATATGGCTCCGCAAAGGCTACGTTGGGCACCGCAAAAATGGTGGGGGTATGACTGCACCACTCCCCCATGCTTGCATTGGTACACCACCGTAGTAATTTGGCGGCGCCAGAATTTCTCCAAATGGTGGCACATAATTTTGTTGTGCACCTTCTTCTTGGGCCATAGAAGATCCTTCTCCTATAATCCTTCTCCTTTATTTTTTCTTCGCCGGCACAAGAAGTCCTTCCTCTAACCAATCTTCTTCCCCTCAAGAAAAAGTCTTAACCTTACTTCCGAAAGGGGCAAATTCACCTAGGCCACTTTGAAGCCTCCTCTCTCATCTTCACTTATATATTTTCTTTTCTTCATATATTCCTAGGGAAGTCCCAGGTAGGAGATGATTCGGGTTCCTTGTAATACCCGGTTTTAAAGAGATAGCCAATATGGAGAGGCAACACCCCGAACCAATGTCTCCCGAACTCGATGTTGCTTAACAACACCACCGGTTGATCATAGGTGAGTGGGGTCTATTGGCCACTTGGCAATCAAAGCCGAGTAAAGCCAATTTAATTTCGTGTTGGTTATCTTCGTCTCTCTCGTTCTCCCAAAAATCCACTTGCACAAAAGTGACACACTTGGATGATGGGGTTCCGGATAGTATTTCTTCGTTGATGGTCTCCTCCCGCGATCATACTCCAAAAACCTTCCCATGTGCCTTCATACACATCCACTTGTTCCGGAGCTCCCTTTTGAAAATAGGAGACACTCGCCCATGGGTCTACGATACTAGAACATGCAATCATTTCCAACATGAAAACCAATCTAATCTATCGGGGATTGTGTTGAATGGATCCAAGGAAGCATTGAGACCCTTACTCCCTTTACGGCATGGTAGCTACCCTTAAGCATTAAAGTATATTCAACACAAGATGATAGATAGATAACCCAACAAGGTATGATCACATCTCAAGATCGATTACAACCCATGGATGAAAGGAGATTACCCCATCAAAGTGCTAGAAATAGCATTGTTGATCAAGGTTACCCTTCCGACGGTGTCTTCCTTCTTCTCCACTTGTGGGCTCCCTCCAAACGGAATGAGAGACTCAGCACTCCTTCATCAAGGGTATGCGCCATGGTCATGAGAATTTCCTAGGCGAATCCCTTGTGGGTGTTTGTCGACACTCCGTTAGAGAATTGCACCGGTGTCCTGTATGAAAACCCAATATGTGGAGAGCTTGGTCGTCGAAGTCGATGTTCGCTACAAGCCTCTACTCAAGGCGAGCGAGCTTCTTCTCCTCCTCCTCCGTCGTGATGATAAACCCATTGGAATACCACGGAGCGCATGGAGGTGGAGCGGATGATCGTGTCAAGTGGTGAGGTTGGACAGGCGGCTCCTCCATATGTCCTTGAGGTTTGGTGAACCTCATAGACAAGTTTCGTGTGGACCTCATGCCACCGAGGAGAAGAGTGTGGTTCCTCCTCGGTGGTGCTGTGTCCTCCTCCATACTCCGAGGAAACTCGGAAACCAAGTGCCTCCTCGAAGAGGTTGATGGCTTAGATGACGATGATCCCTTCTTCTTCGGTGAAAAGGTTTGTAGTTTTCTTCCATGATTGCAGCACTCTCCCTCACAAATATATATCCGGGGTTTTCACCCGGTAACAAGGTACACAAATATTATTTTGGAGTCTGGACTTTGAGAGGATTAAGGGTGTGGATTTTTTTGAGCTATCAAGCTTGGGAAGGTTGGCTATGTCTACGGAGGTTCTGGACACACAAATTTGAACACACAAACTGAGGAAGGAGAGGGAAGCTTGCCTGCAGAAAACGGGAGCCGTGGGGCTCCTTAAGTAGGGGAGGCCGGCCGGCCTGGGCCGACCGGCCTGAGTGGCCTGGTGCTCCTCCCCGCCTCGGCTTTCTTCCAGCATGATCATTTCGCCTCTACAACTTTCCTGCCCGCGTGCTCCACGAGTTGCACCGCCCAAACGCTCTCGTCTACTCATTGGTCCTTCCACTTTATGCTTCATGCCTTGAGTCATGTCCATGCTCCCTTGCTCCACTTTCTTCAAATGCCACCATGAAATTCCTGCAAAGTTTATGCTTGCTGCCCACCATGCTTGTCCTTTGCATGTGGACTTGGTGGACTTGGTGCATGCATGATTAATTCAAACTAGATTGCCCCCCTTTAAGTGTGTTTAAGGCTAAGCACTCCTCTAATTTCGAAATTTAAAAATATTTTTCAGAGCCATGCAAGAGCTCAAGCATAAATTTAGAGAAGTTTTTAAACCATTAAAAACAAATGTAAGTCGAAAATATTTTCCGACTACGTTGATATCGGTCTCACCGGTATAGTTTGCCTTCATTGGTTGAGAGCGAACTTTTCCCGGCTTGATCATGGGGGCATAGGTTTAGGTTCTAATTTTGATTAGATGAGAGAGACTTTGAATGAAATAAATTAAGTGAGGCTTAGAAAAATTCTAATCTTTAGAGAAACCAAGGATATGGATTTTTAAATCAACCAAAAATCAAGATTCTAGGTTCACGCGAGTCCTACCACATGCTGAAATTTAAATAACATCTAGATACAAGTCGTGGCTCTACTCGTGTGTTTTTAGCATGAAAAACAAGTCAACCACAACATCATAAAGAGGATGAAAGGTTGAGTTAGGTTCTGAATTTTTTTTGGTTTTGGTTTCTCGAAAAAGAAGCAAACAACATAGGATGGTTCATGTAAAGGGTTTATGATCAAGAAAAATATTCAACCAAGAATTATGTCTCTAATATTGTTCAACCATTATAAATCTAATGTTTTGCGTAGGAAAATTCAAAACTGAATTATTAAAAAGACTCGAAAAACCTGGAATCGGGTTGTCCTCCCGGTAGCTTATTCTTGACTCGATGAAACGGGTTGCCTCCCGCCTAGCGCTTCGTTTATAGTCCATGGCTAGACTTCTTCACTTGATTACTCCGGATCAACGCTCTTTGCGGGCGTTGCAATCTTGGGTACCCACTTCGGCTTAGTCATTTTTTTTGGTCTTCACAGGCTGGCTTTGTCCTTTGGTCTTGACGGATGCAACAACTTCCTTGTGGCTCAGCATCTCGAACTCCGGTCCTTCGGTCGTGATCTTCGTGGTCTCCTTAGTGTGATCCTCCATCGCTCCCGAATGAGTTTGAGTAGCTTTCGCTATCTTGGGACCTTGGAGTTGTCTCGGATATTCTTCTTTGTTACCCATCGGGCGCCCGGCAAGTTGTCCCACTTGCGTCTCTAGCATCTACATCATGATGAACACTTCTCCTCGCATGTGGATCTTGCCTCGGCGGCCTTTAGGTGTTGAGCTTCTTTCTCTATCTCCATCTTCTCCATCCTCCTCTTGATCTTGAACGGCCTTCCGGCGTCTTGACTTGGAGGTGGTGATTCCCTTGGAGATTTTGATGGTCCTTCGAGTTTGACTTTTGAATATAGGGTTTCCACCCCTTTAGCTTGTGTTGCACGTCTCCTTTGCCTGTAAAGTTTTCCTGGATCATCCACAAAAAAGTTTTGGGTTTCTTGGAGAGGTAGCCAACCATCTCCGGTTAGGGTTAGCAATAAAACAAAAATATGAAAAGAGAAAAATTAGGGTTAATCAAAACTAGATGAGATTGATTTTTTTTTTCTTTTGAGGATGATCAAACTTAAGAGATGCAAAAGAAAATCAAAAACAAAAAACTGAAAAATAAGCGATACTAAATCAGATCTTGATTGCTTGTTCCCCGGCAACAGCGCCAGAAAAAGGGGCTTGTTGACGGTTAATAGTTGTATCAAAGTTCGTTTAGACTTGCAAGCGGAAAAGTCTCCCGTCGTAGTCAAAGGACCCTTCTTCCCTCGAGTGGTGAACCCAAGGTATCGAATCCGTGGAACAATGTGCAACGCAAGGAATCAATCTAGTAAAGCAAGGTAAGCTATCTTATGAAGACAAGTTGCATCTAATCTACTAACTCATAAAGAAAACACATCTAATCTAATCTAATCTAATCTACTAAAGAGGTAGCAAGAGAAAGCAAGAGATAACCAATCTAGAGAATCTAGATCATGCTTATGTTGTAGCTCCAAACAAGATAGATGAAGATAGAAAAGTGAATCTCATTAAAAGCATCTTTAAATCGTGGCCATCCATCGGACTCCGAAAACGCCCGCCTTTTGGAACCCCCATTCTGTCACAACGTATCCCTACTCATGCGGGTAGTCTAGGGCGAGTTCGATAAGAACAAGTTGAAAACACTTGGCCGGTCCGGTATGCACCTCTAGCCACCGCGGCTACAAGAGCACCCTATGTAATCTAGCTATAGACTAGATCGTAGAAGAAGCAAAACCAAGAAAAACAAAATCATCGAGAAGGCACTTAATCGCTAGAAATCGGATTCACTTACAAACTTCACCATGAATGATTACATGAACAAGATCACCACAGGGGCCCTCCCTCGATCTTGATCCTCGCTCCGGAGCTCCGACGTGGTCTTCCATGCAAGGTTCCCACGTCGGCTAGGGAGACCCTAGACAACTAGCACGACCCTCATCTCCGAGATGGTGTCCCTCAAGCTTCTCTGCTCCTCAGCAGCGGATGACGAATTGGTTGATGCGTGGCTCTCGGTCGGGGGGCTATAAATAGCCGAGATGCAACTATGTCAAAGGGGGAGGCCGATTGGGCCCCGAAACGGGCCGGGCCGGCCGGCCTGGGCCGCCGGCCCGGGCCGCCGGCCCGGGCCCATCCCGGCCCAGTTTGTCGCCTCCTTCGCCCGATGTTGCTTCCCGCGTCTTCTAGATCCTCTCCCCTTTTGCATGTGGGCCATTGACGTCGGTTTCTCTCCGAATTGGACTCGACTCCTTGTCTTGCAAGATTCAGTACTTTTCTGGTTCAGTCCTCGGAGTTTATCATCTTCTCGGGCTTGGTCCTTGGGCTCTTGGAGTCATGTTCACTTCATTGCTTGACTTGTATCGGGCTTCAAGGTCTTGTCATGAGGTGCTTAATGAACTTATCCCGGAAGTCTTGCTTTCAACGTTAAAACCCTGCGTAAACACTTAACTCCAAAACCGACATGCACAAGTGAACTTGTTATACCACGGGGGTTAGTACCAATGGATAAGGTACAAAAGTCATGCCAACACCGAAGGTAAACTGATGGCTAGGTTGACGGATTTTCACTGTCAACAGCCTACACAGGGCATCTAGTGTCAACGTCCTCCACTCCTCTGCGCTTGATATCCAGTCGAAGTGGCAAGCTGTTATGAGCTAGCCTCCACAGGAACTGCTTCACCTTCGGCTGGCATTGGAAGTTCCATAGGTTCAACAACTGTAGACATTCTTTTGTGTTCACTGGAGAGTTCAATGAGCTAGTTTGCTTAGCTTGCACAAACTCATGTTCATCCTCAAGAATAGGGCTTGATGAAAAGCTCGAAGCTCGTTAGCTCGCTCGAACTCGCTCGTCAGTAGTTCGGCTCGGCTCGACTTGTTAGTAAATTTGTAACGAGCCGAGCTTAGGTTTTAGCTCGCTACGATACGAGCCGAGCTCGAGCTGGCTCGCGAGCCCTAACGAAACAGGGTTGCAACAGCCAACAAACAACCTAATAGATCCAATTTCAGATCACAACCTAATAACTTAGAGTACTAGATTGCTTTTTGACTACTTGGTTTTATTGTTGGTTGGCTGGTAAGCATGTTGCATTTGTTGATTTCGTACTTACCTGTTAACTATGTTTTTTTGAATTTATAACCATTAACGAGCTGGCTCGCGAGCTTAACGAGCCAGCTCGAGCTTCTTAACGAGCCGAGCCGAGCCGGGTTCCTAGCTCACTAAGATAACGAGCTAAAATGAGCTGACCTCTAACGAGCCGAGCCATAATGAGCCGAGCTAGGCTCGATATCCAACCCTACTCAAGAACATGATAAGAAGACTTTACTAAAATGATGTCTTTTGAGTCATAGTGCTAAGATGGACATTCCTCTTCTCCATGCCTGATGGGAATGGTCAGAATGTGCTTCACATCTTCCTCCCAAAAAATGTCTTGAATGAGCTCTTTATCCCAACTTCCTATATATGGGTCAATTAAATCAAAGACCTTGGTTAAGATGGTATTGTTAGAGATATCATATGTAACAAACTTGTGTATATCGTGTTGGCTAGTTTAGTTGGCTAAGGTCTCCTTAGAGATAGTTTCATTGTACTTGGTGATCAAGCTAACCAATGTCTAACTCTTGTAAACCTTGGGCGCATTGCCCCCTATATAAACACGCAACCGAGTGCAAGCCAAGATAGGCAGCCTCGTTACCTTCCAAATTTACATGGTATCAGAGCCAACCTTCCAAAACACATCTAATCCATCCTTCCATCCATGGCGTCCTCCTCTTCCACTACGAGCAGCCTTCCTCCTCTCGGCGCCAAGGTGTCTGAGAAGTTGACGCGGGAGATTATCTCCTATGGAAAGCACAAGTCATGCAGGCTATCCGTGGTGCCGATCTTGTGCCAATCCTCACCGGAAAATCACGAGAGCCAGAGCCCACCATGGAGGTCGACGGCAGCGACGACAAGAAGATTATCGTCCCCAACCCGGAGCATCAGAAGTGGATCACACAGGATCAACAACTCCTGGCACATCTCCTTAACCCCCTCACCTTCGACGTATTGGCGCAAGTAGCGACCCTGGAGTCGTCGGCGCCCATTTGGGAGGCACTGGAGACTATGTACTCGGTGCCATCTCACGCACGGGTCACGAATCTCCGGATGCAACTCGCGACCTGCAAGAAAGGCAGCATGACTGCCATGACATACTTCTCCAAGATGAAGAAGCTTGGCGACGAGTTAGCTGCAGCCAGTAAAGTGATTGAAGATGATGAGATGGTGACTCTCATCCTTGCTGGACTCGACATCGACTACAATCCTCTTGTGTCCTCAGTTTTGTGGCGAGCAACTCCTATTTCGGTTAGCGAGCTCTACTCCCAGTTGCTACTTTTGATTCAAGACTTGAGATGCTCCAGGACAATACCGGTGGAGGCTATCAGTCCTCTGCAAATTCATCTAGCAGAGGTCGTGGCAACAACTCCTGTGGCCGTGGTGGTGATCGCGGTGGCCGTGGTGGCCGCGACAATTTTGGTGGCCGTAGCAATAAACCCCTCAAGGAGGCGCATCAGGGAGGATCCAGCAAGTTGACATGCCAAATCTGTGGTAAAGGAAATCATGAGGTAGTTGATTGTTGGCATCGCTACAATGAAAGCTATCAAGGCAAGAATGCAGGTTCGGCTACTACCAATTATGGGGTAGACACGAATTGGTACATGGATAGTGGCGCCACCGACCACATCACAAGCGAACTTGACAAGCTCACCGTTCGCGACAAGTATCATGGACAAGACCATGTGCATACCGCCAGTGGTTCAGGTATGAAAATTAGTAACATTGGTCGTACAATTTTACATACCCCACATAGAAATTTACGTCTGAAAAATATTCTTCATGTACCCACTGCAAATAAAAGCCTTGCCTCTGTTCATCGTTTTACATCTGATAACAATGCTCTTGTTGAATTTCATCCGAATATGTGTCTTGTAAAGGACCGGGTCACGAAGAAAGTAATCCATCAAGGCAAGTGTGAGGGCGGATTATACCCTCTCCGGCTTCAATCAAGAGGAGACGAGTCACAGAAGCAGATCCTTGGAGTAGTAAAACCATCTACATCAAGATGGCATAGTCGTTTAGGTCATCCCTCGATTCTTATTGTTGAGCGTGTCGTTAAAGACAATAATTTACCTTGTGTTAGTGATGAGAGTTCCAACTCAGTGTGTGATTCATGTTTAAAAGCTAAGAGTCATCAGCTTCCGTATCCTATATCCACTAGTGCGTGTCAAGATCCTCTTGATTTAATCTTTTCTGATGTGTGGGGATCGGCACCAACTTCTGTTAGTGAGGACCGGAGCGTCCGAGGACCGGTGGATGGTCGCTCCTGGCTGTGATGAGTGATTGACAACGTGGTGTGGGCTGACTCTTGGCCGAGTATTGCAGGTGCAGGTTGCAGCTTGATTTGCGTTGGTGCAGGTGAAGAGTGGGCACGAAAGGTCTATGCCTTGCGGGGCCTCCGAGGAGTGGAGAGACAAGTAGGCTTGACTCGAGGGACCCGGTGGACAGCGGGGTCAAGTGCGGGCCGCATGGTGGCAAGAAAAGCAAGATGAAGTCGTCGACTGGAGCCGGTGCAGGGTAGCGGCTCACGACCGAAGTCTACATGCGGGGTTTGCGGTGGTTCACCAGAAAACCGTCGGGTTACTTGGTTGAGCCACAAAACCAAGACCGGAGGCTCGGCGGGCGGAGACGGGATCCGGGCGCGCCGAGAAGCTTCGATGCCGACGGACGCGTGGCAGGATCGCAGGGCTTGCGTCGGGAGGACGCAGTCTGCGGCAACGGCGTGACCATGCAATGAAGAGAAGTACTACATGACCTATTTGCCCCTGAGGGGTTGTATCTCAATTTAAGTGCTAGGGGTAGTGTGGTTTTTTGCCTGGCACGGAGGAGACTCATATATATTAGCTCTAGGGTTTCCAGGCAAACTATCCATCCGAACTGCTTCTCATTTCCTTGCTCTGTAGGGTTAGATTTTTCCTCAGATTGTAAACAATCTGACCTCCGAGTGAATGGAAGCTTTCATGGTTGCGTCGATTCCCGGTTTGTAGCTTGTTGGATTTTCGTGTCCTTTCCGAGCTATTTTCGTCGGTTTTCGTGCGCGGCTTGTTCCTTTGATTCTGGGGTGTTTGGGCTCGAATTTGTTGGTGGGAATCATGGATAGTTTCCTCGTGCGTCTTTGTGCTTGATCTTGATCCCCCAAACTTTGAGTTTAGCCTCCGATTGAAGGATTTCGGTTGGTTCCTAAGTTCTTGGTTGGTTTCGGTGGCGATTCGATTCCCGGCGATTTAGGTTGTTTGAGGACCCAAGTTTTGGGGCATAGCATCCCCTAGGGACGCTTCACATTTCCCCAAACCTTTCTTCAAGAGCTTCAACCGTTTGGGAGATCCATGGACGAGTAGGAATTTTGGTGGTTCCGGTTTCAGGTTCGGGCTGCTGTTCCCGTGCCTGGCGGACCGTCCGCGGGGTGCTTGCAGACTGTCCGCGTGGAGGAGTTCGTCCAGGTGTTCTTCGTGTTCGTCGCGTGTTCTTGAGCGCTTTGGTTTCAATCCGGTTGGCCGGGCGTTTTTGACCGGTGGGTGTTTGGCGGACCATCCGCCCGGACATCGCGGACTGTCCGCGCGGCACGAGTTGCTCGCGGACCGTCTGAGGATGTGGTACGGACCGTCCGCGTGAGGAGGTGTCAGTTGGGTCGTTCTGTTAGTGTTTAACGGACCGTCCGCCGTGTGGCGTGGACTGTCCGCGTGGTGGTCGCGGACAGTCCGCCCCAGGGCCGCGGACCGTCCGCCTGGACTGCTGCAGATCAGCTAAGTCCTTTGTTTCTTGGTTCGTGCTTCCGCTTTGGGGTCGTTTGGGGTTTGTTCCTAGGGTTGGTACGTCCGTCGTGACTACGTGACCTTGGCAAACTCGTGTGGGAATCCTTGGTTGTGAATTTGGGGTTTAGGCCGAGTTCTCTCTTAGGAGAAGAATTTTTATCGGCTCCCATTCACTCCCCCCTCCTCTCTGGTCGCCTAATCGGTCCTTCAATGGGTATTAGAGCTGGTTACGGATCTTCGTGATTCTAACCAGTCTAAGATCCAAAGATGGCGTACCAGGAACGGGGTTCAGGTCCTCCACAATTTGATGGTAAGAACTTCCATATGTGGCAAAGGCGGATGGCCGCTTTCCTCCGTGGCAAGGGTCAGATCCTGTGGGATGTCACGGTGAACACAGCTTATGTTCATCTGGTGAACTTTCTTGCTCCAGGATCGAGGGACATGTTCGACGCCAACAACAAGGCGGTCGACTACCTGTACCGTTCTCTGTGTGAATCGGAATTCGAACGTGTTCGTACAGAGGACTTGGCGTGCAGGATTTGGGAGCAACTGAAGAACGCTCATGCCGGGAATGCTCAAGTTCAGGCTCGGCTCTTTGCGACCTACCGGAGAGAGTACGAGAACTTCACTCATCTCCACGGTGAGTCCATAGACGCCATGTTTCAGCGTTTCACAGTGATCATGAACAACATGAGGGCTAATGTGGTCGTACTCCCGTATGATGACCATGACAGGGATGTCAAGCTCCTGCATTCTCTGGATCGTACTATGTGGAGTGGGAAGGTCGAGGCCATTCTAGAGTCTGAGAAGTATGAGACCCTCACGGTGGACGAGCTGTTTTCAAAGCTCAAGTCGTCCGAGGTGGACCGTGGGGTGCGTGCAAAGATCGAGAACCCGACTGATCCCCATAGTCTGGCTCTTGTGTCTGGTTCAAGGACTAATGCTAACATGTCTTCAAGACAATTTTCTTTGTCTTGCCTTGTGTCCATGCTAGATGAGGAGCTTGACGTGCTGGGCGAGGAGGATCTCGCATTGTTGAGCAGGCGGTTCGAGCGCATGTGCTACCGGTGCGGGAAGCACGGACACTTCATCACTGAGTGCCCGGAAGCCATGGAGGTCAAGCCCGAGCACAAGCACCGTTCGAGAGCCGACCACAAGCACCGCTCGAGGGATGACTACAAGGGCAAGAACAAGTCCGAGCGGAGGCCGAGGAAGAATGGTGGCCACAAGAAGAAGGAGCGAGCGATGGTGGCCGGTGCGAGCAACATCGACTCAAGCTCCTGCTACTCTTCATCGAGCTCAAGTGATGAAGAAGAGAACCGGCACAAGGGCAAACGTACGGGCAAGAACATCAACGGCTTGTGCTTCGCCGCCCAAGGCTTCTGCGGCATGGCACATAGCACCACAAGCAAGAAGAGCAACAAGGATGACTCGGGCTCCGACTCCGAGGAAGAGGTAAACAATAACCCATCCTTCTTGATAGCGGAGAATGCTAGGTTGAATGACTTGCTCGACAATCGTGATGATGTGCTTAGAAAGACCAACAAGGAGAAGAGGGAGTATAGGTCTTTGCTTGGAGAGGCTAAGGAGAAGGTGATTGAGCTAGAGTCTTTGCTTGTTGATGCTAGGGCTCAAATAGATTCCCTTAAGTCTGCTCCCATTGTGACCTCGAACCTGAATGCACTGATTGTTCCACTTTTCTTGGTGAATTGACTGTGCTTAAGGAGAAGTATGCCTCCAAGGTTGAGGAACTAGATGTGCTTAGGGTCGAGCTAGATGAGATGAAGTCTAGGCACTCCTTGCTTGGTGCTTGTACTTCTTGTCCTGTTTTGCATGAGAAGCTAGATGTTTCGCTTGCTTATGCTAGATCACTAGAGGCTCAGCTGAAAGCTCCTATTCCTACAATTTGTTCTACTTGTGAATTGAATGTTGTGAAGAATATGGAGCTTGCACATTATGTTGATCGTTTGCAGTATGAGAATGATGAGTTGAGGCAGTTGATGGGTTGGTTGTCTGGTCATGAGCCTCAATTGAGGATGATGATCGAGGCATTTAAGCGCCAGGATGGGGAAGCGCTTGGGGCAAAGAAAGTGGGTGAGGGAAGTGGTGAGAGTGATGTTCCAGAACCACCAAAACCCACCACAAAAATGCTTTTGTTCCTAAACCGAACCATCTTAGGAACCGACTAGACACAACCTCAGATCCACCCGTGTTTCCTCCACAAACCAACAACTTCCAGGAACCCATCAAGTTCAAGAGTGTCTTGGGGAATGAGTTCTTTGGGAAGAAGGGAGAGAAACCGAGTGAGGAGAAAACGGATGAGGAAAATCCAGAGCCCAAAAAGAACCCAAAGCCAAAGCCAAACCCGAAACCCTTCCATTGTGAGCATTGTGGGAGGGATGGGCATCTTGCTGAGTTTTGCTTCAGGAAGAAGTGTGAGGAGAGGTTGGCCAGGGAGTTGGCCAACAAGGACAGGTACCGCCCTTCTCGTGGTGTGCCTAAGTCTAGGTTGGTGCCAAGAGGTGAGGGAATGGTGCGTACCATCTACCCTCGTGGGAGGCGTGAGTATGTGCCTCGAGGTGAGCCACCACATAGAGAAGGTGGTAGGCATGTTGGGTTTGGGCGTGGTGAGTTTGTTGGACGTTCCTTTGCTCGTGGCCAATACGAGTATGGGGGGAACGATCGCAGCTTTAGGTCCCAGAGGAGCTACGGACCACGGTCTCCCCTTCGTGGTACGCGTAGTCCTCCAAGGGGACGTGTGGGTGTTCCACCTAGGAGAGATAGGATGGATTTTGCTAACCCCACATTTGAGCAAATGGCGAGGCACTGGTTTGATTCGTTTTGTACTAACCCCAGTGCTGAGTCCTTTGCTCACTCTCGCTCTCGTTTTTTATTTTGCAGGTGGGAGGCTTGGAGGGCTTTTGGTTGATCGACTCCGGTTGCTCCCGACACATGACCGGAGATCGACGGTGGTTCTCCAGCCTCACCCCGGTGATGACCAAGGAGTACATCACTTTTGGGGACAATGGGAGAGGTAGAGTGCTTTCAGTGGGCACGGTGAAGGTGAGTGAGTTTGTGACTCTTAGGCGTGTTTCTCTTGTCAAGTCATTGGGGTACAATCTTCTTTCTGTCTCCCAACTTCTTGATGAGGGTTTTGAAGTCCGGTTCAAAATGGGTTGTTCTCGTGTTTTGGATTCTCGGGGTGATCTTGTGTGTACGATCGTTCCCGAGGGTCAAATTTTCAGAGCCGATTTTTCTCAGTGTGTCGGCTCTCCTCGTTGTTTGGTTGCTGGTGTTTCGGCGGAGCTTTGTAAATGGCATAGGAGACTAGGTCACTTGAGTTTTGACTTGTTGTCACGCTTGAGTGGGCTAGGATTAGTCCGAGGACTGCCTAAGTTGAAATACCAAAAGGATTTGGTATGTGCTCCGTGTAGGCATGGCAAGATGGTTGCCTCTTCTCATCCGCCTCTGACATCCGTTATGACAGAGAGACCATGCGAGTTGTTCCATATGGACTTGGTTGGTCCAGCTCGTGTGTGCTCGGCGGGTGGGAAATGGTATGTCCTTGTGATTGTGGACGACTATTCTCGCTATGCTTGGGTCTTCTTTTTGGCTGAAAAGGGGGAGACGTTTGGTTTTGTGAGAGATCTGATCTTGAGGTTGAAGAACGAGAGACATGGAGATGTTGTTCGAGCTATTCGTAGCGACAATGGCAGTGAATTTAAAAACTCTCGTTTCAAAACCTTTTGTCGTGATTTGGGTCTCGAACATCAGTTTTATTCTCCCTATGTGGCTTGTCAGAATGGTGTGGTTGAGAGGAAAAATCGTTCCCTTTGTGAGATGGCTCGGACGATGCTTGATGAGCATAGGACTCCAAGGAGATATTGGGCTGAGGCGGTGAACACCGCTTGCCATGTTGGGAATCGGATTTTTCTGAGGGCCTTCTTGAACAAAACGTGCTATGAGCTTATGCACGGTCGAGCACCTAGAGTGAGCCATTTCAGGGCTTTTGGTTGTAGGTGCTTCATTCTCAAGAAGGGTAGGCTAGATAAGTTTGAGTCAAGGTCTTCAGATGGGATTTTCTTAGGTTATGCTAGTCATTCTAGAGCATTTCGTGTGCTCAACCTTGATACTAACCTAGTCATGGAGACTTGCGAGGTGACCTTCGACGAGACACAACCATGCAATTCGTCTGTCTTTGAGTGTGCAGGTGATGATGAAGTTGGCAAGAAGATCTTTGAGGACGAGGAGGATGATGCTGGAGAGGACGATGGTGATGATGGTGAAGCTCCAGCCACACGTGTACCCTCTACTTCCACTACGACGACTACGGTGCAGGATGGTCCATCCCCTACACCGCCTACGGTTTAGGAAGATCAAGTGGAAGCAACTGCTGAGGGGGAGGTTGCCTCAAGGCGAGAGGCACCGAGGCGAGTTCAAGTTGATCATCCTTCCTCAGTAATCATCGGCGACATCAATGAGCGTACGACACGGTCGAGGTCCAGAAATGCTTCTCACTTTGCTCATTCAGCTTTTGTTGCTACCTTTGAGCCGAAAGACATTGGACACGCTCTGTCTGATCCTAATTGGGTGAATGCCATGCATGAGGAGTTAGAGAATTTTGAGAGAAACCAAGTGCGGGAGTTAGTGGAGCCACCACCAAATTTTAAACCTATTGGGACAAAATGGGTATGGAAAAACAAAGAGGGAGAAAATGGTGAGGTGGTGAGGAACAAGTCGAGGTTGGTTGTTTAGGGCTTTAGTCAGAAGGAGGGGATAGATTATGAGGAGACATTTGCTCCTGTAGCCCGTTTGGAGGCAATTAGGATCCTTCTAGCTTTTTCTGTGGCTAAAGGGTTCAAGTTGTGCCAAATGGATGTGAAGAGTGCCTTCTTGAATGGGTTTTTAGTGGTGGAAGTGTATGTGAGGCAACCACCAGGCTTTGAGAGTGTTGAGTTTCCACACAAGGTGTATAGGTTGAGAAAGGCGTTGTATGGGCTGAAACAAGCTCCCCGTGCTTGGTATGGCCGTTTGATGGGGTTCCTGTTCAGCAAGGGGTTTGAGATGGGCAAGGTGGATAAGACCCTTTTTCTCCTCAGGCAGGGTAATGATATCCTAATTGTTCAGGTATATGTAGATGATATTGTCTTTGGCGGCTCGTCTCACTCTTTGGTTGCAAGGTTTGCAAAGGATATGAGCAAAGAATTCGAGATGTCCATGATGGGAGAATTGCAGTTCTTTCTCGGGCTTCAGATCAAGCAGACGAAGGAAGGAACCTTTGTACATCAAGCCAAGTACACGAAGGACATCCTCAAGAAGTTCAAGATGGACGATTCGAAGCCCCTGTCGACACCGATGAGTATGACTACAGCACTTGACGCGGACGAGGACGGAGAGCCCGTGGACCAGAAGGAGTACCGGAGCATGATCGGCTCCCTCTTGTACTTGACGGCGATGAGGCCGGACATCCAGTTTTCTGTGTGTCTGTGCGCTCGTTTTCAGGCGTCATCGAGGACTTCACATCGGCAGGCCGTCAAGCGAATCTTCAGGTATCTTCGATACACTCCTGAGCTTGGTCTTTGGTACTCGGCGTCCTCTTCTCTGTCACTTCTTGGTTTTTCGGATGCCGATTTTGCGGGGTGACGAGTCGATAGGAAGTCGACTTCGGGGACTTGTCAGTTTTTGGGTTCCTCGCTTGTTTCTTGGTCTTCTCGCAAACAGTCTAGTGTAGCTCAGTCTACCATAGAAGCCGAGTATGTTGCTGCCGCTAGCTGTTGCTCCCAGCTGCTTTGGATCACATACACGCTGAGTGACTTTGGTGAGGAGTGTTCCCATGTACCTCTCATGTGTGATAGCATGAGTGCCATTAGTGTTGCCAAAAATCCCGTGCTTCACTCCAGAACCAAACATATAGAAGTGAGGTACCACTTTCTGAGAGACAATGTTGAGAAGGGAAACATAGACCTCATCCATGTACCCACAGAAAAGCAGCTCGCAGATATCCTAACCAAGCCTTTGGACCAAGCTACTTTTGCTTGTTTGCGAGGAGAGCTTGGAGTTGTTTTCCTTTTTGAGCTTCGGTTGGGAGGGTTGATGTACATATGCATGTTGCATTTCCATGTGTTTCATATCATGCTTGCATCTTTGTATCATAGACTGCATTTGTAATATATGTCATGGAGATGTGCTTCTCTCATATGCTTTGATCACCATGCTATGCTAGAGATGAGATTATGATCTTGCTTGTGATGCTCATGAGATGTATAACTATGCTCTTGGTAGTTTTGGGGATATATATGCTTGTGGACGGCTTTACTTTGTTAAAAATGCTTTATGATCCTCTCTTGTGGGTAGAATGCCTTTCATGTTCATTTTGGGTGCTCATGGCTATACTTTGCTTAATTTGTGTTTGGAAACATGTTCTTTTCATTTGGGATCAAAGATCCATTTATCGTCACGAATGTTTAGCCTACATGCTACCTTGTGGAGAAGCATAAGCTTCTTTTTGCCGCAAAGGCACTTCATGTACCATGCTTGTATTTGTAAATCATAAAAATGGTATGTGAGATGCCTAAGCTTGAAAACTGTGCTTCCATGTCTAAAATTGCTTTAATTTCCTTATCTTGGGTGCTAAACCGTTGCATGATGTTCACCAATGAGAAGTCTCATATCTAGAAGTGGACACATCGCTCGGGGGCTTTGACATGACATGAGATAGCTTGTAGGTGTTTGTAATGATCTTGTGATAAGAATGTGTGACCTTGCATGAAGTTTGCGGGTTATTTGTTGTGGGTGCTCTTTTTGCTCATGATTAGGTTCTATGCCCATGAGAGGGAAATTTTCATGAAAAATGCTTCATTTTCATCATGGTTGTATCTCTTGCTTATATGTCCCCGTGTATCTTGTTGGCGATGCTTGTACTCAAATTGTGGCTATCTTGCTTGTCTATGTCTCGATTTTAGCATGTTGTAGTGCTCTTTGTATATTTGAGAAGCACATGCTTGCACTTGTAATCTTGATTCATGCATTACCAATAAGGGGGAGAAAAGTACCCAATTCATGTTTCCAGGGGGAGTTTTCATCAAGGAAAGAAAAATTGGGGCAAATGCATTTGTTCAGGGGGGCTTGCATTCATGCATTTGGGAGCTCTTTTTCACCTGAATTTTTAGTCGTGCTCTTTTGCCGATGGTGTCGATCCCTTTTGCCTCACCTTGAGGAGTCAGCAATTTTGGAGCATTTTATCTCGGCTGTGTCGAGCCGTTGCCCTTGCCTTAGGGGACCGAGATTTTTCTCACTCAAGTGATCTTTTCTTGGCTTTTGTTTGGCTTTTGATGACTTGCTTGAGTTTTTCTTCTTTTTTTTCTCTTTCTCTTTTCTCTGAATTGGTTACTTGTGTGTGTTGTCAATGCACTCATCAAGGGGGAGATTGAGGACCGGAGCGTCCGAGGACCGGTGGATGGTCGCTCCTGGCTGTGATGAGTGATTGACAACGTGGTGTGGACTGACTCTTGGCCGAGTATTGCAGGTGCAGGTTGCGGCTTGATTTGCGTTGGTGCAGGTGAAGAGTGGGCACGAAAGGTCTATGCCTTGCGGGGCCTCCGAGGAGTGGAGAGACAAGTAGGCCTGACTCGAGGGACCCGGTGGCCAGCGGGGTCAAGTGCGGGCCGCATGGTGGCAAGAAAAGCAAGACGAAGTCGTCGACTGGAGCCGGTGCAGGGTAGCGGCTCACGACCGGAGTCTGCACGCGGGGTTTGCGGTGGTTCACCAGAAAACCGTCGGGTTACTTGGTTGAGCCACAAAACCAAGACCGGAAACTCGGCGGGCAGAGACGGGATCCGGGCGCGCCGAGAAGCTTCGATGTCGGCGGACGCGTGGCGGGATCGCAGGGCTTGCGTCGGGAGGACGCAGTCTGCGGCAACGGCGTGACCATGCGATGAAGAGAAGTGCTACATGACCTATTTGCCCCTGAGGGGTTGTATCTCAATTTAAGTGCTAGGGGTAGTGTGGTCTTTTGCCTGGCCCGGAGGGGACTCATATATATTAGCTCTAGGGTTTCCAGGCAAACTATCCATCAGAACTGCTTCTCATTTCCTTGCTCTGTAGGGTTAGATTTTTCCTCAGTTTGTAAAGAATCTGACCTCCGAGTGAATGGAAGCTTTCATGGTTGCGTCGATTCCCGGTTTGTAGCTCGTTGGATTTTCGTGTCTTTTTCGAGCTATTTTCGTCGGTTTTTCGTGCGCAGCTTGTTCCTTTGATTCTGAGATGTTTGGGCTCGAATTTGTTGGTGGGAATCATGGATAGTTGCCTCGTGCATCTTTGTGCTTGATCTTGATCCCCCAAACTTCGAGTTCGTCCTCCGATTGAAGGATTTCGGTTGGTTCCTAGGTTCTTGGTTGGTTTCGGTGGCGATTCGATTCTCGGCAATTTAGGTTGTTTGAAGACCCAAGTTTTGGGGCATAGCATCCCCTAGGGACGCTTCACATCTTCCCCAAACCTTTCCTCAAGAGCATCAACCGTCTGGGAGATCCATGGACGAGTAGGAATTTTGGTAGTTTCGGTTTCAGGTTCGGGTTGCTGTTCCCGTGCCTGGCGGACCGTCCGCGGGGTGCTTGCGGACTGTCCGCGTGGAGGAGTTCGTCCAGGTGTTCTTCGTGTTCGTCGCGTGTTCTTGAGCGCTTTGGTTTCGATCCGGTTGGCCGGGTGTTTTTGACCGGTGGGTGTTTGGCGGACCGTCCGCCCGGGCGTCGCGGACTGTCCGCGCGGCACGAGTTGCTCGCGGATCGTCCGAGGACGTGGTACGGACCGTTCGCGTGGTGGTCGCGGACAGTCCGCCCCAGGGCCGCGGACCGTCCGCCTGGACTCGCCGGCATCGCCTAAGTCCTTTGCTTCTTGGTTCGTGCTTCCGCTTTGGGATCGTTTGGGGGTTTGTTCCTAGGGTTGGTACGTACGTCGTGACTATGTGACCTTGGCAAACTCGTGTGGGAATCCTTGGTTGTGAATTTGGGGTTTAGGCTGAGTTCTCTCTTAGGAGAAGAATTTTTATCGGTTCCCATTCACTCCCCCCCCCCCTCTCTGGTCGCCTAATCAGTCCTTCAGTTGGAATACATACATACTACGTTAGCTTTATAGATGACTACAACAAATACACTTGGATCTATCTAATTAAAAAGAAATCTGATGTTTTCAAGTATTTCATGACACCAGTAAAATGGATCTGCAGAAAGGAAACATAGGCACATAGTAGAAGTTGGTCTTGCTCTTCTAGACAATGCCTCAATGCTTAAAATTTTGGGATGAGGCATTCCTCACTGCGACTTATCTCATCAATCTGCTTCCTAGCAAAGTTATAGATTTTGATACACCCTTTCAACGTCTCTTTAAGGAAACACCAGATTATAGTGCTCTTCGCGTGTTTGGGTGTGCACGCTGGCCTAATCTAAGGCCCTATAATGCTCACAAGCTCGCCTTCCGATCCATCAGGTGTGTGTTCCTTGGCTACAGCTCTCGTCACAAAGGTTTCAAATGCTTGGAACCTAGCACAGGACGGGTTTATATATCTAGAGATGTTGTCTTTGATGAGTCATTATTTCCCTTTGAAAAACTTCATCAAAACGTAGGAGCTAGATTAAGAAAAGAAATTCTTATCCTTCCTGAACATCTTCATAATCCAGATTGTGGGGGTGTAGATTGTATTGACTCTAATGTTACTAAAAATTATACTAACAATATATCACCAAGTGTTTCTAGAGAAATTTTGGATCAGGATGATGTACAAGATGAAGATACAGAAGATCCTGGTGCTATTTTCCAGGGGGATGCGGTGGCGGCGAGATCGCGCAATGACTCCTAGGCGGATCCGTCTGCCCATCTGTCTGCGCTCGACAGCTCCACGATGGTGAGAGCCAATACACCTATGCCGCGTGGGGATAGGAGGAAACTCGGTGCCTGCCTCTGCCCCGACAGCACCGTCCGCGCCAGCAGGCGCTGTCTCCCCGTCTGCACCGACAGCAGCAGATGGCGGATCTTCTACATCTCTATCACAAGCACCGCAAGCTTCGCCGGGAGCATCTATGCAGCTGCAAGCTGTAGCAGACCCTGCGTCTTCTCCTTCGCCAGCAACCAGATCGCTTGCGCCACTAGATGGATCCCTTGCACCAAGCATCCTTGTATCTCCACCTGCGCCTCGCCCACATACAAGACTTCAAAGCGGTATTGTTAAACCCAAGATTATTACTAATTGGCGTATTAGATGGTGCAATCTGTGTGTAACAGGGGAACCTGAGCCGCCACAAGAGGCCTTGAAAGATCCCAAGTGGAGAGTGGCTATTCAAGTCGAGTATGATGCATTGATCAAGAACAAGACTTGGCATCTTGTGCCTCCAAGTCAAGGTAAAAATATAATTGATTGCAAATGGGTGTTTAAGATTAAGAGGAAATCAGATGGATCAATTGAAAGGTATAAAGCAAGACTGGTAGCTAAAGGTTTTAAACAATGGTACGGTATTGATTATGAGGATACTTTCAGCTCGATTGTTAAAATTGCTATTGTTAGATTGGTTTTGTCTATTGCTGTATCCAGAGGATGGAACTTGAGGCAATTAGATGTGCAGAACGCGTTTTTCCATGGTGTTGTGGAAGAAAAGGTTTATATGAGACAACCACCAGGTTTTGAGAAGATGTCTGTGCCTAATTATGTGTGTAGGTTGGACAAAGCAATCTATGGACTTAAGCAAGCTCCAAGAGCCTGGTACTCATGATTAAGCACTAAGTTACTTAAACTTGGTTTTCATATGTCTAGATCAGATACTTCCTTGTTTATTTACTCCAAGAATGGAATCACAATATTCATGCTTATATATGTGGATGATACTATTGTGACTGGAAGCTCTCGGGAGGCGGTTACAGCCTTACTTTGTGATCTCAAGAAGGATTTTGCACTTAAGGATCTTGGTGAGCTCAACTGTTTCCTGGGAATTGAGGTAAGGAAGGACAAGGAAGATATAGTTCTAGCTCAAGAGAAATATGCTCGTGAGATTTTTGGCTCGAGTAGGAATGCTCAAGTACAAGCCGTCGGTCACACCTTTATTTGCTTCAGAAAAATTGTCCAAATATGAAGGTTATGTATTAAATCCAAGTGATAGCACAAAATACCGAAGCATAGTAGGAGGGATACAATATCTCACTCTTACTAGGCCGGATTTAGCTTTTGCAGTAAATAAGGTTTGTCAATTCTTGCATGCTCCAACAACTATTCATTGGTCAGCAGTCAAAAGAATTCTCAGATATATTGCGTTCACTCTGAAGTTGGTTTAAGAATTAGAAAAACAAGCTCTACACTTGTCAGTGTGTTTTCTGATGCTGATTGGGCAGGAAGTGTTGATGATAGAAGATCAACAGGAGGTTTTGCAGTATATCTTGGAAGTAATCTTATCTCATGGAGTGCAAGAAAACAAGCTACAGTTCACGATCTAGTACAAAAGTGAGTATAAAGCTATGGCAAATGCTACGGCTGAAGTAATATGGGTAGAATCCCTATTAGCTGAGCTTGGTGTCAAATTCTGAAGGCCTTCTCGATTATGGTGTGATAATCTTGGTGCTACATATTTGTCTGCAAACCCTGTCTTTCATGCAAGGGCAAAGCACATAGAGATAGAATTTCATTTTGTGTGAGAAAGGGGTGCTAAGAAATTGTTGGAAGTACGTTTCATTGCGTCCAATGATCAAGTTGTAGATGGATTTACAAAGGTCTTACCGACGCATAAGCTTGAAGTCTTCAGAAGCAATCTAAATCTTGAGCTAAGATAAGTTTAAATTGAGAAGGGGTGTTAGAGATATCGTATGTAACAAACTTGTGTATATCATGTTGGGTAGTTGAGTTGGCTAAGGTCTTCTTAGAGATAGTTTCATTGTACTTGGAGATCAAGCTGACCAATGTCCAACTCCTGTAAACCTTGGGCGCACTGCCCCCTATATAAACACGCAACCGAGTGCAAGCCAAGATAGGCAGCCTCGTTACCTTCCAAATTTATAGGTATGTCCTTTTGGAGTTGTTGGTCTATGAGTGGTCCCTCTCGGCAGCCAGGGATCCTCCCACATATTAATTTTAGTGCCATGACCCACTCCCCAAGTCATGCCTTCTCTAATTGTTGTAAGGCCTCTAATGATATTCTCCTGGAATATGAAATCCCTGGGTTTTCTTCTGCTTTTAGTAGCTCACCCTCCAGACAGTATTTAGCCATTAACACTTGTGCACACATCAATTTAGGTTCCATTAGAAATCGGAACCCTTGTCTTGCTAATATTGCAAGGTTGAACAGGTGTAAGTCCCTGTAATCCAGTCCACCTTTCTCCTTTCGACTGCATAGAAGTTCCCAGGACAGCCAATGTAATTTATTCTCCTTTCCCTGTTGTGACCACCAAAACCGTCCAATCATCTTCCCATTATCATCACATAGTGTTTTCGTCAGATCAAAATACGACATAGCATAAGTTGGGATGGACTAGCAACAACTTTGATGAGCACATCTCTCTATGCTTTCGACAAGAGCTTCTCCTTCCATCCCTGAATCCTCTTCCATATCCTATCTTTTATGTAAGTAAAGGTTTGAACCTTTGATTTCCCTGTATAAATAGGTAAACCTAGATACTTCTCATTTTGTGCCTCTGATCTGATGTCTAAAGAATGCATTACAACAGTCTTTACTGCCTCCTTTGTGTTATTGCTAAACATAATAGAATATTTGTTCTTATTTATTATCTGTCCCGAAAAATCCTCATACAGTGAAAGAATATATTGCAAATGGCTTGTACTTTGTGCATCAATTTTAAAGAATAGCAAGGAATCATATGCAAGTAAAAGATGATTTATACTCGGTGCTTCTGGACATACACGGACACCCACAATATCACCCCTATCTTTAGTTGCATTAAGAAGACATGAGAATGCTTCAACACAAATCGGGAAGAGTATGGTGACAAAGGATCACCTTCTTGTAAGCCCCTCTCAGCCTCTCAGCACAATTTCATCAGTGAGCTCTCCGTTCACTTTGACCCAGTGAGAAACTATTGACACTACTAAGTCCATGACCACCTTCACCCAATTCTCATGGAAGCCTAACTTAAGCATCGTCTTCTCTAAGAATCCCCACTCGACACGGTCATAACTTTGCTCATGTCTAATTTTATGGCTGCATATCCATCCACTCCCTTCCTCTTGTTTTGCATATAGTAGGTGAGTTCATAAGCTAACAAGACATTGTCTATAATTAATCGACCAGGTACAAAATCACTCTGATTCAAAGAAATAATATCAGGGAGAATAACTTTTAGGTGATTTAATAAAACCTTTGAAGCTATCTTGTACAGTACATTGCACAAGCGGATAGGTCTCAACTCTTTCAGTTTTTCTGGGTCGAAAACTTTTGGTATAAGGACAACTATGGTCTCATTCCAGCCCTTTGGCATTTTGAGGAATTGAGTTAAAGACAGTTCATACATATCATCCCAACTTTGAACCCACTTTGGGTGGGCAGCAACAACTAGGCCCATGTGCAGGCGTTCGCTCTCCCTCCCCATAGGCCCACCGACTAGGCAGCCCAGCAACTCGTAGACGTTTCCCTTTTCTGTATGTTTTCTTCTTTCCTTTGTAACTAACCAAGAAGATACATTCGCATTGCAACAGGTCAGGAAAAACATTTGCTGATTATGTTACCTCAGCGAAAACATGTGCACATCTTTTACTGCCTCTGTCTCCAAGTAAATGTCGCCCGAAGAACCAAACCACTAAGCAATGTAATTGACAAAAGACTGAAACATCCCTAGTAGCAATGATTTGCCATGCAATGAACCATTCGTAATTCGTGCGTGTGTATGGTTGTGTGAGGGGAGAGGAAGGGATAAGCCTGAGACAGATGCAGGCGCATGTGCGGTGCAGGTAGCTATAAGGCTGGTGCCTAGTAGGAAACGGTAGGAAACAACGGTTAATTAGGATCGGAACAAGTCATTGTAGCTCCAATGGCATTTAATTAGGAATGGAGGGAGTAGCTATTTGGGTCATCGTTGGTGACGTTGTGGCTGCCCTTAGAGCAAGTATAGTAATGGACGAGTAGCCGGCGAAATGTGATGTGGAAGATAGAGAAACGAAGAGAGAACATGGGATGGGCATCTTGCGACACACCCGCTTCTAGCCGGCGAAGAGAAGCTAGCGCGGCTGTTATTTGTTGAGCTCCCTGATGTGCATTAAATGTTAGCAGGGTCCACCACCACAGAGCACCATGTCACCAGGCGTTGCAGCCCGCAGCGAGCGAAACTACTAGCCATGCTCTTATCTGATTGCTGCTCTGTGCACTAGGTCTAAATGTGGCATCAAACTGCATACTTTTCCCTAGTTTGATTTGAAGTCAACCATGTCAGGATTGAATGGTTGGCCACGCGCGTCTTTCCTTTGGTTCCATCTTACCATCTCGTGGATATGGATCTTTGACAGTTATGTCCTACGTACGAGTGATTGCAGTTGAGTCGTTGACGTGTGGTGCTGAGCTCACGTGTCAGTGACTCAATTGTTGAATGGTCCGATAGCATGGTGTAATTAGACTAGCAATATCCATGCACCCCTGCCCTCGTGCGGCCAAGCCAGGCCACAACTGTTTTTTTTTTCAGCGGAACTAATAATCAGTAGGTTTACGATGGACACGCGGAACGGCAGAAGGTTTGCACGCGTGGTGGTGGGTGCTTCCTGAATCACCCCTCATTTGGTTACATAGGATTCATTTGGAGTTGGGAATAAAAATATAACAAGAGATTTATGCCAGATACAACTAGAGATCGGAAACTAATCTACTCATGAAAGGTATAGTAAGAGATCGAGATAAATTACTCATAGATTGATTCCCCGTGTCATGTTGTATCTTTTTTCGAAGAGGTGTCATGTTGTATCTATCATAAATAAAGTAGTTATCGATCCAAAATAAATCTCGATCTTTTGTTGTATCTACCATGAAATTTTTGTTATATACCTGTATCATTCCCAGCCAGATTGAATTATACGTAACTGAACAGGCTAGCCCGCCTGGACTCGCACAGCTTTCTTGTAGTCATACTGACAATTTGACAGAAACAACAGAGAGGGATCGGTGGTCGATCATGAACACCAAACTTACTATAATAGCCTGCGTATAGGTAATTTGAGCAGGTTGCTCCAGATTACTACAATAATATTAGTATGTTGCTCCCTTGCCAGCACTATGGGTCGAGAACACGTACACAACTGCTAGCGTTGTTGTGTTAAGAAGGGCAAATCTGCTGCGTGCCATCGGAGAGGTGGAGCGTGCAGCCCTTGGGCGTCATGCAGCAGTTGCACCTGGCCGGGAGCTTCTGGGCGCCGGAGGATGGGCAGGTCACGTAGTCCACCTCGAGGCAGTACTGGGGGCAGGCGACGGCGCCGCCCTCCTGCCCCTGCAGCAGCACCAGACCTTCAATTCGTTCGCAGTTAGTACACGGAAACGTACGTCAGGCGTCAAAACACAAAGCAATCAACTAGCCCGAGAGGAGCTTGCGATGGCATGATACGAGGGTTGGAGCTCTTACGTACGTACCAATCAGGAGGAGAGCGCAAGTGATGTGGTGAAGCCTGGTGGTGGTAGCCATGGCTTCACTCTCCTCTCTCAAAGCTATTCAGAAAGCACCGGAAAGTCTGCGGAGGTGTTGCTGCTTCCACTGATCGATCGGCTGAACTCTTTTATAGGAGCAGGAAGAAGCCTGGAAACGGTGCATGCAGATAGGAGGACTTCCTGTATTTTGAAGTCAATGCAACTAAGTTAGGCCTGAACCAAATTGTTGACCACATCATACAGTACCGTAACTGAAAATATCTGTAGTATCAAGTCTTCCAGCCTACCTAGTTGGTTAGAGGGAAACGAGGTAGGGTCGCAAATTAGAAGATCCGGAGGTAGGGTCGCAAATTAGAAGATCCGGATTCAGAGTCATCGTTTAAGTGAATTTACGAAACTGGTTTAAAAAATTCTTTCACCGATGAAGCTGAGGTTCATATTTTCTATGCCGGAATTAGGTTCCTTCTCTTAATCTGGTCAGTGAAGCTGAGGTTTGAGGATTTTTGAAATCGAAATTAGGTTCTCTTCTCTTAATGAAAATTGTGAGACGGTCTTAAACTCCATCAACTTAGTTTTAAAATATCTGTGGCAGTCTAAAAAAACTCACAATATCTACATAGATGGATCTTCGAGTGGGAAGATTCTCTTGTTAAACCACTTGAAATCCACACGAGATCGCATGAAAAACTTTTTTGGAAAAAAAAAGAAGTTGCAAGAAAATGATATTAAGTTGCACTTGCTTTTTGGTAATTAGAGAAAAAACATGTTTCCAACACCTCCGCCTAGCCTCGTCGTGAGCCTTGGGCTCACAGCGAAGGCCGAAACACCATCGACAAAAAGTTTGTTGTGAGCCGCTAACGTCAAAGGCCTCACGACAAACAGTAAAAGGTAAATACACTCGGCAAACACGGCAAACATTTCATTTTACAGGTGGGAGTGGATGCTCTCGGCAAAGGTGACGGCTGTTAGCCCGTCACTAAAGGTGAAACAGACATTTGTTTTGGCGTGAGTCAACCGTTAGGCTCACAACAAACTCAGGATTTACCGTGTGTCATGTTATTTGTCGCGGGCCTACAACCTATCTCACAAACAAGTTGGCCCCACGCTCAAGTCTGTCTCTAGATGCTATGCTTGTCGTGAGCTTCTAAATTTGACGTGAGTTCGTTAGAAAACTAGGCAATTTTCGGTACATTTTAATTCCGAAAATTATTAACAAATTCATGACGATTATAAGTGATCCCGTGAGAACGAGCATGTGCATGTGTTCAAGTTAAATCTCAAATAAAACTCGAACAAAATTACACATAAGGAGTTTAGTATGTACCCAAAGGCGGGACGGTTGACGGAGTCAACCGGTGCGCCGTTATCCCCCGGAATAGACATGCTACTCGTGGGGGGACCTTGTTCGGTGTAGTCGTACGAGAGGTGATGCGGTGGCGAGTCGTTGCGGTGAAGTCCCACGAACGGCCTTCGGGAAGTAGTCGTTCACGCCGATGTAGTCGTTCTCGCGGAGGATGTAGTCGTCACCGGAAGTAGTCGTTCTCGCGGAGGCCGTAGACGTGCGGAAGTAGTCGTTCACGCGGACGGGGACGAAGACGTACGGAAGAGCGAGCGAGCGCGTACGGGTACGCTCCCCAAAAACCTTATCGCCCACCTATCCCGAGCGGGATCGCTAGGTGGACGAGGTTCGGAGGCAATCGCTCACGCAAACGGTGTGCGCGCAAAGCTTGCGTTGGGAATGGCAGAGAGCAAGCAACACGGAGGGAGAAGAGAGAGGTCTCCTAAGCGGGGAGTACCGAGTGTGAGAGTGTGTTTCGTGCCGGAGGAAGGAGTCCTCTTATATAGGCGCAGAGGAGAGGAGGAGGGAATGAACCTGGACGCTTCTGACCACCATAATTCTCATTAAACGTCGGTTACCTGTAACTGCCGTATTCAACGTCATCAGTTACCAGTAACGGTCGTTTTAATACAAAGGATTATGGCTGACATGAATGACCGACATGAATGACAAAAACTGTGCATACGCGTCACGGTCACGGTCACGGTCACGGTCACGGTCTCGTCTCGTCTCGTCTCGTCACGACACGACACGACACGACACGACACGCCACGCCACGCCCACGGCCCGGCCGGCCCCGGCCCGGCGCGGCGAGGCGAGGCGAGCGAGCGCGCGCGCGCGTGTGGCACGCCCTTCTCCTTTTTACCAACTTCACAAGTGGTCCACCATTGGTCCACCCTTTAAGTTAGTTAAGATTCTCATTGGCTTTCAATGCGGGATTAAATCCCTAGCATTTATTTGTGGACCTTTTAATTCTTAAGATTAATTGAGACTAAATGGCCCAAGGCCCAATTAATCCAACAATCCCCACCAAGAATTTCAAGGTACACAAAGAAAAATCCTCTTCTCAACTCTTGTTTTGATATACTGACTTTATGGTGGAGACCGTTAAGTTGAACATCCACCCGAGACAAAAGCTACACTCATTCACAACCGACCAATGGACTATGCCTTGAATTGGCGCTTTCGTGCAAACAAGTTTGACTAGAGTCCCTTGCCGGTACTAGGTCGCTATAAGCATCCCCTCGGGTTGGAGCGTATAAGTCATACTCCGTGCCTTTCATGGGTATCTAGAGATCACCCTATCTCATAGATTGTGACTAGCAATCAAACCCATATAGGTGCAATCCTTTAAGATGTTCTCGTAGGCCAACATCTTTGCTCCTCTTTGAGCCACTCGGATCACATTAAGGTTTTTCACCAACTCCGCCATACGGATTTTAGAAGAGAAATGCATCTCTCTTGGAATGAGCCCTTTACAAAGGTTCTCTTCTCTCTGTTAAACGAGAGTTTGTTGCACTATCCTAATTCACGGGATCTCCGATCACATAGGACAGTTACCACTACCGAATAACGCCGACGGGTCTCAAGCCCAATTCCCTGGATGCATTGTCTATCACATTACGTGAAAGACCCTTTGTGAATTGATCTCGCCGCATTCTTAGCCGTTTGGATGTAGTCCAAGGCTATCACTCCGGAGTTTCTCATTTTCCCCGACGATTTCGGCCGCCTCTTTACATGCCCGGATGACTTCATGTTATCCTTTGAGCTATTCACCTTGACAATCACCGTTTGATTATCACGGTTCATGAGGACCGCCGGTATCGGTTTTTCAACTACCGGTAAATCCATAAGGAGTTCACGAAGCCATTCGGCCTCAACCGTGGCGGTGTCCAATGCGGTGAGTTCGCCTCCATAGTTGACCTCGTTAAGATGGTCTCGCTTGCAAGACTTCCGAGAGACGGCGCCACCTCCAAGTGTAAACACATATCCACTTGTGGCTTTAATCTCATCTCGCATCGAGAGATCCAATTCGAATCACTATAACCCTCTAGTACCCTAGGATACCCGAGTATAGTGAATCGCGTAGTTCATTGTTCCTTTCGGATAGCGCATTACCCGTTCAAGAGCTTCCCAATGAGCATCTCCCCGGGTTAGACACGAATCGACTCGGTTGCTCACGAGATATGCGATATCGGGTCTAGTAGCGCTAGCTAGGTACATTAGTGAACCAATGATTTGGGAGTATCTCAGTCGATCTCTCATTATTCTTATGTTTTTCCTTAACATTTTACTAGCATCATAAGGTGTTGGAGGTGGCTTGCGCCGTTGTAACCAAAACGACTCAAGATTTTCTCCACATAATGAGATTGTGTAAGAACAACCCCACCATCACCTTCTCTCACTAGTTTAATGTTTAGAATCACATCGGCCTCCCCCAAATCTTTCATCTCGAAGCTTTGAGACAAGAATTCTTTCACTTCCTTAATCGCATTAAGGCTTGTCCCAAATATCAGTATGTCATCTACATACAGACATAGGATCACTCCTTCGCCCCCACCATAGCGATAGTACACACATTTGTCAGCTTCGTTCACAACAAAGCCAACTGACGTTAGAGTTTTGTCAAACTTCTCATGCCATTGCTTAGGAGCTTGCTTGAGACCATACAAAGATTTTACCAATTTACACACCATCCCTTCTTGACCTTTTACTACGAATCCATCTGGCCGATCCATATAGATCTCCTCCTCCAACTCTCCATTTAGGAAAGCCGTCTTAACGTCCATCCGGTGAACAATAAGACCATGGGAAGTCGCCAAGGAAAGTAGTACTCGAATAGTGGTCAATCGGGCAACCGGTGAGTAAGTATCGAAAAAATCTTCTCCTTCTTTACCGAGTATAGCCTTTAGCCACCGGCCTTGCCTTGTACTTATCAATAGTACCATCGGGCCTAAGCTTTTTCTTGAACACCCACTTGCATCCTACGGTTTGCACCCATAGGGACGCTCCACAACCTCCCAAGTACCATTAGACATAATAGAGTCCATCTCACTCCGAACTCGCTTCCTTCCAGTAGTCGCATCCGGAGAGGAATATGCCTCTTCAATGGTTCTAGGAGTGTCATCCACGAGGTACACAATGAAATCATCACCAAAGGACTTTGCAATCCTCTCGTCTCTTGCTCTTTCTAAGAGCTTCATTGCCATCCTCCTCAAGATTTTCCTCATGTGGTTGTTCATTGTGTTCTATCGAAACAACGAAGTTCTTTGAGTTCATTATTAATAGACAATTCATGACTACATGTGCTATCTATCTCTTTCATAGGAAAAATGTTCTCAAAAAATGTAGCGTCTCCGGATTCCATGATGGTGCCAACATGCATATCGGGTACTCCGATTTCAATATTAAAAACCTATAACCCACACTGTGTAGAGCATAACCAAGAAAGATACAATCGACAGTTTTAGGTCCTAGTTTACGTTTCTTGGTTATAGGCGCATTCACTTTGGCCAAACATCCCCAAGTCCGTAAGTATGAAAGTGTTAGCCTTTTCTTTTCCCATTCCTCGAATGGTGTTATCTCTTTGTTCTTCACAGGAACACGATTCAGGACATGACATGCAGTCAATATAGCCTCACCCCACCATTCCTTGGAAAGTCCCGCTGTGTCTAACATGGCGTTAACCAAATCAGTTAGAGTGCGGTTCTTTCTTTCGGCTACCCCGTTTGATTGAGGTGAATAGGGAGGCGTCCTCTCATGGATTATTCCGTGTTCCTCACAGAACGCAGTGAAAACATTAGAAAAATACTCTCCACCACGATCAGACCTAATTCTTTTTATCTTTCTCTCAAGTTGATTTTCTACTTCAGCTTTATAGATTTTAAAGTATTGTAATGCTTCATCTTTAGACTTCAACAAATAGATATAGCAAAATCTAGTACAATCGTCTATTAGAGTCATGAAAAACTTTTTACCACCTTTTGTCAACACACCATTCATCTCGCATAGGTCGAATGAATTAGTTCTAGAGGTGCCAAGTCTCTCGCCTCGGCCCGAAAAATGAGGCTTGCGAGGTCGTTTTGATTCAACGCACACATGGCACTTAGAATTCTTGACTAAGGTAAATTTCGGAATTAAACTCAAGTTTGCAAGACGCATCATACAACCAAAATTAACATGACAAAGTCGCGAATGCCAAACATTTGACTCATCATTAACATTCGAGACATGGTTCACAACTTTATTACAATCATATGACGAGAGAAAAGCGGAACGAGCCTCCGCTATCATAACCTTTTCCAATAAAACTTCCAAATTTAGAAATTACACATTTATTGGATTCAAAGACTAATTTAAAACCGTCTCTACACGAGAGAGACCCGCCGACTAAGTTCTTCTTGATAGTAGGGACATGCCGCACGTTCTTCAATCGAACGATCTTTCCCGAAGTAAGCTTCGGATCGACCGAACCAACACCAAGAACACGCGCATGTGATCCGTTTCCCATCAACAAGGAGGAAATTCCGCCCGCCCGGTAAGAGGAAAACAAGGAAATATCAAGACAAACATGAATATTAGCACCCGTATCAATCCACCAATCGGTGATCGACATACCGAAAGAACCGTAGGTAAAAGATTACCGTACCCCGACGTTCCACCGGTTTCACTAATAACCATGTTGGCACTTTTGCCATCTTTCTTATCCTTGCGATCCGGACACTTTGCGAGCAAAGTGTTCCGTGCTACCACGGCGGTAGCACTTTCCGGTTGGCGGCTTTTTCTCGCTTGAACCGAGCCGTCCGCTTAGCCTTTGGTTGGTTTTGATGTCGCTTGTTTTTCTTTTTGAATGCATTGTTGTTCTTCTTCTCGCACCAAATTAGCACTAGAAGACCCAACAATCCCTTTACCATGTGTCTTGTCCTTTGCTCTCGCCTTCTCTTCAACATCAAGAGTGCCGATAAGATCGACAACAACAAACTCTTGCCTCTTGTGTTTTAGAGAGGTTCCAAAGTCCTTCCAAGAAGGTGGTAACTTGGAGATAATACCTCCAGCCACAAACTTGTCGGGCAACTTACATGGTGCATCCTTGCTATAATTCTCAAGATCTCTAGCTAGCGCCTGAATCTCATGGGCCTGCTCTACCACAGAACGGTCTTCAACCATTTTGTAGTCATAGAGCTGTTCCATGACATACGACTCACCACCGAGCATCGAAACCCCAAACTTAGCCTCAAGCGCATCCCAAATATCTTTGCCACTTGGCGACGGAAGGTACGTGTCCACAAGGTTTTCGGCGAGAACACTCAAGATGGCACCGCGAAACGAGGTTATCGGCCGCCTCGAAAGCCTTCTCCTCCTCCGGAGAAAACTGTTCGGGCTTCCCCCGTATGACATGCATGATGCTCATCGCCGTCAACCAATACGTAACCCTTTGCTTCCAACGCTTGTAATTTGAACCATCGAAAACATTTGGTTTGAGCGTTGCAACGAAACTAGTTACCGAAAGCCTATCAACAATATAAGGTTTTTGGATTGTTAGAAAACTAGGCAATTTTCGGTACATTTTAATTCCGCAAATTATTAACAAATTCATGACGATTATAAGTGATCCCGTGAGAACGAGCATGTGCATGTGTTCAAGTTAAATCTCAAATAAAACTCGAACAAAATTACACATAAGGAGTTTAGTATGTACCCAAAGGCGGGACGGTTGACGGAGTCAACCGGTGCGCCGTTATCCCCTGGAATAGACATGCTACTCGTGGGGGGACCTTGTTCGGTGTAGTCGTACAGAGGTGATGCAGTGGCGAGTCGTTGCAGTGAAGTCCCACGAACGGCCTTCGGGAAGTAGTCGTTCACGCTGATGTAGTCGTTCTCGCGGAGGATGTAGTCGTACTGGAAGTAGTCGTTCTCGCGGAGGCCGTAGACGTACTGGAAGTAGTCGTTCTCGCGGACAGGGACGAAGACGTACAGAAGAGCGAGCAGGCGCGTACGGGTACGCTCCCCAAAAACCTTATCGCCCACCTATCCCGAGCAGGATCGCTAGGTGGACGAGGTTCGGAGGCAACTGCTCACGCAAACAGTGTGCGCGCAAAGCTTGCGTTGGGAATGGCAGAGAGCAGCAACACAGAGGGAGAAGAGAGAGGTCTCCTAAGCAGGAGTACCTGAGTGTGAGAGTGTGTTTCGTGCCAGAGGAAGGAGTCCTCTTATATAGGCGCGGTCACGGTCACGGTCTCGTCTCGTCTCGTCTCGTCTCGACACGACACGACACGCCCCCGGCCCGGCCCGGCCGGCGCGGCGCGCGCGCGGCGAGCGAGCGCGCGCGCGCGTGTGGCACGCCCTTCTCCTTTTTACCAACTTCACAAGTGGTCCACCATTGGTCCACCCTTTAAGTTAGTTAAGATTCTCATTGGCTTTCAATGCGGGATTAAATCCCTAGCATTTATTTGTGGACCTTTTAATTCTTAAGATTAATTGAGACTAAATGGCCCAAGGCCCAATTAATCCAACAAGTTCTCTTCTCAGACTCTCTGCAAATGCGCACTACGCTGTGTGTTCAACCTTTGCCGTGAATTTGCGATGTGGCTCACACCAACTATTTCCTTTATAGTGAGCCTGATTTTTGGCTCACGACATACAATGTCGTACACGGTACACGCTATACGCACGGTTTCCAGTAGTGTCCTGCTTAAAGTGTATTTGGATCAATGGCGGAGCTACATTGGGACAAGGTGGGGGACGCTCCGTGACGGGACTTTTTTGTTTTTTTGGCCCTTTTTGCGAAAGAATCTCACAAATGCGTCCCTCCCGGAAAGATTTCAAAAAATGGACCCTCGGCTCGGCGCCATGGACGGCGGCGCCGAGGTTAGACGAATCGGCGCCACGGATCACGGCACCTAGGTGGGAGGCCGCGCCGCCCTCGTGGCACGACGTGGCGGCGGACGTGGCGCCAAGCTCGGCGCCCCGATCCGTGGCGCCGAGGGTCGGCGCCCGATCCACGCGCGCCTACCCTCGGCGCCCGATCCGTGGCGCCTACCCTCGCGCCACGATCCGTGGCGCCGAGGGGCCTTCATAGCCCGTCCCCCTCGCGGCCCGAACCTTCCTCGGTTTTCTCTACCTCCTCTTCCTCCCCTTCTTCGTCTCCACATTTCGATTCCTAAGATTTGACCATAAAAACTTCGATTTGATCCGTAGATTGTGACAAGGCAAGTATTTCCTCATTCCTCCTCAATTTTAACTCATTGATTTGTTGTTTATAAGTTGTATTAGGTCATACACATTCACTTTGTTAGTTAGGGTTTGAAGAAATATAAGTTTGCTATGAGTTGTATTATTTCTTTTGTTGGCATTGTGATTTGCTGAAATATGAGTTGTATGAAACTTATTGGCAATGTAAATTGTTGAAATATTTGAATCAACACATTAAAATTTGAAATATCATCTTGAAATTTGAAACATCACCTTGAAATTTGAAAAAGTATGTTCACTAAGATTGTTAAGAGTGAAAAATTGTGTAGTTTATATTTGGAAAATGTAAAACTAAAGTGATTAACTAAAATGTAAAACTAAAATCAGAAACTAACTAAAATCAGAAACTTTTTTTAGAATTAATTATCATCTTGTTTTGCAGTTGCAATGGCTACCTCAGGTCCTGAGTTGGACTTAGAACTCCTCACCAAAACGAAGGTCAATGTAGAGGTGCCAAACGGGATCCACACTCCTATGTGCTTCGCGGTGACAGTTGCAAGGTTGTTAGGTGCAAGGTTCTGGGGTACGCGTACGGGATGAGGTTCTTCATGTGCGCAAACTATGCGCACGATCCGATCCGGGCCTCGCTCTCCGAAGGAGGGGAGTGTAACGCTCGTCGTATCGCATCTCCAAGAACCCATGGTGGGTTCTAGGACGAAGGACGGGAGGGACTCGTGTAACGCTTACAAATTAGAATGGAGTAATTTCATCATACGTACAACATGTGGAAATAGAAACTAATTGAAAAAAACGACCCATACCCGCCCCTCCGCCACTAGACGTCCTCGGTGGTGCCGGTCGTACACTCGATCCGGCGGATGGAACCGCGCCATCCCGCAAAAAAATTGAAATGAACATGAGTACCGAATGAAAATAATACAAAATTTGAAACGAACATCAAAGTAGAGCTGTGCAAAGAAAACTTTGTGAATTTAATGTAATTGCACCTGGGCAATTTGCCAACGACAAGTGCGTGAATTGTGGCCCAATCTACCACACTTCCCGCATTCATATAGCTCGGGGTCAGTAAGAAAAGGAGTTGCTCTCCCCCGCCTAGATCTTCCGAAACCCGATCCATGACCATCTTGTGTCTCGACCTCTTCCTTGAGCCGCGCTTCGCCATTTATAATCTTCATCGGCAATGTACCTAGGACCGTCATATGGAGGCCACTCTCCGGAATCACGAATTGGCACAAATCTAGGACTCCAAGTACGAATTAGGTTCTCAACACTAAACTCGGGAGGTATCAAGCTCGCCAACTAAAGTTGCGATGGTTGCACGCCGCCACCATATGAGAACATGGAAAGTGGTATTGCCTTGGTCCACCACAAGTGCATGAAAAATCCTCGATGACCACAACATGTCGCCTCGACTCTCGGACCTCACCATCTGACGTTGTGCCACCCCTTTGTACTACCTCGTAGGAACCTCGTTCATGATCGAAACATGTAACTTCATGTGTGTTTGCTCTTTCTCTTCGCTTTTTCGATATGGTCTCTAGACTTCCAACCCCATCTATGTCCGGCCTCTGCTCCGCCGGTGCGGCTTTATGTCTAGCATTGAAAAACTCATTAAGCTTGTAGAAGCTGAAGATTACAATAGCATTCACGGGCATAGCACGTATCCCCAACAACAACTTATTGAATGACTCAGCCATGTTGCTGCATTGAAACTCGTACCTCCAACCACCCTTATCATGAGCCCTAATCCATTTGTGCACATCTTTCATCAATCCGGACAACCACTGTCCACCTTCTGCATTTGATGCTGTTCTGACTTTTTCCAAAATCTCAAGAAAGTGCTTATCCTCAAGTTGCCGGCATGCTATCATAAAGCGATCAAAATTATCCTTAACACCATCCTTTCGAAGTAGATTCTCTGCAAGGTGGCGATTACACCACCGATGGTGTATAGGTGGATATCCCTCCATCTGCTCACGCACAGCATTAAGTATGCCCCCGTGCCTATCAGATATGACACCCACCTCCCTACCAGGCCCAACCACATGTATCCGGACAAGCCTCAAGAACCACCCCCAGCTGTCATTGTTCTCATTTTCAACAAGAGCAAAAGCCAAAGGAACCAACATATTGTTTGCATCACATGATATGGCTATAAGCAGTGTGCCTAGGTACTTGCCTGTAAGAAATGTGCCGTCAATCGAAAACACTGGACGACAATACTTAAATGCCTCGACACACTGAGGGAAGCACCAAAATGCACGAAAGAAAATTTGTCTTCCACCCTTAGTCTTGTTTGGATTTGCCATGTACTCATAATGCATGCGGGATTAACCGCTTTGATTGCATTCAAAACTTCGAGCAACCTCTCATACGCGGTCTCCCAATCCCCATAAATCATTTTCCATGCCGCCCGCTTCGCCCTCCAAGCCTTACCATAGGTAATCCGATAACCATCATAAATGCGCTTAACTCGTGCTAATAATTGTCGACACCTTCATATTGGGTTGTCCCTTCAAGATCTCCAACATGCGCTTGGCAATCGGTGTGGAGGTTAACCGCGGTGCCTTCTTCTAAGCTCAAGTTCAACACATGTGTGTGGGCCAACAACCTTTGTGATCTTCCACTTACCGGTGTGCTTTTGCTTCCTTCCACAAACCCTCCAATTACAACCTTCCTTGTCGCACACAACTGTGTATCGCCGCTCCGCATACGAATGTAAGACCTTGTATGGCCTCTTTCGTATCACTGCATAATGCTGCAACCACCTCTTCAAAGCGGGAAGGTCATTGAAAACTATGCCTTTCTCAATAACCATGCCGTGATCGGCCTCGGGAGCATCTAGAAGGTCGGCATCCCGCCCTTCGCAATTGCCATACCAGATAATTCAAGATTGCTAAATTCGTGTACCCTAATGTCAACACCAGGGAGAACACGCCTCATGAGCTCAACATCACTCTCTGTAAGCTCTTGAACTGGGCGGTCATCATCTGAATCACTGGCCATAGCAATGTCATAAGGCTCCTCCTCATTCATGTAATAAGGCTCATCATCATCCATGTCATGAGCCTCCTCTGCATTCATAGCTTGAGGTTCAACTTCGACACTATTCGAAGCGCGAAATCCATCATCAAGATACTCACTTGGGGGAATGGGAGGTGCACGTGCTTTTTCAGCAACATTTCCTACAACACATGGCAAACCACAAAATATAAATACTCAATGAGAGTAATGATTGGTGGGAAAACCCTAAGATTCGAAGAAATTTGAGCTCCCAATACTTACTTGGATAGTTCTGTGTCAAAGGAATCTCTTCGGGCGGAGCAGCCCCACCATCATGACCCGGTGCCTTAGAAATATTCACCTCTTTTGGTGCTGATTCAGCATCAACCAAACTTCGCACAGTCTCATTACCAACACGAGAGATAACGCGTGGCAGTTGGGTGTGAGCATTAAGCAATGGGCGCACTACCACATCCAAACATTGCAACTGGCTCTTCAGTGCCGATCTCACATAATTATCCCATTGATTCTCAGACCCAATTGGGATGAGGCGCCTCAGATTATTAGGTGGAGCACCTAAGTGAATTACACCCTCCACTACAATGTCAACATCACGTCTAGGACAATGTAACTCCTCACGAGCCCTTGAAATCACCTCATTCAAACTTGGTCTATCATCGAATAGCACAGGCACACATTGCATCTCAAGAAACTCAACATTTCCATAACGGTCTCTTTCCACACTACCTCCATGATATATGGTCACTAGGTTGTCCATCTATAATTGCAACCAAAAATTCACAAAAGTAAGTTGGAAGTAAATTTCTTTTGTACGTGACTAATTTCCCTAAGTCTATAAATACATATGTGTATCTCTAAGTCTATAAATACATATGTATATCTCTATGTCTCTAATTCTACAAATGTATATCTCTATGTCTATATAGACAAGTTATATGTCTAAGTAATTTTTCTATTTCCTAAGTCTATGAATTATGTAACTAGGTTAAATATCTAAATACAAATGGAAATATTAAGATTTTAGTGTTTACCTTGCTATTGGAGGAGAGGGACGGCGGAACCGCGCCGCGAGAGGCCGCCCGAGCCGCCGCCCGCATAGGCGCCGCGCCGGGCCGCGGGAGGAGCCCGCGCCGGGCCGCGGGCGCGCCCCGGCCGCCAAGGAGCGGGGGCGGGGGCGGGGCGGCTCGGCGGCGGCGGGGGGCGGGGGCCGAGCGGGCCGGGCGGGGCGGCTCGGCGGACCGCGGGCGCGGCGGCGGCCGGCGGGCGCGCGCGGCGGCCGCGCGGGGAGCGCCGCGGCCGGGAGGCGGCGACCGGGCGGGGCCGAGCGGCCGGCGGGGGGGCGGCTCCGGCGACCGCGGGCGGCGGCGGCTGCGGGGGCGGCGGAGGGCCGGAGCCGGCGGCCGGGCGGCGGCGGGGGCGGCGGCGGCGGGGGCGGCGAGGGAGGCGGGGCACGGGGGAGCCGGACGAAGGCGTTTCGAATGAGAACGCCGGGATGGGAGAAAAGGGTGGGCCCGGGGACGGACGCTCGGCGCCACGGATCGGGCGCCGAGCCCGCCGCCACGTCCGCCGCCACGTCGTGCCACGCCGGCGCGCGCGCAGACTCCCACCTAGGCGCCAAGATCCACGCGCGCCGAGACGTGTTACCTCGCGCCGCGAGGCACGACGCCGAGCTTAGGGTCCATTTTCTCGAATTCTTTCCACAGGGGTCTAATTGTGAGATTCTTTCGCAAAAAGGGAAAAAAACAAAAAAGTCGGTCCGGTGACACCCTGGGCGGCGTCATGGTTCTTGCTTGGGTGCTGGCTGTCCAAGGTAGAACATAACCTTTCTATTGGGCCTTTATTAACCACTTGCCTCCAGCCCAGTAGCCCAAAGTCTCAAATGTCCATGGCATTTATGGCCCATCTACGAAAATAAGTGATCCATCTCTGAATCAGTTACACAGGCGGTAGCAGCACGCTGGATAAACCTCTAGGAAACGCGTGGCCGCAGTTCCGACCTCCGTAGCGAAGAGCCGAAGAGCCCGGGGAGCCCTTATTAGGCGCTCATTCGCTGCTGCTATGCCTGTTGTTTTTATCCATTGTCCATATTCAAATCCACACCCACCTCAAATGGGGAGGGTATGGATAGAAAATAATTATCCATTGAAGAAATGGGGAGGGTAAAGTGTGGGGAGGGTGCAAATAATCAATTGGGTATGTATAGAATCTAAGACAAAATTAGTTATCCATTGGGTATGGGTGAGAATGGGGAGGGTAAGAAGTGGATAATAATTATTTGGATTTGGGTATGAACAAGAGTGGATTTGTCCATACCCTCCTCCCCAGTGGCAGGCTTACTCGCTGCGGGAAGGTAGCAGCGAACAGTCGTCGATAAGTCGTACCGGCATGGGGGCGTTCCCAGCGGCCAACACATGCCAACCATTCGGCTGTTAACGCGGGGTAGCTGGGGTTCCGTGTGGTCCAGTAATTTTTCTTTCCCATGAATCATACTTGTCCTTGGCTTATTTTTTTTCTCATTACCTCTTTCGGGACCGCGGGTGCGTGGGTGAGTAAATGGGCGGGGGGATTGTTACACATACATATGGAAGTAGAAGTTGTTGTTTTTTTAGTTTATAGTTTTATCATTTACCATTTGAGTTTAGGGAGAAAATCTTATTTGAACAGAAATAAAAGTTGCGTACCAAAGACAAAATTTAATATCATAAAGATAAAGAGTATGGAAATAAACAAAAAATCGCCACATAAAGACAGTTGCTTGTCCATTTCCCTGGGTGAGAGACGAGCATGGTTTCAACATGTCATTCTGCAAAAAAAAAACTCAATGGTAAACAATACCTGAATTTTAAAAAGAATTTGTATATCAAGAACTTAAGAGCTTTTATCTACCCTTATTTTTAATTCAAACATTATATACGTGCAGTTCAAACATTCTAATTGGTGTAACTTTCTGATTGGTGTGTAAGAAACTTTAACCCTACCTATACATAACTTCGGATGTCTAACATCTCTGATATCCATTATGTGAATTAACTAAACTTCTATTTGCATCAAGTCTATTTTCAATCCAAACAGATATACAGTTTTTTTTTCAAAACCAAACCAACCTATGGACCACAAAATGGTAAATGTTCAAACCCCAATGTACATGTTTCTGAAATCCAGATTTTATACCGGTAGGTCGAAGACTTTCAATATAAAAATCATGTATTCTCAGTTACAAAACTCTTTAATCATTGATAAGAAACTTCTTGTTAAACAAATTTTCGTCCAGTAGGGTAAAGACTTTCAATGTAAAAAACAATACTTGAATGTTAACTTTTAAATTACAAATATAGAACTTAAGCTGTCAGATTTGAAACTTTGTAACTCAAAACCTTGCACTCTAAATTCAGAAAACATTGTGATTCCAAAAGCAAAAACTTCAAACTTTGCACTATAAACTTAGGAACTTTCTACTAGAATGTTACGAACTTCCTATTGTCCAATCCTAAACTTTGTAACTTGAAACTTTGAACTCCAAAAATCTGGAACCTTATACTTAAACATTTCAGACTTTTTGCTCTCAGACCAAATAATTTATATTCACATATTCAAATACTACATTTAGATAACTCTTAATATGGCAATGTAGCCTAGAAGGCTAACACATGTCCTATCTTATGATGGCTCTATAATGCAAAAATTATGAGGCAAAACACTTTACAGAATAGTTTCCTATATTTAGGTAAAGAGGTGTTCCTATATTTAGTTGGCAGTGTACATGAAGAATTAAATGTGATGAATATACAATGAAATTATCAAAGAAAACTCATGCAGATGCTCATTTTGAAACATAACTTGATGGGACATACTACCCTTATCACAAACTAGCAGGTCGTACGATACCGAGAATTGATTCAAAAAATCACGATGATAAAAACGATTGACCATAGTGAAAAATTGAATGCCTTGCCTGTGTGAAAGGAACAAGGAGCGACACATTTGTTTTGGTTTCAAACTAAGTTAGAATCGGTGTTAAAAAAAGGAGATTCAAGGTTTGACATCACATTGTTGAATAAGCAAACAATCCTAGGCATGAAGTCCCCAGGAACTTTAACTCCTCAACAGCAAGGCCCACACTCAATTACCTCAAATTTATAAGTGTAACTTACCCTTTTACTCGCTGCTACGGCACCTATAGCTAAATATTACATGTCGCACAATTTTCTTCTGATCAACCAAATCACAATAGTGTATCAAAAACTTTCAATTATAAAATATTATACTTTAAACTTGGAAACTCATAAATTATATGAAGTCTCGAGAAACTTCCTATTGAGCAATTTGAAACATTGTACTCTTACACTCAAACTTTAAATTCATAATTTACGGACTTTCTACCAGCACATTAAAAAAATTTGTATTCCAGCTTCAAAACCTTTATAATTTCAAAATCTGCCTTCTAAATTTGAAAACTTTCATAGCTTCTATTTTAATGCTCATGTGTATATTAGAAACATATAACTCCCTGTTCTAAAACTTTCAGCCTGTATGTTTGGATCTTTCCACTTGAATACTAAAAACTAGTGGCTTGTGCTTAAAACTCTACTTCATGCATAACACAAAAGAATAATTGAATCAGGAAAAGGGGGATTTGAAAAAAATCTAACCTCAACTGCACTTGAATAAAAAACTCAACTGCATCTTCAATGATAGAAGTCATCTTTGATGTTATGAGAAAAGGGAAAAGATTTAGTGCAAGACTTGGGAAAAAGATTTTATGAATAAAAATTAGAAAAAAAGGAGAACGTCATTCAAGCATTTTACTCCTAGATCCAAAACCTCATAATTCCAAACTTTTGCAAACCAAATATGCGAACTTTGTACTAGCTTATTAAAAATTATGTACTCTTAGATCCAAAAGGAGTTGTAAGAAATAAAACCTATAACAAAATTTGTACTAGTATGTCAAAAACTTTGTAATAGAAACTTAGAACTGAACTTAACACCTTTTTGCTAGCACATTATAATATTTGCACTTGTAGTTTCAAAACTACATAATTACAAAATTTATGCTCCTAAGTTAAAGAATTTTGGAGTAGCAGAATTTCAAACTTTGTACTGCTAGATCCAAAACTTTACAATTGCAGTAGTAAACTTTTAAAATAGCTAAATCCAAAACTTTAAGCTTGTGGATGTGAATTTTTGAACTTGGAATAGAAGAAACTTTCAAATCACACATACTAGACTTTGTACTTATTTAGCTTTCAACTTTTAAGTCACATATCAGAACCTTTCAATCTATACTAGCTGTCAAAATGTATGATCTCATGGTTTAAAAGTCACATTCCAAAAACTCTAAGTACCCCAATCTAAAACTTAGTGTGGATACTAAGAAAGTTCCTAATCATGTAGAAAGAAACTTTGGACAATAATTCCAAGACATTAAATCTAAAAAATAGTATTGAAGCTGTAAGATGAACTTTTAATCTCTCAATTCCCAACTTTAAAGTGTTATAGCTAAAAGCTTTCATTTCATTATAGTTAAGGTTTGACATCACATTGCTGAATTAAGCAACAATCCTAGACATGAAGTCCCAAAGAACTTTAACTCCTCAACAGCAAGCCCCACACTCAATTACCTCAAATTTTACAAGGATGACTTATCACACGATTTTCTTCTAAGCCATCAACTCACAACAGTATATCAAAAACTTTCAATTATAAAAATATTATACTTTGAAGTTGGAAACTCAAAAATTACATTAAGTCCCCAGAAACTTCCTATTGAAAAATTGTACTTTTACATTCAAAAGTTTGAATTCATAATTTAGGAACTTTCTACTTAGCACATTGAAAGTTTTGTATTCCATATTCAAACCTTTATAATTTCAAAATTACTAAAAGCTAGTGGCTCATGCTTAAAACTCTCATGCATAACACAAAGAATAGTTGAATTGGGCAAAAGGGGGATTTAAAAAATTCTAACCTCAATGCAAATTTTGAACATGGGTGACTCGATTTTCCTTCTCCCCCCAACTGAATAGATCAGCCCCAAGTGTCAGGATCAACAACAGCTTCAAATGACCTAAAACAAATCCATTAAGATATGAACATGAGAAAGAATGTTTGAATAGTAAATGCTAGATAACCGAATAATACACACAAAACTTTGCACTCTAGAATTGTTTGCTTTGCACTATGTAGATACAAAACTGTGCACTACATTTCCCAAAACTTTGTGTTGCTGCATTCAAAACTTATCTGCTTATCTTTTTTCTGAATTATACATAGTAAACTTTCTGGACATACAACCTTGAAAACATAGAAAACCACTCATTACCTGAAAGTAAGGCACCCACTCATGATCTACTTCTATACATATATAATAAGAGACTAAGGGTTGACAATTCTCATTGGTACATTCACAATCAACATATTTGGACTTGCAGAGGTGTGAAACTCATTCATTTTGTGTGCTTGCTTTTAGCTTAAGATAAGACAACCACCATATAAAAAATGTGTCTGCAATTTACAAACAAAACAAGGACCGCAACAAGAAGAGCATGACAATAACAAAAGAAGGGATGCTTCCCCTGTTTTAATTAAGTAAAAATTTGTGTTGCTAAAAGTTTCAAATGAAACTTTATCCATCCTATGCCTGAAGCCCTAGGCAGCACAAAATAACATGGGTGCAGGAGGAGATTGAAAAAAATCTGACCTCAATACATATTTTCAACACCGGTGACTCGACTTTCCTTCTATCCTCCACCCGCAGCTCATAGATAAGTTTCAAGTGCAACAACTGCTTCGAATGGCCTGAAAACAAATCCACTCAGATATGAAGTAACATGACAAAAATGATTGAATGGTAAAATGCTAGCTAACCAAATAATGTGCACTACACATTGTGTTGTCACATTATAAACTTTATTTTGTCATGTTATAAACTTTGCACTCCTAGATACAAAACTATGCAGGTACATCTTCCTAAACAAACACCCTTTCTGCTTGTGCATCTCAACCTTTGAAGCTACATGATAAAACAAACTCATGTAAAAATCTATGATCCCGCTACTTGAAACTTTGAATGTATAAACTCAAAATCGTTCATATCATATATACATAAGTTACAAACCTTATACTTTATTTTGCAGCATTATTAACACCATGTTCATAGCTATAGATGACACCAATAAACAATATGCTACTACCATTGTTTTATTTTTCTTACATAGAACCGACATACATAACCTGATTTTCGCATTCTATATTCTAAAAATAATAATACTAAAGAAGCAAATAGTAGTCAAGATTATCTGAAAAAATAAATGCATTGAGCACACCTTGTTTGTAGCAATGTCAATGGATGCAACAATGTGAATACCAGCCAAAGTAATCAATGTTGGAATTAATCTGCAGAGTTAAGAGGAAGTGAGTGTTAATATTACCTGCTTGGAAGTATTAAGCTTCATTGAACAAACAACATTAGACAAGTTAGAATAAAAAATGAGACAACATAAACAAATAGCACTTTATCTATCTGATCCAAAACTTTTAGCATCCTATGGAAAAAAGGGGAAACTGAAAATGATGTGTAAGTACTAGTTAGCAGCTAATTGCAATGGCATATGAGCTCAAATTTTTTAGTGCCCGTCCACTTCTTCCTATTGTATTTTGAACCAATGGGAAAAATTCAAGATAGAGACGCATAGAAAAAAAAGATCCTAGAGTTGAAAATCTGAAAATGCCTATAAGAATGGGATATGACTCGTAGAAAAATGATCCTAGAATTAAATGGTTGCTGAAGCCCACAAACTAAGTGTACTAGAGGATAACCCGCGCGTTGCTGCGGGAATTTCAATAAATTTTAAAGATAAAATTTGAAAGTATAAACTAAAGTGATTGCTTCGCAACATTCTACTGCAAACAACATATTGCATACATGGATGCTATTAGCTGTAGAAAATCGATAGAACACATAAATTGATGATTTTAGTGGATAGTGATGTGGACACCTTACATGTTGAGAGACGACATAGTAGATGGTGACATGGTGCGCTAAGAATTGAGGGAACGCCTTAGTGGGGAGCTCTTATATAGTTTTGTATGATGATGAAGCACAAAACATCAACACTGCAACTAAAACTTGGACCTTAAATGACATGCACTCCTCGTGATTTCCACAAACTAAATCTCAGAAAGCTCAAAATGAAGAATACTTGTAACAAGGTATCTAAAGCATCTTCTGGATCATATGATTTTCTCAAATTCCCCAAAAAACTCACAAAACATATATTCAGGACTTGAGCAAATGGTGCAACATAAAACACTGTAAAAAGAAATGCAAGAATTTCCACTGAATTGAATTTGTCACTTATTAGATCATGCTCTCTCTTCCATTACCAGTCCGATCCATAAAAAAGTGATAGATCCCCCACATAATCAATCAGATGATGTAAAACATATTAGTCTGAATAAAAAATAATAAGTTCTGAATATTATTGTAGTGCTCTTAAGTTTTCAAACCATTTTGTCTTCCCAAGGTAGCGCTAATGAAAAGAAGAAGAAGGCACAACAAATTAACAGGAGTACCGAGGGATGGGATGCCCAGTAGCTGACATTAGCACATATTTTTTTAGAAGCACATGGAATAAAACAAATGTGACAAACGACTGAAAAGCCTAACTACCTAAGCCATATACCGTGCATAAACAACCAATTCCAAGCTACACATATATTTAAAAAATTGCTAGCTAATCAGAATAATACGCACTAAAATTGGCGCAACAATCTGCACTAAACACCAAACGTAAGCCTGAGCTAATAACCAGAAAAATCCATCCGAAAAAACCTTGGCTAATCATCGAACCCTATTTGTGCCATGTATTTGATTTTAGGGTACCCCTGCCCTTTTCTAATCACCAAACGTCCAGGGAAGGGGAGAAATCAGGTCTGGAATCAGGAGTAGGGGATCAGATCGAGAGAGCATGGTTACCTCAGAGCGGCTCCAGAAGATGCAGAGGAAGACGAGGCCGCCGGGGGACCCTTCCACTTCCACATCATCGACGGACCGATTCGAGCAATGGAGGAAGATGAGCGCAGCCGATCCATTCCGCTTCAGCTTCTCCCTCGATGCTAGCGAATCGTGTTGGGGGCGCGACGAGATCGACGCACAACCATTCATCTAATGGTGATGAATCGCAGGGGAGCGATGGTGTCGCCGGTGAGATCGACACCAATGGCGACGACGAAACAGCCGCCACCTTCAATTCTGAGCCGTCACAAGCAGCCCCAAACCCTAGCGACCATAACCCCACTCCTTCTTCTTCGTTGTGGCCGCGACACCTCGCCTGCCGGGGAGCATAGGTCCAAGCAAATCCGTTTCTGGAGAGAGATCGAGATCTGGGAGGGGGGGGGGGATGGGGGACGATAGAGGATTGGAACAGGCAGTGGTTTTTTTTTTTTTTGAAATTTCCGCAGGAGCACTGCTAATTCATATAAGGAGGAGTAGCAAGCAAAGTTTTACAGGTTGTTGTTACATAGAAATGTGAGAGACACAACACACCTAACATTACTGAAAAGAAAAGCACTCATCCCCCCACAAGCCATGCACCGTAACCTGATCTCCTCCTTGATAAGAGTTAGCACTCGCGATGGCAATGCTGTGACACCCTCGAAAATCCTTCTATTTCGCTCTTTCCAAATGTTCCATGCCGTGTAGATCAAAAGGGACGCCAGCTGCTGCTTGAACTTCTTCTGATGGCCTTGCAACGATCGGTTCCACCAATCCTCCATTGTTACATCTCTGGATGGTACTTTGACAATGCCTTTTGTCCATTGAGACATCAAGAACCAGACCTCTTGCGCATATGCACACCAAAGCACCATGTGTTCGGCCCGATTCCGCCGATCACATAACCGACGGATAGGGTTGCAAGGCCGGTTCCCGGCACTTAACCGGTCCGCCGTGAGGATCTTGCATTGTATTAGCAACCAAGCGAAGAACCGGTGTTTATCCTCCGTTTTGGGCGACCGGATAGATTTGGTATCAAAGGAGCGAAGATGAACCCAAGAATTGAACCTGATACGCCGACTTTGAGGAGTAGTAGCCGTTCTCCGTCCACTTCCAAATAATTTTATCTTCCTGATCTGAAAGTTGAACACAGTCTATCATGCTCCAAAGGTCAATCAACTCTGTCATCTCCTGTGTCGTAGTCATCCTCCATAAACCCCTTGTCCGGTTGTTGTTTTGCAAATCATCTCGGACGGTCGATGCTTTCTCCAAGCCGGCTTGAAGAGATTGGGGGCAATGTCACGCGGAGCACGCCCTTGCGGCCGGCTCGAACCCCGAATCGGCACGACAACCATTGCCGACCGTGACCACCATGCATGCTCCGAAAAGTTGGCTATCTTCCTCATTACGGGGAGGTTCGGACCCAACCCACGGTCCGTCCGGATCAACCCATCCGTACCACAACCATCGGAGCCGCGAGCACGGCCGAAGCGCTCCGGATCAAGAACCCCCGGCCCGCCCAACTTTTTTGGTTTTTTTCACCACCGCCCACCCGACCGGACACGGCCCCCGTTCGCGCCTTCTTCACCCTTCCACGAAATCCCCGTCCGATTTTATCGATCCTTTTCACTACCCAATTCTTCGGAGGGAAAACCGTAAAGAAGTAGGTTGGGATTGAAGACGATCTTGAATTGAGCAACCTCGGCCTTCCCGGCCTTGTTCAAAAAACGCCCTCTCCGGGCCGGTCTGTTGGAGATCTTGTCAAACAAAGGTTGCAATTCCACCCCGTGAAGGCGACGGTAATGAAGTGGTAGCCCAAGATATTTGCACGGAAAGTTTTGAATTGGACATTGAAAGTCCTCCATAATCTCCTCTAGATTGAGTTCATCACATCTGATTGGGTAAACTGCACATTTGTCCATGTTTGTAATCAGCCCTGAAGCGTTGCCAAAGATAGCTAGGATCTCTGCAACAACCCGAATTTCATCCTTGATCGGGTTCACAAAAGCTGCAGCATCATCCGCATACATGCTCGTCCTGAACCTGGCCATTCTGTTGTTAATCGGGGTCAGAAAACCTTCATTGGTAGCCAGCTCCAACAATCTGTTTAGTGGTTCCATTGCTAGGATGAAGAGCATAGGGGGAGCGGGTCCCCCTGCCTTAAACCTTTGTAGTGCTTGTACCACCTTCCTCGGATTCCATTCAGCAAGATTGACGAGGAGGAGGTTGACAGTAGTGAGGTGATCCACCCCCTCCACCTAGGCCCAAAACCGAACTGAACCAACACCTCCATCGGGAAATCCCCGGCGCACCGTGTCAAAGGCTTTGGCGATATCCGGTTTCAAGAACAAAGCTGGCTGCTTGGATCTATGTAGAGATTTGATTAGGTTCTGAGTGTACATGAAATTGTCCTGAATGCTTCTCTTTTTGATGAAAGCGCTTTGTGCTCTAGACACCAGGCCATTTAATTCACCGGAAAGTCTGTTTGCCAGCAACTTGGAGAAGATCTTTGCTGCCGAGTGTATAAGGCTGATGGGTCTGAAGTCGCTTATTTCGGTGGCATCTGCTTTCTTGGGCAGTAGCACAACATGGGCCGTGTTTAGATGTTGCAGATGTTGAGCATGTAGCTGAGAGAAATAAACCAGAGCGTGAAACAAGTCTTGTTTAATTAGATTCCAGCTTTTCTTGTAGAACACTCCTATATACCCATCAGGGCCTAGGGCCTTGTCGGTAGCTAACTCCTGAATGACAGCGAGCAGTTCCTCTTCTGTGAAATCATCTTCCAGGTGGGCTAAATCATGCTGTTCCAGGCCTAGCTCTTGCCAGTGAAGTGACTGATCCCTCTGTTGCGGCCTGCCGAAGTGGCTGCTGTAGTGATCAAAGAGCTTTGCTGCCTTTTCCTTGTGAGTGAACAGGACGCCCTCTGTGGTGTTTAGTAGATGGATGAAGTTCTTTCTCCGGCGACCGTTGGCCTGCAGGTAAAATAACTTGGTGTTCGCCTCGGACGCTTTAATAGCAGAAAGCCGAGACGCCTGCTTTGCACGTAACTTGTCCACAGCTGCTAACCCCAGCAACCTCACCTTCAGATCCCTCTTCAGTCGTATCTCGCCATTCGAAAGCTGCCTGAACTCCTGAACAATGTCCAAAATGCCAATTAGCTTGCTCACTGCTGCAGAAATCACCTTATTACGACCCACCATGGATTTGGCCCAGGCACGCAACGCAGCACAGGTTCTCTGTAGTTTGATATGTAGGCAAAGTAATGGATTTGTGATGTTTACAGGTTTGGACCAACCTGCCACCACCACCTCCTGGTATCCCGGAAGCAAAGGCCAAAAAGCTTCAAAACGAAAACCTCTGAACTTGGCTACTGTGTCAGATCCGGCAATGACGAGTGGGCAATGATCTGAAACTTTGGAGGACAAAGCCTGTAAGAAAACCCCCGGTAACATGAGATCCCAGGCCACGGAGCAGAAAGCACGATCAATCCTGGAATGAGTTCTGTCATTTGACCAAGTGAACTTTCACCCCCTGAGATTCAGCTCTTTCAAGTTCAGATCCTGGACCACGTCCCTAAATTCACCCATCAACCTTCTGTTTAGGTTATCATTACTCTTGTCACTCACCTGAAGAATCATGTTGAAGTCACCAATACGAAGGGAACAGAAGGAGAAAGAGAGAAGCAGAATAGAAGGGGAAGTGGGGAACGGATAAGGTTGGGCTCACAGTCGTCACGGAGGGAGTAGAGAGCGCCACGCGTCCGTTCGCTACACCTGATCGCAGCGGACACGCGTCGTATAACAATTTTGAAGAGCCCGAAGACCGCCCCAGCTATTTCGTGGCTCCGGAGTATCTTGTCTAACCAAAACTTTTGGCATCATTTGGTGGTAGCCATGGCCGGCCTTCACTCTCTGTAGTAGTAACTAACAATTTGGCTCGAGAAGGAGCTGCTTCCCTCAATTCATAAAGCTGTGGGCCTGTGGCAATGTCTGGGCTGCCTGCGATTTCCAGCGGCTCTCCTGACCCCAAATTACTCAAGAGTAAGAAATCGAAGGAGGTTTACCTTCATCGATGCTGAGCACCAGTGTACCGGGTTAGGACGTCCCCCAATTCCAAAGACTCCGAAAATCCGAGTCACCTACCACGCCTGTCCGCACATTCGCGCAGCCGGAAGCTTCCTCACCACACCAGGTCCTCTAGCTACGAGTGACAATCGCGCAGTTACATCCTCCCCCTGCAAGAAAACTAATCCCAGGTATAACATGCCATCTACCTTTGTTTATGGCGGCGGCTCATGCCGTCAGTCCGTCACTGGTGATCTCACGCTCCACCGTACCTGCCGCTGCCGAGGACCGATCACAAAATGATTAGTCAAGACTGGATCAGTGTCAGCCACACAGACGCGCACATCTCTGATTTCTCTACCAAATCCGTCTGTCTTCTCCACTGATCTGAATCTTATGGTGTTCCATTCCTGAACCTTTTTTTAGAATAACCATGAAAATTCCACACCAATTCCCGGCATCTTTCCCATAGCGGCCTGCATTATTTTTCAGAGATAATGGACAAGCGCCGTGACCCGTGAGGACGAGCAGAGGCGGCCGGGCAGCCGGCGGCTTACTGCGAGCATTGGCGACAGTGATGGCTAGGGCCCGTGCCGGCGACTTCTCTGCATGGCGACGACCACAGCAGCGCCGGGAAGGAGCTAACGTTGTTCTCTATAAGTAGCTATCAAGGGAGCCACGCTTGTCATCTTCGCACTAACATAATCCATCAGATTGTACTGCTCCCACCAATAGCTAGCGTCGATCCCTTCCTTGACCAGAGAAGCGAAGCAGAGCTCGCTGCGCGTCAGCAATGGCGGCGGACGCGGAGGTGGGAGCAGGAGGAGGGGACAAGTACCGGTCCTTCATCCACGGCGAGAGCGAGAAGGACACCGTGTGGAGGTACGGCGCGCCGCCCAACTACGACGTCGTCAACAAGCTCTTCGAGGCCGAGAGGACGCATGTGTGGCCCGAGGGCTCCCTGGAGGAGAAGGTGCAGCGACTGCTCAAGACTTGGGAGATGGAGCTCGTCCACAAGGTCCGCACCGAGGATCAGAAGACCGTCAACTCCGCCAAGTACTCCACCAGCACCAACGGTGAGTTCGGTTCGATACATCGCCGGCCGGCCGGTCACCGGAACTTCTAGAGTTCTAGCCATGGAATCAAGCAATCCCCGCCCACTGACACATACGCGCCGACGACGATGCCGGCCTGCAGGGATGACGGCGCTGAGCCGGGCGGAGGTGATGGCGATGGGCGGGTACAACAACTTCCTGCGCACCAAGCTCCCGCCGGAGCACCGCATCTTCGACCCAAACCAGGAGACACCCGAATCCGCCATGGCCACGTTCCTCACGGCGTTCCCGAGGGGGTTCGCCATCGAGGTGCTCGAAGTCTACAGCGGCCCGCCCAAGATCGCCTTCAAGTTCCGCCACTGGGGGTACATGGAGGGGCCCTTCAAGGGCCACGCGCCCCACGGCCAGCGCGTCGACTTCTTCGGCGTCTGCATCTTCCATGTCAGTTACTAACTTACTACACTGCATTCGATCGATGCTGCATTTGCTCCAAAACAGAACATGTAACAGATCGTGGACTGAATTTCTCTGCAATGTTTGGTCGTAGGTTGACGACGAGATGAAGGTGGAGAAGTCGGAGTACTTCTACGAGCGCGGCAACTTCCTGGCCAGCTTCATGAGCCCGCCCGATGCTGCTGCGCCGGCTTCAGGTTCAGCAGGTTCAGGATCGGGATGCCCCGTGATGCAGGGGAAGAACTGAATGTCTGAATGAAAATGACGACGGCACTGTGCAGTATGGAGCGACCAACCTCTTCAGTGTCATATCGCGCCTGCATCTCATTAATATGACTGATAAATCCATGTAGCACGAATAAGTGTTGAATATGAATAAACTAGTTTTTTTCACGTGAGAAGGTAAGAAAAAGGAGAACTCTGTTTTGTGTTTGTCAGGTGGCTCTGACACGGCTATTTCGTTACATTATTATTATTATTATTATTATTATTATTATTATTATTATTATTATTATTATTATTACTACGACGAGGACGAGGACGACGACTACTACTAATAAGACGTAATAAAGTAACAGGACACAAGATTTTAAATATTAGAATTATTTCACACTTGACATTGCTTAAACCCGAAATTCCTTAGATGTAAACTCATTTAATATTTATTATTTGCTAATTCTGGGATAAAAATATAAGGATATCACATTCAAAGTTTGACACATTAAGCTATATGTTGTCAATGTTCACAAAAGACGTTCTTTACATCTTTCACATTTTCACTTCTTCATGTACGTCAATTGGGGGGGGGGGGGGGCCTTAAGCCCCTTGGGCTGCTGCTGTAACGTTAGATTCAAATTTTTTTTGTTGCTTAAGCCCCCGAGTTGATGAGTGAGGTGGTTTTACTCACTAAGCTGCAACGCAGGTACCTAGTGAGAATTATGGGTGTTGGCTTGGAGGGGTCGGAAAATTGATTGTTGACTAGTACTCTGGACTACCACATCTAAGGTAATATTCAGATGTGTGATATGAGCTACCATACGAAGAAAACCAAACGCACATGGAGCTCATGATTATGGGCGTAGCTGGCAGCATATAGCCCCTCCCCCACCCACCCACACACAAATTTTGGCCACATCTAAATATAACACTATTACATCTAACATGGTAAAAAAAGTTGGGTCACCTTGTGTCCTTAAATCAATAACCATTTTTCGGCTAACCTAGCCTCTTCCGTCCCTCCGTATCCACAAGGGGTAGTACAGTAATATGTAAGGAATCGGATGCTCGTTAGCCTAAGAGGGGGACGGGGGGAATTGGGCAACTTAAAACCTTAACATATGGCTTCACTAATTTTACACAAAATTAAATTAGAACATACTATCTAGATGTGCAACTATGGTTGTTCTAGTGTAAAACTCCCATCACAAAACAAGGTTTGCAACCTATAACCAATCCTAGCATGATACTACTCTAGGAAAGTAAAGGCAGACAAAGATTGCAATAAAGTAAATGCGGAAACATAAAGGGGATGAGAGGAAGCAAACTCTTGACACGCGATTTATCCCGTGGTATCGGTAGGCACTAAGACACCCCTAGTCCACGTTGTTGAAGCACTCACACAAGAGTATTGCTTCTCGGTCACCAAGTCTCTCCCAAGAGCACCACTTGACTCGCCACAAAGGCTAGCCACTTAGGCACTTGCCAACCTCCCTTGGTCACCTTGATGCCTCCTCTTCTCCACCAAGGAAGGGGTCTCCACGTCCCCCGCACAAAGTGTCCTCGCCGCTCCACACAAAGTCGGAGGGTCGATGACGATTGCCGGTGAGCCACTTAGGCCCCAAGGCTTCCGGCGAACCTTGTACAACTTGATCCACTCAAGAATCACCTCACAAGGTTGGCACAACCTTGCACTCACTCAGCTCTAAGCTAAGCCTAGCACTAAGCACATACACTAAGCATATGCAAGTCTAAGGATGAGCAATTTAAGCACTTGGATGGATTGGATATGATCTTCTAAGTGTCTTGAACTCCTCTGCATTTCCACACAATCCAGCAACATCAAATGAGTGAGTGGAGGGGGTATAAATAGCCCAAGGCATCAAACTAGCCGTTGGCTAACGGCCACTGAAAAAGGTAGCGCCGGATGAACCGATGCTAGATTTTCCAGGGCGTCGGTTCATCCGGTGCCCCTCCCACGTCACTTAGCTGTTGAGATTCTCTGACACAATTGCTCCGACGCTATACACCGACGGTGCGTCGGATCATCCGGTGCTGAAGTCCCCGCGACCAAGTCGCCTCTGTTAGCTTTCACGCAACCGTCGGATAGACCGACGCTTCACCTTGACCAAGGCGTCGGATCATCCGGTGCTGAAGGCTTCGTCTTGGCGCGTCTCTGTCTTGATTCAAACTGAGCGTCGGATACACCGATGGTGTCCCCACTCAGACCGTCAGATCATCCGGTGCTACTATCTTCGTTGCTCTTCCTCTGCAACTCGTCTGACGCATCTAGAAATTGGACCGTCGGTTCATCCGACGGTGCCTAGGGTTTCAACCAGTGTACCAACTCGTCCGACGATTGCACCGACGCTTGCTATTTGGGTACCATCGGTTCATCTGACTGTGTCTTTTTCTTTTCCTTTCTTGCTCGGTTTTGACCCTTGATTTTCTCATTTTGGCATGTGGTTTTCTTGCATCCTTGGACCTAGAAGTGTCTACAAAGACATGCTAAAACAATATGGTTAGTCCCAATGATCATGTTGTTATGAATCACCAAAATCAAACTTGAACTAATGGCATATGAGACCATGTTCGCTACAATCTCCCCCTTTTTGGTGATTTATGACGATACAACCAAAGCAAGCATATATTTGCAAAAATTGACAGAATTAGAACCACTTACACTTGCTTGGATGCTTACCATCATCCAAACTCCCCCTAGATCAACATTCCCCCTTTCTGATCTATGTTCACATTCTCCCCCTTTGGTCTCATATCCTTGAAACTACTAGCTTGCTTTGGTCTCACATTCTCCCCCTTTGGAATAAAATCTCAAAAAAGTCCAAAGCAAAATGGCTCCAAGAAAACTAGCAAGTCCTAGCGAACATAGCTCAAGGAGAAATGTTAAATGCAAGGGAGAAAGCCGCATGAACCATGATCCATATGTATGTTATCAATGAAGATACCACATGTAAGAAAGACTAAGGTGGATCGCAAGCTCATGAGACTAGCATGATACAAACTAAGCTCCCCCTAAGTGTGAAAACAAGTACACAACTACAAACTTGTAAGACAAGGAAGCTTAAAGCATATTATGCAAGGAGGTAGCTTAAATGACAAGAGATAAAACAAATGGGTTCTTGTTACATTACCACTAGTAGATATCACTTGTAGTCTTTTGATCATTCCATACCTCCGGGGGTTGATCCTCTTCGCCTTGTTAGCACCACATTGAGATGAGCCACTTGGAAATGATATCACTAAGTGACACCACTTGAAGGAAGCTTGCATAGAAGACACTTGGAGTACCACAAGGATTAGGAATGTATGAGTACATTGCTTTTGAACTTATATAGAGACATAAGCTCGCAAGGACATGACTCAATAGCATGAAGCTCATATTGCTATATTCACTTTTTTAGAGATGTTAGATCACATTGAGAGTGAAATAGCATTATTTTAGAATGAAGTACCGCACCGGAATGCGTTGCCAAGGGACTACTTAAGATAAGCTTGAAACAATGTTAGTCCCATAACCAAACCATAGGATGAGCTCCCCCTAAATGTGTGCATTTAGTGTTTGAATCACCAACCAAATGTATGCACATTGTTTATGACAACAAAAGGGAAGCTAACCCTGTAGCTTGCTCATGATGCAAAAAGATAAATATTAAAACATGCACTATGAAAGAACAAGTGTAGCTTTTCTACACACTAATCAAACCATGTAGGTCGCTCATGGGTTAGCACATGACACAAGCAACCTACCACATGTAAACATTGCAACAAATGCAACCTAAACAACGCAATGGAGCTACAATGATACAAGAGATAGGTACTAGTTTCCATTACCTCAACCGGGGAACTTGGGCAACACATGTCCAATTCGCAAGCTTGGCTTCTAGGCTTGAACCTTCACATCTTCATTGTGCCAAGCCTCCCAAGTCCCCGCTCTCAAGGCCTTCAAGTGGCCTTCGGAACCCAAACAATTTGAGGCCCTTCATGTTGATGATGACTTCCTTGGGCATCCAAATAGGTTGGTTCCAACCACGCTCCTCCATCATCTTCCCAACCTTGTGTGCAACCACCTTGCCATTAGCCTTCTTCTTGATGATGTAGGTGTTTCTCTTGGTCTTGTTCTTGCGATTGGTCTTGGTGTAGATGAGGGAGCTCTTGATGGTGGGCTTCAACTTCTTCTCTCCCTTGTCCATCTTCTTGACAAATTGAGGGCATTAGTAGAACTTGTGCCCTTCTCCATGACACTTGTAGCAAGTCACGGTTGCACCCTTCTCAAGCTTCTTCACCATGGGATCACAGTTATCTTGAGAAGGTTGGACTTTGCTCTTCATGTCTTGAGAGATGTCCACTTGTTCTTCATCGTTCTTGCCCTTGCCCATCAAGTTTGCCAACCTCTCTCGGAGCCATTTCACTTATTGCTTGAGCTCATCATTTTTCTTGCCTATGAGACAATCACATGATTCTACAAAAACATTCTCATTGCAAGATGGTGAGGAAGATTCATTAATTAAATCAATGCAAAAAGTTGAAGCATCTACCTTGGAGATAGGAATTGCACAAGGGATAGATGATTCATCTAGCTCAAAGGAATTACTTGTTTTAGTCTCATTGGTCTCAAGCTTAGATTTTAGCTCATCACACTCCTTGCTAAGCAATTTGAATTTGCACAACAAATGTTCATAATTTGTAGCAAGGGTTGCACTAAGATCATTGAGAGCATTGAGTTCTTTAATTTCATTAGCTTGTTTCTTAAGCATTCCTTTTTGCTCATGGACTAGCTCAACAAGATCATCGAGAGAGGTGGTGTTGGATTCGTCATCACTTACATTGCTCTCCATACCTTTGGCCATAAGGCACATGTGTAGTGATGATGAAGGACCTTGCATGAAGCGGGTGGTGAAGTTCTTTCTTGATTCATCACTTGAGCTAGAAGAACTTGATTCTCCACCACTTGTCCACTCACGGACGGCGATAGTTGCTTCTTGCCTTAGTCTCCTCTCTTTGACCACCTTCTTCTTGGGCTTGTGCTCGATCTTGGTGAACTTGATGTGTTGATGATGACGCCCTTCTCTCAAGTGGACGTTGTAGCCGTACATGTTGACTTTCTTCACATACTTGAAGATCTTCTTCACGTACTCGGAAACCATGGATTCAACCTCTTCATCACTTGAGGAATCTTCATCGTCACCATCATCCTCGCTTGAGCTTCCATGAGTAGCCATCCTACTCAACATCTTCTCTTGTTGGCTTGAGAAAGCATGGCTTGTAGTTGGAGAGGGTGGTTCTTGGGGATTTTCTTGGGGCGCCTTCTTTGACTTGGGCATGAGTTGAAGCTCATTTGCCATGATCTTGCTCAAGATATGAGATGGCTTCAAATCTTCGAGCTTCTTCTTATAGATGATTGCCTTCACCAAGTCATAATCGGGCTTCCGGAGACTTTGAAGGATCTTGCGGTTGATGTTCAAGTCCGTGATATCCTTCACACCTAAAGCATTGATCTCATTGACAGGCACATTTAGGCGTGAGTACATAGATTCGGCATTTTCATTTGCAAGTTGCTTAAAGCTATTGAATTCCTCAAGGAGACAACCGTAGCGTTCATTAGCAACTTCTTTTGAACCCTCATTTTGCTCCTTGATGGTTTTCCATAGCTCATGAGCATTTTCACAAGTAACAACTCTATTGAAAACGCCTACATCTAGTGAGGACAAAATGATACTCTTAGCAATCACATCAAATTGCTTTTCCTACTTAGTACCATTTTTCATGCCCTCATCGGTGACTCTCCAAACATCAAGGTCCTTTGCTTGGAGATAGGCCTCCATGAGAACCTTCCACCGAGGGTAGCCCGTGCCATCGAAATGTGGAGCCAAACCTAAGGTATCCACCCCTTTCATTCCTCTATAGAGCAACTCACTAGGCAGTGAAGCCTAACCGTTCCAATGAGCCGGTTTTCACAATTTACCAATCGAATTGGCGTTTTCCTTGTGAAGGAAGTGAGTCCCGGCTCTGATACCATTTGTAAGGAATCGAATGCTCGTTAGCCTAAGAGGGGGAGGGGGTTAATTAGACAACTTAAAACCTTAACCTATGGCTTCACTAATTTTACACAAAAGTAAACTAGAACATACTATCTAGATGTGCAACTAGGGTTGTTCTAGTGTAAAACTCCCATCCCACAAGAAGGTTTGCAACCTATAGCCAATCCTAGCATGATACTACTCTAGGAAAGTAAAGGCAAACAAATATTGCAATAGAGTAAATGCGGAAACGTAAGGGGGATGAGAGGAAGCAAACTCTTGACACGCGATTTATCCCGTGGTATCGGTAGGCACTAAGCCACCCCTAGTCCACGTTGCTGAAGCACTCACACAAGAGTATTGCTTCCCGGTCACAAAGTCTCTCCCAAGAACACCACTTGACTCGCCACAAAGGCTAGCCACTTAGGCACTTGCCAAGCTCCCTTGGTCACCTTGATGCCTCCTCCACTAAGGAGCTTCTCCACCAAGGAAGGGGGTCTCCACGTCCCCCGCACAAAGTGTCCTCGCCGCTCCACACCAAGTCGGAGGGTCGATGACGATTGCCGATGAGCCACTTAGGCCCCAAGGCTTCCGGCAAACCTTGTACAACTTGATCCACTCAAGAATCACCTCACAAGGTTGGCACAACCTTGCACTCACTCAGCTCTAAGCTAAGCCTAGCACTAAGCACATACACTAAGCATATGCAAGTCTAAGCACTTGGATGGATTGGATATGATCTTCTAGGTGTCTTGAACTCCTCTACACTTCCACACAATCCAGCAACATCAAATGAGTGAGTGGAGGGGGTATAGATAGCCCAAGGCATCAAACTAGCCGTTGGCTAACAGCCACAGAAAAAGGTAGCGTCAGATGAACCGATGCTAGATTTTCCAGGGCATCGGTGCATCTGGTGCCCCTCCCACGTCACTTAGCCGTTGAGATTCTCTGACACAACTACTCCGACGCAATACACCGACGGTGCGTCGGATCATCCGGTGCTGAAGTCCTCGCGACCAAGTCACCTCCGTTAGCTTTCACGCGACCGTCGGATAGACCGACGCTTCGTCGGATCATCCGGTGATGAAGGCTTCGTCTTGGCGCGTCTCTGTCTTGATTCAAACTGAGCGTCGGATAGACCGACGGTGTCCTCACTCAGACCGTCGGATCATCCGGTGCTACTGTCTTCGCTGCTCTTCTTCTGCAACTCGTCCGACGCATCTAGAAATTGGACCGTCGGTTCATCCGACGGTGCCTAGGGTTTCAACCAGTGTACCAACTCGTCCGACGATTGCACCGACGCTTGCTATTTGGGTACCGCCGGTTCATCCGACGGTGTCTTTTTCTTTTCCTTTCTTGCTCGGTTTTGACCCTTGATTTTCTCATTTTGGCATGTGGTTTTCTTGCATCCTTGGGACCTAGAAGTGTCTACAAAGACATGCTAAAACAATATGGTTAGTCGCAATGATCATGTTGTCATGAATCACCATAATCAAACTCCAACTAATGGCATATGAGACCATGTTCGCTACATAATAATGACCCATTGTCCATCGACAATGCCTTTCGGTCTGATCTTAGGCTTTGGTGCACCACCTGTGGACGAACCTTGCGGAGGTAACCTTAGGTTTTCGGGTCATTGGATTCTCAACAATATTTTCGTTACTCAAACTGCTTCATCGATCCCCGCTTTCGCATTTGCTTCCTTCGAAGGTGGTCATTAAAAGGATGTTATCTTTTATTTACAGTGACACAACTAAACTTATAGGAACGTTTCTGTATAGGATGTGCATACAACATATATTAACATTACACGTGTATCCTAGGAGAGTCGTAAACAAGTGAGACAATGTTGAGGGTTTTTTTTACCAACTCAACTCGTTTTGTTAGCAATCCGATTCGACCGCCACATCACCAAGAGTGTGTTTGGATTATTCGGGTGATATTTGATGTCTCTTAGAGTATTTGGATTGAGAGACAAATGTTGGTGGATTAAGCATTTATAATAGCCATTTGCCTAATAAAGAGACATCAAGCGGGTGCTGTGGAGGGAAATGGGAATGCGAGAGTTACCCACGGGAGAGAGTGCATTAATTGAACACATTCTCGTGGTCTCACCACAAATTCGTCTCAAATTTGACATTCTTGTGGGGCAAATGAAATAAGGGGAGGAGGAGGAGCTACACATTTGCCCAACCTATTTGACCCAACATGTTTGTCACCCTTGCGACTAATATGGAGCAAATTTGCTCCACTAGTCCCAGCGCAGCCTGAATATCCCTGCCCCAGAGTATCTTGCCGGTGCAAGCAAGGCGCCCGTCGCGCAAGCACGTGTCTTTGTGCGGTGACCTTCTGACCGGCGACGGTGAGACATTGCTCCAGGCCTCCAGCACGAGACCATGGAAAAGCAACCCGGCGCCGAAGGAAGCAACGCACTGATCAGTTCAATTTCAGCGAGCGGGATCATTGTATTCCCGATGCCGAGATGTCCATCAATTCCCGTACCCCCAACCCTTGCCCACCACCTGCTCGATCAAAAGCCCAAACCGTCCATTCACCCCTCCCGTTGTCGCACACCTTCCCTTCCGCCTCCAGATGGGATATTTAATCTTTTGTCACTTTTACAAATGACACTCCTTCATATGGGACTTTTAGAATGACTTCTACATATTTGCCACTCTCCTCTAAACGAATCAACGAAGTTACTACTTTCGCTGACGTGGTACGCCAACTTCTACCTCCAACGTGGATGAAGCATGTCAAATGACCATGCTGCCCCTGACTCCCTCAGGCTAGACATCCTTCTTTCTCTTTCTTGTCACTGGCGTGTGGGACCCAACGTCAGTTTCATCTTCAACCTTTTGTCACTGAGAGTTACCTTCTCCTTCACCGCGCAAAGGACACCAGACAGGGGTGTTGGGCTCTCCCGTGGCCGTGGGCGAGTTCGTCGGGGGGCGTCCGTGTAACACCCCACCCACCAAAGCCGCACCGCCCAACCCTTCCGTAGGGGCGAGCACACGTACACATAGCACCCTGCTTACACTTTCGTCCTCGCTTCGTGTAAAAGGTTTAACCCGAGGGTGATATGGCTGGTGGACAAAGGCTTATAAGTTGGCTCCACCCTTGCTCAACTAGTAATGTGGCACTAAACACGCGCACCAGCGCTCATGGGCCACTCTTGGGCCATCCAAATTAGGCCGGGTGTGACATTCACCCCCCTCAAAGAACCCGACGTCCTCGTCGGTCCAACTCACCCGTCCAGTGCCGACCCATACGCCATGTCGTGTGCCCCATCCCAGGCCCACACACGCATGCATATGTCCGCACACTAACCCGAGCAAATGTTACACATAGCACCCTGCTTACACTTTCGTCCTCGCTTCGTGTAAAAGGGTTAACCCGAGGGTGATATGGCTGGTGGACAAATGCTTATAAGTTGGCTCCACCCTTGCTCAACTAGCAATGTGGCACTAAACACGCGCACCAGCGCTCATGGGCCACTCATGGGCCATCCAAATTGGGTCGGGTGTGACATTCAACCCCCCCTCAAAGAACCCAACGTCCTCGTCGGTCCAACTCACTCGTCCAGTGTTGACCCATACGCCATGCCGTGTGCCCCATCCCAGGCCCACACGCGCATGAATATGTCTGCACACTGACCCGAGCAAATGTCCAGGAACCTTACCTCTTAGGGCATGTACAACGGTCTTAATTGTGCCGTCTATAACTGGTTTTTCACGATTAATGAGGGGACGGGTGATGCCATCCTCTCGAGAGGACGGCTTGGGCTCATGCTCCCAGCTCACGGAGACGGCAACGTGAACCATTGTAGAAGCAGCTTGAACTTGTCGACGATTACAGATGATCCCGTGCGAGTCCCGGCTCTACTCTGCTCGCAATTGTGTTGCGTATGTCTGTCTCGTCGTCCTCCTCCCCTTTGCAGAACTGAAGCCGCGCCATTGCCCATTAGGGCAAAACTGAAGCTGTCGGCCTGATTTGCCAATGGTTAGCCATCTTGGTCCGATTCCTCGAGCGGAGACGACGAGACGACGCCGGTGACCTCACCGACCTCCCTGGACCCACCCCTCATTTGGGCCACCATGTCCTGGAACTTCACAGCCAGCGAGCCCAAAGTTGCCTCCGGCCGACATGTCTAGTAGTACGTAGTAGTACATAGTTGAGCTCCACCTTCAGGTTCCCGTTCCTATCTAGTACACAACTCTCGTGATAGATGCTATTATCCATGAATCCAAACTCTCGTACACAACTCTCGTGATAGATGCTATTATCCATGAATCCAAACTCTCGTGATAGCTCCACGTTCCGACTGGCTTGCAGGCTAAATGTTGTTATGCATGAATTGAGTTTATTCGGTGCAATTATCTCACACATTATATATATCTCAATTGAGCACCAAAATAACTACAAAGATCAAATGTGCATATGATCATCATGATTTTTGTGCTAAAAGATGAATTAAATATCTTATAGACAGACGAAGAAACGACTTCTTGTACAAACTGTCTATTTAGTTGTCCCTATGTGACAAATAGACAGTAAATGTCTATATTGTTGTACTTGCCCTTAGCGCACAACTGTGTACGTCAAGTGCCGACCCATATGCCATATCGTGTGTCCCATCTCAGGCCCACACGCGCCACGCCCTATGTCCGCACACTGACCCGTACGCGCAACCGCGAGGGTCGGCTCTGATACCATTTGTAACACCCCGCCCACCAAAGCGGCACCGCCCAGCCCTTCTGTAGGGGCAAGCACACGTACACATAGCACCCTGCTTACACTTTTGTCCTCGCTTCGTGTAAAAGGGTTAACCCGAGGGTGGTATGGCTGGTGGACAAAGGCTTATAAGTTGGCTCCACCCTTACTCAACTAGCAATGTGGCACTAAACACACACACCAACGCTCATGGGCCATTCATGAGACGGGTGTGACAGTCCGTCGCTGGCCCCGCAGCCTGCCCTCGCCGGGCCTCCGCTACCGCCCTCCCATCCTCACTTTCCCTCTCGACGACGAGGTGGACGCGGAGGACGTCCCTCCAGCGCGAGGACCCGCCGGCCGTAGCGCCGCGTACGCGCGCCGGTCGGCGGTTGTGTCGTCGCGAACCCCTGCGGCCGGCGATGCGACACTCGCCCCGCCGCCCAACGTCAGGTACCCCGTGGTGGACGGCTTCGTCGTGAGGCAGTAGGAGAAGGCCCTCCTGGAGCCTGTTGATGACGGTGGCGGCAGCCTGGCAACGAGGAGCTCCGACCGCGCGCCCGTGCCGCTCTGACGCTCGCCATTGATATTGTTCCGATTGTTGTTGGTGCTTTCGATTTGAAGTGGGGATCAGGGAGATGAACTTCTGATGCTATTGGGACTAGTGCGCCGGTTGTTGCTTCCTGTATCGCTTGAATTAGGGAGAGAGAAAACCTAGCATGAGCTGCAGCTTGCTTGGGTGGAGCATCGCGGGCGGCGTAGTGCTGAGGTCGGAGGGGCCGAGCTCCGCTACCGTGGCTCGCGGGCAGCACGGCGGCGCAACACTGAGGAGGCCGGCGAGATCGAGCTCCGCTCCCGTTTCCGCGGCTCGCGGGTAGCACGGCGGCGCAGCGCTGAGGTTGAAGATGACTCTGCTAGGCGGGTCCCACACGACAGCAACACCAGAGGTGGCTAGCACGAGTTGAGGATGAACCTGACATGCGGGTCCCACACACAAGTGGCAAGAGAGGATAACTCATGGTAAAGACAGGGGTATCTTCGTCATTTTCCGTCCCGATTCCACGCTGGACTCGGGATGTGGCTTGCCACATCAGCGAAAGTCCCAATTTTGTAGCACCGGATGAACGACGGTGGCAAAAACGTAGAAGCCAATGTAAAAGTCTCATATGAAAGAGCGTCATTTGTAAAAGTAGCAAATAGTTAAATATCCTTCTCCAGATGTCGTAAACCGTGATTCTTCCCTGGTCGGTGATCACTGCAGTTTCGCGAGGTCTTAGCATGCAACAATGAACAGTGCGCTCAACTGCCAGGTGGGAGATCGAAAAGGCAAATTGGTACATGGACTGACTGACGGAGCAGACAAAGTGGATGTTTGTTTGGACTGCAAAGTGTTCTCATTATTACCTACGCAAAACAAAGCAGATGCCAAATAATTTTCCAATGGATGATGGACGATCGAGAGCAGATGGCAAAGAAAGGGTAAAAGAGGAACAAGGAGGCCGGAGGCGAGCATCAGCATGTCTGCATGTTCAAATGGTCACTCACTGCCCCGCTGGACCGATCCACCCGGCCAGCCGCTGGTCGTCCACTGGTCACGCTCCGAGCAGCTCTCCTCCGAACAAAACCAAACGAGGGACAGGCGCGGCGCGGGACCGAGAGAGAGAACCCAACCCATGCATGGCCGATCCGATGGAGCCAGAGGGACGGGACGCGGCCGGGAAGCCTCTCTTGGTAAGGGTGTCTGGGAGCGGCGGCGGTGATTGCCGTAGCAGCGCTGCCTCTTCTTCGATCGCGGTGGTCGTTGGCAGCACCGCCGTCGCCGTCGCTGGGTCCTTCGAGTTCGGATTGTCGGTAAACGCTGCGTTTATTTGTGATCCTTTTCCTGTTTCCCTCCATTTTTTCTCGCAAACTTTGACGTTTGATTTCGGTGCGCTCTGCAGATCGGCTACTCATCGCCGTCTCAGCTGGGAATCATGCGGGATCTCCACCTCTCCTTAGCTGAGGTATTCTCCTGTCCTGTAAACGATGCTTCATCATGGTGGCATATATAGCTGAGCTCACTCTTTAATTAAAACTCTTTAATTAAAACATCTCGTAACAGGATATGCTAATCTTTTCATGTGCACATCACATGCAGTACTCTGTCTTTGGCTCGATCCTGACCATCGGAGCAATGCTGGGGGCCATTGTCAGTGGCTCCATAGCAGACCGAGCCGGTCGAAGAGGGGTACGTGTTAAACTGTTAATCCCATTACGGTATTCCCCCATCCTGCTAGAAGCCTAGTACTGAGCTAATTGCGCCAGCAAACTTCACCTCGTACCCAGCCAAAGAGCGAGCCAGAGTGATCGCTTCCTTTGTATTTATGCTCTCTTTGAGCCGGCCGATTTGCGCATAACGTTCTGAACGTCGCGGCACGCAGGCAATGGCGATATCAGATGTTATCTGCGCTCTTGGATATCTCTTGATAGCTTTTTCCCAGGTTCCACTTCACTCCTCTCTTTTTTTGATTTTTTGATTTTTTACCCTTTCTTTAAATTATTTTTAACCCTCTTTTATCTCTTACTTCCTATAGTTCATCTAATAGGTGGGTTTCATATATCATTTTCTGTAGAATTATTGGTGGCTTGACATTGGAAGAGTATTAATTGGATGTGGAATTGGGCTTCTTTCATATGTGGTGATTACAATAAGCAATCTTGTTACCTTTTTTAATGATGAAATCCATTTGAAATTTTATTGTATCTGAACAGGTTCCAGTATATATATCAGAGATAACACCAAAGAACCTTAGAGGAGGCTTTGCAACTGTAAACCAGGTTTGTCCTGAAATCAATGAAGGTAGACTTTAATATATATTGATTGTTCAGAGCTAGTTTTATTTCAAAGAAAAAGGAAAAAACTCCTCCATTCATGCAGTTTATGATATGCTCTGGAGGGTCGCTTGGCTTTGTTCTTGGGACCTTTATCACCTGGCGTACATTGGCAATTGTTGGTAAAGTAGTTTGTTTGGATGTACCTATCTATAATACTGTTATACTACACATGAACGAAATGCTACCTTTTCTCTTGCAGGAGTGGCACCATGTTTGTTGCAGCTGTTTGGCCTTCTTCTGATTCCTGAATCCCCCAGATGGCTTGTAAGTTGCGTTTCAACTATTAATACTTGATTAATCTTTATATCCACTCTGATCCCATTATTAGAAAGGGTTAATTGGTTCTGTGCCATTATAAATATCATGTTTTCGAAGAATGCCATTACTATTCAACTAATCGCGTCAGTGCCACTACAATTTTCCACTTGTTTGAAGAATGCCATTATGTACGCAAAACACCGTATCGGGCCCACTTGCAGACGTATTGGACTGGAAAAGGATAGAGAAATGTCATTTTTGCCCTCATCTTCAACCTCGGTCTTCCTTCTTCCTCTCAACGGACTCAACACTCGCCGCCGTCAACCACAGCCACCCGCCGCTGCCCAAACAGCCCGCGGCGGGCGCCGCCGCGGCGGCGCACACGCGAGGAGGAGCTCGCCGCGGTGGAACCGGCCCGCGGCGGCACCCGCGCGCGAGGTCGAGCTCGCGCGCGCGCGCGCGCCCGCGCACGAGGCCGACCCTCGGCACACGTGGTTGCCCCATCCCCTCGGCGCTACCCTCCGGCGCGAGCTCATCGGCGCGGAAGGTGGAGGACGCAGCGGCGTACGGCGAGGCGGAGCGAGGGAACAGCCCCCCCTCCCCCGCCGGCCAAATCCGCAGCCTCCGCTGTGCCACCTTTAGATCGTCGCCGCCCGGACCTTCCACACCTCGTAGGCTCCACCCTCCACCTCTCCTCGTTGCCATCCATGGCCCATACGGGCGGAAATCGAAGATCCCTGGCTGCCAGCCTGCCGCCGACCCGAGCTCGTCCGCCGCCGTGTAGGGCTCCCTCCGGCGTCGGCCCTGCGCCGCCGCTCCTTGCCGAGCTGTGGTTGTTGGGTCTGCTCCGTGCCTCCCCCTTAGCCGTTTGCCTCCACGGCATCATGCAGATGAATGGAGGTTGAAGACAACCCTGACGTGTGGGTCCCACACGTCAGTGAAACGAGAGTGAGGAAAGTAAGGGGTAATCTTGTCCATACGAAAATACAGAGTCCCCGGTATGCTTGCAAGTGGGCCCGATACGTTGTTTCGCGTACATAATGGCATCTTTCAAACAACTACGAAATTGTAATGGCACTGACGCGGTTACTTGAATAGTAATGGCATTCTTCAAAAATACGATATTTATAATGGCACAGAAACAATTAACCCTATTAGAAAAGATTAGAAAGAGCATAAGCTCTTATCAGAATGAAATCTGATAGAAAATGAAGTATTTCAGGCTAGTTCTGGACACCCAGGTGCGTTTGTGGCAGCACTTCAAAAGCTAAGGGGACAGGGAACTGATATCTCTGAAGAGGCCTCAGAAATAAAAGTATGAAAATGCTGGAGTTAAAAGCTCACCTTGCTACTTCATGGTCTTATTAATTATATAATCTACATATACCAGGTTTTCACAGAAAAACTTCAGCGCCTACCAAAGTCAAAGATGCTGGACCTGTTTCAGAAGGATTACATTCATGCAGTTATAGTGAGTATCTTTAAAATATGCCATTCTTCATAAAAGGAACATCTTTCTGTTGTTTCAAACGATTAGTTCCGTGGTCAGGTTGGAGTTGGACTAATGGTCCTTCAACAGCTTGGGGGAGTCAATGGCATCCTCTTCTATGCCAGTGAAGTATTTGTTTCGGCCGGTAAGGAATAATGACAACTTATTGGCTTAAATCACCAGCACTTATTCTGCCATCAGAAAAGAAATGTTTACCACGGATCACACTGGGGCACTACACTAACAATCCTGATATGAATCAGGTTTCTCGTCAGGAAACACAGGAATGGTCGCCATGGCCGTTGTACAGGTCACTTCATCAAGCTCCTAGCCAGCTCATGTATTTCTAACAGAATTCAGACATATGATAGAGTTTTTTTAGTTTTTAGATTCCAACGATTGGATTAGGAGTGCTTTTGATGGACAAGGCTGGAAGGAGGCCACTTTTGATGGTAAAATAATTATACTTGAAATTTAAAAGTCAGTAATGATATGACCACAGTAATATTTATGCTGCAATGTTTCAGGTCTCTGCGGCTGGGACATGCTTGGGATGCCTACTAGTTGGTTTGTCATTCTTATCTAAGGTTTGGAATTTCCGATACCGATTGCGTCATAGTAAGGAGGTCGACAAATTGTCATTCTTAGGCTCAACCAGTAGTATTTCTCTTCCAGGAACAGCACTGGCAAATGGACTTGAACACGTTCGCTTTGGCTGGTCTTCTGGTACATACTGCTACCTAACTACTGCTCTGTATTCTCTGTTACCGGAAGATATGTCATCTCGCTCACACAGAAACGCACATGGAGCTATGGTTCTGAAGTTTTTGCTGTTTGCAACCAGGTTTTCATTGGATCCTTTTCACTGGGCATGGGCGGGATACCATGGGTTATAATGTCAGAGGTACATTTTCAGAACTAATATACTTGAGGAAACATGATAATACTGACTAAAACAAAAAAAAAAATATTCAGAACTAATATGCTCAAAAGAATGCCTGTAATGGAGATTAATTTAACTACATTTTCACTGATTGCGCAGATCTTTCCCATAAACATGAAAGGATCAGCAGGAAGCCTTGTGACATTGGTAAACTGGTTCAGTTCATGGACCGTGTCGTACGCCTTCAACTTTCTTTTGATATGGAGCACTTACGGTAAGTTAAGGTAGCAAGCAGAAGAAAATTTTGGTCGAATTGTATGCTGATGTATGTTTGTATATACCTTGGACGATGCAGGGACATTCTTCATTTTTGCGAGCATTTGCGGGCTCACAGTTGTGTTTGTGGACCGGTTAGTGCCAGAAACTAAAGGGAGAACCTTAGAAGAGATTCAAGCCTCCATGAACTCGTCCTTGACGCCCTTTGACAAATAATTTTCAGATTTTTTAATCTGAAACAGCAAGTTCCATGGATATATACAATATGTTTAGTTTCAGTGATTGTCAGGTATTCAGATGATTGTACACATCAAAAATATGTACATCGTTCGTTCAAAAAATATATATATACGTACATCGTATTTCCTATAACATATGCACACTAGATTTTAATGTTTAAATGTAATGCCATGATGGCAATTCCCCGCAGAAATAATTAAAAATCATGGCTGTTCCCATCAGCATTAAAAAAGCGGCGACTGAAACATTTAGAAAGCGAAATGAAAAAGATGACAAGAGAGATAGATACAGACAAGGGTCATATCGATCGCTGGCTGGCGGCTGGTGGATTGGACCGATCCACCGCCCGGAGAATCGGAGAGCCCCGGACGCTGACGCCGGTCGTCCTCGTCAGCTCAGCTCGAAACACACCCATAGGCCATAGCCATTGCCAAGAGGGGAGAGAGCCCAGGCCGGCCCGATGGAGCATGAGGATCAAGAAGCGCAGAAGCCTCTCCTGGCGGCGGCGGCTGCCGGTGCCGGGAGTAGCGGCGATGGCCGTCGGGGAGCTGCGTCCGCCTCCTCTTCGATTACGGTGGTGGTCGCCAGCACCGCCGTCGCCGTCGCCGGATCCTTCGAGTTCGGCATCTCGGTAATCAGCTCTTCCTCTCTAATGGCTGCTACTGCACGCTGCAAATTTGCGGCCCGTGTGGGGTAGGCAGGAAAGCTGTTAGAAAAATTATGGCTAAGAAAGATTTTTTTAAGATATTAGATAATTAAATCCGGCCTCTACATACACAACCAAAAATTGCCAAAAATTACATAGTTCAAAAGAAACGTCCACAAAAGGTGTAAAAAAGCAGCAAACGGGTAACAAGCCCCCGACTAAGGTAAACGAAAAAATAGTTTCATCCTCTATTAGCAATCTGTAGAGCAACGACAACTAATTTCCTGCTCATGGCGATGAGGGTATCCTTAGGCTGCGCCTTATGCTGCAACTGGGTCCAGAAGCGTATCCAGTAAGCTCCCCTGAAAATAACTTGCAAAATCGAATTGAACTTCGTTTTCAAATGGCCTAACAAATGGCAGCGACACCAACCAAATCAGGGTTTATTCTGGTGATAAATCATCGGTAATCACGGACCCGGGCTAGTTAATTTCGATTTCTTGCGTGCTGCAGGTGGGTTACTCGTCGCCTTCCCAGCCGGGCATCATGCATGATCTCGACCTCTCCTTAGCCGAGGTACCCTCCAGTAATAGATTGCTCGTCCTGTTGACAGGCTCCACTGGACACTGGGTAGTGTGTCCTGCAACTTACTCTTGCCATTCTCATGTGCAGTACTCTGTCTTTGGCTCCATACTGACCATTGGAGCAATGCTAGGAGCTATTGTCAGTGGCACCGTGGCAGACCGCGTCGGTCGAAGATGCGTAAGTGTTGATCCCAATTCGATCCTGCTGATTGAGCTTGCTGCACCGCCGCATTTTGGCATGTGCCAAAGGCAGACAGCCAGCAGAGAGATCATTCATATGATCTCTAGTTCTCCAGTACTCCACTGGGCTCTGAAAGACAATGTTGTGCTTGACTTCTTTGTGCTTTGTGCGCGTAGGCAATGGCAATATCAGATCTTCTCTGCATTTTTGGATACCTCCTGATAACCTTTTCCCTGGTTCGCCCCCTCTCCTACACATTTCTACTCTAGTGTCCTCTTTAATGCCTTTTAGTGCAATACGTATAGAGTAATACTGTGATTCTCGTGTATTCCCCTGTAGAATTTTTGGTGGCTTGACATTGGAAGACTCTCAATTGGATGTGGAATTGGCCTTCTTTCATATGTGGTGATTACAATAAAGCTACTCTATCAGTCTATCTTGTTAACTTTTTGGACGGATTCAGCCTGAACTTTGCAGCATCTGAATAGGTTCCTGTCTACATATCAGAGATAACACCAAAGAATCTTAGAGGAGGGTTCGCAACTGTAAACCAGGTTTGTACTCTACTCACTGTACTCAACCAGGGAGAGTTCATCGCTAATTTTTTAGAGCTTTGCGTTAAGGACAGACCTCCCCTGTTTATGCAGTTTATGATATGTTGTGGGGCATCACTAGCGTATGTTTTGGGGACCTTTATCACTTGGCGTACCTTGGCAATCATCGGTAAAATATGTTGCTTGGGTGTACCTTTTTACCATTCGTACACATCGAGGATAGGTTCTAGATTAGGTATGCATGTATGAGGAGCTGGTATTGCCATGATTTTTACATAACCCCTTTTTTCTTAACTATATCTACATGACTATATCATGAATGAATCATGCACAAAATGTACCAACAATTTTAATGCATATCATCATGTGCAAATTTTAACTTTATTGTTATAGGAGTGGCTCCATGTTTGCTGCAATTGGTTGGCCTTCTTGTGACTCCTGAATCCCCCAGATGGCTGGTTAGTAGCTTTATTTCAAGTACTGATAGTTTGATTAATCTTGTAGTTCCATTACCATGATTGTTGAAAAATACCTCTCTTATTACAAGTTTAGAACAGAAGATGACACCGATAAAAAGAGTCAGGCATTTCATAATTTTGATCATGGGGGTACACTCATGGAAACTTCAGATGAAGATCATAAGCAAGGGAACAGTTTTTGAACTTCTACACCTAAATAGCTTTTAGCATAAACTTAGAAAGAAGCAGCTATGGTACGATTTGTATAAACACCAAACAATAAAAAAAGTGTTAATCGTCTCCTTTTCTTATCAGTAATCACAATTTCTCTAAAATTCACATCATTAGCTTGAACCGACAAGTTCGGGACTTGGAAGTTGGAATAATGCTTGACAAAGATCATGTATGTCAGGCAAGGTTTGGACATCCAGGTGCATTTGAGGCAGCATTACAGAAGCTAAGGGGAAAGGGAACTGATATATCTGACGAAGCATTTGAAATCAAAGTATGAAGTGCTTGAAAGCTTGAGAATAAATATAAAAATTCAACTTAGTCATGCATTAAACAAATCTTGTGATGACTCTGTAATCTTGGTATTCAGGATTTTACAGAAAAGCTTCAGCACTTACCAAAGTCGAAGATGTTGGACCTGTTTCAGAAGGATTATATTCGTGCTGTTACAGTAAGTATGTTTAATATGCCTTTTCTGCCCTATTAGCCACATGTTTCTGCTGTTTCCTGACAGATCAGGTCTGTGGTCAGGTTGGAGTTGGGCTAATGGTCCTTCAACAGTTTGGGGGAGTGAATGCTATTTGCTTCTATGCCAGTGAAATATTTGTTTCAGCCGGTAATGGATGATAACCTATTTCTCAACTCACATAAAGTTGTTTTGATCATGAGGAAAATTTTTTTACAACGGATTGCTCTTGCTTGTTATACAAATTACTAAGTACTCACGATCAAATCAGGTTTCTCGTCAGGAAACACAGGAATGCTTGCTATGGTTGCTGTCCAGGTCTCTTCAACAAAGAGTCAAAGACCTCACGTGCTTCTTACTGAATTTATGTATGTACATGACTAAATTTTTTGTATATATAGATTCCAATGACCGGATTAGGGGTACTTCTAATGGATAAGGCTGGAAGGAGGCCACTTTTGATGGTAAAAAAAGCTATGCTCCTATTTAAGAATGAGTTATTACGACTACAGTAATATGTGTGGTGCAATATTTCAGGTCTCTGCAGCTGGAACATGCCTGGGCTGCCTACTAGTCGGTTTGTCATTCTTAGCGAAGGTTTGAATTTTCTGAAAATGGTTTCATCATGATAAGAAGGTCGACAACTTGCATTTCGTCAGGACATCAGCACAATTACTTTTCTCTATCTGGAACAGGAACATCACTGGGGGAAGGACCTGAACATATTGCTGGCTTTGGCAGGCATTCTGGTACATACTGTTTATCGTCTATTTTTCTGTATTACCTGCAGATAGGCCATTCTCTCTGCCACTCATAAAACTGTGTTCTGAAGAATTTCGTTATTTGCAAATCAGATTTTCACTGGATCCTTTTCACTGGGCATGGGAGGAATCCCATGGGTTATAATGTCAGAGGTATCATCCTCACATGCCATTTCTGTGGAAAACAAAATATTCGGAGCCGGCAGACTGATGAGTATGAAATGAATTTGATTAAATTCACCACTGGACTCTATATGCAGATCTTTCCCATAAACATGAAAGGAGCAGCAGGAAGCCTTGTGACCCTAGTAAGCTGGCTCGGCTCATGGATCATCTCGTACGCCTTCAACTTTCTCCTGGTGTGGAACTCATATGGTAAGCAGCACCGGCATTCAGAAGATAGTTTTGCCCAAAGTGGTAGCAGCAGCATAACACATTGATGCCACCAAAACTTCATGCATCTGCAACTTCTGACCATGTATTTATGCATACCATGTCCGGAATGCAGGAACGTTCTTCATCTTTGCAACCGTCTGTGGCCTCACGGTTGTGTTTGTGGAGCGGTTAGTGCCGGAAACCAAAGGAAGAACCCTAGAAGAGATTCAGGCCTCCATGAACTCGTCCCTAACGGGCCCCGTTGATAAATGATTTTCTTGTAAGTTTAGATAGCCAAATATGTAAAGTGTGGGCAATTATCTGGGTACTGTTGGTGGTAGACACAGGAGTTTGTACGTCATGTTTTCCCAGTAACAATATATGCATACTGATTAAAAAGTGTGTTCCACTGATTTGGCTCAATCTCATTTTAAAAAGAACATATAAACAATGAACATTTTATGTGCATGATTTTGACGGGCCAATTCTTAACCCTTTTTTTGATATTTCTGGCAGCTTTCTGGGTGTTTTTCAGAACCAAAATGAGAGCAGAAGTTTTTCAGAAAAGCAAAGACTGTTGCCGGTCTGTTATGAGAGAAAAGTACTGCTGACTGGTAGCTGACAAGCCCGACGAACAGGGCATCTCTATATACATACGGTCCAATACGATAACTTTTTACAACTTTTCATTCAAAGTATTATTTCAACACTAGTCATATGCACAACTAGGTTTTATGTTAGTACCAAGCCTGACAGGCTGACACCAATCACTAGTACCAAGCCTGTTCCCATCACCCCTAATCTGACACGTTTTATGCTACCTAATAAAAACCGAGCACTTTTTGGAATCGAGGGCTCTCCCCCATTTCTATTACTAGAACAGAAATATAGAGTGTTCAATAATCAATACAGAAAAAGATGTGAAGGGAAGAAAACCCAACGAAAGACCCATACTACCTTTCCTGGACCTGAATCAGACCAGAAAAAGCGCCCCCACAAGATATCTACCAGGAATCCCAGCAAAGAGGGGGAGGAGAGTTCGAACACAGAGTTATTACACACCGACGACGACTGACAGCTAAGCTAATCGACTATCCTACGGGAATCTTACAGCTCTCATCAAACAAGAAGATCCTTAGTCGGAGCATTTTCAGTGTGATCATCACTCGTCAGCATCGCCCGCCTTATCCTCATGTGGCGCCGCCAGCAGCTTGATCTCGGGAGTCCTCTTCTGCTGAGCCAGGATCATGTGCGCAATCAACAACAGCATCTTCACGCCTTCAACCACGCTCCCAGCAAAATCCGAGGTGAATAAACCTGCCCAATAAGACATGTATGTACAAGCGTGCACAACGATTTCAGTTTGGTGTTTGATTAGTTTCTTTTCGAAGACAGCCTTGTTTCTACATTTCCAGGTGGCCCAGCAAATAGCCGAGAGCCCAAACTGATGCACATCCTTTCCCTTTGGGAGAAGTTTCCGAATCCACTCTTTGTATTGTTCAATGCTGTTAGGGACGTTGGTTGCCCCTAGGCAAGCACCAACCACCCCCCACACACATTTTGCAATTGTACACTGGAAAAATAAGTGCTCCAGACTTTCTGCCTGGTCACAGAATAAGGAAGTTGGATTCCCTTTCCATTTCCTTTTGATCATATTGTCTTTTGTAAGTACTGCATTATCTTCCATCAACCAAGAAATGATCTTGATTTTGTATGGAGTCTTAGCCTTCCAGATGTGCTGGAAGTTTTTGCCAGTGACATCTTTGGTTAGATGGTCATACACAGATTTAGTAGTGTATCCCCCTCCCCCTCCCCAATTCTAGCTTATTACATCTTCCTCATTTTTATAGCTGAAATTATAAGTCTTATTAACTATCTCCATCCATTGCAGCCATCTATCAAAGTCAATTTGTCCATCCCTACTCAAGAAATGGTTCACAGTCAGGTTTTTGTCACTGCACCACTCATATAGCACAGGAGCTATCACACATATGGGCTTGTCATAAAGCCAAGCATCCTTCCAGAAAAGAGTTTGTCTCCCATTTCTGGTGGTTATCTTCCTGCCCCTCATGTAAATGTGCTTGATTTTAAGTAGGTCTCTCCATACAAGGGAGTCACTCAGTCTATTAGACATTGAACTGACCCCCATGCTGTAAGTACTTTGCTTTTATAATATCTTGCCAAATCCCCTTTTCATTTTCAAGTCTCCACCACCATTTGCATAGTAGACTGATATTCATTTTCCTAATGTCTTTAATCCCCAAACCCCTTTTTTTCTTGCTTTTACAAATGATCTCCCACTTAATCAATCTGTATTTCTTTTTTGTGCTACCCCCTCTCAAAAAACATCCTTCTTTGCTTGTCAAGTTCATCAATTGTTGTCTTGGGGAGCAGGTATGCAAACATATGATATATGATTGCATTTGACAAGCTAGAGCAGATCAGGATGGTTCTACCAGCAATTGACATAGTAATTTTTTCCTATTTTTCTCTATAATTGGTTTCCAGTCTTTGGTGTGTAGTTTGCTAGGGCTAACTGGGACACCCAGGTATTTGATGGGGGAAACCCAATCTGGCAATTAAATAAGTCAGCCATCTGGATGCATTTATCATTGTCACCATTTATCAAGATCACTTCACTTTTGGTGAAGTTAATCTTAAGACCAGACATTAGCTCATATAAGTATAGAAGTAATTTCATGTTCCTGGCACTCAGCATCATCTTTGAGGCACATTATTGTGTCATCAGCAATTGCAGTATTGCTATTCCTCTAGGGATCAGGTTATCAGCTAGGCCAGTTATCATCCCCCTATTTTGGGCTTGCCTGACCATTCTGGTAAGGCAGTCTGCAACTAGGTTGAACAAGATGGGAGACAGGGGTCCCCCTGTCTTACCCCTTTGTGGCTTACAAAATATGGCCCCATCTTGTTGTTAATTTTGACATAGACAGTTCCACCTATAACCACCTGTTTAATCCAGGTACACCATTTTCACAAAAACCTCTCATTTTCAATCCATCAAATAGAAAATCCCAGCATACCTTATCATATGCTTTTTCAAAGTCTAACTTGAGGATGATTCCTACTTTTCTTGATCTTTTTGTCTCATGCATCACTTCATGCAGGGCCATAGTGCCGGTCATTATGTTTCTTCCCTTCATGAAGGTTGTTTCATTATGTAGGATTATATTTTCAGCAATTTTCTCCAATCTAATAGTCAGGACTTTAGTAATCAGCTTGTATAGACAATTCAACAACCATATGGGCATAAATTGTTGTATTTTCTCAGCATCAGTCACTTTTGGTAACAGGGTAATTACCCCATAGTTCATCCTACTGACATCCAGTTTTCCTTCATATAACTCATTGAACATCTCTAATATGTCCTTTTTGCCAATGACTCAGCATTTTTGAAAGAACTCTATTGGAATGGCATCAGGCCTAGCTGCTTTATTGTGTTCCATTTGGAACAGTGCCCCTTTAATCTCTTCCTCAGAGAATGGCTGGGTTAGTAGGTGGTTATCCTCTTTAGTCACCCTTTCCCCTTCTTCCCACATCTCCAGCGGGAATGCATTCCCAGGACCATGCCCAAAGAGTTCTTTATAATAATTTGGAGGAGATTTTCATGCCCTTCAATTCTTATTCCATTCTCCTCAAAATGTAATATAGCATTCTTCCTTCTCCTTCCATTTGCAATTCTGTGGAAGTATTCAGTATTGTTACCCCCCTCGTGTAGCCACTTCTCATGTGACCTTTTAAGCCTTCCTCTTCCTCGTCCATAGATAGAAGTTGGGTATTAATTTGTACTTTCCTGTGCATTTGATCAAGGGATAACAATTGTTCTTCCTCTATTTGTTCTAAGGCAAGGAGTTCCTCCCTTATTTGGATTTTTTGTTTTTATTTACCCCTTGCTTATCGAACCCCCATCCTTTGAAGTACTGCTTGAACTTTTTAATTTTCAGCTGGAGTCTGTCAAAAGCTGAATCAGCATGATAGGGTTTCTCCCATATTTCCTCCACTTTGGTTAGGGAGTCAGGGTGTTTGAGCCAAGCTAGTTCAAATTTGAAGCTTAGCTTTTTCAAGGGCTGTTTCACCTCAGTGGTTATGATTAAAGGATTGTGATCAGAGTGCTCTCTAGGTAACTTGTACACCATAGCCAGTGGAAAGATATTTCCGTTAGTTCGATCTCTTCACCGTTACGGCCCAAAGGCCGTAACGGGCCGGGATACCGCGCCCGGTCGGGGGCGCCCAACCAATCCATGGTTGGTGGGCCCCCGTCGCACGGTGCTATAAAGAGTGGGTGGGGACCACGGCTCGCGATATGAGGTTCACCGCGCCGCCGCACACACCCCACCCCACAAACCCTAACCGACCGAGGGAGCACTGGAGCGGCGGGAAGCTCCGCCACCGCCGCCACCGCGTCCCTCCTCCCCGGATCCGGCGCACCCGGTGCCACCGCCCGACGCTCGACCGCATCGTTCGAGATCCCATCGTCCCCGAGCCGGCACCGCAACCTCTACGTCAAGCCGCCGCCGCCCCTGCGACCCCGACGCAAGAGATGGCATCCGATCGCGCGCTTCCCTCAAACCCGGATGGTCCGCGTCCCCTCGTTTTCCCTCTCGTTTCCTTTAGTAGTTGCTTTAGGTGTAGTAGGCTGCGACCCCGACGCAAGAGATGGCCTCCCGACTCCGCGCTTCCCTCAAACCCGGATGGTCCGCGTCCCCTCGTTTTCCCTCTGTTTCCTTTAGTAGTTGCTTTAGGTGTAGTAGATCTAGATCTAGGAGTTCACGTTGCTTATCCGTAAACATTAAGTACCCACCCGAATGATTAGCTACTGGTGTTTTGTGGTTAGTTAAGTGCTTAAGATCTAACAATGGTATCAGTAGTCAGGCCAGTTAGCAATTTTATTTCGGGGTTAGATCTATTTCATTCAGTGTAGCAAGTAGAAGGAGATGACCCCAAATCTTTTAGATCTGGGGGAGAGTGCACTGGATTCGAAATAAAAACGTTGAAAAACGCATAAAGACTGCAACCCTAACCCTAGATCTTGCTCGGGTTAGGGGAAGGAAACAAAACTCCGCATCATAAGAGGCCACCCTAACCCTAGATCTACTCGGGTTAGGGGAAGAAATGAAGAAAACCGATGCAAACTCAAGTCAAAAATCCCAAACCCTAGATCAAGTTTTTTCCCCAAGATTAAACCGGCTACCACCGCCTCTGTGCGGGTTTGCACGCCGTCGTGCGGGGCATGTATGAGCAGATGCTCGCCGCCGCCACGTCGGCATCAAGGACCGGTCGTTGGGCGCCACCACGGGCCGCTCGACGGCCGCGCGCTCACCCATGGGGTGGACGCGCGCGCCGGCGAGGGGGCGGCAACGCCGCCATCTTCTTCCACCGGGCACCATGGGTGCCGTTCCTTCTCTGTTGCTCGCGGTTTCAACCTGTTTTGGTGGAGGATTCGAGGAGCTAGCAGTAGGGGAAGAGGTATGGGGGCTGGCTGCGGGTTTTTTTGACCGGGGGCGGGCCGCTCACCGCCGGCGGCGGGGCTGCCGGCCGCGGGCGAAGAGGGCCGGCCGCCGCTAGCACCGTGCCGTGTCGCGGGTGGGAGGAGTGAAGAAATGAAGGGGCTCTAGGGTTTTCGGGGTCATCGGCTTATATACACCGGCGAAATTGGTGGAGTGATTCTCAACCGTTGATGCGAGATCGACGGGCGCGGTGCGTCGGCGGCCCGGGCCCAGGCTACTTTGAGCCCGGGCGGGAGGCGGCGGTGGGCCGCTTCGGCCGGCCCCGGCCCGTCGGCTGCCGGCCAATAGCCCACGCGGGCGCGCATAGCAGGCCGCGGGCCGGCCTTTTTCTGTGGGCGCAAAACGGCAGGCCATGAACAGTGCCATTTCACAATTAAGTTTTCAATTTCAGAAGCAATTTTGTCTTGTTTTTTCTTGTTTTTTCTTGCTGTTTTTCTTGTAAGTTAATATCTCTGTTTAATTTTGATAAATTCATGAAATTTTACAGAGAGTTGAATGCTTCTGAAATTAAAGTTTTTCTCTGTTTTATTTGTTTGTTTTTCCGCTGCGTTGATTTATTTTCTCTAGTTAAATTGAACCAAAGGGATATTTAATTAGAGAAGGTTTTCTTTCTTAAGAATATGTTATGATACTTGTTATTTTTACGGCCAAAGCCGATAATTACAATATTATAACCCGATATACTAAAGTTTTATGCATTAGTTCTATTTTTAACGCCCCAAAGGTGATATAGAATTAATGTAGTAGCATGTTGTATGTATTAATTTTGACCAAAGTTAAATTGATGCATGCAATATTTATTGTTACATGTTCTCACACTTTTCCCGAATTTTATTTTCAGCTCAAGTTTGGTTATGTTGGTCGGATCCCCGAGTTGACCGGCAATAACTACACGGCTTGGCGCAAGTTGGTGAAACTAGCATTTCTAATGCGGGTATGGAGTATGTGCCGACCACGGAGCGTCTGCCGAGCCTCGGGCACACGTCGGAGAGGCCAATGAGACCGATGATGCATGGAAATTAAGGGAAGACGCCCATATCAAGGCGGAAAGTGAGCATCAACTCGCTAAAGTGAGGTGGGATCTAGACAACAAGAGATGTCTAGTGATCATTCGGACTAAGATGACAGGGCAATTAAGGCGTCCATTCCCGAAAAGGATAAGGACGGAAGGTTACTCACCGCCTCCGAGTATTTGGAGATAGTGGATAAGCGACACTCTCATCACACTAAGACTTATGCCGGTACTACTATTGGCGCGTTTGGTTGCAATGAAGTACACTTGGTGGTGGTATAAGGGACCACATACTTAAGATGAGCAACATGAACGGCAAGCTTGCCGAGATGGGCATGGTCCTTCCCAATGAGTTTGTCATTCATTTGATTTTTAAGTCCCCGCCTCCCGAGTTTTACGCTTTTGAGGTTAACTACAACACCATACCGGATAAGTGGGATGTGCATAAGTTGATTGCCATGTCGGTCCGGGAGGAGGAAAGGTTGAAGGCTCGAATGGTGGTCTTGTTAACTATGTAAACCATGGTAAGAAGCCACGAAGCGAAGCTTTCCACATAAGCATTTTCAAGCTAAGAATCAAGCGGAAAGCGGACCTTCCAATGCACCTCCTCAGGGACAGATGAAGCCAAATGGCAAAGCTCCCATGCAGAATGATCAGCCTCCGAAACCTCAGAAACCGCCTCAGCAAATGGAGTTTGCTCCAAACCAGTGTCACTGGTGCAAGAAGACTGGGCATTGGAAGAAGCAGTGTCCTAAGTGGTTGCACTTCATGTGGTCAAATGGTGAGGACATTATTACATTTGTAGATGAATCCCTGTACTTAAGTTATAGTAAATCTACTTGGTGGATTGATTCGGGTGCAACAATTCATGTTGCTAATTCTATGCGGGTATGACTACAACCGAATCCTAACAAGAGGAGCAAGAACAATTAAGGTTGCGAATGGCGTCGAGGCTGCGCTTGAAGCCATTGGTGATCTCCCCATCAAGTTGAAGGATGGCTTCACGCTTCTGCTTCATGACGTTCTTTATGTTCCATCTTTGAGTCGCAACTTAATTTCAGTTTCATGTTTAGCAGATAATGGGTTTGAGTGTCAGTTTAGTGCACAACATTGTTCTATTAAGTTAAATAATGTGGTTGTGGGTCTTGCCATCCGACAAGACAAACTATACATGTTGGCTATTCATGATGATTGCTCTGAATGTGTTGATTCTGTGTGTGAAAATGCGAATGTTGAATCATCTACGAATGTAAGCAAGAAGCGGAAGCGAATTGATAACGTATCATCGAAATTATGGCACTGTCGCTTAGGCCATATTTCGAGGGGAAGGATGGAACGCTTAGTTAAGGAATCAATTCTTCCGCCGTTAGATTTTAATGACTTAGAACAATGCATAGATTGCATTAAAGGCAAGTTCATTAAACAAATTAAGAAAGGCGCAAAGCGAAGCACGGGAGTGTTGGAGATAATCCACACGGACATTTGTGGTCCATTTTCCGTGGCGTCCGTGGATGGTTTTGATTCGTTCATTACATTCACGGATGACTATTCTCGATATGGGTACATTTATCCAATTAAGGAGAAATCGAAGCGCTAGACAAGTTTAAGATATTTAAGGTGAAGTTGAAAATCAGCACAACTTAAAGATTAAGGTGGTGAGGTCCGACCGAGGTGGGGAGTACTACGGTCGACACACCCCGTATGGCCAAGTTCTCGGACTTTTTGCAAGGTTTCTACGAGAAAAATGGCATAGTTGCCCGAGACAAGACACCGGGTGAACCTCAACGGAATGGAGTAGGCCGAAAGAAGGAACCGTACCTTGATGGATATGGTTAGAAGTATGTTAAGCTACTCAACATTACCGATTAGTTTGTGGATGGAGGCATTAAAAACCGCCACTCACATTCTAAATAAAGTACCTAGTAAGTCGGTACCTACTACACCATATGAGTTATGGACGGGTAGGGAACCCTCCTTGAATTATATGCGTGTGTGGGGATGTCTGCGCGAGGCTAAAGTTTTTAACCCAAATATTGGGAAATTAGACCCCAAGACAAGGTAAGTTGCCATTTCATTGGCTACACGGAAAAATCTAAAGGATATCGTTTCTCTTGTCCTACGGGCATACAAAGTTTGTGGAAACGAGACACGCGCTGTTTTCCTAGAGGATGAAATGGTCGAGGGAGCAAGGTAGTTCGAAAGATTGAGCTTGAAGAAAAGCGGGTGTGCGCACCCACTCCTATGGTTGAAGAACCGTATTTTGAGTCGCCCGTTGTTCCGATAGCTACGGTGCAACCCACCGTGGTACCGGAACATGTTGTTAGTACGCCTATGCCATCGGTGGAAGAAAATGAGGAAACTGTTCAACGAGAATCCTACAAGTACAACCGACGCACGGAAGAAACACAACGGCCCCAAGTGCGGGAAGAGCCGGTTGCGGAGGCTCCGAGGAGGTCATCAAGAGTCGAAAGTCGGCTATCCCCGACGATTATGAAGTTTATGAATGTGAAGAAATTCACATAGAAGGTGATCCTACTTCTTATGAAGAAGCTATGAGTCGTCCCGATGCATCGAAGTGGCAAGAAGCCATGGAAGATGAAATGAAGTCAATGAGTACCAACATAGTTTGGGACTTAGAGGAAATTCCTAAAGGAGCCAAAACAAGAGGGCCGCAAATGGGTCTACAAGATAAAATATGACTCCAAAGGGAATATACAAAAGTATAAAGGTCGGCTTGTGGCAAAGGGTTATACGCAAAGAGAAGGGATAGATTACAATGAGACGTTTTCTCTAGTCTCATGTAAGGATTCTTTTATAATCATAATGGCTTTGGTGGCGCACTATGATTTAGAATTACACCGGATGGGTGTTAAGACGGCATTTACGAATGGAGATTTATATGAAGATGTACACATGACTCAACCCAAAGGTTTTGTTGTGAAAGGGAAGGAACATTTAGGATGTCGTTTAAGAAAATCCATTTATGGTTTAAAGCAAGCCTCTAGACAAAGTGGAATCTAAAGTTTGATGAGACCATCACAAAATTTGGTTTTAAGGCAAATATTGAGGACAACTGCGTTTATGCAAAGTTTAAGAATGGGAAATTCATTTTCCTAATACTGTATGTGGATGACATTCTACTAGCTAGTAGTGATGTTAGACTACTGCAGGAAACGAAAAAGTTCTTGTCTTCAAAATTTGATATGAAAGATCTTGGTGAAGCCTCATATGTTTTAGGCATTGAGATTCATCGAGATAGAAAGAAGGGGGTCTTAGGATTATCACAAAAAGCATATTTGGAAAAGGTACTAAAGAAATATAATATGCATGCGAGTAGAGCCACACCTGCTCCTATAGTAAAGGGCGATAAGTTTGGACTTCACCAATGTCCAAGGAACCAATATGAGATCCATCAAATGAAAATGGTTCCATATGCTTCAGGCGATCGGTAGCTTACGGTATGCACAAGTGTGCACTCGCCACCGATTTAGCATTTGTTACGGGAGTGCTTGGTAGATATCAAAGTAATCCAGGAAAGGATCATTGGATGATGGTAAAGAAGGCTTTTCGATATCTACAAGGCACGAAAGATTTAATGCTAACATGATCCGATTCCCTAGAGATAAAAGGGTACTCGGATGCGATTATGCGGGAGATAGGGATGGTAGAAAATCCACGTCGGGATATATATTCACTCTCGCGGGAGGAGCTATTTCGTGGAGAAGCTCAAAACAAGAACTAGTTGCAACATCTACGATGTATGCGAGTTCATTACTCGTTATGAGGCAACGGGACGGGTGATGTGGCTAAAGAAGTTTATACCGACTTAAGAGTAGTGGATTGTATTCACAAACCACTACGGTTATCTTGCGATAATAAACCGGCGGTATTCTATGCTCACAACAACAAGTTAAGTAATGCTACCAAACCGATAGAAATAAAATTCTATGCGGTGAAAGACGAAGTCCGGGATAAAACTATAAGTCCGGAGCATTTAGGCACTTAAGAAATGTTAGCGGATCCGCTCACAAAAGGCTTACCACCCAATGTGTTCGGAGAACACTTAGCCGTATGGGTTTAAGGGAAAGCCTATGATTCCGGACCGGGCCCATGTTAAGATCCTATCAAAATGGATAAGTGTATTGTGATTTGGTTAATCTGGTTGTGATTACAATTTAGATGACCCATGCTCAATATGTTTATTTGTGATGAGATGGATGTCAAGTAAAGAATTCGAGATTAAGTGAATGTTGTAGGAGAGATCGAGAGGGAGACTGTTAGTTCGATCTCTTCACCGTTACGGCCCAAAGGCCGTAACGGCCGGATACCACGCCCTGGTCGGGGGCGCCCAACCAATCCATGGTTGGTGGGCCCCGTCGCACAGTGCTATAAAGAGAGGGTGGGGGCCACGGCTCGCAGTATGTGGTTCACCGCGCCGCCGATACACCCCACCCCACAAACCCTAACCGACCGAGGGAGCACCGGAGCGGCGGGAAGCTCCGCCACCACCGCCGCCGCGTCCCTCTTCGTGGATCCGGCGCACCGGTGCCACCGCCCGACGCTCGACCGCATCGTTCGAGATCCCATCGTCCCCGAGCCGCACCGCAACCTCTACGTCAAGCCGCCGCCGCCCTCGCGACCCCGACGCAAGAGATGGCCTCCGACTCCGCGCTCCCCTCAAACCCCGATGGTCTGCGCCCCCTCGTTTTCCCTCTGTTTCCTTTAGTAGTAGCTTTAGGTGTAGTAGATCTAGATCTAGGTGGTCACGTTGCTTATCTGTAATCATTAAGTACCCACCCGAATGATTAGCTACCGGTGTTTTGTGTTTAGTTAAGTGCTTAAGATCTAACAATTTCCCCATGTCTTGCAAACAAGGTACATATCTAGCCTTTCCAGGGTAGGTATCTCTTGGTTATTGGACCAGGTATATCTTCCTCCAGTCATATGGAGATCAATCAATTCATAGGTATTTATGATTGAATTGAACACCCCAGAGTGCTTGTGTATTACTTTCTTATTTTTCTCAGATGAGTATCTGTTTATGTTAAAATCTCCACCTATCAACATTGGTTATTTACTTTTACTTATGGCCTCAGCCAGCTCATTGAGGAATTCATATTTGAATTCATCCTGGGCTACCCCATATACATTTATGAAGTTCCATTTGATTTCCTTTTCTTTATCCCATAGATTTAATTGCAATGTGTATTTTCCTTCCACAAAAGCCCCAACATCAAAGTGCTCCAAGTTGATCCCATTCAACATGCCCCCAGATTTTCCTCTGGATGGAATCCATTTCCAGAGATAATTTTGGTGGGGGTCAATCATTCTTAAGGTGTTATCTTCAAAATGGAAGTTTTGTTCTAGAATAAGATTTCTGAGAAAGGAGGAGACACTTTTTTTATGCCCCTATAGTTCCATATGAGTCCCTTCATTTTTTCATTTTTCCTATTTTTGGGTGGAACCACCAAGGTGTCAGGGCATCCCTGATCTCCCTTAGCCCCCCTTCTCTTGGTATAAGGGTCTCCCTTATTAGTCTGTGTATTTTTTATTGCTTTTTCTTCCCAGAAAGAAAAAGCCTTTTGGGTGCTTTTCTTTCTCTTTTGAATAGAACCAAAGTAGAGCTAGCTGAATCAGATGTGCTTTCCTTCTCATTACCATTTGTGACATGATTAAGTTCATAACCACTAGTATCCTGTTCTTCAGGGTCTGTATCTGAACAATTATTTTCTGTATCTTCTTTATTCAAATTTCTAGCTTTACAATGTAGAGCTTGCCCAGCTTTTTCCATTTCAGTTGCTATGTTAATGTTAGCAAAGTTGTCTTTATCTGTTTTTACTCCCATAGCAATAGATCTATCTATCGGTTCTTCATTACCAAGAATTGAAAAGGATTTGGACAACATATTGTTACCTTCACAAGGTCCCTTTTCTGATGTCATCTTAGCCAGTTCAGCTTCTTCTGTAATCTTCAAGACTCTCTTGCTCCACCTCCTTTCCTCTCTTGCCTCCAACATCTTCTCTGTTGGATTAACCAAATTGGTTAGATCCATTTCCTCTACTGTTTTGCCCTCTAGTGGAGTTGGCAAGATCGTGACCAACTTGTTTGAACTATCAGACTGAGATTCAATCTCATTTAAGCAAAACCCATTTGTGATTGTTTCATGGCTCCCATTGTTTTGGATAACCTCATGTGACAATTCACATCTTGCCAGCCACACATTCTCATGTGCCTTGGATGATTCAGCTTCATCTCCCAGAGCCCTTTCCACTTGTATCTGAAAATCATCACTACTGTCACTTGGCTCATACACTGCAGCAGGAATAGCTTCCTCTCCATCCACCATCATGCCCTTTGGCTCTTTTATTTTTTTATATGCCATCTGGCTCTTTCATTTTTTTATTGTAAATTTTGAAGGGAGTGGACTTAGAGATGTCACTCCCTTGGATATTTGCTAGGTTTGATGTGCTGGAGTGACATGTCTAGTTTTCAACTTCTTAGGGCGTGGTTGATTCCCTCTTTCCTCCACTCTAACTCCCACTCTTGGTCTATCCCCCTTTGTGGGGTCAGAGTCTTCTCTTTCAAACTGATAATCAAATATGTTCATCCCCAATGTTCCTTCAGCTACATATGGGACCTCCATAATGTCTCTGCAAGCAATATTTACTCTCGCAAAAGTAAGATTGTATCTGGTGTTTTCATCAATGGTCACAGTCGTTCCAACCAAACCTCCAATCTTTGCAATGGTCCTAATCCCTCTCTGATCTTCTGGGATCCCTTTTACCCTGAACCATGCTTGTTGTAACCTCCCCTTGGCTCCAATTGAAGAGGACCAAGGCTCCGCAGTTATCTGTGCATTAGCACTTTTAATCCCCATGTTTAATTTGCTAAAGTCTTGGACTAGCTTAGCTTTGGGAAATCTCATTAGGAATTTGTTCTCAGCAAGCTTCTTAGCACTCCACTTCCATGTATGCTCAGAGCTCGGAATGTTGTGAAATTCTTGCTCAATCTGTCTCGCAGACAACTCACTAGCAATTACTATGATGATAGTTGTACTGGCTTTTTCTCTACTTGCCCTCAAGTCTGTGTGCTCATCCATGTAGAAGAAACTCTGATTATGTACTTGTGCAGCACAAAGTTCAGGTCCAAAGTTCCACAAAGGCTCCCTTCTATAATCATATGAGTCATGGTTGTGTAATCCACACATTTCACAAGCTTTTTTCTTTTGGCACTCTTCTGTTCTATGATTTTTGAGCCCAAAATGAGTACACCCTAGGTTATTTTGACGAGTAGGACCCTCATTTACCTTATTTGGATGCCCCGTCTGGTACTTCTTCTGTTGTTCATCCTCTTGTTGCTTTTCATGTTGTTCTCCTTGGCGCCCCCACCTTGATTGTTCATGGCCCTTAAGATCTCTTTGTTGTTCCTTCTGTTTGGCCGCCTTATCCCAGCTGGATGGACCATCTTTCCGTTTCTCTTCCTGCTTTCTTGTTTCTTGATTCCTCCATCCACCATCTCCTTGTTGCGTACCACTTCTGTAGGCCTCTTCTTCTCTTTGCCCATCTCCTTCACCACGCTCTTCCCCGAGATCTCTTCTCCTGCTGGATCTCTGCCACACTAAAGGTCCTTGCCCCTGTGCGGCCAGCTCCACACCCATCTCGTCCCGCTCCTAATCCGTTGCGGCCCGCGCCCAAGCCCCCACGCCCCTCCTGTGCGATTTTCCTCAGGGTGCACCATCTCTTTGTGCGGCGGCTCGAATCGAACCGCCTGAGCGTAGGATTGTGGCTTTGTACACTGCTCCCTCCTGAAGTAACCGACGAATTTCTCGATTTGTGGCTAGAAGCTGGTTGGGAAATTTTCCGACGACCCCCCTCCCCCGCAACCCCTAGGGTTCGTGGGCTGCGGCCGAGGGGCGGGGTTTTTTTTTACCGGTGGTAACCACGCGGTATACCGCGGTTACCATTGCTACCGCCGGGGTACGGTAACGGTACCCGGCGGTAGCAACCGTCCCAAAATTCAAATTTGAATTTGAATTAAAAAATGAAAAAATTAATAAAAATAACCAAAAAATAGTTCATGATTTGTAGAGTCTTATGGTGTTGAAAGTTTTCAAATTTGAGTGCATTTGGTATTTATTTGGATCTTTAGAAGTTGAAAACAAAAAAGAAAAAGAAAAAACATGGGCCGGCCCGTTAAGGCCCATGAAGCCCAAATGAACTAGATGACCTAGCTCGTGCCCAACCGCGTTCCCCCGAGCATCCGCAGCCTTCCTTCTTCTCCGTCCGCAAGCTTCCAAGCGCCGTCCGCCGCCGCTTCGCCCCTACCGCGCCGCCGCCGGCGGTTTCACCGCGCCCGACCGCGGTTTACCGCGCGGTAGCGCGCGGTGCGCGCGCGCGCGGGCGGATCTATCCCTTGCCGCGCGGGCGGCGCGGTTAGCGCGCGGGGAGCGACGGTATACCGCGGGCGACGCGCGGTATACCGCGGTTAGGTAATTTTTTTTTGCTTTTGAGTAGATTTAGGCTTTAGGAATTGTGTTAGGATCTAGGATTTGTGTTAGGATTTAAGTTTACTTTGGTTTAGGATTTTTGGTAGGATTTAGGATGTGAGGTAGAGGCGAGAAATAGAATTGTTGCTTTAGGTAGAAATGGAATTGTTGCTTTAGCTTTTAGGTTTAGGGGGATAATTTGTGGCATGATGTAGGATTTGTGGTAGGATCCAATTTTAATTAGGATTTGTTTCGGAACTAGGTACGTTTTCATTAGGTATAGTATTAAGGAAGTGTTTTGTAACGATACAAGGGTGAGTTGCTTAGGACGAGAGGCTTGAATGTCATGTCCATCGCCGAGTACCACTCCGCGACCCGGCAAGGGATCTTTACTTTCTACCATTGAACTTGTGTTGTATGAACTATTTGTATGAATTATTTGTATGAACTATTTGTATTTGAACTACCAACTCACTTATGCACGGCTAGTATTATTGTGTTTGGTGTAGTATTTCTATGTATAACTATAAATCATTGATTGGGGGTGCTATTTAACACTAATTTGTGCCAACACCATGCCAAAATTTTCATTTATTCGAAGCCGGGTGGTCTTTTTTATTTGCAGCGGTATAAATAGTTTATACCGCGGTATAAATAGTTTATACCGCGGTATACCCCTACATACCGTTTGAACTAGCGGTTTTAAGCGGTTTTGGTTTCAAATTTGAATTCGAGCGGTATTTAGCGGTATACCGCGGTATACCGTGGTACCAACCGTTACCGCTCCCTAGCGGTAAAAATGCAACTGTTGGTAAAAAAAACCGAACCGAGGGGGTGAGGCTGAGGGGAATCTGGATCCACCCTGCTGAATCAACGGGGGAAGTCATCTCCGGTTCCGTCACCGCGTTGGTGACTCTCACCGTCTCTCTCCCCCTCCCCAATGTCGCTGCGTGTCTCGATAGGTGATTTCCAATAATACCCTCGCCTCCGCTATGCGCAAGCGGTGCTCTGTGATTGAGTTCCTTGTCCCAAAGAGTACTGAATCTAGCTCGGTGTGGATCCCAGAAAGGTCTATCCACAACCCCCAATGGTGAGCTGCACTCACCTGGTCCGTTCAGCGGCACGCCCCTCGATGACGAGCCTTTCTGCGACCTCCATTGAAATTTGATCGGTGCGTCCTTCAGCGGGATCGCCTCGGGGAATCCTAGCGGCCGCCCGTAGCTGCACGTATACGTACGGGTAGCACGTAGTAGCAGTACGGACGTACAAGCTGCTACGTGCTCAGCCTGGCGAGAAGGCAATGCGGATCACGATCGCGGCCGGGGCAGGGAGACTGGGGACTCGACACGACGCCATCGGATCGGCAAAAAGATGAACCAAATCGAATCAGTTGGTTGTTCGTTCGTGATCGCTGCTGCAGCCTGCAGCTCATCAGCTAACGAGCCCGGCGGCGTCCGTCCAAAACCAAAAGGCCTTTCCCCCCTCGCGCTAGTGCAGGCGAGGCCGCTCTGATCTCTGGCACCGGCAGCGAGCTTTGCACACCCTTCTCCTTCGGATGGGCAAACAAAAGAGTAGAAGGAACCGATCGAACGGGCAGGCTTGTGTTGCAGGCAGCCGGCCAGTGTCCCGTCGATCGCAGCAGGCGGCTGCGGCTTCTTCTTCATCAATCACGTCGCCGGCCGCTCCCCGTCCCCGGTCTGATCGATGATTGCGCGGTTGAAATTTCCCTCCAATCCTTGATCGCCCGCCCCGTCATCTCGCAACGCCCATGCGCGCGGGGGCCGGGGGCACCGCACGGCACGCACGTGGCCGTCGTAGCCTTTTCGGCGTAGAGCTGCGCGCGGCAGCAGCCAGCGCGCAGGGTGTGCTGGTGGCGGGGTGGAGGAGAGGGCCGTGCCGTCTTGTTTTTCACCCGCCGGGCTTGCGTGCCGGAGCACGAGCCGCCGGGCCTCCATGATCCGCCGTATCGGGAAGCTCTGACTGGAGGAGCCCTGCGTCCGGACCGGATCAAAGGCTGCCCTACCGCTGTTTCTGCTCCTGCTGCCGCTGCCTTCTGTCTCTACCTGCCCCCGCCGCAGGACACTTTCGGCAGGCGATCGGTCGAGATCGACACCCCATTTGTATACGAACCATTGCGAATCCATATCCATCCACAAGACGCAGCGTTTGCTCCTGCTGCCTGCGCATCCGGTTGTCACATGTTTGCGCCGCTTGCTCGTGCCACTCGCCGTCGTGCCGGAGCCAACAAGGCAACAAGGAGGGGAGGGAGAGGAAACTGCAGCCTGCAGGGAACGACAGGGGATGGCAAGGCAGCAACGCAGGACGGTCCAAGGTATACGTGCCGACAAACATGCTCCTGCCGGGGGGGATGTCCTCGCCGCTGCCGGCTGCCGGCACCAGCAGAGATAGCTCCTCCTCTCAGCTCCCCGGTTGTTTTTCACCGAAGTGGCAACTGTTTCACCACGAACCCCTCCCTCGCCCGCATTGAAGGCGCCACGGATTCGGACGGGGACAGAGATTCTCCACTCCTCGTTCGCAAGAGGCCATGGGCCCATGGCCATGCTGCCATGCATGCCACAACCCTACAACAATATCACAAGCTTCTACCAGTTCCATGAAGACGTCGAAGAGCCCCGGCAGCACCGCAGCAGGCGAGGCGCGCGGCACGAAAGTGAAAGTGAAAGGGACATACTCCGTACAACACACATTGCCCACCGTACCCTAGAGCCCTACAGCCACGCAGCTAGTAGCTTAACCCTAGCAGAACACAACAGTCAGCAGGTAGACATGGCATGAGACTCACACGCTGCAACTGCAGCACAGTACACGGACTACTGCTAAGCTCAGCGGTACAGACTACAGAGTACAGATATCCGATCGGTCCAGACCACCACTACGACGACGCAGCTACCGTCCAAAGTCCCCCAGCCTTCCCGTCCTCGCCGGCCGGTGTGCATCAAGAACAAGGAAGCGTGTTCTTGCACGGGGAGAGGAAGGGGAAGGCATGCCTGACTTCGGATTGACCGCGCGGACACCTCCACGAACGAATGACGAGCTACACGCCTACACACACATGACGCACACATATGCTTGGAAGTTGGAACAGCGAGCAGCTTCTTCACTGCTCCTTGGGCGCCGGCGTCGTGGCTGCAGCCGTCGCCGTCGTGGCCGGACGCCGGGAGAACCTGCGGCCGAGGCGCTGGACGGTGCCGCCGGCGGTGAGCCCGTCGCGCGGCGGCGAGAAGAGGGCGGGGAGGAACTCCTCGTCCTCGCACTCCAGGTTCTGCTTCTGGAGGTGACGCACCAGCCTCGCCTGTCCCTGCGCACACAAGCATCGATCCATGACCATCCATCCATCCATCAATCATAGGCAGCCGCGCATCATCATGAAGTTTGAGCTCCTAGTCCTAGCTAGCTGAAGGCTATCTGCCTGCCATGGATCCTTGTGGTCGTGCGGCTCATCATTGCATTGCGTCAAATACTAGTTTAATTCAATTTGCTCGCAGGAGAGAAAGAGGATGAGTTGTGTGTGTTGTGTTCACCTGGAACTTGGCCGGGACGATCCGGATGACCTTCTTGGAGCCGTGCACCGTCCAGTGGGAGCCCTGCAGGGCGTAGTAGAGCATGCGGGACGCCGCCGGGGTGGTGAAGTTGATGAACGCGTAACCGAAGTTATAACCCCGCCTGCCCATCACCGATTCATCAACTTCACAATATCACATGGATTTGTCTAATCGCCATCGAGTACATTACTCATTAGGAAAGAAGCATGCATTATACACACAACAAATAGACAAGCAACCAATGCAAACAAGATGCATGCAACCACTGAACCACATCAGTTCGCCAAGTGGTGGTGAATGACTGACAGCTTGTTACTTGCACAAATTGAAAAGAAAGTAACATATACAAAAAAATGCTTCCACTTTAATTTGTTCCCCCAAAAAGGGTTTTGGCACCAGCAGCCTGTTTCGCTTGGCTTATCACGCCACCAAGTAAAGATTTTTCTCTCACAACAAACCAAATAAGCAACCGAATCAAATGCAAGATACTCTTCTCTCGGAAACGGACAAGACTACCATCGGCCACCGGCCAACCGAACAGGCTCCGGGTTTTTAATCTTTGTGTCATCAGGTTTCATCTTGTGTCTGTTTGTGTCATTGTTCTTTACAAGCTTTTCACAGGGGAGAGGAGGACTGAAGCAGACTGAAATTTGTGTGTGTGTGTGTGTGTGTGTGTGAGCAAAAGAAGAAAAGGGAAAGTACACCCTGAATTCCTGGAAGTTCACTTTCGGTGACCTTATACTTACAGGTTTCATTCATGTGCCCTTAGCCCCTTAAGCATACGTACAGTAATTGACACCAAGAAAATGCAGTAATTCATTAAGTCTACAAGACAATAGCCGGCCCCCATTCTACAGCTTTGTAACATTGGCCAATCTCGCCAACAAACAAATTCATGCCAGCGAATAATTAATCTACATACTACTCGTGGCCATTGGCCAAGGACCCAAGGTCGTGAACAAGAAAATGCAGGAAATCAATCTGCAAATATCACCATTGGATTCTACTTTTGCACAGCAAAGGGATATTTTAACAAGATAGTAGCATATCCATACTACTTACGGCTAATGAGCTTCATCAACTTTCTTGTCCCAGACAAAAATGCTAGCATCAAAATTCACTTGTGTGCTGTTTTGTCTACTTGTTCTTTGGCCTTTTCCCAGAGCAAGGACAACTGAAGCCTGCCTGCCTTTGTGTATGTACAAAACAAGGAAAAGAAAGGGAAAGGGAAAGCTTCGTTTGCACTTTCCCTACAGCTTTTCATGTGCTTTCAAACAACACTACGACAGTGAGTACTACTGTACTAGTACTACATATATTAATTTGCACAAAAACATGAAGGAAATAATTCTACACTCGTGTGCAAATTTCAATGGCACATAAAAACACTTCAACAGTGTGACCAGGGGCAAATTTATTTCCAACAAACAGATGAACACAAATATTCCTTGCAAGAAATTATTCTATCATAGTACTATCAGAGTTTTAATCTTTCACAAATTATCAAAGCTTTTTTGTTTTGTTCTGTCTCCTTGTTTTATAGCCCTTTTCAGAACCAGGACAACTGAACCCTACGCTCTGATCTTGTATGTGTCAAAAGAAGAAAAGGAAAAGGAACACGATGTGATAAGAGTATGTGACCTCATTTTTCATTCAGACTCTGCAGGTTCATGCAGTGTTCCTCCCAATAAATTGCAGCAAGAAATTGCAGGAAGTTCTACAAGTGATCTGGACTCGTCACCTGAAATCCATGGGCAGGTAGAGGACGTCGTACGCGGAGACAACTTTGCCGGCGGCCCTGTTCACGATGTTGCAGTGCTGGTCGAGCAAGGAGATCATGTCGCTGCTCCTGCACGCATCAAATACCAACGAAGAAGAATCATTTGGTTGGGGGTCAAGAACAAGAACAGAACGCCGCCATTGTGAATTTGTGATCGCTGCTGGTCAAGCGCGTACCTCAGCCGGTTGGGGATGTTGCGGAACATGACGGTGTGGCTAGTCCAACCTAGCTCCGGCTCCGGCAGTCGCTTCCCAAACCGCGGCCGCGGCGTCGTGTACTGAGTCGTCGGCGGCGGCGAGCTCTCCCGCTGCGCCTTCGCGGCGGCGCGCGCGCGCGTACCGGCCGCCTTCCGGGGCCGTTGCGCCTTTGCCTTGGTACTGTTGGTCTTGGGCTTGGGCTTGGCCATGCTCCTCTCCACCTTCCGCCGCGCCGCCCGCGGCTTGCGCGGCGCAGCCGCCGGCACGTGGGCGGGCGCTGCGGCAGTGGCGAGGGCAGTGGGTGCGGGTCCATGCCGCCACGGCTTCGCGGCCAGGGAAGCCGCAGCATGCCGCTTCCCGGTACCTCCGAGGCCGGAGAACGCCGCCATGAGCTTGTGTGGCGGCCGGCCGAGCCCGAGCACCGCCGCCGCCGCGGGGACGCCGCGCTTGCAGTCGGCCGCCGGCGGGGAGGAGGGAGGCTGCTGGACGGGGAAGAAGAAGCTGATGCGGCCGGCGGGAGGAGCGGCCGCGACGCAGCAGTAGGTGACGAACGGGAACTGCGTCGGGCAGGCGGCGGCGTCGGCGAGCGGGAACGGGGGAGGGGGTGGCGGGGCGAGGTGGAGCCCGTAGAACGGCGGCGCGGCCGGATTGAGCTTCGTCGCGGCGGCCATGGCGGGAGGGGCGCGGTGTGCGTGGGTGGAAGCCGGCGGCGGCGAGTGTGAGGGTCAGTTGCAATGCAAGCGAGAACGAACGCACTCGGACGGAGTCCGATGAGAGGACATGGTTGGATTTATAGAGGGGAGCTTCTTGCTGTCTTGCTGGTGGCCTGGTGGGGTTGGCTTGGGTCACTGCAGGTGGGACCCTCATGCATGGGAGGGAGACAGGGAGAAAAAGTATGGAGGGCTTCGTAGTTATGGTTTGAACTTGATTGACTGAATGGTTGATTGGTGTCTTCCAGATAAACCTTGCCACGTCATCATATAGTAACTGGGAAAAAAGAATTGCCAAGATGTGATGATGAAAATAAATAAATGTACAATTCTTTTTTTTTCAAGTCAGTAGCACTGTAGTACAAAAGAACACGCACGTTGCACGCCAAGAGGTCTGTCGAGCACGATGCATGGTCAAGTTTCCAATCGGGACGTTTAGTCTTAGTTGAACGAACCGAGACTGAAGGGGACCTTTAGTCCCGGTTGCCCCGGTTGGTATTTGAAAATCCCCGGGAGGCCCACAAGTCACGCGTCACCTCTAGCCTCGCGCGTAGCTTCCTCACCATCTCACCTACAATCACGTCTGACTGAGTAGAGGATGCTACCATCTTATAATAACTCGTGGGAGATCTTTTAGTCCCGGCTGGTAACACCACCCATGACAAAAGGCCCACTTTACTGGGTTGGTGTTACCAACCGTGACAAAACGGTCACCCCTTTTAGTCTAGGTTGGTGTTACGAACCGTGACAAAAGGATGATCTTTTGTCACGGTTCGTAACACCAACCTATACTAAAGGGGGTTCTTTTGTCATGGTTAGTGTTATCAATCCGGACTAAAGGGGTGAGCACTCGTGACATTAGTGGCTACGTCGATGAAACCCCTTTAGTCCCGACTCTAAAGTTGAACGGGGACTAAAGAGGCCTACTAAAGCCTCTTTCTCTACTAGCGAATGGATCATCAGAACAGGCCGGTGTTGGGCAGAAGCAGAAAGAAGCAGGAGCGGTGACATGCATGCTTCACTACTAGTGTCCAAACCAAACAAAGCACCCCCGCTTAGCTCTCTGTCGTCCAGTCGCATCGGCAACCTTGTCACCCCTCCCCCATCGGCTGCGGCATGCGGACGGGGCGGTGGATGTGGCGCACGGAAAAGAGAAAGGCGATGCGGCCTCCGGCGGATTGGTTGTGCAAGCGAGTTGGGACTGCGCTCTTTTGGCTGCATTAGCTAGGTATCGCGTCGTGCCAGTCTAGCCACGACTCCGGTCGCCGGCGGCCAAGCAGGCTATTGGGAGAGGAGGTCCCCGACGAGGTGCATGCGCGCGTGGGGGTGATCGTATCTCGTCAGCGGACGACCTGGGGGGGGGGGGCAACACACACGTTGTCCATGATCCACTAGAATTTTTTTTATTTTTTAATCCTTTTTAATCTAATTTATTAAAAATAACCCGGCCCAACTAAAATTGCAAAAACTAGCCCTTTTGGTCGCGCCGGGGCGCGTGGCGCGACTCCTCGTTGAGTCGCGCCACATGCCCCGGCGCGGCCGAGGCGCCACGTCGGCCGGCGCGCGCGCGTCGTTCTTCGAGGTGGCGAGTGAGTCGCGCGCGCGGGCATGTGGCGCGACTCAATGAGGAGTCGCGCCACGCGGCCTGGCGCGACTCACTAAAGATACAGGGGGCCGCCGGGCCCCTTTCTTTCTTCCTCCTCCTTTCTTTCTCCCAAACCGAGCTCCCTCCCATGGCGTCGCCCCCCTCCGCCCCCTCTAGATCCACTCCATCCCTCACCCATTTTGAAGAGGAAAGTGTGGGAAATTGCTCGTGGAAGGTAACTCCTCCATTCTAACCAATTAGTTTTCGCGGATTCCATCATTTTCGTTGGATTTGAGGTGGTTAGGTTTAGTGAATGATTTGAGATAGATAGCGTGATTGAGTACGAATCGGGTATGATTTAGTGAAGTGTATCGTTCAAGTGACCGATGTTAACCTCTTCTTATCGTCTAGTTTCTCTTGCATGGTAGGATTTCATCATTTTCATGTTGGATAGTGTAGATGCTATTGATATGTGAGATGAGTGTTGGTATAATCAATTTAATTTGTGGTTGCGTGTAGATGGATCGTTTAGTACGTATATTTTCGGGTGGCATAGTTGATGACAATGGGGAGTTTAAAAGCATGAGGCAACAAGTAGCAAGATTTGATAGTCCTCCAACTTTTGAAGATATTAAAACCCGAGTGAGTACTTTGTTCAAGGTTGGTAATGAGGGGGAGGAATTAAGGATTCACGGAAGGTTTGACTCCGGTGAGAAAAGAAGTCACTATGTGATGATGCCTATTAGTTGTGGCGATGATTGGTTATTTTACAAAGAGTGTGTGAAAGAATCTCAAGTTCGTTGTCTTGAGTTAGTTGTTGATGTTCACTCTCCGGTTGATTCACCGCATAATGATGAGCCCATGGAACACTTAACTCAGGAAGATATGGTACCCCACAATGAGGTTCATGATAATGAGGATGATGAAGAAGGTGGTGATGATGAGGAATGTTCTTATGGTTCAGATGGGGAAGATGACTTTGATAGATGTGGGTTGAATAATAATTTTGGTGAGTATCAGGATGATGAGGAAGAAGATGGGGATGATATATCCGTGAGCTTTGAAGAAGAAGAAGAAGAACCAACTCCAGTTAGCCAACCAACCCCATCTCCACATAGTCAACCAACCCAACCAACACATATGGCTCGAGCAAATCCTATACGCCAATTTAGTTCTTTGGGTGAAGAGCCTCCATTATTTGGTGAGATGGTAGATGAGGCATCTAGAGGGTCGGCGTACACTCTATCTGGATTTCGAGTGCCAGAATTCACTCAAAGAGAGTTGAGGCAATTGGAAGCTGTACATGTTGATGTACCTGAAGTTTCCGTTTTCCATTCGGTACCGAGGAAGGCATATTGTGATTCAGGGTTACATCTTAGTGAAGTAGATCCCGAACGGTGGTGAATTGTTTATAACCAAGGGAATGCAATTTGATAACTTGGAAGAATTAAAGTTTTTCTTAAGGGATTACTCGGTGCGGCACCATAGGCCATATAATGTGATTCATTCATCGGCCAAAACAAGATACACGGTTGCTTGCCAATAAGATTGTGCTTGGAAGGTGTGGGCGCGTCCACTTCCTGATGATAGGAACAAATGGAGAATCACAAGAGTTGTCCAACCTCATACATGTGGGACGTCGGAAGTGGCACAAGAACATTCTCAATGCACGGCTCGTTACATTTCGAGACGGATTGCTTCGCCATGGTTTATAAGGATCCCGATGTTTCTATAGCCGCCATCATTGAGTCCATCAAAGCTTTCGGCAACTACACGGTGAATTATGGAAAGGCATGGAGAGCTAAGCGGCATGCAATATCCATGTTGTGGGGTGATTGGAAGGATGCTTATGGTAGGGTGCCAAAAATCCTACAAGCAATAACACACTTCAACCCGGCACGAAGTGGTGCACTCATACTACGGGAAAGGAGGAGCTCCACAAAGGTGTAATGAAGCCGGTAATGGAGCGGGTGTATTGGTGTTTCCCCCAATGTGTAGAGGCATTCAAGCATTGCGGACCGGTGATAAGTGTCGATGGCACATTCTTAAGCTGGAAAGTACGGGGGTGTTTTGTTGATCGCCACCGGTGTTGATGGTGAGGATAGATTGGTACCCCTTGCATTTGCCTTAGCCGAAAGTGAGAATATTGAGAGCTGGTCTTGGTTTTTGCATTTGGTCCGTCGGGACGTTGTGGGACGTCTCGGGAAGGTGTGTATAGTTTCGGACCGCCATCAAGGAATACTAAGTGCGGTTGAGGATTACATGGAAGGGTATGAACTCGTCGTGAGTCGATGGTGCATGCGACACTTTGCGGCGAACATATGGCATAGGCAAGCTAACAAGAAAGTTAGAGAGCGCTCAAATCGGTGTGTGCGGCCAAAGCGGAGAGGACTTTTAATATTAGACTAGAGAAACTAAAACAAATGATGAATCCGGAAGCAAAAGAGTGGTTGGAGGAGCAGATGGTCAATAAACATAAGTGGGCCAACGCATTTGATCAAGGTGGTTGGAGATATGGTGTGAACAATACAAATCTTTCGGAAGTGCTCAACAAGGTCCTCAAAGGCATCCGTGCTATGCCAGTATCGGCTATTGTGGAGTACACTTTCTACAAGATCAATTCATATTTTGTGCATAGGTGGAAAAAAGCAAAAGTGCAAATAGAAAGAGGGTTACGTGGGATGAATATTTTTGGTAAAGCCGCAAAGAAGCACTTAACCGAGCAAGGCAAAAAGGCTGCGAGCATGAGGGCCGAGTTGTTTGATCCCACATTGTATGTGTACTCGGTGAGAACGGCTTCCGCTTTGAATGTTGGAGGTGAGATGACGGGCGGACGCATATATAAGGTGGACCTCTCCGGAGTGTCTTGCACTTGTTGTATACCTCGGTTGCTACATGTTCCATGCTCTCATATGATTGCTTGCATGCCTTTGTTAGAGGGGTGTCTTGGCTAGCACCGGCGTACACGACACAATTGTATTCTAAGGATTCGGTATTGAAGACATGGGCGGCTCGTTTTGAGCCAATACTAGACGAGACACATTGGCACGAGTACAATGGTCCCGACTACGTCCCGGATGACGAGAAGAGGAAACTTGGTGTGGGAAGGAGGAAAAAAAAGCGATTACGCAATGAGATGGACCAAACAAGTGGGTACGATAGGGATATTTACGGTGCGGGGAGTTTGACCAAGACAAGTCGAAGAACCGATGTAGCGTACGCCACGAGGAGGGTCATCGGAAGGAACGACATAAACAATCTAGTGGAAGCGGGCATACGGTAGCTACTTAGGATTTCATGTCTCTATTTCTTAATTATGCAAATAACATTTTTGTCATTTCCTTTTGTATAAATAATCCGATGAAAATTTATGTTTTTTCGAGCAAATGGCGGCGAGCAAAGGCGGGCGTGATGATCCCATCCCACCACCTCTTCCGGTTCCTATGTGTCATTGTGGCATTCCGAAGACAAGTGAAGCAATCAAGGGATGAGGCAACGGTGGAAGGGCGTTCTACACATGTGCAAGAAAGTGGATACTAAATGAAGATGGCGGCCCAAGTCAATACAACATGGCACCTTGCTTTTTCCACCAAAGTGGATTGATGGACCGGAAAAATTTGACCCTAGGATCCGATTATTTCCGTGGATAGAATCGGTGGTGCAACCATATCATGAGTTCAGACGGTGGGTGCCACCACCACCAAATCCACCAGAAATGACATTCCAAGAAAAACAAGAGGCGGGATGCAAGCGTGTTAGCAACCCTCCATTGTGTCATTGTGGGAGGCCAAGCAAGTTGCAACTACCTGATCTTGACCTTCCCGATAAATTCACACCATTCTTTCGGTGCAACCAAAGAACACATGTAAGCATCATTGCTCTTCCCGACAAATTCATTCTGCTCGATATTTAGATGTATAGAGGACTTTATTGAATTTGTTGTGCAGGATGGATGGCCCCAATGTGATTTTCAAGAGGACATATACGGGCCGAAGTCTCATTGGCCGTCAAAAGAAGAAGTGCAAGCATTCGAGAGTGGGGAGAAGCCATGGCCATGTGATGAGCCTTATAGGCCTCGTTGCAAGTGTGGAATACTCGCTCGAAAGGGAGTGGTTCCATCTGAGCTTGGATATGGTTGGTTTTGTGGTAACTCGTACGGAGATTATTGGGTAAAGTCACTTTCCTAAATTTTTTATCCATGTGTTGTGCCCACTTAAATGGTTGTGTTGCCTAAAAATGGACATTAATTTTGTAGGAGGGGAGAACATGTGATTGGGAGAGCTTTGCGGGGAGGGAAGCACTTGCGTCTACATTTGGGGCAATGTTCCGGTATTTGAAAATCAAGGAAACAGCCATGAGGAAAAATAAATTAAGAGAAAAATATGATGTCCCAATTCCATCGGATAAAGAGTTGTTTGGACAAATTGCAAAGGATAAACTTGCTAGAGAGGAGGGATGTTCACAAACTAGTGTTGGAGAGGGCATTAGAGAGGGCCTCATTGAATTTTGGAGGCGGAATAGGATGAATTATCCACCGCCCCTAAGTGCAAGTGAGAGGAGGAGGAAGAGGTTGAGGGAGGAGGAAGAGGAGAAGGAGAGAAGAGGGAAATGCATGCGTAACATGAGGGAAAAGTGGCGCCGTGATTGGAGTGAGTTTGATCCATTAAGGATATTTGCAAAGGATTCCATAGCCGAGTGGTTCCAAATGGCGGAAGCAAAGAAAAGAGGGATTAATTTGAAGTTGGCTAGAATTGAGGCAAAAATGGCACAATTGCGGGCAATGAAAGCTCTTGTGAGAGAATTGCCAAAATTTACGACACAAAAGAAGTGTAGCAACAATGTAGAGGAAATTGTGGATGCGACTACCAAATTTCAATGAGAGGCGATAAAGAGACTTGCTACCAAGGCGCAAGAGGTGGAGGACAAGGGCAAGGGCAAGGAACAAGAGGTGGAGATCAACGACAAGGGCAAAGCCAATATAATTGAGGTGGAGGATGACGATTGGGGTGACGATGAATTATTGTTTGATTTTGGGTTTGAGTAGTGACCTTGTGTTGTAATAGACTTAATTATGCCATGTAATGAACTTATGTCGTGGACCTTATGTAATGTTTCAAAAATGTGGCTTCGGGAAATGTTGAATGTTTGGTGTATTTGAACGTTTGGGGTTTGTGATTGAATTGAACTATGCCGGATTTGTGATCGATGTATATATGTGTGAATTGATGTTTGTTAGCCATGTAAATATTTGTGGTCGTGTTCATGAACTCACTCAAAAAACGGCACAAATTTATCAAATTTCGAACTCACCAAAAAAGCTCCCAGACTTAACCAAATTCCAGCACCCCAGAGAGGTGCAGTACTGGTTTTGGCTCTGCGCTGGCGCGACTACTTCATGAGTCGCGCCACATCACCTGGCGCGACTCCTTCATGAGTCGCGCCAAGTGATGTGGCGCGACTCATGAGGTAGTCGCGCTCGCGCAGCCAACACCCGCATCGGCATAGGGCATATGGCGGGCAGTAGTCGCGCCACATCACTTGGCGCGACTCCTTCATGAGTCGCGCCAAGACTCCCCGGCGCGACTCCTTCATTGGTCGCGCCAAACCGCCTGGCGCGACCCATGAAGGAGTCGCGCCAGGCGAGAGCCAAAACCGCATCGCACCGGCCGGGGGGGGTGAAATTTGGTTAAGTCTGGGAGCTTCTTTGGTGAGTTCGAAATTTGATAAATTTGTGCCGTTTTTTGGAGTGAGTTCATGAACACGACCACAAATATTTACATGGTTAACAAACACCAATTCACACAAATATAGATCGATCACAAATCCGGCATAGTTCAATTCAATCACAAACCTGCATAGTTTGATCACAAGCCCGTCTACAAAGTCCGATCACAAGCAACAAGCCTACATAGTTCGATCACAAGCCACATAGTTCGACCACAAGCTACATAGTTCGACCACAAGGCACATAGTTCGACCACAAGCCTAAGGGAACGTTCAACCACTCAAACTTAGCACAAGCCTAAGGATGCGGAGTGTAGACTTTCTTCGCCTTTCGAACCCGCCCAGGTTGCGTGTCAACGACATTATGGCTGCCCACATCCGCACGCTCCCGCCTCACACGCCGCTTCGGTTGAGTTTCTTGTGTGGCAACTGGAGCACCCGCAAGTTGAGAGGACCCAATCTCCGCTGCTTCAGTGTAAGAGGGATCTCCCGGCTCGTCGTCTACACCGGCCTCGGACTCAGTTTCCGGCTCTGGGGTACGTGGAGGGGATCTAATTACAATCCCCGGTGCACGGCGACGAGATCCTCCTACAAAAACCATATTTTCATCATTGAGGTACCTAACCATATATTAAAAAAAAGACAAACCTACAACTACCAAGGCCACACACCTGAAGTTGATGCACTTTGTGCTCGTCTCGTGGATCTTTGTGCGGACTCTGAAGCTCCAGCAACATGTCTGGGTCCTGGTGCCGGTCTTGCCAAGCAATTCAACTTGAACGCCGCTTTTCTACATCCCCGTCTAATCCTCCGTAAAGCACCATAACCAAATTGAGCATTCATCCATAACAACCACAAAACTCCTGCTGAAAATGGATATTACTCGCACAAAACTCCTCAACACACCGGCCTCCTCAGAGATCCGATCGGGACAGCCAAAGCTTGCTCCGCTTCATTAGCAAATCTTCCTAGTTGTTGCCCCTACATGTGGTTCATAAGTTAACATTATGTCACAATACCAAGTGAAATTGCAAACTAGTGAAAAGAGTATCATCACTTACAATATAATCCTCGAACGGACCACGCTCTGGCTGCCTCCCACGTCTAGTGATTTCGTCGTACTCGGGCAAAACATCTTCCGGATCGGAAGGTAGGTCCTCAATGTACTCTTCATCCATTGCAACCCTTAACTTTAAGCGGGTGTTTAGTTTTAGCCAATCCAAATACTCATTGAACGGACCGTCACGGTGTCGTGCCCCCCCATGCACTATGTTGTTCGCTCTCGCATTCCATGCATTGACCGCGTGGATGTGATGCTCCAGCCAATTCTTGGCACCCCTTTGCTTACGACGGTCAGTTCTGCATTTACAGTAATTAATCATAGTGAGTAATTTCGTAGACAACCAACAATTTGAAGGGTGTGAAACAAAAAGTACATACTCGTGGAGGCCGTGGCTAGTGTTGTAGTAATCCGGAGGGTAGTTTTGAAGATGCCCAAATTGCCGCCGCACTCTATGTGGCGGATGGTACTCCACAACATAGAAGCAAATCAAAGGGCAAATGTTACGCCAATAATGTTCATCAATTGTGCACATCGGGCTAAAATCTCCCTCGGCAATCTCATTCCTTATATATGGTCGCCAAGTAACCTAGATACACATATTCATTTATCTAAGCAAATGTTGTAACATATATAAGCGAGTCCTTAAGAAAGAAAGGAGTAGTGGTGAAGTGTATCACTTACATGACTTGGTTGAAGGCGAGTCTATGGCGTTGGTGTAGTACGTGTAGCGCCGTCCCGGGTTCCCATGGACCCTTGCAATGTTGGTCCAAAGATACCCGACAATGGCCAAGGGAACCTCACCGTCATATGGCAAATCCTACAACATAGTGTCAAGTCTAAATAAGAACTCAAACGGACAAATGCTTAAGAACATTATAGTTGCAAATTACGTACACCAAATGTGTAGCGCTGCGGCCGACCAATTGGAAGCCGCTCCCACATCCACGATTTGGAGAAGGTAAGCACACCCACCAAGATTAGCATTAGGTCCACTTCTCCCCGCATGCATCACACATCTGCCGATACAACCATGCAAGAGTCGCACTCGCCCAACTATAAGTTGCAATGCCATCCCATTCTTGCCCGATGATCGGTATCCACATCCAAGATATTGTATTCCCGCTAGAATCGGGAAAAAGAAATCCACCCACCATATGCCACAACCATGCACGAGCATGCATCTGAATCTGGAGCTCATTAGCATGCTGTGGTGGCCGATGACCAAAGTCTTTGGGCCAACCAAGACGAGTTTACTCCAGTGGTTTTCCTGTCCTTCACACCTTCTTGCGGTTCTTGTGGCCGCACTCCTAACAATGCCTCGACAATATCCCTCCAATCTTGTGGGTTTATGTGACCGGTCACAAGCATACCCGTCAACACGGAGGCCAAACGGCATGGCAACATCCTCCAATGTCACGGTCATCTCACCACGGGGAAGGTGGAAGCTATGTGTCTCGGGCCTCCACCGATCCACTAGCGCGATCAAAGCAGCATTGTCCATCTTCGGGAGCCCAGTCTTGATCAATGTCGCAAGAGGGAGGAAACCCGATCGGCGAATGAAAGGAGTGTACCTCTCATCCCATTGTAGAGGAGTGTGAGTACGGGGTCGCAAAGGCTTCAAAACCTACAAAAAAATCACATTCACAAAAATTGATTAGTACACGACAATCCAATTTCAATCCTTCCATGATCAAATTAACAAGTGCTTCTAATCCTACCTCCAAACGCTCTTCTAGCTTCCGCCCACGGTGATTGTCATCGTAGTACTTCTCAAGGAGTGGATACCTTGGGTGGTACTGCTCTTGTTGAGCCATGGTCCTAAATGAAGAAAATATTATTTATAACCCACCTAAAAAATGCATGCATATGTGAAATAAAATTAAAATACATAAGCAAAGCTAGCGAAGAAAATAAGCAGCAAGATATATACTACTATCTCAAACATGCATCAACTTGTGAAGAAAATATTTCAATCTCCAACAAACATACACATAGTGAAAGAATTACTAGTGAAAAAAACTACTAAGTCATGACTAAAGCTAGTACCATCACTTGCATTTCAAACATCAATCAAAGGAAAGTAAGTGTTGATTTATTCAATTGCAAATCAAATTTCATTCTAAATACAATAGACAAGTGAAAGGTAAGCAAAGATATACTAGTGAAAAATAAATACTACTAAGGTAAGTAACGAAATACTAATGAAAATACTACTCAAAGCTAGTACTACTAATAAAACCTACTACATGAGCCTACATTGCAATTTCAATCGTTCATAGTGCTCAACATTACTTCAACATCTACACCACCAAAATCCATTGAAACCGAAGCATGCATTGCAAACTACACGATAGATCGGTGTTACAATCAACCAATGCATCGATACAAGCCAACTAAAAGTGACCGATTCGTACTCAATCCACCATTGGAGCCACATAGTCAACAAACCCTAGCAATGACTAAACCCTAGGTAAACAACCAAATCGAGAAAAACTAGCCGGTTAAAGTGGAGGAGGTACCTTCAATGAGTGATTTCCCACCCAAAACGACTTGAATCCGGTGGAGGAGGAGTGGATCCGGAGGGGGAGGCGGCGGGGCGGCAAGGGGCGGCTCGGTTCTGTTGGGAAGAAAAGAAAGGAGGGAGGAAGAAGAAGGTGCCGGCGGCCCCGGGGTTATTAAGTGAGTCGCGCCACGACTCCCGGCGCGACCGAGTCGCGCCGGGGCATGTGGCGCGACTCACTCGCCACCTCGGCGGTGGACGGCGCGCGCCCGGCCGACGTGGCGCCTCAGTCGCGCCAGGGCATGTGGCGCGACTCAGTTAGGAGTCGTGCCACGCATCCTGGCACGACCAAAAGGGCTACTTTTACTATTTTAGTTGGGCCCAGATTATTTTTAATTAATTAGATTAAAAAGGATTAAAAAATAAAAAAATTCGATCCACTAGGAGCATGTTTAGTAATGAGCTGCAAGCCGGCGGAGTCCGACATAGAGCAGGAGAGAGAATGTGCGCGGACGTCTGATGACGCGCCCGCTCGACAGCGTCACAGACACGCAAGCGTGGCTCTCACTCACCCAACGAGCGGCAACTTATTTAACTCCCCGCGGACCGACCACCAAAACGTGCCACTTCATTTCATTGCGGGATCGGCGTCACGGACACGCAAGCGTGGCTCTCACTCACCCAACGAGCGGCAACTTATTTAACTCCCGCGGGACTGACCACCAAAACATGCCACTTCATTTCATTGCAGGATCCAGTCGGTTGTCGGCGAAACCACTAAACTTGCTCTAACCGCACGCGGCATAGTGGCAGTCGCGTGGCACTGTTCATCTAAATATCTGATGAACGTCTAGTCTCGCCTTCGTTGCTTCGGCAATGGTTTAAAAGAAAATTAGAAAGGAGCAAAAACTTTAGCCTTCGCTGCTTCGGCATTTTTTTAAGAAAGAGAATACATTAATGCTCTTAAGAAAAGGCATAAAAATGTAATAGGTTTGAAGCGTAGCGGCATTCAGTAAAAAGATGAGAACACAATAATGCCGCCTGCCTCACAAAAATGTGTTTGAGCGAGATTGCCTCATCATGTGTGACAATCGGGTGCTGTGTTTCAGCCTTGCAGAACACGCGAATGGCGCGGCTGAGGTCCAATATCTTTCATGAATCATGAAAATTACAGATTGCTTGAGCATATTTTCTACTTATTTTTTCTTTCCACACACTACCGAATTCTGAGCCTTCGCCGAGAGTGAGCATCCTCTCAGCGAAGGGTGTATTCCTCTTGGCAAAGGGCTTTCGATGCAAATCTACCGGCGAAGGCGTCTTCGCCAAGAGCAGGCAGGACCCCTCTCGGCGGACATGTGCCAAGAGGCCCACCTAGCTCTAAGAGAAGACATTTCATAATAAATAAATAAATTCCAGGCAGCAAGCTCACCGGTCGGCCGCCCTGGCCCCCACCGCCGCCGCTACCACCACACCACCACCGCTCACCACCCACCATCGCCGCCACCATGCAACACCACCACCACCGCCGCCATGCAACACAACCACCACCGCCCCCCCCCCGCGACCACCCGCAACATCGCCGCGCCGCCGCCGCCGCCACCCGCAACACCACCACCACTTGCCCGCCGCCGCATAAGGAAACAGAGAGGGAGGGGGAAGGCCGCTCCACCTCCGCCGGACCTCGTCGTCGGGGGAGTTGTAGATCCACCGCGTCACCACCACCGGATCCGCGCCGCGCCGCGCCGCACCGCACCACCGGATCAGTGCCACACTAGGAGGAGGCCGAGGCTGCGCCACATCGGGAAGATGCCGAGGCCGCGTCATGTCGTGTCGGGAGGAGGTTGACGCCGCACGCGGTGGGAGGATGTCAAGGTTGCTTGCTGGGAGGTCGAGGCGCGTGGGGTCAGATCCACCGCCACCGCGCCTCGCCCCACCACTGCTCCTCGCCACGAGGTGAGGTCCGAGCAAAGGGGGGCATGGGAGGCGGCACGGCCGCGCCAGCGGGAGGGAAGGAGGCAGCGCCATCTGCGGGTGGAGGGAGAGGAAGGGAGGGAGAGGTGGGGGAGGCAGCGGATCTGGAGGGAGAATGCGGAGGGGCCACAGAGGAGGAGGTAGTGAGGTGGCGGCAGCGGGAGAGAGGAGGTGGCTGAGAAAAGTGGAGGGGGTGATTAAGGTTGGGGGAGAGGGAGGGGTTGGGGTATAAATATACGCAGCGGGGATTTTGGGCTGGTGGGCCGAAACGGGTGGTGGCTGGCCTATTTGTTGTTGGTAGTGCCCCCCTCACCCTTCACCGAGAGCCACGTGGACCGGCTCTCGGCAAAGGAGCCTATTTGCCGAGAGCCAGACACTCGCAAAGAATATTTTCATCAAAATTAATTCAAAATAGCAAAAATGTGTGAATTTTTTCCAACACTTAACATGACACTAGATATGTCGTGTATTGCTTATAAAAAAGTTGTTGTGGTCAAACTCAAATTTAAAAATCTCTAAAGCACCAAACCTAGTGATATTAGTTCAATTCTCTGAAACTTCTTGTGAGATGTTCCAGTTTCTAAACAGCATATGTGTCAAAGTGCTGGAAAGATTCTCAACTTTTTAGTACAACCTCGACATATGATATAATGAGCGCTCGACAAAATTTGTGATTTTCAAACTTCATTTTAATTTTATACAATTTTAAAACCTTTCTATGACACAATCTGCGAACAAAATGTTTAAAATTTAGTTTCATTTCGTGTACATTGTCTTAGAGATGTCTCATGAACATGAATCTCACTTTTCCAACACCTTTACTCTATGATTTCATGCACTTGCAGTTGATATCGGACGTCTTCGAAAAAATTACCTAGAATGAAGTAAAATTTTTAAATATAGCAAACAGAGCTAAATTGCTTCAAATTTGAACATATCCTTTTTATAAGTGCATGTTGAGGATAGAAAAAGTTTGGAGGCAAGAAAGTGATATTTTAAATTTTCTTTGTCGAGAGCCAGACTCGAAGAAATCTTTACCAGGTGTTTTTTCTTTGCCGATAGTTTTTTGTGTGGCTCTCTGTGAAAAATTTCTTTGCCGAGAGCAAAGAAAAAAAAGCTCTCCGTGAATATTGAAACTCTAGGCGAAGGCTCGGTTTCCAGTAGTGACACCTGCTTTCTTGGTGGCATCGGCGAAAGAGACTCCTCATTTTCCTTTTCAACGCATCAAGACCTCGTTTAGGAGGGCTCCCACCGGCTCTGGCTCTAGCACACTGTAGCACCACTGTAGCGTGGAGCTTGCGGAGCCACCCAATCCACGTGCGCCCGGGAGAAGGAGCGCCACCGCACGAGGACCGCCACGCCGCCAAGGTGCCGCCGCGGCCGACGGCTTCCGCATGCTCCTCCCGGCCTCGCTCGCCGCGCAAAGGAGGACGCCGCCTCAAGCCCCAAGCCCCGGCGGAGGACGACGTGCGGGGGCAAATCTTGAGGCCGGCGCCGAGCTCGAGCGAGGCCGGATGCGGCTTCGCCTCGCTCCGCCTCTCGCGGGTGGGCGATGCTCCGACTCCGCCTCGTCGGTGCGCGTGCCCTCGAGCACCTGCGTCGCTTCCGCCTCGCTCCGCCTCCGCCGCGGCCCCTCGCTCCGCCTCGGGGTTGCGCCCCTACAAATCCAGACGGGTGGAGATGGGGACGTCTGAAAGGGTGGAGATGAGTGGTGATGGGGAGCTCGAGGCGGGGCCGCGGGATCTTCGGTGAGCAGCGCCATGGCGGCGTCGGGCACAAGGAGAGAGGGCGGGGGGGTAGAGGGAGGCGACAGGGGTGAGGTACTGGCGGATGCAGCGAGGACAAAGTTTCCCCGAGAATGCGGTTGCGAAGGCTGCCGTCTGCATTTTGCTGATGCAGTTGCGCCTACTACTGGAGCTGCTACAGTGAGATTTCTTTCCTCATTTTGCAGATGCAGTTGTCTTTGCAGGAGCCGCTGGAGATGGTCTAAGGATCCTAGGTGGCAAGATTGGGCGACTGAATGATTCAACAAATCCGCTTTGTTTAATTTATATTGCAGAACGAGCTTGTCGCTTGCACAGTCACCACGTTAGGTTCGCAACGCTTGTTGCCTTGACCGATCCTAATTCAACCCAACCAAACGGATCGACAAACAAACGAAAAATGTGTCGATCACAGCCCAATGACCCAAATAGAACCTGGCCCAGTAAACCCAAGCCGGGCAACATCTTCTTTGAATTCCAGTCTAAAATTGTAGAATAACTAGGAACTTGCCCGTGCGTTGCTACGGGCTACAACATCCATAGTTAAATCGTCCCTTGACAATATTCAAAATGAAAAATTAAGGGTACATTTATCTCAACATTTGTTGCGTACTTTTCCCTTAAACAAAGTGACATCACCAAAAATACCTAGAGGGGCGAACAAAATAGGACCTCAATCTCATCGGATGGGCGAGAAGATGTCGTGCTCATTGGTAATCGCACACGGTGAGAAATTCATATGGTGTCTGGTGAAGAGGATAAGGAGCATCAAATTGAGCTAGGATCACAAATATCAACTTTCAATTATAGGATATCATACATTTATGGTCCTCAAAATTTTAACCAATCTCATTTGCTATTATTTACAACATCCTTGAACTTTCTTGTTCACCAAAATAAATCTCACTTTGCTACCCGAATCAAAAAATGGACACATAAAATCAACCTATGCTCACCTGAGATTCCTACCTGATTCAAAAAGATGCTAAGTCAATGGTACCACATATATAATGTCCTGGTCCTTTTCCCATCAGGAGCCCAGCTAACACTCGTGACAGGACCATAGTTCTCATCAACAGGACCAAGCTCAAAAGTAAACCCAATGGATCGGAGGCATATGATAGGTACACCATGCTGCCCAGCGTAGTGGACAGTACATTGCTGCTTCCACAATCTAGCAATTGTGGTAGTAATCGTCAACGAGCTCTGGTGCATCCAGAGTACTCGTTGAAGACTGCACCAATTGTCAAAGGCACATTCAGCCAGTAACCATCATGGATTGACACTTATCTGCAACACCAAAGAATGACACAACTACATGGCATACCTGGGGAATGCGTCAGCTCTAGTGAACTTGGCGAGAGCTGCTCCTCCTGGAACAACACCGAGGCTGACTGCACAACAAGCATGGCGATCCTCCTGGAGGCCACAACAACTATGTACTATGTACTATGATTAAAAAAATGGTAGCTCTTGAAATCTTCTGAAATTAAACTTCTTATTTTAAAATTCGAACTACATCGGTCGTCGATTTCAAAGAAACCATTAGATGTACTTATGCAAATTGAATGCAAAATTGATGGAAACTCTCACCCTCAAATCCTAGACTCAGGTTTTTTTTTCTTTATTTCTGATTTAATATTTTAATATACAAAGAGGTGACTGAATCGTTAACAATTGGTCAAATTCAATTATATTCTTACTTTGTTTCATGTTTAATATACACACCATTTAATACTGAAGGAGGAACTGAACAAATAAAAATATTAGAGTTTAGCCATTTACATCAGGTAGTCCATGCAAATGGTTATGGTCCTGATTGGTTAGGAGTATACGTGTGGAAATGTCATGACAGACGAGATGCCATTTTTGCATATAAATTGTGTACATGACATTTCTACGCGACCAATTAGTATTTTTGTCAGTTCTATATATTTCTTGTTGCATGTGGTTTCTCCTCTAGCTTATTCAAGAATGCAATAGCTTATCTGTAAGTGCAAAGTACAAGGAAGACCAATAGCATTCAAATGGATGCGCAAGAGGCTAATCAGACCTGATCACAAATAAGCATAAGTGGCACATAACAAATAGTTTGACTGATATAAGCCATTTTCTTAGGATTACAGATATAGTTCACAAACTATCCTGATTTAAGCTTACACTGATTAAACTTGACAATCATGATTCAGCAAGAAATCTCAAATACTCGTACCTTGTTTATGCACCCATTCTTCAGCTCACAAAAGCCGCAAATCAGAAATAATACCTTCATGTCAACATCTAGTATCTAAAGATAATATCCAAGTGAGACCATCCGACCAAACAAACTGGAATATTGGCATCATCTCGTGTTCTTATTAATAATGTGAATTTTGTGTGTGCTAATAAATTTGTAGGACCATTTATGCGTCATATGGTATTAACGAAGTCTAGAATCTCAAGTAAGCCAACAAAGAGGTGCATTTTTTTTCTAAAGAAACTCGGTACCTACATGCATAACACGGATCGTGTCGTAGTAGGGATTTTCGGATGGGCAATAGGGATGATTAAGGATCCTAGCATGAACTTATGCCCCACATACTATTAGCACTCACCAAAACAACAATGTCCTCAATGAGGTTGTGGGGAGGCTGCAGCCTTGAGCCAACGACGACCTTGCAAAAGTAAGCTTGGCATTTCATTGGGACGTACAAAGCCTTCTCGTGTTGTTATGATTGAATTGACACAAATCGGGTACAAGAAAATCATAGCTCTCGCATGCCAAGCCCTTAAATCCGAATTTGTACAAAAAATAATTTCACATGTTCGAGTCTTGGACTCCTGGTAGATGATTTACAAAATTGTTGGTTACATAGATGAAGTCCGATAGATGATCCGCACTATCAATATATGTCCTCATAGCACACAACACATCATGACCATGAAACAAGACAAGGCCTCTCATAGCCCTTAATAGAGTTGAAGCCAGACCCTTTTTCCTTCTCCACGGAATAGGTAAACCAACACATATCGGTGTGCATGTTTTTTACAAAATTAAAAAAATAACAAAACATATCTAAGTTATCACTAAAGAGTTATGGTCATCTCCTTCGATTGCGGATGCGCAAAACCGGATTAACATGCTCGGATGCACAAAACTCGGATTAACGTGTATTCATTCTTGTGTGACTTATCTCGTGAAATGGTGTTGGCAAGAGTTAAGCTATTGGTTATGATTCTTATGGCCTTAACTCTTATTTTGTTAAATATCCGGGGCCGACAAGTGAGCCGAGAGGGAACATAGAAAATAAGTGTGCTTGTCTTTTGCAATGAAATATAAATTATTGAGAAAATAAACATAAACCATTAATAAGTTCACATTGATTAAACACCAAGATGGGCATTGTCTAACCGTGACGGTAGCTGACTTAATCCTTTTTAAAAAACTGATCCACCAAATGCAATTAATGTAGCAGAGATATCTTCAGCTTTGAAGAAGAAACAACACAACATATGGCCATGATCTAGATACACGAAGAAGTACTAATGGTTGGAACAAAAGTAATGACGTTTGGATGCGAGCAATCAAAGTAAATGATCCTTAGTGGGTACCGATTATATAGGTCATATAGACAAGCCGCAGCTCGTCGGGTAAAGAGATAAGGCCGGGGGCATAGGGACATTTCCCCCGGGCGATAATCCACCGAGGTGTGCTTGCCACATAGGTGAAAGTGGCAAATATGTTGCTAGTTCTTCCGATTCGTAGCAAACGCCGTTCTAAAAGCCGGCAAATGGAGAGGTGACTCGGTAAGGATTGCAAATAATTATATATCCCTAGGGAGCTCGCATGCGAGAACAGCTTCCTAATTTTGCACAAAAAAAGTTCCTAATTCATCTAATAACAACTAAGGCCGCGCAATCTCGCATGGTTGGGGTTGGGGATAGCGAGAGGTCGCATTCACGGGGCGATAGAATCACCGTACAGCGAGAGCATGGTTGGAGATACCTTGTTAGCTGGGTCCGCGTCTACCGCAACCATCTTGGCCTCGTACGCGTCCGCCGCCGCCTTCCTGGCCGCGTCCGCCGCCGTCTTCTCGGCCGCGTCCGCGTACGCCGCCGCCGCCTTGGCCGCGTACGCCGCCGCATCGGTCGCCTCCGCCGCTTTCGCCTTCTCCGCGGCGCCCACCACCACACCGCGAATTAGATCCGGCGCACGCGAAATCCAAGGTTATAGAAAGGTGTTAGGTTCGGGTTTACCGAGTCCCGGGTCCGGCCGCTCCCGTCGGCCGATGAGGCGACGCCGGCCGCATCCTCCGTCGCGGCGGTCGAGGTGGAGGAGAAGGGGGACGGCGAGCAACGCGGTCGTCCTCCGCAGCGCCATCGTCGCGGCTCACGGGGAGATGCGAGCGGAGATCCGAGCGCGGCGGCTCGCGGGTCCGGGGACGACGGCCGGCGGCGCCCCCGCCCGGTGGCGCGGAACGCGAGGTTCGGCGGAGGAAAGGTGGCGGCGGTGGGAGGCGAGGAGCAGGCGGCGGCGGTGGGAGGCGAGGAGCGGGCGACGGCGGATTCACCGTGGAGACGTCCGCGCGCCGCCGCCGACGCGCGCCCCCGCCCCCCTGGCGCGGAACGAGAGGTTCGGCGGAGGAAAGGTGGCGGCGGTGGGAGGCGAGGAGCGGGCGGCGGCGGTGGGAGGCGAGGAGCGAGCGACGGCGGATTCACCGTGGAGAGGGGGGCGCGGCCGCAGAGAGGGGAGGATAGGCTCGGGTGGGGGCGCTTTGCTTTTTTTTTTACCGTGGAGAGGGTGGGGCGCGGGCGGGGGTGGCACGCGAGGCGGTGAACGTACGTTCACCGAGGGGGTGGGAGTTTGACCGGGGAAAAATTCTCCACTTCACACTTTTTAGTAGTAGAGAAATGCACCCCGGGTACTCAAACTATTGGTCTCCTCCCATCTAGGTACTCGAAATATCAAAACGATTATGTGGGTACCTGAACTATTGCCGATGCACACCAAAGGTCTAAAACATGTCATGTCAGGGACATTTGTTTTCAAAAAGAACCCTAAATGTTTTTTTGATTCTCGCAAACAGCTCCTAACATATAGTTGTTTGCGAGAAGGAGAAAATAGATAGGTTTTCTTTTGAAAGAATGTCTATGACGTGGCATGTTTTAGACTTTTGGTGTGCGTTGGCAATAGTTCACGTACCTAGATAGTCATTTTGATAGTTTGAGTACCATGTGTGCATTTTACTCAAAATTGCACTATTGTTTTTTAAAAAATTAGGTGCTGTCCAGGCGGTGTATGTGCGGAGTAGTTGGGCATCATTCACGTATTTTCTATTTTCTAAAAAATAGAAACAAGTTTGGGCGACTGATGATTCAAATCGTCATTGTTTAATATTTTGCAGTCTATTCGTTTGGCTGATCTTTGGTTTGTTTTCGTAGAGAAAATATCGCTAACTGGTGGCTGATAAGCCGAATGAACAGGCCGTTGGATTGCAGAACGAGCTTGCCGCCCGCGCAGTCGCCCACGTTAAGTGCACATCGTCTGTTGCCTTTCAGATAGACGGCGTCGCTTTAGCTTGTCCTTGTGGTACAAATTGAACCAAGCGGTAGCAGATTGCAATTAGGGAGGGGGCCGAAAGAGGATCTGGGCCTCTTTGCGATGTCTGAGATTGATCGCACCCACATGTCCACACCGGCCCGGAATTCCTATATATATTCCGGAAATATTTTTCCATCTCACCTTCCGATGTCTAAGATTGGTGCACGGTCTCTCCATCGTCCGATCTTGCATAAGACGCATAGACTTTTTTTAGTTCCGTTCGTCAACCCGAGTTCCTCCGCTCGGGGCTACGACGAGGCCGGAGGCGACCACCACATCTGCTGCTGCCGGCTCGCTTCGCGCACCAACTGGGATAGGGTTCCTCCAGTAGTGGTGATGGTAGGAGGGCGCCGACATCGTCGAAATCCGGTCAGACATGATGCGCGGCGGTGGCGGCTCGGTGACGGTAGCCGGCTGGCGAGGAGGTGATGCGCATCCACCCCACCAAGGAGGAAAAGCATCACCGCCAGGACATCATCAGCTGTCTCAAGCACACCGTTGGCAACTCCGCCAATTGTTAGGTTTGTGCTTCCCTCCGGCTCTCCCTCACCCCCCGTCCCCACGAAACCTCACTGAGATGCACTAGTTTGTGTTCTCTCTTCATGTTATATGAAAATAGCTTTCCAAATTTTTTACCAGAAAATGTCTGGGACGTCAGGTATTTATATAATTTAATTTAAATCACAAGAGCACCGAGGGAACATGTGCAGTGGAAAAACTTGGTTCATTATCTCTGTTTGCAATGAGATCTCACTAAGATAGATTCTAAAATGCAAGTATATTCAATGAAATACAGGGTGTTTCAGAAGCATATCTCACTCGACACTTCACCAGCAATACATGTGTAATCGTGTTAGGTAAAAATGCAATGTTTTCCAAGCTATTGTAGGGTACGCTGATGACCATTAAGGGCCTGTTTGGGAGGGCTCCGGCTCCGGCTCCTCGAGCGGCTCCGGCCGGAGCCCTGCCAAATAGTGGAAATTACACCGGCTCCGGGTGTGGAGCCGGAGCTGGAGCCCCTCGCGGCTTTCAAAGGGGAGGTGGAGCCACGTTTTGGTGGCTTCACCCGCTCCAACTAAAATCCACCGGAGGAGCTATTTTGCCAAACGTTTTTTAAAACGACTCAACTCCACCAGAGAAGCCACTCCACCAGAGGAGCCATAGCCAGAGCCGTTTTTGGAGGAGCCGGAGCCCTCCCAAACAGGGCCTAAATTTCTCAATCAATAGAAATATGATACAAGATCTCGCAAATTACAGTATTCCAACATCCATGCATCTGTACCCGTCAAGCCACCTCATGAAAAGGTACCATGTTCTGTTTTTAGCCAGGAATTGACCAAATTCGGAAATGAAAATGCTTTGTTATGCTCTAACAACTTAGCAGAACTGAAGTAGTACAAACCTAATCTCTGTTATTTTCAGCCTTTCCAGACTCTCTGAACCACTCCTTGTTCTTCTTTTAACTTATTGTAAGTCTTCATGGTTTCGACAGTATCAGTTTTCTCAACAAGCACCGATACTAAAGAAAAAATTATTGTTATTTATTTTATGCTTTATACATGAGGGCCATCTCAGCATCGAGCATTTCATTTTTGTTCGAATTCAGAAACGATAAGGAAAGGTAATTGCTACAGTTAGAGAGTTGGTAACACAACCATTGCTCATAAGCTTTTTGAGCTGTGTGTCTATCGAAAGAATAGAATATGAATTTTACAAACCCCATGAATATTGATCTGGCCATTGTTTAAACAGAGTAACTGACTGACTTGGCTGTTTATGAGAGTAAGTATTTGGTTTGAAGCCAGGCATAAATTGTAGGTACTTATTCTTGAAAACGTTTGTTTGAACTAGTTTGAATGTCAACTGATCAACCATACTCTAGATATTTGTTCATGGCCTTGTACAAGAATTGCCATTTTGCAAACTGATATCTGCACCTGTATTCCTGGATCCAGTAGTGGCATAGATTTCCTGTTCTTATGCACCTAGTTTATTACAGTAGCTACTAATTTTCTGTATCATATGACTTTCATGTTTGATGGCATTGTGTTTGAAACTTTGAGCCTTATGTAGTATACTTTATGATTTCATCATATAGCATATGCAGTTCTGTAAGCTTTTAAATGAATATGGTGAATATTAATAATGAGATATAATTTTAAATAAATATGACCTGATACTCTGTTGGCGCACTGTCACATATTTATGAGTTTGTCACAATAAATTTAGGATATCAGCAATTGCTTTAGTTAAATTTAAGAACTGTTTCAAAATGAACTAGTGAATGTTATTGTTACTTCTGTTCCAGGTCAAGTTTTCAGTGCTTACATGTTCCATTTCCATTAATGACCACAATTATTGTGTTTCAGACAAAAGAGTACTGATCCTGGTATTCACTCAAGCAAGCATCCATTTTGCTGTCTCAGGCTTTTGGTTTCTCTGGGCACCAACCATAGTGGTATTGTTCTGTACTGATGTTCTTTTCGTGCTAGTTCTCTCTCTGATTTTCTCTATGAATTGTTTTATCAGAATCTGAGATTGAAGTTGTGCTATGGTACTCATAGATCTGTTGATTGGCACAGACTGACGGAAGGTATGCTCAACTGTCAGTAAGCTACCCCTGTCTCTTAGCATCAAGAATGCTTGGGAGCGCTGGCTTTCCATGGTATTATGGAGCCACAGCTCCCTTACGGAATGAGGACAGCTTGACAGCACCTTACATTGGTGCTGGACTCGCTTTGTCTATTGTGGCTTATGACTACCAGGTATGCTGCTACATATCTCCACTGTCCCAGGTAGCTGTCACTCCGTGGCTATTTCCGTGTTTGAGCCCGATGCTGAGATGCCAGATGTCTTTCTGTTGCAGGCAGCAGGCGGGTGGCGTATCAGTCGACGAGAACTCTATGCAGCTTAGTGGATATGTTCTTCAACAGGAGGTGAGGTTTCATTCCCGTCTCATGCGCTGTATTTCCTGTAGTTTTTTTCATAACTGGATCATCATCCTCCTGGGTATGTGGATTCATAATTTTTTTCCTAACTTTACTTATCAGTTGTTACTCACAATACATATTCTGGTTTGTAGAGTTATATTGCAATTGAAGGTTAAACAGTGACCGTGTTAGTCATGATATTAAAAAACACTTTCGTGTTGTTTTCAGTTTACATGTGCAAAAAATGGCTAGGACTCTAGGAGTGATTTACTGCTTACACAGTTGCACTAGAATAAGATACACAGTACTTGCAGTGATTGAGAATTTGGGATTAGTTAGGTATGAAATTTCAAAGAACTACTCACCTTACTGGATGTGGACCATGTCTTAAATCTGCCCCATAACTTTTGTATGTTGTCGATGATGAGACCGCTGAGGAGCCTTCGGCAGCGCTCGCTGCTCGTCACCACACTGCGTTGAGATGTCGTGATGTGCTGTGTGAGTGGCGATTGGGTTGTGCTTCTGTACGTAGCACGATATGGTTGCCTTCTGACCAATGCTGCTCGAATTAAATTGTTGGGTCTCAATTTTGCACTTCATATGTCTGCCTTAATATGGCTCCTGGTATTGATGAAATTTGCCTGAAAAGAGTATGTTTTCTGAATCATATTGGTTGTTACCTATGTTTAGGTGTATATGAGCATCGATTAGAAATATGGAGTGGAATACTCAGAAGATGAGATCTTGATGAGGTACAGGTGGGCATATGAGAAACCATGGGGTGGATCTTATCTCAGGTGAGGATTTCTGATGGATATACATGCCATTTCCTGACACTCTGCCCTAATGCCTGTGCAAGAATGTCTGGCTATTGACAATAACCACTTAGATATTGGTATGCCATACTACTCTATTTCCTGTCTTCATAATCATTTTTATTAAACTTAGCGAGTGTTTGTTGGTGTGATGCAAGTTGATTAGTTCAATGGTCAATTTTCTGTGTTGAAGATTACCCTTAGATATTGGTATGCCATACTACTCTATTTCACTCATTTGATTTCAAGCTAGTCTTCTATGTTGTCAACTCCATGAACCTGTGTTAAAATTGGTGTGTCGTATCATGCATGTTGCGTAAAATGACATTTAACAATGCTCAATCCATAAACAGATTAACGACTTCTAGTACATGACAACCTTTTTAGTTGTACGCATAATGATTCTCAGTTTACACAGAACTTGAGGGGGGACACACTTTTACACACAACTTTTCAGTTCATCTGCGAATTCTTAGCAATAACTAATTAAAAATATATGTCGCTTCAACATTAACATGACAATGTTGTGATAGCCTTTCAAAATATTGGACTAGGATGAAAGAAATGTTGGATTTAATATTTTGAAATGTTGAGTAAAGTTATATATTATTCACCATTTTTTACATAAATGTTAAATATTGGACTAGGTTCTTGCAGTTTTGACACTAATATGTTGAACTGTTCTGATTTCAACATTTTGTTACAATTACATGACTGGTAAATATTTCAACAATCCTAATAACATTTTCACCTTTTATTATGATTGTTTCCAATAATTGTTTTTGGTTACCACTATAAACGAAGGTTTAACAATTTCATGTGAATATGTTGAACTGTTCCGAATTGACATTTTGTTGCACTTACATAACTAGTAAATGGCTTCAACAATTCCAACTACATGTTCACCTTTTTTTTGTTGAGGAGCTTTTTTGATAATTGTTGAACTATTTTTCATGTATTATTTCTTTTATAGAAGTGTTTGTTCATAACATAAATGTTGACTTGGGGTAACATAAAAGGTGATGTACAATTACATTATTGATAAATGTTGAGCTTGATTCAATTTACATACAAATTTTCACTCTTAAGAATGAAAAATGTCGAGAGAAAATATAAATCACGTTGTTATTAAGAAAATGTTGAACCTGCTTCAATTTACATACAAATTTTCACTCTTATGAACCAAAATGTTGAGACAAAATATAAATCACATTATTATTAAGCAAATGTTGAGGCGAAAAGTAAATATGATCAGATTTGTAACCAGGACATAAATGTGAACTGAATGTTGAATAATAAGTAAAATGTTGACAATTATTAATAAATGCTGGAGAACATAAATATTGGATTGTTGTTAATAAATGTTTAATAACAAATAAGAAACATTTTAAAACTTGGATATTAGGTTAAAAATTGTTGGTATTCAAATATGAAAGTTGATTTAGAATGAATATGATAAGCAAAATTGTTGACTATAAAAGATGTTAAATTATTTGAAGGAATTATTATTGGTATGAAAATAGTAAATTGTTTTAATCAAACAAATTATTAGATATTATACAAACATAAAATGTTGATTTATCTACATGTATCAACAACTGTTGTTGGACAAATAAAAAAATGTTGGTATGTGCGAAATAACTTAATTCTAAGTTATATTCAAAAGATAAATGTGAGACATACAAATAAAAGTGTTTGTTCATAACATAAATGTTGACTTGGGGTAACATAAAAGGTGATGTACAATTGCATTATTAATAAATGTTGAGCTTGCTTCAATTTGCATAAAACTTTTCACTCTTATGAATGAAAAATGTCGAGAAAATATAAATCACATTGTTATTAAGAAAATGTTGGGCTTGCTTCAATCTACATACAATTTTTCACTCTTATGAACAAAAATGTTGAGAGAAAATATAAATCACATTGTTGTTGAGAAAATGTTGAGGTGAAAAGTAAATATGTTCAAATTTGTAACCAAGACATAAATGTCAACTAAATGTTCAATAATAAGTCAAATGTTGATTGTATTAATAAATGCCGGAGAATAGAAATATTGAATTGTTTTTAATAAGTGTTTAATGATAAATAAGAAACATTTTACAAGTTGGATATTAGGTTAAAAATTGTTAGTATTCAAATATGAAAGTTGATTTAGAATGAAATGGCATTAAATTGTGCAAAATTGTTGACTATAAAAGATGTTGAATTATTTGTTGTTGCTATAAGAAAATAAAATATTGTTTTAATTAAACAAATTATTAGATATCATTGAAACATAAAAATGTTGATTTATCTACATGTATCAACAACCATTGCTGGACAAATCAGAAAATGTAGGTATGCACAAAGTAAGTAAATCTAAGTAATGTTCAAAAGATAAATGTTAGACATACAAACAAAAGTGTTTGTTCATAACGTAAATTTTGTCTTGGGGTAACATAAAAGGTGATGTACAATTACATTATTTATAAATGTTGAACTTACTTCAATTTACATACAAATTTTCACACTTATGAATGAGAAATTTTAAGTAAAAATATAAATTACATCATTATTAAAAAATGTTGACCTTACTTCAATTTACATACATTTTTTTCACTCTTACGATCAAAAAATATTGAGAGAAAATATAAATCACATTGTCATTAAGAAAATGTTAAGATTAAAAATAAATAAGTTCAGATTTGTGACCAAGACATAAATGTAAACTAAAATATTGAATAATAATTAAAATGTTGACTGTTATTAATAATTTTTGGATAATAGAAATATTGGATTATTGTTAATAGATGTTTAATAATAAATAAGAAACATTTTAAAAAGTTTGATATTAGGTTAAAATTTATTGGTACTAAAATATGAAAGTTGACGTAGAATGAAAATGATATAAAATTGTGCAAAATTATTGACTATAAAAGGTGTTGAATTATTTGAAGAAATTGTTGGTATATAAAAATAAAAAATACTCAAAAAATTATTAGATATTATATAAACATTAAAATGTTTATTTAGTTGCATTTATCAACCATCGTTGTTGGAGAAAAAATCCAGAAATGCTTGTGTTTGAGGAATAAGTTAAATCTAACAAAGATTGCAAATATTAGAAGATATTAGTAAATTTTAAAAATAACTATGTTAACTGTTGAATAAAGATTAAAGAAGATATATTGTCAATGAAATGTTGGCTAATGTATAAGAAATATATTAAATGTGGGACTTCATAATTTCAGAATTTGAACGAAAGACAAGTGTTAGCGTCACACAGAATTAGAAAAAAAGTTGGATTGTTGTTAATAAATGTTGAGGACTGTAAAATAGAGAGGTATATGAAGAATATAAATAATAAAAAATGTTAAATGTTGCATAGTACATAATAAAAAAAGTAAAAAGTTGAACAATTTAATAAATGTTGAATAATATATAATAAATAGTAGAAAACAACAAGTAATGTTCAACAGATAAATGTTGCACATTCAAGCAAAAATGTTTGTTTGTAACATAAAAGTTAACTTAGGTAACATGAAAATGTTGATTTTAGTGCAATTACTAACAAGATTGGCAAATCAAGAAATGTTGGTGTGTGCAAAATAAGTTAGACCTAAGAAAGGTTGTAGATGTTAAAAGATACTAATAAATATCCCGAAAAGAAATGTATTTTTAATAATGTATAAAAAAGATATTAAATGTTGAATTGATGCAGACAAATGTTGAAGAATTTATAATAAAGAAAAAGTAATGATGAAAGATAAATGTTGGACATAAAATTAAAATGTTTGTTTGTAATATAAAAGTTGATTTATGGTAGCATAAAAGTTGATTTATGATAACAATAATGATAAATGTTGGGCTTCCTTAAATGTACATATTGATGTTCATAGTTACTAATAGAATGTTGAGAAATAATGTAAATCACATGGTTAAGAAAAAAAATTCTTGGATTGCTTCCAATTCAAAAGGAAAAGAAGAGTATTATGACCAAAATGTTGAGATAATCATGTACCCAAATATAAATTTGCATTTTTTTTTACAAATATTGAGTGTTGCCGAAATGTTGAGATAATCACGTAAGAAAGTTAAGAGTTGTAAAAAGGGTTTTTATTGGGTAATAAGTAAGAACTATAATAAATGTTCGACTATTTTGTTAATTTAAAATAACAATAAACATTTTTAATATTGGACATTGGGTTAATGATTGTTGATGTTGATTTAGAACAAAAATGATATAAAATTGTGTGAAATTGTTGAATAGAAAAGAAGTTCGGTTGTTTTAGGGAATTGTTGGTATATGAAAATAATTATTTGTTTCCGTCAAATAAACTGTTGGATAGGATATAAACATAAAAATGTTGATCTAAGTGCAATTACTAACAAAAAATGTTGGACAAATAAAAAATGTTTATGCGTGCAAAATAAGTTAAAACTAAGAAATGTTGTAGATGTTAAAGATATAATTACATCTTTATTTTTTCAGGGCTGCAGTACAACAAAACAGCTTTTGGATCTGAGCACTTTTGATTTGTGAATGATCCTTCCCTGGTTGAAAGCTTTTGGTCCATTAGTGAACACTTCCGATGTGTCAATTTCTCAATCTGCATTGTATATTATACACTACTTACCTGCTTCGATCTCTTCATTAACTCCCTTTTGACATGTAGATATTATATATTATAAACGTCAACTTCGAAATACAATTTTAAATGATTTCAAACTTCAACTTTGAAGTGCCCACCCGTAGTTATCCCACTTACAACCACATGCCCAACAAAAAATTAAAAAATAGTCAAAAAAGTCTGCATCTGATTTTTCTCCCACGTCTAAAAGTTTAAGAAAAAAATAAAGTCCAAAAAAATCAGCATATGCCTTTTCCTCCCGCATCCAAAAATTCAAAAAAAAGTCAAAGTCTAACGACGCTGGAAAGTATGTGTTGTTAAAAAAAGTCCAAAAAAAGTATGTCCCCATTTTGTTCCCGCGCTCCCGCATCAGAGTGCTACTTCGTGCGCTGTAACGGAACGGAACGAACTAAAGCAACTGGGTTTTAGTGGGCTTAAATGGGCTTTATAGTTCATACACTTACGTAACTTCCGGTAGTTATATAAGAGGCCCCCACACCGGCCCACCCTCCTCCTGATTTTTTTATATTTTTTCTTTAACTTTACGAAAATAAATAGTCGGATTCAACATTTGCAAAAATAGCCTCAAACCGCCGCTTGCCACAGTGGTTTGGCTCCTGCCGCCGTTTGAAGCGGTGGTAGGGACCTACCGCCGCGAACGGTGGTGGTAAGGACTCGCCGCCGCCGCAGCACGGGCGGCGAGGTTGCAACGCTGGCGGCGAGCCCGATTGGGTGGCGGGTGGCCGCCCGGCGGCTCATCGCCAAATGAAACGGCGGTGTGTGCCGCCAATTCAAACAGCGGCTGTTTTTTGCTTTTTTTGTTTTTTCATTTGGTTATCCTTGAAATTATAAATGCAAAATAACACCAAAATGAATACGGAAATACATAAATTAATTACAATAAACGGAAGTAGTTTACACGACAAGTGTCAAAAAAACAAATCTAAATACGACCGCGCTTCGTCGGTCGTGGCGGGCCCTGGTGCTCCCTCCTTCTCACTGCCGCCTCTCGCTATGCAGCCCTCATGTGGCTCGTCGCCTCCAAGTGCCTGTTGCTTGTCGGCTCATCGGCGTCTTCTCTCATGTACGAGGTCTGCAAACATTCAAATTTCAGTCAGTACTTGCGATACTATGGAAAAAAACGATGGATCAAGGTACGTACGTTGTACTTGCGCAACTAAGCGCTCGTGGGGCCGTGGGGGGTTGGTGAAGTCCGCCACCTCTGGCGCGTCGGGACGGCGCAGCACTCCGTCGAACCTCGCTAGGATATCGTTGCGCCACCCGGGGGGGGGGGAGGGGGGTCAATAGCCCCCATGGGCTCCCTTGAGCACGGTAGCCCGAAGAGGAGGACCACATCCTCCAAAGTCAATGTCATCTCCCCCCAGGGGAAATGAAAGCTGTGCGTCTCGAGGCGCCACCGGTCCAGGAGCGCGCAGACCAACTGGTAATCGAACCAAAGCGTGATCTTGAAAGTGCATCTTGGCCCCTAATTGTTTTGGTGATAGTGACAAACACAATCTATGGTATTTAATGCTTGATCAAGATGTGTGCAAGACTTAAGTGAATAAAAATCATGGTTTTGACCAAAGGAAGGCCCCCAACTCTAGTCGATGTTTTCATCTCGAATCAAGGGTTGATTCTATTTTTGATTTCGAATTTGAGTATAGGAAACAACGTAATATAAAGGGGGATGCGAATTAAAAGTGCTCTAGGAGATGATCCAAGTGAGTGAGAGGAGTTTAGAGTCAACACGTACACGATTGCTTTTCTTTTCTGAAAACTCAGCTTTTGTCGGTAGTACCGACGCCGGGTCGGTACTTCCGATAAGCCTTCACTGGCGAGTTTTTTCTAGGGGCTCGGTAGTACCTACCCGGGGTCGGAACTACCGATAAACATTCACTGTTGGGTTTCTGGGAAACTCTTCGGTAGTACCGACACCATGTCGGAAGTACCGAGGTAAGTCATTTCTACACAGTAACGGCTAGTTTTTCAGCCTTAGTATAAAAGCCCCCCTTTTCCCTCCTCACTCATTGATGACCGACCACGGGACAAATATTCACTTGAGCATTCACTCCACTTCTCCCCTCTCCTCTAGAGCCAAGATTTGATTCCTTTGAGCTAGGGCTTGAGTAGAGAAGTGATTCCTAGTGATAATTAGAGAAGCTTTGAGAGCCCCTTCGAATCTCCCCATCTCAAGAGCACTTGAAGCATCTCCAGGCCATTGATTCATGTTTGTTACTCTTGAAGCGTGCTTCTAGATGGTTAGGCGTCGCCCGTTGAGTGCCCTTTTGGTGTGCTGCACCCAAGATCGTTTGTATTACCCTCTCCTTAGTGGAGAATTCTTAGTGAGCACCAATCTTCCTTTGTGGGGGTTGGAAGAGGAAAAGAGGCTCTTGGTGATAGCCCTCCCTTTGTGGGATTCTCAACGGAGACATAGCATCCTTTGTGGGTGTGAACTTCGGATTAAACCATTGTGTCTCTTTTGCTTGCTTGAATTCTTTGTCTCTCACTAACCCTAGAACTTGTTTTAGCCCGATCTATTAATTGGTTGTGTTCCAACTCATATCTTTGGTTGCAGGTGGTTCTTAGCTTCTAAACTAAGTCTTTGATTCAATTAGAATTGCTAGAATTGCTGTAGATTTCAAATTTCGTTTTAGTCTTCTCTGCCTTGTCGGTAGTACCGACCTGGTACCGGAAGTACCGAGCCCCCTCGGTAGTTCCGACACCACGTCGGTAGTACCGGCAAGTGTTTTAACCGCTGCATTTGTTTCAGAAATTTGAAGTGATCCTATTCACCCCCCTCTAGGCACCACAAGGTCCTTTCAATTGGTATCAGAGCCTAATCCCTTGATTTAGGCTTAACCGCTAAGGGATCAAGATGTCGGGGAATGAAAGCAACCCAACCACCGAAGAAATCGTCACAAAGGAAGCTCAAGAGAGAGAGCTCAAAGCTGCTAAAGTCGGTGACCTCACTGGCAAAGCTCCAAGTCGTACACCATCCAACTTTGTGAGCTCCGACGACTCTTCATCCGACTCCGACTCGGACTCCGATTCAAGTGATGAAGATGTCAAAGATGGTGATGATCCGGCGAAGAAGGCGGCAAAGAAGAGAAGAAAGGCTAAGAAGAAAGAAGGCCAAGAAGTTGGCTAAGAAGCTCCTCAAGAAGATGATCAAGAAGGAGCAAACCAGGTACACTCACTCCGGCTACTATGGAGTGCCCCACAACTACGCACAATTCCGAGCAACAACTCTAACGAAAAGTTTTATTCTGCGCATTTGGGAAAGCCTCCTCACTTCGTGGGAAGGACTATCCCAAATGGGCTTATGATATGCAAATGCACCTTTACTGGCTTCACCCTTCTCTTTGGAAGATTGTGGTTGTAGGTGTTTCAATACCCGCCAAAGGAGAAGCCCTCACAATTGAGCATGAGCAAGATCTCCACCGCAACGTGCAAGCAACAAGAGTCATCACGGGATCCTTGTGTGCCCAAGAATTCAACAAGGTTCGGAACATCCAAATTGCCAAGGTGATTTAGGATATACTCAAGGAAGCACATGAGGGGACCGAACATGTGAGGCAAGGGAAGATGGACCTAATCAACAGAGAGCTTGAGCTATTCTTCATGAAGGATGGAGAAATCGTAAGAGAAATGTATGATAGGCTCATAGTCCTTGTCTCGGACATTAGAGCTCTTGGAAGTAAAGATTGGGATGATTCAAAGGTCACAAAGAAGTTGCTAAGAGCTTTTGCTCCTAAGGACAAGAACTTGACGGCAATGATAAGAAGGGATCCAAGATACCCTACAATGGCACCCAATCAACTTCTTGGAGAAAACTTGCATCAAGAGCTAGTTGACCAAGATGTGGAGAAGTCTCTAACCTTGAAGATGAACAAGAGCTTAGCCCTCAACGCTAGCTCTAGTGAAGTGGTGGAAGCAAAGCCCAAGACCTCCAAGACCAAGAAGGAAGACACTAGCGATGAAGGAAGCACGAATGAAGAAACCGTATTTGCCATAAGGAAGTACAAGAGATTCTTGAAGTCAAATGCATCAAGGAAAGGCGGAGACGAAAGAGAGAAGAAATCTCAAAGAAAATGCTATGAGTGTGGAGAGTATGGACACTTTATTGCCGAGTGTCCCAAGAACAAGAACAAGAATGAGGATGAGAAGAAATACAAAGAGAAGAGCAAGGAGTACAAGAACAAGTACCAAGGGCGTGATCACATGGGTCAACAATGGGACTCAAGTGATGAAGATGAGGAACCAAAGAAGCAAGGCATGGCAACCGTCGCCATGGTACAAGAGTCGTCTTCACCACGCATCTTCAACAACTTCTTCGACGATGAGGACCACTCCCACTTTTGCCTCATGGCAAGGGGGAGCAAGGTACAAGAAACTACCCCCTCATCTTCTCCAACCTCCTCTTCATCCACACCTAGTAGTGACATAGAAAACATATATGAGGAAAAGGAAATGGAAGCTAACATGATAAAGAAATTTGGTAGAAAGGGTCACAAAGAAATTAAAAAGCTTTTGGACAAACTAGAGGAAAAGAAGGAGATTCTCCATGAGCAAGAAGACTTGCTTATCCTTGAAAAGGAAAGAAACCTTGCTCTAGAGAAATCTCTTGCCGAGGAGAAGGCTAAGGTGGAAAAGTTGACCACGGACTTGTCCTTGGCCAATGATTCCAACAAGAGGATGTCAAAGGATTATACTTTAGCAAATGATGAATCTCTAGGTTCCCTAAAGGCTACTCATAGTGAGATTCAATCAAGCCTTTCATGCTTGACGGAGAAATATAAAACTCTTGAAGAAAACTATAGTATTCTTTGGGAAAGCACCAAAGCTACTCCTACGATAACATTGGACTCTAGTGCCTCCACTAGCAAAGGTTGCTCTATTTGCTCTAACATTGGTATAAATGCTCACAAGACTAACCATGCAAGGCTTGAAGAGAAAATTAAGAGCAAAGACAAGGAAATTGCCCGATTGAACATGTTGATGACTCAAGGCAACATTGGTGCCAAGTCCATACCTAAGGTGGTTGACAAGCAAGGACTTGGGCACTACAAGAACAACAAGGCCAATGGTAGAGTAGTGGTGAAAGGGCATGAGATCCCCTTGTGGAATAAGGGTGGCTACCTCAACACTATTATAGATATTGCCCATGGAGTCACCACCTCGACCACAACCAAGGACATGCCACAGGTAGTGAACACCACAAAGGGAAATGGTGGAGTTAACTCTCCACCAAAGGCATCGAAGAATGTGGTTGAACATAAGCCCTCTCCCAACTACTCTTGTGACTACATTGTGACCTTGGATCATAATGGTAAAATGGTGGTCAAGTATGTAGGGGCCTACACTATGAAGGCCATGAGAAAGAGTGTGTGAGTTCCAAAAGTTTATGCATCTAACCTCCAAGGACCCAAATCTTTTTGGGTACCCGTTGACGGTTAATAATTGTATCAAAGTTCGTTCGTGACTCGCAAGCGTACAAGTCTCCCGTCGTAGTCAAGGGACCCTTCTTCCCTCTAGTGGTGAACCCAAGGTATCGAATCCGTGGAACAAATGTGTGACGCAAGACTTAATCTATTAAAGCCAAATAACTGCAATCTTCAATAAAGAACCTAATGCATCTAAGTAAAAGACATGAAACAAATCTAATCTACTAAAGACCGGAGAAAACAAAGTAAGATTGGGTAGATAAACCGATCTAGAGGGATCGGGGTAAGCCTTTTGTTGAAGTTCCAAGAAAGAGAAGAAGTAGCAAATCGAATCTTAATAGAAGCCTCTTTAAATCGTGGTTTCCCGTCCAAATCCGAAAACATCCGCCTTTCGAGACCCCCGTTCGTCACAACGTATCCCTATTCATGCGGGGAGCTTAGGGCGAGTCAAAAGACAAGTCGAGATTCTTTCGGAAGATCCGGCATGTACCTCTAGCCACCGCGGCTACAAGAACACCCTATGTAATCTATCGTACGAATAGAATTGGAATAAGCAAGCCGATCGAAAAACGAAATCTTCGAGGAAACACTTGATCGCTAAGAAAAGATTCAACTTGATAATTCAACTATGACAATGATACATACACAAGATCACCACCGGGATCCTTCCTTGATCTTGCTTCTAGCTCCGGAACTCCGACGTGGTCTTCCATGCAAGGTTCCCACGTCGGCTAGGGAAACCCTAGTCAACTAGCTCGACCCTCTCCTCTCCGACATGGTGTCCCTCTCTTCTCTCGCTTCTCGGCGGCCGAAGACGAAATCTTCTCTCGCGTGGCTCTCGGTCGGGGGACTATAAATAGCCCGATTGGCGCCTAGGGCAAAGGACGACGCGTTTGGGCCCTAAATGGGCTCGGGCCGACCGGACCGGGCCGGCCGCCCGGGGCCCATTTAGGCCCGGCCCCGCGGGCTCCTTTGCCCGAGGTCGGTTCCCTTGCTTCTCGGATGCTTCCCCCTTCGCATACGGGTCCATGTCGTCGGTTTCTCTCCGAATTGGACTCAACTCCTTGTCTTGGAAGATTCGAGCACTTTTCCGGTCGAGTCCCCGGAGTATGTCGTCTTCTCGGATCAAGTCCCCCGCTTCTTGGAGTTAATTTTACTTCATTGCATGACGTGTTCGGGGCTTCAAAGTCTTGTCATGAGGTGCTTGATGAACTTACCCCGAAAGTCTTGCATTCAACACTAAAACCCCGCATAAACATTAAACTCCAAAACCGACATGCACACGTGAACTTGTTATACCACGGGGGTTAGTACCAATGGATAAGGTATAAAACTCATGCCAACACCGAAGGTAAGCTCATGGCTAGGTTGACGGATTTTCACCGTCAACGTACCTAAACCAAAAGCTTAAACTTATTTTGTAGGCCTACTCCTTCGGTGGAAGCGCATGGTTGATTGATAGTGGTGCCACTAATCATATGACCAGAGATGAAGGCTTATTTGCATCCCTTGATCATTATGACAACCCTACAGAAACTATCATTTATGGAGACAATGGTCAAGGAGATGTTGTTGGTCTAGGTAAAATTGCTATCTCAACAACAAATTCAATTGAAGATGTTTATCATGTTCAAGGGTTAGGATACAACTTGTTGTCGGTTTCACAACTTTGTGAGAAAGGCTACAATTGTCTCTTTACTCATGATGGTGTGACCGTCTCTAGAAGGGAGGATTCCTCTATTGTCTTTGTGGGTCATTTGCGGGGAAAGCTTTACTATGTGGATTTCACAAAAGTAAAAGTGGACCCTAAGGCTTACTAAGTGGCAAAATTCGACTTGGGTTGGCTATGGCATCACCGACTAGCCCATGTTGGCATGAGGAACTTGGCCAAACTTCAAAAAGACGAGCACATCCTTGGACTAACAAGTGTTGATTTTGAGAAAGATAGGTTATGTAGTACTTGTCAAGCCGGGAAGCAAGTTGGAGCTCATCATCCCGCCAAGAATATCCTATCCTCATCAAGACCATTGAAGCTACTACACATGGATTTGTTTGGATCAATCGCCTACATAAGCATCGGTGGTAAGAAATATGGTTTAGTAATCGTTGATGACTTTTCCCGTTTCACTTGGGTGTTCTTTTTGCAAGATAAAAGTGAAGCAAAGGGAATTGTGAAGAAGTTCATTAGAAGAGTTCAAAATGAGTTCGAGCTCAAGGTCAAGAACATAAGAAGTGACAACAGCTCAGAGTTTAGGAACACTCAAGTTGAATAGTTCCTAGATGAAGAAGGCATCAAGCATGAACTCTCCGCTCCGTACACACCTCAACAAAATGGCATTGTTGAGAGTAAGAACCCTACATTGATTGAAGCGGCAAGGACAATGCTTGATGAATACAAGACTCTGGACTCATTTTGGGCAGAAGCCATCAACACCACATGCCATGCCGCCAACTGCCTCTACCTCCACAAGTACTTGAACTAGACTCCCTACGAGATCATCACCGGTAAGAAGCCTAGTGTGCATTACTTTAGGGTCTTTGGGTGTAAGTGTTTCATACTTAACAAGAAACCCAAAGCCTCAAAGTTTGCATCCAAGGTTGATGAAGGTTTTCTCATTGGTTATGGAACTAACGAACATGCCTGTCGTGTTTTCAAAAAAACCACCGGTTTTGTTGAGACCACGGTAGATGTGAAATTTGATGAATCCAACGACTCTCAACGAGAGAAAGTTAGTGAAAACCTTGTAGATGACGAAGAACCCCCAAGTGTATCAATCTTTAGAATGGGGACCGGTGAAGTGATGCCTTGTGAGGTTCAAGTACAAACTCTGGTTGAGACAAGCAATCAAGATCCACCATCATCAACAAGAGTGGAACCACCAAGTTCTCAAGTTAGTCAAGAAGAAAGTCAAGTTCATGGTGACGATCATGGACGGGGCTTTGATCAAGGGGGAGAACAAGGTGGTGAAGCCCAAGAAGAAGCTCCACAAGTTGAAGATGATGATGATGGACCAATTCAACATCAATCTCAAGCACCACACCCAAGAGGACATCAAATGGTTCAATGGGATCATCCCGTAGACAACATACTTGGGAGCATTCAAGGAGGGGTGACAACTCGCTCAAGGTTGACAAACTTTTGTGCATTCTACTCGTTTGTCTCCTCTTTGGAACCTCTTAGTGTGGAACAGGCTCTTGAGGACCCAGATTGGATTATTGCCATGGAGGAAGAGTTGAACAACTTCAAGAGAAATGAAGTGTGGGAGTTGGTACCAAGACCAAAGCAAAATGTGATTGGCACCAAATGGGTTTTTAGAAACAAGCAAGATGAATTTGGTGTTGTCACAAAGAACAAGGCAAGTCTTGTTGGCAAAGGATATACTCAAGTTGAAGGCTTGGACTTTGGAGAGACTTATGCACCGGTAGAGAGGCTTGAGTCAATTCGTATTCGTTTAGCCTATGCTACTCATCATGACTTCAAGCTTCATCAAATGGATGTCAAGAGTGCCTTCTTGAATGGAACTCTCCAAGAAGAAGTATATGTTGAGCAACCATCGGGCTTTGAAGATCCAAACCTCCCCAATCATGTGTACAAGCTCCATAAGGTGCTCTACGGGCTTAAGCAAGCTCCTAGAGCATGGTATGAATGCCTTAAGGAATTTCTTCTCAAGAATGGTTTTGAGATAGGCAAAGATGATTCTACTCTGTTCATTCAAAGAAATGAAAAAGATATCTTTGTTTGCCAAATTTATGTTGATGATATTATCTTTGGTTCTACTAATGATAAATTTTGTGAAGAGTTTAGTAGGATCATGACCAAGAGATTTGAGATGTCTATGATGGGTGAATTTAAGTTCTTCCTTGGGTTTCAAATCAAGCAAATGAAGGAAGGGACTTTCTTATGTCAAACCGTAAAGGATATGCTCAAGAGGTTTGACATGGCCGACTCCAAGCCCATCAAGACACCAATGGCGCTTAATGGACATCTTGATCTCAATGAAGAAGGGAAGTCGGTCGACCAAAAGGTATTTCGCTCCATGATTGGCTCCCTCCTCTACCTTTGTGCATCTAGGCCCGATATAGTGCTTAGTATGTGCATGTGTGCAAGATTTCAAGCTAATCCTAAGGAGTGTCATCTAATGGCCGTTAAGAGAATCTTTAGAAATTTGGTTCACACTCCTAACCTAGGCTGGTGGTATCCTAAGGGCTCCACTTTTGATTTGCTTGGTTACCCCGATTCGGACTATGCCGGTTGCAAAGTAGATCGAAAGAGCACTACCGGGACTTGCCAATTTCTTGGTAGGTCTTTGGTGTCATGGAGCTCAAAGAAGCAAAATTTTGTTGCTCTATCCACGACCGAAGCCGAATATGTGGCGGCCGGTGCTTGTTGTGCACAACTTTTGTGGATGAAGCAAACGTTGAGTGATTACGGTTGTAAGTTTAGTAAGATTCCACTCCTGTGTGACAATGAAAGTGCCATCAAGCTAGCGAACAATCCCGTCCGACACTCTAGAACAAAGCACATAGATATTAGACATCACTTCTTAAGGGATCATTGTGATGCCCCAGGTTTTCAGCCGGATTCATTAACCCTAATGATCCGGTCGACCGAGTTGACTTTGGTCAAACGATAGTCAACCCGGGCCATCACCTCGAAAACATCACCAACAACCCCTAATGACCCACCTTTGTCAACCTATGGTCAAACCCTAGTCAAAAACCCCTTAAACACCCTTTGACCTTCCTATGTCATCCGGAACTTTTACCGTGTTCTCCAAATTTCACCTAAACACTTCAAATTTTCCCAATACAAAAGTTGTGTAGTTTTTTCATGGGACACAACTTTCATATTGAGTGGCTTTTGAGATTTGAAGCATAAATGGGTGAAAAAGCTTGGTCAATGCCTCCATGCACTATTCAATGGAGCCGAGAATTATGCAAAGTTCCACTGCATTTTATGCAAAATCTGTTGATCAAAACCCTATACGTCCTTTGTAAAAGTTGTAGAGGGTCAGCTGATCTACAACTTTGCTATTTAGCACGTGGTCCACTTTTGTTTCAAAATTTTGAGAAAAACTCAGTTGAAAAACGTCAAACCAAATTCCAACCCCACCCACCGAGGCTCTGCACTCCAGAGCGCGACGCACCGCGCCTGGCACATGCGCCGCCGCCGCAGACCCGTATCGTGGGCCTACACAGACGTCGAGGCCCACAGGATCCACATGGCAAGCGTAGGGGCTTTGGGTGGTGCGCCCACCGCCTTTCTCCCCACCCCGCTCGCGCTACGCATGTACCCGCCGCTTCGCCCGACCACTGCTATCGCCGGTGTACACCACCGCACGTCGCCGCCGTACCCCGCGCCCATGCCGCGACTTTGTCGTCTCATTGGCGTGCGCGAACCACCTTTCAACCCGCTGCCTATATAAAGAACCGAGCTCCACTCCTCGCGCGACACCGCCGCCCACCGAGCCGCCGCTGCCTCGCCTTTGGCCGTTGACGCCGAGCTCATTCTTCCGCCGCTCTTGTGACATCCCACCCTCCTAGCCCCTCCTTTAGGACACCTTGAAGCCCTTGAGCCGCGCATTGGTTGCCCAGGCCGCCACCTCGCCGGTGCTCCCATCCGCAGTAGCCAGGGCACAGCCGCGCCGCGGTGCCCCCTTCGCCAGCGCCGCCTGACCCCGAAACCGGCCACAGATTGGTCGTACGTGACCCCTAGGCCCCGCTCCTCCCCTTCCCCGGTCCTCTCCGGTGAGCACCTCGCAGTAATTCCGGCTCCTCCGCTGCCCCCATGCCTGAGGACCTAATTGCATGGTTCGTATTCTTTTCAGGGGCCTGTGCGCAAACCGAGGGCAGATCTGTGAAGGTTCAAAACTTTCTAGGGGTCTTCTCGCAAATGGATTCTTTACCCTTTTGAGTGTTTTAGCTGCAGCTTGCAAAATTCATGTAGAATTGTAGAAAAATCCTAAAATTGCAAAACCATTTTTTCTGCGATCCTGGTGACAAAACCTACAACTTTTGCAAAGCTTGTATATACTTTTGAGCTTTAGTTTTTGCATGGAAAATAGAAATCTTTTATACCTAGACCTGTTGTTCTGCCAAATCTGCACATGTTCATGAGCTGAATTTTGGATATATATTGTGTGTACTAGCATGTGTTGGCCCTGTGCAACAATTTGCACAAAGTTACTGAAGGGATCTTTTATTATGATTTACCTTGCATTTATGACTTTTCTGCCTAGATGATTTTTGTAGCAAAAAGTAAATAGATTTTTGAGCTATACTTCCGGGAATAGTCATGAAATGTCCAAATGCACCTTCACTGAATTAATCATGATTTTTGGACTGCTAGAAATATTTATCCCTGATTTATGTTTGTTTTTAATCATAAATGTGTAGATCAAATTCTATAATGGCTATAGATGTGTTTGTTGGTTTCCTAGGCTTGTTTTTGACCAGAGAGTGTGTAGGAGAAGGTTTGGCTCCATAAGTGTTATATTTATTTTTGTGTGCATTTATCCTATTTGTGCTAGCTAGAAATGCTATTATTCATATAGTTTATTTTAAAAAGCTCCATTTTGGTTGCTTGCTGTCCAAATGAAGTGTTCCTGGCCAGAGAGACCAGTGGGTGTTAGTTGTCTTGTTTACAAGGCTTTTTGTTGAGTTAAAGTGAAGGAGAAATTGTAGGTTTAATAATGAAATTAAATGGGAAAATCACACTCCACACCTAAGGACCTTGTGTTTGTGTTGTGAAACTTGCTAACAAGTTTATAACCAACCCCTTTCTGTTTTGTGAGAATTAAATTAATTTACTTGTATATATATGTACACAATCACTATTAAAAAGAGTGGATAATAAAGCATCGCATATTGTTCCTTTATAGGAAGAGTATGCTGAATGTACTATTATCTAGGTGAATGTGGTCAACCATGCACCCCATGGTTGCCATGTGTTGTTTTGTAATTAATTAAATCAATTCGCCAATTAAGTCTTGCATTTGCATCCTCTGTGTAGAAGTCCCCGAAGGCAGCTACACGCTCGTGCCAGCTGACGAGTACGAGGGAGCAGGAGGAGACGTGCACTATGTCACCGTAGAGCAAGACCTGGACCAAAGTATAGAAGGGCCAAAGGCCAGCTTTGCCAACGAAGGCAAGCCCCAGTTTATCATTAACCCTTGTTGTTGAAAATTATGCAACTCTCTTTATTATTCTATGTGCATTTACGTTCAGGATTTAAATGAAACCCTAGTTGCATGATCCCTAGGTGCCTATGTTCTTTTACTAGTATGCTAGGTCGATATATGCTATGCTCTAAGGACCAGGTAAAAGTCAAGTGATGTTCGTCACTCGCGAGAATAGGATCTCCTTTATGGAATCACTCTATTTATAAATGGATTGCTCATGTGGTAAGAGCATGGGATTTGGGCTCCGGTCTAGTGACTTCATGGGCTAAGATTTTGAACGTACTAAGCACTTGTCGGGCATGGGACCAGTAAGCCTAGTACCTAAGTGAGGCGGTAAGGGATTTTCCATTACTAATCTTGAGTATTCACCTGACCGACTCATTACTGGGAGGGGGGGTACTTGTGTGAGGCTGGATGTACTGAGTGGGGGCATACTAGATAGCCTTGTACCCAGGACTGCAATATCTATCCCGACCGAGGATCGATGGGAACCGCTTGGTCGGTGTCGGCTCTGTTGGGGCACTGCTCCGTGTGTTTAGGTCTACCTTGCAAGGTTTGAATCAATCGATTGTCGGCCTCTCACCGTTATCCGAGACTGCTTAATCAACTGGCCATAATATCCCTTAATGATGGAACTATGTGAATTCTTCTGCGTGAATTAATTGTATTGTACAATTCTTGATTGTATTAGTTGCTCACTATAGTAATGGTAATCTTACTAGAATCTGAGCTAAAATATTGAAAGTAAGGATCCATGATCCTAGTTGCTTTTTGGCAAAACAAACCCACCAGCCAAAAGCCCTACATGTCTAGAGGTAACTTTGGTGGGGTAGTCTTGCTGAGTATTAGTATACTCAGTCTTGCTATAATTGTTTTTTTAGGTGAAGTTGTTTGGCCTGGTGAGATTCCACCCAGTTGGGAGCTGGAATGTGTGGATGATGACGCCGAGTGATGGCATCACGGATGGTCTCCTGTGATGTCATATCATATTGCCATTAGTACTTTCGCTGTTTTAATAAAACTCTGAACCATTTTCTTTCATGTCAAGAACCATGGTTTGTAGTAATGGACCCTACGGGGAGATTGGTATTAATTTGTAAGGCACTCTGGACTCTCCTTCCTAGGAGTTTAAATGCATATGTTTGATCCTCTCTATGTTTTTAAGTGATTTACCGGGCATAAGACCGACAACACTCAACGTGATGATTCTTTATTATCGCTTAATGACCAAATGGAGTGGTTTAGGCGATAGTAAGGAATTATCTCGGATGGGGTTGTCACACTTGGTACCAGAGCATCCCTATGCACCGGAGTGATTAGATTAATACTAATCACATGATTTACAATAAAACTTTCCAAGATTGATTGGATTTTGAAAATCCGTTGGATCGTTAAGGAATAATCTAGATCGAGAGGCCATAGAGGGAATTTTGGGTTCTTTAAGGTGGCATAAGAATCTATGGTTTATTTTGCTAACTTCCAGCACTTTACTTTATGTCAGACTTACTTTCTTCCACAAGCAAACTAGATGAAGCCACGTGTTGTATACGTGTGCTGTGCCGCATCACGGGAATTGCGAGGGTTGATGGAGTGATCTATTCAACGGATCCCATCTTCTCGTCTGGTCGCTCACGTGTTTTATACGTGTACTTTCCGTATGAAGTCATACGAAGGATGACATGCTCTATTCAAGATGAACATGTCATGGGTTGTGATGTCGCCATGTTTTGCCATATGTGTGCATTCCGCATGACGAATATGCGATGCAAGGATACACTCCATTCAAACGGAGGGTGTCTGAGGTTGGACGCAGTCCATGCAGTGGCTTGACGCATGGATACCGTTTCTATAGTGAATGGTAATGTATGTGGACACTTCCGTGACGTGCTAGCACGGGAGGTTCGTTTTCTGCAGGTACACTAACAATGTTCGTAAGTCGCTAAGTGCGAATCGAGTAGCTCCGACTAGTTATTATAAGGAGAGCCGATTATAATCTTGCCACTGGCACTAACTACGTCTTTGGGATCCATGTGTGTGAGGACGTTTAAGACGTGTGCATCATGATTAAAATCTTGTTGAACCTAAAATTTGTTCTTGCATGTTTGGGTTATTTTTCCTAGGGTGATCGCTTGATCTTAGATAAGGTTATCCTCTCTTTTGATCTTAGGAAATTTCTGGCAGATTCTGTTGCTTTCACTTCATAATTTTTAGAGCCAAATCTGTGAGGAATCTGACTAGACATCATATAATAAAGTTTTTTCTTATCAAATCTAGCATCTAGTGTGAATTTCTCATGATTTTAGGAAATTTCTATCAGGAGTTATGCTCTATTTAGTAAGTCTCTGTCTTGCTGTTTTTTAGGTAACCTTCCTCTGAACAAGGAATTTTTCGAGCATGCTCCAATCCAATCTAGATCTACGTTTGAATACCAAAAAGGTGCCTCACAATCTTGCTGAGTTGCTACCAAAGTTTGGAAATTTTTGGGGTCGTAGGTTCAGAGTTATGAATTTTTGATTCACAACCTCCGAACTTTACGCCATGATTTCATGCGTACTCGTTTCGAGTTCCGGCATATCCTTGAACCTTGTGCGAATGGCTACCCCAAATGTTACTCACATAAGGATCAAACTTATCCTTTTGCTCACCAAAATCATGTTAAAGCTTTGAAACTTTTAGTAATAGTCTGTGTATGCAACATTCTTTTATAGTTGTGAGAATCTGTCCTTGTGCACGTGATTGCATCTAATTCTGACAGTGATCACTTATTCCAGATGTCCGCCTCCGGATCCATGACCGTTGATGCACAGGCATGGACTCACTTGAACTGCCTCGAGGAGGGTGGTTTTCCTGCGCTTTTGTGGGACACCCTAAAGAACTTCGGGTACACCGTGTATCCAGAGTACCCGGCGCGTGAGCTCATGACCACAAGCCAACTCCTTCGTTGGGAAGTGAAGGTGAAGATCCCTGTGTGCCTGCCACATCCTACTTGGGAAGAGTGGGAGGTTAAGGCACAAGGGTTGAACTTGGCTGACACCGTGCAAAAGGCTGCTTTGGAAGCACTCACAACTTTTTGTGAGAAACACACTGATTTGGTAGCTAGCACTGCAGCCAAGGTAATTCCTTTACCCGAGCAGTATTCCGGACATGGGATCGAGCGCGAAGCTTTTCTCTCTGCTCGAGGCAATCCTCACCACAGTCCTGAACTTGTCACCTCAGTCTGTTTCTCCAAAGCTGTGTTTGACACCTATCAAGTGATGGTGGGAGAAAGCATGTTCTATCGACACCAAGTTTATAGACAACAAGTTAATGGTGCAGAGGCTATCACCCAAGAGTTGAAGGAAGCTCGAGCAATGATAGCCCATCTTACGAAGATAAGACGCAAGGATAAGGCAAAAATACGATAATTGAGTGAAGTCATTCATGAACAGAATTTCTTGTTGCAGCATAATGATCAATATATGCTTAAACTAGAGAATCAACTAGAAGCTGTAGCAGCTCCACCTCCTGAACTTGCCATTCCTGAACCCGAAGAGGAAGAAGATTCCGAGGAGATCCAAAGCGAATCCGGAGTGGAGTCTGGACCTGCTTCACCTTGAGTGAACCTAGGCAAGATTGTTGTTACCTAGTTGATGTTGGCTATGCTTCAATAAAGTAATGAGTGTTGTTGTAGGATGGATCTTGTAATGACGACTGGTTGTGATCAACTTTGGACCATGTGTTGAATATCAAGTTGTACGTGTGAAATGTTGTGGAGATCATGCTCACCAAATTTTATCATGTTCGCATATACGTACCGAGAGTTATGGTAATTTTTTGTGCACCTCGGCCTTCTGTGAAAACAGCTAGGCAGAACCTCGGTTACAGAATTTTTCGGGTATGAAAATGTTGGAAATTGACCCGGAGTTGAATACCAACGTTGGAGCTTATGAAATCCTACATCCACTAACCAAAAATGAGAATTTTTCAGTGTATAAGCAAGGACTTATGAATTTTATGCTTATGACCGCCGTGCTGTCCGATTCCGAAACATTTCCATGAATGAGTTTTCGTCGTGCATATTCTACTTGTTAGTTCATGTGAGCAAGCTTATGAATATGTGTTTAATGAGAACTCAACTTTTCAAATGGTCAGATCGACACGTAGCACCCCCAACGGTTTTGACGCGTCGGGTAGTGGTGATCTACCACCGCCACCACCCATGACACCGGTGGAGACTTTCATGGCCACTCAAACCTAAGTGTTGCACCAAATCCTACAGACGCAGTAGCAAATCGCCCAACAAATGCAACAGAGATCTCCAATGGGAGCTAATCATGATGGACTGCGGATGGTTACCACCTACGCCCAATTTATCGGGATGAAGCCCCCAACTTTCACTAAAGAAGAAGAGCCCCTTGATGCTGATGCATGGGTTAGGGCCATTGAGGCCAAATTTTTTGCATTTGTCCTACCTTGTTCTGAGGAGCGCATGGCTAGCTTTGCAACCTTGCAGCTTCGTGGAGAAGCTTTAATGTGGTGGGAGCATTTTAAGTCCATGCAACCTGCTGAACATGAAGTCACTTGGACTGAATTCAAGAAAGCTTTCAAGGATCACCACATCCCAAAAGGACTCATGGTTAGAAAGATGAAAGAGTTGCTTGCTTTTAAGCAAGGTGACAACACTGTGTATCAATATGCACAGAAGTTTAACAACCTCTGCCAGTATGGAGAACATCACGTGGACACCGATGCCAAAAAGATGGAACGCTTCCGTGATGGTCTTAAGAGTGAATTGTATGAAAGACTAAACCTGCTAGAGCCCAACAACTATCATGAGTTGGTGAACAAAGCTATCTCTCAAGAGGATGCCATGATGAAGGTACAAAAGGAGAAGAAGAGACAGAGCGACTTTGCTTCGGGAGATGGATCGGGCAAGAAATTCTGTTTCGTCAAGAAGAATGTGCATGGTTCTCTCCTATCATCCGCATCGGGCCACTGAAGAGTGACCCCGTCCCAGCATAAGCCTTCGTGAAATTTTTAGTACCGTCAGGCCCAGCAACAAGTCTCCAAGCCAAAGGAACTTCCACCCCGCATTTGCTACAATTGTAGGCAACCAGGGCATTATGCCAATGAATGCCCAAATCCTAGGAAGAACAAGCCCGAGCAGCAGAATCAGAACCCCGGAGTCGCTAAGGGAAATCGTGACAAGAAGCCCACGATTCAAGTAAAGCAAGGCCAGCTTAACTTCACAGGTAACTTTTCTATCCGTGAGCATTCCTCCTTACTGTGGACTTGTGATGATGGAACCTTGCTCCATCTTTACATATTAGTTGCTTTTCAATAATTAAATTTAGGAATCTTAGTGAACAAATGTAACAAACATTTGTTAACTAGCCTCCCCTTTCTTCATAGGAATCTCTGTTGGTAATCACCTTTCTCAACTTGGTTTTTCTGCCTAATCTCAAAGCTCTCTTAGATTCAAATCAATCAACCGGCTAGGTTGAAGAAGTAGGATCAAAGTTTTTCTCGAGCAATCACGGTCAGATCTTTAGAACATTTGGACCCCATCCTTTTCAGTGCCACGATGGTACGACGCCATAGCGTCGCCCTGCCATCTCTTTTCCCGCAGCCATGATCACGTCGCCGAGACCTCACGGGCCGACCATTATCGAGCCCCCTGTTACCACCGCCGGATCGCTTCGCTAGTCCCTACCTCATTCGGTTGGGATGACCGTTGCGTTTCCGTTGAGGTATAAAAGGGAAACCCTCCCGCGGTGTTGCCATTGCCAAGTCTCGCCTGCTTTCGATCTCGACTGTGCTGCTGCTCTTGTTTTTCCCTCCGGCTAGTCTTTGGCCAACCCGCTATTAGCCCATCTGTGTCGTTGCTCCGCCCACTCGCTGAGCCAGCTATTCCGGCGTCTTCGTCGACAACCTCCAGAAGAAGCTCGGAAGAAGACTGAGAGAAGAACCCCAGCCTGAATCACCGACCATGCCTCAATTCTTGGAGATGTTCGAGTCCCTTCGCTGGAAGCTCGTAGCGATGTATCTCTGCATCGTCGGCGGAATTTGTCTTCTTTTAGTTTTCCATGTACACATCCATCACCCGCTTCTTCATGAACTACGTTGAGGCAGTGAGGAGGGCACCATGTATCTTTTGCCCTATATGAATTCTTGCTGCCGAGAAGTGTAAGCGAGTATATCTTCCATCTTTGTAACCTTTGCCTTGTTGGAAGAAGTTTGCTCTAATCTTGTTGTTGAATCTCGGGACGAGATTCTGTTTAAGGGGGGTAGGCTGTGACGCCCCAGGTTTTCAGCCGGATTCATTAACCATAATGAACCGGTCGACCGAGTTGACTTTGGTCAAACGACAGTCAACCCGGGCCATCACCTCAAAAACATCACCAACAACCCCTAATGATCCACATTGGTCAACCTTGGTCAACCTATGGTCAAACCCTAGTCAAAAACCCCTTAAATACCCTTTGTCCTTCCTATGTCATCCGGAGCTTTTACCACGTTCTCCAAATTTCACCTAAACACTTCAAATTCTTCCAATACAAAAGTTGTGTAGTATTTCATGGGACACAACTTTCATGTTGAGTGGCATTTGAGATTTGAAGCATAAATGGGTGAAAAAGCTTGGTCAACGCCTCTATGCACTATTCACTAGAGCCGAGAATTTTGCAAAGTTCCACTGCATTTTATGCAAAATCTATTGATGAATACCCTATACGGCCGTTGTAAAAGTTGTAGAGGGTTAGCTGATCTACAACTTTGCTATTTAGTACTTGGTCCACTTTTGTTTCAAAATTTTGAGAAACACTCAGTTGAAAAACGTCAAACCAAATTCCAACCCCACCCACCGCGGCTCTGCAGTCCAGAGCGCGGCGCGCCGCGCCTGGCACATGCCCTGCCACCGCAGACCCGTACCGTGGGCCCTGCACGGACGTCGAGGCCACGGGCTCCACGCGGCAAGCGCAGGGGTTTTGGGCGGTGTGCCCACCGCCTTTCTCCCCACCCCGCTCGCGCCACGTGTGTACCCGCCGTGCCGCCCGACCACTGGTATCGCCGCCGTACACCACCGCACGTCGCTGCCGTACCCCGTGCCCATGCTGCGACTTTGTCATCTCATTGGTGTGCACGAACCGCCTTTCAAGCCGCCACCTATATAAAGAACCGAGCTCCACTCCTCGCGCGACACCGCCGGCCACCGAGCTGCCGCTGCCTCGCCTTTGGCCGTCGACACCGAGCTCCTTCTTCCGCCGCTCCCGGCGACATCCCACCCTTCTAGCCCCTCCTTTAGGACACCTTGAAGCCCTTGAGTCGTGCATTGGTTGCCCAGACCGCCACCTCACTGGCGCTCCCATCCGCAGCAGCCAGGGCACAGCCACACCGTGGTGCCCCTTCACCGGCGCTGCCTGACCCCGAAACCGGCCGCAGATCGGTCGTGCGTGACCCCTAGGCCCCGCTCGTCCCCTTCCCCGGCCCTCTCCAGCGAGCACCTCGCCGGGATTCCGGCTCCACCGCCCCATGCCCGAGAACCCAATTGCATGGTTCGTATTCTTTTCAGGGGCGTGTGCGCAAACCGAGGGCAGACCTGTGAAGGTTCAAAACTTTCCAGGGGTCTTCTCGCAAAAGGATTCTTTACCCATTTGGGTGTTTTAGCCGCAGCTTGCAAAATTCATAGAAAATCGTAAAAAACTCCTAAAATTGCAAAACTAGTTTTGCTGCACTCCTAATGACAAAACCTACAACTTTTGCAAAGCTTGTATATACTTTTGAGCTTTAGTTTTTGCATGAAAAATAGAAATCCCTTTTACCTAGATCTGTTGTACTACGAAATCCACACATGTTCATGAGCTTAATTTTGGATGTGTTGTGAGTACTAGCTTCTGTAGGCTCTGTGCATAAATTTGCACAAAGTTACTGAAGGGATCTTTTATTATGATTTATCTTGCATTTATGACTTTTCTACCTAGATGATTTTTGTAGCAAAAAGTAAATAGATTTTTGAGCTGTACTTCTGGGAATAGTCATGAAATGTTAAAATACACCTTCAATGAATTAATCATGATTTTTGGACTGCTAGAAATATTTATCCCTGATTTATGCTTGTTTTTAATCATAAATGTGTAGATCAAATTCTATAATGGATATAGATGTGTTTGTTAGTTTCCTAGGCTTGTTTTTGACCGGAGAGTGTGCGGAGGAGGTTTCGCTCCAGAAGTGTTATATTTATTTTTGTGTGCATTTATCCTATTTGTGCTAGCTAGAAATGCTATTATTCATATAGTTTATTTTAAAAAGCTCCATTTTGGTTGCTTGCTGTCGAAATGAAGTGTTGCTGGCTAGAGAGATCAATAGGTGTTAGTTAGCTTGTTTACAAGGCTTTTTGTTGAGTTAAAGTGAAGGAGCCATTGTAGGTTTAATAATGAAATTAAATGGGAAAATCACACTCCACACTTAAGGACCTTGTGTTTGTGTTGTTGTCAGATGGTGAGATCTGGACAACCCACAGGGGTGTTAATCCCTATGGTTTATTTGTTCGGCGAGGAGGAGTCTAAGGCTAAGAACTTGAAAGTCGCACATGAGTACGGGGAACACAGAGAACACGACGAGTTTATACTGGTTCGGGCCTCCGGAGAGTAATACCCTACGTCCAGTTGTCAGTGTGGATTGCTTGAGGATTGGTCGGGGGTGAAGTTACACAAGGGATCGCCTCATCCGCCTTATATTGGCCGGCAGATGAGGTTGGTTCCCGGACTCTGGTCGATTACGACCGGAGACCTAAGTCTACGTTACACATCTTGCCATATCCCGTCGATCTGCTTTGGTCGTAATCCACAAGGTCTTGTCTTGTACGCCAAGTCTTGAGGTTGTGATGAACTAGGTCATCTGGGGAATCTTCTGGAAGGTCTTCAGGAGGTCGTGTGGGTGGCCAACTAGGTCGGTTGGGCCCACTAACAGGTCGACGGGTCTTCTGGTAGGCCAGACCCACTTGTCGGGGACGGCCGTGAACCTGGTCGGTGGGGACCCAGGGGTACCCATGTCTCACAAGCCCCGAGCGAGGTGTAGGCGCAGCGACCTTAGAAAGGTCATGACGAAGTCGTAGAGCTATCAACAGGTCAACTAGCATGCACGTTAGTCCAAAAAGAAAAAGAAACAAATCAGCGTAGCAGCCGACTTGTTTGCAGTCTTGTCGAACGAAGAGAGGTCGAGTGACGACCTATCGGAAGCAACTTCCAATAGATCGAAACGATGATGAAAAAGTTTGGAGGGCATCGAAGATGCACTCATGAGTAGTATCCAAGCATCATGGCAGGCAGGATGGCCAGCATGATGATCCAAAAAAGAGAAGAGAAGGAAAAGTAGGTCGAGTAAAGACGTGATGAGAAACGGGTTTCCCAACAAGTCGGTACGACGAGGAAAACAAGAGGGCTCAAAGTCGCACTTGTAGAGTAGTCCCCGAGCATTGAAGCAGACAGCATGGCTGGTTTGATGCTCCAAAAAGAGACGAAAACTAAGTCATGGTCTTGATCAAACGAAGTGTAGAGACACCCAGATCTCCCAGCATGGCTGCAAGGAGTCTGGCAGGGCTGACCTCAAGGAGGCCTTGCAGGCGTGCTGACCTCGAAGAGGCTTTAAAAACCAATGCTCAGTATCCGAGGATACCTAGCAAGGTCTTGAAAGGCGCAACGTATGCAGAGGTTGTAAACGATGATGTCGTAGCTGTAATTGCGATGTCCGTAGCCGGTCGACGATGAAGCTGGCGAAATAACATCGATCTTTTGATCGTGTGGAGTGTAGATACATCCAGATATCTTGCATAGCTGCAAAGAGTCTAGTAGGGCCACCCGAGGCATGCCGACCTAAGGAAGGTCTCAAGTGTATAGCGCCCAAGCACCCAGAAGCACTTGGCAGGACCACCAGGCACGCACCCCACGGAGAGGCCTTTTGTCCCGACGTAAAATCCTTGGTGTCCAGAGAAGGCTGGCAGGGTTTACAAAAGCACACCGACCTCGGAAGGTCACGCATCCATGGCACCCAACTAGGTTGGCGGAGCCGTAATCATACCTAAGTGTGGCAAAACCTAGGTATTAAGGCATGCCGACCTCAAGAAGGTCATTTTGGTGTCTAGACGACCTACATAGCTGTCAGCCATCTAGCAGAGCCATGATACTAAGGTATTGACGACCTCAGTGTTAGGCACACTAACAACGGGGGCCCGACGAAAATTGTAGATCTCCTTAATGCTTCTGATCTCCATGGTGTTGCTGATCTCCAGGCGCCCAGAAGGATCTGGTAGAGCAGCGAGGCATGCCTACCTCGGAAGGTCTTCAATCGAACCTACGACCATTCTGCTCAGGAAACATAAATATAGGCTGATTGAAACGGGTCTGTTAACATGTAGAGCCATAGCGGGTGCACCTGGACGCAGAGCCTAGCGGGTGCAAATAAAGGTCATCAGGTCATAGAAGAAGGTCGTAGAGTCGTCGTCGAAGGGGGGCTAAGTTAGGCGCGGAGCCCTCTGACACGGGGTCAGGTTTTGTCTTGTAGCGTAGACTGCGGAGTCACGGGTCAATAGTGGTCAGAGATGCTCTTGCCACCCAGAAAACGACAAGCTGCCCATTGATCAAGGGGTTTACTGTAGCCATGTGACCTCTGTGGCGGGGCTCAGGCATCATTGATGCGCAAACGACAAAGACGTCGTGAGTCAGGAAGAGTAATGTCATCGCCTTTAATTATGCACAGGCCACAGGTCCCATTATCACGTGGCAACAGAGTCATTACCTTGCCGGCTTCCCGGGGCACAGCGTTGGCTATAAATAGCACCTTTGAGGCTAAAGGGGGGCAAGCTCCGAGCGCCATTGAGCTACAAGGCCGCAGTGTAGTACTCCCATCATGCTGCTAGCGTGTGTTCGTCCACCAGATTGTAGAGCTTTATTCTTGTAGATGCTTGGAGCTTGGAGAATTCCCGCAAAGTGTAGGAAACATCTCCATCCTCTAAGCCCAGCCTGTGCGTAGTATCAGGCAGAGTTTGGAGGTGATGCTGTTCGAGCTGGAGGTATGGCAGGACGTCTCTGGTGAGCACCGGGAGCTCACTGGGGCTTGGATTTCAACCTTGAAGAGCAAGCCTGTGTCTCCATTCCAGTAGTTGGAGCCGGGCATGCCTTAGCTTGCGTGCCGTCCTGCAGTTGTCTCCCACAAGGCCGCCATCAAGGTCTTGGTGCTAGGAGAAGTCTCACGACATGCTCTGCTTCGGCAAAGTAGGTCGTGATAACCGCTCTGAGTAGCTCAGGCCTTGTAGTATGTTTATCTTGTGTGCTGGGTTCTGGATCCAATGAGTCCGCAAGCGAATTGTGTACCTTCGGATTCTGGATCTAGTAAGGTCGTAGGTGGCTCGTACCCTCAGGTTCTGGATCCGATAAGGTCGTAGGTAGTTTGCGTAGTCTTGGGTGGTCCATGTACTGTTCGCTCTTTTTTGTCATGTACTTGGTCGATTTGGAAAAATGATTTGCCACAGACCTAATTTAATATGATGTGGGGGCTTGCAAATTGTGCTTGCCATCAGGACGACCTGATGTTATCTTCTCGTTTAGCTGACGACCTAAACTCAGATTTAGGTCGTAGCACTTGGTCTGTTAGCAAAAAAATCTGCCTTAATCTTCTCGCAAACTTCTTGGGATAAAGCCGTTGGGGCGTGTTGTACGGAGCAAGGAGCCGCAACGGATAGTTTCGGTGGACCCCTCTATAAATAGAGTGAGCCGGGGCGGGGTTAACCCCATTCCCTTCGTCTTCCTCCTCTTGCTCCCGTCGCTTTCCCTGTCTCTCTCGTGCTACAGCGATCTTGCGACCGCCGTGCTCCCGCGCCCGCTTGCCCAACTTCCTCCTCCGTCTAGACTCGTGCTAGCACCGCCGCTTCGCGCCGTGTTCCTCCGGCGTATGCGCGTCAAATCCTTGTGCCACATTAGATCCAGCGCAAACCCTAGCAGTGAGATGGTGGCGGAGATGGCTTGCATCCCAGAACCGCAGGCGGCGTGGGTCCGGTCGATGATGACCGAGGCCAAGATCTAAGCGCTGGTGAACCGGGGTCTGCTCCGGCAGAAGACGGAGGTGGAGTGGAGGGCTGCCGCTAGGGAAGAGTTCCTGAGCGAGGACGTCAAGGAGCAGGTCGTCTTCGCTTCTTTCTTCGAGCGCGGCTTCAACCTCCCGGCGGGAGACTTCTTCCGCGGCCTGTTGTATTACTACAGGCTGGAGCTGGTACACCTTGTTCTGAACTACATCACTGTAGTTTCGACCTTTATCCATTTTTGTGAGGCGTATCTGGGGATACCGCCTCACTTCTTGTTGTGGAGGTACTTTTTCTGCGTTAAGAGCACTAGCAAGAGGTCGGGGCCACTGGGGGTTGTAATGTTTAATTTGAGGTCAGGTCAAGGCAGGGTGGATAGACACCGACCTCCCCGACAACACCGCTGGGTGGAGGTCAGAGTGGTTTTATATTGCAGATCAAGTTCCTGGTCTTCCACGGCGGACTGGCCATAGGCCAGTGAAGATTAGCGAGTGGGACCTAGGACTCCCAACCCGCGACCTCGAGGACCTCAAGGGGGTCCTAGAATTTGTTAGTGACATGAATAAGCGAGGAGTGACGGGAGCGGCGGTGGCGAGGTCGTTCTGCCGGCGGATGATCCAGCCGATCAGGGATCGGGTTCATCCGGCGTATGAGTACTGTGAGCAGTCAGACCCCACACACGAGGTGAACCGCAAGGTCTCCAAGGATGAGATGGCGGATCGAGTTTCCCAGATGTATTCTGGGAAGGTGAAGGTGAAGAAGTGCCCGAAGGCACACTCGTTAAAGAGGCCGGCTGACCCTGTAAGATCCTGAGATCTGTCTTTAGGTCGTTGCACTTTGCTTTCTTGATTTCCTAAGGTCGTATAATGTCCATGTCGTTGTTGTGCAGATGCGCGAGCTCCAGATGTGGTGTCCAGCACCTCTCCCTGAGGGGGAGTTACACCAGAGGAAGCTGAGGTCGGACAAGTACAAACCTCCAGCAGGTCGTCTGCTGGAGCTTTATGAGTCTGACTCGTCGGTGGAGGCCGATGAAGACACTGATGTAGAGGCTGGGGTAGACCCAGCTGCTGTCGTCGTGAAGTCCCGGCGCAGGATCAGGTCGATGGTTGCGAAGAAGTCTGCTTCGGCCGTTGCCGCTGCTATCTCTGCGATGAAGGCCGCAGAGCAGAAGAAGAAGAAGAGGAAGAGGAGGGCCGCATCCCCTCCGGCAGTCGTTACTCCATCGATTCCAAAACCTCGCTCCGGGAGGTCGAGTCGGAAGAGGAGGAGGAGAAGGAGAAGGATGAGGCTGTCGAAGAGTTGCCGGTCCCTAAGGACCAGGCGGCAAGGAGGCCGGAAAGTCCTGCTGCCAAGAGGCAGCGGGAGCTGGTGCAAAAGACGTCGGAGGATGCCCTCCAACATGGGTTGGAGGCGCAGCGTAGTGCTGCAGCGGCGCAGGCGAGGGTGCCTATAGCTATAAAGCCTCGGGTGTTTTGGCCGAAAACTCGGCTCCCGACCGTGACGAGGTACGAATTTGAGGGCTGGTTCTATCTTTGTACTTTTTTATCTGTTTTTGTCCTGACGAGGTATTTTGCCATGCAGGCCGATGGCGAGGCCAAAAGGGGTGCCGGTTGCCCCATCGTCTCCTTCCCGCACGAGGTCGCCTGAACCACAGGTCGTGGGGGAGATGCTTGCAGATGATGCACACACCGCTACCCCGCCACGAGGAATAGTGGAGGGTGTGGTGACTTCACCGCCCGCGGCTAACACGTGGGCGGATTCTCCCCCACACACTGCTGAGGGTGTCGGGACTTCAGCTGGGGAAGTCGGGGCGACGACCTCCCCAACAATCATAGACGTCGACCCCATCAGGTCGGTTCCTGGTGGGGATGAGGACTTGGTCAGGGACCAGCCTCAGATCGACCTGGCGCCAGGAGGTCCAGAAACATCTAGCACATAGGTACCTCCATCTTCATCTTGAAGCCCAAGGTTGCCATGGTGATCGATTAATTGGAATCACACCCCTTGGCAGGAGGATTGGTTCAAAGATAACGAGGACATGCAAGCCTTGCAGACCAGCATCGTCACCATCAACAACGCACTTACGGTGAGTTGCCCACGATGCATTGTTGTCACTTGATTGTTTGCTATTGAAATGTTGTTGATGACCTGATTACTCTGTAACAGTCGCTAGCAGAGAGGGCCAAGGGCCGGGCCGACCTGCTGAAGCATGCGGTGGAGAAGGAACAACGGATTGTCGACCTTGAGCGAGAGCTCAAGGAGGTCCGTGAGGCGGCGGCCGCCGATAAGAAGAAGCTCGATGATGAGCGCGCCGAGGAGAGGCGCAAGGCCGTGGAGGCCACTACGCAGTTTAACACTGCGGCTACTGGTAGGTTCAGTCTCTTATCCCTTTTGAAGAAGAGGTCGTTAGCTGTCTGCTAACTGTTGTGCACGCAGATTTCCGTAACCGCGAAGAGGAGCTGAAGAACGCTCTGGCGACCTCCAGGAGCAAGGTTCGGGACCTGGAGCTGAAGGTCTGGGAGATCAAGGCCGGGGGCCTAGAACTCAAACGGGCGATGAAAGAAGCCACCGACAGTGAGTACGCCATATCTCAAAAGCTGGCTTATGAGACCGCAACTCGTCGGGGCCTTGAAGCCGAGTTTGAGGTCGTTTTGAAGTCATTGCAGAGTGACCAAATCACCATTGCAGGGTATGAGGTGCAGCTGAACGACCTCAAGGGTGCTGCCAATTATGCAATGTCTTGCATACCTGTTCCAGAAGAAGGGGAGCAGCAGCAGTCCATCGTTGATCGCCTGGTAGACACTCCTAACGAGTCGTTACTTTTGCCGAGGGCGGGCCGGCTTGGCGGCCGCAACCGATGTGCCGGTGAGAGTTAAGTCTCACTATCCCGAGGTCGACATGGCCAAGATCAAGGGCGGTGCGGACACCACGAAGGACCTCCAAGCCCTGGAGCTTGAAGTTGGTGAAGCCGCCATCGAGGTGGCGGAGAACATCGACTTTGAGGGCGATGGTGGAGCCGGCGGTGAAGGTGGCGACGGTGGCAATGGTGGCGACGGTGGCATCCAGTAGTATCTAGGAGCTGTACCTCCCCCTCCTCTCATGACTTGTAAAACTTCTAAGGATATGTTGAAGAAAACTTTAACGAAGTACTTGCCTTTTGCCTGCACGAGTTTGGTTGGTCTCGTAGATGACGACATATTATGTTCTTGACTTGCTAACCACTACTCACGGAGAGGCTGGCTTACCGACCTCTATGGCTCAGCGTGGAGGCTTACGAGAGGTCGGCATGCGAGGAGGAGCCCAGGGCTCAGGTCTGGCGACCTTCCTGACCAAGCACACTCGTGGCGGCGAGAGGCTTCATACTCGTTTGCGATGGTTTCCTTAGGTCGAACGACCCTTAGGTTGGCTTTGAGCCAAGCCCTCGAGCATATTGAGGGGAAGGAATAAGGAATACTTGGAACCCCCAGGTCTTGAGATCCAGATGTTGGCTTTAGCCAAGCCCCCGTGCATGTCGAGGGGGGGGGTTACAGCATGAGGAAGGAGGAGGTAGTGCTCGACTCATAGCAGATGACTGCTTGAAATATTTATTTATTTAATCTGAAAAAGGGGTACAAAAGAGGAAAATACATGGCTTAAATTTAAAACTATTCTACGGATAGAATTGTCGTAGATGCTCCACGTTTCAGGGGTTGGGCACTCCATGCCCGTCACCCCACTGGAGTCGATATGTTGACAGGCTGATTACTTCCGTGACGATGCGTCTAAGGACGAGGTCGCCAACGTTGAAGGAAGTTTCCCTAACGCTGCGATCATGATAGCGACGTAGTTGTTGGTCATGACGAGCTTGTCTTCCTCTGTAGTCTTGACGACCACATCGTCTACATAAGCCTCAACATTCTTCCCAATTTGGGTCTTCAAGCACTTCTGGATTGCCTTCTGATATGTTGCTCCAGCGTTTTCAGGCCAAAGGTCATGACCTTGTAGCAGTAGATGCCGTGGGGCGTTATGAACGCTGTTTTGTCTTTGTCGTCAGGATGCAGGGCTATCTGATGATACCCTGAGTAGCAGTTGAGGAAGCAGAGTAGGACGCTACCAGCCGTGGAGTCCACGACCTGGTCAATACGAGGAAGAGGGAACGGATCCTTCGGGCAGTACTTGTTAAGGTCGGTGTAATCGATACACATCCTTAATCCACTAGTTTTCTTTGGTACAAGAACCGGGTTTGCGAGCCAAACCGGGTGTTGACATTCTCTAATAAAACCTGCAGCTAAGAGCTTACATACTTCTACTTCTATAGCTTGTTTTCTATCTTTCGCAAATCGCCGGAGCTTTTGCTTGATAGGTCGAGCGTTCTTGTTAACTTCAAGTCTGTGCTCAGCCAGCTCCCTGGGGACACCAGGAATGTCGGATGGGCTCCATGCGAAGATGTCAGCGTTGTCCCTGAGGAAGCTGGTGAGCGCGAGTTCCTATTTGGGGTCGAGGTCGGCCCCGATGATGACTTCCTTGGATGCGTCGGGCAGGCCGAGGAGTTGACGGTGTATTTTGGTGCACCTAGCATGTTCATTACACTTTGGTTTGGATTTGATTATGGAACTAACCCGCCACTAGGCACACTAATCATATAACAAGTTCATCTTTGTGCATGCATTTGGAAGTGTTGTGTTTATGTAGGAAAACATGGACATAAAGGACGGATTCGCAACAAGTTCAAAGGAGCATTCATGGAGTCTTGTTCGTGTTCATGAGCTTGCTGAAATCACTTCCAATGGTGGTGAGGACCGAAGTGCTACGAGGAACACCCCCGGGATTGAAGCGTAAAAGATCTTCATGCAAATAGAGCCTCCATCTTGGACGCAAGGATAACGGCATCAAAATCATGCAAGTGGAGGGGGCAAAGTACATAAGTGCACGAGGACCCACGAGCAAAAAGGGGCGACCGAACCGGGCCGAGTGGGCCTCGGGCCGGCCGGCCCGGGCCGGCCGGCCCAGCCCACTTCCGCACCGGTTCGGTCCCGTTTTCCTTGCCCTCGAAGGATCTTTGACCCTAAAACCCCCGAGGCGCCGCCAACACCGAGGAGAGGAGTCATTCGCACCAGAAGGCCATCCACAAGCTAGAGAGAGAGGAGGAGGATCTCCGGTGGGAGATCAACCACCTCGAAGGAAGCACCCTCTCGTGGAGAAGAAGGAAGACACCGGCGGAAGGGAAACCATGATCAACGGTGCCATGATCAGCACCTTGATGGGGTAATCTTCTCATTCGTCCATGGGTTGTAATCGATATTGAGATGTAATCGCACTTTGTCGGATTATCTATCTATCATCTTGTGTTGAATATACTTTCATGCTTAAGGTTAGCTACCATGCCGTAAAGGGAGTAGAGCTCCGATGCTTCCTTGGATCCATTCAATACGCCGTGTCCATCAAAGGTCTAGTCATGAATACCTTCGTGTAGTGACAGTACGAGAGGAGGGAAAGGGCGAAACCGTGGTCACATCCCCGATAGATTAGATTGGTTTTCATGTCTTTAAGCGATTGCATGCTCTAGTATCGTAGACCCGTGGGCGAGTGTCTTCTACCTTGATCGTTTATCATTCTCTCTAGTGTGTTTAGTTGTTTTCTAGTATAATACTAGTTAGGGTTTTAGTAGCTAGTGTGTCGTTATTGATCGAACGCTTGTAATCCCCTTGCTCCGCGGATTGACAAGAACCTTGGGAATCCCGTGGTGAAAAAGGTGTGGAGTCCGTACGCTTGCGGATCGTAGAGGGATACGTCTTTTATCCGTCGCAAGCCCCTTTTTCTGGCGCCGTTGCCGGGGAGCAAGTTAGTTTACATCGTTTGATTTGCATCTAACTTAGTTTTATATTTTAGTTTATCTTTTATTTGCTATATCTAACATATATTATCTAGAAAAACACTTGTTTTTTGTTTTTGTTTTTATCTTATTGTCTAGATGGAGTTCGTTAATCAACCCGTGGAAGAACCGGAGAAATCATTAAGGGATTACGCTAGCCCTCGATGTGAAGACATAAAAGTACAAGAGTCGGATTCGAAGCTCGAAGCGACCAAGTATGAAATTAAATCCAAGATCATCAAGATGGTGGCGGAAAACCCATTTGAAGGGATGGTTACGGAGAACCCATATAGACACATAAGGGATTTCATGACAATATGCAACACGGTGCGTCAAGAAGGAGTTCCCGATGAATGGTTCAAATGGAATCTCTTTCCCTACTCACTTGCCGGCAAAGCAAAGACATGGTATTCGGTTGCGTCCTTTGAAGTTGAAGGCAATTGGAACAAGTTGACAAAGAAGTTTTGCGAGAAGTTCTTTCCAATTAGCAAGGTTCAACATCTAAGGAGGCAAGTGATCACTTTCATGCAAGGAGAAGAGGAAGGGATAGACCAAGCCTGGGATAGGTTTAATGAATTAATCGAACAAGGACCAAAACTCGGCTTCACCGGTGACGTACTCTTGCATACATTTTTCTTTTCCCTAACCCCTAGTTGCATGCGACACGTCGAAATGTGTGCAGGTGGGGATCTCATGGAGAAAACACTCACGGAAGCCGCCCAACTTCTACAAAAAGTTAGTAAAGCGGCTGCCATGTGAAGAGATTGGGAAACAAGACTTGCGGAAGAGCCGGAATTCAATTCAAGGAAGAAGAAGCTTGCTGATTTTTCTAAAGAGGCAACCCCGAAGTCACAAAAGAGGAGCCAATCATGGAAAAGCTTGAACAAGAACACATCAAGTCAAGAACTACACAAAGCGTCGGCTTCGCCACACCAAATGAGACGAACAAGAGAAGCATGTCAAGCGCGAAGCCACTAAGGGAGTTCGAGCCAATGGATTGGGTTCCTATTGATTACGGAGAAGTATTCGACAAGAGAAGACCGTTCCCTAATAAAAAGGGAATGACAAGAGCATTGGAAGTGGATTTCCCACCGGAGAAGAAAGCTGAAAATTCATACGACCTCGAAACCACCGGTGAGATTTTTGAAAAACTCTTTGGAGATGACGTGGTGGATCCGAACATATTGCCGAGGTGAAGAGAATCATGGGGATCAAGCCCGAAGCATCACCATATGCTCGCCTCGCTGAAATTTACTCGATAGGATCCGAAGAAGAAGAGAAGATGACGCCGCACTTGAGTTGCGAGATCAACGGAGTTCAATGCAAAGCTTTATGCGACATCGGAGCCCAAGTAAGTGTTCTATCTTCTAAAATTTACGATAAAGTTCAATACCACAACCTAGACTTAGCTCCAACATCAACGAAATTAATTATGGGAGATGGTAGAACTATCAAACCTCTAGGTATTGCTTGCAACATGAAAGTAAAAATCTCTAGAAACTATATACCAACCGATTTCTTTGTTATTGATGCTTACCATAGTAATTCTGATCATATAATCTTAGGTAGGCCTTTTCTTAAGTTGGTTGATGCCGTGTTAGATGCCGGAGAAGGCAAAGTAACAATGAACCTAAATGGAACAAAGTACACATATAACTTTCTTCGTGCTTCTAAACACCTTACACCTTTTCCTCCCGAAGATGAAGAAGTAGAAGAGATAGATAGTCTTTGTTTTGTTGAAACCCTTAGAGACCCGCTGCAAAGAGCGATGGAAAATCAAATTAGTAATCAACAAGATGAAGAACTAGAGGAAGCAACAAAAGGCTTAGAGCCGCATGATGGTAGTGTGGAGGAAGAGAAATTCGAAGACATAGGAGAAATCAAACCCGAGGAGCCACAAGTGCCCGAGGTAGACCTTAAACCTTTGCCCAAGGGATTAAAATATGAATTTTTGGGCCCGAGACAAAACTTATCCAATCATTGTGAGCGACGAGTTGAGTCCCGAAGAAAATGAAGCGTTGCTGATTTTATTAAAAAAACATAGGAAGGTGATTGGATATTCAATTAATGATCTCAAAGGTATTAGCCCGGCCTTTTGCACTCATCGTATACCAATGGAAGACCAATGTAAGCCTGTAGTGGACCATCAAAGGAGGCTAACCCATGCCATGTGAGAGGTAGTAAAGAAAGAGGTTATCAAGTTACTTGATGCCGAATCATCTACCCGGTTCCACATAGCGAATGGGTGAGCCCGGTACATTGTGTACCGAAGAAGGGAGGTTTGACCGTGGTGAAGAATGAGAAGAACGAGTTGATACCGCAAAGAACCGTGACCGGGTGGCGGATGTGTATCGATTACCGTAAGCTTAACAAAGCGACGAAGAAAGATCACTTCCCCCTACCGTTCATAGACGAGATGCTCGAGAGGTTAGCAAACCATTCTTATTTTTGCTTTCTCGATGGATACTCGGGGTTCATGCAAATTCCTATTCACCCGAAGATCAACATAAGACAACGTTTACGTGCCCTTACGGAACGTTTGCATATAGGAGGATGCCCTTCGGCCTATGCAAAGCTCCGGCCTCTTTTCAACGTTGCATGATGGCCGTGTTTTCGGAATTCATCGAAGAAATTGTTGAAGTGTTTATGGATGATTTTTCCGTTTACGGAAGACGTTCATGGATTGCTTAGCAAATTTAGAAAAGGTCCTTACAAGGTGTGCGGAGGTAGATTTGGTTTTAAATTGGGAAAAGTGCCACTTCATGGTTAAGCAAGGCATAGTGCTCGGACATGTTATATCGAAGAGAGGAATCGAAGTGGACAAGGCTAAGGTAGAGACGGTTGAGCAACTCCCACCTCCTACGGATATTAAGTCCTTAAGGAGCTTTCTAGGTCATGCCGGATTTTATAGAAGATTTATAAAGGACTTCTTGAAGATCACTAAGCCTTTAACGCACCTTCTTCAAACGGATGTGGCTTTCGACTTTGACGAGAAGTGCCTAGCGGCATTCCGGACCTTGAAAAATGCGTTGGTGAGTGCTCCCATCATCCAACCTCCAGATTGGAGCCAACCTTTCGAGATCATGTGTGACGCAAGTGACTACGCCGTAGGCGCGGTCTTGGGTCAAAGAAAGGAAGGCCGAGTTCACGCCGTTTACTACGCTAGCAAAACTCTTAGTGGGGCACAATTAAATTACGCCACTACGGAAAAAGAGTTGCTAGCGGTGGTATTCGCTTTCGAAAAATTCAGATCTTACATCGTGAACTCGAAGGTCATTGTTTACACCGATCACGCAGCCATCAAGTATCTCTTGGCTAAGAAGGAAGCTAAACCACGTTTGATTCGTTGGATCCTTCTTCTCCAAGAGTTTGATGTTGAAATTCGTGATAAAAAGGGGGTGGAGAATGTTGTGGCCGATCATTTGTCTAGGATGAATCGTGGACAAGATGATAAAGAGCCCATAGAAGATAAGATGAGAGATGACCACCTCTATAGAGTGCTTGATAAAGATACTTGGATGATCGACATCATTCGAGCAATTCGAAAGATGCCCCTCGATCATCTAGATAAAAACACTCAAAGGAAGATAATCTCCGAAAGTAAGAAATATTTTTGGGATGCACCATACCTCTTCAAACTTGGCAATGATGGAGTAATGAGAAGATGTGTGCCAAGGGAGGAGAGGGTTGAGATTCTAAGGAAGTGCCACTCGGCGGAGTACGGTGGACACTATAGCCATTTTCGAACCGAAGCAAAAGTATGGTCGAGCGGATTCTATTGGCCGGAGATGCATGAAGATACTAAAAGATATGTTGCGTCATGCCCCGAATGCCAAAGAACCGGAAACATCTCTCAAAGAAATTCTATGCGTTTGAAATACAACTTGCAAATCGACATATTCGATGTATGGGGCATAGACTTCATGGGGCCTTTTAAAAACTCATTTGGATTCGAGTACATCCTAGTCATGGTTGATTATGTATCCAAGTGGGTAGAGGCTATACCATGTCGTAAAGCTTCCACGGAGGAGTCCATCACTATGATCAAGAACGTGATTTTCCCTATTTCGGTACACCGAGAATCTTGATAAGTGATGGAGGAACTCATTTCACCGGAAGAACTTCAAGAAGTGCTTGTCCAAGTTGGGAATTGAGCATAGGGTCTCCACGGCCTATCACCCACAAACCAACGGACAAGCGAGAGACGTCAAATAGGCAATTAAAAAGCATACTCAACAAGATCATAGAGAAGGGAGGCAAGGATTGGTCAAAGAAATTAGACGGAGCTTTATGGGCTTATCGAACGGCGTTTAAAACACCGATAGGTATGACCCCTTATCAATTCGTCTATGGAAAAGCTTGCCACCTTCCGGTTGAGTTGGAACATAAAGCCTATTGGGCAATTAAAGAGATGAACCTTGATCTCGATGCCGCGGTGGTGAAACGAAGAATTCAAATAAGCGAGCTAGAGGAGTTGAGGTTGAAAGCTTATGAAAACGCAAGCATATACAAGGAGAGAATCAAAAGGTGGTATGATAAAAGATTAAAGAAAAAAGAATTTAAAGAAGGAGATAAGGTCCTCCTCTACAATTCGAGGTTTAAAACCTTCGGAAAGGGGAAATTGCAAAGCAAGTGGGACGGACCTTATGTTGTGCATTCGGTGTTCTCCAACGGAGCGGTAACCATTATGGATATAAACGGCGATCAATTTTTGGTGAATGGTCGGCGGCTTAAGGTTTACTACGAACCCGATGTCGTGCCCCTTCACCATGTTGACGTCTTCACCATGGAGGAAGAGCCCGAACGTCCCGCCTAGGACGAAAAACAAGGCATCAACTTCGTAAATAATTTTTCTTTTAGTTTTCCGGGAGTTTTTTCGCGAAGATTTACCGGGCCAACTTTTTCCCATAGGCTAAGGAAGAAAAAAATAGGGCGGTGTGCAAAAAACCGGACCGGCCCGCCCCCGAGGCAGGGGTGGGCCGGCCGGCCCGGGCGGACCGGCCCGCAGGGGCCCGACGCCCGATGACGCCGAATTTCGCCCAAATTGCTCCTTTTTGACTTCCTTGTTTGGTCGGAAAATTTTAAGGGAAGTGTAAAAAAGGAAAATAAGGTTCCCGTGGCTTTTCTCTCGGACTATTTATTTGGACGAATTGGGAGCTCGAGGATCAAACCTTTCAAGCAATGTGTTGCACCCTTGTAGCGACCATTGTGCCTCCAAGAAGCTTAGAGTTGAAGCTAGAAGCCAAGAAGCCATCGATGGAGGAGGCGATGCGATGCGAGTTCAAGCTACCCGTCAAGAGGACCGCACGCATCCGTTGTGGAGGACGTGTCCCGACCGTAGCTCTTGCATCTCGCAACCCCGTCGAAGGAGAGAAGGTCCCTACACCCGTCCGAAGGTCGGCACGCCTCCAAGGCATCAAGCGCAAAGATTACAAGGAGGTGTCGCCGAGCCTAAGGATTATGGGGATAGCGACTACTCCGACGATCGTAGCCCGAGCTCGTGGGCGGCCGCCGTAGAGATGATGATGATTGGGATGAGCGGCCCAAGGAAAGGACTCCCGAAGGCCCCAACGGCAACGGCAACGACGGCGGCGAAGGCAACGACAATGGAGGTGGCAACGACGGTGGTGACAACGGTGGAGATTATGGCGACGACGACCCCTTCGGATTGCATCCGTGTGTTGTCGATTTTGCCGTCAATCCATCGCGGATCTCTACACGTCGGCCGACGAATGTCTCCAAGCCATGGAAGCGATGAAGCAGCGTATGGAGGACTTGGAGCGAGTAGTTGAAGATGACTACAAGTTCCTTAACCGCAACGTGCGCAAACTTTTCGGCATGGTTGGAAACATGAGAGGCAAGTGGTGCAAAACTTGCTTGAAGTACCACTAGATCTAGTTTTCCCCTTAGGATTTTGTAAGATACGACGAGGACGTCGTATGTTTTAAGTGTGGGGGAGAGCTAGCTCGCTAGCCTTAGCTTTTGAACTTCAAATTTAGGTTCGGTTTAATCTTCGTGTGAGAGTCTTAGTGTTTTTAATGAGTCTTTAGTTTTTGAGTCTCGTTTTAAAATTTTTGCAAGTGTCTTAAATTAGCGTTGAGTCAAGAAAACCAAATAAAAAGAGTCTTTATGTATATCTTTGTGTTTTATATATTGTTTATCTTTATTTACTTGTTTGTTTAATCTTCGATTCTTGATATATGAACACAAGTATGTGGTTTGAAAAACGTTTACCGTGGTGCTTAGTGGAATAGCTACTACTTAAAGTACCCATACCGCACTTCGATCTTGAGCTTCACATGTTAGTTGTGCTTTGTTCAATGCTAAAAATTGGAGGATTTCAGTTCTGAAAATTATCTTAAAACCCTTGTAATAAAGGTTAGCAAAACCTCTTTTTCCAAGTTGAGAGTAAGAAGAAAATTCCTATCCAAAGCCAAGTTTATTTTTTTCGCTCCACCATAAGTGTGATTAGCATAATGAGTTAGGCTAGGACCTTTCTCTCTTGGTGAGTTTTAATTTCGAACAATGATCATGTTCTTGTGCTTATCTTTTGTTGCTAGCCTCGTCATATATTCGGTAACGTGACTTTCACAACAAAAGTCATGCATATCGCCGAATTCCATACTCAACCCTATACATCTCTTTTGTACATCGTATTCCTTGAACACAACCTATTTTCAAAGTTTCGTCTCATCTCTAGCATGATTTATTTAAAAATTCAGATTGTATGCATGCGAGGAAAGAGAGAATTGAAAGCTTTGAAAAGTTGTCAAGAGAGAGAAAAATAAAGAGAAAAAGTATGTGTATGGAAAAGAAAGAAAGAAAGAAAAAAAAATCATATGTGAATGAAAGAAGAAAAGAAAAAGAAAAAGATGAGTTAGCAATGAAGATATGAGAGGGATGGATCAAGTGAAAGAAAAGAAAAAAATAAAGTGTAAGGAAGGATGTCACGTTGATTGTGAGACGAAACTTTTACTCTATTTCCAACCATGTGCAATCCGACAACGAGGACATCATTGGTGCCTTGTAGTCACAATTTTCTTTTGCCCTTGCACATGTCCACCATTCTAAATCTTCTCATCCTTGATATCCCTACATATGGTTAATTCTCATGATCATTGACTTTGAAAGGTAGACAACCATTAGAGGAAGTTCTTAGTTTGACAATACTTGTGTTGATTGCGCTAGCCCTACCTATAGCTCCACTTTACATGATATATGAGAGATTTATGGGAGGTGAGAGTTTTATAAAATTTGGTTAGGATAGCCACTTCATATGAGAGACTTGAGAGAGCTTGGAGAAAGGTTTTTGTCTAATACTTGTTGCAGGAATTTTTGTTTTGAAAACCATAAAAACCCTCCGATGGAAGCAAAGGAGTAAGCATGGCTGAAATTGAAGACTTCAAGTGAAGAGTTTGAGTTGTGGGGTAAAACTTGACGTGGTAAAAGTTCTAAACGCCCATGTTTATGTTTGATTATCATTACTTTGTGTTTATGTATTAAAGATGAAAGGATTGACTAACTTGTGAAGGAGGATTAATGATACACGATTACACACCTTGGACGAAATTATTTTACGAGTACTTGCTCGAGGACGAGCAAGAGCTAAGTGTGGGGGAGATGTTGACGGTGTATTTTGGTGCACCTAGCATGTTCATTACACTTTGGTTTGGATTTGATTATGGAACTAACCCGCCACTAGGCACACTAATCATATAACAAGTTCATCTTTGTGCATGCATTTGGAAGTGTTGTGTTTATGTAGGAAAACATGGACATAAAGGACGGATTCGCAACAAGTTCAAAGGAGCATTCATGGAGTCTTGTTCATGTTCATGAGCTTGCTGAAATCACTTCCAATGGTGGCGAGGACCGAAGTGCTACGAGGAACACCCCCGGGGATTGAAGCGTTAAAGATCAAACTTCATGCAAAGAGAGCCTCCATCTTGGACGCAAGGATAACAGCATCAAAATAATGCAAGTGGAGGGGGCAAAGTACATAAGTGCACGAGGACCCACGGAGCAAAAAGGGGCGACCGAACTGGGCCGAATTGGGCCTGGGGCGGCCGGCCCGGCCGCCGGCCGGCCGGCCCCAGGCCGGCCGGCCCGGCCCCACTTCCCGCACCGGTTCGGTCCCGTTTTCCTTGCCCTCGAAGGCTCTTTGACCCTAAAACCCCCGAGGCGCCGCCAACACCGAGGAGAGGAGTCATTCGCACCGAAGGCCATCCACAAGCTAGAGAGAGAGAGGAGGAGGATCTCCGTGGGAGATCAACCACCTCGAAGGAAGCACCCTCTCGTGGAGAAGAAGGAAGACACCGGCGGAAGGGAAACCATGATCAACGGTGCCATGATCAGCACCTTGATGGGGTAATCTTCTCATTCGTCCATGGGTTATAATCGATATTGAGATGTAATCGCACTTTGTCGGATTATCTATCTATCATCTTGTGTTGAATATACTTTCATGCTTAAGGTTAGCTACCATGCCGTAAAGGGAGTAGAGCTCCGATGCTTCCTTGGATCCATTCAATACGCCGTGTCCATCAAAGGTCTAGTCATGAATACCTTCACGTAGTGACAGTACGAGAGGAGGGAGAGGGCGAAACCGTGGTCACATCCCCGATAGATTAGATTGGTTTTCATGTCTTTAAGCGATTGCATGCTCTAGTATCGTAGACCCGTGGGCGAGTGTCTTCTACCTTGATCGTTTATCATTCTCTCTAGTGTGTTTAGTTGTTTTCTAGTATAATAGTAGTTAGGGTTTTAGTAGCTAGTGTGTCGTTGTTGATCGAACGCTTGTAATCCCCTTGCTCCGCGGATTGACAAGAACCTTGGGAATCCCGTGGTGAAAAAGGTGTGGGGTCCGTACGCTTGCGGATCGTAGAGGGATACGTCTTTTATCCGTCAACACGAGGCAAACCTTCTTGACAGCTGGACTTGGGTCCAAAGACGTGCTTGTACGCCGCTTCTACTCCGGTACCTGAAGGGTAGTTTGATCGATCTTGGCTTCCTGAGCAACGATTACCGTTGCTACGGCTTTGATTGCTGAATCTTTGGTGAGCTCGATGGTGGCGCTTTCACAATTGTAGGAGACCATGATGTCCCAGAGGACGGAAACGATTCCGTTTGGCGTCGGCATCTTCATGATGAGGTAGGTGTGATGTGGTATAGCCATGAACTTGGCGAGCATAGGTCGTCCGAAGATGGCGTGGTATGATGAGCGGAAGTCCGCGACCTCGAACGTCAAGTACTCTGTACAGAATTTCTCCTCTATGCCGAAGGTGACCGGCAGGCATACACGACCCATGGGGTACACAGCCTTGCCGGGCAAAACCCCATAGAAGGGTTCATCACAAGCGGTCATCTTGGTGAAGTCGATCTCCATCTTGTGTAGCGTCTATGTGAAGATGATGTTTAGGCTGCTGCCTCCGTCGATGAGGGTCTTAGGCAGCCAGGCCCCATTGACTATGGGGTTGACGACCAGCGGATAGGTTCCGGGGTCAGGGATGTGGACCCAATGATCTTTCCTGGAGAATGTGATTGGGAATTCAGACCATCGTAGAGGTCACGGGTTTTCAGTGTTGACGTGCCCCTTCTCCCTGGCGTTTGATCGAGTCTGTCGGTTGCTTTTGATCACTTGGCGACCTCCGAGGATGGAGTTGATCTCGCGGTTGGCTTTCTGGAATGCACCATTGGGGTTGCCCCCTTTGGGCGGCGGTGGAGGGGTCCGCTCTTTCCGGTTGTTGTCCTAGCGATTGTGGTCGTCTTGGCGACGTCGATCATTGCGTCGGTCGTTGTGATGATCATCGTGGCGATCGTCACGATGATCACTTCTGTCGCGCTGTCAGTGCGGTCGTCGCGACGGTAGTCGTCGCGTCTGTCATCGTGGCGGTAGTCGCGGCAATAATCACGTCAATCCCTATCATTGTTGCGAGGATAGGGCCTACAGTCACGGAAATCTCGTCGATCAGGTCGACAGTTACGATTGTCGAAGCGTTGACCACCATTGTGGTCGTCTTTGTTGTTGCTCCTGGTCTTCTTGGAGGTAGATGGTACTCCGAGTGCACGCTTTAGCTGCTCGCACTCCTTCATGGTGTGCTTGGCGTCGCGGTGGAACTGGCACTGGTCGTCCATGACCATATTGAAGTCACCTTCAAGGAAGGTGGAAGGTCTTGGTGGATCTGCTACATAGGCTTCGCCGGATCGCTTGCGCGACCTAGTGCCTCTGTCATCGTGGTCTTCTCCGTTGAAGTTGTGCATTACCGCATCTTGAGTGTCGACCAGTTTGTCGACGTAGGCCATGAGGTCACCAATGGTTTTTGCATCGGCTTCGTGGATCTTCTCGAACAACTTGATGTGGTGATTCCCTTTTTGTAGTAGGCAATGACGTCGTCGTCTTTGACACCTGCAAGGGTGTTGCGGTTCTCGAAGTAGCGGTTAGTATACTCACGGAGGGTTTCATCACTTCTCATCCGTACTCTGGTGAGGTGGTGAGTATTGCCAGGATGATTGTAGGTCACCTTGTAGTTGGTCGTGAAGAGGCAAGACAAAGTCGCCCAGGAGGTGATGCACTCTACTGGGAGGTTGTCGAGCCACAGGAGTGGTGCCTTGCCCATCATGAGGGGGAAGTATCTGGCCATGTGGTCTTCATTGCCTCCAGAGACACGTGTTGCGATGTTGTACATCTTGAGCCAAATACTTGGTTCAGAGCGACCGTCGTACTTCTCAATGGCTGGTTTCAAGTCTTTTGGGTATCTGATCGTCCGGAGACGTCGTGAGAAAGCTGGGAAATTGTTGACCACTCCCGGGCTTGCAGATGGGGCATGAGCCGCAGGGATGACATAGAGGTCGTCAGGAGGGCCGTTGTCTTGGTCATACTGAGCACGTCGCAGGAGTTCCTGGTCGTGCATGATCCGGAGTTCTGTAGCTTGGATAGGGTTGTTGGCGTCAAGGGCGTCAGGGACCCCGTGCTCGCGATCGTAGTTAGCAGGTCGAGCTATCTCAACTTCATCTCTTACGCGGTGGCACTGGCTTCCCTCATCATGATTGGCCTGGATCAGAGGAGGCTGAGCTCCTGCGTTGTGTCTTGGGTTCGGAGTGACATTTGCCTGAACATTTGCAACATTGGCTGCATTGTTGGCGACATTACCAGCAGCATTCGCCGGGTCATTTGCTGGTGTATTAGCCACAGGGTTGGCTGGAGCGTTGGCTGCAGCATTGGCAGCGGGGTTGACCGGCTGCGCTACTTCGTTTTCGCCTCGTCCCTCTTCAGCTACCGGGTCGAGGGGACCATGGCTACGACGTCGCTGGCGAGGACGCTCTGATCTGCTTCTGCTTCTGGAGTAGGAACCTGCTGCAGATCTGCTGTATCCAGAACCTCTTTCTTCGATCTGAGCGGCTGCAACACGGACATTGGCTTGGAGGCGCAGGATCATTGGAGAATCTTCGAGGTGATTTAGGGCGGCAAGAGCGGCTCCCAAGTTGGTTTGTGGTAAGTTGTAAACTTCGAGTCCGTCGCGCTCGAAGTCCCTGAGGAGATCTCACGCATGCAGTTTGTTGGCACGAGGTGGATCATCTTGGCATCGCTGCTGTGGAGCAGTTGGTGCCACAAGTGCTTGTTGCTCGGCGTTGGCGTTGGCTTGTCGGGCATTGGGATTGACCTGCCCGGCGTTGGCGTTGACCTGTCCGACATTAGCCGGTTGTAGGCCTGCACCTGGGGCAGCGGCTGCGATCTCTTGTTGTTGTTGGACAGCTCGGGCAGCATTTGCGTTTTCACACTCTTGACGCTGCGCGTCTGTTTCTCCATCTTGCGGCGGTACATCTGCAGAGACGGCCAAGATCTGGCAATCTAGAGTCTAAAACTATTCTCCCGGATAGTTCGGGGAGATCGTTGTGTGGGCGACCTGGAAGGCAAGGCGGTCCGGAGAAGATTCTTGGTTCAACCGGCGGCGGTGGGCCACGGTAAGGGGTCGGCGAAACTTCTTGAGGATACGGCACTGGCGTGCTGTGTGTTTGGAGTTCTCATGGATAGGGCAGGGCTCATCGAGGTGATTCCCGCGGCTTCCACGATCTTCAGAGTAGAGTCCAGATTCGATCTCGATCTTGCGCTTCATGTAGCGTGATGCTACGTGAGTGGCATTGCGCAAGCCAAGAGGCATGCTGGAGGTCAAAGGAGTCGTGCGAGGGCGTTTGACGTGCTCACAGACTTTGATTGTGTCAGAGAGCATACCCTCAACACGATCGATCCCGGCGATCAGGTCTCTAGGAGTGGATGGGTGGGTCTTCTTCGACAGATTTGTTTCGATCTGTTGGTTGGTGGTGACCGCATTGCCTTCGATGATGAGGCAGGCGGCTGGAGCGGTGGAAGTCGCCGGCATCGAGCCAAAGCAGATGTCGACGGGGTTGGCGAGGAAGTCCGCCATGCTCTCCGGGAATATGACGCCGTTGGTCGAAGCCATTGAGTTGCACGAAGAACCTTGACTCTGCCCCTACCTGGCGCGCCAACTGTCAGATGGTGAGATCTGGACAGCCCACGGGGGTGTTAATCCCTATGGTTTATTTGTTCGGCGAGGAGGAGTCTAAGGCTAAGAACTCGAAGGTCGCACACAAGTACGCGGAACACAGAGAACACGGCGAGTTTATACTGGTTCGGGCCTCCGGAGAGTAATACCCTACGTCCAGTTGTCGGTGTAGATTGCTTGAGGATTGGTCGGGGTGAAGTTACACAAGGGATCGCCTCGTCCACCTTATATTGGCCAATGGATGAGGTCGGTTCCCAGACTCCTGGTCGGTTACGACCAGGAGACCTAAGTCTATGTTACACATCTTGCCATATCCCGTCGATCTACTTTGGTCGTAATCCACGAGGTCTTGTCTTGTATGCCAAGTCTTGAGGTCGTGAGGAACTAGGTCGTCTGGGGAATCTTCTGGAAGGTCTTCAGGAGGTCGTGTGGGCGGCCAACTAGGTTGGTTGGGCCCACTAACAGGTCGGTGGGTCTTCTGGTAGGCTGGACCCACTTGTCGGGGACGGCCGTGAGCCTGGTCGGTGGGGACCCAGGGGTACCCATGTCTCATAGTTTTGAAACTCGCTAACAAGTTTATAACCAACCCCTTGTTGTTTTGTGAGAATTAAATTAATTTACTTGTATATATATGTACACAGTCACTATTAAAAAGAGTGGATAATAAAGCATCGCATATTGTTCCTTTATAGGAAGAGTATGCTGAATGTATTATTATCTAGGCAAATGTGGTCAACCATGCACCCTATGGTTGCCATGTGTTGTTTTGTAATTAATTAAAACAATTCGCCAATTATGTCTTGCATTTGCATCCTCCATGTAGAAGTCCCTGACGGTAGCTACACGCTCGTGCCAGCTGACGAGTACGAGGGAGCAGGAGGAGACGTGCACTACGTCACCGTAGAGCAAGACCTGGACCAAAGTCTAGAAGGGCCAAAGGCCAGCTTTGTCAAGGAAGGCAAGCCCCGGTTTATCATTAACCCTTGTTGTTTAAAATTATGCAACTATCTTTATTATTATATTTGCATTTACGTTCAGGAATTGAATGAAACCCTAGTTGCATGATCCCTAGGTACCTATGTTCTTTTACTAGTATGCTAGGTCTATAGATGCTATGCTCTAAGGACCCGGTAAAAGTCGAGTGATGTTCGTCACTCGCGAGAATAGGATTTCCTTTATGGAATCACCCTATTTATAAATGGATTGCTAATGTGGTAAGAGCATGGGATTTGGGTCCTGGTCTAGTGGCTTTGTGGGCTAAGCTTTTGAACGTACTAAGCACTTGTCGGGTATGGGACCGGTAAGCGTAGTACCTAAGTGAGGCGGTAAGGGATTTTCCATTACTAATCTTGAGTATGCACCTGCCCGGCTCATTATCGGGAGGGGTACTTGTGTGAGGCTGGATATACTGAGTGGGGGCATACTAGATAGCCTTGTACCCATGACTGTAATATCTATCCCGAACCGAGGATCGATGGGAACCGCTTGGTCGTGTCGGCTCTGTTGGGGCACTGCTCCGTGTGTTTAGGTCTACCTTGCAAGGTTTGAATCAATCGATTGTCGGCCTCTCACCGTTATTCGAGACTGCTTAATCAACTAGCCATAATATCCCTTAATGATCGAACTATGTGAATTCTTCTGTGTGAATTAATTGTATTGTACAATTCTTGATTGTATTAGTTGCTCACTATAGTAATGGTAATCTTACTAGAATCTAAGCTAAAATATTGAAAGTAAGGGTCCATGATCCTAGTTGCTTTTTGGCAAAACAAACCCACCAGCCAAAAGCCCTACATGTCTAGAGGTAACTTTGGTCGGGTAAGTCTTGTTGAGTATTAGTATACTCAGTCTTGGTATAATTATTGTTTTCAGGTGAAGTTGTTTGGCCTGGTGAGATTCCACCCGGTTGGGAGCTGGAATGGGTGGATGATGACGCCGAGTGATGGCATCACGAATGGCCTCCTGTGATGTCATATCGTATCGCCATTAGTACTTCCGCTGTTTTAATAAAACTCTGAACCATTTACTTTCATGTCAAGAACCATGGTTTAGGCAATAGTACGGAATTATCTCGGATGGGGTTGTCACAATCATGAGGCTAAGGGAGATATTACTCTACGTCATGTGAGCACTAAGAGGCAACTTGCCGATATTTTCACTAAGCCTCTAGACCAGCAAAGGTTTTGTGCTTTGAGGAGTGAGCTAAACATTTTGGATTCTCATAACTTGTCTTGACTTATTGCACACAAATTGTTTGTTGTCTAAGTTAAGAGAAAAATGTTTCATTTTCTTCTCTTTGTGTGTGTCTTACAAAACTTGATTCTTCACATATTGATTGGTGATTATAGCTTTGATTGATTAGTTGTGACTAGTCACCAAACTCTATGGGTGCTCTACATGTCCATAGTCTTTTTCTCTCCAATCTATCTCAGCTAGGTTCTCAATCCTTTTCTCAAAATCCTCAAGTTTGACGGTACAACCGACACGAGGTCGGAAGTACCGATATGAGTTGACTGTTGGAATTTTGAAACTTCAAGGTTTTACTGATGCTGTGTTGGTACTGCCGGACCCCCTCGGTAGAACTGACACCATGTCAGTACTTCCGATATGAGCTCACTGTCTCAATTTCTTGGAGCCCTCGGTAGCACCGAGCCTATGTCGGTACTACCGATAAATACCGTTGGGGTATATATACCCCCGAACCAGGGTCTCTAGGGTTCTGTTCTCTTTCAATCGTTGGACCACACCTCTCCCTTCCTCTCTCAAATCCTTGAGGAAATTTCCAACATCAACCGTGGAAACCTAAATCTATCCACTCCATTAGATTCTCCACACTCCGGAACATTCGATCCTTGCCAGAAGTTCATCGATTCACGCGGGAAAAGCTCAAGATGGGTCTTGCCGGCAAGCAAGTGGTTCAAGAGGGCTCCGATGAGGATGACGTCCCCCTTGCTCAAAGGAAGATGAAGGTGGGCACGGGTGCTCAACGCCCACGTGGACGAGGTCGTCCCAACCCACCAGCTGCTCCTCGTCGCTCCATTGGCTAAGGTCACTGTGCCCGCACCAAGTAGCACATCAACCGGATGACCACTACGATGCTTATGAAGACATCTCCTTGGACTCTCTCTCGACCTTTGTCCTTAGGCCCTCTCTACCTCCTCGTCTGGCAACTCAAAATGGGCATCCTCAAATGGGTCTCACAATGTGTACAAGGAAAGGTACACCAATCTCGCTCTTTGGCAAAAGGACTTTGACGTGGATATTCGTTTTTTGGCTCAAATTCAATGCGAATTGGTATGAGTTGGTCATCCTTAGCAAGGAGCATTTGACCACTGAGATGAAGTCCATCAAGTGGGACAATCTAAGGTCACTCAACATTCCGGCGGTCAATGAAGCCATTGATATTTGTCATGCCGAGGGGTTGACTTCAATAATGGCACTTAAATATGATTAGAATGAAGAGGTCATTGCCCAATTCTATGCAAATCTCTATGTTCGGCGTGAGACCAAGACTTTCCATTGTCTTTTGCAAGGCAAGCCCCTCTCTGTATCCTATGAAAAATTTGCTAAAATACTCGGCTTTGGTGAGGAGGATCACAGCCGTCCTAAGCTTCATGGTGGTGAGATTTCGCTTGATAGTGAGATGGCTTTCATGTATGACTCCATTTGTGGCAAGGTGGAGTTTGGTACTACTCATGGGATGAAGTCGGTCTATAGGATGTCTACACACTCACTCCTAAGATCGGTGACAACTACAACATCTCCAACATTGCAAAGGACATTCTTGTGCGGATGGCAATGGGGAAAGAGGACTTCAGTGTGTTTGATTTTATTTGGGAGAGGATCATTGTGTGCTCCGTGTCTGCTAACAAGAGTTGTCAATATGCCCTTTGGATTTTCAAGATGATTTGTGAGGTGACCGGAGTTGACATTCTCACCGACAAGCCTCACGCGTGGTACAAGCCAAACAAGGGCAACATTGAGCGTCTCCTCAAGTGGGCAAGCATGCCCCTCCTCGGGCCACCTCCTCGGGTGGACCCTCCACCGGTGGTCCATCTACTTATGAGCCTCCTTCCTCCTCTCTTGGACCATCGGCTTCCAGAGGCACCATTCCCCTGGGCAAGAATAAGAGCATCTTCAACTTTCTATCTCAGGGCCTCTTTGCTTGCTTCAATGTGGGGAAGCACAATGCACAAGAGATATGTGCTCATAGGCAACACGTCGATGAGCAGCTCATCAAGTTGGAGACCCGTCAAAAAGCCTTGCTCGCTCAGCACAACATCGAGCACTCTCCCGTTTGTGAGCCTATGGACTTCCCTCCTCCACCGGTCTTCTACAACCCTTGGGAGATCTACGGCAACATGTCCATGATGTATGGAGCTCTCCCGGCTGACATTGACGATGAGGACTTTGGTGGTGGTGAGACCGAGGATGACAACTCTCCTCCGGCGGCCCACTCTCCACATGATGATGATGATTGAAGGTCCTCCTCTTTTTAGCACTTGATGACAAAGGGGGAGTGTGCTCACAATTTATCCATGTGGGGTGGTGTGTATCTACTCGTTTTATCTATCTATCGTAGGATTGTGGACATGTATGAACTTATTTGTGTGGTGTGATGGATGGTGGTGAACCTAGAACTTTTTAAATTTGTAAGACTTAATCGTGCTAGTGTGGAACCTCGTTTATCTACTTGTGATGCTTGGTGCTTGTTATTTCTCACTTTGTTGATTTGTATAACTTGTCATATGCATCACGGACTTTGTATCACACTTATGCAGTTGTGTATGCAAATTGAGAGTGAAATTTATTCTAAATGTGTGATAGACATTTGAGGCCTCCATAAAAGACTAAGCACACATTTAGGGGGAGTTTCATTTTCAATTGTTGGATACACACATCTTTTTATTAAAACAAATTGTGTTGTCATCAATCATCAAAAAGGGGGAGACTGAAAGTGCATCTTGGCCCCTAATTGTTTTGGTGATAGTGACAAACACAATTTGTGGTATTTAATGCTTGATCAAGATGTGTGTAGGACTTAAGTGAATAAAAATCAAGGTTTTGACCAAACGAAGGCCCCCAACTCCAAGTCGATGTTTTCATCTCGAATCAAGGCTTAGTTCTATTTTTGATTTTGAATTTGAGTATAGGAAACACCGTACTATAAAGGGGGATGCGAATTGATAGCCAAGAGATGCTAAAAGTGCTCTAGGAGATGATCCAAGTGAGTGAGAGGAGTTTAGAGTCAACACGTACAGGTTTGCTTTTCTTTTATGAAAACTCAGCTTTTGTCGGTAGTACCGACGCCAGGTCGGTACTTCCGATAAGCCTTCACTGACGAGTTTTTGCCAGGGGCTCGGTAGTACCTACCCGGGTCGGAACTACCGATAAGCATTCACTGTTGGGTTTCTGGGAAACTCCTCGGTAGTACCGACACCATGTCGGAAGTACCGAGGTAAATCGTTTCTGCACAACGGCTAGTTTTCAGCCTTAGTATAAAAGCCCCCCTTTTCCCTCCTCACTCATTGCTGACCAACCACGGGACAAACACTCACTTGAGCATTCACTCCACTTCTCCCCTCTCCTCTAGAGCTAAGATTTGATTCCTTTGAGCTAGGGCTTGAGTAGAGAAGTGATTCTTAGTGAGAATTAGAGAAGCTTTGAGAGCCCCTTCGAATCTCCCCATCTCAAGAGCACTTGAAGCATCTTCGGGCCATTGATTCGTGTTTGTTACTGTTGAAGCTTGCTTCTAGACGGTTAGGCGTCGCCTGTTGAGTGCCCTCTTGGTGTGCTGCACCCGGGGTCGTTTGTATTACCCTCTCCTTGGTGGAGAATTCTTAGTGAGCACCGATCTTCCTTTGTGGGGGTTGGAAGAGGAAAAGAGGCTCTTGGTGATAGCCCTCCCTTTGTGGGATCCTCAACGGAGACGTAGCATCCTTTGTGGGTGTGAACATCAGATTAAACCATTGTGTCTCTTTTGCTTGCTTGAAGTCTTTGTCTCTTACAAACCCTATAACTTGTTTTAGCCCTGTTGACGGTGTATTTTGGTACACCAAACATGTTCATTACACTTTGGTTTGGATTTGTTTATGGAACTAACCCGCCACTAGGCACACTAATAATATAACAAGTTCATCCATGTGCATGCATTTGGAAGTGTTGTGTTTATGTAGGAAAACATGGACATAAAGGACGGATTCACAACAAGTTCAAAGGAGCATTTACGGAGTCTTTTTCGTGTTCATGAGCTTGATGAAATCACCTCCAATGGTGGCGAGGACCGAAGTGTTACGAAGGAACATCCCCGAGGATTGAAGCATAAAAGACCGAACTTCATGCACGGAGAACCTCCATCTTGGACGCAAGGATGACATCGTCAAAATCATGCAAATGGAAGGGGCAAAGTGCATAATCACCTGAGGACCCACGGGAGCGAAGGGGCGACCGAACCGGGTCGGGATGGGTCTGGGTCGGTCGGCCCAGTCCGGCCGGCCTGGCTCACTCTGGGGGTCGGTTCGGCCCCCCTTTCCTTCCACCCGAAGGATCTTCAACCCTAAGTCCCTAGAGGCGCCGCCATTCGCGAAACAGAGAGCCATTCGCACCGAGAGGCCATCCACAAGCTAGAGAGAGAGGAGGGAGATCTCCGGAGGAGGATCGACCATCTCGAAGGAAGCACCCACAAGTGGAGAAGAAGGAAGACACAGTCGGAAGAGTCACCATGATCAACGGTGCCATATTTAGCACCTTGATGGGGTAATCTCCTTATTCGTCCATGGGTTGTAATCGGTCTTGAAGATGTAATCGTACCTTATTGGATTATCTATCTATCATCTTTTGTCGAATGTGCTTAGATGCTTAAGGTTAGCTACTGTGCCGTAAAAGAAGTATGGATCCCAATGCTCCCTTGGATCAATTCAATATGTCACGTCCATCATAGGTCTAGTCACGAATACCTCCGCGTAATGACAGTATGGGGGGAAGGAAAGGGCAAAACCGTGGTCACAACCCCCGATAGATTAGATTGGTTTTCGTGTTTAAAGCGGTTGCATGTTCAAGTATCATAGACCCATGGCTTAGTCGTTCTCTCTAGTGTAGTGTAGTCGTTTTCTAGTTTAATCATAGTTAGGGTTTGAGTAGTTAGTGAGTAGAAGTAGATCAAATGCTTGTAATCCCCTTGCTCCGCAGATTGACAAGAACCTAGGGAATCCCGTGGTGAAAAAGGTGTAGGTCCATACGCTTGCGGATCGTAGGTGGATATGTCTTTTATCCGTCAACAAGCCCCTTTTTCTGGCGCCGTTGCCGAAGAGCAAGCTAGTTTACATCGTTTGGTTTGCATTTAACTTTCTTTTATATTTAGTTTATCTTTTGTTTGCTAATATCTAACCCATATTATCTAGAAAACCACTTGTTTTGTTTTTGTTTTTGTTTTTATCTTGTTGTCTAGATGGCGTTCGCCAATCAACCTGTGGAAGAACCTGAGAAATCACTAAGGGATTACGCTAGTCCTCGATGTGAAGACATAAGAGTACAAGAGTCGGATTCGAAGCTCGAAGCGACCAAGTATGAAATCAAATCCAAGATCATCGAGATGGCGGCGGCAAACCCGTTTGAAGGGATGGTTATGGAGAACCCATATGGACACATAAGGCATTTCACGACGCTATGCAACACAGTGCGTCAAGAAGGAGTTCCCGATGAATGGTTCAAATGGAATTTCTTTCCCTACCCACTTGTCGGTGAAGCAAAGACGTGGTACTCGTTTGCATCCTTTGAAGTTGAAGGCAATTGGAACAAGTTGACAAAGAAGTTTTGCGAGAAGTTCTTTCCAATTAGCAAGGTTCAACATCTAAGGAGGCAAGTGATCACTTTCACGCAAGGAGAAGAGGAAGGGATAGACCAAGCTTGGAATAGGTTTAATGAGTAGATCGAACAAGGACCAAGACTCGGCTTCTCTGGTGACGTACTCTTGCATACATTTTTCTTTTCCCTAACCCCTAGTTGCATGCAACACGTCCAAATGTGTGTAGGTGGGGATCTCATGGAGAAAACACTCACGGAAGCCAGTCAACTTCTACAAAAAATTAGTAGACCGGCGGCCATGTGAAGGGGTTGGGAAACAAGACTTGCAGAAGAGCCGGAATACAATTCAAGGAAGAAGAAGTGTGCTGAATTTTCTAAAGGGGCAACCCCGGAAGTCACAAAAGAGGAGCTAATCCCGAGAAAGCTTGAAGAAGAGCACATCAAGTCAAGAACTACTCCGAGCATTGACTTCGCCGAATCAAATGAAACGAACAAGAGAAGCATGTCAAACGCAAAGCCATTAAGGGAGTTTGAACCAATGGATTGGGTTCCAATCGATTACGGAGAAGTATTCGGTAAGAGAAGATTGTTCCCTAATCAAAAGGGGATGGCAAGAGCATTGGAAGTGGATTTCCCACCGGAAAAGAAAGCGAAAGATCCATACGACCTTGAAACCACCGGTGAGATCTTTCAAAAGCTCTTTGGAGATGATGAAGTGGATCTAGAACACATTGCCGAGGTAAAAAGAATCATGGGGATCAAGCCCGAAGCATCGTCATATGCTCGCCTCGCCGAAGTTTACGAGATAGGATCCGAAGAAGAGGAAGAGAAGATGGCACCACACTTGAGTTGCGAGATCAATGGAGTTCAATGCAAAGCTTTGTGCGACATCGGAGCCCAAGTAAGTGTCCTATCTTCTAAAATTTACGATAAAGTTCAAGACCACAACCTAGACTTAGCTCCAACATCAACGAAACTAATTATGGGAGATGGTAGAACTATTAGACCTCTAGGTATTGCTTGCAACATGAATGTGAACATCTCTGGAAAATGTATACCAACCGATTTCTTTGTTATTGATGCTTACCATAGTAATCATGATCATATAATCCTAGGTAGGCCCTTTCTTAAGTTGGTTGATGCCGTGTTTGATGCCGAAAAAGGCAAAGTAACAATGAACCTTAATGGAAAGAAGTACACATATAACTTTCTTCGCGTTTCTAAACACTCTTCACCTTTTCCTCCCGAAGACGAAGTAGAGGAGGTAGATAGTCTTTGTTTTGTTGAAACCCTTAGAGACCCGCTGCAAAGGGCGATGGAGAACCAAGTTAATGATCAATAAGATGAAGAACTAGATGAAGCAATGAAAGGTTTAGAACCACAAGATGGAAGCGTGGAGGAAGAAAAATTTGAGGACATAGGAGAAATTAAACTCGAGGAGCCACAAGTGCCTGAGGTAGACCTTAAAACTTTGCACAAAGGATTCAAGTATGAATTTTTGGGCCCATACAAGACTTATCCATTCATTGTGAGCGACGAGTTGAGTCCCGAAGAAAATGAGAAGTTGCTGATTTTATTGAAAAAACATAGAAAGGTGATTGGATATTCGATTAATGATCTCAAAGGTCTTAGCCCAGCCTTTTGCACTCATCGTATACCAATGGAAGAGCAATGTAAGCCTATAGTGGACCACCAAAGGAGGCTAACTGAAGGACCGATACGGCGAACCAGAGAGGGGGGGAGTGAATGGGAGCCGATAAAAATTCTTCTCAAAGGAGATGGAAACTCCTACAAGATGAACACGGCTTCCAACACACATCTCCGACTCACTACCCAAGTTGGCCAAGCCCACGTAGCCACTGGAGTGCCACTGGACCTAGGAACCAACACACACCCTTCCGACCCGAGAACGCAGCGGAACACCAAACCTCGAGTCTTCGGACCCACACCGGCCGGACCGGTGAGCACCACCGGTCGGACCGGTCCCCTCCTGGTGAAACCGAGCAACTTTTACTAAGTGGCTCTACACCGGTCGAGCCGGTGAGACACACCCGGTCGGACCGATCGCAGCCTAAAAGCCCCCAAGGCACCAAACAAAGCCAACCGACCACCAAACCGACCCAAACTCGAAACAGCGGCAACACGGGACAACAACGAACACACCAAGACGTTCACCCGAGCAAAATCCCACCGAGGGTTGCACCGGTCAGACCGGTCAAGAGCACCGGTCAGACCGGTGTAGCCTGGGCAGCTCGGGATGAACAACACCCGCGAGTCAACTCCCCCAAATCCAAATCTCGATCTCCCGAATCGCTCCACGGACTTGAACAAGACTTTGGGGATATTAGGAACACCTCATGAGGAGTCCATAGCCAAGTTTAATCCCACCAAAACTCGTCCAAAAAGGAAGAATCAAGGAAATCCCGCCAAGAGCACTTCCAACCCAAGAACTCAAGAAACCCCAAAATCGAGCACCTTTACTCACGGATTTGGGAGGGGAATCACGGCCCAAAGAACCACGAAGGGTTCCCACAAATTTTCCCCATAAAATCCCCAAGAGAAAGGTCCCGAAAACAACCCAAAGAAATCACCAAGAGAGGGCTCCGAAAATCACCACCAAGAACAACCGGGGAAAACACATCCAAACCTTGAGGAACCACGCCGAATCATCTATACATGAAACAAAGGTTCATACAAGGTCTAGCAAGCTGCCCGATCATCCATCCTTCTCAACAAGATCTCTCCATGAAGCTCTCTTGCTAGTCCTATGGAAAACCCAAGGAAAATGGGAAGGAAAATGGGAAAACAAATGAGCTAGGGTTCCAAGAGTTGGCTACCATCCTCTCACCTCTTGGGTTATATGGAGGCAACCGAATGTCTAAAATGCCCTTTCCTAATAACTAGGGATACAAGCCCCTCAAGGGCGGATTTGGAAGTCTTCATGTCTTCACCATCGGACGGATGCCGGCGACCGCACCTCGCGTAGCCTCGACGCAAGCCATGCGATCCCGACGCGTGTCCTCTCGCTTCGAAGTCTCCGGACCTCGTCGTCGCACACCGGTCGGACCGGTGCTCCTCAACGGTCGACCGGTACCCACCGGTCGGACCGGCCGACCCACCGGTCGGACCGGTCCGGAGCTGCTGCCAAGACCGTCTTCGGTTCTCCGGTCTTGGCTTTGTGGATCAACCAAGGAACCCGGTGGTTTTCCGGTGAGCCACCGAAACCCCGCGAACTAGGTGTAGCCTCCGCCAATCTCCACTCATGACTTGGCTCCCACGTAGTCCCGGCTCGACCTTGGTTTTGAGGATCGACCAAGAAACCGTCCACGACTTCATCTTGCTGTTCATGCCATCATGCGGCCCGCACTTGACCCCCGCCGGCCACCGGTCCCTCGAACGAAGCCTACTTGTCTTCTCCACACCCCGGAGGCCTCACCGGCGACGACCTTTCGCGCTTGCTCTTCACCCGCACCAAGACCGGTCAAGCCGCAACCTGCACCTGCAATACTTAGCCAAGAATCAGTCCACACAACGTTGTCAATCACTCATCACACAAGGAAGCGACCATCCACCGGTCCTCGAACCACACATGGTCCTCAATCTTCCCCTTGATGAGTGCATTGACAACACCCACACGAAAGTAACAAGAGAGAAAAGAAAAAGAAAAGAAATGAACAAAAAGAAACTCCAACAAGCGATCGAAAGCCAAACAAAGGCAAAGAGCAAGATCACTTGAAGAAGACAAGTCTCGGACCCCTTAGGCAAGGGCAACGGCTCGACACATCTGAGACAAAGCAAAGCTCAAGCAAAGAGCGCAAACTACCGAATCAAAGCTCGAACAACCACAAAGAGCTCCCCCTGCACACATGCAAGCTCCCCCTGAACCAATGCACCTCCTCCTGGACAAATGCATGCAAACCAGGCGAAAACGGGGCAGCTCCGGCAACTTCGGCTCGCACCGGTCGGACCGGTCATCACCACCGGTCGACCGGTGCCTAAGATGTGCACGGGACCAAGACTCACACCGGTCGGACCGGTGCTCCTCACCGGTCGGACCGGTGTAGAAGAGAGCCCGTAAAATGGCTCGAAACCACCTGAAAACCTTCTAAATGCGTCCAGTAAGCCATTTCAAGCTCAAACTTCTCCCCCTTGTTGGCAATGCATGAAACAAGCCGAAAATGCAAAACTTTCAACCTAGAGCTTCTCAAATAGACAAAATTCAACAAAGAATGCTACACATATCCAAATGAGCAAGTTAGATACTCTACGGCTTCGTATCGATCTCAACTACATGATCACCAAGTTTCACAACCATTGGACGAAGCTAAGATGGATTTTGGCAATTTTGCGAAAAACTTGCCTCTCATGAGCAAAGTCCTAAACATGATCAAAGCATATCAAAATAGCAAATCCACACAAACTTCATGCTACAACAGCCATTCTAATCATAAGACCATCACAAACACCCACAAGCACCTCATGTCATGTCAAAGCCACCGAGCCATGTGCCTACTTCTATGCATGAGACTTCTCATTGGTAGGCATCATGCAACGGTTTAGCACCCAAAGCAAATTGAATTCAGCACATATGACATGGGAGCACATTTCCAAGCATTTTTCATTTCATTTTCAGATTTATAATTGGTACATGAAATGTCTTTGCGACAAAAAGGAACTTTATGCCCCTCCACAAGATAAGACAAGAGGGCTAAACATTCATGATGGCAAATGAGCCTTTGGCTCCATATGATTAATAAACTAGCCATCCAACCACAAATTAAGCATAGCCAAGCCACTAAAACATGTCAAGATCATATAAAGGCATTTACACATGAGAGAGCATACATGTGACATTTTCAAAAGACATATAGCTATCAACCATGGATTATTCATCAATATCATCAAGAGCTAAGCCAAACTAACCATAGCATACAAGCTCAAAAAGACATATATCTCATTCCATGGTGAACAATGTATATGAGAGAAGCTTTTCCTAACCGATGCATATGATACAAAATGCATGCAATCTAAGATACAAGGATGCCTATACATCATGTTACATATGCCATGACAAATGCAAGAAATGCACAAAGGAAAGCTATACATATGATACAAAGGAGCTCCCACACACCCAACTCAAGAAATCAAACACACACCAAGTTCCCCCCGCAAACGAGTGAAAGTTGCTTGATCTAGGGGTTTGGTGAAAATATCGGCTAGTTGGTCATGTGTGGGTACATGGATCAAAGCTATCTTTCCTTTCTCTACGTTGTCTCTCAGAAAATGATACCTCACTTCTATGTGCTTGGTTTTGGAATGGAGCACTGGGTTCTTTGCAACACTTATGGCACTGGTGCTATCACATTGAAGTGGGACATGGGTATACTCCTCACCAAAGTCACTCATGGTGTATGAAATCCAAAGAAGCTGAGAGCAACAACTAGCAGCGGCAACATACTCGGCCTCGGTAGTGGATTGAGCAACACTCGATTGTTTGCGGGAAGACCAAGACACCAAAGAAGAACCCAAAAACTGGCAAGTCCCAGAAGTGGACTTCCTATCCAACCGACACCGGCAAAATCCGCGTACGAAAAACCATGAAGCGCCAAAGAAGAGGACGCGGAGTACCAAAGGCCGAAGTCGGGAGTGTGACGCAAGTACCCGAAAATTCGCTTCACCGCTTGTCGATGCGAAGTCCTCGGAGAGGCTTGAAAATGAGCGCACAGACACACCGAGAACTGTATGTCCGGCCTCGTCGCCGTCAAGTAGAGGAGTGACCCGATCATACTCCGGTACTCCTTCTGGTCCACATGTTAACCTTCCTCGTCCGTATCAAGAGCCATAGTCGTACTCATCGGCGTCGTCATAGCCTTGGAGTCCTCCATCTTGAACTTCCACACAATGTCCTTGGTGTACTTAGCCTGGTGCACAAATGTTCCTTCCTTTGATTGCTTGATTTGTAGCCCGAGGAAGAACTGCAACTCGCCCATCATAATCATCTCAAATTCCCTGCTCATATCATCTCGCAAACCTTGCAACAAGAGAGTTAGACAAGCCACCAAAGACAATATCATCCACGTACACCCGCACAATCGGGATATCTCCGCCCGCCTCGGCAAAAACAAGGTCCGATCGACCTTCCCCATCTCAAAACCTCTCTCAAACAAGAACTCCCTCAACCTCGCCATACCAAGCTCTAGGCGCCCGCTTCAACCCATACGGTGCCTTCCTCAACTTGTACACCCGGTGGGGGGTACTTCTCACTCTCAAACCCCGGAGGTCGCCTCACATACACTTCTTCCTCCAACACACCATTCGGAAAGCACTCTTCACATCCATTTGGTGCAACTTGAACCCTTTAGCCACGGAAAAGGCTAGAAGGATCCTAATCACCTCCAAACGGGCTACGATGTCACACCCAAAAAATTCCATCACTTTAAAATGCTAGCAACAATTAGAATTTTATTTCTAAGGGTTCATAAATTTGAATAATTAAATTTTGCCTTTAATATATGAAATGATAATTAATTAATTTAGAAATACCAAGTGATTGTGCATCATGTTGAAAGCATGGGTTTTTGATTGATTGAGTGGTTAAAAGTTTTTTTTTGAAAATTTTGAAAAGGTTTTGAGAAAAAAAGATTGAAAAGGAAATAAAAGAAAAGAAAAGAAAAGAAAAACAAAACGGTCCCCGACCCATTCCCTCTTTCCAGCCCAGCCCAGCCTGTCTTTTTCTTTTTTTCCTTTTTACCGCGCGGCCCAACCAAGCCCCAGCCCACGAAGCAATGCGGCCCACTTGCACTCCAGCCGGCCCGCTACCTCCCTTTCCCTCATGCGCCGCTGACAGGTGGAGCCCACCTGTCAGTGCCGTCTCCAACCTCCAGACGCCCACCCTTCGTCCCATGGCCGCCCGATCCGCTCTGGCCCGGTGCCGATCCGCCTCCCCGCGCCTCCTCCCCTTCCCTCCAGTGCGCGGAGCACCCAACCATCACCGCCCCAAGCCATCCCCGCCCCTTCCTCTCCCTGAAACGGGCGCCCACCAAGCCCCCACCGAGCCTTAATGGCGGCCGCGGCGTGCCGCCGTCCACCGCCTTGCCTCGCCTCCTCCCCTCCCCCTCTCCACCTATAAAAGCCTCCCCGAGCATCTCTCCACCTCGCACCGCTCACTCGAGCTCTTCTTCTCCTCTCCGCACCGCCGCCCCAAGGAAGCCCGCCGGAGCAGAGTCCACCGCCGCACCTCGCCGCCGATCTGCACCACCGGCGCCTCTTCCTCCCCTTCAAGTGGCTCGGTGAAACCCCCCCGTCCTCCCTCTTTGTTTTGGTGTCTTCACCCTGTTGATTAGTGCACCGTAGCGCCTTTTAGCATCTCCGACGAGATGGCGGGTGAGCCCGCCGCCGCCGGACGGCCGCCGCCGCCTCCCGGAGTTCAACCCGCCGCCGCCCTTTTGCTCGCGGACAACCGCGGCCCTTAGATCTAAGCCGACGGCCCAGGTCCAATCCAGCCGCCGGTCAACAAAAGCCTACCGGTCAAATTTAGGGTTGCGCCGGAATTTTTGCTAAAGAGTCCCTGAACTATTCGCTATTTACAAGCCGGTCCTTCCACCATACAAAACCCTTGCAGTTTAGCCCCTGGTTCTTATAATCAAGCCCTTGGCCTTTCAAAAATGTTTATCCGCAGTCCAAGGCTCACATGTTTGCACCAAGGACCTCTAGTTTGTACCTATAATTATGTTTAGCCTCTGGATTTTTATGGAAAAACCCCTAAGGATCATTTTCTTTTACAAAATAGTCCCTAGAATTTGTTTTAATCATAACTTTTCCGTCCTAGCTCCGATTTAGGCGTTTTTGGTGTCCACGCGATCGTCTCAACAAGCACGTTAGTTATAGAAGCTTGTATTAGACTTTTAGCAATGTTTGATGTACTGTTTTATTTATTGTTTGTTTTTCTTGTGTGATCGTAGAGGACGTGCCGTTCGAAGTTGAGCAGGAGCAAACTTTCGAAGAGGTTGAGCCACAGTTTTTAGGAGAAGAAGGCAAGTGGATTTCCCCCCCTGCATACTCTTTTTGTCCTAATAACATGCATATTATCACACTTTAAATTTTAATCGTTATGCATAAATTTTTATGGGAAATGCCTATTAAGGAAATGACTAGATTTTAATCCTTATACCTTGCATACCTTGTTTTAAATAAATGTTGGGTAGATAAATGCTTAGATGCTATACTTTGGGAATGGAATTTAACTTTACAAAATTTTGGGATTAAAATGAAATTGGTGCTTATGATAATTCAAGAGCATATAAATTAAAAACATGGAGAACCAACCAGGAAAATAGTGCTACCACAGTCCACAAGGCTCGGCTTAGCCAATTAATTAGGAGTGTAAATTATCTAATAGCCCTTGTCCGAAGGAACACGGGGGGCTCCGGGTTGCGGGGGTATAGCCTGGTCCTTTTGGGGTAGTAGCCTTTGCTAAGGTACCGACCACTAGGGAGGGTTATGGTCCGCCCCGAGTCAGAATCGTCGTGGGTTATTGGTACTTTGCACGCCTTTGTAAAGGCTTCGTAGTGAACCCCTAGCCACTCACCTCGGAAGTGTTTAAGGGCTTTGCAAACCCGAGCAATATGGGGAACACGAATTGTGAGTAAAGTGTACAACCTCTGCGAGTGAAAACCGATCGATCGGCCGTGCTCACGGTCAAGAGCGGCTTGGACCCTCACATGATAGTTAACTAGAAATGGATTTCAAATTGTGGTTTACTTATGATTTGGAGGAATAGTCTTGAAAAGCTAAGTTTTGGGTTGGTATACACTTACACTTAGTAAATAGGCGCTTGCTAATAAAATTTGACCAACTTAAAATGCTTACCGCCGAAAACCCTAGCCTACCCTTGATAGCTTTGCATATTCCCCCACGGGGCCGAGTACCAACCATAAGTGTACTCACCCTTGCCATATGTGTTCGGAGGAGGATGCTTTGGAGCGAGTTCTTCGACGAGTTCGATGGATTCGAGGCTCACGTTACCCCCGATCGGGAGCTTGTGAAGTTGGAGACGGTGTTTCATCGTCTAGCTACCGATGTTCATGTTAAGACCTTCGAGTCTATCGATGAGTGTAATAAGTTAATAAACCTCTCTATGTACGTTTTGAGCATTGTACTATGATATTACACTCATTTGTCTATCATATGTGTGAAATTGTGATTATGGCACACGTATGAGATGCATTCGGTTTTCTTCGGAAAACGGGTGTGACAGAGTGGTATCAGAGCAATGCTGACTGTAGGACGCAGCCTTAGATAGAAATGGCCGAAATAAGGACATTATCTAGAAAGACATTTCAGCTCCCTCATTCAAAAAAAATCCCCTAAATACACTTAAAAATCTATTTTATTTGCTTTTGGTTAAAATTTTGTCTCCTTTATTGTTTTATTCTGCTCTGAGTTCAGTTTTCATCTCATAGATGGCTAGGACTCAGCCGTTTGGAGCGCGATGTCGCCCCCCTCTGTCCGGCTCGAGGAGGAGGAACCGGAGGACCCGTACTTCTTCGTTGAGGCTGAGGATGGAGCGATCCTGGAGGTGTACTCTGATGGAGAGCTGGGATCTCCGCGAGCTCGCCTTCCCCGCCGGCGGTAGAGGTGCCGCCACCAGCTGCCCCTCGCCACACCGGCGGCCTCCGGTCGCTCCCGAGGATCCCGCACCCGCTTGCCGCGGAAGGAGATCCAAACGACTCGGCGATGACACCGAGGATAGTGAGGCAACGAGAGGATGACAACGAGAAAAGGGACGGCGCTTACTACGAGGGACCTCGCGAGGGAGACCCGTACTGCACCATGCACTCGTCCGAGGTGGCACTTGGCTACTTCCCTTGGCTGCTGCGGAACACTCTACTGGAGCTGGGGAACACCGTGTACCCCATGTACGTCACCCACAGCTGGAACGAACCGCCACTGGGCACCTACTACATGACCAGGGTCCACATCAGGGTGCGCAACCATGCCGGAGGAGGTTATATCTCGCGCACGACACATGATTCTACTACACCTCACTCTACCTACCAGGCATCTGTCAGCAATGCCGCCAGGAGGGCCTTGTTCTCTCTTCGTTTCAGGCATGACCAGGAGTTGAGCCTCAGCGACTACCGCCACATCCCTCGTCGTACCAGCGGCACCGAGCGGACGGTGGTACCCACCGACCGGCTCCGAGGACCCATGCCTCCACACTCTTGCCCGGTCACGGCGGCGCTCAACACCGACCCGGGAGGGTGCTACGTCCGAGCCGGGAGCGGACCCACGGTGAGTCGAAGGACGCCTACGCCGGATTGCTCGGTGGAGGCCGAGCGTGACGGTAGGGAGCCACCCATCCGGCCCCGACGAGACCCCTTTCCTGCGGAGTCACCACCCCGCAAGAGGCTTCGTTACGGCTCTTCGTCCGCTACCACGGGTCTTCCGGGTTAGGATGCCACCTTGAGTTGAGGTCGTTAGATCCGTCCCTCGCGAGGACATAATCGATGTAATAATGCTTGTTGGTTGAAAACATGGTTGATTTGGGTCTTTGCTTGACCGAAATGCTTTGTGGTGTGATGGCCGCATATGCATTAATAAAATAATTAAGTTTAAATTTAATCTTAGCCCCTTTATCTCTTACTCATGTTTATCGATACTGGTCCTTATCTGAAATAACTTTCTCTAACAATCAGATGGTAAACACCATGTCAGGAGGTGGACAGGACGTACCGCCCGTGATACATTCTCACATCGCCAATCAGCAGAATCCCACCCCGCCTCCACCTCAGGATTAGCGATGGATCCAAACATGCAACAGTTCTTCACGGCACAGATGCAGTTGATTCAGGATCTTCTCGCCATCGTCCGTAACCCCGCAGGCACGACAAAACAATCCGCCACCACAAGGACCTCCACCACCTCCACCAGTCAACAAACACAGAGAGTTTATGAGCCACCATCCACCTACCTACTCCCATTCAGTGGATCCTCTTGATGCTGATGATTGGCTCAAGACTATCAATAAAAAGCTGAACATCACTCAGTGTAATGACCGAGAGAAAGTCCTGTACGCCTCAGGACGCTTAGAGGGTGCTGCAGCCGATTGGTGGGATGCCTACACCGTAGCACATGCCGCTGCTGACACTATCACCTGGCAGGAGTTCCAGGAAGCTTTCCGTACTCACCACATCCCGTCTGGAATAATAAAATTGAAGCAGAAGGAGTTTCTCGCTCTGAAGCAAGGCAGCATGTCCGTTAGCGAATATCGGGACAAGTTCACCCAACTGTCTCGGTATGCTCCGGATGAAGTGGATACTGACCCGAAGAGGCAGGAACGATTTCTGGATGGTCTCATAGGGCCACTAAACTATCGGCTCCGAGCCACACTTTCCCCAACTTCCGGACCCTATTATACAAGGCTATCGGTCTTGAAAGCAAGCGCAGAGAACTTGGAGACTAGAAACGCAAGTTCCAGAACCAAGGGCAATCTAGCAGCAACACACGTCCCCGCTACAATGCACCACAGAATCCTCAGTTCCGCTCAGGAGGATATAGTGGGAATTTTCAGCAGAACCAGTCATTCCAGCGTTCGGCTCCGCGCGGCCCCAACGCTTCCATCGGCGGACTCCTCGTGCCCCAATTCGGCGGCGAGTCGCCCGAACAATGCCCCGTGTGCTCCGGTGAGAAACACCGCACCGGTTCGGCCTAGTGGATGCTTCAAGTGCGGAGAGTTAGGGCATTATGCCAATAATCGTCCCAAGCGTGGAATGCAAACTCCACGGAAGGGCAATGGTCGGAAGCACAGGCGACCATCCTCTCGAGTCCGCACCGGGAATTCTACTCCTCGGGGCGCGGGGCTCAACAAAACTTTGTGCATGGGAAAGTAAACCACGTGACGATTGAGCGAGCACGGGAAGCTCCCGAGGTCGTGCTTGGTACGTTCCTTGTCAATTACGAACCCGCATCCGTTTTATTCGATTCCCGGAGCATCACATTCATTTGTTACCAATCAATTTGTGGAAAAATATAGCTTGCCCATGAGTCTTATGAAGACACCATTACTAGTTAGCTCCCCGGGCGGTGAAATGAAAGCCAGACACATATGTCCACGGGTGAACCTTAAACTTAATGAGATAGAATTTCTAGCCGACCTAGTAGTTTTAAAATCCTGGGGAATAGATGTAATACTTGGAATGGATTGGTTACGCAAACATGACGGGGTGATTCAGTGTCGCAAGAGATCGGTGTTTTTTACTAGCCCACAAGGAAATAGAATTGAGTTCAAAGTGGATAACTCATCCGAAGAACAAGGAACAGTGAATTCAGCAAAGGGCAAATCCTTAGAAGAAATCAAAGTTGTGAACGAGTATCCCGACGTATTTCCAGATGAGTTACCAGGTATGCCGCCTGACCGCGACATTGAATTCAGCATTGAACTTTTACCTGGTACTGCTCCTATTTATAAAAGACCATATGGAATGAATGTTAAGGATTTGGCCGAATTAAAGAAACAAATAGATGAGTTGCTTAGTAAGGGTTACATCCGACCTAGTTCGTCACCTTGGGGGTCTCCCATTCTCTTTGTTGATAAGAAAGATGGTACTAGAAGAATGTGCATAGATTATCGTCCCCTTAACGATGTTACCATCGAGAATAAATACCCCTTACCCGGATTGGAGATTTGTTCGATCGGATGAAAGGTGATAAAATATTCTCCAAGATCGATCTACGATCCGGTACCATCAAGCGAACATCCGATTAGAGGACATTCCCAAAACTCGCTTTCACATCTAGATATGGCTTATACGAGTTCACGGTTATGCCCTTTGGATTGACAAATGGACCAACATACTTCATGTATCCGATGAATAAAGAATTCATGGAGTACCTTGATAGGTTTGTGGTAGTTTTCATCGATGACATTCGGTGTTCTCCCGGAATGAAGAAGAGCATGAAGAACACCCGAAACTCGTCTTTGAAGAAACTATGAGAACATCGGTTATATGCCAAATTCAGCAAATGTGATTTTTGGCTAAAGGAAGTTTCCTTCCTTGGGCATATTATCACGAGAGGGTGGAATAGCGGTAGACCCGAGTAAGGTGAAGGTCGGTACATCTTGGATTGGAATCCGCCTAAGAATGTGGCCGAGATCGAAGTTTCCTTGGATTGGTAGGTTATTACCGTCGATTCATCGAAGGATTCTCGAAGATTGTAAAACCTCTCACCTCATTGTTAGAAAAAGGAAAGGAATTTAAGTGGGATGCCAAGTGCGAGGATAGTTTTGAGGAACTAAAGAAGAGATTAACCACGGCTCTCGTACTAATAATGCCGGATATTCACAAGGGCTTTGATGTGTATTGTGACGCTTCACTTCAAGGTCTTGGGCGTGTATTGATGCAAGCGGGAAAAGTGATTGCTTATGCTTCTAGGCAATTGAGAAAACATGAGCGAGTTACCCCACTCACGATTTGGAGTTGGGCGCCATTGTGCACGCTCTAAAAATTTGGAGGCAATATATGATCGGAAATAGGTGTCGCATCTTCACCGACCATAAGAGCTTGAAGTACATCTTCACCCGAAGGATCTAAATCTCGGACAACATAGATGGTTGTAATTAATCAAAGACTATGATCCGGACATTCGGTATCACCCCGACAAGGCAAACGTTGTGGCGGATGCCTTGAGTCGGAAAAGTCGAGCAAACGTACTAATAGCTCATGTGATGCCTCAAGAGTTGTGTTGGGAGATGGCACGTCTCAATGCGGGAATTGTCACCCGCAGTGAAGCTATGATGTTGGAAGTAGAATCTACACTTGAACAAGAAATCGGGAAGGGTCAAATGACGGATGAGAAGATTAAGGAGTATGGACGGTTGATTGATGCCGGCAAGGTTCCGCATTTCAAAAGGGATGACCAAGGAACTATTTGGTTCGGGAATAGAATCGTGTGTCCGAAATTGATCATCTTCGAGAGACTATACTTAAAGAGGCACATGACTCTGCCTATTCAATTCATCCCGGAAGCACCAAGATGTATCAAGATTTGAAGCACAAATATTGGTGGTATGGAATGAAAAAAGATGTTGCTGCTTATGTAGCTCTATGTGACATATGCCAGAAAGTAAAAGCAGAATACCAGAGACCGGCAGGTTTGCTTCAACCATTGAAAGTACCCGAGTGGAAATGGGAAGAAATAGGCATGGATTTTATTGTGGGATTGCCACGTACCCGTGATGGATATGACTCCATATGGGTCATTGTGGATAGGTTAACCAAGGTTGCTCACTTTATACCTGTCAAAACTACTTACACCGGAGCCAAGCTGGCAGAACTGTATATGTCCAAAATTGTATGCTTACATGGAGTTCCAAAGAGGATAGTGTCTGACCGTGGGACACAGTTTACATCACGTTTCTGGGGAAAGCTACATGAATCAATGGATACAAAGCTTAACTTTAGTTCTGCGTATCATCCACAAACAGATGGTCAAACCGAAAGGACAAATCAAATCTTAGAGGATATGCTTAGGGCATGTGCCTTAAAGCATGGAGGTAGCTGGGATAAAAGTTTGCCATACGCAGAGTTTGCCTACAATAACGACTACCAAACCAGACCTTAAGATGGCTCCTTTTGAAGCCTTATACGGGAGAAAGTGCGAACACCATTGTACCGGAATCAAACGGGGGAGAGACAACTTTTTGGACCGGACATTATAAAAGAAGGTGAAAGACAAGGTGAGATAATTCGGGAAAATCTCAAGACTCGCTCGGTCACGACAAAAGAGTTACGCTGATCCCAAAAGGAGAGAAGTTGTGTTTGAAGTAGGAGATTATGTGTATCTCAGAGTATCACCCATTAGAGGTCTACGAAGATTCAAGATTAGAGGGAAGTTATCACCACGATTCATTGGACCTTTTAAGATCTTAGAAAGAAAGGGAGAAGTTGCCTATCAATTAGAACTCCCAGCTCGATTGTCAGATGTACATGATGTGTTTCATGTATCTCAGCTCAAGAAGTGTTCAAGTGAGACTAAAGTAGACCACCTACCTTTGGAAGATCTTGATGTGAAGGATGATCTAACCTATAAGGAACACCCTATCAAAATTCTAGACACATCACAAAGAATTACCCGAAGCAAAGTCATTAAAATGTGCAAAGTCCAATGGAGTCACCACTCAGAGGAAGAAGCTACTTGGGAAAGAGAAGATGAGCTTATGGCAGAATTTCCTCGACCGTTTCCCAATCTTCCTGAATCTCGAGGACGAGATTCTCTTTAAGGGGGTAGGATTTGTAACACCCAAAAATTCCATCACTTAAAAAAAATGCTAGCAACAATTAGAATTTTATTTCTAAGGGTTAATAAATTTGAATAATTAAATTTTGCCTTTAATATATGAAATGATAATTAATTAATTTAGAAATACCAAGTGATTGTGCATCATGTTGAAAGCATGGGTTTTTGATTGATTGAGTGGTTAAAAGTTTTTTTTTGAAAATTTTGAAAAGGTTTTGAGTAAAAGTTTGAAAAGGAAATAAAAGAAAAGAAAAAAAACAAAAACAGTCCCTCACCCATTCCCTCTTTCCAGCCCAGCCCAGCCTGTCTTTTTCTTTTTTTCCTTTTTACCGCGCGGCCCAACCAAGCCCCAGCCCACGAAGCAATGCGGCCCACTTGCACTCCCGGCCCCGCCCGCTACCTCCCTTTCCCCTCACGCGCCGCCGACAGTGGAGCCCACCTCGTCGGGGCCGTCTCCAACCTCCAGACGCCCACCCTTCCTCCCATGGCCGCCCGATCCGCTCTGGCCCGGCGCCGATCCGCCTCCCCGCGCCTCCTCCCCTTCCCTCCGGTGCGCGGAGCATCCAACCGTCACCGCCCCAAGCCATCCCCGCCCCTTCCTCTCCCTGAAACGGGCGCCCACCAAGCCCCCACCGAGCCTTAATGGCGCCCGCCGGCGTGCCGCCGTCCACCGCCTTGCCGCGCCTCCTCCCCTCCCCACTCCACCTATAAAAGCCTCCCCGAGCATCTCTCCACCTCGCACCACTCACTCGAGCTCTTCTTCTCCTCTCGCACCGCCGCCCCAAGGAAGCCCGCCGGAGCAGAGAGTCCACCGCGCCTCTTCCTCCCCTTCAAGTGGCTCGGTGAAACCCCCCGTCCTCCCTCTTTGTTTTGGTGTCTTCACCCCGTTGATTAGTGCACCGTAGTGCCTTTTAGCATCTCCGACGAGATGGCCGGCGAGCCCGCCGCCGCCGGACAGCCGCCGCCGCCTCCCGGAGTTCAACCCGCCGCCGCCCTTTTTCTGCGGACAACCGCGGCCCTTAGATCTAAGCCGACGACCCAGGTCCAATCCAGCCGCCGGTCAACAAAAGCCTACCGGTCAAATTTAGGGTTGCGCCGGAATTTTTGCTAAAGAGTCCCTGAACTATTCGCTATTTACAAGCCGGTCCTTCCACCATACAAAACCCTTGCAGTTTAGCCCCTGGTTCTTATAATCAAGCCCTTGGCCTTTCAAAAATGTTTATCCGCAGTCCAAGGCTCACATGTTTGCACCAAGGACCTCTAGTTTGTACCTATAATTATGTTTAGCCTCTGGATTTTTATGGAAAAACCCCTAAGGATCATTTTCTTTTACAAAATAGTCCCTAGAATTTGTTTTAATCATAACTTTTGCGTCCTAGCTCCGATTTAGGCGTTTTTGGTGTCCACGCGATCGTCTCAACAAGCACGTTAGTTATAGAAGCTTGTATTAGACTTTTAGCAATGTTTGATGTACTGTTTTATTTATTGTTTGTTTTTCTTGTGTGATCGTAAAGGACGTGCCGTTCGAAGTTGAGCAGGAGCAAACTTTCGAAGAGGTTGAGCCACAGTTTTTAGGAGAAGAAGGCAAGTGGATTTCCCCCCTACATACTCTTCTTGTCCTAATAACATGCATATTATCACACTTTAAATTTTAATCGTTATGCATAAATTTTGATGGGAAATGCCTATTAAGGAAATGACTAGATTTTAATCCTTATACCTTGCATACCTTGTTTTAAATAAATGTTTGGGTAGATAAATGCTTAGATGCTATACTTTGGGAATGGAATTTAACTTTACAAAATTTTGGGATTAAAATGAAATTGGTGCTTATGATAATTCAAGAGCATATAAATTAAAAACATGGAGAACCACCCGGGAAAACGGTGCAACCACGGTCCACATGGCTCGGCTTAGCCAATTAATTAGGAGTGTAAATTATCTAATAGCCCTTGTCCGGAAGGAACACGGGGGGCTCGGGTTGCGGGGGTATAGCCCGGTCCTTTTGGGGTAGTAGCCTTTGCTAAGGTAGTGACCACTAGGAAGGGTTATGGTCCGCCCCGAGTCAGAATCGTCGTGGGTTATTGGTACTTTGCACGCCTTTGTAAAGGCTTCGTAGTGACCCCCTAGCCACTCACCTCGGAAGTGTTTAAGGGCTTTGCAAACCCGGGCAATATAGGGAACACAAGCCGTGGGTAAAGTGTACAACCTCTGCAGAGTGAAAACTGATCGATCAGCCGTGCTCACGGTCAAGAGCGGCTTGGACCCTCACATGATAGTTAACTAGAAATGGATTTCAAATTGTGGTTTACTTATGATTTGGAGGAATAGTCTTGAAAAGCTAAGTTTTGGGTTGGTATACACTTACACTTAGTAAATAGGTGCTTGCTAATAAAATTTGACCAACTTAAAATGCTTACCGCTGAAAACCCTAGCCTACCCTTGATAGCTTTGCATATTCCCCCACGGGCCGAGTACCAACCATAAGTGTACTCACCCTTGCCATATGTGTTCGAGAGGAGGATGCTTGGAGCGAGTTCTTCGACGAGTTCGATGGATTCCGAGGCTCGCGTTACCCCCGCTCGGGAGCTTGTGAAGTTGGAGACGGTGTTTCATCGTCTAGCTATCGATGTTCGTGTTAAGACCTTCGAGTCTATCGATGAGTGTAATAAATTAATAAATCTCTCTATGTACGTTTTGAGCATTGTACTATGATATTACACTCATTTGTCTATCATATGTGTGAAATTGTGATTATGGCACACGTATGAGATGCATTCGGTTTTCTTCGGAAAACGGGTGTGACATACGGGAGCAAAGGTCTCCTCGTAGTCAATCCCCTCCTTCGACCGAACCCCCCGAGCAACAAGTCTCGACTTGTTCCTCACAACTTCACCTTTCTCTCCCTCTTTATTTTTCCACACCCATTTTGTACCAATCGGCTTACACCCTGGGGGAGGGTCAACCAACTCCCACACCTGATTCCTCTCAAAGTTCTCCAACTCCTCATGCATCGAATTAACCCAATTGTGATCAGATAGTGCGTGTCCAATGTCTTTGGGCTCAAAAGTAGCAACAAATGCAGCATGAGCGAAATTGGAATTGTTTCGAACCCTCGACCGTGTAGTGCGTTCATTCATGTCGCCGATGATCCTCGAAGCTGGGTGATCTATCTGTACTCACCGGGGAGGTTCTCGCCTCGATGCTACCTCACCCTCAACATCGGCTTCTCCTTGTTCTTGATTTGTCGTAGGTGTTGTAGAGGGTCCATCCATCATCATAGTCGAAGTAGTGGGTACATGTTCGGCGGGGCACCGCACCGCCATCTTCATCATCTCCATGTTCATGCTCCTCCTCCTGAAAGATCTCCTCGCCAAACTCATCATCACCTGCACACTCAAAGACAAGCTGACTATGTGGCTCTGTCTCGTCGAAGGTTACCTCGCAAGTCTCCACGATTTGGTTAGTTTCAAGATTGAGCACACGATATGCTCTAGAATGAGATGCATAACCAAAGAAAATGCCATCGACGGACCTAGCCTCAAACTTATCCAACTTCCCGCCTTTCTTCGAATGAAACACTTGCAACCAAAGACATAAAAGTGACTCACCTTGGGTGTGCGACCATGCTTCAACTCATAGCATGTCTTCTTCTTGTGCACTCGAGGTATATCCTCGTTCGACACATAGCACGCGGTATTCACCGCCTCGGCCCAATACCTCCTCGGAGTCCTATGCTCATCAAGCATCGTCCGAGCCATCTCGCACTAGGTCTCGTTCTTCCTTTCCACAACACCATTCCGGGGAGGCGTATACGGACTCGAAAACGGTGCTCAAGACCCAAGTCATGGAAAAAGGTTTCGAAACGAGAGTTTCGAATTCCGAGCCATTATCACTTGCGGATAGCTCGTATGGCATCTCCGTGCCTCTCGTTCCTCAACCTCAAGACTAGATCTCGAACAAAACCAAATGTCTCCCCCTTATCCTCAAGAAAGAACACCCACGCATACCGAGAATAGTCGTCCACCACAACAAGGACATACCACTTCCCACCCGCGAGATCGCACACGAGCCGAGCCAACAAGGTCCATATGGAGCGACTCGCATGGACGCTCAGTCATCACATCGGTGAGAGGCGGGTGAGAAGAGGCTACCATCTTGGCATGCCTACACGGCGCACAAACCAACTCTTTCTCAAGCCTCAACCGTGGCAATCCTCGAACCAAATTGAGTTTACTCAAGCGAGACAAAAGGTCAAAGCTCAAGTGACCCAACTTCCTATGCCACCTCCACAACTCACTTGAAGAACCAGCCAAGAAACAACGCTCCACACCCGAAGACTGAGAAAAATCAGCACGAAACACCTGACCCTCGGGAACGACCATACAGACAAGGTCCCCTCGAGAGTCCAAAATCCGAGAACCACCTGGCCGAAACAACACCTCAAAGCCCTCATCCAACAACTGGGACACAAAAAGCAAATTGTACCCCAGCGATTGAACAAGAGCAACACGCCTCAGAGTGATCTTGTCACTCACTTTGATCTCACCTTCTGAAAGCACACGCCCACGCCCATTGTCCCCAAACGTGATGTACCTCCTTGTCACCACCGGGACGAGACTTGAGAACCACCCCCTGTCTCCGGTCATATGCCTCGAGCAACCGGAGTCAATCAACCAAATGTTCTTCAAGTCTCCCACCTGAAATTCAAAAACGAGCACGTGAGCGAACAAACGACTCGACTGGGGTTAGTACCAAAAGAGTAAAACCAGTGCCGAGCCATTTGCTTGAAAGTGGGGTTAGCACCAACCAAAGCATCTCTCCTACCAAAGCTACCTCCACGAACACCACCACAATAACCACCCCGAGGGAACCACCCCTCTCTCGCCCGGGGGAGGACCAAAACCATGAAAGAGAACCCGTGGATCGTCCCTCCTCTCCTTCTCAAAGCTACGACTCCTCCCATCCCCGTAGTGAACTCGAGGGGGAGAACGCCTAGCAACCTGACCACCTACAAACTCTCCAGCCCAACCACCAGAACCACGACCTCCAGAAACAAACCTCGCACCCTGTACGAGCACGAAACCCAAACCGCCGTCCGTCCGGGCCCGCACCGGCCTTCCGCTCTCCCCAAGCCCGAACCGTCCTCACATTCGCCTTGGCCCTGGGCATCTGCACACGAGGCTCAAGTACACCCTCGGAAGGGTGGTACTTGTCCTTGTTAGCCCACTCCTTTGCCATTCTCTCCTTACGCTTCCTCTTGAAGCAAAACTCCTCCTTATGGCCATCCCTCGCACAATAGCCACAATGGAACCTCACAAGCTTAGGCTTAGGCTTGGGATGTGGCTGCTCACTAGGTTTCTCTCCACTCAAATCTTCCACCGGTTTCCCCACACTACCCTTTTCACTTTCTTTCCCAAAGAACACTTTCCCCGAAGTGCTCACAAACTTGATAGGCTTTTGTAGGTCATTTGTGGGTGTAGGAAACACGGGTGGAGCCGGGGTTGTGTCTAGTCGGTTCCTAAGATGGTTAGGTTTTGGGGGAAATCATTTTTGTGGTGGGTTTTTGGTGGCTCGGGATATTCTCTCCTCTTCCCTCACCAACCTTGTTTGCCCCAAGTCCCTCACCATCCTCGCCTCTTAAACGCCTCGATCATCATCCTCAACCGAGGCTCATGACCGGACAACCAACCCATCAACTTCCTCAAGTCATCATTCTCATCCCGCAAACGATCAACATAATGTGCAAGTTCCAAATTTTTTAAAGCATGCATTTCACGGTAGAGCATGATGTAGGCATGGGTTCCTTCAATTTAGCCTCGAGAGAACTAGTGTATGCATGCATCTCATCAATCTTAGCATGCAAAACGGGGCAAGAAGTGCAAGCACCTAGCAAAGCGAGTCTAGACTTAAGCTCGACCACTTCAACCCTAAGCACATCTAGTTCCTCACACTTGGAGGCATGCTTCTCCTTAAACAAAGCAAGATCGGCAAGAAATATGGAGCAATCGACACAATCATTCTCTTCCGAAACAACGGGGCTAGCCTTAAGGGAATCAATCTCAAGCTTGCTATCAAGCACCCGTGTCTCTAGCTCGGCCACTCTAGTCCTAGCATCCTCGAGTGAAGCCCTAAGCTCTTTTCTCATTTTCTTGGCCTCTCTAAGAATGTCATCACGGTTATCAAGCAAAGAGCCAAGCCTCTCATTCTCCCGGCGCAACAAGGGAAGTTCATCACGCACCTCGTCGTCGGACTCGCAGTCCGAGTCGCTCCGTGTGCTCTTCTTGCTGCCGGAGCTCGGCGCCATGGTGCGAAGCCGTCTCTCGCGAAGCGGCTCGGCCCTCGCTCGGGTTATTGGACGACTTCTTGTTCTTGCGACAATCTCCCTCGTCTTCACCGCCGCTCGAGCTCGAGGTGGAGTACACGGAACCGGAGTCGACGTCGCTCGCTCCCACTATCGCTCGGGCCTTGCCTCGGCTCTCCTTCTTCCTCGATCGTTGCTCATCCTTGTACTTGTTCTTGTGCTTCCTCTTGTGGTCGCGCCTCGACCGGTACTTGCCATCCGTCCTCGACTTGTACTTGTAGCTGTCCTTGTTCTCGACCTTCTCCGGGCAGTCGGCGACGAAGTGTCCCGGCTTGCCGCACTGGAAGCAAGTCCTCGTGTTCCTCCTCATGTTCACTCGGTTCTCGTGCAGCCTCTCGAACCGCCTCGTCGGAGTGCCGGCTCGTCCTCTCCAAGCTCGTCGAACTCCTCATCTGGCATAGACATCAAAGAGGAGAAAGAGAACATCCCGGTGGATGGGTTAGAGTTAGCCCTTCCTTTGGAACCACCAACGAGGGCAAGACTATGGGAATCGGTCGGTCCCTCGAGCTTGGCGATCATGCCCCTATCCACCTCAGCCGACTTGAGCTTCGAGAACAGCTCGTTCACCGTCGAGTGTCATACTTCTCCGACTAGACAATGGCCTCGAACTTTCCGCACATATTGTACGATCCAAAGAGTGTAAGAGCTTGACGGCTCTATCATGATCATCGTATGGGAGCACGTCCACATTGGCCCTCATGTTATTCACAACCACCGTGATCCTCTGAAACAAGGCATCGATGGACTCACCAGGGAGATGAGTGAAGTTCTCGTACTCTCTCTGGTAGGTTGCATACATCCGTGCATGAACCTGGGCATTCCCAACATGAGCCTCCTTCAGCATCGTCCAAATTCTACAAGCCAAGTGCTCGATGTGCACCCGATCGAACTCAGGCTGACACAAAGCACGAAAAAAGTAGTCGTCCGCCTTATTGTTGGCGTCGAATCGTCCCTCGATCTCGGAGCGAGGAAGTCCATCGGCCGGACATAGGCTCGTGTCCACCGTGACATCCCAAAGGATCCGACCCTTTCCGCGGAGGAACACACCCATCCGCTTGCTCCACATTTGGTAGTTCTTGCCATCGAAGTGTGGAGGACCCGAACCCCGTTCTCGGTACGCCATCCTTGGATCTTAGATTGGTTAGAGCCAATAAAGACCCGAACCGGCTCGATACCACTTGAAGGACCGATACGGCGAACCGCAGAGGGGGGGGGGAGTGAATGGGAGCCGATAAAAATTCTTCTCGAAGGAGATGGAAACTCTTACAAGATGAACACGGCTTCCAACACACGTCTCCGACTCACTACCCAAGTTGGCCAAGCCCACGTAGCCACCGGAGTGCCACCGGACCTAGGAACCAACACACACACCCTTCCGACCCGAGGACGCGGTGGAACACCAAACCTCGAGTCTTCGGACCCACACCGGCCGACCGGTGAGCACCACCGGTCGGACCGGTCCCTACCGGTGAAACCGAGCAACTTTCACTAAGTGGCTCTACACCGGTCGACCGGTGAGACACACCGGTCGGACCGATCGCGCACTCGAAAGCCCCCAAGGCACCAAACAGCCAACCGACCACCAAACCGACCCAAACTCGAAACAGCGGCAACACGGGACAACAACGAACACACCAAGACGTTCACCCGAGCAAAATCCCACCGAGGGTTGCACCGGTCGACCGGTCAAGAGCACCGGTCGACCGGTGTAGCTCGGGCGCACTCTCGGGATGAACAAAGACCCGCGGGTCAACTCCCCCAAATCCAAATCTCGATCTCCCGAATCGCTCCACGGACTTGAACAAGACTTTGGGGATATTAGGAACACCTCATGAGGAGTCCATAGCCAAGTTTAATCCCACCAAAACTCGTCCAAAAAGGAGGAATCAAGGAAATCCCGCCAAGAGCACTTCCAACCCAAGAACTCAAGAAACCCCAAAATCGAGCACCTTTACTCACGGATTTGGGAGGGGAATCACAACCCAAAGAACCATGAAGGGTTCCCACAAATTTCCCCCATCAAATCCCCAAGAGAAAGGTCCCGAAAACAACCCAAAGAAATCACCAAGAGAGGGCTCCGAAAATCACCACCAAGAACAACCGGGGAAAACACATCCAAACCTTGAGGAACCATGCCGAATCATCTATACATGAAACAAAGGTTCATACAAGGTCTAGCAATCCACCCGATCATCCATCCCTCTCAACAAGATCTCTCCATGAAGCTCTCTTGCTAGTCCCATGGAAAACCTAAGGAAAATGGGAAGGAAAATGGGAAAACAAATGAGCTAGGGTTCCAAGAGTTGGCTGCCATCCTCTCACCTCTTGGGTTATATGGAGGCAACCGAATGTCTAAAATGCCCTTTCCTAATAACTAGGGATACAAGCCCCTCAAGGGCGGATTTGGAAGTCTTCATGTCTTCACCATCGGACGGATGCCCGGCGACCACACCTCGCGTAGCCTCGATGCAAGCCATGTGATCCCGACGCGTGTCCTCCACTTCGAAGTCTCCGACCGCGTCGTCGCACACCGGTCGGACCGGTGCTCCCCACCGGTTAGACCGGTCCGGAGCCGCCGCAAGACCGTCTTCGGTTCTCCAGTCTTGGCTTTGTGGATCAACCAAGGAACCCAGTGGTTTTCTGGTGAACCACCGGAAACCCCGCGAACTAGGTGTAGCCTCCGCCAATCTCCACTCATGACTTGGCTCCCACGTAGTCCCGGCTCGACCTTGGTTTTGAGGCTCAACCAAGAAACCGTCCACGACTTCATCTTGCTGCTCATGCCACCATGCGGCCCGCACTTGACCCCGCTGGCCACCGGATCCCTCGAATGAAGCCTACTTGTCTTCTCCACACTTGGAGGCCTCACCAGCGACGACCTTTCGCGCTTGCTCTTCACCTGCACCAACACCAGTCAAGCCGCAACCTGCACCTGCAATACTTAGCCAAGAATCAGTCCACACAACGTTGTCAATCACTCATCACACAAGGAAGCGACCATCCACCGGTCCTCGAACCACACATGGTCCTCACTAACTCATGCCATGCGAGAGGTAGTAAAGAAAGAGGTCATCAAGCTATTTGATGCCGTAATCATCCGCCCGCTTCCGCATAGCGAATGGGTGAGCCCGGACATTGTATACCGAAGAAAGGAGGATTAACTGTGGTGAAGAATGAGAAGAATGAGTTAATAGCGCAAAGAACCGTGACCGGGTGGCGGATGTATATCGATTATCGTAAGTTTAACAAAGCAACGAAGAAAGATCACTTCCCCCTACCGTTCATTGACGAGATGCTCGAGAGATTAGCGAACCACGCTTATTTTTGCTTTGTCGATGGGTACTGGGGGTTCATGCAAATTCCCATTCACCTGGATGATCAACACAAAACAACATTTACATGCCCATATGGAACGTTTGCATATAGGAGGATGCCTTTCGGTCTATGCAACGCTCCAGCCTCTTTTCAACATTGCATGATGGTCGTATTCTCAGAATTCATCGAAGAAATTGTCGAGGTTGTGACAACCCGCCCAGGAAAATACCGTACTACTGCCTAAACCAATCCACTTTGGTCATTAAGCAGTAATAAAGTATCATCTGGTCGTTAGTCGTCGGGTTAACGCCCGGTAAATCACTTATATAGCAACAAGGATCGACATATATGCATTAAAAACTCACGCGAAGGCGAGTCCAGAGATACAACATAAATAAGATCCAAAATTTACCCCGAAGGGTTTAATTATTACAAACCGAAGTTTTTGTCATAACGACGTAGTTCAGAGTTTTCGAAACAACGGAATTTAAGCTACCGGAAGCGAGCACACCATGGAAGGTCAGCCATGATGCCTTCAGTCGTCATCCTCCACCCACTCCAGCTCCCAGCCGGGCGGGATCTCTCAGGGCCATACATCACCAAAAGCATTACCTAGATCAACAGATTATACCAAGGCTGAGTATACTAATTCTCAGCAAGACTTACCCGTCGGATAACTACTTCACCCACTCTAGACATGAAAGGCTTTTTGGCCACTGGGTTTCTTTTGCTGAAAAGTAACAAAGAGTATGTCCTTACTTTCAAGATTTTAGCACAAGTTCTAGTGGGTTTAAGCTTTACTAAATTGGCCATCTATAGCAGATGAGGTTGTACCATACAATTAATCAAGCATAATATTCATCAACTTCCATCTTTAGGGATCTCATGGCTAGTGGAGTAAGTAGTCTCAGATAACGGTGAGAGGCCGACAATCGATTGATTCAAAACCTTGCAAGGTAGACCTAAACACACGGTGGGATGCCCCCGCGAGGACAACCACCAAACGGTTCCCAAAAATCCTTGGGTCGGGGTAAAAGGCCACATTCTTTGGTGCAGGCTATCCGGCATACCCCGCGAGACACCCGGGCTCACCATACACCACCGGTAGCTAGCCGTGAGACACATCCCAAGGATAGTGACAATTAAATCCCTAGCCGTCTCATTAAGATACTAGGCTTACCGGTTCCATTCCCGACAAGTGCTTAGTATGTTCAAACACTTAACCCACGATAGCCATTGGACCAGAGTCCACATCCCATGCTCTTACCACGTGAGCAATCCATTTAAGGAGATCTTATGATTCCTATCTAGGAACCTATTCTCGCGAGTGACATCATCACCCGACTTGTAACGGTCCTATAGCTTAGCAGCTATCGACCTATCATACTAGTAAGGACAAAGGTACCTAGGGATCATGCATCTAAGGTTCCACACAACTCCTGAACTTAAATGCACAAGCATCCATAAATAATTGTATAGCAAAATTTGAAAACTGGGTCAGATGCACTGGGGCTTGCCTTCGTCAGCTAAGTTAGCCTGAGCACCCTCGGTGTCGTCGAGTACTTCCACGTACTGCACCGCAGCTTCCGCTTCTCCTTCCTCGGCTTCCGGGACGAGCAAGTAGTCACCGTCACGAAGATCTACACGGAATGCAATGCAGGGTTCAGGTGATGTGATAATTTATTTATCTTATCCAACTCTTGTTGGCCATATTCACCTTAACAAGTAATTATTTATTAATTTCTTTTTATGAAGGTTATTATTGATATGTGTTTTATTCTTTTATTACACACTTTAATTAATGCTTCCTTTTATACTTGTTATTTCATGTGAAGGTTTAATACTTTTACCTCTCACTAGTAAAGGTGTGTACAAAGATAATTATTCACAATTTAATCCTTCAACAGCAAGGGTGTATTCTTAGCTCTTAATTAAGTTGGATAACACTTCACAAAAAGGGAAACGAATTAAAAAGACATTTTCCTAATTTAAACAAAGCATTACTCTAAAAAGGGACCTCCAAAGTTTTTGTTTAACATTAAATCACTAAAAATTAAGTAGAGGGCCTCTTAAGCTTCAACACACTCATACTAAGCAACTGCACACACGTGCAATGCTTGGGAGGCTAGAAAACTAATTACTTTGAAAATAACAAAAGTTAGCTAGCAATTCAAGTTAAATGCATACAAAAATAAATAAGCATCAAAATGATCCAAACTTTCTCATACACTCTCTGGTCCTAAACCATCCTAGAAAACCAGCAAGAACACCTAGGACTACTACTGATCTTGCTTTATTAATTTACAAAGGAAAACATGCATTTATTAAGAATAAATACTTCTGATCAACCAAAAATTGTGATTAAATCACCAGAGGTGTATCTTTGCATAGCAAGACAGCATGCATAAGTTGGGCACAAAAACTTAAATATGTTTAGCTACAAAAATCATCTAGGCAGAATCTGCATAAATGAAAAACAATTTATATAACAAGATTTACATCAAAAGTTTGTGCAATTGTTTGCACAGGAGCTAGTAATAACATAACACACAGCATATCCAAAAATTAGCAACAGAGGAATTGTAGATTTGGAGATATTTTAGATCTAGGTTTTTCACATTTCTATTTTTCATGCAAAAATTATCAAGAAACAGCGCAGGAAAGAATAACAAAAGTTGCAGGATTTTCACAACAAATCCAACAAAATTGATTTTGCATTCTTATAAATTTTCTATGCATTTTACAAGATTCAACAATTCACAACTACTATTGAAGATGAACTTTTGCGACTAGACCCCTGGAACTTTCTGCAGTCTCTCAACAATACCCCTACTTCGCACAAAACTCCCCGAGAAGAAAATGGGGACGCAATTGGGTCCCTGTACCAAGGGGCGGCGCGAGCTCGCTGGAGTCCATCGGTTCCGGCGGCGCTCCCGGCCGGGTAAGGGGCGGACCTCGCCTAGAGGCTCACCTAGGTCCGGTGGGTGGCCGAAGTTGGGCGGAGGGGGTCGCCGGCGCGGGCGCCGGCCGCCGGCCGCGGGTCCGGCGAGGAGAGGGCACACGGATGGAACGACGAGGCTTGGGAAGGTGTTATGGGTCTTAGGGGATGTGTTGGACTAGTTGACCGGCGGTGAAGGCTAGCGGAGACGCGAGCGCACGGCGGCGATGGCAATGGCGGCCTGCGGGTCGGTGTGGCGCGCGAAGGAGGACGACACTCAGGTTTTTATAGGAGAGGCCTCCCCATGACGTTGCCGTGACGCCGAAGATGCTGCCGTAGCACGGCCACCTCGGCCGGCGCGCGTACGGCGAGGTGCCACCGACGGACCGACGGTCCGCGGCGAGCCCCCGGCCGGTACGGCGCGGCGCGAGGCCCACGGGGACTCCGAGGAGTCTCGGGGTGCGGCGCCCGGGGAAGGGCACGCCTCGGCCGGCGCGCGGCTCGAGGCGTCGTGTGGCGCGGACGCCGGGGCCGGCGGCACGCGGCCGATGACACGCGGCGCACGGGCGCACGCGACGTCGTGGCGCGACGGCGCTCTGGCAGAAACGTTTTGCCGAGCACTTATTGGAAAGCGAATAACTCAATTTTTTTTGAATAGAACTGTACTAAACTTTGAATACGAAAGTTGTAGATCTAGCTATCCTCTACCACTTTCAAAAGACTATATGGGGTTTTTCTCAATAGATTTTGCAGGAAAAGGTTGCCAACTTTGAATGTCACTCAATTGCCATGAATAGGAGATACTGACCTTTGAGCAAATTTTTCATGCTTTTCCACTCAAAATTTGAAATGCCAATCTACATGAAAGTTGTGTCCCTCAACAAGCTGGACAACTTTCATAAAGGTAGATTTTGAAGTGTTTAGGTGGAATTTGGAGAACGCGACAAAAGTTCCGAAAGACATCTAGGGTTACTAGGGTTTGGGTGGGATTTGACCAAGTCTTTAACCATGGGTTGGCCCCACATGTGTGTCCACTAGATCAAAGGTGTCATTAGAGTTGGTTGGTGAGTTTTTCGAGGTGAGGACCCAGGTTGACCGTGAGTTGACCACTGTCAGCCGGGTTGACCGACGATTAGGGTTAATTAAAAACCTGGGGCGTCACAACCTACCCCCCTTAAGCGGAATCTCGTCCCGAGATTCGATTTAAGAAAAATAAGATAGGAAGGGGAACTCACGGTTTCGAGATTGCAGGAATCCCGGATACTTGGTGTTGAGATACTCCTCCGTCTCCCAAGTTGCCTCTTCTTCCGTGTGATGACTCCATTGTATCTTGTACATTCGTACTGTTTGTCTTCGGGTCTTTCGCTCTTTTTGGTCTAATACTCTTAATGGGTGCTCGATGAGCGAGAAATCCGTCTCAATCCAAGAATTAGCTTTTGTGAGTACTTCGTTCTCTGGCACAGGCATTCCCTTCTTCAATTGGGTCACATGAAACACATTGTGGACCGCGGAAAACCGTCCTGGTAATTGGATACGATAAGCCACTGGCCCACATACTTCTATGACTTCATAGGGTCCAATGTAGCGCGGAGCTAAGTTTCCTTTGACACCGAACCTTTGCACACCTTTGGTGGGGAAAACCTTTAGATACACGAAATCTCCCACGTCAAAGTGTCGGGGTGTCGTTCCCTTGTCATGGTAACTCTTTTGCCTTATCTGAGCCATCTTCAAATTCTCCCTTATCACTTGTACTTTTTCTTCGGCATCTTTAACTAAATCCGGACCAAAGAGTGTCCTTTCTCCAGTTTCCGACCAGTTTGGAGTGCGACATCTTCGTCCGTAAAGAGCATTGAACGGTGCCATCTTCAAACTAGCTTGATAACTATTGTTGTAGGAGAATTCTGCCAAGGACAAACACTTGTCCCAACTCTTGTCAAAGTGTAAGATGCTTGCTTGTAGCATGTCTTCCAAAATCTGATTTATCCTTTCCGTCTGACCATCGGTCTGCGGATGATAACTGGAACTACGGATCAGCTTGGTCCCTAAGCACTCATGCAACTGCTCCCAGAAACGAGCTACAAACTGAGTTCCTCTATTAGAGATTATAGTCTTCGGAATTCCATGCAAACGAACTATTTGGTCCATGTATAACTCTGCATATTGCTGCACTGAATAAGTGGTATGTACTGCAATGAAGTGGGCAGTCTTGGTGAGTCTGTCCACGATCACCCAAATAGAATCCTTCTTTCTAGCTGTCAGGGGTAAACCCACAATGAAGTCCATACTAATGTCATCCCACTTCCACATGGGTATAGACAAGGGTTGGAGTACACTTGCCGATTTCAAATGGCTTGCTTTCATCTGGTGGCAAGTATCGCACTCGGCTACATACTTGGCTATATCAACTTTCATGTTGGACTACCAGAAATTCTGCTTCAAATATTGGTACATCTTGGTACTGCCGGGATGAATAGAAAATTTGGACATGTGAGCCTCATCAAGGATGAGCCTTTTAATTTCTGGATCGACAGGAACCACAAGGCATTTTCAAACCAGGTCACATCCTGGTTATCCTTCTGGAAACAAGTATACTTGGGATCTCCCTCTGCTAATTTCTGTTTGATGATTTGTAAGTCTTCGTCATTGCGTTGAGCGGTGACAATCCTATCATAAAGATTGGATTCCGCAGCTAAGGCATAAAGATTTCCTTGTTGTACCACTTCTAAGTTGATCCTTCTCATTTCTTCACATAATGGGTCACTAACTGGCTCCAACTCTAGATGATTGCAGTGAACTTTGTGGCTAAGAGCATCCGCAACAACATTCGCTTTTCCAGGTAATGTTGTCGGTGTTTTAGACCGGCAACCTACTAAGGGGAGTACCCGAAGTAGATGAATGTGGCCTCGCCGAGATCGGTAACTCGAAGGAAGAGACACGTGGCACACAATTTAGACAGGTTCGGGCCGCGAGGTGTGTAATACCCTACGTTACGTATGCCTTGCGTAGCTACGGATTGATTGGGTACAATTACAAGATGATGCAATTGTACGCCGTGAGATGAGATGATCGAGAGAGGGGTCACCGCCTCGCCTTATATAGTCGGGAGGCGGGGTTACAAGTCGGAGTAGGGAGAGAGTACTAGCCGAGTACGTCTAGGAGTCTCCATACAGTGCGGGACATGTACAACTTCCTAACCGAGTACTTCTCCTCTATAGTCCTTGTGCTTCACGCCATCAGGTGCTGTGCAGCGCAAGCCTGGTAGTCAAAGGGGCCCACCGAGTAGTCGGTCCTGGCACCCACCGAGGTAGTGGGCCCAGGGAGGTCCATACGACAAGCCCCCGAGTACTTTGTAGTCGAGAAGGATAGCTTCAAGTAGTCTTGACGGCCTTAACGAGTAGCCCCCGAGCGTCCCCAAGTACTACAAGTCAAAAGTCCTCAAGAGTAGTCGAAGCATCCCGAGGCTGGAATGTACTCCAGCTGATGTTTGAGCAATCCTGAAGTCTTCTCGAGTAGTCCCAAGCGTCCTCGAGTGCTGCCCTCGAAGGTCTTCAAAAATGCCTGCGTTGTCTTGAAGCCGAAGCTGATATGAAAGTGCGATTGCAAAATCACACTCCATATGGAGTAGCCCCCGAGCCTTAGGTTGAGTCGTAGGCTCTGGCTGAGGGTCCATCTGAAGTTTTGGCTAGAATATCCCGAAAAATCCGAAGAAAAAACCGAAGGACACGTGGCACAGAGCCCCCGAGACTTGAGTCGAGTACTTCCTCTCGAATTGAAGGGTCATCTTGTAGAATGTGTCCTGAGATGCTCCTGAGTCTTGTCGCTTCCCAGGTAGTCGAGTAGAGGTAGCCGAGCCCCCGAGCCGAGGCGCGTCGACTAGTTGAAGTTGAAGAGTCACACGTGACCGCCGAGTCGGCCGAGCGCAAACTTATCCATCCGCCGTTGGAGGGCCGAGTTGACTTATAAATAGAAGCCAAAACCCTTAGGGTTTTTCACCCCCACGCGATCGCGAGCCCATTCCAAACACATCTTGGCCAAAAATCACCATCGGTGCGTGCCGCCTCCGCCCGAGAGAAGTGTAGATCCGAGCGCGCCGCCGTAGAGAGCCACCGCGGTAGCCCTCGAGCGAATGCGCGTGAACACCCCGTGCACTTGGGGGATGAAGCCATCTCCGTCCAAGACCGCGAAGGCCGCCGGCGGGAAGAAGAGGAGCCGCGAAGAAGCCACCGGATCCGCCGCGGGGGCAAGCACCGCCGATGTCTCCACCGCGGCCGGATCCGAACCGCGAATGGAAGAAGTCGAAAGCGAAGACCGAAGACCTCTTCAAGGGGCTCATGGGGTACTACGGCATCGAGTACCTCAACCTCAACCCCAACGGTATTTTCCACACCACCGTCTTCGTCCACTTCTGTGAAGCGTTTCTGGGGATCAAGCCCCATTGGATCCTGTTCCGGAAGTTCTTCCGGGTGAAGCCGCAACCGAGCGCCAGCAACCCGCGGGTAGTCGGAGGAGCGGGAATCCAGATGCGGGAGGACGCCGCCGAGCAGTACCTCTCGTACAAGCTCATCGACTCCAACCAAGACTGGAAGGCGAAGTGGTTCTACATCACGAACCACCATCCAGGGTTGCCGAAGCCGAGCGGGAAGCAGCCCAAGCATCGCCCGTGGTGGAACATGGAGCCGACGATGCAGGAGGGGATCCAGCTCCCGGAGTTGTTGGCGCAGATCAAGGCGTTGAGAGAAGCCGGGCTGAGGGCCGAGCACGTGTCCTTCAGCTTCATGAAGCACAGGGTGCAGCCACTGATGGCTCGCGACACCCTAGGATTCGAGTACACCGGATGCCTGGAGACGAAGTCGACGACGACGACGACATTGTTGACAGGCTGGCGCGGATCTTCAAGGATATGCCACCGTACACGGCGTGCCCCGTCCTGGAGTACTCTGCCACACGCCCGCCAAAGGAGGTAAGTAGCTGTATCCCCATGTCGAGTACTCATTCTGTGTGAGTAGTCGCGCTGATGAGTTGTGTCTTGCAGGATGACTTGAAGAAGTTTGTCTCCGAGCCGCCGCCGCCCCCTCAAGAAGTCGAGATCCCAGAAGAGGGGAAAACCAAGGCCAAGGAGCGGCGGGAGGTCAGCGAAGGAGACGACACCGTTGTCGTGGAGGACACGTCTGACGAGGACGACGATGAGGAGACGCTACAGGACCGCTTCCAGCTGCGGTCGAGGTTCAGCCGTCCATGCCTACCTCACGTCCCCCTCGTGTAGGATCCACCGGCTAGCCTGGAGGCTAGTCTGGCCGCGCCGCCGCGGAAGCCGCGCAATGCATCCCGCAAGCGCGTATCGAAGAAGTTGAAGGTCACCGAGACCACGTCCCAGAGGTAAGTCGTCTTGAGTAGTGTAGTCGAGTACTAGTGCCTCGAGTTCCCTTGTTGATGAAGAAGGTTCCTTGCTTGCATTAGTTGCCGCCTACGGAGCCTGTTGATCAGGGCGACGAAGGCGAGTGGGACACGGTGGGGGAACCCGCTGGGAGCCGCAGCCCATGCCCCACTGTCGAAGAGCTTTTGGCGCAGATGGAGCGCCAGCCCCCTGCTCCTCAAGGGAGCACGGAGCCCGCAGCTGCTGCTGCAGAAGAAGTGGTGGCCGCAAGCGCGCGGAGAGCGCCGCACCCACCGCTGTTGCTGCAGAGGAGGCAGCGGCCGCCGGGGCGCAAGAGGAGGCGCCCGCCGAGGCTGGACTGGTGGACATCGCCAGCATCCTCGGCGCCCCGACCGTGACGGTAGTCCGATCAAGCTTGTAAGTGTTGGATCTTCCCGAGTAGTACTTGATGTAGTAGTCTTGCTTGTCTGACAATCGACTTGTGTACTCTACAGGAAGTCAACGGATCTGTCCTGGGAGGGGGATGAACCCTCTGCAGCGGTGGCGGAAGAAGAGGCCGCACCGCCCGCCGAGGAGTCCGCTCCCGCCCCTCAGGCGGAGCCCGAAGCGCCGGCTGCTGAGGCTACGTTGCCCAAAGCCAGCGTGATCGAAGGTGAGTACTCTGCTGAGGCTATAGTACCCCCCAAAGAGTAGTCGTAGTCGTCAGATGACGCTGATGCACTTGTCTTCTCATTGACAGGCGCTGAGGCCGAAGGGAGCGACATCCCAGCGGTGGTGCCCATGGAGAATTTGACACTAGAAGTGCAGGAGGCTGCCGGAGGAGCCCCCGAGCTGATGGAGGTGGCCGCCGGAGAGGCCGCCACAGCGACCGGAGGAGAGGAGGCCACCGCGCCGCCAGAACCCACTCTGGAGGTGGTCGTCCGCTCCCCAGAGATCCAAGACGCGGAGCCCATCCGCTCTTCGCCGATGACCGAAGCCGCCACGAGTAGTCGCGGCGGGGTAGAGCTGCTGGCGGATGACTTGGTCGATCCGGCAACGGTGGCTCGGCATCTGGAGGCGGTCCGCAAGCCGAGCAGTGGATGAAGGTGAGTAGTCGTAACTCCCTGGGTAGTCAATCCGTAAGCGTTGAGTACCCATTTGATGTGTATTGTACGTACGGGACAACTCGTGAAGTCCCGGAAACACGCGGCCACCATGCAGTCCAAGCTTGATACCGCCTTCTCCAAGTACCACAACGACATCCAGGAGATGCAGGCGAAGAGCGACGACTTGGTGCGGAAGAACAAGTCGCTCCGCAACAAGAACAAAGGTACACCACTTGTCCTGTTGAGTACTTGTTGGAGGTCGAGAGGTAGTCTAACCCTCTGTGCCTTGTTGTTTGCAGAGCTTGAGACCCGGGTTGAGCAGTTGAAGACTTCAGAGACGGATCTGAAGAATCTCTTCTACCGGGAGCAGGGAGGCCCGCCGTGTACTCGAGCTAGATTATAAGGAGCTTGCCTTCGAGTGTGACAAGCACATGGAGCTTCGTATTTCCTCCGATCGTGACCTCGTCAACTTGCTACAAATCGTTGCGAGCAGCGACCGAGGACCGCGAGGGGCCGCGGGCCCGGCCGAAGGAGCTCGAAGAAGCCGCGCTCCTCATCGCAAGACTCCTGGTGCCTCATCCTGGTGGCCCCAAGATAGCACCGCTGGTGGATCGACTGAAGGAAGCCCCCAGCCGGCTGGCGGCCTACGTGAAGCATCTGGCGAAGTCGATCCCGAACCAGGTGCTGGCCTTCATGAAGTCCTACTTCCCGAAGGCGCCCGTGGATGTAGTCGCTGGCGGGCTAGCCGCCAACTGTACAGACGAGCAGTATGCGGAGCTGCTAGAGCAGATGGCGCCCATTGTGAAGCAAGTCGCCGACAAGCTTAAGCTCCTGTAATAGTTAGCTTGTAGCAATAGATGTACAAAAACAATTGTAATGGAATTGTTTAAGTATAAATGAAGGAAAGTTCCATCAATGAGTACTCGTAGTCACGATCTCAGAGTGCGGAGTCCCATCGTGGAGTTGTCGCGAGTAGTCGTACTCGGCAGTAGTCCCATTGAGGGAGGTAGACAGTAAAGAAGTTGATGAACAATCGAACTTTATTACTGAAGAAGTACACCTGGGTGGCCAGGGCCGTAGTTACAGAGTAGTCGCCAGGACCCGGAGGCCGCCTACGGCTAAGTGGTGCTAAGGCGAGTAGCTGCTTACAGCAGTAGATCCGTAAGTAGCCGTATAGGTTGGATCTAGGAGTACATGGTCTCTCGGTAGACCGCTGCTAGAGTCCTTGTCGCTCGTCGCGACCCGGATCCGTAGGTAGCCGCATGGGCTAGATTCTCGGAGGAGAGTAGTTCGGAGACTAGTGCCCGGACCGGAGGCCGCTTACGGCGAAGGAGTAGTCCGGAGGCCGGAGCCGGGACCCGGGGGGCGCTACGGCGGAGGGGGTCTTGATGTAGTCGTGTATACTTGAGCCCCCGGGGTAGTCGTGTAGACTTAGGCGTAGAACCGACGTAGAGCCGGTCGACGTTCCATGAGTTGTTGACTTCTTCGCCTTCAAGTGTCTGGAGGCGGTAGGAGCCCGGCCCGGTCACCTTTGCCACGGTGAAGGGACCTTCCCAGGGGGAGCTGAGCTTGTGTAGTCCTTCCGTGTTCTGAATACAACGGAGGACGAGATCGCCAACGTTGAAGGAGCGTTCCTTGATGTTGCGGTCGTGGTAGCGTCGGATACCCTCCAGGTACCTTGCTGATTGGACGAGGGCAGCGCAGCGAGCTTCTTCGAGTCCATCGATGTCGACTCGTCTGCTGTCTTCAGAGACGCCTTCGTCGTAGTGCTCCACCGCTTGGTGAGTTCCATATGACATCGGCGGGGAGGATTGCTTCGGAGCCGTAGACCGGGGAAGTAAGGGGATTGCCCCGTTGACTTGGAGGGCCGAGTACGTAGCCCCCGAGTGCATTAGGTAGTTCCTTGATCCACTTGCCTCCTTTGGAATTAGCGGCGTCATGTAGCCGCTTCTTGAGAGCGTTGAGCACCATCCCGTTGGCGCGCTCGACTTGTCCGTTGGCCCGAGGATGGGCAACTGATACGTATCGGACGTCGATCCCGTTGTTCTTGCATTACTCCCCGAACTGGTGATTGTTGAAGTTGGAGCCCGTGTCCGTGATGATGCGGTGGGGTAGTCCGTAGCGATGCACGAGTTCATCCAGGAAGTCGAGTACTCTGTCAGCCTTGGGGCATGTGACCGGCTTGACCTCGATCCACTTGGTGAACTTGTCGATGGCCACCAGTACTTTGTTGAATCCACCTGGCGCAGTTGGCAGTGGCCCAATCATGTCGAGCCCCCAGCAAGCGAAGGGCCAGGTTGGCGGTATGGTGACTAGCTTGTAGGCTGGGACGTGTTGTTGCTTGGCGAAGTATTGGCATCCTTGGCACCTCCTGACGAGTTCTTCAGCGTCGCTCGGAGCTGTGGGCCAGTAGAAAGCTCGTCGGAAGGCCTTGCTGACCAGCGTGCGAGAAGACGCGTGGTTGCCGCAGACGCCCTTGTGGATCTCCTCCAAGATGTCCTTTCCTTCTTGCCTGGGGACGCACTTCATGAGTACTCCAGAAGATGCGCCCCACTTGTAAAGCTTGTCTCCGACGAGGACGTAGGACTTGGCGCGGCGGATGAGCTGCTCAGCCAAGTTTTTGTCCGAGGGAACCTTCTGCTCGCTGAGGTAGTCGATGAAGGGTTGCCTCCAGTCCGTGTCGATCATCATGATCTTCGGCCACCGGCGGATGCGCTGGGACAGTGGTCGGCGGCGCCGGCTCCGGGATGGATGGGGTGTGAAGCTCGTGGACGAAGACACCCGCTGGTACTTGGGCGCGAGTAGAACCGAGCTTCGACATGACGTCCGCTGCAACGTTGTTGTCGCGGACGATGTGGTGGAACTCGAGACCGTAGAACTTGTTCTCGAGCTTGCGGACTTCTAGGCAGTAGGCGTCCATGTTCTCCTTATTGCGGTCCCAGGACTTGTTGATTTGGTTAATGACCACTGCGGAGTCGCCGTAGACTAGTAGCCGCTTGATGCCCAGTGAAGCCGCGAGGCGGAGCCCGTGTAGGAGAGCTTCGTACTCGGCTTCGTTGTTTGAGACCTTCAAGAAGATCTGCAGGACGTACTTGAGTTGTTCGCCCGTTGGAGAGATCAGGAGTACCCCAGCACCTGCGCCCTCGAGGTTGAGTGAGCCGTCGAAGTACATCACCCAATGCTCTGGTCGCACGGTTGGAGCGGGTAGCTGATTCTCCTGCCATTCCGCCATGAAGTCGACTAGCGCCTGCGACTTGATGGCTGTACGTGGCTTGAAGTCGATGGTGACGGCGCCGAGTTCGACTGCCCACTTGGAGATTCTTCTAGTAGCATCTTGGTTCCGCAGGATGTCGCCGAGCGGGTAGTCGGTAACGACGGAGATCGAGTACTCCTGGAAGTAGTGTCGTAGCTTCCGCGAGGTGATGAGTACCGCGTACGAAGCTTCGCACGGGTTGATAGTGTGCCTTGGACTCGACGGGACCTCACCGACGAAGTAGGCGGGCGCCGGACTGGATAGGTGTGGCCGTCTTCCTGCCGCTCGACGATGATGGCGATCGACCATGTGAGTAGTCGCGGCGAGGTAGAGCGATGGCCGCTCGCCTTTACGAGGAGCCGTGAGGACTGGTGGCTTCGATAGGAAGTCCTTGAGCTAGGCAAGGGCTTGGTCTGCCTCTGGGGTCCACACGAACTTCTCTTGGTGCTTGAGTAGTTTGAAGAAGGGGAGTCCCCGTTCTCCAAGCTTCGAGATGAATCTGTTCAAGGCCGCCATGCACCCGGTCAGCTTTTGGACGTCTTTGATGCACGTGGGAGCTTTCATGCTGGTGATGGCGGAGATCTTCTCGGGGTTGGCTTCGATTCCACGCTAGCTGATGATGAAGCCAAGTAGTTTGCCCGAAGGTATGCCGAAGACGCACTTGTTCGGGTTGAGCTTCCAATGGTACTCGTGCAGGGATGTGAAAGTCTCTTCAAGGTCGTCGATGAGGGTACTGGAGTTTCTGGTCTTGACGACCACGTCATCCACGTAGGCTTCGACGTTCTTGTTGAGTTGCCTCTTGAAGCAGGCCTGGATAGCTCGTTGATAGGTGGCGCCGGCGTTCTTCAACCCGAAGGACATGGTCGTGTAGCAAGACGCGCCAAATGGGGTGATGAACGCGGTCTTCTCCTCGGTCTTCTTCCTTGATCGCGATCCGGTGGTACCGGAGTAGCGATCGAGGAAGCGAGCAGGTCGCGGCCCACCATGGAGTCGATGACTTGATCAATCCGCGGCAACCCGAAGGGGTCCTTGGGGCAGTGCTTGTTGAGATCGGTGTAGTCGACGCACATCCTCCACTCGTTCGAGTTCTTCTTGCGGACGAGGATGGGGTTGGCGAGCCACTCAGGATGGAAGACTTCTCTGATGAAGCCAGCCGCGAGTAGTTTGGCGAGTTCCTTCTTGATGGCATCCCGTCTGTCGTCGGCGAAACGTTGGAGGTGTTGTCGCTTGGGGTGGCCTTGGGATCGACGTTGAGGCAGTGCTCAATCAACTCCCTGGGCACTCCTGGCATGTCCACTGGCTTCCACGTGAAGATGTCGCGGTTAGCCCGGAGGAAGTTGATGAGCGCGTCTTCCTATTTGGGGTCGAGGCCGGCCCCGATGGTGGTAGTCTTGCTGTTGTCGCCTGTCCCGAGGTCGATCATCTTGACTAGAACCTCCTCAGCTGGTTGAGGCTTGTTGGCTTTGTCAGACTTCTCAGGGATGTCGAGTTCACTTGTAGCAAGCTTCTTCGACGCGGCATAGACTTCCATCATCGCGTTGGGTACTTGATTTGTAGAGGCGATCTCCACGGCTTCGGTGTCGCAGTCGTGCGAGATCTTCAAGTCCCCTTGGAGAGAGAGTACACCTGCTGGGCTCGGCATCTTGAGCACCAAGTAGGTGTAGTGAGGCACCGCCATGAACTTGGCGATGGCCGGTCTGCCGAGGATGGCATGGTAGGATGTTTCGAAGTCCGCGACCTCGAACTTGATGTACTCGGTACGGTAGTTGTCCCGAGATTCGGCGAAGGTAATCGGCGGGACCACCGAGCCCGGTGGGATAACCGCGTTGTCGGGGACGATGCCGTAGAAAGGCGTGTTGCTTTTGGTGAGAATGTGGGTGATGTCGAGCTTCATCTTCTTCAAGGTCTTGGTGAAAAGGACGTTGAGCCCGCTTCCACCGTCGATGAGGACCTTGTTGAGCTTGGAGCCCGCGACCACCGGCTTCAGGACGAGAGGGAACCGCCCTAGTTCGGAGAAGCTGGTCCATTGATCCGCGCGGGAGAAGGTAATGGGTACCTCCGACCACCTGAGAGGGGTCGGAACCGCTGGTTCAATGCTCATGACTTCTCGGCGGGTAGCCTTTTTCACCCGCCTGCTGGGTAGTCCGCCGAAGAGGACGTTGACAGTCTTGTCGGGTTCCTGGAACTCATTCTTGTCTCTGTCGTTCTTCTTCTTGCCTTTCTTATCGTGAGGGTGCGGTGGCTCTGGAGTACTCTTGAGTGCTCGCCTGAGTTGGTAGCACTGCTCGGTGGTGTGGTTGCCGTCCAGATGCCACGGGCACTTCTCCTTCAGCAGGTCTTTGAAGCCGCCAGAGTTCTTCTTCGAGTTCTCCTTCGCAGCGTGCTGGATAGCCGCGACAGTGTTGTCTGGCTTGCGCTTGCGGTCCTGAGTAGTTGTTGTAGTTGTTGCGACCGCCTTGGTTCCTGTTGTTGCCGCTGCCGCCGCCCGCGTTCTGCTTGCTTTTGCCACGGATGGCGTCGTACTTGGCATTGGCCTTGTCTTCTTCATCCGCCCAGGACGTGATCATGTCCTTGAGGTGGGGGATGGACTTGGGGCGGCGACGACCGAAGTCTTGAAAAGTGCGGCGGTGGTAGAGGTCGTCTTGGAAGAGGTCGATGACCTCTTTGTCGGTGACGTCGACTACGGTAGCGTGCTTGTCGAAGAAGCGGCGCATGTACTTGCAGAGGGTCTCGCCTTATTCCTGGTTGACCATGGCCAGGTCCATGTGAGTACCCGATCGGCCCATGGCGCCGGCGAAGTTGCCGGTGAACCGCTCCTTCGGTGGTCCCACTTGTCGATCGAGTGCTTGTCCGGCGACTCGAGCCATGTGAGTGGAGCTTGGTCCGGGCGAAGGGGAAGTAGAGGCACTTGGTGTCGTTGTTGCCGCCGCCGTTCTCGATGGAGAGGGCGTAGCACCGAGCCACCGGATGGGGTCCCCGCTTCGCATCGTACTTGGTGATCCCCAAAGGCTTGAACTTGTCGGGGAGGAGCAAGTTGCGAAGTCGAGGTGAGAAGGCGGGGAAGCCGTCGTTGTCGCTCGCGAGTGGCCGACTTCTTCCGCCGTAGCTCCTCAATCTTCGGCGGGCGTCGTAGCCGCCCCGTGAGGCTCCGAGGCGTGGCTGTTCACGTTGTCTCGAGCGCCGCGGTTGCCGCCGCCGCCGGCCCTCCTGTTGGCTCCGTGGTTGGAGCTTCCGTCATCGCTGCCACCGCCGTCAGGGTCACGGCCGCCGCCGTCAGGATTGCGCTGAGGAAGGATCTCACGGTTGCTGTTGCCACCCTGTGAGGGTCCGCCGGCGTTCACACGAGTACGTTGGGCTGAGCCGGGAGCTCAGCTCGAGTACGGTTGCGACCGAGGTTGGCACTGCGACTTGTAGCTTCGTTGTCGCGGTTCCTGGTGGGAGGAGGCTGGTTGACCCTGTTGTCGACCCGCATGAAATAGGCGTCTTCAGCGAGCTTGGTGATGACTTCTCCGGCGCGTATTCCCTGAGCCTGGCGTGCGATCGCTGTGATCGACATGAGGCACTGCTCGGGGGTAGTGTGTACTCTGCTCTCGACCGCCTCGAGAGCTTCCGCATGGTTGCGGATGGGGAGGTTGTCTCTGAGACGCCGGCGTCATTCGTTGCGCTTCCCCGTTACGCTCACGTCGAGCATCCCCGTTGGCGGCGGTCTCGTCCGCAGGTGTGTCGGCAAACGGCTCGTCCGCGGAGATGTCTTCAAGGTACTTGTCCGTAGCCGTCCCGGATGGTCGGGGGTGTCGCCGGCAGCCTTAGACTTGGCGATCGTGGGTGCCAAGACTGGACTCGGAGCTCGCCACCTAAGTTGGGGTGTTCGAGTCAGCTCGGGCAAGTGGTGTTCCCTCCTGGAATGGGAGCGAGTCGATGTAGGCGATGTAGCGTGAGTCTCCACTTATCAGGTCAGCGGGCTTGCGGTCTGGCCAGTAGATGAATCTCCCGGCCGGTGTGGACGTTATAACCAGCCCAGAGGCCAGCCCTGATAAGGGATGCTCAGTAGTGTTGTCCTCGAACTTGGGATCCTCTAGGTCCGACCCGAAGTCGAACTCATATGCGGAGTCCGAGTAGAACCCGGAAAGGGGGTTGGAGTCCGAAGCGTGGCCGGGGGCGGTGTCGGAGTCCGAGTTGTACCCGGGTACGGGCTCCTTCCGGCCCGGCGAGAGGAGGGAGCCCCCGTGCGGGCCCTGCAGGGGTTGTGGGGGCCACGCGTGGAGCGCTCGCGGGATGGGGGGACCACATGCGATGCCTGAGCAGCCGGCTCGCATGCGATAGCCCATGGAGACGTCGAGTCCGAGTTGGAAGCAGACTCGAGCTCGAAGTCAGCGTGATAGTTGAAGAGCGAAATTTCGCCGAACTTGCCGGCGAGTTCACCTGTGATAACTTCAGGAAGCGTCACAAAGCCGGTCTCTGTGTTGGGCGGCATGGTGAGGCGGTGGTGGAAAGATCCCGCGCCGTCAGCAGTGCAGACCCAAGCGCTGAAGACAAAGGTGTCGCCGCGATTGAAGGCGACGGTTGGCTTGAAGTAGACAGGAGCCGTCGAGTTCGCCATGTAATCTCGGGCAAGATCCCCTACCTGGCGCGCCAGCTGTCGGTGTTTTAGACCGGCAACCTACTAAGGGGAGTACCCGAAGTAGATGAATGTGGCCTCACCGAGATCAATAACTCGAAGGAAGAGACACGTGGCACACAATTTAGACAGGTTCGGGCCGCGAGGTGCGTAATACCCTACGTCCTGTATGCTGCGTAGCTCTGGATTGATTGGGTACGATTACAAGATGATGCAATTGTACGCCGTGAGATGAGATTATCGAGAGAGGGGTCCCCGCCTCGCCTTATATAGTTCGGGAGGCAGGGTTACAAGTCGGAGTAGGGAGAGAGTACTAGCCGAGTACGTCTAGGAGTCTTCCATACAGTGCGGGACATGTACAGCTTCCTAACCGAGTACTTCTCCTCTATAGTCCTTGTGCTTCACTCCATCAGGTGCCGTGCAGCGCAAGCCGGGTAGTCCCAGGGGCCCACCGAGTAGTCGGTCCTGGCACCCACCGAGGTAGTGGGCCCAGGGAGGTCCATACGACAAATGCACTTCTAGGTCATAATCCTTAATCAACTCAAGTCACCGCCTTTGCCTCATATTCAGATCTGACTAAGTAAAGATGTATTTGAGACTCTTATGATCAGTGAAGATGTTACAGCGATTACCCATCAGATAATGTCTCCATATCTTAAGAGCGTGGACAACAGCGGCTAACTCAAGATCATGGGTAGGATAATTGATCTCATGAGGTCGAAGTGCCCGTGAAGCATAAGCAATGACTCGGCCTTCTTGCATAAGAACACAGCCGAGACCCGTGCCTGACGCGTCACAGAAAACTTCAAAAGGTTCGGAATTATCCGGTTGCACTAGCACTGGGGCTGAAGTCAAGTGTTGCCTCAAGGTGTGGAAAGCTTTTTCACATGCTTCACTCCACACGAACTTCACTCCTTTCTTGAGCAGCTCGGTCATTGGTTTCGCGATTCTAGAGAAGTCTGGAATGAATCGACGGTAGTATCCCGCCAACCCTAAGAAACTGCGAATCTGGTGTACGGACTTGGGTGGTTTCCAATCCATCACCTCTTGGACTTTGCTTGGATCTACGGAGATACCATCTTGGGAAATAGTGTGCCCCAAGAATTTCATACTCTTCAACCAGAATTCACATTTGGAGAACTTAGCATAAAGCTTATGATCTCGCAAATGCTAGAGGACAATTCAGAGATGTTTGGCATGCTCTTTCTCGTTTTTGGAATAGATAAGGATATCATCGATAAAGACCACTACGAATTTGTCGAGCTCCGTCATAAACACGGAATTCATGAGGTACATGAAGTAGGCTGGGGCATTCGTGAGACCAAAGGACATCACTAAGAATTCGTAGAGACCATACCGAGTGGAGAAAGCAGTTTTAGGAATGTCACAAGGTCGAATTTTGATTTGGTGGTAACCAGAACGAAGATCGATCTTGGAGAAAACTTTGGCTCCAGCCAATTGATCAAAAAGAACATCGATTCGGGGAAGAGGATATTTGTTCTTAACGATTACTGCATTGAGCGGTCGATAATCCACACACAGCCTCAAGCTACCATCTTTCTTTTTGACGAAGGGAGCGGGACAACACTAAGGAGAAGAGCTCGGGCGAATATAACCCTTATCTAACAGCTCCTGGAGTTGGTTTTTCAGTTCGGCTAATTCTTTGGGAGGCATACGATAAGGTCGTTTAGAAATGGGTGCAGTACCCGGTTGGAGTTCAATTACAAACTCAACATCTCTGTCTGGCGACATACCAGGCAACTCATCAGGAAAGACATCCGAATACTCACACACTACTGGAATTTCATCAAGAGGGGAGGTATTGATCACATAGGCACAAGAGTCGGTACCGTCCTTGAAAGGTAGGTACAAGGTAGTGTGCCCGACCGTAGGTGAATTTATCTTTACAACCCTATCTGATACATCTAGAACCACCTTATGCTGGGTCATCCAATCCATACCCAAGATAACATCCATACCTGCCAAGCTTATGGCGATAAGGTTTGTTGGAAAGATTTTACTACCTAATCTCAAACATACTCCACGGATTAAGATATCAGAGGTGATTTTCCCTCCCGGAGTAATTATCTTATAAGCGGAATTGGTATGAGAACCCTTCAAACCCATTTTTCCTAATAGTTTTTCACTGATGAAACTATGGGTAGCTCCCGAATCAAATAAAATCTTAACAGGAGTATTGTTGATAGAGAATGTACCCGTGAGCACTGAAGCTCCCTCTGGAATGTCACTCATGGTGGTGAAGTTCAGCTTTCCTTGGCGTACTTGCACCATAGCCTTCTTAGCCGGAGTGACAGGCTTGTTCCCTGTGCCTTGATTCTGTGGGTTGGGCTTGATCTACTTGGGTTTGGGGCAATCGCTGATGTAATGCCCTGGTTGACCACAGTTGAAACAACGGTGATCACCAATGTTGCGAGGAGGTGCATTAGGCTTTGGAGCCTGCTGCTGAGCATTTCGGAACTGGAAGTTCCCTGAAGGTTTGCCCTGGGACGACTTCATCGTCCAGCGTCCAGTTGATGATTGTTGGGATGGGTTTGGAACCTTCTTTTTCACAAAGCGAAACTTCTTATTAGTTCCGCTACCCGGAGTAAAACCAGACGGCCTCTTCTTGTCCCGGTGTGCCTTTTTCATGGCATCCTCTTGGGAGATAGCCTTGTTCACAAGCTCATGGAAATTTTCTGGCTCGAGCAGGTTCAGTCGCTCGTACAACTTGCCATCTACCCCATCACGGAATCTTTCCATCTTCTTTGTATCAGTGTCTACGTGATGTCTACCATATTGGCACAGGCTGTTGAACTTCTGGGTGTAACGGTACACCGTATCAGACCCCTGCCTGAGGGCCAACAACTCCCTCATCTTTCTATCCATTAAGCCCTTGGGAATGTGATGACTCTTGAAGGCTTGCTTGAAATCATTCCAAGTGACAGCACGCCCTTGCTGCATGGACTTGAAGTGATCCCACCACATTAAAGCTTCCCCGCGTAGTTGCAGAGCTGCGAAGTTGGCTTTATTCTCCTCGGAGCAAGGCATCACAAAAGCAGAGAACTTTGCCTCGATGGCCTTGATCCAAGCCTCAGCTTTCAGGGGGTCTTCCGCCTTGGAGAAGGTCGGTGGACGATGAACTGAGCGTACGTGGTGACCTGATTAGGCCCCTCATGATTGGCCCCATGTGGAGGCCCTCGGTTCATCCGTTGAGCGATCCGCTGCCGCGTCCGCAGGATTTGACGTAGCACCTCGGTCTTCATGGCCATGAAGGCCTCCGATGGTGTCATGGGCGGCGGTAGCGGCAGTCGGCGCTACCGGTCGCTCCGAACCCGTTGGGAGAGCCGCGCGTGGGTCCCACCATCCGAAATGCGAGCGTTTATTAGACATATAGTCAAACCTTACTTCCGAATGATGACAAGTAAAACATGTATGTCAATAGCTCGGTAGCATCCACACGATAACGGCGGCAACGGTCGTAAGATATCACATAACCAACAATTAGATTCATAGAATCGTCTTCAACATAGTTAGGAAACGCGATAACTCGAGTGACTCGAACCGACTTTCATCTCGGGGCAAGTTCTTCCATTTCGCGTGCCGAAGAAGGTAACGTGCGAAGATCACTTAGTTGTTTTTGGCGAACGATCGACACTCACCGAAAACACTATAGCTTTCTAATTGCTTATGCAATGCAAGTTTTGGCGAGCGTGGCCATTGTAGCCGTTCGCTCAACTTTGGTAATCACACGTAACAAGATCCCAACATTTTGGTTGAACAAATCGAAATCAATTCCAAACACAATATGCTTGAGCATTCTTTATTACAACACGACGAAAAAGGGTCCAAGGACATTACAAGACTCAAATCCGAAAACATCACGGTACAACGGTGTTACAATGCAGCCGTATTGCACACTCTAAAGCCGACTATACCAATCATCTTGAAGGTAACACCTAGGATCACAATCCTTCTTATTGTCGCGGCCGGGCAACTTAGTTGCCCACCGAAGCACCACTACCACAAGCGAAGCCGGTGGGGTCGGTAGCGGTGGTCTCGCCCGACTCGTCCGGTCCGGACCCGATTGACCCCGTTGCTCCTCCGGATGTGCCCGCATAGGAGGTAGGGGTTGTAAAGCCACAATGGCACGCAAGGCCGCAACCTCGCATCTCGGCCTCCTCCACCTCGCTGCGCCGCATATCGGCAATGTTCTGTAGCATCGTCAACCTCTCAATCTCATAAGCATCGGCATTCTCCTCTAGGGTGTGAACTTCCGCCTCTAGATCTACAATCCTCTGCAGGCGGTCGCCTCTCTCTAACTCTAACTGGAATCTCCTGGCGCGTAGCCTGTCATTCTCCTACTGCATCTGAGTAAGTGTAAAGTTCAACTGCTGGTGGGCTGCTGATAGTTGCTGCCAATCACACCTAGCGGCCTCCAAACGCTGCCCGATAATCGCTGTGGTGTTGTAACGCAGCCCCTGAAGTGTGAAAACGACGTTAAGACAACGAGCCAACGTCTGCGTGACATCCAGCGGCTCGGCTAACAACAGCAGCTCCCGTTGGTGATCCATACGATCCAACCACGCCGGGTCGTGAGGACTCACAGCGGGAAACAGTCCGAACGGAGAAAGAGCCACCACAGTAGGGTTGTGGTCACAGAAATCTGTCAACACTCAAAGAGCGGCGGACTCGACGGTCTCGTGGGTAATAAAGCCCCAGTAGACAAAGCTCAAGTCGAACCAGTCGGCGTGGTTCGGGTGTGGCAGCATGGTGACGATCACCCTGCAACGGGGAATGCCCAAGCGCTCGAACTCAGACACCTCGTAAGTCGGTGGAACCCACTATGAAATCCATTCCGATCTCTTCCCAGGCAACTCATCAGGAAAGACATCTCGTGTTCGGGGTAAACCCACTATGAAATCCATTCCGATCTCTTCCCACTTCCACTCAGGTACCTTCAACGGTTGAAGCAAACCAGTGGGCCTCTGATGTTCTGCCTTAACCCGATGGCAAGTGTCGCACAAAGCCACATGTGCGGCCACATCCCTCTTCATACCGTACCAACAATACCTCTGCTTGAGATCCTGGTACATCTTAGTACTGCCTGGATGGATAGAGTAAGCTGAGTCGTGAGCTTCTCTCAAGATAGTCTCTCTGAGGTCTCCTGTCTCTGGCACACATAACCGGTTCTTAAACCACACAGTTCCTTGTTCATCCTCCGTGAAATCTGGGGCTGTTTCATACTCTCCTTGATTTTCTGTATTCCAGCACCATCTAACTGCCACTTGCATATCTCCTGCTCCAGAGTGGATTGCACTTCCAAAGTCACTCCCTCTACATGTGCAACCACTTTCAAGTTGAGCCTTTCAAACTCTTTCACCAACTCATCCGAAAACTGGATAACCATAGCCATGTTAGTATGGCCCTTCCGACTCAAGGCATCAGCGACCAGATTCGCTTTACCAGGGTGATAGTGAATCTCCAGATCATAGTCCTTGACCAACTCTAACCAACGACGCTGTCTCAGATTGAGATCCTTCTGAGTGAAGATGTACTTCAAACTCTTGTGATCAGTGTATATCTGACACTTAGTTCCCATAACGTAGTGCCTCCAAATCTTCAATGCATGAACCACTGCTGCTAGCTCAAGATCATGCGTAGGATAGTTCAACTCATGCTTCCTCAACTGTCGAGATGCATAGGCTATAACATGACCTTCTTGCATCAGTACACAACCCAGACGCTAGACCTTGTCGAGATGCATCACAATAGATGTCAAAGCACTTCTGCAGATCTGGCATCACTAGAACAGGTTTTGTGGTCAACCGCTTCTTCAATTCTTCAAAACTGGACTGACATGCATTGGTCCACTTGAACTCCATGTCCTTCTCTAGCAGTGTGGTGAGAGGCTTCACAATCTTGGAGAATCCTTCAATGAATCGACGGTAGTAACCAGCGAGTTCTAGAAAACTCCTAATCTCAGACACCGTTCGAGGGGGTTCCCACTTCAACACATCACTGACCTTGCTCGGATCTACCACAATACCTCCGTTGGTGATGATATGACCCAGAAAGGACACTTCCTTGAGCCAGAACTCACACTTGATGAACTTTGCGTATAACTCATGCTCTCTCAGCTTCTGCAACACAAGCCTCAAATGCTCCTCATGATCTTCTTCATTCTTGGAGTAGATCAAGATGTCATCAATGAATACCACAACAAACTTGTCCAGATACTCCATAAAGATCTTGTTCATCAGGTACATGAAGTAGGCAAATGCATTGGTCAACCCAAAGGACATAACCGTGTACTCATAAAGTCCGTACCTGGTGGTAAAAGCTGTCTTAGGAATATCCGAAGGTTTCATCTTCATCTGATGATAACCAGATCGCAGATTGATCTTAGAAAACACCTTGGCTCCTCTCATCTGATCAAACAAGTCCTCAATACGAGGCAGAGGATACTTATTCTTAATGGTAACATCATTGGAGACCTGTAATCAACACGCATCCTCTGTGTGCCATCCTTCTTACCCACAAAGATAACTGGTGCTCCCAAGGTGATGAACTAGCACGAATGAACCCTTTACCCATTAATTCTTTAATTTGAGCTTTAAGTTCTTGTAACTGATCACTAGACATTCTATATGGGTGCTTAGAGATAGGAGCAGTACCAGGCAAAAGATCAATAACAAATTCAACATCTCGGTCAGGGGGGCATACCTGGCAACTCCTCAAGAAACACATCAGGGTAATCACACACCACTCTTATGTCTTCCAAGGCCGTTCCATCAAGCTTATTCACGGCACTGGCTATTGATGGTGCGGGATCTGCTGCAAACTCAAACCTTTCACCAGTTGGACTAGTAAGAAGGACTGATCTCTTAGCACAATATATCACCGCATCACACGCGGTCAACCATCCCATTCCCAATATCACATCAATCCCCTTTGAATCCAATAAGATTGGTGTAACACCTCAGGTGTTTATTAAAGATAAATACCTCATTTAGTTGTGTTAATAAGGGTTAACTAGCTCCTAAACATGTTTGACATGATTGGGCACACATTTGCACAAAAGACCTTGGTCAAAATCCCCAAATCACGGTCAAACCCTAGATCTCCTTTAAGGCTGAAATGGTTTTCTTGCGCGTTCTCCAAATTTCACTATAGAAGTTCAAAATCGGCCAATACGAAACTTGTTTGTTATTTCCGGGAACACATTTTTCGTAATTGGCGGACATTCCAATTTTGAGTGCAAATTGACCAAAAATCGAGTTGAACGCGCTGTGAACAGTAACTTGGGGCCGAGATTTCTGCCAACTTCGACTGACGTTCCCGGGCAAACGGTTGATCAAAACATATGTCGCCATTTGGGAAAGTTGTAGGTCTATAGCTCTTCTACAACTTTTGTTTTTGGAGATTTTAAAGTTAGTTGACACTTTTTGGAGTTTCGCAATTTGGAAGAGGGCTAAACGAAATTGAAACTGGCGCCTTGCCTGGCACTCTCGCGCACTCGCGCTCCAGAGCGCGGTGCCGCCCAGGCCGCGTCGCCACGTGCTTTGCGTGCCCCTCCTCCGGTGTACGGTCCCTCGGGGGCTCCGCGGTGGACCCGCACCTCCGTGAGAGCTCCGCCCGACCCCGGGTCCCTTGCGCCGCGCCCGGGCGCAAATCCACGAACCGGTCGCGGGCCCGCCCGGCCACGCGTCGTCGCACGCCTCGCCGCGCGACGCCCGCCGCGCGCGTCGCGCGCATGCACGCGAGGCCGGTGGCCAAGCCGAGCACTTGATCACCCCTACGTCGAAGCGCACGCGTGCACTTGCGCCAAGCAAAACCGCAGCGTCGTCGTGACCGTCCTCCAGTGCCACCGGGCGTCGAAACCGCCGGCCGCCAAACATCAAATCCGCCGCCGCCGCTCCCTTGCCCCACCACCAGCGCCGGCCGACCATCTCCTCCCTGTCCTGGTCCCTTCCTTGCTCCTCCCTCATTGCCTCCAAGCTGTCACCTGTCCGCGGGGCGGCGCCATCACCGTGCAGGCGCCACTGCCGCGGACAGGGTAGGGTCACGCCACCGGGAGCGCCGGCGAGGCCGGCGCCGACCGGCCAAGGCCACCTCCCCGCCCAAGCAAGGTCCGTAGCGGCTCCGGTGCCGCCCTCCGGCCAAGTCCGGCGTCGCCGGCCAGGGATTCGGCCGCCGGTGAGGCCTCCCGGCCCAAGGACTACAATGCTTCGATTTGGTTTTTTCTAGGGAGATTTTCGTAAACCAAGGACCTCTGCGTAATTTCGTGAAAATAGTATAAGGGTCCCCTTGTAAAAGCTGTTTTAGGGTTTCTGCAGCAACTTCAAAAATTCACTAAAAATCGTAGAAAAATCAGAAAAATGCAAATCCAATTTTGTTGGATTCCTGGTGAAGAATCCTACCTTTTCTAGAAAGTATGTATAGGGTCTTTCTATGCATTTTTTGAATTAAAAATTCAAACTCAGTTTGGTGTGTTTTGGGTGTAGTTTAAAATTTACACATGCTATGGACTTGAATTTTGGATATGTTTCTCTTTATTGCATGTCTAGGTCTGTGGCAAAAGTTTGCATGATTTTGATATGTATATTTTCAGTTATGATTTATGTAAGCTTTATGCTAGATTAAGTTTGATGCTTTTTATAGCCCCTTAAATGAACTTTTCTTTGAGAACATGTGCACCCTAGGGCTTTGCCTTGTTGAGTAGAACCTCTGGTAGAGTGGAACTGATTTTAGGAAATTATTTAATGGGTGATTTGGATTTAATCTTGTGTAGGAATTTAAATTCAAAATCTGAAAAATAATTTGAATAAGCACTCATGCTTTTTTACAGAAGCTCATTTTTGGCATACCTGACCTGTAGGAGAAAGTTGAGATCAAAAAATTTATTAAATCTTTTTATATGAATTAATGGTGATTTACTAAGCTAGAATTTGTCTTTTTCTTATAAATTAATTTATAAATGATCTTAAGCTATATTTTGGTTTGAGAGCTTAAAATAGGCATATGTTGCTGTGTGCAAAAGGTTAGGCTCATTTGAGTTGTTTTTTATTTAATACGGATTTATGGTTGAAAGGCTTGTTTTAAGTAATTAAATAAAGAAATAGCAATTAAAGTGTTAAATTGTGAAATCATGTTTGTTCATGTTTTTATTAATTTAAACACACCCCCTTGCTGTTTTGTGAAATTAAGTAACTTAAATTGCTTAGATGTGCACGCAATCACCATCAAAGTAGTGTTTTGTTTATCATCACACACCCTAATTATTTCTGTGAGAAAATATCAATGTTGGATGGTTGTGTCCAATAAGAGTTGGTTTTGTGGTAATTCTCCCACCTTCACCATAATCTAATGCATGTGCATGTAAACATGTAGATCTTCCCGACGGGACGTACATGCTCACCCAGGAGGAGGAGGGAGCAGCTAGTGGAGAGTTGAATCAAGCTAGTGTGCAGCAAGACCTGGACCAAAGTCCAGAAGAGCCCAAGGCTTGTGTTGGTGCTGAGTCTGAGAAAGGCAAGCACCGGTTTCATCTAACCCATTTCTATAAATTAAAATCATGTCCTTTACCTTCCAGTACTTATGCTTTACTTTGTGCACTTAAGTTTCAGGAGTTGCTTTGAAACCTAGATGCATGATCCTTAGGACTCCTATGCTCTTTTACTAGTATGTTAGGAACGCTAGTGCCATGCTCTAAGGATACAGTAGAAGTCGAGTAATGACTCATTGCTCGCGAGACATAGGATGCTTATGTTGGAATAATAAGTTGGTTAAATTGACTCGATCATGTGGTAAGAGCAATGGGTTCGGTCTCGACCTAGTAGCATGGTGCTGGTCTAATCTATTGAACATACCAAGTGCTAGTCAGGAATGGGACCGGTAAGCCTAGAACCTAAGGAACCAGTGCGGGAATTTTATCGCTACTACTCTTGAGATGCGTCTCCCGGTTTGCTCCCGGTAGTGCAAGTGTGATCCTAGACGGGTCGTGTGAGGGCGTTCCAGTAACCTTGTACTTAGGACTGTAGCATCTTTTCCTAATCTGGGGAATGACGGGAACCACCTAGTTGGGGTAGACACTGCACTTGGTCTACCTTCTTCCGTGTATCTTTGGGTTTACCTTGCAAGGATATAAATCGATCGATCGTCGGTCACTCGCCGTTATCTGAGTCGGCTTCACCACTGGCTAACCCATGTTTATTTATGGAACATTTTGGATTAATACTGTTACATGTTTAATATTGTTTGCACAACATGCTTGTTCAGTGCAGGTGCTCACATAGAATGGTTAACATACTAGAACTTGAGCTAAGATCTGAAAATAAGGATCAACTCTTAGTCACTTTTGGCAAAACAAACCCAGCAACCAAAAAGCCTTGCATGTCTAGTTGTATTTTCTTTTGTCGGGTAAGTCTTGCTGAGTATTAGTACTCAGCTTTGCTTAATTTGTGGTTTTCAGGTAATCCCATCTGGCCTGGTTCTATCCTAGATGGTTGGGAGCTTGAATGGGAGAACGATGATGAGGAGTGATATGCATGGATGGCCTCCTGTGTGTATCACGCGTGTAGTTTACTTTCCGCTGTTTAAACTCTGATCATGTTTACTTTTATGTACGCAAAACCTGGTTTGTAATAATGTTGAACTTGTGAACCTTTTATGTAATGTAATGTTGTACTCTGGCCCCGCCTTCGTGTGGGCTTATCACATATCTCGATCCTGTTGTAAGTGATTCACCGGGCTTTACCCGGCGGAAGTGACTTAATAATTTTTTATTATTGCTTAATGGCCACGTGGACCGACTTAGGCGATAATACGGAATTATTTTGGGCGGTTCTGTCACAATTGGCACAGAAGTCTCTGCCCAAAATCTTGAGATTGACGTTGTCACATTTATATATAGCTTTCAATTCCCCCCCCCCAAGTGAGGTAACTAACATGTGGCGAGGCATGGGACTGATGGGTATATTATGTTGGGCTACGAACTGAGATGTAATGAAAGAATGGGATGCTCCAGAATCAAATAAAACTGAGGCAGGAGTGGAGTTAACTAGAAACATACCGAGCACTACTCTGGGGTTCTCCTGGGCGACTTCAGCATCAACGTGCATCGCCTTGCCTCGTGCATAGCTCTGTTATCCCTTGTTGGTCTGCGGGGTCTGATTCCCGCTCCTCATCTGCTGCATCTGCTAGTTCTGCACTGGTGTGTGTGGAGGGTTCCTCTTTGGGCAAACGTTGGCATAGTGACCAAGCTCTCCGCACTTGAAGCAAGTAGTATTGGCGGGGTTCGGAGGTGCCACGGACCTCACGGGTGTGCCAACTGGAGCCCTCTGTTGACTCTGCTGGGAAGCTGGGCGTGGAGTCTGAGGGACAGGACGCTGAAACTGCTGGGCAGACTGCTGGAACTGCTGAGCAGGACGTGGGGATTGTTGTTGCCCAAAGTGTCCACCCGGTCCCCCAAAGCGGAACGGGGTGTTCTGTGGTGGGTTGAAGCGCGGGCGAGACGCACTCCCGAATTGTCCAGAGCTGGCGGCCTTCCTCTTCTGCTCCCCGAGCTCCTCACGTTTGTGCTCCAAGCGGATGGCAGCATCAACTAACTCTGAAAGTTGGGGAAAGGATAAGACATCAGCTGGTACTGCAACAAACCAACTAACCCATCCAGGAACAGCTCCTGCTTCTTCCTGTCTTCTGCAACCTCCTCAGTTGCATAGCGAGACAACTCAGTGAACTTGTCTCTGTACTCGGCCACTGACATTCCTCCCTGCTTAAGAGAAAGGAACTCCTTCTTCTTGATCTTCATGACTCCAAAGGGTATGTGATGGCTCCTGAAGTTGGTGGTGAACTCTTCCCAGGTGATAGTGTCTGGGGCGACATGAGCGGCAGTGTATGCATCCCACCAAGCGGATGCAGACCCCTGAAGTCGTCCCGCAAAGACACAGACCTTCTCTCTCGTCATCACACCGACGGGTAGTGAGCATCTTCAGCACTGTCTTCAGCCAATCCTCAGCTTCAAGCGGATCAGCGGCATGAGTGAACACGGGGGGATGGTGACTCATAAACTCCCGGTACTTGTTGCGAGGTGCCGGTGGCTGCACCGGTGGATTGTTGACCTGGCCTTGCAGGTTTGACACGGTGTTGGTCAGTTTCTGGAGAAACTGAGTCTGTGCCTCCAGGAATTGCTGCATAGCGGGATCCATCTGTGCTGGCTGGGGTGCTCTTCCTGGTCGATTCACCGCTGGTTGATCAACTCCTGGTCCTGACCTGGTGTTCACCATCTGAGTGTTAGGGACATTACTTTAGATGATTGCACCAAGAGTTAAACTCAAAAAGATAAGATATCAATGGTGTTTAGATAAGACAGATTTTGTTGACCCTAAACATTCAGGCATAACTCTCAGTGTAGGTATCCAAAACTTATGAGCTTTGAACTGATAAAAGGTAATGAAATTACGGAACTAATCCAACTGGAATCAATTCAATTGGAGTTCTGTAGCTCTGGTTATAAAATAAACAAGTCAGGTAGGTCAGCAGGGTTTAACAGATTCGTGAGGCTGTATTGTTTCAGTCATAACTCTCTGGTTATCCACCCAAATATTCTGAATTTTTCACAGAAAATCAGTCACGAAATTTCTGAACTTCTCCAATTGGATTTACTATAATCAGGGTTCTGTAGCACGGGATAAAATTAAAACAGTGCAGCTGACTCAGAAAGCTGCGCGAACAGATTTAGAGCTCTCGGATTTGCATTAAGGAAAAACTTAAATGGACAAAAGGATTAAGATAGATAATTGATTGAGACCGAAAGTGTCGGGGACAGCCATAAGGGACCCCGAAATAACCAAGGTAAACCCGCTTAAAACCTGCAAAAAACGCAAAACACAAATCAACTCGCACACCTAAAGCACATACACAGCACAACCACGACCCTAGTGGCCCCCGCGGCCCGCCAGGACAACACAGCGGACGCCCCTCGAGTGAGGTCCGCCTCGCTCGAAGGATATACGCTCCCTCGGGCGGGGTCCACCTCGCCCGAGGCCCCTACGCCCCCTCGGGTGGGGTCCGCCTCGCTCGAGGGCTCCACCCCGCCCCTCGAGCGAGGTCCGCCTCGCTCGAGGGCTGAGCACCCCCTCGGGCGGGGTCCGCTTCGCTCGAGGGCACCCACGCGCGCACCTCCCGCGCTCCCACGCACACCTGTTCCCGTACGCGCGTACGAGCATTTAATGCTCTAACACCGCAGGGCCGTGCCACTACTCTGACACGCCTCATAATCACGCCCCGGCGGTGTTTTGCCAACTCCCGGGGGGAGGCCATCCCCGCCGTTGTTCAGCACTGTATGGTGAGGCCGGTGTCAGCTCCGTGACACTGTGCCGCCTACCCCCGTACGGCTAACACACCGCGCCCTCGAAGGGAGGCCGGCGGCACCCTCGAATATCTTCTACGTGCTTATACAGGGCCACGCCGTGACGTCAGGCCGGCAGGATCGGTCATCCCCGTCGCTGTCAGCCTTGTGCGGCCATCCCTGCCACTGTCGCACCACGCCGGACACTGTGGCGACATCCTAGCGCTGTTGGGACGTACGGGGACAAGACATTGCCACGACGGCCACTGTGCCACGTACGGGCCCCCGTCAACAGCACCCTTGAACTGGCCCACCGTGGCGGCCGGTCAACCAACCGCTACACCGCCGCCCTCGAAGCCGCCCCTGTACGAGCACAGGACACACCACGACGCCTCAACGGGAGCGAGATTCGCCAGGACGGCCGTCAGCTCCGCAGCACTGTTCGCCATACCTCTACACATAGAGAAATAGTGCGGCGTGCATGTAAACTGCTCCCTCCTTGGCCTATAAAAGGAGGGGCAGCTCCCCAGCTGCGGGGACACGACACGGGACGACGGATAGCGATCGCTCACACGCTCTCCGCCTTCTCCACGATATTGGCACTTGCCTCGATCAACACCTCTGGGACTTGGAGGCCACGCCTTCTCTCCCGCCTCGCTTGTAGCCACCCTTCTACGAGCACCACGGTGCAAGCAATACAGTGCCCCGGGCACACCACTGCTGTACGTAGGGCCCTGGCCGGAACCAGGATAAACCAAGTGTCTTTAGTTGCTTAGCACCGGCCATCGAGAGGTAGATCTCAGCGCTCATCACTAGTTAGTGTCGGGACTACTTTCCGCACCGATAGTTGGCGCGCCAGGTAGGGGGATCGCACTGAAGATCGGCTCGTCACCAGCCCTCTCGATGGTGATTCGCACCGAGTACCGCGGCCAGAGGTATTCCATGGGCAGCTCGGACCCCCTCCCGGCCGGATTCGAAATCCGGTTCGGGAGCCTGAACTTCCAGGCTACGGGGAACGGCTACCTCATGCGCCTCACCAACCGTGAGGAACTCCGTGCGCGGCGCCAAGCCGGGTCAGTCCCGGTCGCCGCCGCACGCGTCGCCGCGACGCCGGCTCCCACCGAAGCACGGACCTTGCGGGTCCCTCGGCGCCACGGCGCCGACGACGCTTCCGGCCGGCACTCGCGATAGGCTCGGACGAGAGCGCCGACATGCCGCGCGCGTCGCCTCGCAGCGTGATGCACCCTCCGGCGAGACAACGGCCGCCCCGGCGAGGGAGCGCTCGGTCTCGGGGCCGCGCTTCCCCATCGGTTTGTGCGGCGCTATGACGGCGTACGTCGCCTCCGCAACCGCCAACACGGCAACGCGCAGGTTCTCCCCGGCCGCCATGTCCCGCCGCCGGGGATCCCGCGTGCCTCCGCCGGTGACGAGTCGTCCCAAGGCTCCGCAGCGGCGAGCCGCCACCCGCCACTTCGCACGGATACGCGGAGTGGGGACTTTTCCGGCGTGCCCGACCCAGTGATGTTCCGGCGGTTCCTTGATGCCACGGACTACTGGTTCGGCTACTCCGATGACTCCAGCGCCGGGAGCTACGACCCCGCACGGGAGTGTTGCGTCGTGATCACCAACGATCAGGCGAACGCCGGCAGAAGCTGGCGATGGCGAGGTTCCCCCCGGTACGGGGACTGGACCACGCCTAGCTGCGAGGCCAAGTGCCCCTCCCTCCTCACCACCGAGGGGGGCCGACGTCAACGCACAGTTGGCTCAAGCACGCGAGCTTGAGGCCAAGCTCGCGGAGGAGTACCGCGCGGTGCGGCTGCTTTGAGCCTCCATCGCCGGGGAAGCCTCCGCGCGCGGCGAACGCGCGCGCGAGTTGGGCTGACAGGCCCGCGATCACATCAACGCCGACTTCAACGTCGACGATCCAAGCACACCCCCGCGAGCGAGCCGGAAGCTCATTGCTGCCGCGACGCTGTTGCGGGCCATGCCCGCCCCCTCGACACCTGAGGCGCGGAACCTGCACCGCGAGGCGTAGGCGCTTATCGAGCAGGCGGCCGTCCAATAGGCCGAAAGCTCGGCGTCCCGCATCCGCCAGCAGGGGAGTGCGCGGGACGATGGGGGTGCGCACGGCCCCGAGCCCTCCGTGCACACGGGCGGCGCGGCGGAGTGTCCCGCCAACCCGGGGGTGCACGCCCCGCCAAGGAGCGGCTCCTCGGCACGCGCGGGCAAGCCCAAGATGGCGACGCCCGCAACGTCATCAACGCCCGGCGAACGGGCAACGCGGAGACGCGGGAAACGGTGGGCTACCACCCTCGACGGGGTGGGCGCTACGATAGCGGGAGGACCGCTCACCAACGCCGGAGCCACCAGGGAACCCGCGTGTTCGACCGGGAGATCCGCATGGCGAGCTTCCCCCAATGCTTCCGCTAGCACACGCCGATCGACAAGTACAACGAGAGAAACGGAGCCCCGCGTATGGCTCAACGACTACCGCCCGGCGTGTCGGCGGGGTGGGGCCACCACCGACGAGGTTATCATCCGTAACCTCCCCCCGCACCTCGCCCGACTCGGCGCGGACGTGGCTCGAGCACCTACCCCGCCACCGCATCCACAACCGGGACGATCTGGTCCGCACCTTCGTGGGGAACTTCCAGGGCACGTACGCGCACCCTGGAAACTCCTGGGATCTGCGCGCATGCACCCAGAAGCCCGACGAATCGCTCAGGGACTTCATACGACGCTTCTCCAAGCGCTGCACGGAGCTCCCGAGCGTGGCTCGGTCCGAAATCGTGCATGCCTTCCTCGAGGGCACCACGTGCCGGGATCTCGTGTCTGAGCTCGGGCGCAGCCCGCCGGTCGATTCAAATGAACTGTTCGACATCGCTACCAGCTTTGCCTCAGGCGAGGAGGCGGTGGGGGCGATCTTCGACGGCAAGAAGGGCAAGCGCGTGGACGATGCGCCCGCGGAGGGCAGCAAGTCCAAGGAGCCCCACCAGAAGAACAAGCGGAGAAAGAAGGGAAAGAAGCCACGCCGCGAGGCGCGCGAGCAGGGGCGCGACGACGACGGTGACGAAGCTCTTGCTGTTGACCCAGCTCGACGGGGCCCTCGACCGCCCCTCGAGGCCCTAGGGTTTTCGACGACATGTTGAAGAAGCCATGTACCTACCACAAGACGCCGGTCAACCACACCCTCGAGCAGTGCGACATGCTCAAGCGGTTCTATGGCCGTGCCGCCGCGAAGGACGGCGAGGCCAAGAAGGATGGGGGTGATGGCGATGTCGGTGGCTTCCCCACTGTGGAAAACGTCTTCCTCATCTTCAGGGGGCCAACCGTCGACATGTCCAGCCGCCAACGCAAGTGGGAGCGGCACGAGGTCCTCGGCGCGGAGAAGGCGCCTCCCTCCTTCCTCGACTGGTCGGAGGACGCCATCACGTTCAGCCGCGAGGATCACCTGAACCGCATCCCCAACCCATGCCGCACCGCCGGTGGTCGACCCGGTCATCGGGAACGCGCGGTTCTCAAAGGTGCTGATGGACGGAGGCAGCAGCCTCAACATCCTCTACGCGCACACACTGCACCTATTGGGGATCGGGTTGGACCAGCTGCGGCCCAGCACGACGCCATTCCATGGCGTCGCGCCGGGCAAGCGCGTCCAGCCCCTCGGGCAGATCGACCTGCCAGTCTAGTTTGGCGCACCAGACAATTTCCGTAAGGAAACGCTCACGTTCGAGATGGTGGGATTCCGGGGCACGTACCACGCCATCCTTGGGCGGCCTTGCTACGCCAAGTTCATGGCGGTCCCCAATTACACCTACCTCAAGATGAAGATGCCGGGGCCGAAGGGTGTTATCACCGTCGGCTCATCCATTGAGCACGCATTCGACTGCGACGTTGAGTGCATGGAGCACGCGGAAGCCCTAGCGCTAGATGAAGCGCTCATGGCGAACTTGGAGAAGTTGGTCAACGAGGACCTCGACTCCACCACCAAGCACGCCGGCAGCTTTGAGGCTGCCGAGCGCCGTCATCATAGTAGAGCGCACGGAGGAGGGGCACGCCCTGCCGGTACAGCGGCCGGTGTACTACATCAGCGAAGTCTTGTCCGAGACCAAGGCGCGATACCCACAAGTCCAGAAGCTGCTTTACATAGTGGTCCTCGCGCGGCGCAAACTCCGCCACTACTTTGAGGCTCACCCGGTCACGGTGGTTTCCTCCTTCCTGTTAGGAGAAATCATCCGGAACCCGGATGTAGCAGGAAGGATTGCCAAGTGGTCAGTGGAGCTGATGGGCGAAACGCTCGCCTACGCGCCGCGCAAGGACATTAAGTCCCAGATCTTGTCGGATTTTGTTGCCGAGTGGACGGACACGCAGCTGCCGCCACCACAGATCCAGGCCGAATGCTGGACTCTGTACTTCAATGGGTCGGTGATGAAGACAGGCGCGGGCGCGAGCTTGCTTTTCGTCTCACCCCTCAGGGAGCACATGCGATACGCCGTGCGTCTCCACTTCCCCGCGTCAAACAACATGGCTGAATACGAGGCCCTCCTTTGTGGCCTCAAAATCGCCATTGAAACAGGCATCAAGCGCCTCGACGTGAGGGGGGACTCGCAACTCGTGATCGACCAGGTCATGAAGAATGCGAGCTGTCACGACGACAAGATGGAGGCATACTGTAATGCTGTGTGAGCCCTCGAGGACAAGTTCTACGGGATAGAACTTAACCACGTGCCTCGCCGGTACAACGAGGAGGCGGATGAGCTCGCAAAAATCACGTCAGGGCGAATCACTATTCCCCCGAATGTTTTTGCGCGGGACATCGCCCAGCCATCCGTCAACCTCGAGCCATGCCCCTCGAGTCGCGAAGAACCCTCGGGGCTCCCTCGAGTCCAACAGGCACGGAGCCCATGGATGAGGACCCCTCGAACGAGGCGTACGTGCTCTCACTGCTCGAGGAGTACGGCGCCGATGTGGCCGAGACCATGGACATAGAGACGGCCCCCAACGAGGGGGACTGGCACGACAAATATATCGCCTAGATGGATCGAGGGGAACTCCCCTCGGACCGATCCGAGGCTAGGCACATCGCCAGGATGGCCAAGTCGTTCGCTCTCGTCGACGGCGAGCTGTACAAGCGCGCCGCGTCTGGCGTCCTGCAGTGATGTGTGCCCATCCCTCAGGGGCGCGAGCTCCTCCAGGATATACATGCAGGCGTGTGCGGCCACCACGCAGCACCACACACCCTCGTGGGCAATGCGTTCCACCAGGGCTTCTACTGGCCCACCACGGTCGCCGACGCCAGCGAGAGATCGTGCGCACCTGTGAAGGGTGTCAGTTCTACGCCCACAAGTCCAATCTTTCTGCGCACGTCCTGCAGACCATCCCCGTCACGTGGCCTTTTGCCGTGTGGGGACTAGACATCGTCGGGCCCTTGCGAAAGGCGCCCAGGGGCTACACCCACCTTTTGGTCGCTATCGACAAGTTCTCCAAGTGGGTGGAGGTGCGCCCCAACGTCATGCGTGTGTTCCGCAATGCGATCGTCATGCCGCCGGCGCGCACCACGTGGCGGATCTTCGGCTTCGGCGTAGTCAGCGTGTGCAGCTCCGCGCGGAAGAGGTGAACCAGATATCCCAGTTGAATGGGATCCCCAAGAAGCCCTCGCACACGCCGACGAACGTCGCCGCTTGCGAAATCGCGTTCGGTGTGAAGTTGTGCAACTCCACGTCGTAGTGGTAGCACAGCGCGCGCATGAAGCGACTCACCGGCACCGCAAAGCCCCGCTCGTGGAAGTGGATAAAACTGACGACGTAGCCGTACGGTGGGTTGGGCTCCCGCTCGTTCGGCTGCGTCATGATCCACGCCACGGGACGCCCATCCTTGTTCGCCGCGAGCTGGCCGGCGGTCACCAGCTCGCCCAGGGAAAGCCTCGTCGTCGTCGAGTGCGGCCACGGCAGCGGGTCGATGATGGTGATGGACTGAGGAGGAGCCATGCGGACTGGCGAAGGAGCGCGGAGGGTGGAGCGAGAACTGTGCGACGGCGAGAGAGCAAGCGCGGCTCTGGAACGGAAGCGTAAGGGGCGAGGACGACAAACGCTAAGTGTGGAGGTAAAGATTTGCCTCGCCTCCCTCCTTTGGATTTATAGATCCACGGGGCTGTGCTCCTAGGAACGCACGCCCTGCGTGCATTAACTGCAGGTGAAAACCTCGGTCACTGACGGGCGGGACCCACCACAACTAAGGCATCGTGCCCACGCGCGTGCGCTATCATTACGGCGCGACAAGCGAAGAGCCGCGGCAGGCCGTCACATCCGCCCGCCCACGTCGCCCACTATGCGCGCGGCCGCGGCGCCTGAAAAGGCGCGCCCGCGGTGCGGGACTGTGGCCGCGACTGCAGGCATTAAATGGCCTGGTTCCTTAGCAAGTAAGGATGACCCTCGAGCGGCCCGAGCCCCAGGCTCGAAAAATCTGACCCTCGAAGGGTGCGATTACCGACAGTGGCCTCGAAACTCGTTCAACATTAAAGAGCGCCACAGGTGCCCTCGATCTACGAAAAATTACTGATCAGCGGTTCGAGGGCCGGCACGGCTGAGAACCCTCGAAACCCGCAGATGCGAAAAGACGGGGGCACTCAGCTGCCACCCCGCACGGCCCTACTGATCAGGGGTTCGAAACCTGACCCTCGAAGGGTTCGAACAGGTGCCCCAGATCACCAGAGTCAGGGACGACGAGGGCGTGCGCATTCGAGCCTTTCCTCGAGCCCACCGGCTCGAGGGCGCCCCACATGTCGTGTTCGAGAGCCGGCCGACGGCGGCCTAGCCGGGGGATCCCACGGAGGGAGAGCTTCCGCACCCTCGGTCCCTAGCGAACGGGACCGAGCCCCACCCTAGCAAATCCACGCAAACGCTTTAATGGACGAGTCTCCGGACCACGAGCCTACCCTTATCGAACGGGGCATGGGCGTCCACTTGAACCACCCGCTAGCAGCTCGACGAGGAATCCGCAATCCGCGACCCGATCGATGGGGTTGTGGAAACCTCACCCTCCGTCCCGCGGAGGGACGGCGAGGACGCGTTTAGAGCAAGACGGAGAGCTCGCCCCGATCGCCTCAAATGGGCCCAGGCTCGGGGGCTCGACGCACGGCTACACCTCCTGGGGTGCACCGAACGCGAAAGGTACCAGTCGCGCATGCGTGACCGAAGTCAGCTGAAACATTGCCGATGCCGATTGAAACAGATACCACGCCCGTTGGTGAAAATTCGTGAGAAAACCCCTGCAGGAGCACCCACGCTCCTGCAGGGCTTCGGGGGCTAGACCCGCGGGTCCGCTGACGCGGCCCCATGGAAAGGCATTAGCAACCAGGAGGGAAGGACATCCTATCAGCAGGCTCCAGCATCTGCGGGAACCTGACAGGTACACCCACAGATGCTTGGGGGCTACTGTCGGGGACAACCATAAGGGTCCCCGAAATAACCAGGGGAAACCCGCTTAAAACCTGCAAAAACGCAAAACACAAATCAACTCGCACACCTAAAGCACATACACAGCACAACCACGACCCTGGTGGCCCCCGCGGCCCGCCATGACAACACAGCGGACGCCCTCGAGTGAGGTCCGCCTCGCTCGAAGGATAGACGCTCCCTCGGGCGGGGTCCGCCTCGCCCGAGGGCTCCACCCCACCCCTCGAGCGACGTCCGCCTCGCTCGAGGGCTGAGCACCCCCTCGGGTGGGGTCCGCTTCGCTCGAGGGCACCCACGCGCGCACCTCTCGCGCTCCCACACGCACATGTTCCCGCACGCGCGTACGAGCATTTAATGCTCTGACACCGCAGGGCCGTGCCACTACTCTGACACGCCTGGGAATCACGCCCCGGCGTTGTTTCGCCAACTCCCGGGGGGAGGCCATCCCCGCCGCTGTTCAGCACTGTGCGGTGAGGCCGGTGTCAGCTCCGTGACACTGTGCCACCTACCCCTGTACGGCTAACACGCCGCGCCCTCGAAGGGAGGCCGGCGGCACCCTCGAATATCTTCTACGTGCTTATACAGGGCCACGCCGTGACGTCAGGCCGGCAGGATCGGTCATCCCCGTCGCTGTCAGCCCTGTGCGGCCATCCCCGCCACTGCCGCACCACGCCGAACACTGTGGCGACATCCTAGCGCTGTTGGGACGTACGGGGACAAGACATTGCCACGACGGCCACTGTGCCACGTACGGGCCCTCGTCAACGGCACCCTTGAACCGGCCCACTGTGGCGGCCGGTCAACCAACCGCTACACCGCCGCCCTCGAAGCCGCCCCTGTACGAGCACAGGACACACCACGACGCCTCAACGGGAGCGAGATTCGCCAGGATGGCCGTCAGCTCCGCAGCACTGGTCGCCATACCTCCACATATAGAGAAATAGTGTGGCGTGCATGTAAACTGCTCCCTCCTTGGCCTATAAAAGGAGGGGCAGCTCCCCAGCCGCGGGGACACGACACAGGACGACGGATAGCGATCACTCACACGCTCTCCGCCTTCTCCACAATATTGGCACTTGCCTCGATCAACACCTCTGGGACTTGGAGGCCACGCCTTCTCTCCCGCCTCGCTTGTAGCCACCCTTCTACGAGCACCACGGTGCAAGTAATACAGTGCCCCGAGCACACTACTGTTGGACGTACGGCCCCGGCCGGAACAAGGATAAACCAAGTGTCTTTAGTTGCTTAGCACCGGCCATCAAGAAGCAGATCTCAGCGGTCATCACTAGTTAGTGTCGGGACTACTTTCCGCACCGACAGAAAGTTGACCCCCACAAACTTACTACTAAACCAATGTCATTGTGGTCATCACTCCACAACACATTGCACTCAAACAAAAATCCAGCTCAAACATTAAGCACAAAACCAAGCATTCAACCACACTTCTAAACTAAGCACACTTTACCGATCGTCTACTAGCAATTACAAAAAGATCCTATTCTTAACTTAAGCCTAAGGACTATCTTCTGGCATGGCATCTGTGCGGGCGTCAGGGGAGTTGTAGTGTGGCCTCTTGGGTGACGGAGAGGTACATCCCTCTGTGGCATCATGAACAACTAGCTGCTCCCTGTTCTGCAGTGCAGCTTCCAAGGCACGCTTCTGCAACTCCAGAGTGAAGATCTGCTGCTGTGCCGCGTACAGAGTGTTGTTGGTGTCGTCCAAAGCGGTGTTAACAACTGCAAGTAGACTCCGGACATTGTTCAGCGTTCCTTCATAGGTTGGCGTTGGGGCGATGTAGGTCTTGGCTTCCCCGTTGGCTCTGAAGGGTGTGTACCAGCAGTGGGTATCCTCCAACCTGTCACGCTCCTTGTGAGACAGAACATAAAGCGCCCTCCGAGCTGACCCTGCTATACCAGCGTCCATAGTAGTCCTGTGAGCCACATCATGATGCTTGGACATCTCTTTCACTCCACGGCATGGAATGTACTCCTCCAGGATGGCGGCAACCTCCCAATGGGGCTCGAACCACGGATGAGTCCACAACTCACAATGGTAAACAGGGACCTTGTCATAGCCCAAGCGGAGTACCATAGCTCGCAGGTGGTCAGCCATGGGAATGCCCACTCCATCAGCTCTGTAGTGGTACACCTCCCAGATCACTTCCTCAGCTGCTTCATCTTGCTCTTGCTCTTCTTCCTCCATCTCTGGATCAGGGTGATCTTCTGGTTCTTTTCCTGGTGCTTGCTCCTCTTGATTGGGTTGATCAGCTGGCTCATCCTCTTCTGGGATCATCTCTTCTGGGTCCTCCTCATCATCATACACCATGACAAGGTTAGGGATGACTACTGGTGCAGGATCCATCTCGATCTCTTCATCCGTATCTCCGTCATGGAAGTCGAAGTACTGTTCCTGCGGAGCATACTGGTGGTCAGCACCAGCATGAGAAGTCTTCAAACGGCAAACCATCTGTAGTGCAGTGCAGAATGAGATAGATGGTAAGACAAAAAGGATGAGAGCTAAAGCAAGCACAAAGTAAAGAATCTAGATAGCTCAAGAGTGAGGCAAAAGCAAGAGTAAGGTTAATAGAGGTAAAGCAAGAATGTAAGAGAAAGCTTCTATGTTTATAAAATCCTTAAATCGACCATTTCTATCTAGGCTAACATTCCTACAGTCAACACGGCTCTGGTACCACTCTGTCACACCCGGTTTCAAAGGCAAAACCGAATGGATAGATCACGTGTGCGCCAGGATCAAGTTACACACACGCTTAGACATCGTGAATACCAAAATCAGTGCCACACGAATAAAGAGTTATTACAGACCGTAGTCTTAATCGAAACATAAATAACGAGTTCTCGTAGCGGACAAAATGCTTCCACAGGCAGCTGACTGAAGACTACGCACACCTAGAACTCCTGGAAATCTCCTGGAATGCCTTCAAAGTTCTCCCAGTCCGAGCGACAATCCGGTATTGTAGATGCAAGAGAATAAACAAGCGTGAGCACATGACGTACTCGGCAAGAGAGAACAATATAACATGCAAGGCCATATGGTGGATGGCTAAGGTTCAAGCAATTGAACATTTTAGTGAGTCAAGTTTTATTAGCAACTCGATTACTAAAGAGTGTAAGTTCATACCAACCCAATTAATAGAATATAAGCATCATAAATAAAGAATAAAACAACAACTAAACATTTAAGTTCCATAATTTAATCATGTGACCGTCCGTGCCGCTCTTGACCGTGAGCACGGCTAATCGATTAGTTTTACACTCTGCAGAGGTTGTACACTTTCACCACAAGCAGCGTAAAAGCTCCGAAGAACTTTGAACCCAACCATGCGGTGTTTGCAAGGCACCATACCACACTTCTGAGGTGTGATTGCATAGGGACGCTACATGGCCTTTACAAAGGTTCCCTAGCAAGTTATGACCCACAAGGTCCGGATCAATTAGCAAGGTATAAAATCCCCTAGCAGGTCGATACCCCACCATAGAATAAAGAACTCACCCAACCTTCTGCTAGAGCGAGTCTGTACCCCACAGTACCGCCGATCCCTTGTCCTTATCAGGTAAGACCATCCCAAGCTAAAGTTCCTAATTATTCAGCCAAGACCATTGCCCATTAGTTCTTGTGGTTCTACTGTTTTCCTGGGTGGTTCTCCATGTTCCGATTATCATAATAAAGTGGTCTTGTAAAGTAAAGAACATAAACAGAACATAGAATATAAAAGTAACCAAGTTTGATTAACACCAATCCCAGTTGAGCATCCTAAGCTATAGCTACCACAAGATTAATTTAAATATCCCGGTGACAAGGTAAAGATAATAAAAGTCTAGGCATGATCCTTAATAGGTTCCCGTCAAGTTAATGCAAGCAAGAAAAGTAAAAACGGTGAATTTAAATGCATGTTATGTAGGACAAGCGGGTATGCATCAAGGAAGACTTGCCTTCAACAAAACTCTGCTGCTCAAACTCTGGCACGCCTTGATCTTCAAATCCTTCGAACGAATCGCTCTCTACGGTCCACAATCATCACAGACAAGCATACAATAAGAACAAATAAGAAACAGTCACCAAACAGATCAAACAGTACAGAACAGTAACATAAAACTAATCTACACTTCAAGACGAACGCGTGGACATAAAGAACGCTAAAATCAGAGCTAAAACGACCAAGTTACGCCCTAAAGAAGGTGCAGGGACTAATTTGTAAAGGTTTAAAAAGAAACTGGGCTAAAATAAAGAAAAGGACTAAACCGTAAAGATTTTGGCTCTACGGAAGGGTATATATGTGAATATCAGAAAACGTGGGGGGTTTCTACAAAAGTTCCAGGGCCGGCGGGGTTTTGACTGGCTTGACCCAGTTGACCAGATCTAGATCTCCAACGGCTGCAGAGGCTTGCGGGTGAAGCGATAAGGCAGTTTTGATCAGGCACGTCGGATCTGGATCCGACGGCTCAGGACGTCCGCAGGCGACGGGGCGGCGGGGCGCGTCGGCCGACGGCGGCGGCCGGCGGTGAGCGGCGGCGGGGCTCGCCGGCGAGCTCGATCTCGGGCTCCGGGCACAATTCAAGGCGCGGGGAACATCTATGCGTAACGCGCGCAGCGCAAAGGCGGGCAGGGGCGGTGGCCACGGCGGAGACGCGGCGGCGCGGTCGCACGGCGCGGCGACGTGGCTCGGTTAAGGCGGCGAAGTCCGGCGAGGTTTCCAGGGCGTTGTGGAGCACGGGTTCGACAACAAGCGACGCGGGGGCTGCACCTTACCTCCTTGCGCGGCTCCTGGGCAACTTCGCGACGACGAGGCGGCGGCGGAGGCGGGGAATCAACGGCGGCGGTTAGGGTTCCGGGTTCCGGCGGCGCTCGGTGCGGGCGGCTCGGGTGGCTCGGGTGGAGAACCCTAGGGGCGCGGACGGCTTTAAATAGCCCCGGGGAGGATCCCTTGACGTGCGGGCCACGCGTAGGGGTCGTGCACAGCTCGGACTCGGTGGCGGCGGAGGAGTCCGGTCGGGGACGACGCCGGGGTAGGGATGACATGTGGGTCCCGCCTGTCGGCCCCGGCGGGCGAGGGCGGATGCTTGCGCGGGCCGGCGGCGGCTTGGCCGGGCCGGCCTGGGGCCGGTCGGGCGCCCGACGCGAAAGGGAACCGGGCTGCGCCGCGGCCTGGCGCCGGGCCGCTCCGCGGGTTGGGCTGCTGCGCGGGTTGGGCTAGAAGGTAGGATAGGGGGTAGATGGTTTAGGAATTAGGCAAAGGTATTGAAAAGGATTAAATTCAAATGGAATTCAAACTTTGAATTTGAATTCCAGCAATCAAAAGCAATGCTCCAGCATGAATGCAACATTTAATTCCTAGGTTTCATTAATTTTATTTTAGAAAAGTTTTAAATGCCTAAAAGAAAAGTAAAGCCACCTTATATTCCTTAAGCAATTAAAAGTTTCTAGCAAATTTTAATAAAGCCAAATTTTTAGTAAAATTAGGGTGTCACAGGAGACCAGGAGAGCACGGAGCTCATCAGACTCCTCTTCCTGAGCCCATCAGTCACATGGAAACACAAGCGGAAGTGAATTTTGGTTAGTAAAGAAGTAGCATCAGCGCTAGCATGTAAAACTTCAATGATCATCTGGGGATGCTATTGTTTGTTGTACACACAAAAATTAGTTTTTTTTAATCTCTCCTTTCCATTTCTCTTGGAATTCTTATTCTTGTTCCTCCGGCCCATATGTGATTTTCACAGCCCGGTTAAGCCCATGACCAGCCAGCCTTGGTTTCGGGAAATTTTTTTCCTACCCACTCACACGGTCACACTCACACCTGCCGGCCGCCGCTGCCGCCGTCGCGGCCTGTGCCCATGCTCGCCGCCGGCCATCAGGGCGCTCCCCGCCGCCTGCTCCGCCCTCCGGAGCCCCGTGGCGGCGGGAGCACCGAGCCACCGAGCGCCCCCGCTTCGTGCGTCGCCGCCCCGCGCACCCGCCGCGCCACCACCTCCTGCATTCGCGCCGGCCGCACTGTGCCGCCGCGCGCGCGGTCCCCGGGGCAACGGCGGCCATTGTGGTTGGAGAACAAGGTCGTTTTTTTCGAAATGTTGAATATTGTTTGAAAATTTATTGCATTCAGTTGTGAAAATGTTGAAGTAAGCAATAATAAACGTTGAAGGCAAGGCAATTTTTAATAATAAAATGTTTTATGTTGAATCTGACATTTTTTATGTTGATTTAATGTTTAGAAAATGTTGGAGCAAGTTTATTAAAATTTTGAACTTGGTTTATTAAAATGTTTATTGAAGCTGTGTTGCTTTTTTTTAAATATGGAATTACCGACCTCCGCAACTCACAAGGAGCGCTTATGGCCAACAAAGTCAAGTTTACACAACACTCGGATTGTCGTCCCGATACGGACTTACTCAATTACAAAGGTTCACCACTCAACTTAAGGCAATCAAACACAAACGCAAAGGTACGGGACACTAAACATGGGACTAAAACCGAAAAGAAACTCAAGCTTGGATTCTATTCCTCATTCTCCATCCATAACTTTTGAAGATCTACATGATGGTGACTTCTAATTTGCTTGAGTTGCTTTTCACTTTCAGCCTCGCTTCCTCTTTAGAGAGTAGCGCCCAACTTCGTGCCCGAACGTCGTCACGAAGATCACCCGTAAGAAAGAGTTAGGAGTTGTTCTTTGAAACACCACATCATTTCGGCTTAGCCAAATTGCCCAACAAAGTGCAGCAAGCACCTAGTAGCATGAGTCTTTTACTTGTTTTAGTCCACCCACTCAACCAATCATGAAACAAATCATAAGTACAGTTTGGTTTTCTTATATCAAAAGTGGTAGCTACAGCATTTCAAGCATTTCTTGTAACTTAACTAGTAACTTTTAACTTGTATGGTATAGGAGCCCCCGTACGAGATTAGCCACAATCCGGGTCTGTATCATCTTCACCATTCTGCTTTGGTGCGTCGTGGGTTGCGAGCGCGCGGGGAAGGCATGGCGATGGGGATGGAGGGCGGAGACTACGGCGCCTTCATGGAGAAATTCGAGCTGCTGCCCCCGCAATCTCAGCAGCCGGAGGAGCTCCCGCTGCACGGCCTCACCTTCGCCATCAAGGACATGTGAGCAGCTCCGCTTCTCCTCGGCCCAGGCCAGTCTCCTGATTCGTCGATTTCGCTGAGTGCTTGAAGGCATGCGTTTTCTCTCGTTCCAGCTTCGACATCAGTGGTCGCGTCACCGGGTTCGGCAACCCGGACTGGGCGAGGACGCATGCCCCCGCCACCGCCACCTCCCCCGTCGTCTTGACCACGCTGGCTGCCGGCGCCACTAGCGTGGGCAAGACCGTCATGGATGAGATGGCCTACAGGTGACCGCATATTTTGTTCTCCTGAAACTGGGAGTAATGACTGTAATTGCATCAAACTGAGTGAGGCTGCTGAAATTCGGTTCAATTTTCACAGCATAAATGGGGAGAATGCGCATTATGGCACGCCGACTAATCCGTGCGCTCCTGATAGAGTTCCCGGAGGATCCTCCAGTGGATCAGCTGTTGCAGTTGCTGCAAAACTCGTTGATTTCGCTCTGGGTCAGCAACTCCTGTCCCAGCCCCTTTGCTCTCCTACAGTTCTAGTTGCTCAATTCCTGGTTATTCTGAGTCTTAAAGTACCAGAAAAATGAACTTCATACCATTTCCCCTTGTCTAATGTAGGAACTGACACTGGAGGTAGTGTGAGGGTACCTGCTGCCTATTGTGGTATATTTGGACTGAGGCCATCCCATGGAGTGGTTTCAACAGAAAATGTCATCCCAATGTCACAGATGTTTGATACTGTTGGTGGGTAAATATTCCTCTTTTTTCCCCTAAGTTCGTAACTTTCAAATTTCATGTCCTATTGCTTTGTTCTCGAAGGACCGATACGGCGAACCAGAGAGGGGAAAGTGAATGGGAGCCGATAAAAATTCTTCTCGAAGGAGATGAATACTCCAACAAGACGAACACGGCTTTGAACACACGTCTCCGACTCACTACCCAAGTTGGCCAAGTCCACGCAGCCACTGGAGTGCTACTGAATCTAGGAACCAACTTCCAACCTCACAGACCCGAGAACGCGGCGGAACACCAAAGCTCGAGTCCACCGACCAACACCGGTCAGACCGGTGAGCACCACCGGTCAGACCGGTCCTTCTTTGGTGAAACCTGGCGACTTCCACAAAATAGCTCCACACCGTCGGTCGGTGCAACACACGGTCAAAGCCGAAAGCCCCAAAACACCAAACAGGCCTACCGAGCTCCAAACTGACCCAAACTCGAAACAGCAGCAACACAGGACAACAGCGAACACACCCAAACGTTCACCCGAGCAAAAACCCAACAAGGGTTGCACCGGTCAGACCGGTGAGAGGCACCGGTCAGACCGGTGTGACCTGGGCTTCTCGGGATGAACAGCACCCGCGGGTCAACACCTCCAAATCCAAGCCTCGATCTCCCGAATCGCTCCACGGACTTGAACAAGACTTTGGGGATAGTAGGAACACCTCATGAGGAGTACATAGCCATGTTTAATCCCACCAAAACTTGTCAAATCAAGAGGAATCGAATAAATCCGGCCAAGAACTCCTCTAACCCTAGAACACCGAAAACCCCAAAATCGAGCCCCTTAACTCACGGATTTGGGAGGGGAATCACAGGCAAAAGAACCACGAAGGGTTCTCACAAATTTCCCCCATCAAATTCCCAAGAGCAAGGTCCCGAAAACACCCCAAAACAACCACCAAGAGAGGGCTCCGAAAATCACCACCAAGAACAACCGGGAGCAACACAACAAAGTCTTGAGGAACCACGCCGAATCATCTATAAATACCAAGGAGGTTCATACAAGGTCTAGCTTGCCGCCCGATCATCCAACCCTCTCACAAAATCTCACCATAAAGCTCTCAGGCTAGTCCTATGGAAATCCTAAGAATAGGAAGGGAAAATAGGAAGGAAAATGAACTAGGGTTTCAAGAGATAGCTGCCATCCTCTCACCTCTTGGGTTATATAGGAGGCAACCGAAAGTCTAAAATACCCTTACTTAATAACTAGGGATACAAGCCCCTCGAGGGCGGTTTTGGAAGTCTTCAGATTTTCTCCATCGGACGGATGCCCGGCGACTGCACCCTGCGTAGCCTCGACGCAAGCCATGTGATCCCGACGTGTGTCCTCCGCTTCGAAGTCTCCGAACTGTGTCGTCGCACACCGGCCAGACGGTACCCACTGGTCGGGGCCGGTCGACCCACCGGTCGGACCGGTGCGGAGCTCGCTTGCGGCAAGACCGTCTTCGGTTCTTCGGTCTTGGCTTTGTGGATCAACCAAGAAACCCAGTGGTTTTTTGGTGAACCACTGGAAACCCCGCGAACTCGGTGTAGCCTCCGCCAATTGCCACTCATGACTCGGCTCCCAAGTAGTCCCGGCTCGACCTTGGTTTCAGGCTCAACCAAGAAACCGTCCATGACTTCATCTTGTTGTTCATGGCACTATGCGGCCCGCACTTTACCCCGCTAGCCACCGGGTCCCTCAAACGAAATCTACTTGTCCTCTCCACACCTGGAGGCCTCACCGGCGACGACCTTTCGCGCTTGTCCTTCACTTGCACCAACACCAGTTAAGCCGCAACCTGCACCTGCAATACTTAGCCAAGAATCAGTCCACACAATGTTGTCAATCACTAATCACACAAGGAAGCGACCATCCACCGGTTCTCGAACCACAAATGGTCCTCAGTTCTCCTTCATGAAATTTAGTCACTTAAAAATGTAGCACCACCCACATAAAGTAACACGAGAGAAAAGAAAACGAAAAGAAATGAATAAAAAGACACTTCAACAAGCGATCGAAAGCCAAACATAGGCAAAGAGCAAGATCACTTAAAGAATACAAGTCTCGGACCCCTTAGGCAAGGGCAACGGCTCGACACATCCGAGACAAACTATGCTCAATCAAAGAGTGCAAACCATCAAACCAAAGCTTGAAAAACCACAAAGAGCTCCGCCTGCACACATGCAAGCTCCCCCTGAACCAATGCAACTCCCCTGGACGAGTGCATGCAAACCACTTGAAGAAAACAGAGCAGCCGCATCAGCTCAGCTCTGGCCGGTCAGACCGGTCACCCTCACCGGTCAGACCGGTTTTGGGAAACTGCCAGAGCTCAAAAATAGCTCGAAACCACCTGGAAACTTTCTAAAAGCGTGCAGCAAGCCATTTCAAGCTCAAACTTCTCCCCCTTGTTGACAATGCATGAATCAAGCCAAAAATACGAAAAATGCAACCTAGAGCTTCTCAAATAGACAAAATTCAACATAGAATGCTACACATGTCCAAATGAGCAAGTTAGATACTCTATAGCTTCGTATCGATCTCAACTACATGATCACCAAGTTTCACAACCATTGGACGAAACTAAGATGGATTGGGGCAATTTTGCGAAAAATTTCTCTCTCATGAGCAAAGTCCTAAACATGAGTAAAACATGTTAAAATGGCAAAGCCACACAAACTTCATGATTGGGCAATCATTCTAATCATAAGATCATCACAAACACCCACAAGCACCTCATGTTATGTCAAAGCCACCGAGCCATGTGCCTACTTCTATATATGAGACTTCTGATTGATAGGCATCATGCAACTGTTTAGCACCCAAAGTAATTTAAATTTAGCACATATGACATGAGAGCACATTTACAAAGTATTTTACATTTCATTTTCAGATTCACACTTGGTACATGAAATGTCTTTGCGACAAAAAGGAACTTATGCCCTTCCACAAGATAAAGCAAGAGGGCTAAACACTCATGATGGCAAATGAGCCTTTGGCCCCATATGATCAATAAACTAGCTATCCAACCACAAATTGAGCATAAGCAAGCCACTAAAACATGTCAAAATCATATAAAGGTATTTACACATGAGAGAGCATATATGTGACATTTTTCAAAAAACATAGCCATCAACCATGGATATAAACCAAGATTATCAAGAGCTAAGCCAAATTAACCATAGCTTACCAAACAAGCTCACAAAGACATATATCTCATTCCATGGTGAACAATGTATATGAGAGAAGCTTTTTCCTAACCAATGCATATGATACAAAATGCATGCAATCTAAGATACAAGGATGCCTATACATCATGTTACATCATGTTACATACACCAAGAAACCGTCCATGACTTCATCTTGCTGTTCATGCCACCATGCGGCCCGCACTTGACCCCGCTGGCCACCGGGTCCCTCGAACGAAGCCTACTTGTCTTCTCCACACCTGGAGGCCTCACCGGCGATGACCTTTCGCACTTGTTCTTCACCTGCACCAACACCAGTTAAGCCGCAACCTGCACCTGCAATACTTAGCCAAGAATCAGTCCACACAACGTTGTCAATCACTCATCACACAAGGAAGCGACCATCCACCGTTCCTCGAACCACACATGGTCCTCAGTTCTCCTTCATGAAATTTAGTCACTTAAAAATGTAGCATTTTTTTTTGCAGAACAAGAATGTGGTACTGTTAGTGTTCAGATCAGAATGATACTGATATTTGCAGTTATTCATATTCATTGAACAGGGTGGTTTGCTAGAGATCTCTCCACGTTTTCTCGTGTAAGCGACGTGTTGTTGCCGCTACCTGCTGACAACACTATCAAGCAACCAACTCAATTTACAATTCCTAAAGACTGTTTTGAAATCTTAGGTTCTCTGAAGGACCAGACATATCAGATTCTCAATGCTTCAGTAGCTAAGAGATTTGGTAGTAAGTAATACTATGAACTCATATAGCTTAAACCTTAAAATTATGTTTGCTTCCATAAAAAATGTAGATCTTATCCGCTCAGGATGCCTTTATTTTCACAGGTGATGCAGTAGATAATACTAACCTTGGTGAATTCGTCTCCAACAATGTCCCAACCATTGGGAAATTTATTAGCGACTTCTCCAAAAGCGAAGCACCTTCTGTACCAGCTCTCTCTGTTATTTCATATGTCATGCGATGCCTCCAAAGGTTTCACTTACAACTTATTCAGATTAAGTAACAGTACTTTAAGGATGCAAGTAGTACTAAATACTGTTTTGCCTTAAGCCCTTAACTACTAAAATACAAAAGGCCTTGCTGACCTTCTGCATCAATCACACTCCCTCCAATAACACACACTGAATAAGATATCAAAAGCCAACATTTACGAACATTCTTCTATGACTGGAGGGAGTAGTTCAGACTTCAGATTGATGGGCCTGATGTAGATTTTGATGTCATGCCAGCAATTTATAATTTGATGTCAATATGAAATTTTCCACTCACTTCCAAGAGTTATCCATCTTGAGTGAGGTAAAATTGTGATATCTGTTTCAGGTCCGAATTTAAAGCCAATCATGCTGAGTGGGTCAACACTGTAAAACCTAACCTAGGCCCAGGCATCCGGGAGCGGGTGCAAGAGGCCATTGCATCACAAGATGGACCCATGGAGGATTTTTATGCTTTGAGGACTGAATTCAAGTCTGCACTTGCTGCTCTTGTCAAGGTACTTCAGAGTTCAGAGAATTCCTCTGCATCTGCTGCATTTAAATCAAACAGAAGTGCAGATAATCATAAATTATTAACATGGCTGTGTTCTGGGTGATCTCGTTTTCATCTGTAGGATGATGGAATCCTTGCAATCCCAACAGTTTCTGGTTCTCCACCGAAGCTGCGCACGGAAGCTGCTGCGCTGGAAAACTTCCGGGCAAGAGCATTTTCCCTTTTGTCAATCGCTGGACTGTCCGGGTTTTGCCAGGTATAGATCTGCTGAGCCTCGATTGCAACTGATCATGCAATTCAGATAAATGTTAATTGTCTCTGATTTATTGGTATTTGGGCTTTGCTCTGGATACAGTTGAGCATTCCTCTTGGTGTGCGCGATGGCATTCCAGTGTCGGTCTCGCTCGTGGCACGCCATGGCGCAGACCGGTTCCTCCTGAGTGTGGCTCAGGAGCTGTATGAGGCGCTCAGAGAGGAGACCAAGAAAGCATGGAGCTCAATAGACTCTTCTCTCTGAGCCATCAATCATAATTCATACGCAGAGTTCTTGCCCCATTAGCTCTAATACCGGTCGATCTCAATATTCGTGTACTGAAAAAATGTTGTACCAGCTTGTTGCTTGTGTATGTAGGAGTACATGGAAATAAGAGTATGACGACAAGTTGTGGGCATGTCTAGAAATTGGGATTCTGTAATGGAAAAGGACCTGAATGGCCAACAGGCCAAGGCACAGTGAATGAATAAGAATGTACAACTGCAAGACGCAAAGACATGAATTTGTGTGTTGAGAATTTGTACCCAAAAGCATACAAAACCGTAAATGTCAATATGTTGTGAGAGAAATGGAGTGACTTGAAATAAAAATACAGCTCTGTAATCCTGAGATCTTGTAATATATCCTAAACAAACTGAAGCCATTCAAATTTCTGAAAGGTAGTTGTCGTTCACGGACACTGTAATTCAAAGTTAATCCATCTCATACAAATTAACGTTGCCCTTATTGGCGGGGAAACAAAAACATTGACAAGTAGCGACGGGAAGAGATAAGGCTCCTGCCAAGAACTGAGGCTGGCGTGCAGCGTGCAGCCGTGCATGCCTGGACAACACTCGCGATGCGGCCGCTCCAGCTTCGCCCCCGAGCAGCCGCCGCCGCCGGTCCAGCTCGGCCCCGCAGCCTCCCCGTACGACCGTGTTGCAGCGGCAAGATCAGGGGCCGCGGGGACGCGCCGGTAGCCGTAGCAGCGACGACGAGAGAAGGGAGGACGGCGGCCACGGCGGCTGACGTGGTGAGGGAGTTCTACGACGGCGTGAACCGGCGCGACCTGGCGGCGGTGGCGCCTCTCATCGCCGAGGGCTGCGTGTACGAGGACCTGGTGTTCCCGCGCCCGTTCGTGGGGCGGGACCGAATCGTCGGTTTCTTCGGCGAGTTCATGGGGACAATCAGCCCCGACCTCCAGTTCGTCATCGACGACATCTCCGCCGACGACTCCGCCGCCGTTGGCGTCACCTGGCACCTAGGTACGTGTTGTTGTCTCCTCTCCATGCAACGGTCGAGGCGGTCGACTGCAAGTCCGCAATGGTGGTGCGGATTAGTAAATTTGATGGGAAATGGGACGATGCAGAGTGGAGGGGGCGGCCATTTCCGTTCAGCAGAGGATGCAGCTTCTACCGCTTGCAGGAATCGGAGCAGCAGCAGCCGCAGATCGTGTAGGCACAAAACTCCCTCCATTCCACTCCTATTTCAGTACCAAAAAGTAGTAGTAAATACTCGTTAATTACTTGCATAATTCATGGCAATTTGGATGAGAGAAGAGGGCAGATGGTTCTTTCCGAGTCCTCATTTTGATCAAATCCATTTTGCATGGTCCAAACGATCAGGTACGGTCGGGACTGCGTGGAGCCTGCCGCCAAACCCGGGGATTTGGCACTGGTACGTACTAGCTCTGTAGCTCATCCATGAACTAGCCAGTAGCCCTCCACGTTCATGCTCGTCTTGTGTGCAGCGTCTCCAATTCATTCTGCGTTGCATCAGTGAAATTCAGCAGTATCATGTTGGTCTCCTGAGCATGAAAATTTTCAGGTTATCATCAGGGGAGTGACATGGATCCTTGAACGCTTTCCGAGCCTTGCCGACAGGTTCTGATCGATGAGCAATTGAGCACAGGCATGGCATGCATCCTGGGCTAGGGAGGCGTGTACATACGTGACAGATTGTCAGGAATGGAGGGAGAAAAATGTTCATACAGTGGTTGAACAAATGATGGATTGTCAGGATGCATGGGAGAAAATAGATATGCAATGTTGATATTGATGGGAAAATAGTAGATATGCATGCTGGAGGGGAAAACAGACAGATATGCAATGCTTTTTTTTCCTTTTGCGTTTGCGAGTAGATATGCATATTGACACGGGTAGAGATGCAATGTTGATACTTGATACGGATAGATGTGCAATGTTTGGACATAAAAAAAGTAGAGGCAATATTGATACAGGTGAAAACAATAATAGATATACCTGTTGGAGAGCGCAAAAATAATCGATATAGCATATATACGTAGAAATAACATGTTGGGAAAATAGCAAAAAAAAGAGTGGTCCCGGCGGGGCTCGAACCCGCGACCTTCGGCTCATAAGACCAACGCTCTAACCAACTGAGCTACGGGACCCGCTGCATATTTAAAGTTACTGCCTTTTTTATTATATTATTTTCAACGCAGTGAAGCAATCTACGCAAACAACACTTGATCCGTGTCTCAGAGGAGTAAAATTAACATTAGCTTGATTGAGTGATGCCAGAAATGTGGGGATAATTGATCCGTGCATGGAAGCTACTTGATTGAAGTAACGTATCAGCAATACAGTATAATGCAGAATGTGATAGACATTTACTGTGCCCGGCCGCATGAGTAAAAAAGCAATATTTTCCAATCTAAGCGAATGCTAGAAAAACTCTGGTTCATGTACAATTTGATAACCCAGCAAGCTTGGGCTAGCCCAGTGGAGGGCAATATGCATGCTTCTGTTCTTTGTACGACGGAAATACTGTGATTCTCCATCATATTCAAGAACTCTTGCACTCCATATTGGCAATACAATGGTTTTTCCTTCGTGGATCAGAATAATGTGTCGGGAAATTTTCCATTAGCATGTGGCTGTTGTAAGTTAAAAACAAGGAATCAATCACTATGTGGCTAGGCTAATGGAAAAAAGCTCAAAAGGCGGACAATGATCAAGCTATTAGCACATATCGTGATTCCTAAGAAGTTTTGGAAGAAACTGTTTAATCACCAGCATATTCCCTTCTCACGACAAAATAGCATCTCCTGTGCTCGTTTCACATTCACATCAGCAACCAATTTTCACTTTTATACGCGCAGCGCAGTAGTACAATGAAAACGGAGCAAGCATTGTACAGTCATATACTGCCCGGGAGTATGCATGAATAATAATGGAATCCGTGAGTTAACCGCCACCAGTCAACACTCAACAGAGAACGAGCAACCACCTCCACCACGCAGCAAGCAAGCAAGCTGATGACAAGCAGCTCCACACACCCCCTGTTTCACCTGTGCTTCTAGCTGCTTTCTGAACCATTCCCTGTGACAAAAACGCCATCCATCCATCAATGTTTCACGAGCTCGCTTCGTCGTCCTCGCGACCGATCAAATATCCATCCATCCATGCATGCATTGGTTGATTCATCGGTTGAACTCCCAACCTACCCTGCCTAGCTGTTAGAGTAACTCCAAGCTCTCCCTACCATACCCTGGCCATGGGCAGCCGCCAGCAATATATATTTGGTCGATCATGGGAGAGCATGAGCATGCACGTAGCACGGTAGCAGTAGGATCGCCGGAGACGATGGACTGCAATAGGCTCGCGCTCGTGGTGGTGGCGGCGGCGGTGGTGGCGTGGGCGGCGGAGACGAGGGGCGTGGCCGCGTGGGGCGGGCCGTCGCCTTGCATGTACATCTTCGGCGACTCGCTGGTGGACAACGGCAACAACAACAACATCCTAAGCCTGGCACGGGCGAACTACCGGCCCTACGGCATCGACTTCCACGAGGGCCCGCCCGGCCGCTTCACCAACGGCCGCACCATGGTCGACTTCCTCTCCGACATGCTCGGCCTCCGCCCGCCGCTCGTCCCTCCCTACGCCACCGCCAGCCCCGCCGACCTCCCCCGCGGCGCCAACTTCGCCTCGGGGGCCTCCGGCGTCCTCGCCGAGACAGGGAACAACCTGGTCAGCACTCACTAGTCTAGCTCAGTAACCGTACACAAACACAACACAATAGCCTGCTGTCGCTGTCACCGTTGCCGGCGCCGACGAGCTGATCACAGGAGTTTTCCTTGTGTTGTGGCAATGGCTGCAGGGTGGGCACTACCCGTTGTCGGAGCAGGTGGACCACTTCCGTGCGGCAGTGGCCACGATGGCGAACTCGTCGGCGTTCCGCGGCAGCGCGGCGAGGCTGGCGCAGCACCTGGGCCGGTGCATCTTCTTCGTGGGCATGGGCAGCAACGACTACCTCAACAACTACTTCATGCCCAACTACTACGACACCGCGACGCGGTACAGTCCGCGGGACTACGCCGCGCTCCTCCTCCAGGGCTACACCGCCCAGATCACCGAGCTCTACGGCCTCGGCGCGCGCAAGTTCGTCGTCGCCGGCGTTGGACTGATCGGCTGCATCCCCTACGAGCTCGCCAGGATGAACAACGATAACCAGCCCGACACCCCCTCCTCCGTTGGCAGCGAAGACATCGCCATATCCATTGGCATCGGCGGCGGCGGTGGAGGGGGTGGCGGCGGCGGCGGAGGCGGTTGGGGTGGCGGCGTCGGTGTCGGGAGATCATCGTCGACTTCCTCAACCCCAAACGGCGGCAGAGGCAGGAGCGGCGGTGGCGGCGGAAGCTACAGCGCGAACCCGACCCCGACGCCTGCTGCGGACGCCGGCAGCGGCGGCGCGTGCAACGAGACGATCAACAGCGCGATCGCCATCTACAACCGAGGCCTGCTGGACATGGTGAAGCGCTTCAACGGCCGCGGGCCGCAGCAGCTGCGCGGGGCCAGGCTGGTGTTCCTCGACACGGTGCAGGTCGGCAAGGACCTCGCCGACAACGCGGCGGCGCACGGGTTCACGGTGCTGGACCGCGGCTGCTGCGGTGTGGGCCGGAACAACGGGCAGATCACGTGCCTGCCGCTGCAGCGGCCGTGCGACGACCGGAGCGCTTACATGTTCTGGGACGCCTTCCACCCCACGGAGGCGGCCAACAAGATCTACGCCGCCAAGGCCTTCGGCTCCAACTCCAACGCCGAGGTGTACCCCTTCAACGTCAGCCAGCTCGCCGCCATGTAAACATGCACCATATGTCATCGTTTCCAAATCGTTTGTTCCAATAATTTCCATTTTGATTCGTACGTGCTCTTGTTTCGATGGATTATACTTTGCTGATATATATACATGTGCTCATCAGGGCACTATCAGTGCACTGTTCTAAAAAAACACTATCAGTGCACAATTTTATTACATAGTTGAACTAGGTTGCCGAGCCAACCGATTGTCAATTCTTATGAGGACGAATCTCCTCTTAAATGAAACTCTCATCCTCTTTCACCTTAATGATCTTACCGTATCAACAAAATGGCATAGAATTTATAAACGGCACTGCTAGCGCCCGGACGTCCGATCCGGGCGCTAGCGTCGGACGGATCGTGAGCCGCAGGATCTGGATGAAGGCCTCTATCAGCCGTCGATCGGGCACGTGCGCACGTTCAATGTTGCGAAAAACTTTTAAGATGTTGCGGACGTTATTATTTAATGTTGCGAACCTCGTCCGTGCAACATCCAACGAGAGAAGTTTCCATCGATGTTGCGAGTTTATGTGTGTCATGTTGCGAGCAACAGGGTTCACAACATTCGGTGTTTCGGAAAAAATTGCCCAGGGGCGCACGGGCTCTCTTCCTCCCCGGGCTCGCGGCTCCCGCGGGGGGTGAGGGGCGGCGCCAAACCTTCGGTCTGCTCACCGTGAGGGTATGGCGCATATCCTCCAGGGAATCGAGTGCCCCCATCGGGTGAAGCCTCCTCCGACCGCACTGAACACAAGGTTGGACGGATTGTTGGAAGGCGATCTTCAGATCCGGTGAAGATGCCCATCGATACACACCTAGGTTCGGCGAGCGGCTACCATGGGAGAGCTGCGGCTACTGCGCCCAACACGGCGGGGGTAATGCTCCCGGGATCGTCAGCTGGGCAGGTTGGGCATCCGCCCCCGCATCCCCGCATACACCTCCCCCAACCCCCTTCAATGTTTGCTTTGCATCAAAATTTTTTGCGATGTTGGTAGGTGAGGAACCCCATGTTCTGCGCGATGTTGGAATTTTGGCGACTTTTGCTACTTGTTTTGGATCCTATTGCTGCAACTTTTGATGTTGTAAAGTGTTTGCATCATCGAAACATTTTTGTATGCCGCTTGCAACACGTGATTTACCCTGTTGCGACATAAAATTCTGTAGGTGCGTGATTGGAATCTGCTGCCCTGGACTGCAGCAAGCTCGAGCGCCAACAGCGCGCCTGCACCCTACAACACGGTGTCAATGCCTCCGTCGTCATCCGCGAAGCAGGTTAGGTCCACCGCAACCGTGCAAATGTTGTTAGCTTGTTTTAGATCCTTTTTGCTAGTTGTTTTAGATCCTTTTGCTGCAACTTTTGATGTTTCAAACTTTTGATGTTGCGTAGCGATGTTGCTGGTTTTTTAATGATCGAAACATTTTGGTATGTCATTTGCAACATGTGATTAACCCTGCTGCAACATCAATTTCTGTAGGTGCGTGATTTGAATCTGCTGCCCCCAAGCTCGAGCGAAAACAGTGTGGGCATTACAAATGTTTCGGCTAACTCGACTGAGCATGTGCAAGTAATGGTTGGAGAAGATGAGGTCTATTATGAGAATGAGGATGTTGTGTGCTCACAACCAGTGCAGCCGTGTATTGGTATGGAATTTGACACAGTAGAAGAAACACAAAGAGTGTACAACGACTATGCTTTCAAAATGGGTTTTAGCATCAGGGTGGCTTCGAGCAGAATCAGCGGAAAAAGAGGTAGCAAGGAACTAATCAGAAAAGAATGGGAATGCTCCCATGCTAGGAGGCCAACTCCGGACACAGAGGAGGAAACCAACTCGGGGGCTTCGACAAATGACACAACTAAATCAGAAGGTACAAAAAAGAGGGCAGCGAACGCTGTATTAACCACGTCAACAAGGAAGCGCAACACCATAAAAAAGTTTGATTGCAAAGCTCATATGACAGTTGGTAAAAGGGATGGGAAGTGGAGAGTAATTGTAATGCAGCCTGAGCATAGCCACCCTCTTGTAAAGGGGGTTGGGGTGAGGAAACATTTGAGGTCCCACCGGAGCATATCGTGGGCTGACTATGAGTTGCTGAAAACATTACACCACAGAAACATCAGCACCATGCAGATAATGGGGATTCTTGGTGATTTCCATGGTGGGATTGCCAACCTTACTTTCAGCAGCAAGGATGTATCGAACATGAGGACGCGCTTGAGGGGAGTTCTGAGCTATAGAGACATGGATGCGACATTGGAGTATTTCCAGAAGCAGCAAGCTGAAAGTCGTTCCTTCTACTACGCTACAATGATTGATGCAGATAATGCTGTGCGAGGCCTATTTTGGGTTGATGGCAGGACAAGGGAGCTGTACAAGAGTTTTGGTGATTGCATATTCCTGGACACAACATTTTGCACGAATAGATACAGCATGCCGTTTGCGCCTATTGTTGGGATAAACAATCACCTACAAAGCATATTGCTTGGGTGTGCGTTGCTGCCTGATGAAACAACTGAAACATTTGTTTGGATGTTGGAGAGGTTGAAGGAAGCGATGGGTGGAAGAGAGCCAACCAACATAATGACAGACCAGGATAAAGCAATGAAAGCGGCGATAGCTATAATCTTCCCAATGGCAGTCCACAGATGTTGCAAGTGGCACGTGCTGAGCAAAGCTACCGAGAAGTTTGCGTGGTTGATCAGTCACGAGAAGGACTTCGCAAAAGAGTTCGATTACTGTGTGAACCGCACTGAAACACCAGAAGAGGATGAGGGTTGGTGGGCAATGTTGGGGGAAAAGTACAAGCTGCAAGACAATGAGTTCTTCCAAAGCATTTCAGCAACACGAAGCATGTGGGCCCCTGCGTACTTCAGAAGGAACTTCTTTCCTTTCACGGGCACAACAGGAAGGTCTGAAAGCATGAATTCATTGTTCAAAAAAGTCATCCACCCTCAGGACTCGGTGCTGCAGTTCGTGACACAATATGACTACATCATGGACACCAGAGCTGAAAGAGAAAACAAAGAGCGATGCAAAGGGGCGATTTCAGACCCACCACTGTGGGGGAGGTACTCTTTCGAGAAGCAGGCAACGCAATTCTACACTGGTGAAGTGTTTGGTAAATTTCAAGAGTTGCTGCGTGATTCAACAAGATTCAAGATAGGAGGTGTTACTCCTGATGACCAAGGTTGGTCCTTTCAAGTTGTGCACCTGACGTCCGTCAGAGTCCGCACGGTGTCAGCTGATAGACATGCAACAAAGTATACGTGCTCGTGCAACATGTTTGATCGTGATGGTCTGCTCTGCCCACACATATTGAAAGTGTTCACGAATAGGGATGTTGATGCAATTCCGGAAAGGTATCTACTTCAAAGGTGGTCGAAGGAAGAGACAACAAAGGTGCCAGAACGCCTCTCAGGTCCTGAACCAACATTTGGTGTCCCGACAACAAACAAGTTGAGGTACAATGCATTGTGTAGGAAGATGACCTCCTTGGCAGCAGAAGCTTGTTTGGGTATTGAGAAGTACACCATTGTTTCGGCTGGTATAGATAAGTTGTTTGAAACGGTGAGGGAGGCAAAGGACTCATCGACAATTCACCTTGAAGTTGAGGATGGTGTTGCGGTCAATGTTACGGCAAATCAAAAACCCATTTTGAAGGTGAAGAATCCACCAAGAACAAACAGCAAAGGGCGCCCAAAAGAGAAGGTGGACAGGTTCAAGTCTATAGTGATGCAAGCTAGGGAGAAAGCAATGAAAAAGAAGGGAAAGCCTAAGAGTGCAGCGAAGAAACCATGCTCCTATTGCTATGAAGTTGGTCATAGTGTACAGACCTGTGAGTACATGGCCAAAGCAGAGGCGCTTAGGGCGGAGCTGAGGGAAACGGAACTGAAGCTTTGAATTAAATTATTTTTTATCTTTGTGTCCATTTGAGTTGGTCTTGTGAAACAACAGAATGTATATGCTGCAACATTTCATTTTATCAAACTTAAAAACATTTTTTGTGTTTTTAGAAGCAAAACAAATACGTACTTGATGTCATGTAAAAAATCACTTCATGTTGTGTTTGTTATTATAAGATGTTTCAGAAGGTGTTAGCTAATGTTGGGGGTAGTAAAGCTGGAAAGTGGATAATTAAATCACTTCATGTTGTGTTTGTTATTGTAAGATGTTTCGAAAGGTGTTAGCAGAAAAAGTTGGGATGGGGAGGTGGAAAAGGTGGAAAGGGGATAATTAAAACACTTCATGTTGTGTTTGTTATTATAAGATATTTCAGAAGGTGTTAGCTAATGTTGGGGGTAGTAAAGGTGGAAAGTGGATAATTAAATCCCTTCATGTTGTGTTTGTTATTATAAGATGTTTCAGAAGGTATTAGCTAATGTTTTGGGGGCAAATATGGGAAATTGGATAATGCTACATCTTCGAAAAGTGATGTGCAACAATCTGAACATGCTGCAGCAACATCATGAAAACCGTGTGTTTTACATGGAGTAGAACGAATAACTAGAATCTCTGAAAAAAGGTTCACAAGTCTGAAAAGGTCCCTAAAAAACTACTACACAAAGGTGTGAGCCATTTCTACTACACAAAGGTGTGAGCCATTTCTACTTGTTCTTGCAATGCTTTTCCACAAACTCGCTCAACTTGACTTCGTTACTTGAGGAAAGAAGAAGTACAGCTGCACTAACTTCCCTGTAATCGCTCATCATGTGCTGAAAAAAAGAAAAGGACATTAGTTCATGTATAAAAAATCATTCATTTTTTTAAAAATGAAGGCTGGTGAAAGCCTGAAAAAAAAGGAAAAAAGAGATGATTAGTATGTTGCAGCTATTACCGGCTGCAATGACATTTCCGTCTTCTTCCCGTTCCAAGACTCGATATAAAGCATAGTGTACAGTCCGCAATCATGCCTATGGGGACAGAAAAAAAGAAATATTGAGACATTGATTCTAAAACATTTATCTGAAACATTTATAATTTGCCTTTGAAACATGTGGAAGCAACTGATGCAACATGAATTGGGAGAACATTGGTTGTCTGGAAAAATTGTTCTGGAACATTTAAAAATCAAGTTTGAAACATTTTCATTTTTAGCCTGAAACATTGTGGTTGTCTGGAATAAAAAATGTTCTGGAATATTTCTAATTCAAGTTTGAAACATTTCTAATCTGGGTTCACAACATCTAACATAAAAAAGGTTTGTTTATTTTTCAGTGAACTTACAAATTATCTTGTTGAGGGTAGTCCTTGGGGTAATTCCAAACAAACCGAGACACATCTTTCTTCGAAACGTTGGAGTTCAGGCAAGCTCTAGAGAAGTTAGTGACCTAGTTATAAACAAAACAAAAATGAATGTTAATTATTGAAAGTGGCTGAACGGAAAAAGCAACTATGTAAAAAAAGGGATAAAAAAAGGATGAACAAAGGCAAGTTAAAAAGGTTGGATTACAGACCAGGTTCTGTGCGCAAACAAAACATATTGTGTCTTGAGATGCATTTAATGGGTTGAACCAGGAAATTTGCTGAAGAAACATATTAATGCAGACAAGTACCCAATGACGTTCTTGGACAATGGGGAAGAAAAGGTACAAAGAAACATGAAGCTATAATCAAAATGTTTGCAAAAAAACAAAAGACAAAAAGACAAAAAAGGGGATTTGGTTTAGCAACACAGTACCAGGTCCATCTTAGAAAAATCCCATGTCTTGTCCAGCATGGTTAGCATCCTGTTGCAGCTATCATCAATGAATTTGTCGGGGTCGATGATCAGCTTATCCTTAATAGAGGGAAAAAAGAAGCAACAAAAGGTTAGAAAAAACTAAAAACTAAAGTAGAGAAATAGTGGTGCTTGAAAAAAAAGATAGAGATAACAAAAAAAGGATACTAACAGTGAGTACGGCTGAGAAAACATATTTCTTGACAACATTATTGTCCTTTACACGAAGTTCAGCTTCTTCAATGTTGAACTGATTGGTCCAAAGGGTCATGACCTCATTGTCAATTAAGCCCGGCTTAAACGACTTGTAGAACTCCTCATAGCACACATGGAAACCGCCTATTTTAACAAAAAACAGGGCTGTGTGGAACCAACATGAGTAGAATGAGTGTCAAACAAAAAAAATCTGATTGTGAAACATCTAAAGAGTACTGCTGCAACATGTATTTAACAAGTGTGAAACATTTTAAATCTAGGGTTGCAACATCTAAACACTACTACTGCAAACATGTGTTCAAAAAATGGTGGCTATAAAAAAATGCCTGAAACAATTTAAATGTAGGCCTACAACATCTAATAACCACTGCTAAAACATGTGCTGGAACATTTTATATCTAAGGTTGCAACATCTAAGCACTACTACTGCAACATGTGTTTAAAAAAATGATGGTATGGCTGAAACATTTTAAAACTAAGACTACAACATCTACAAAGCATTGCTGTAACATGTATTTTTAAAAAAAAGGTAAAACTGAGCAGTAGTTGACAGGTCTGAAACATTTTAAAACTAAGCCTGCAACATCTACTTTGTGTTGCTGCAACATGTAAAAGCCGGAAGTTGGGTGCTAGAATGAAGGGGAATTTTAAGAGTTAGCTTACGCTTCTAAGATCTCTTCTTTGGTCACCGGCTTCTTCAAAACTCTTTTGTTGATGTACTTCTCATACACAGATTTTGTTTCTTCGTCCAACTTCAATTTCTTTAATTTCTTTCCTTGATTCAAATTGATGGCAGCCCGCTTCCTCCTGTTTTTCTTGTCATTTGTGCTTGAGCCGGGCTTGTTTGCTTCCCTATCTTGGACAATTGTTACATCTGAAAAGAAAAAAGAAAAAAAATGAAAAATACATAAAAATTGCTGAATCTGCAAAAAAGGAGAGTTAGCAGAAATAGTAGGAAAAATATAAAAAAGGAAGGGAGGAGGGGGCACCTTTGCGCGTGATTTCTGGTGGGGTCGAGCGATCATCATCAATCCCGTCGGAGTTCAGCTGGTCAAATGAAGGGAGGTCGTCATACAGGCTGGAATCATTGCTTTTCTTCTGGCCAGGAGAGCTAGCACCACTGGTTGATGTGTTGCCATTGCTGGTGCCTCCTTCGGCTCCAGCAGAAGCACTTTTGCTGGTGCCTCCTTCCGCTGCACCGGTACCGCTTTTGCTAGTGTCTCGTACGGGTGCACCAGTGGTGCTTTTACTCGTACCTCCTTCAGCTGCAACGCTAGTACTTGTTTTGCCAACATCACCATCGGTGGCTGATGGTCCTGCACCATCAACACTTGTCCTCGCCCTGCTAGCTAACTCAGCCATCTTGGCCAACATCTCCCCTTGACACTGCCTAAGCCTTGCCGAAATCTGATCATTAAATGATTTCGATACGGCAGCAGCAATTTCGCGGACATCTTCATCCATAACCTTGGAAAAGTGTGCAGCAACATGCTGGTACTCAGCTGGTATCTGCGAAAAAACAACAAATCATGTTACACAGTGTGTTAGCAGTTTTTGCAAAGCACAAACAACAGGGTGTGGTGGCTGTAAAAAAACTGAAAAACATGAGGGTTTTGCTATACCTCCTGTATATCAATTTGAGCAGGTTGCTTCAGCCATTCATCAAGAGAGGTGACGATGGGGACTTCTTCAGATGCCTCAAGCCCGTGTGTGTGACCAGCGGATCCGGTGGCGGGGGGCCGAGGCGAGGGGCGGCGGCGGGGGCGTGGGCGGGGGCAGGGGCGGGGGCGGGGGCATACGGAGTGAGGGAGAAGTCGCGGAACTGCAGAAAAAAATAGTGAACAATATAAGTGCCATAAAGTAGTAGAAAAAAAGGAATAAGCAAAGCAAAACGAACATGGGTATAATGAGTGTCAATCAAAAAAATTCTGATTGTGAAACATCTACACAGTGCTGCTGCAACATGTATTTAACAAGTATGAAACATTTTACATCTAAGGCTGCAACATCTAAACACTACTGCTGCAACATGTGTTCTATTTGGTGCATATAAAAATGCTGAAAAACAAATTAAATCTAGACATACAACATGTACTATGGCTGTAGAACTAAGCAGTATAACAAGCCTGACAACATTTGAAACTCTAAGCCTACAACATGTACTGACCACTTTTGTAACAAGTGTTGTGTAAAAAACATGGCTGAGCAGTATTTACACAGATGGGTTAAAAAATACTACTGTAACATCTACAAAATACTACTGCAACATTTTTTATCTGAGGTTGCAACATCTAAACAATAGTACTGCAACATGTGTTAAAAAAATGATGAATATATGACTGGAAACATTTTAAATTTAGGACTACAACATCTGCAAAAGTGAAGATGTAATGTTGCGCATACCGGTAGCCTCCCAAAAGAATTCCCAAGTGACAACTTATTCTTGTCAACAGCCATCACAAAGTTGAAGTCCGCATTCCTGACATGGCAAATGCGGGGTAGACTGTAGTTGATTTGGTGGCCTCTGTCAGATGGCAGATCAAGGTGGTCCATGTAGGCGATCAGTATGGAAAAAAACAGAAAAAACAAATGAATCACGAATTTATACAAAAATTCTTGAGAAAAACGACATAAAAAGAAATAGAACACAGCGATGAGATATCATGGGAAAAAGAGAAAGAAAAGGTAACCCATACCGCTAAAATGATGAGGCGTGATCCAATCTGATGATCCTTCTCAAGACGTTCAGGGGAGAATTTCTGGTATTTCTTCACTTCATCCATCAGTTCTTTCAAAATGTGTCCAGCCCAATCAAAGGTGCTGATCAGCTCAACATTTTCTAAGCTATTGAGGTACTTTAGGCTCACATCGTTACCCGTGCCAGGGTTGTACACGCTCCCTAAAGACAATAGGGCGAACGACCTCATGAAGGTCTCCCTGTCCTTGCTCTCTGTAGCAATGGAAATGCACTTCCCGATTTTGGCTCTATCTCCATCCCTATACAACTCTTTCAATTTCATCACCTCATCTGAATCACCAGAAATCCTCACAGCTCTGGCATTGTTTTCCAAACCGAGAATCTTGCAGATAAGATCAAGGTTGAAGACAATGACTCTGTTCTTGTACCTGAAATCACTAAGAAGTGGGTCTACACGCTTCATCATCCACTTGACAAGTTTGATAGGGACAGAAAATTCATGCATCGACAAAAGGGCGCCAAAACCAGCGTCGATCACCCATTCCTTTTGCTGATTGGAAAGCTGTGGTACAAGGGAACAAATCCTGCGGGCAGAGAAACGACACTTGAAATGCTCTTCATTTATGCTGATGTTTGTCTTCTCTGAAAAAATAATGAAAACTGTGTGAGCTTGAAACAAAACAAATGAATGCTTGCAACATGGGGTGAGTGAGGGATAAACATCACAGTTTGGTTTGGGGGGGTGCTGGCCAGGACAGTTTTTTCGAACACTGAAAACGGGGCAAGCTTGAGACATAACAACAAAATAAAATGTAACATAACAAATGAATGAATGCAACATGGGTGTGTGTGAAAAAAACATAAACATCACAAATGTTAGTTGGGGGATGGGGGAGAGTGGATCTGTTTTCTACAAAAAAAACTGAAGGGTGTGCAGGGCAGGGATCTGTTTTCTCCAAAAAAGAAACTGATGGGTGTGCAAATGAAGGCTACAAAAAAGTGTGCATTGACCAATTGCTATCCATGTAAAAATCGGCGCGGGGCGGAAGCATCAACCTCTTCCCGATCCTTTGTGGCGTTGCCGCACGGCTCTTAACCACAGAGACCCCCCACAAAAAAACACCCTAGAAAAAAGATCAACCAGCCATGCCTTCATAGTATTTATCAGTTATGCCTCGTAGTATTTATGTAGCCATTAAAAAGCAAAAATCTAACAAAAACACTACTGTTTGCCAGGTTCAGACAACGGTCATATGCAGTATCCTGAAGCAAGGGGGTTCGGGTAAAATTTCATGGTGTGAAAAAGTGGGCTCTGCTGAAAACACTAGAAAAATTGGAATAAACCCCTTGATCAGCTCAAACTACCGATTGCGGTATCTAAAACCTATGAATCTAAAAAGCAGCATCACTGCAACGCACGAGACAAAACTGGAAGCAAAAAAACTGCAGAAACTGAGTTTAGTTCCCTGCAGCACTTGCATGGTATGGAGATCAACCTGCATTTAAAAAAAGCACACCCAAACAGCATCCATGGAATCGTGTGGTGTGGAGAAAAACTCATCAAGCAACCCTATTAATTTCGGTAGTTGTCCTAACCCTAACCTCTAGCATCGAGTGAAGTTATTGCGCACAAAGAAATGCCACAAACCAGTTCAAGGAAAGGGGAATGAGCGAGAGAGGAACTTACTGGGTTTCCTCGTGCGGTTGGTCGCCTGGAAGCCGTCGCGGGTCTCGCTCGCCGCGCGCCCATCGTCCGCGGGGGGGGGGGGGGGGGGGCGCGCCGCCGCCGCCGGACAAGCGCGAGCGGCGACCCCGCGTCCGCGAGAAGACGCCGCGGCCCTCCCCAACATCCCCATCCGTCGCCGCCCTCGTACGGCGCGGCCGCGACATCCACTTCGCACCAACCGACGCCTCCACGCCGCCGCATCGCCGCCGGACGAAGGGGAGCGAGAGCGCGTACGCGGGGGGGGGGGGGGGGGGGGGGGGTCGCCTTCCTCGGCCGTCGCTAGGCTCCCAATCGGAGTCTTCCGCCGCCGTCCCCGCCCGAACCGGCCGCGGCGAACCCATCACCGCCGCCGCGGATCGCTCGCCGGATGCAGGGTGCAGCGGGCTGTGCGCGGTTGAGAGAGTGGGGGAGTGGGTGCGTGGTGGGGCCGACGGGGGATGGAGAAGAAATGAGGAGGAGAAAGGAGCGGTTGTCGCTAAACCGTGGCCGTCGGATGCGATACAGATGGACGGTCGGGAGGGCGTCCGTTAATTTTCACCGCATCGGACGTCCGTGGGTGAGCATTACCGATTTATAAATTTAGGACCATATCTCCACACTAGTCTTACCATGTTTTTAGTAATATTGAGATATGCCCCCTGAAGAGTATCTTTGCCCCCTAAGTGGGTTTTGGTGATTTAATGACACACACCTAAGTAGCTAATGATTTATCTAGTCCATGAGCAGGTATTAAAATTATGTATGGCATCAAGAACTATTCGTTGACTATGCAAAAAGAAAAGTGGTGCTCTAAAGGATTCCTAAGAAGGCTTATTTATTTTACATTTTTTGAAGTTGAGTCCTAGGAATGCCGTACTATCAAGAGGGACAGGAATTGTGTCTTCCAAGATTTGACAGGTGCTCTAGTTGCTAAAACAAAACCTATGAGAGACACCTTCGCACCAACACGTTCACGGGGATCTTTTCTTGGGTGCTGACCTTGGAAGGCCGGAGTATCGGGTGTACCCCGGAGTCTCCGGACTTCCCGGAGTCTCCGAGTTTACCCCGGAGTCCGGGTCTTAAAGCCTCAACGACTATATTCTGGGTGAGGGGGGTATAAAAGCCCCCTCCACCCCTTCTTTACTCCTCTCTCCTGCCATTCCGACCTGAACTCCAATAGACCTCATTTACTCCCCCTCTACTCCCTTTGGCTCAAGTTTGGTGAAATTTGTTGTGGGGATTTAAGAGGGTTTGAGCGCAAGAGCTTGGAAAGTGCTAGTGAGCTGATTTCCCATCTCTAGAACACCTCGTTCTTCGCTTGGTTGGCAAAATTCGTGTTTGTTACTCTTGGAGCTTTGAGCTCCTAGCCGGCTAGGCGTTGCCTTGGAGCATCCAAAGATTGTGGCTTCCCAAGGAAGTTTGTATCACCCCAACTTTGAGTAAGTAACTCTAGCTTGATCTTTGTGGTCGCTAGAGGGAGGAAAGTGACCTAGGTGTAAAGGTCCACCCTTCGTGGGTACCTCAACGAAGACGTAGACCTCAAGGTGTGAGGTTGAACTCCGGTAACAAATCCTTGTGTCTCTTGTGCTTGTTCATCTTGTTGTACGCTTGTTTCTATCTTGAGAACATATCTAGGGTTTGGTGCCAATCTACCTCGTGGTGAGGTTCCTACAAGATTGGAGTGGATAAACAGGCTTGTCTCATCTCAGTGCATAACCCATTTTCATAGATCTACATTTGAGCAAGTTTAATTTCTGTCGAATTTGATTCCCCCCTGATAGGCCGGAATATCCGGACATTTCCCAGATTCTCCGGATTTCTCGGAGTATCCGGAAACTCCGGACCTGTATTTGACAGTTGTGAAAAAGTTTGTGATTTTCAGGTTCGACTATTCACCCCCCCTCTAGTCGACATCTTGACCCTTTCAATTGGTATCAGAGCCAAGTGCTCCACATTTGAAGCTTAACCGCTTGGAGTTAAGAAGATGTCGAATCCAAGTGATCAAGCCCTACCTCTCGCCGAAGGTGATCCCGTCAACAATGTTGTTGGCATGCCTCCCATTCCTCAAGGAGGCAACACCCATGGCGCAAGCACGAGTCATCAAGCGCATGGACGTGGTGATGAGTCCTCCGATAGTGAGGATGAGGAGTTCGATGATGCAAGGTCCAACCGCTCCGCTCGACGACCATCAAGGGACTATACTCGAACCTCTTTCGATTACTCTCGCTTATCCTTTAACCATCCATCGGGTTCTAGCCACATTGGGAAGATACCCCAATTTGATGGAACCGGCTATTCCAAGTGGAAGAACTCGATGGAGGAGTATTTGATGGTGGTAAATCCCGCACTTTGGACTATTGTGAACAGGGGTATTACCTTTCCTAGTGGTGATGCGACGCTAACTCAAGATCAAGCAAATGAGATACAAAGAAACTATCAAGCCATACGCATCATCAAGAGTTCACTCACGTCCGAAGAATATGACAAGGTAGATGGATTGAAGTCCGCTAAGGAAGTGTGGGACACCTTGTTCATTAACCATGAAGGGACAAAGCAAGTGAGAGAAGGAAGGATTCGAGCCCTAGAAAGTGAGCTCAATCGGTTTGTCATCAAAGATGATGAATCTCCTCAAGATATGTACAACCGTTTGAACAAGATCATCAACAAAATCAAATCTCTTGGAAGTACAAGATGGGGAAGAAGAGAAGTGGTTGACAAGATTCTCTCTGCTTACATGGCAAGGGATGTTCAACTCCCAACTCTCATAAGAGAGAAGAGAGGTTTCAACAAGTTCACTCCGGCGGTTGTGATTGGAAGAATGGAAGAACATCTCATCACCGTCAAGGAGTCCAAGCTTTCACAAGAAATGTCAAAGATGCATGAACAACTTGAGAAGAATAAGGGAGTGGCCCTCAAGGCATCTAGCAAGGAGAAAAGGTCAAGCTCATCAACTTCAAAGACCGTGGTCGATGAAGATAGTGACATGAACATGACTCCCGAGCAAATGGCTCTCTTTGTGAGGAAGTTCAACAAAATGTTCAAGAAGAGTGGCTTCTTCAACAAGAACAAGGACAAGGACAATATCAAGATGAAGAGAACTTCCAAGAGACCATGCTTTGGGTGTGGCAAGGAGGGTCATTTCATTGCGGAATGCCCCAATATAAAAGTAAGGAGAAGAGACACCAACAAGTTTGACAAGAATAAGAAGAAGGAAGTTGGTGAAGCTCATTTGGGTGAAGAGTTGGATTCAAATGATGATAGCTCCGACTCCGACATTGAAGCCGGTCTTGCTACTATATCTATTGGGGAACCAATCAACAAGTCATCACTTTTTGAAGATCTCACCGATGATGAAGATGACTTCACCCACACTTGCCTCACGGCTAGGGACTCCAAGGTAGACACTCACTACTAGATTTCCCCCTAATGCAACACACAAAATGTGTTGCAATATGCCATATTTGGTTGCAATAGACACAATTGCAACCAAATTATTCCGTGGGCCATGGGATGCGAAAGGCCGCGTTGCATTAGGGTATTGCGTCGTTGTCCATCTAGTGGTTGCCAAAGTTTTTTTGTTGCAACGTAACGCAACGTTGCAATTAGGGTTTTTTACAACACTTGTTCTGGTTGCAAAGTGTACTATTGCGACACATCTGCGGTGTTGCAAAAGGTGCAATTGCAACGTTTCTGTTTCGTTGCAAGTTATAGTATTGCTATGCACTGACTTTGGTTGCTATTGGTTGAACCTCGTCTATTACCACGAAAGTAATTTGGTAGGAATATGTAGCATTGTCTGATGCCACGATATTGGTTACGTTGCTTTAGGTGGTATCCTCTATTGCCACGTAATTTGATTGGTTGTAATATGTGGTCCTCTATTATTGCTTCAAAATTTGGTTGGTTGCCATAAGTTAAAGTCTTTATTACAACGTTTCTATTAGGGTTGCTACAAGTGCACTATCTATTGCCACGCTCATTTTGTGTTGCTACAAGTTGAACTTCTTATTACCACGTTCCTATTAAGGGTTGCTTCAAGTACACCATACTATTGCCACGTTCCTTTTGTGTCGCTACAAGTTGAATTTCTTATTACCACGTTCGTATTAGGGGTGCTACAAGTGCACCTTACTATTGCCACGCTACTTTTTGGCAACGAAAAACACTGGTGTATTCTGCCACGCTCATTTATGTAGCAACGAGTAATTGCAACATTAATTAACATCGACGAGATAAATATAACAATGCATCTATAGTTAATTAACCAACATTGAACCATCCACCGAGTTAATTACATGACTCATGAAGTACTTAAATACCGAACAGTTTGGCACAGGACATTGTTTCAACACATAGTAGACAAATTTGCTAGGACATGAAGAACTTGGTCCGCCAATTGTTACTTGGAGATGATCCCAACACTTGATCGAAAGGGGGATTCAATGCAAGGAGGTCGCATCACTCGTAAAGAATCAACAAAATTTTTAAGCTAGCATCAATTAATCTCTAATATTGGAATTTGTGAAACAACAACATATAGCAAACCAAAGATTGATTGTGATTCATAAAAATAGCATAATGACATCAAATAATTACCACAACCATAAACACACTTTGACAAATTTGAAACATGAATTACATTCACAGCGGTAAGAGTTGTTGAAAAAAGCTTCACCTCATGTCTTTTTGGTGCTTTGTCGTCTCCTTTGTGCAACTTGTACCCGTAGCCGTTGAGAAGAAATTTGTCTAACGGTGGATTGTGTTTCGGGATTGTTAACACCACCTTTAGTGCTTCGGTTTTGCGAAATACTTGTTTTCGAGCTTCTTCGCATTCCTTCTCCTACGAACCAATCATTTGGAAGGACAAGATTAGGCGTAATTTCATCGATGAATCGGTGATATGTACTAGTAAAAAGTTGTGAATTCGAGAACAACCTGAGTACACGAGAGCACATTCCTGGAGTCTAGTTGTACATTCCCGGATGTAGGAATTGATGGTGTCCGCCGCCACGTTGTCTCGCGGATTCGGCGACAAGGTTGTTTTGCCGGGTGATTGATGCAAGCGCCGCCACGTCGGCGGATTCGGTGACATTGTTTCTTGGGCATGGTTGCACGGATATTGGCTGGTCAACCTACCAAAGGATACAAACATTCATATATAGAACCCAAGGAAAGAAACCCATTCATGCAAATAGCTTGACCGGTACTGTGGAACTTGTGATCGTCCATTTGATGCTTGCGGCATTGATAGGAACTCTTGCCTAAGCCGTTGTAGATCCGCTCGCCTTCTCTTTTCACTTTCTTCAAGTTGGCGTGCATGTTCTCTCCTTTCTCGCTTCCCTTTCTTCTTCCCATCCCGACATTTTTTCTTGTAGCCGCCCAAATGCGTCCATGAGCTCGACGTGTTCCTCATGCCGTAGCTCTTCCCTACGAATTTGTTCCTCGCGCTCCGCATTGAGCGACTACCTTCTAGTTGGGTTTTTTGCCGGTACCCGTTTCCATGCAACTTGGTTGATTTGCACTTCGTGACTTCTTTGTAGGCTTTTTGGAACATCTCGTTTTTTCCTTTTGGGAAACAAAGTTGTTGTCCGCATTTGATTCCGCCTCGGCAATAACACGCTTGCGGTGTCCTAACATTTGCAAGGCACGGGTGGAGGAGTTAGTTGAACAAGAGATTGGTTGCATTCTATAGTTGCATAAGCCTATGTATAGTAATGTATGAACTAATTCATTGAGAACTCACATAGACATTTTTAGATTGTTCGTCCGTCCAAGACCCCCGGTTAGTGTGAGTTATCCACCAAAGTTCCATATCATCGGGCTCTTCACCGGTTTCTCGGGTCTCTCTCGTTATGCCAAGAAAATAACAAATTAATGTTCTTCATCCCGCAAGACAGATTGGAGATGTGGTTGTCCGCTTATTACCTTCTCATAGCCGCGCGAGAATAAGGCTTAGCGCCCGACAAATGTCTTGTCATTTGTTGGCATCGAATCGCAGAATTTTGTGTGCTCCTTTCCTATACAATGTAAAGTTATGAACAAAAATCTTAAAGACTCGGACATCGCCATTTGAATGAAAAATGTAGTGGTCGAAAATCATAATTAACAATGTGGAACAAACCTTGAATTTAGCAAGATCGAAATACTTCAACGAGATAGTGCCATTCAACAATATCTAATTTCGTAGGCTTATGTAACATTCTCTCGGTGGTAGCTGTTGTATGTCTTGGCCGTAGCACCGAAAGTTGAACGCCATCCTTTGTAACGCTCCCTAGCAATGGCCCATATCTTTTCCCTTGATTCACATTATCCTCCATGTCCCACTTTGCCCGTTATATAATCACAATAGCATTCAAATATTGTGTGAGTTCATATGTTAGTTTTTATTTGAATTGTACTTGAAAAGCAAAGTGTATTATTACCAATACATCGATTGCTATTGCGTTTTTGACTTCTTCCCTAACATTTTTCCATGATTTCACTCCAATGATAGGAGCCCTTTTCCTTGTATACATGACCACTTCATCAACGAATGAGCGGTAGTTTTCACCTACCGGTCCTCCATGTTTAGAGAATTGAATGTCTAACTGTTGCTTGCCCGCCTTGATTCTCTTGGCGATTACCGTCAATGCTCTTACGGGACCGCGTCCTCTTTTCTTAACTTTTTGTGAGCCTATTCCATGCGAACAACATGCATGTGATAATACCCACAAAATAACCGTATGCACGGACGGGTAATTTCTATGGAACACATGTTACCGCATCCTTGCTCTCGTTGTTTCCAACGCCGAGCATGAGATGGAGGCCGCACCTGCAGGTGTTGGGTTCATTTCATTCCCGTGTTGCAAAATGAAGGTGGGGTCCACGTACCGTTCGCGAGAATTTAGTGGCATATGATGACCGATCATATTTTGTAGTATGACAAAAAATGGTAATTTGCTTGCAAATTAGGAGAGGGATATTACCGATGTCTTCAAGCGTCCCCGCAACATTCGGGTATTCTCTCGTATGTATCGATTGTGTCATCCCCGAAAATGTCTTTTAATTCCGAAATATAATCCATAATTAATGTCATTCATGTGACCGAACATGCAAATTCGGGAGTATAAGTACACAAATATTTGGTCGAAGCATATCTTACCCAAGGCTTTCTTCTCTTGATGCAAATCGGCTAGCCAAAGTTTGTATTCATCTAAGTCACATTCTTCTACTTCTTCTTCATCATCGGCATTTATGTAAGCACTTTTGGATTTCAAAGGTGTTATGGCCATGGTATGGTTTATAGGTATTGGCTCTCCGGAGATAACTAATCCGATCACCATCTCCTCCTCGTGAATCTGTTTCATTCTTTCTACGTCGACGTCGTAGTCGATCTCGGTGAGTGTTGCTTCCGCAAGAGAGTCGGAATTCTAGTCTTGTAGTAAACAATGTCCCTCATCCCGTACCCCGCTTTTTGTTTCGGGTTGTTTATGGTTTGTAGGGTGATTTGTGAACCACGAGGGTGACAAGTATGTGTTGTATCTGGCTCCCCATCTATACCCTTCTCAATCATATATACGGTCCAAGACTGATCATCTAATGATCTACGCATTCATTTCGATGTCATATCAATAACATGTGAAGAAATTTGGTGTGCAAATCGCGTGATCAAATGCATTAAATCTAGGGTACCGGTGCGTGCACGGATATGCATGAGATGTTGGATGCGGTACGAACGAGGGGAAAGATGGAACCACGATACGGCGTACTCGGCCTCGGTCGTCTCGTCCCGAGATGAAGGTAAAACATCGTGGTCCGCACCTATGTCCACGTCGACGCGTGCTTCATCGTCGCCCGAAGGTGATGATGACCCAAAGAGAGCCCCCGTCGCCCTAGGCCTAGGGGCCATGGTGGCGGTAGGTTCACCAATCGCCGCACCAGGGGTTGTGAACATTCTAGGTAGCATGGCCGACGACGGTGTGCGCTGCGCTTCAGAGGACGTAGGGGTCACCCTTGCCGGCTCCCTCGACGACGGCATCCTCGTGTACGCGCGGCGAGAAGCAGCTTGGTGGCGGCGGCGGCGGTAGTCGTATCGTCTACCCGGCCCCTAACTGACCGAGTTCTAGATTTGTTTTGCGAGGGGATTCAGGAGGGAAAGTAAAGACACGCGACTTTTTACTCTTGTAACCTGGCGTGGTGGCCCCAGTCATGGTTGCGCGGTAGTTTGGGCGAAAGTTAAATAATTCGGATGGGAAAAAAGCGGCGCCACATTCCAAATCGCCGGCTACCCATTTTTCCCGAACGTTTGGCGTATTTGAGGGATGCATTTTGGTGTGGCCACCGACGGGTGGGTCCCACAAAGTTTACTTCTTGTTTACCACAAAGTTATTGTATATTGGTTACACATTTTTTGATGTGGTCGCAGTAAATTTATGAATGTCATATTTGTATAAACTTTAGCAGACTACCATAAACCCTTTATCGCATTTGTACCGAGTAAAATGCATCACACAAATATGTGTAACAAACATAAAGATCGGGTAGCAATCGGTAAGATTTATGACAACTGAGTTTTCACAAGCTAGCTACCCGAGTCACGTTGACACCACACCAACTAAGGATCATCAAAAACATGCTCTACAAGGACACAAATTGTAAAGACACATACATAGTCGAAAGACACAACTTGAGAGACATGCTTTGTGTTTATTAGCCGGATTTCTTCAAAGATGTGACCGAAATGACGCCGCAGCCTCTCTCGCAAGGTCCCTCGTCGGTGGCGTATAAATTTCCCCGAAAATGAAGAAAGCATTAAACGAACCGTCGTGAACAAATGATAACCGAAATCCCGTGCACCTTGAAACAATGTTTAGCAATCGGCTGAACTTGTAAAACACAAGAAAGAACGCAAACATGTACACCGAAATCCGGAATGTCTTTTAGGGTGCATCATGTGTGGAACTAATTTATCAAGAAATATCAGCAATCACAACTTTTATACCTTCCTTCGGATCATTAACGCTTCCTTGAGTGTGTAGAAGAACCAATCACACTCGTTTCGGATCCTACACTCCTCGGCTGCAGAACCTACGCCACGAGTACCAAGCATGCCATCCTCGCGTGGTCGCCACACCCGCGACCCGCACACCGCAAATCGTCGTGGTGAGGTACGGGCGCCGCACGCACGCGCGACACGGCAATCGCATTCGCATCCGTAAGCGGGTAGTGCCACGTCAACGCAATGATCCCGGAGCGGCATTTTGTGCAAGTCAAATTTATCCAAGGAAGCACCGTCGCCCCCTCTTGGGGTGCCTCGACCAAGCGCGGGAGCCGCCCGGCCTCGTCGTCGTCGGCCTCGCCGCCGTTGGGTCTGTAGAGGAAGAGGGAGAGGGCGTACATCGATTCCTTGTGACCCGCCTCCGCGGCGCGACGTAGCTGGTCGAGGCACGGCGTGATGACGCCACGTGTGTTCCCCAAGATCGCGCGGCGCAAGCCGCCGGGAACAAGGCCTCCGGGTTGCCGACGTTGGCCAGTGTGTTGACGAGCGCCGCGTGATACTCGTGGCCGAGGTAGAATCGACGCCGCAGGACGCGTTTCAGGGCTAGGCGTCGTCCGACCGTGGCGGCGCCGCCCACCACGCACATTGCCTTGCATGTTGCGCGCAGGTTGCGGAGATCCACAATGGCATCCTCTGACTGCGCAGCGACGCGGGAGATGATGTCAATCGTCAGCCCCGTCCACGACTTTCGAAGGAGCAGGGACCGCCCCCAACTACGATGCACGAGGTTGAATTCTTCAAGGAGCGGTACCCGAGCATCAAGACCATCGTCACTTGCGACGCCGGAGTAGTGGCGGAGTACATCAACGAAATCAAAGGTAGCCCACCTCCAGAACGTTTGCTCGTTGGATTGGACACCGAGTGGATTCAGCTTCGCAGTGGCGGGTACAAGCTCGCATTACGCAATTGTGTGTCGGTTCGAGCCGCCTTATTTACCAGGTGCACCATGCCGGCTACAAGCTTCCTGATGTCCTGAGCAAGTTTCTCAGCGAGGAAGGCCACATCTTTGTCGGAGCGCATATCACCAACGATGTTGAACGCCTACAGGAGGACTGCGGCGTCAAGATTTCTAATTGGAAAGACCTTCAACTGATTGTTGGTGACGTTGATGAGAAGTATAGCCATCTGTACCGAAACGGTTACAGGTCGTCACTGGAGAAGATTGGAAATCGAGTACTGGAGCTACCTCTCGTACAAGGACGAAAATGTGAACCACGGCTTTGGGGTTTGAGGGTGTTGCACGAATGGCGAGGTGAAATACGCCGCCAAGGATGCATTTCTCGTCTTTTGAGATTGCTAATCGGCTTGAGATCAAGCATGGTTACCGATTTCGCGCCGGATGCTAATTTGTAGAATCATGTAAATAATGTACTAACCAAAAGTAGCAAGTAGAATTTCTTGGTTTTCGGAACAAGTATATGTGTACATATTAGTAGTAATTCGATTGATAGATTGAAACTAGGAGGCCTTGTTTATTTGGGCAATTTTGACGAGATAATTTCCATATTACTCTAATTATTTGTTGATTTACTAAAGATTAATTTGTATCATTTGTTAGTCAATTTTTTATTTTCTATATCAACATATTAAAAGCAACAAGACATATGCAAATTATCAATGTGCCCTTTTGTTAGAAAAGGATTGCGACCGAGATTGGGCCGGCCCATTTGTCCTTATTACTTCCGGTGTGTGCGAAGCGGCGCACGGCGAAAGCACATCGAGCATAATCTTTAGTGCCACACCGCTACCTCAAGCGGGCGCACCACAACTTAAAAGGCGAGGCGTGCTTGCCATCCCGAACTCCTTTGAACACTCGCTTCCTCTCTACTAACCTCCGGCTTGTTGGGCCGGCCGGTCCATCGGGCTCCCGCTCGCCGGGGCTTCACGCTCACCGGTAGAGCTCACTGGTGACCTGGCCCGCCCTACGGCCCCCTATTTTTGTTTGTCATACCAATTTTTAGATTCATATTTTAAATATTAAGATTTATGCAAAAGTCTTCCGTAAGTAGTAAATAATGGCAACATAGAAGTCATGACTACGCTCGAGTAAGTATCAATTGAAAAACTCATCATCTTGGGCATCTTGAACTATTGGTGCAACAATTCCATCATCAATGTACGTGTCATCCGCATCATGTTCATCATCAACATCAAATACTTCATCGTCCGGTTCGTCAACCGCCTCGGCCCGAACCCGATTAATAATCGAGACATCACCGGTTGTGCCTTCCTTGTCCGATCTAGACCAATTTGTCAAAACCCGGTGATCACCGAGCAAATTAATACCTTCGATACCCACAAGAAGTGAGTCCTCGAGATCTAATTCGAGCATGGCAAACAAGTTCCTTGGTTTCATTGAAATAACACTTGCTCCGGCCCGGGTTTGTTCACCGCATTCACATAAAACACCGCTTCGCTCGTGTTGCCGAATATAGGGTTCATTGCTAAACTTGTGTCGAGTAGTATCGATGTCAATGACCCCATATTTATCTTTACCTGTATCCTTTGCCTCTCGTTGGTACTTGTGACAAGAGGCACATCAAACACCACACCGGAACGAATAACTTCTTTTTGTCCAGGGAATTCCGGTGAGATCATTCTTTTAATCACCCCATACCAATTTGTGCCTTCTCGCCTCACCCTTGACAAGCACACCACCGTTTTGTGTCACAAGGGTTCTCTCGATGTTAATGGTACGAAACGACCAATTGTTGATATGACATCTATTCAATGTACGAGGTCGGGGATCCGGTCCTTGAGCAAGTGCAAACAAATCCGAACTTACTTCCCCTCTAGCATGTAAACCTGTGATCTTGCTTTCAAACCATCTTACGAGTTGAGCCTCATGTCGCTTATCAAGATTTCTGGATCCATGTGCCCTCAGTTCTTCCAAATGCTCGCTGCACACAAAAGAATATTACCGTTAGTTTGATATTTAAAATTAAAAGCAATAATGATGTTCAGTAGTGCATCTTACTCGACATATGGTCTAGCTTCATCACAATTGCAAATTATGTAGTGCCTCATCTTCCGAAACTCATTTGGTGGTATTTCTTCAACCGTCCGTCCTCTCCTCTTGTAATCCATTTCGAAAAAATGCTCAAACCGGATGGTGGCTCATTAACGAAGAACCGTTTCATGTCGATCAACACGATTGTCTTTGGTGTCCACGTCCAAGAATCTTGAGCGAAATGTAAGGCACTCCTCGAGTATGTATCCCTCAGCAATTGAACCTTCGGGGTGAGCCTTGTTCCTCACATATCCTTTCACGGTGCGTAGGTACCGTTCCACCGGGTACATCCATCCGTAACACACTGCCCCCCAAGTTTGGCTTCTTCGACTAGATGAACAGGCAAATGGATCATGATATCAAAAAATGCGGTGGGAATATCATCTCAAGTCGACAAACAGCCTCCCTAATTGAACAAATGAGCCCGTCCAATTCGATTCCACCAACTCCTTTGAACATAGTGCATCAAAGAAATTACTAAGCCGAATCAATCCAATGACAACAACTTTCCGGCAAAATCCTACGCATCACTAAGGGTAAAAGTTTCGTAGAATTAGATGGTAGTCATGCGTTTTCAAGCCCGACACCTTACGTGACTTTACATCAACACATCTTCTTATATTCGAGGAAACCCCATCGGCATCTTCACTCCATATAGAAATTCACACAAACTTTCTCTCGGCATCCTTATCTAACTCGTACAAGGCCGATGGCAAGGTATACTTATCATCTTTAATCACAGGGTGCTGATCTGGTCGTATCCGTAGATGCTCCATGTCAAGCCGAGCATTCTCCCCGTCCTTACATTTGCCATCCAACTTAAGCAGAGTGCCTAGTATGCTCTCGCATATATTTTTCTCAATGTGCATCATGTCCAAATTATGCCTGATGAGCAAAGAAGACCAGTAAGGGAGCTCAAAAAAATACTCTTCTTCCTCCAGTTGTGCCATCTGTTGTCTTCGTCACGCTTCCTTTTTTTGATAACAATGTCTTTCCAAATTCTACTTGTTCAAAAGTAGAATACTGCTCAAGTACCTGTGCACCATATAGTGGTTCTGGTGCCTCCCTGGTTTCGACCTTGTTGTTGAAGCTGACCGCATTGTTGCGCCATGGATGGTCAGGGGCCAAAAAACGTCGATGTGCCATGTAGCAGTGCTTCCGCCCATGTTTCAACCACAAATACTCAGTATGTTTGTGGCAGTATGGACATGCAAACTTTCCTTTAGTGCTCCAACCATACAACATAGCATAGGCCGGAAGTCATTAATTGTCCAAAGAAGTATAGCACGCAATCTAAAATTCTTCTTAGTCCCTGCATCTCTTGTTTTAACACCATTATTCCAAAGCTCCTCGAGCTCCAGTATCAGGGGCCTCAAATATACATCAATATCCATTCCAGGAGATTTTGGACCAGGAATCAACATTGACAAAATCCAGCTTAGATTGTTTCGACACATCCATGGAGGCAAATTGTAAGGAACCGGATGACAAAGCCAAATGGAATACGTAAGACTTTGCATGCCAAAGGGATTGAACCCATCGAAGCAAGACCCAGCCCTAACGTTACGACCTCCTCCTTCGAAAACCATTTAAACTCGAATCCACGTGCTTCCATGCCTTTGAGTCGGCAGGGGTGACGCATTTTCCCATCATTCACCAATTCATTCTTGTGCCACCGCATATCCTTTGACATTTGCTTTGACATATACATTCTTTGAAGCCGAGGAATAAGAGGAAAGTAGCGTAGGATCTTAATCGGTAACCGCTTCTTAACGAAGTAGCACCCACCGCACCGCAATTATTATCGCAGGTTTTATCTACAACTTTCCACCTTGACTCCTTACAAATGGGACATGTTTCCAGATTTGCGTATTTATCAAAAAATAACACACAATCATTTTGGCATGCATGTATCTTGACATAGTCCAAGCCCGGGTCTCGAATCACCCTTTGCACTTTATCCAAGGAGTCAGGAATACAATGCCGGTCAGGGAGAACCTTTCCAAAGAGCTTAAGTATGGCCTCCAATGACGCGTTACTTAAGCCATACATGCACTTTATCCGAAAAAGCTCCACAATAAAAGAGACCTTCGTTGCATTTTTGCATCCTGGATACAATTCCTTCTTTGCCTCGCTCTAATAGTTTCAAAAAGATCTCTCGCTCGCTTATCCGCCTCTTCCTCATCTCTGGTTTGTCCATGATGTATAGTGCCACTGATAATGTTTCTAATCAGAGTATTGGTGGCAGCAGGGTTATCATCCAAACCATCTTCTTCATCGTCTTCTACAAATAAATGTGTTGTATCGTCAGCTGTAGGTAGTGCATCATGATTATTGAGATAAGCAGTAACATCTTGATTCACAGGACCCTGAGAAGAAGTATTAGTTTTGTCTTGAATGTTACCAGCATCGATGAAACAATCAGCAAACCCTCTATTGAGTAAATGAATTTGAATGGGACCCACGGTGGAATGTCTGATCATGCATTGACACAAATTACATGGACACGCAATAGATCCACCTCGCGCTGATGAGGCCGTAAATTTTTGCAAAAAAATTCGAAAATTGTTTTGCCAATCCGCTGAGTGTCGAGGCAAGCGCATCCAACTTCGATCTTCGTCTGATGCCATTAGTTAATCTGCATTGTTCATGTTTCAATCGACCTTGATCACGATATATATACCAATATACATATATATGCAGCGAACGATTGGATATATATATATATATGAGATCAAGACATCGGTACGTACCGGCCGTGGCCGTAGCGCCACTCAGATCTCTGCAACAAGAATCACGTGGAGATCGCCGTGGAGATCGATCCCCTAGAGGCCCTCGTGGAGATCTCCGCAACAATAACCAGGTTGTCGAAGATGGAATTTTGGAATGGTCCAGATCGGAAGAGCCCCTATCTGATCGTGGCAATACATACACGATAGACAAAATTTTAGTACAACCAAGGAATACCTGGTTTCAATATTTCTGAGGTTGTACGTAGTATGACCTTTCTCAGGGTTTTCAAAATATGCGTAATTCATTATTTTTCTTTTCTGATCGGCTACTATAGAGGCTAACAATAATACACAAAATTCAGGAGTTCTAGTGAAGAGTCTCCAAATTGTTGATCACAATGCTTTGTGAATATACACATGAATAGCATAAACAATAGCATGTCGCAATTCGAAAACGGACGTGTGGTTAGTCCAAATATGCATGACAGGACCCAACAGATTTCAATTTGTGTCACTCATGAGTTCAAATATTTTGCAAGGGCTCATCCGGATCCAAACACATAGACATACGAAGATGCATATATAAAGGTTCAAAGTTATTACTTAGATGTTGCCACATACACATCCATTCTTAGACCATTCACCAAAGATCCGCATAACATTCACCTAGGACCCGGTTATGTTACGTACTAAGCTAGATTACTACTACTTGCGATTGACTTTATCCTGAAGCTTGCGGATCTTCTTCGCCATCACTTCTAACTTGTCAGCAACAGTCTCCATGAATTCCTTCAGGGTCATCTCCATGTCTTCCTGCGTTCCAGCAATTTCGACGCTTAGGTTCTCAATCTGCTCTCGCAAATCATCATAGCGCTCCTTCAGCTGTAGCACCATTTGGCGCAAGGGCATTTGCTATGGCAGACAACAAACACAAGTTACTAACATGAAATGTGTTACAACAGCTGTGGCCAATGCAGCAAAATAGTCAAAAAAAATGCACCTTTCTTTTCGATGATCCCGAAGCTTTCGATGGAGACGGTTTCTTGCTATTGTCCTGCTCATCATCCGGAATGATGATCCTCACCTCGATTAGCGAGTGTTCACTAGCCCGAGCAAACAAAACAATTTGCTCGTTTTTCGCGTTTTAAACAGCCTATTCAATCTCTTGACTCATAATGTATACCAATTTACCCGTGATCCCCCGACTACCCGCCGTAAAAGGCCTAACCTACTAAATGGGACAACTCGCGTTCATTTGGCCGGCTTTGTTTTCGTGATTGCGATCAAATGTACACGAGGTCGGATTCACAAGCAAAAGATGGCAAGAAATCAAGCCAATTATCATTATCATTATCTAGTATGGGGTGAGATGGATCCGCACAAAAACACAATTATCATTATCTAGTATGAAATTTTGATTACTATGAACTACTAACATTTTTCTAATTGCAAAAGGAGTCACACGATTCCCGGAAAATCAAAGAGGGTAGGGCGGTGTACCTCACTTCTCTTCTCGGAACGCTTGCATCCGACTAGGGCCTCGCTTACCCTTACGGATGGATCGACTTGGCGATGTGGGCCGTCGCACGACGACGACGAGGTGGCGGTGTCATCCGTACCGCAGGACGACGAGTTGGGGTGCCGCCGACCATACCGGAGGACGACGAGGTAGGTGGTGTGGAACACTTGAACCGCCCGCGTGCATCGCGCTTCGCGTGGTGGAGTAGTGGCACCTCCGTACGCCGCCGCCGCTCGCCCGAAAACCCTCGGTGCGGCCCCGCCGTCCGCCGGCCGCCGCTCTCCGGATCCCCTCGATGCGGCCCCGCCCGCCGTGGCGGCCGCTCGGGCCGTGTTACGGTGCCGCGGCCCCTTCGTCCGCGTCCGCGCCCGCCACCGGTCCGGGAAGGCTCGATGCGGCCACTCGGCCGCCGTCGCCGCTTGCCGCGGGGAAACCGCGATGCGGGGCATCTCGATGTGGACGCGACGGTCGCAGCCAACGAGGGGGATGGTTGGGAGCAAAAGTGTATTGGGGGTGGGGGAGCCGAAAGTTATAGACGATTTGGGCCGGCATATCCTTGTTTTTATTACTCTCATCGGCCCATTTGACATTTTCACATCCTAGTCTCCGGTACCTTTAGTGCCACCCCGTAAACCGAGAAGGGGGTATCCCGGCTTAAAAGGAGAGGCGTGCCTCGCGTTTTCGAACTCCGTATTACCATCATCAACTAATGCTTTCTACTTGCGCTATGGGGCTTAATGGGCTGGCCGGTCCACTCGGGCTCCCGCTCGCTGGGCTTTACGCTCGCCGGTTGAGCCTATTGTGGTCTGGCTTAGCCCACATCCCCATAGCACACAATTTTTTCATCTAAACAAATCCTCTCTTTTTTTCATGGTACATATAGTCTATACCATATTGTTAAAATTCAGATTTTTCATAATATAATTTATTTATTAAATCGCATTTTAAATTTCGCTACAACCCCATAGCAGATTTTTTTCATCAAAACAAATTTTGTGGCAATACGTACACAATATTCCTCCTTGAGGCTAGAAACGAAGCAGTAGCCTTCCTTGTTTTGCAACAACGCAAAGAGATATTTGCAACCCAAATAAGACATTGCGTAAGGCCGTTCAAACGCAACCAACCCTAGTATGGTAGCCATAGCAAGTTTATATTGCAACACCCGAATTTCTAGTGCAACGCGAAATAGGGTAGCAATATTTCCTACCAAATGCAACACAATTTTGAATAATGGGTGCATTAGCGCCAACTTGTTGCAACATCGCAAAGATATATTTGCAACCAAAATTCTACGTTGCGACATACTTGTTCAAACGCAACCATCCCTAGTATGGTGGCTATAGCAACTTTCTGTTGCAACGCAAGGAATGCTAATGCAACACAAAATTGGGGTGGCATTATTTCCAACCAAATGCAACGGAAATCCTAAAAAAGGGTGCATTAGCATCAACATGTTGCAACCGAACAAATAAATAATGCAACTCAAATTTTGTGTTGCAATAGACACACAAATTGCAACCAAATCACCGTTTCGGTGCAATAGTACCCCCCTATTGCAACCGAAATAGTGGTGTTGCCTAAGGGATTTGTTGCAATAGGGGGAAAACCTTGTAGTGACTCCCACCCCACCCCTAGATGATGATAGTGAAAGTGATTTTGATTTTGAAAAATGATCACTAGCTTTGGTAAAAAGGCAACAAATAAAATCATATTTTTAATGAAAGAAATTGAGAATAGAGATGGGACCCTAGAGGTGCAAGAAGAACTCTTTAGACTTGAGCGGGAGAAAACCATTGCCCTTGAGGATGCCCTTGTAATTGAAAAGAAGGGTTTCAAGATGCAAGAGGACTCGCTCAAGGAAAAGGAGATAGAAATTCTTAGCCTCAAGAAATCCCTAGCTAAAGATGAGTTGATAGTAGATGAATTAACTAGGGAATCCTCCCTAGCTAAGGATGCTTGCAAGAAACTTGAGGGTGAAAAGCTTGAACTTCAAAAGAGCTTTGATAGCTTAAAGACTAGTCACATAGCATTAGAAGTTCAACTTGACAACCTCAAGAACAATGCTACAACTTCATCTAATGATGCTTTCTCTAACTCTCAAACATCAACAAGCAATGGTTGTTCTAGATGTTATAAGATTGATATAAATGCTTGTGCTACTAATGTTGCTGAGATGAATGCCATGAAGAAGGAAATTGCTAGGTTGTCAAACTCTCTCATTATTGAAAAGAAGAAAGAACCCAAGAGAGGTGAGTTTGAAAACCACACCAAAGGTTTTGGGTCAAGCTACATGAAGAAGTTTGGCTTTGTGGATGGGAAGGGTCTCGGTAAGCAAGAACAAGGTACAAAAGACCCCATCCCATTCATCAAGAACCACCACACCAAAGGTATGGGAACAAAAAATGTGGTACACAGCATGAAGCAAATGGGTGTAAAGAACTACGACAACCAAGTTAGATACAACACTCCTATCAAGTTCAAGAGCACCCAAGCTACGACACAAGCACCACAATCAAAGCCAAACAAGTCGAACAAGAAGCCCAAACCACATGCTTCACAAGATAGCTTTTATGCCGATTATGTGTTGACTTGGAACCACAAGGGTAAGATGGTTGCCAAGTATGTGGGACCCCGCACAAAAGGGACAATGATCAAAAGGAATGTGTGGGTGCCCAAGATTCTTGTGACTAACACTCTAGGACCCAAATCCACTTGGGTACCTAAAACACAAGCATAATTTGTTTTGTAGGCATACTCCTCCGGTGGAACAAAATGGTGATTGATAGTGGATGCACAAATCATATGACTGAGGAGAAGAAAATGTTTACATCTTGTGATATGATTGAAAATCCTACGGAAAGAATTGCCTTTGGAGGCAATGGTGGAGGAACGGTTGTTGGTCTTGGTAAAATTGCTATCTCAATCAATCATTCTATTTCCGATGTCTATTTGGTTGAATCTTTGGACTACAACTTGTTGTCCGTTTCACAACTTTGTGAGATGGGCTACAATTGTTTGTTCACCAATGAGGGTGTGACCGTCTTTAGAAGGGGCGATGACTCTGTTGACTTTAAGGGTGAACTCAAGGGAAGGCTTTACTTGGTGGATTTTTCATCGGATAAAGCCCAACTTGATACATGCTTATTGGCAAAGTCTAGCTTGAGTTGGCTTTGGCATCGCCGACTAGCTCACGTTGGGATAAATAATTTCAATAAGCTTCTAAAGGGGAACACATCCTAGGACTAACAAATGTTCATTTTGAGAAAAAAATTGTAGTGCTTGTCAAGCCGGAAAGCAAGTTGGTGCTCCTCATCCCGCCAAAAATGTAGTCACTACCACAAGGCCATTGGAACTACTTCACATGGATATCTTTGGTCCGATGGCTTATGTTAGAATTGGAGGGAACAAGTATGGATTTGTCATTGTTGATGATTACTCTCGGTACACTTGGGTATTCTTTATGAAAGACAAGAGCAAAGTTCATGAAATATTCAAGAAGTTTGCCACAAGAGCCCAAAATGAATTTGATGTGAAGATCAAGAGAGTAAGAAGTGACAATGGCACCGAGTTCAAGAACACCAACATTGAAGAGTATCTTGATGAAGAAGGCATTGGTCATGAGCTCTCCATCCCGTATACTCCACAACAAAATGGGATAGTAGAGAGGAATAATAGAACTCTCATTGAGGCCGCAAGAGCCATGCTTGATGAGTACAAGACTTCGGATAGTTTTTGGGCGGAAGCAATCAACACGGCTTGTCATGCTATCAACCATTTATATCTTCAAAAGCTTCGCCACAAGACCTCTTATGAGCTCCTAATTGATAAAAAGCCTAATGTCTCTTACTTTAGAGTTTTTGGTTGTAAGTGCTTCATTCTCAACAAGAAACCCAAAAGCTCTAAGTTTGCATCTAAAGTTGATGAAGGTATCTTTCTTGGTTACGCCTCGAACGCTCATGGCTATCGTGTCCTCAACAAAACCACTGTTGTGTTGAAGTCACGTGTGACTTGACATTTGATGAATCTAATGGCTCTCAAGAGGAGCAAGTTGATGAATTGTGTGTAGGCAAGGATGTACCTGCTGAAAAGGCTATAAGGAGGATGGCGATTGGAGAAATCAAGCCTTAGGAAGAAGATGATGAGGACTGCGAAATTGAAGAAGCAGCAGCTCTACCTCCTGCTGCGAACCCCGGAGAGTCCGGAGAAAACCCGGAGAATCCGGATCTTCCGAAAACTCCGGAGATAAATCCGGATATTCCGGACCTGATGCTGAAGCCTCACAAGACAGTCAAGAAACTGAGGATTTGATCCAACAAGAAGTGTTTGACCCACACCCAAGAGTTCGACAAAGTGTTCAACGAGATCATCCCGTTGACAACATACTTGGAAGCATCCGTAGAGGGGTAACAACTCGTTCAAGATTAGCAAATTTTTGTGAACATTACTCGTTTGTTTCCATGTTGGAACCCCTTAGGGTTGCAGATGCTCTTGGAGATGCCGATTGGGTGATAGACATGCAAGAAGAGCTCAACAACTTCACTAGGAATGAAGTCTGGTCCTTGGTGGAGTGCCCCAAACAAAATGTGATTGGAACCAAGTGGGTGTTTCGCAACAAACAAGATGAAGATGGCGTGGTGACAAAGAACAAAGCTTGATTGGTGGCAAAAGGATACACTCAAGTAGAAGGCTTAGACTTTGGAGAAACTTATGCACCGGTGGCAAGACTTGAAGCAATTCGTATACTCTTAGCTTTTGCCACCCATCACAACTTCAAGCTACATCAAATGGATGTCAAGAGTGCCTTCTTGAATGGTCCAATCTCCGAAGAAGTCTACGTTGAGAAACCACCGGGCCTTGAAGATCTTCAATTTCCTAACCACGTCTACAAGCTCCATACGGCGCTCTATGGGCTCAAGCAAGCTCCTAGAGCATGGTATGAATGCCTTAGGGAATTTCTCTTAAATAAAGACTTTGAAATAGGCAAAGCCGATCCTACTCTCTTCACTCATAAACAAGGCAATGATTTGTTTATATGTCAAATATATTTTGACAACATCATATTTGGCTCTACTAATCAAATTTGGGTTGAAGAGTTTAGTAGGATCATGACTAAAAGATTCGAGATGTCTATGATGGGCGAGTTGAAGTTCTTTCTCGGTTTTCAAATCAAACAACTCAAGGATGGCACATTCATAAGTCAAACCAAGTACATCAATGATATGCTCAAGAAGTTTGACATGAACAATGCCAAGCCCATCAAAACACTTATGCCATCCAATGGACATCTTGATCTAAATGAGGAAGGTAAAAGCATCGACCAAAAGGTATATCGCTCCATGATTGGTTCTTTGCTTTACCTTTGTGCATCTAGGCTCGATATTATGCTTAGTGTGTGCATGTGTGCAAGGTTTCAAGCTAATCCTAAGGAGTGCCATCTAATGGCGGTTAAGAGAATTTTTAGATATTTAGTTCATACTCCTAACTTTGGTTTATGGTATCCCAAGGGCTCCACTTTCAATCTACTTGGCTACTCCGATTCGGACTATGCCGGTTGCAAAGTAGATAGAAAGAGTACATCTGGGACTTGCCAATTTCTTGGGAGGTCCTTGGTGTCTTGGAGTTCCAAGAAACAAAACTCCGTTGCCCTTTCCACCACCGAGGCCGAGTATGTTGCAGCCGGCGCTTGTTGTGCTCAACTACTTTGGATGAGGCTCACTTTGAGAGACTTTGGTTGCAAGTTTAGCAAGGTGCCACTCTTGTGTGACAACGGAGTGCTATCAAGCTAGCTAACAACCCCGTAAACCACTCAAGAACAAAACATATAGACATAAGACACCATTTCTTGAGAGACCACGAAGCCAAAGGGGATATTACTTTAAGCCATGTGAGCACCGATAAGCAACTAGCCGATATATTCACAAAGCCTCTTGATGAACTAAGGTTTTGTGCTTTGAGGAGTGAGCTAAATATCTTGGATTCTCGTAACTTGGCTTAGGATCATGCACATATTTGAATGACCTAGTGTAGAGTTTTGAAAGCAAAAGAATTGTGAAAAAACTTGTGTTGGATTTGTTTTGAAAATTTTGGATCTTTAGAGTACAACACCTGGACTATTGTTCCTATTGCTTGTTTGTGACTGGTCCAAAGTGTTGATACTGCTCAGGCTCACATATATTACATATAAAATCTTCCAAATCTATCCAAAATCAAATTCCTTGAAAATCTGCTCGCTGGACTCAGGGGGAGTGGAATCTCCGGGGCTTTTCCGAAAAGTCCGGGTTTCCCGGATACTCCGGACCTGGCTCGGAGACTCCGAGTTGTAAAGGTATAAATACCTTTGACCGCGGTGAAAAGGTCCCATTCATCCTTTTACAGTTTAACCGCACCCCCCTCTCTTCCCGTCGCCTCCCTTCCTCCCCATCCAAGCCCTTGGGCGATTTCCACTTTCCACCGGCCAAATCTAGTGAAAGTGAGGGTTTGAAGGCTCCAAGGTGTGGAGATCAAGGATCTACTCAAGATTCAAAGGATTCAAGTCTTCTCCCCTCTCTTCCCAAGGTATATTCAAAGGAGCTTTTCCCGATCTACTTCCCTAGAGTAGTCCTCGTAGTATCCTCTTAGGGAATAGGTAGGAAATACTCCATAGGCTCTAGATCTGCAATATCTCTCAGTTTGGATGGAAGATTTATGCTGCATTGTGAGTTAGGGTTTCGGCTGCGAAACCCGGAAACTTCGGGGTTAAAAAACCCGGACACTCCGGAGTTTCCGGACTTTTTCCCGGAGTATCCGGGGTTCACACTGAAAACCCTAATTCACAAGTGTTGTGCATCTCCTCCATTGATAACCTCTCACTTCCATATCCTTTTCCCTATCTAGATGGTGAGAGTGAAGGTCCGTCGCGAGACCGAGGAGCCCTCCACCCAAAGGAGGACTAAGGCTAGGCACGACCCCGCCGCTTTGCGGGCCGTGCAAGAGGCCTTGGGGCAAGAAGGATCTCAGCGCAGTTCTAGGCCAAGACGAGGTGACCCTTCTCCCTCCTATGCCGAAGGGAGTGAAGAAGAAATACAGGAGGAGGAGGAGGAGGAGGAGGAGGAGGAGAGGACCGAAAGTGATGGTGGTGATGAGGAAGATGAAACTTATGAGCAGTCACTCAAACCTCCTCGTCGCCATGGCAAGGGGCCAGCAAAAGAAAAACCTCGCTACAAGCCTCACCCCAAAAAGAGCCACTAAGCCCCCTATGTCCACCAAAGCCGTGCCGCTACTCGTGTTCCTCCCAAGCACAAGCAAGGAGTAGCAGCCCAAATCTTGCCCAAAACCCCTCCTAGGCTCATCCCTACCCTTCCACCAAACGTCCGAGTAGTTGACACTCCTATCAAGCTAAGGGATCCCGGCTCCGTCCTTGGTTTTGCAGAGCACATAATACGGGATTACTCCAAGAATGCTCTAGCAGTGAGGGAGCAAAGAGAGGACAATGTGTACTTATATCTCAAGGGAGAAGGGCTAGGAGCAAGAATTTGGTGTGATTTTCATAGGGACTTCTACCAATCCGTCATCCGGAATCCCAAGCTAGCTGCAAAGAACATGGCCCCAATTGTGCAAATGAGGTACATTGATTGGAAATACGATGAAGAACTCAATAACACCGTGTTCAACTCCGTGATTGAAAAATGCAAGGAGGTGGGTCTCTATGACATCATGGGATTTAGGTACAATTGGAACAAAGAAATTCTTGCACAATTCCATTGCTCCTACTATTACAATCCCCATGACAACACCATCACTTGGACAACTCAAGGGAACAAATGCACCATAGACTACATGACTTTCTCTAGGCTCTTGGGACTTGGCTCTAAGGATGATAGGCGTACTACCGTGCACAATGAGGAGAAGTACAAGCCCAAGGAGCTCCCCTTCATGTTTCCTAGCCGTGATTTGGCTATTGAGGGCAAGGCGGATCAACTCAACCCTTACTATTACTATCTCAATCAATTCTTTCGTGCCACTATTGATCCCAAGATAGGAGATGCCACCGCTTTGAGGTACTATGCTCCTAATCTCCTAAATAGGATGGCACCAGATGAGGAAGGATCTTGTATATTCGATTTCATTTGGAATGAGTTGAGAAGGGCAATGAATGATCCCATGAAGCATCTCCCATATGCCCCCTACCTCATGTACATGATTGAGAGAGTCACAAATGTCCGCTATCCCAAGGATGTGGTCCATGAGCCGCTTTGTCACCTCCGTGATCGAGCCAAGAGGCCTCCAAAAGGTCACAAGTATGTTGGCTCTTCTAGTGCAGCTCCTCGCCATGATGATTTGCCCGTTGCACGTTCTTCTCCTAGGCCTCCCCGTCGGCACCGTGGCTCCATGATCAAGAGGGTGCTTAAGAGCATCTTTAGCATGTGCAAGACAATAGCCACAGAGACTAATGAGAACCGTCAGGACATCATCAAGATCAAGTCTCATCTTGGCCTTCCCACCGATCCCTACCGTGAGCTTCCCGAGTTTGATGATCCTTTTGCGGAGTGGGACACCCAAGATGTTCAAGAGGAAGAAGCGGAGGAGGACAATGATGAATAAGAGGAGGAGGACGACGACGACTCCGAGTGATCCAGCTGCTCCACACTTCCTTTTTGGCGCTTGATGCCAAAGGGGGAGTGAACTTATCTATTTATGTGTGTGGAGACTTATCTATTTATGTGTGTGGACAATGAACTTGGTCTTTATTGTATTTGAATTTGGAACTTTGGTCTGTAATAACTCTAAATTCGTATGTGTGTAAGACTATGTGAGCTTGAGACATTTGGTTGTGTGCTTGTGATGATTTACTCTGTTTTTACCTTCTAAGGACATTTTATGCTAGATTGAAAAACTGTGTGAAATCTGTTTATTCACTGCTGTGCTGAAGCCCGGAGAGTCCGGAGATTTTCCCGGAGTTTCCGGATTTCCCGGACATTCCGGACCTAGCCCGGAGATTCCAGACTTCTCAGCATCAGATTTCTTTTTCTTCCTTGTTGAGTGCATAATATGTCATGAGCATCTCACTTTTATCTGTTGCACGTCACAAGCACCCCACTGGAGTAATACTCTCATGTTTCTCTTTTTGTGCAAATTTTTGGCCTTAATAGGACCATTGATATTAAAGATCAAAATGCACATATTAAGGGGGGTATTACAAAAGCTTTTAATATTCATTGTTTATCTCTTGTATGACTTAAGTGTGTTGTCATCAATCACCAAAAAGGGGGAGATCGAAGAGTATCTTGGCCCCCTAAGTGGGTTTTGGTGATTTAATGACACACACCTAAGTAGCTAATGATTTATCTAGTCCATGAGCAGGTATTAAAATTATGTATGGCATCAAGCACTGTTCGTTGACTATGCAAAAAGGAAAGTGGTGCTCTAAAGGATTCCTAAGAAGGCTTATTTATTTTACATTTTTTGAAGTTGAGTCCTAGGAATGCCGTACTATCAAGAGGGACAGGAATTGTGTCTTCCAAGAGTTGAACAGGTGCTCTAGTTGCTAAAACAAAAACTACGAGAGACACCTTTGCACCAACACGTTCACGGGGATCTTTTCTTGGGTGGTGACCTTGGAAGGCCGGAGTATCCGGGTTTACCCCGGAGTCTCTGGACTTCCCAGAGTCTCCGGGTTTACCCCGGATACTCCGGGTCTTAAAGCCTCAACGGCTATATTCTGGGTGAGGGGGGTATAAAAGCCCCCTCCACCCCTTCTTTACTCCTCTCTCCTGCCATTCCGACCTGAACTCCAACAGACCTCATTTACTCCCCCTCTACTCCCTTTGGCTCAAGTTTGATGAAATTTGATGTGGGGATTTAAGAGGGTTTGAGAGCAAGAGCTTGGAGAGTGCTAGTGAGCTGATTTCCCATCTCTAGAGCACCTCGTTCTTCGCATGGTTGGCAAAATTCGTGTTTGTTACTCTTGGAGCTTTGAGCTCCTAGCCGGCTAGGCGTTGCCTTGGAGCATCCAAAGATTGTGGCTGCCCAAGGAAGTTTGTATCACCCCGACTTTGAGTAAGTAACTCTAGCTTGATCTTTGTGGTCGCTAGAGGGAGGAAAGTGACCTAGGTGTAAAGGTCCACCCTTCGTGGGTACCTCAACGGAGACGTAGACCTCAAGGTGTAAGGTTGAACTCCGGTAACAAATCCTTGTGTCTCTTGTGCTTGTTCATCTTGTTGTATGCTTGTTTCTATCTTGAGAACATATCTAGGGTTTGGTGCCGATCTACCTCGTGGTGAGGTTCCTACAAGATTAGAGTGGATAAACAGGCTTGTCTCATCTCACTGCATAACCTATTTTCATAGATCTACATTTGAGCAAGTTTAATTTCTGTCGAATTTGATTCCCCCCTGACAGGCCGGAATATCCGGACATTTTCCCGGATTCTCCGGATTTCCCGGAGTATCCAGAAAAATATCCGGAAACTCCGGACCTGTATTTGACACCTATGAAAAGGTTTGTGATTTTCAGGTTCGACTATTCACCCCCCTCTAGTCGACATCTTGATCCTTTCACCCCCACACTAGTTTATTATAAAAGCACTAAATTCTTACTACTCCCTCCGTTCCAAATTGAGTGTCGTTAAGAAACTCCAACAATTTGGCAAATCAACTTAACATCCATCTAATTTTGGCAAATTAAGAAAAATTGGCCTCCAACAATTTGACAAACCAACTTGGAAAAAATAGAAACTTGGCAAAACTCTCCTCCCCGTGCGCATATATGCGCGCGTGGATCGTGGTTGTCATTGTTGTTTCCCTGTAGGTGGGAGGGTGAAAAAAGAAATAAAGAATAGAGAAGGATTCCTGATGTAAGTTTTTAAGATGTGGAAGGGCATAAACATAATTTTATTTCTCTCAGGATTCCTGATATAAGTTAGATCTCAGTGCCAAATTGTTAGAGATGAACTCTTTTTTTACTTGGCATATCTTTTTAGAAGTTGGCAAAACACAAGATTCGCCAAGTAAAATTTGGCAAACTCTTAGAGATGCTCGAGCATCTATGAACCTAAAAGTAACAAGTATTTCTTAGTTTTTATCTCGGGAACGTATCAAGTGAAAACCGACCCCTTCGTGCAAACTATGGAAACTTCAATTTGAGCCAAACGATGTTGATCCAAAGGAGGGCTCATGGGAGGTGGGAGGGGTGATTTGCAAAAGTGCATTTGCAAATCATCCCTCCCACCTCTCATCAGTTTTGCACATCACCCCTCCCACCTTCCATAAGTCTTCCCTTGGATCAACATCATGTGGTTCAGAGTGAAGTTTCCATAGTTTGTACGGAGGGGTTGGTTTCCACCTCACATGTTCCCTTTTATCTCATAGGCTCTATCTTTTAATTTAATTTGAGGTTTGAGATTGGCAACAACATAATATAATATATGTTTTTTCCTTGTCCAATATTGTCAATGAATTGAACGAGTGCTGAGCTCTATGGAGCTGGAAATGAACTCTTCTCGATTTCCTACGAAATTATTAGGAAAAAGGAGCACTCAAACAGTGCAATAGGAATCATATGTTTGCAATTTTCTCATTTTGCTATCTATTAGGTTTAATTTCTTTTGTGATCAGTTTCTTTTCCTTCCAATAGACCCTTGCAACCACTGGTAGAGAACTGACTTTTGGTATGTCCATTTAGTCTCTGTTCAACTTTGGAGCTGGGACTAAAGGGTTTGCGTCGATGTGGCTCAAAATAGATGTTGGAGTCGCCCCCCTTTAATCCCAATTAGTAATACTAACCTTAACTAAAGGGGGCGTCGAAAGGCTATTTTACATTAATGATTGGCGCCGACTTTTAGTTCTGAGTGGCCCCCCTTTAGTCTAGGGTGGAAACACCACCCGGATTAAACCTTTAGTTTCAGGTGCTGTTTCCTCCCGAGACTAAAGGGGTCCATTTAATCTAGGGTGGAAACACCACGCGGAGCCACCCACCGTCAGTGCCCTTACCCCCCTGTCTTCCTTATCTCTTATTCTCTCCTACACTCAACAACTCCTTTGATCCATCTCCTTATCTTCTTGCCTCATTTTTGTGCTCATCTCTACTCATCTTTTTCTCCGCTCCCTTGCGCAGGTGGAGAAGGGCGAGGGCCGCCGCCGGCGCGGGAGGCCAGTCAGTGCGCAGGCCACCGACATGGGGGGGCGCTAACATGGGAGGTGTGAGTGATTTTTTTCATGTGATTCTGAACTCAAACTCATGTGATGAGATTTGTGATTTTTGTGCGAAATCGAACTCGTAATTGTGAAATCAAATTCATGTGTTGTGACTGATTCGTTTGTGATTGTGGGCGTTTGTGATCGTGGGTTGTGAATAAAATCGAACTCTTATTTGTGCTTGAAGATGCACATGTCAATTTGTGAAAAATTTGTGAAGTGTCAATTGTTTCTTATTCTCGAGAAACTGTGAAGTGTTAGAACACGGGAGGGGATAGATATGGCGGATGGGGCAGGGACGAGGCCTTTTTTTTTGTTTTTGGGAATAGCTTGGTATTACCACTCGGGACTAAAGACCCCCCTTTAGTCTAAGTTCGTTTATGTGGGACTAAAGGGGTGGGGCTTTTGTCTCTCACCTTTAACCCCGGTTGGACTTTAGAGTTATATGTCTCTTATCAACCGAGACTAAAGGTTGTGTCTCTACCAGTGAACACCACCAATTGCAATGGATGTCATATGCGTTGGTATAGACCCTACCAAGCAACACTTATTTCAATTTTTTGCACATATATATGTTGCTAAAAAGGGTGTTATCTCGTAGTGCCCCTCAGTCTGATCTGCTCTATTGTAGCTTCGCGGTTTCGAGAGAGCGTTATGCATTACGCTTTCATGTAACCTAGTGAGCAGCACATATTAGGGAATCTTTGTAAAGGCCTCGTAGCATCCCTATGCGATCACACCTCAGTAGTGTGGTATGATGCCTAGCTAGCATTGCATGGTTGTGTTCAATTTTTTTCGAAACTTCTACGCAACTTGTGGGTAAAGATGCACAACCTCAGCACAATGTAAAACTGATCGATTAGCTGTGCTCACGGTCATGAGCGGCATGAATCCTCACATAAGTAATATATGGAAGATGGACTTAATTTGTGCATTTACTCCCTCCAGTTCCATATTAGAAGTCATTTAGGATAGTGACACGGTCGCCAAAGCACAACTTTGACATCTCTTTTCTATAAGAATCTTTATTGGAAAGTTATATATGTATATTCTTATGAAAGCAATTTTCAAGACAAACCTATTATATGATTTTCACATTTTCAGACTCAACGACTTAAGAGTTATTCATAATTTATATTCTCAATGTTTGACTCAAACTTTGTCCAAAACGACTTCTAATAGGGAACCAGAGGGAGTAATTTATGATGATGATGCTCTACATTAATTGGAGTTGGTATACACTTATACTTTCTAGTAATTAGCTACTAAATAAAATCTGACTGACTAAAATGCTAACTGCTTAAACCAGTAAACCTACCACTTATACAGCCTTGCATGTTTATTGTATTATTCTCCCCTTATTGAGTAAGTCGCGTGCTCACACTTGTTTATTTATTGCAACTACACAACCCGGATTGCTTCTCAGACGGGAGATTTGAGGATTTCTCTCGAGATTTCGATGAGTTCTAGGCGTACGTGCTTCCAGTCGACAGCCTATGGAGACGTCATATTCCGTTGCTAGTACTCGCTTATTTGGTTCATTTATGAGACATTAAGTCATGTGATAAATATAATACTCCTTATACAGGCATTATATTTTGATATTCACTGAGTCACTACATGTGTGTAACTTTGATCTTAATGCACATGTAATATATACACTGATTTTGACTTTGAAACCAGGTGTGACAGGTGAACTGGGCTCTCGCATCCACACACTCATTTTTCTTCGCGGTGATTTTTAGAATTTGTTCGTCAAATCTTATGTTGATTTGTACGGGCGTGTTGTACAAAAAATTTGTTATGAGAGATAACTATATAATAAACTAAAATAACATAATAGAAGCGGAACGGAGCGGATTTGGAGTCGCCGGCATTAGAGTTCGAGTCACGCACACCCCCGAGGCCCCGACGCCAATGGTGGCATCGCCTTGTCATCGAAGCAGACGCGGGTGCGTCACGCTACTCCGCCTCTCCGGTCCATAGCCTGCTCTGCTCCGCGGAAAGTAAAACTTTGGAAAGGGATGTGCCCCGTCCCCAGTGTAGACAGTCTCCCGGCATTATAAGCCTATAAATACCTCTGCCCCTCTGCTCTGCGTCTCCAGTCCACACTCCTCACAACTCCAGCACTCTTCCTCTTGAAATCGACCTTCTCTTCTTGCTCTGATATCCAGTCCAATCTTGTGCCTTGCCATGTCGACCCAGGCGGGCACCCTCCAGCTCGACGGCGGCAGCAGCAACAACAACGCCTTCTCGACAATCAGCATCGACCCAAGCGAAGTCGTGGACGACGCTACTGTCGTGGACGACGCTACTGGCAGCAACTTGACGAAACAACTCCGACAGTGGCTGTTTGCATTGGGCCTCGGCACGATTGTCATGGGTGCAGCAGTCTCGTGTTGGTGGAAATCGGACCCGAAGATAAACACCGACACAATAGCCCCCATTTTCACTCTCCTCCCCCCGAAGGGGAACGGCCGAAAGCCCCTTCGGAGGAAGCCTTCTTTCGGTTTATTACTTCTACACACCTCTACCTTTGCCATCGCTACAAAACTACTTCTAATAACATTCTACTTCGACTCCTACCACTATTGCAATAACGAGAACTTAAATACTAAAAGCAGAATAATAAGAAAGCAATGAACCCTTCAGAGCTCTCCTCTTATTCAGGTCCGTCTCATCGATTACAATGATCCCTCTAAGTATAGGGGCTCTCGAAGCACCCCCACAATAATTACACCTTTTCCTCCCTCAATGGGCAGCTTTACACGCTTTCCAAGGGCATTTCAGTAACTTATGGCTTCGTACAGAGCTTCGAGCGTATCTTCGCAAGACCAAACCCCTTTACACGCCACGTCTTTTGTCACCCCTTCGTACAACACCCCTTTACATGTTCGCCTTGCCGACGTGTCCTTGTACGTGCGCCCACCCTGACAAACAGGGGCCATCAACGGGGTTCTCCTTTCGGCACCGAAGCTCTTCGAAAGCCCCTTCAACCGTCTGAAGGTCCTAAAACTCCCGCGCCGACTTCGACACCCATACCTGCAGTCACCATACATGTAACACAACCAAGGTCAACATCCTATTAGTTTTTTCCAAGACGCCGAAGCCTCTTCGGTCGCTGACATTCCGAGGCTGCTCTTGATCGTCCATGAGACAACACTTCTGAAGGCTATGTTCGCCAACACCGCGTTCTACAGGCCGCCCCGGGGAGTCTGCGAGAACCACAGGTTTGCTTACTACACCATCCTCGCTAGAAGTTTCGGTGTCGGGCTTGCCGAAGTAGCAGCCCTCTCGCCGTCCAGCTCCGGCGAGCGAAGCCGCGCATTCGCCGCCACCGTCTTCTTCACCTCTCTCGTGCCCCTTGCAGCCGTCATCGCGGGCGGCTTTGCCGTTGTCATGAAGGGTTACGGTGCAGGTGTTTTCGTCGCGGCAGTTGTTGGCGCCGGATTAAGCTGCAGGTGTTGCCATAGTAGATGCGGGTCCTGGGCGTTGCTGTAGGTGTACGTTGCCCCCCCCCCTATTTTGGTATTTAATTTTGCAACAGGAGGTGATTGTACCGGAATAATTCTACAGCGATTATATATTTACCTATACACAGATTAAATGTTGCCTCGTCGACCTCGATATATAATCACGTGTAGTATGCTTGTATTGTGCAATCAATATGCCTGCAAGGGGTTCGGTTCGAACCGCTTCTGAAGCCGACCCGCACCTGGGATTCGCGAATGGATCGAATCGGATCGAACCGGTGCAAAAGAGGTGCAAAAGGGTCGCGCCCCTGTCGACCCCCGGTTCCCCTCGGGTCGATACTCCGCTCCCCTCGCGGCTGCTGACCACCGCCGCCGCTACCCCGTCGCCAACCAGATCGAGCCCGCTCCGCCGTCGTAGGGGCGGTCATCTCCCCCCACCCCAAATCGGCGCCGCCGCCGCCGCCATGGCGCGGCGGCCCGGCGGCGCGGCAGCCTGACGGCGTTGCTTCTTCCACCCATCGGCGCAGTGCGGCTTCGTCCTCCACGCGGCGCGGCGCGACCTCCATCAGTTTTCAGTATTCAATTGCGCGGTGTGTCCTTCATCAGTTTTCAGTATTCAATTGCCTGAATTCAGTGTTCCATCAGTTTGCGTTATTGTACGTGCCTTTTGCATTTGCCTGAATTCAGTGTTCAATTCAGTTGTATATGACATGTATGTGCAGCAAGGCACGAAGCGAGCGGTTGCCTTATTGCCTGTGAATTGTTGAGAAATTTCCCTTTTATATCAAGAGTTAACATCACCGAATGCAGTGTGCTTTCGTTCAGCAGTCAGCAGCAGCACATATGGATCACTAGTTCAGCAGTAGTAGCAGCATGTAATTCAGCATATAGCTCTTTGTACACGGTTCTCATTTCCATGCAAGGTGCAGTGGCAAACCGGTGAACCGCGGGGCACCGCGGGTTGACTTAAAAAAGGATTGGATCGACCCTGAACCTCCCAATATCTATAACGAGGCAGAGGAGCAGGAAGAGGTTCACTCCGAACCGAACCCTTTGCAGCCATAGCAATCAACATTGAAAACATGAGTTGAACAGGTCAAATCATCAATAATCAAAACTGAAATGACTGAAAACATGGGTTGCCAACCATGAGTTTTTCCCATCGGGCCGTCCCTTTTTTTAAAAGAAAAAATTGGTAGGTGCTCCGTGTTGGGGGAAATGGACTTCGAAAGCGTTATGTCATATCCGACCCGGTGGCTGACTTCGGGCCATGGGTGACAACGGGTGTCGGTGTTTTAGACCGGCAAACCTACCAAGGGGGTACCCGAGGTAGTAGATTGTGCGGTGAGGATCGTGATCGGGAGACCGAGAACTCGAAGATATGCGCAAGGACACAGGATACAAGATTTATACAGGTTCGGGTTGCCAAGGTGGCGAACCCTACGTCCTGTTTGGGGATCAAGTATGGCGCCCTGCGCTTAGTGTTGGGTTGAGATCAGGTTCCCGGCTAGGTACCCGGCCCTCCTTTATATAGTCCAGGGGCGGGTTCCTAGTCGGTTACATGGCAGGAGTCCTAATAGGATTACACGGAACGAGTCCTATTAGGATTACAGGGGAATTCTAATAGGAGTCCGTGTCGTATGGACCTCCCTGGGCCCACTACCTCGGTGGGTACCAGGACCGACTACTCGGTGGGCCCACAGGACTACCCGAGCTTGCGGCGCACGGCACCTGATGGCGTGAAGCACAAGGACTACAGAGGAGAAGTACTCGGTTAGGAAGCTGTACATGTCCCGCACTGTATGGAGGACTCCTAGACGTACTCGACTATTACTCTCTCCCTGAACCGACTTGTAACCCTGCCTCCCGGACTATATAAGGCGAGGTAGGGACCCCTCTCTTCCTCATCTCATCTCACGGCGTAAGATTGCATCATCTTGTAATCGTACCCAATCAATCCAGAGGTACGCAGCATACAGGACGTAGGGTATTACGCACCTCGCGACCTGAACCTGTCTAAATTGTGTGCCACGTGTCTCTTCCTTCGAGTTACCGATCTCGGCGAGGCCACAATCATCTACTTTGGGTACTCCCCTTAGTAGGTTGCCGGTCTAAAACACCGACAGCTGGTGCGCCAGGTAGGGGCTCTCGCCCGAGATCACATGGCGAACTCGACGGCTCCCGTCTACATCAAGCCAACTGTCGCCTTCAACCGCGGCGACACCTTCGTCTTCGGCGCCTGGGTCTGCACTGCTGACGGCGCTGGATCTTTCCAACGCCGCCTCACCATGCCACCCAACCCAGAGACCGGCTTCGTGACACTTTCCGAAGTAGTCACAGGCGAACTCGCCGGCAAGTTCGGCGAAATTTCACTTTTTGACCAACACGCCGACTTCGAGCTCGGATCCGCCTCCAACTCGAACTCCACGTCCCCGTGGGCTACCGTATGCGACCCGGCTACCCAGCCATCGCACGTGGTTTCCCCACCCCGCGAGCGCTCCACGCGTGGCCCCCGCAACCTCAGCAGGGCCCGCACGGAGGCTCCCTCTTCACGCCGGGCCGGCAAGGAGCCCGTACCCGAGTACAACTCGGACTCCGACACCGCCCCCGGCCACGCCTCGGACTCCAACCCCCTCTCCGGCTTCAACTCGGACTCCGCGTACGAGTTCGACTTCGGGTCGGACCCTGAGGATCCCGAGTCCGAGGACAACTCTCTTGAGCAACCCTTATCGGGGCGGCTTCGGGCTGGTTATAACGTCCACACCCGCCGAGAGATTTGTCTGCGGCCGGATCGCAAGCTTTGCCCGCCGACCGATAAGCGGGGACTCACGCTACGTCGCCTACCTCGACTCGCTTCCTTTCCGGGGAGGGAACACCACTCGCTCGAGGCCGAGGAGTATACTCCAGGCGAGGTGGCGAGCTCTGACTCCAGTCTTGGCAACCCCGATCGCCAAGTCTTCATGGCTGCCGGTGACACGCCAGGACCATCGGGGACGGCAGAAGACCGGTACCTTGAAGACATCTCCGCAGACGAGCTGTCTGTTGAAGCACCTGCGGATGAGACCGACGCCAACAGGGACACTCGACGTGAGCGTAACAGAAAGCGGAACGAATGGCGTCGGCGTCTCCGAGACAACCTTCCCATCCGGAACCTCGCAGAAGCCCTCGAACAAGTCGAGAGCAGGGTACACACCACCCCCGAGCAATGCCTCATGTCGATCACAGCGATCGCACGCCAAGCTCAGAGGACACGTGCTAGAGAAGTCATCGCCAAGCTTGCAGAAGACGCTTACTTCATGCGAGTCGACAACAGGGTCAACCAGCCGCCCCCGCCAGGAACCGCGACAATGAAGCTACAAGTCGCAGCGCGGACCTCGGCCGTAACCGTACTCGAGCCGAGCTGCCGGCTCAGCCCAACCGTACTCGTGCAAATGCCGGCGGACCCTCACAAGCTGGCAACAGCGCCGCAGCTGCTGCCAGCGATCGTGAGATCATCCCTCACCGCGACCCTGGTGGCAGAGGCAGCGACAGTGGAAGCTCCAACCACGGCGCCAACAGAAGGGCCGGTGGCGGAGGCAATCGCGGCGGTCGAGGCCACGCGAACAGCCACGCCTCCGGAGGCTCACAGGGCGGCTACGACGCCCGCCAGAAGATTGAGGAACTACGACGCAAGAAGGCTTCTACGTCAAGCGACAACGACGGCTTCTCCGCCTTCTCTGCGTGACTTCGTAACCTCCTCCTCCCAGAGAAATTCAAGCCTCTGGGAATCACCAAGTACGACGCGAAGCAGGAACCCATCCAGTGGCTCAGATGCTACGCTCTCTCCATCGAGAACACTGGTGGCAACAACAACACCAAGTGCCTCTACTTCCCCTTCTGCCTGGACCAAGCCCCGCTCACATGGCTCGAGTCGCTGGACAAGCACTCGATCGACAAGTGGGACCAGCTGAAGGAGCAGTTCACAGCAACTTCGCGGGCGCTATGGGCCGATCGGGTACTCGCATGGACCTAGATATGGTGAAGCAGGAACAGGGCGAGACCCTTCGCAAGTACATGCGGCGCTTCTTCGACAAGCGCGCCACCGTAGTCGACGTCACCGACAAGGAGGTCATCGACCTCTTCCAAGACGGTCTCTACCACTGTCGCACCTTCCAAGACTTCGGTCGACGCCGCCCCAGGTCCATCACTCATCTCAAGGATATGATCACCTCCTGGGCGGATGAAGAAGACAAAGCCAACGCCAAGCACTACAAGAAATCCTTTGATCTAAGACGAAATTCTCATGACATTTTTTTATTTCGTCATAGATCACACTGCATCCATGACAAACAGTCAGATTTCGTCATAGATTCACAGTGCTGGATATGAAGCCCGATATGAAGTCTAAACACTATGACGTTCTGCCAAATTCGTCATAGATTTCGTCATAGATCACACTACTTCCATGACAACCGTCAAATTTCGTCATGGATTAGCAGTGTTGGATATGAAAGCCCAATATGAAGTGCAAGCACAATGACGTTGCGCCAATTTCATCATAATCCGACCCACATTGTATTTCAACATTTCCTCATGATTAATAAATTTACAAAATCATATAATGTATGAAAAGAATTATAGATAATAACAGTCAATAATTTAAAAATCTAAATCTAAATTTTTTTCTGAAGCATATAATATTATATATTCAATATTTAGATATACATATATAGAGGCAAATAAAATTGAATTTCTGTTTTATGATTTTTTATAATTTACTATGATTTTCTAAATATTTAGTCGAAATAAATAAAAAAAGAAAAAGACAAAATCATTTATAAAACTACGCATAACCAAGTTCTAGATGTAATCTTTACAATTTCAAAGGTTGAAGAATATGCTTTCTGTAGTTACGAGTTTAGGGACGAAAACTAGACTTTCGGAAAAATTGAATAGGTGTCAAAGTGATTTGGGCTTGCTAACCGGAGTCAAAGTCTGCTGGCGGACCTCTAACTACTTGACGTGCTTAGGAAACCCACCCCGGACAACCAAACCAGCCCACGCTGCACAAAAGGCCGGCCCAAAGGCACAACCCAAAAGGCCGGCCCAAATTTGCGAAAATGGATGGTCACCACTAGACTTTTTGCCATCCATGAGTTCAACATTTAATTATTTCTAATAAATGCGCATAAATTCATTTAAATGATAGAAAATAGCATTTTGTTCGAAAAATCTTGAAACTTCTAAAAGACTACTTAAATGTGTTCTTTTACATGCGAAAAATATATTTGGGGTATATAAGATAATTAGTTTTTCAGTTAATTCATAAATGTGTCTTAATTAGGTATTTTAAAATAGAAAAATATATTTTTTGCATAATAAATGGCACCGTAACCCAATTTGGAGTTAGTATGAGACAGAAAAACTAGTTACGAGTTTTAGACAAAGATTAAAAAGAGAAAACACACTTGTTCATCTCAGTTCATAGCAAGTGCAATTTCTGTTTTTAATCTTGGGATAAAACATGCAAACTGTTTTTCTTCCTCATACGAACTCCAAATCGGTTGATTCTTTTTCCGAATTTTTTCTAAAATCGAGATGTTTTACTCAGTGTCATTTGTTTGTATCTTAATTACTATTTCTTAATTGCTTTTCATACAACATATCTTTTCCAACTAAAAAGTTAATATAAAAACATGTTATTTCATAATAATTGCTAATATAACTTAACATTCTCTAATTTTATGGTCAACACAAGGTTGCATCCAAATTTGAAGTGCCCATGGGTAAGAAAGTTATTGAGTGTGTACAAACTTTCTAACATTGAAGCCTAAATATGTTTTTTTAAAATTTTTTCAATCTTAATAGAGGTACATATAGGTCAATTTGGAATTACTTTCAGTAAACATGCAGAAATTTATTTAAATGATAGAAAATAGCAAATCTACTTGAAAATTCTTGAAACTCCTAGGTGACAACTTATATGTTGTCTAATATGTGTGAAAAATAAATTGGGTTCATATAAGATAACAATTTTGCAACTTCCTTCACAAGGATGTACTCATTAGTGATTTAAAAATAGAAAAAATAATTTTTTTCACAATAAATGACAATGTGAATCCCCATATGTTAACAGAAGAGTAAATGTAAGGTTATGTCAAGAATTGAGGTGTACATGAGTAAGAAAATACTTTATGGTATACAAACTTCAAAGTTACTTCAAAGTTTAAGTTAAGTTGTTGGAAATAATGTGAGAGACTTGTATAGTTTGTGAACAATGTATCCTCCAACATTTGTAAAATCTTATGGATTTTTTATGGCAAGATTTTTTATCCATAAAATGATTGTATTCCAACTTTCATAATATTTGGAGAAGTTTTAGATATTATTATCATTATTTTATAGTAAGATGACTAGTAGAAGTTTGAATTTCCCCCGCAAGAAAGCATAATCTTGTATAAATCTCAAGGAGATGGAATATAATGGAACAAATTATCATAATAATATTTTTATGTAATTATTTTTATTTTATTAGACACACATGTAGTTCAGTTTGGAATTATTTTTTATAACTATGTATAAACTCATTTAATGTATCAAAAATAGTAATTTGGTTTAATTTTTTTAAACTTGTACAAGAGAACTTTTATGCAGTCTGTTACATATAAAAGATAAGTTTGTATGCATAACATAATTATTTATGTGTCTTACTTCACAATGGTGCAATAAAATGAAAAAGAAAAAGAAAAACATTAAGCTAAGAAGGAAAGAAACGAAGCCCATGTAGGCCCAAATACCCCGACACATCCCGACTCACCTTCGATTCAACAGTTCATATTGATACGGAGATGAATAAAATGCGCAGCCAGGCAAACCCTAACATCCCCATCCCATTCATCTCCTCGCCAGATCCGCCGCTACCCTCCTACCCCCCGCCGCCCTCCCTTCGCACACCTTCCCTTCCTCTCCCTTCCTCAGATCTGCCTGCTGCTGCTCCCTGCGGCTGATGCGGCCGGCCCTGCGAATCTCCAAGCCCGTCGCCCACGCCTCCCCTTCTCTTAGTCCGTACGCCGGCTCGGGGGCTGTCCCCGTGGCGGATGCGGCCGGCGGGCGGCCATGGACGTAGGCTTGCGTCTCGGCTGCCCGAAGCCCTCGCCCCGCGGGCGTGGACGTCGGACGATGCGGCCTTGGCCTCGGCACGCTCATCACCGCCACCCGGGCATACCCTGAGGGCGGTGCCAACACCGGCGACATGCACGAGCTGCTCGAGTGCCCCATCTACACCAACTCCACGTTCCCACCGAACCACCAGGTCAGGTCCCCACGCTCCTATTTCCTCCTCCTCCTCATTTCCCTGACCTCTACCTTGTTCGATTGGATTTTTGCATTGGAGCTATCCTCACTTTAGGAAATTGTATTGCAAGGCACAGGCGGAGGGGAGGTTGTCACGCACTCGCAGCTGCCTGCGCTCGACCTCGCCGAGCAACCCAAGGCCATGAGCCACGACCTCGTCCTTGCCGCCAAGAAGGTACAGTACAGTACCCTCCCGCCCCTCACTTCTTGGTCTCGCCACCTGCTCGACTAAATGCCCACACGAGAATCCCTCGATAGTTTTGTTCTCTCACTGCGAAAATGTGAAGACAGGGATCTGAATGTAGGCTTCCAGTTTATCATGGCTGATGTCTCATGTTTGTGGCTCTGTGGATAGTGGTTCAAAGTGTATGTCATACAAAGATAACTGTTGTCAAATTAATTGGCGTTCATTCAGTTAACTATATGTCATACAAAGATAACTGTTGTCACTGATGAAAAAAGTTGTTATATGTTGAAGCACATTATGCTCAATCAAATCCACATATTTTTCACTAGTTTCCTCATGGTGTTCCTTCTTTGGCGTGACTAGGGTGAGCCGAGAGCAAGTGTGTTTGAGGCCATAGAAGAGGAGGATCGGGTGGTAGAGAATGAAGATGGTGGGAATCTGCTTTGCTTGGTAGGCTTTGCAATGGCCGAGCTAAGCAACTGCATGCTTCACCTTCAGGTTTGTATTTCACATGTGCTGGTTAATCACTTGTTTCAAATTTGTCTATTACTCAGAAGCCCTAGGTTACACTTATGCAACTTTATTTCTATCATATACAGACCCCTAGAAACTTATACTACTGTTCTCAAAAATTCCACAAGGATTAAGTTTGATATTTTGCTGCATGATAATATTTTCCCTGCCGGAAATTCTGACTTTTTTGTAACTATCGTAATTGTAGCTAGCAGTTCAAGACTATACCTGAAAGATGCATATTTTGTTTCTTTTGATGGATGGCTAGTGTGGGTCTTTTGGTTTTTAAGGCTTTTGTATCAGTGTTAGTTCAAAGAAGCATGCACATGACTAGTTCATGTTGTTCTAGTCTCGTCACAGATATCTCAAATTTTTAAAGTTGTCGTGCTAACCTAAGATGTACTTAAGAAATGGATAAAGTTTAGCCTTTTGTTTTGCAAAATTTTCTGTAACATGGAATGCTTCACGGAATTTCGTTGCTTGCGGGTAGGTTATTAACGACACTTGTATGTGAATACTTGAAGTGGGCGCAACTAAGTCACACGGCGAAAGTTTACTTGCCGAATGTAACCTAATAAGTAGTGGCTTGTTCTTGTCATATTTTGTTTGTGCATTTCGGAAATCAACATCCACTAATGTTTCTGTTTCATTTGTTAATCGGCCCAAGGACTTCGGAAGAATGAGGCGAAGGACTTTTCTAACAAAAGTGGAGGTGAAGGCGGCGGGAGTCTTTGAAAGCGGTCCTATGCTTTTAGATGTTCTTGAAGGTTATCAAGAAGCAAGCTATTATAAGTGGAACAGCAAGCAAATGACCCGATACGGCTAGCATTGCTTCAAAAATACATTTGATCTTTTGTTTTGATGTCATGTTATGGTGTTCTTGTACGGAATTGTTTATGATTTCGAGCTTTTCCTACATTTTGATAAGTGCGGTTGAAAATTAATTAGCCCTGTTGGGTTGAATTATAGATATATGGTTTGTGTATTTATTGTTGAATTTTTGTGGTTTAAAAATTGATCTTGTTGGGCTGAATTTTATATGGATTCTGAATTACATGGGTATGGGCTGTGGTGGGCCGAAATCTTATGGGCTGTCGGAGCTAGCTCGTTATATAAATTTGGCCACGTCATCATCCACACAGGTTGCCACATCAGCGCCACTTGGCTGCCATGTGAGTGCCACGTGGCAGTCACGTCATTTGCCATGTCATCTGCCACGTCCTCATCCACGTCATCTGCCATGTCCTCATCCACGTCATCTGCCACGTCCTTAGACAATTCATCTCTACGAGTGATGTGGCAAGTTAATCCATGACGATCACTTTCGTCATAGATTTTGGGCTTCTGACTGGGTTCAATGGGCTTTAGACAGATCTATGACGGCTTGAGAACGTCATGGATCACGCTAATCTATGACGAAAACTTAAGGACGTCATGAGAAGGGATCTGTGAAGCTCAATACATGACGTTCTCAAATTTTGTCATAGATGCCATTTTATGACGAAATTTTGATGATCCGTGACAAAAATCCACCGTCATAGACCACAAGATTTTTTGTAGTGAAGTACGACGCCATCCGTGGCAAGAGCAAACAGAACACGGGCGGTGGCAGCAGCAACAACGGGAACCAAGGTGGTCGCAACAACAACAACTACTCGGGTCCCAACCGCAAGCGCAAGCCAGACAACACTGTCGCGGCTATCCAGCGCCCTGCGAAGGAGAACTCGAAGAAGACCTCTAGCGGCTTCAAAGACTTGCTGAAAGAGAAGTGCCCGTGGCATCTGGACGACAACCACACCACCGAGCAGTGCTACCAACTCAGGCGAGCACTCTAGGGTACTCCAGAGCCATCGCACCCTTATGACAAGAAAGGCAAGAAGAAGCACGACGACGGCAATGGCGACTTCCAGGAACCCGACAAGACGGTCAACGTCCTCTTCGGTGGACTACCCAGCAGACGGAAACAAAAGGCTACCCGTCGAGAAGTCATAAGCACTGAACCAGCGGTTCCGACCCCTCTCAGGTGGTCGGAGGTACCCATTACCTTCTCACGTGCGGATCAGTGGACTAGCTTCTCCGAACTAGGGCGGTTCCCTCTCGTCCTGAAGCCGGTGGTCGCGGGCTCGAGGCTCAACAAGGTCCTCATCGACGGTGGAAGCGGGCTCAACGTCCTTTTCACCAAGACCTTGAAGAAGATGAAGCTCGACATCACCCACATGCTTACCAAGAGCACCTCGCCCTTCTACGGCATCGTCCCCGGGAACGCGGCTATCCCACTGGGCTCAGTGGTCCTACCAGTTTCCTTTGGGGAATCTCGGGACAACTATCGTACCGAGTACGTCAAGTTCGAAGTTGCGGACTTCGAGACGTCCTACCATGCCATCCTCGGCAGGCCGGCTATCGCCAAGTTCATGGCGGTACCCCACTACACCTACTTCGTACTCAAGATGCCAAGTCCAGCAGGTGTACTCTCACTGCAAGGGGACTTGAAGATTTCGCACGACTGCGACACGGAAGTTGTGGAGATCGCCTCCACAAATGAAGTACCCAATGCAATGATGGAGATCTACGCTGTGTCGAAGAAGCTTGCCCCAAGCGAACTTGACATCCCAAAGAAGTCGGACAAAGCTAACAAGCCTCAGCCAGCTGAGGAGGTTCTGGTCAAAACAATTGACCTCGGGACAGGCGACAGGAGCAAGACTACTACCATCGGGCGGGCCTCGACCCCAAATAGGAAGACACGCTCTTCAACTTCCTCCGGGCTAACCGCGACATCTTCGCGTGGAAGCCAGTGGACATGCCAGGGGTGCCCAGGGAGTTGATCGAGCATTCCCTCAACGTCGATCCTAAAGCTACCCCGAAGCAACAACACCTCCGCCGCTTCGCCGACGACAGACGGGACGCCATCAAGAAGGAGCTCGCCAAACTACTCGCGGCTGGCTTCATCAAAGAAGTCTTCCATCCTGAGTGGCTCGCCAACCCCGTCCTCGTCCGCAAGAAGAACTCGAACGAGTGGAGGATGTGCGTCGACTACACCGACCTCAACAAGCACTGCCCCAAGGACCCCTTCGGGTTGCCGCGGATTGACCAAGTCATCGACTCCACGGCGGGTTGCGACCTGCTCTGCTTCCTCGACTGCTACTCCGGGTACCACCAGATCGCGATCAAGGAAGAAGACCAGGAGAAGACCGCGTTCATCACCCCGTTTGGCGCGTACTGCTACACGACCATGTCCTTCGGGTTGAAGAACGTCGGCGCTACATACCAACGAGCTATCCAGGCCTGCTTCAAGAGGCAACTCAACAAGAACGGCGAAGCCTACGTGGATGACGTGATCGTCAAGACCAGAAACTCCAGCACCCTCATCGACGATCTTGAAGAGACTTTCGCATCCGTGCGTGAGTACTGCTGGAAGCTCACCCGAACAAGTGCGTCTTCGGCGTACCTTCGAGCAAACTACTCGGCTTCATCATCAGCCATCGCGGCATCGAAGCCAATCCCGAGAAGATCTCCGCCATCACCAGCATGAAGGCTCCCACGTGTATCAAAGACGTCCAGAAGCTGACCGGGTGCATGCCGGCCTTGAACAGATTTATCTCGAAGCTTGGAGAACGGGGCCTCCCGTTATTCAAACTACTCAAACACCAAGAGAAGTTCATGTGGACTCTAGAGGCGGACCAAGCCCTTGCCCAGCTCAAGGACTTCCTATCAAAGCCACCAGTCCTCACGGCTCCTCGCAAAGGCGAGCGACTCTTTTGCTCTACCTCGCTGCGACTACTCACGTGGTCAGTACTGCCATCATCGTCGAGCGGCAGGAAGACGGCCACGCCTACCCAGTCCAGCGACTAGTCTACTTCGTTAGCGAGGTCTTGTCAGAATCCAAGGCATGCTACCAGCCCATACAGAAGCTTCTGTACGCAGTGCTCATCACCTCGCGGAAGCTATGACACTACTTCCAGGAGTACTCGATCTCCGTCGTCACCGACTACCCGCTCGGCGACATCCTGCGGAACCAAGATGCTACTGGAAGAATCTCCAAGTGGGCAGTTGAACTCGGCGCCCTCAACATTGACTTCAAGCCACGCACAGCCATCAAAGTCGCAGGCACTAGTCGACTTCATGGCGGAGTGGCGGGAGAATCAGCTACCTACTCCAACCGAGCGCCCAGAGCACTGGGTGATGTACTTCGACGGCTCACTCAACCTCGAGGGCGCAGCTATGGGAGTACTCTTGATCTCCCCAACGGGCGAACAATTCAAGTACGTCCTGCAGATCTTCTGGAAGGTCTCAAACAACGAAGCCGAGTACGAAGCTCTGCTACACGGGCTCCGCCTCGCGGCTTCACTAGGCATCAAGCGGCTACTGGTCTACGGTGACTCCGCAGTGGTCATCAACCAAATCAACAAGTCCTGGGACCGCAACAAGGAGAACATGGACGCCTACTGCCTAGAAGTCCGCAAGCTCGAGAACAAGTTCTATGGTCTCGAGTTCCACCACGTCGTCCGCGACAACAACGTTGTAGCGGACGTCCTGTCGAAGCTTGGTTCTACTCGCGCTCAAGTACCCGCGGGTGCCTTCATCCATGAGCTTCATGCGCCATCCATCCCGGAGCCGGTGCCACCGACCACTGTCCCAGCGCATCCCCCGGCTGGCCAAGAGGTCATGATGATCGACATGGACTGGAGGCAGCCCTTCATCGACTACCTCAGCGAGCAGAAGGTTCCCTCGGACAAGAACTTGGCGGAGCAACTCATCCGCCGCGCCAAGTCCTACGTCCTCGTCGGAGACAAGCTCTACAGGCGGGGCGCATCTTCCAGAGTACTCATGAAGTGCATCCCCAGACAAGAAGGCAAGGACATCTTGGAGGAGATCCACAAGGGCGTCTACGGCAACCACACGTCCTCTCGCACGCTGGTCAGCAAGGCCTTTCGACGAGATTTCTATTGGCCCACAGCTCTGGGCGACACCGAAGAACTCGTCAAAAGGTGCCAAGGGTGCCAATACTTCGCCAAGCAGCAACACGTCCCAGCCTACAAGCTAGTCACCATACCGCCAACCTGGCCCTTCGCCTGCTGGGGGCTCGACATGATTGGGCCACTACCAACTGCGCCAGGTGGATTCAACAGAGTACTGGTGGCCATCGACAAGTTCACCAAGTGGATCGAGGTCAAGCCGGTCACATGCCCCAAGGCTGACAGAGTACTCGACTTCCTAGATGAACTCGTGCATCGCTACGGACTACCCCACCGCATCATCACAGACCTGGGCTCCAACTTTAACAACCACCAGTTATGGGAGTACTGCGAGAATAGCAGGATCGACGTCTGATATGTCTCAGTCGCCCATCCTATGGCCAACGGACAAGTCGAGCGCGCCAATGGGATGGTGCTCAACGCTCTTAAGAAGCGGCTACACGACGCCGCCAACTCCAAAGGAGGCAAGTGGATCAAGGAACTACCCAATGCACTCTGGGGGCTACGTACTCAGCCCTCCAAGCCAACGGGGCAAGCTCCATACTTCCTGGTCTATGGCTCCGAAGCAATCCTCCCTGCTGATGTCATGTGGGACTCACTAGCAGTGGAGCACTACGACGAAGGCGTCTCCAAAGACAGCAGACGAGTTGACATCGACGGACTCAAAGAAGCTCGCTGCGTCGCCCTCGTCCAATCGGCAAGGTACCTGGAGGGTATCCGACTCTACCATGATTGCAACGTCAAGGAACGCTCCTTCAACGTTGGTGATCTTGTCCTCCGTCGCATGTAGAACACGGAAGTACTTCACAAGCTCAGCTCGCCCTGGGAAGGTCCCTTCACAGTTGCAAAGGTGACCGGACCGGGCTCCTACCGCCTCCAGACGCTTGAAGGCGAAGACGTCAACAACTCGTGGAACGTCGACCAACTCTGACGGTTCTACGCCTAGTCTACATGACTACCCTGGGGGCTCAAGTCTACACGACTACACCAAGACCCCTTCGTTGTAAGCGGCCTCCGGGTCCAGGCACCAGTCTCCGGACTACTCCTCTCCAGGATCCAGCCCATGCGGCTACCTACGGATCCTGGGCTGCGACGAGCGACAAAGGACTCTAGCAGCGGTCTACTGAGAGACCATGTACTCCTAGATCCGGCCTCACACGGCTACTTACGGATCTACTTTGCGTAAGCGGCTACACGCCCTAGCACTACTTAGCCGTAGGCGGCCTCCGGGTCCTGGCGACTACTCTGTAACTACGGCCCTGGCCATCCAGGTGTACTTCTTCAGTAATAAAGTTTGATTATCCATCAACTACTTTACTGCCTTCTTCCCTCAACGGGACTACTGGCGAGTACGACTACTCGCGACGACTCCACGATGGGACTCCGCACTCAAAGATCGCGATAACGAGTACTCATTCATGGAAGTTTTTCTTCATTCACACTTAAACAATTTCATTACAATTGTTTATGTACAACCACTGCTACGAGCTAACTATTACAGGACTACTGGAGATTGAGTTTCTCGGCGACTTGTTCAGCAATGGGCGCCATCTGCTCCGGCAGCTCCGCGTACTGCTCATCGGTGCAGTTGGCGGCTAGCCCGCCGGCGACTACGTCCACAGGAGCTTTTGGGAAGTACGACTTCATGAAGACCAGCACTGGTTCGGGATCGACTTCGCCAAGTGCTTCACGTAGGTCGCCAGGCGGCTGGGGGCTTCCTTCAGCCGGTCCACCAGTGGTGCTATCTTCGGACCGCCAGGGTGAGGCACCAGCAGCCTCACGATGGGGAGCGCGGCTTCCTCGAGTTCTTTGAGCTGAGCCCGCAACTTCTCGCAGTCCCCGTTCAGCTTCTGCAAGGATTTGTAGCAGTTGACGAGGTCACGATCTGATGCAATACGGAGCTCCATGTGCTTGTCGCACTCGTAAGCAAGCTCCTTATAATCGTACTCCAGTACCTGGCGGGCCTCCTGCTCTCGGTATAATAGGTTCTTCATGTCGGTCTCTGAAGCCCTCAGCTGGTCGACGCGAGTCTCAAGCTCTCAATCAACAAGGCACAACGAGTCAGACTACTTCAAGGTACTTCCAATAAGTACTCAACAAGACAATGGTGTACCTTTGTTCTTGTTGCGGAGAGACTTGTTCTTCCGCACCAACTCGTCACCCTTCACCTGCATGTCCTGGATGTCATTATGATACTTGGCGAAGGCGGCGTCTAGCTTCGACTGCATCGTAGCAGCGTGCTTCCGGGACTTCACGAGCCGCTCTTCCAAGGCTTCCGCCCAGAGTACTGTGTCGCCGAACCCTTGAAGCATGTCGGACTTTTGACGGGACCTCTCCGCGACGTCCGGCAATAGACAACAGATATCAACTGTGTACTCAACACTAAAGGATTGACTACTCAAAGGTGTCGACTACTCACCTTCATCCATCGCTCGGCCTGGCGCACTGCCTCCAGGTGACGAGCCACTGTTGACGGTGAAAATCCGTCAACCTAGCCATGAGTTTACCTTCGGTGTTGCCATAAGTTTTATACCTTATTCATTGGTACTAACCCCCGTGGTATAACTAACGTGTGCATGTCGGTTTTGGAGTTTAGTGTTTATGCAGGGTTTTAGCGTTGAAAGCAAGACTTTCGGGATAAGTTCATCAAGCACCTTATGACAAGACCTTGAAGCCCCGTACAAGTCATGCAATGAAGCAAACTTAACTCCAAGAAGTCAGGGACTTGATCCGAGAAGACGACAAACTCCAAGGACCTAACCTGAAAAGTGCTGAATCTTGCAAGACAAGGAGTTATGCCCAATTCGGAGAGAAGCTGACGACATGGACCTACATGCAGAAGGGAGAAACATCCAGGAAGCACGGGAACCGACGTAGAGCAAAGGAGGCCGCGGGCTGGGCCTGGATGGGCCCAGGCCGGTCGGCCCAGCCCTGTCTAGGGCCCATTTGCCCCCTCCTTTGCCCTAGCCGCCATTTGGGCTATTTATAGCCCCTGACCGAGAGCCACGCATCATCCAATTCGTCATCGACCGCCGAGGAGCAGAGAAGAGAGGGACACCATCTCGGAGAGGAGAGGGTCAAGCTAGTTGACTAGGGTTTCCCTAGCCGACGTGGGAACCTTGCATGGAAGACCACGTCGGAGTTCCCGGAGCTAGAAGCAAGATCAAGGAAGGATCCCGGTGGTGATCTTGTGTATGTATCATTGTCATAGTTGAATTATCAAGTTGAATCTATTCTTAGCGATTAAGTGTTTCCTCGAAGATTTCATTTTTCGATCGGTTTGCTTATTCTAGATCTATTCGCGCGATATATCACATAGGGTGTTCTTGTAGCCGTGGTGGCTAGAGGTACACGCCGGATCTTCCGAAAGAATCTCGACTTGTCTTTTGACTCGCCCTAGACTCCCCGCATGAGTAGGGATACATTGTGACAGAACGGGGGTTCCGAAAGGCGGATGTTTTCGGATTTGGACGGCAAACCATGGTTTAAAGAGGCTTCTAATAAGATTCGATTTGCTACTTCTTCTCTTGCTTGGAACTTCAACAAAAGGCTTACCCCGATCTCTCTAGATCAGTTTATCTACCCAATCTTACTTTGTTATCTCCGGTCTTTAGTAGATTAGATTAGTTTCGTGTCTCTCATCTAGATGCATTAGGGTTTCTTTTACCGAAGAGTGGAGTTATTTGGCTTTACTAGATCAACTTTTGCGTCACACATTTGTTCCACGGATTCGATACCTTGGGTTCACCACTCGAGGGAAGAAGGGTCCCTTGACTACGACGGGAGACTTGTCCCCTTGCAAGTCATAAACGAAATTTGATACAACTATTTACCGTCAACAAGCCCCTTTTTCTGGCGCCGTTGCCGGGGAACAAGTGATCAAGATTTGATTTTTTATTGCCTTTTTGTGATTTTCAGTTTTCTTTTAGTTTTTCTTTTTTTGCATCTACTAAACTTTGATCATCCTCAAAATACATCTAATCTAGTTTGCCTAACCCTAGTTTTCATAGATTTATTTTTACTTTCTAGTTTTTGCATACTTTGTTTATTGCTAACCCTAACCGGAGATGGTTGGCTACCTCTCCAAGAAACCCAAACTTTTTTTGTGGATGATCCAGAAAAACTTTACAGGCAAAGGAGACGTGCAACACAAGCTAAAGGGTTGGAAACCCTAGATTCAAAAGCCGAAGTTGAAGGACCGCCGGAATCTCCAAGGGAATCACCACCTCCAAGTCCAAAGGAAGATCAACCTAAACCGACATCGTTGATCTACCTATCATAAACCTTCAAGACGCCAGAAGGCCGTTCAAGATCAATGTCTCAACTATCTGCATGACGATTGCGGGAACTTTGGAGCATTTCAATGAATACATACGAGCCAGATTCCTTGAGTGGCAAATCGGTTTACTTAAGAGGAGGATGGAGAAGATGGAGATAGAGAAAGAAGCTCAACACCTAAAGGCTGCCAAGGCAAGATCCACATGTGAGGATTGAAGTGTTCATCGTGATGAAGATGCTAGAGACGCAAGTGGGACAACTTGCCGGGCGCCCGATGGGTAACAAAGAAGAATATCCGAGACAACTCCAAGGTCCCAAGATGGCGAAGGCTACTCAAACTCATTCGGGAGAGAAGGAGGATCGCACTAAGGAGACCATGAAGATCACAACCGAAGGATCGGAGTTCGAGATGCCGAGCCACTACATGAAGGAAGTTGTTGCATCCGTCAAGACCAAAAGACAAAGCCAGCCTGTGAAGACGAAAAAAATTGACTAAGCCGAAGAAGAAGCCCGTGCCCAAGATGGTGCGGAAGTGGGTACCCAAGATTGCAACGCCCGCAAAGAGCGTTGATCCGAGGTAATCAAGTGAAGAAGTCTAGTCATGGACTATAAACAAAGCGCTAGGCTGGAGGCAACCCGTTTCGTCGAGTCAAGAATAAGCTACCGGGAGGACAACTCGATTCCAGGTTTTTTAATAATTTAGTTTTGAATTTTATTACACAAAGACATTAGACTTAGAAGTGGTTGAACAATATTAGAGACATAATTCTTGGTTGAATATTTTGCTTTATCATAAAACCTTTGCATGAACCCTCCTATGTGCTTGTTTGTTCTTTTCTTTTCGAGAAACCTCAACCAAATAATTTCAGAACCTAAATCAACCTTTCACCCTCATTATGGTGCTGAGGTTGACTTATTTTTCATGCTAAAAACACACGAGTAGAGCCACGACTTATACCTAGGTGTTAATTAAAATTCAGCACGTGGTAGGACTCGCGTGAACCTAGAAACTAAACTTTTGGTTGGTTTTAAAAACATATATCCTTCGTTTCTCTAAGATTAGAATTTTTCTAAGCCTCATTTAATTTTGTTTTATTAAAAATCTCTCTTATTTAGCCAAAATTAGAACCTAAACCTATGCCCCCATGATCAAGCCGGGAAAAGTTTGCTCTCAACCAATGAAGGCAAACTATACCGGTGAGACTGATATCAATGTAGTTGGAAAATATTTTCGACTTACATTTTTTTTAATGGTTTAAAAACTTCTCTAAATTTATGCTTGAGCTCTTGCATGGCTCTGAAAAATATTTTTAAATTTCGAATTAGAGGAGTGTTTAACCTTAAACACACCTAAAGGGAGGCAAACTAGTTTGAATTAATCATGCATGCACCATTGGATACCCTTTCATCAAGACCACATGCAAAGGACAAGCATGGTGGGCAGCAAGCATCAACTTTGAAGGAATTTCATGGTGGCATGTGAAGCAAGTGGAGCAAGGGAGCATGGACATGACTCAAAGCATGAAGCATCAAGTGGAAGGACCAATAATGCAAGAAAAGGAGTGGACGAGAGCGTTTGGGCGGTGCAACTCGTGGAGCACGCGAGCAGGAAAGTTGCAGAGGAGAAATGATCGTGCTGGAAGAAAGCCAAGGCGGGGAGGAGCCAGAGGCCACCCAGGACGGTCGGCCCAGGCCGGCCGGCCTCCCCTACTTAAGGAGCCCCTCAGCTCCCGTTTTCTGCAGGCAAGCTTCCCTCTCCTTCCTTAGTTTGTGTGTTCAAGTTTGTGTGCCCAGAACCTCCGTAGACATAGCCAACCTTCCCAAGATTGATAGCTCAAAAAAATCCACATCCTTAATCCACTCAAAGTCCACATCCTGAAGTAAGATTTTAAGTGCCTAGTTACCGGTTGCAACCCGAAGTTTTAGTGGAGAAAAGAGTGCAGCAACCATGTGGAAGAAAACCACAAGTCTCTTCTCTAAGAAGAAGGGTTCATCATCATCCAAGCCATCATCGACAACGTCTTCGAGGAGGCACTCGGTTTCCGAGTCTCCCCGGATCATGGAGACGGATACGGCACCACCAAGGAGGAACGATGTTCTCCTCCTTGGTGGTATGAGGGCTGCAAGGAGCACGTCCATGAGGTTTACCGAACCTCAAGGGCACATAGAGGAGCCACCCGTGCCACCACGACGATCGACCCGTTCGACCGCGCCACCTCCATACACTCCGATATATTCCTCGTATGGCTTCATCATTTTGTCGGAGGAGGAGGAGGAGAGGCTCTCTCGTCTTGAGAAGAGGCTTGTGCCCAACGTCGAGTTCGACGACCAAGCACTCTACTACTTGGGTTTCGGCACCGACATATACTACATGTTGGGGCACCTTGGATGGGTGCAATTCTCCAAGGAATATTTAACCTATTGCCATCATATGGGGGTGAGTGGCAACATATTTGCCACCCATGAGAGAGGAGTGAATGTGAGAGGGATTAATTGACCCTAGCTAAGAGTGGCAAATAGTTAAATATCCCATTCTCCAACGGAGTGTCGGCGGACACCCACAAGGAGTTCGCCTTGGAAATCTTGATGACCATTGCACCTATCCTTGATGATGGGGTGCAAAGCTTATCATTCCGTTTGGAGGGAGTCCAACAAGTGGTTCCCTACGAGCATGTTAGGGAGCTACTTGGATTCCATAAGGGAGCACCGGAGAAAGTTGACGTGCCACCCGGCATGTTAGATGTATTTTGGAATTTGATCTTCAGAGAAGCCCACCAACAACGCAATTGCATCCGCAACCCCATTATCCAAGTATTCCACTCTTGGATGTGCAAGAGGGTATTGGGGAGGATGAGGGAGACGAAGGTGACCGACACGGAGTTGAATTGGCTCTACTCGGCCTTAATTGCCAAGCAGCCAATAGACCCCTCATACCTTATGATCAACCGTTGGTGTTGCGAGGCAACATCACGAGCAGGACATATTGGTTCGGGGTGCTACCTCTCTATGTTGGCCATCTCTCTACGGCCAGGGATCACAAGAAACCCCAAACATCTTTTGCGTGGTACCTCTCTCGGCATTGAATATTTGTGACAAGGCAAATACATTAGTGGAGATGAGAGAGGAGGTTTTCGTTTGGCCATGGTGAACCTACCCCTTCCGGATGCAAGGCTTAGGCTTTTCATCCAAGGGAGGGAAGATTGGTTGGAAGAGGGACTCCTTGTCCCGGCAAGGAAAAATAAAAGAGGAGGAATCGTAGAGGAGGGAACATCCTCCGCACAAGCGAGTGGTGCACAACCCAATGTGCCACCATTCGGCGGGATCCCTACTCCGCCAAGTTATTACGGAGGGCCACAAGAGCAAGCATGGGGGGTAGTGCACCGGTACCCCCACCAAATTATGTGGTTCCCAACGTAAACTTCGCGGAGCCCTACGCACAATATCCCCAACCGCAACAAGTGTGGCCATAATTGGAGGGTATGTTGCGAGAAATGCACAAAACGTCGCAGCCATCCAAGCCAACGCGGCTCAACTTGGTGAGGGCAATGCAAATATTGCCTATGAGCTTGGACGCCTTCACCTAGTGGAGCCGGATCAATTCGTTGGAGGGGATGTCCAACCTTACTAAGAGCAAGGGTATTACTATCAAGATCATCAACACCAACCACCGGCGGAGGACTAGGAAGATTAAGGAACTTTAGTTTTCTTTTCTTTTCTCTTTCTCTGTAATTTTCAGCTTTTGTTTATGTGTGTTTGCGTAATATTTTATGTTTTTATTTAAATTTCAGCAAGTGTGTTTGTTTATTTTCAGTTTGTATTTCAACTTGATTTCATCATTAATAAAGACACCACCTTGATTATATCATTGGAAAAGTTACAAAAATTTGTGCCATGATGATATATGATTATAATTGCCGCTTTGTTTATCTTTGTAATTGATTTATGCATGTTAAAGCTAGTGCTCTCTTAAAATACGAATCTGGATTTATTTAAATGCTAGCTTAATCTTTAGTGGAGGTTATGATTAAAATAAAGACCCATAGTGTTTTATGTGCTCTCAAGTTATGAATAGATTGAAGATGGTTTTTATGCTCAAAAATATCGCTAACCTTGTCACAAATATCACTTGTGTGTTGCTCAACCCATCCAAAGCCTAATATATATTTGAGTGCAAAAACCTTAGTGTACAAGATTTATTTTTGAGTGAGTTATTGTAGGCCATGATTTCTCTGGCCCGAGACTAAGAAGCCGGTCATTCCATTTTTGCGTATCAATCTTTTTGCTAGCCTTTTATCCATGCATTGTGTATCCCCGCATCGGAGATCTCACAAACCTCGCCGGATATCCACCCTTAAAACCAAATATCATCTTTTGTGATTACCTCCTTGACCACAACCTATCGTTGAGAATGGATCATCAATTCAAGGAAGATCGCAAGACGGTGCCAACATTGAAGAATTCAAGTATCTCTCCAAGGAAAAATATTTCCGGTACCTACCTTATTTTTCGCCTCTTTGCTCGAGTACGAGCAACGTCTAAGCATGGGGGAGGAGGTAGGTACGATGCAATTTTCGAGTTCAAAGGGGAGCAATTAAAAAAATTTAAAAGGGTGTAAATTAAAAAAATCAAAACTCCAAGGTGAAAGTCTCGTGGCCGAATGAATGACAAGAAAAAAATGAAAGAAAGAAAGAAAGAAAGAAAGAAAGAAAAGAAGGAGAAATATGAGAAAGAGAAAAAATATGAGTATGCGTAAAGTGAACTCCCCGGTTCTCTAAAGTGCATTAGGACATTCAAGGCTTCAAGTTTAAAAGATCCATTCTCATTTTCCAACCATGTGCAATCCGATAACGAGGACTTCCTTTGTGCCTCAGGATCACTCTTTGCCATTTGCACATGTCCACTCATCTCAAGTGTGTGTATTTTTCTCTTTCCCCTCCTTGATATGACACTATTTTCCAATGACCTTTTTGACGAGTCTCGGTAAGACCATGAGAAGCTTGTCTTGTTTTGACAACACCTCATTTATAAAATCTTGTTAGGACTAAACTTTCCCAAAAAGCTCCATATAAAGCCTACCACATATATGTGATGAGAGGGAACGGAGTAGAATATATAGGCTTGAGAGACAAGCGAGTTGAGAGTTCATGAGCAATATACAAGATGATTTAAATTTGTGAACTTGGTTTAGCTTTTCTTCATCTCGTTCTTTATTTTCAAAATTTCTGAGATCTATTTAAACTTTGTGAGCATGTTAATACTTGTGGGATAGGCTTAATAAGAATCTACCCTCCGTAAAGGTGAAGGCTAGTACATTATGGAACTTTAACGAAATAAAATTTTGAGAGCATTATGTTTTCTCATGTATGATCAAGTGCAAGGTTTAAACATTGTTTGGCAACGATGATATCCATCGAAGGCTTACTCGAGGACGAGCAAGGTTTAAGCATGGGGGAGATGTTGACGGTGAAAATCTATCAACCTAGCCATGAGTTTACCTTCGGTGTTGGCATAAGTTTTATACCTTATTCATTGGTACTAACCCCCGTGGTATAACAAGTTCACGTGTGCATGTCGGTTTTGGAGTTTAGTGTTTATGCAGGGTTTTAGCGTTGAAAGCAAGATTTTCGGGATAAGTTCATCAAGCACCTTATGACAAGACCTTGAAGCCCCGTACAAGTCATGCAATGAAGAAAACTTAACTCCAAGAAGTCAGGGACTTGATCCGAGAAGACGACAAACTCCGAGGACCTAACCTGAAAAGTGCTAAATCTTGCAAGACAAGGAGTTATGCCCAATTCGGAGAGAAGCTGACGACATGGACCTACATGCAGAAAGGGGAAACATCCAGGAAGCAAGGGAACCGACGTAGAGCAAAGAAGGCCACGGGCTGGGCCTGGATGGGCCCAGGCCGGCCGGCCCAGGCCGGTCGGCCCAGCCCTGTCCAGGGCCCGTTTGCCCCCTCCTTTGCCCTAGCCGCCATTCGGGCTATTTATAGCCCCCTGACCGAGAGCCACACATCATCCAATTCGTCATCGGCCGCCGAGGAGCAGAGAAGAGAGGGACACCATCTCGGAGAGGAGAGGGTCGAGCTAGTTGACTAGGGTTTCCCTAGCCGACGTGGGAACCTTGCATGGAAGACCACGTCGGAGTTCCCGGAGCTAGAAGCAAGATCAAGGAAGGATCCCGGTGGTGATCTTGTGTATGTATCATTGTCATAGTTGAATTATCAAGTTGAATCTATTCTTAGCGATCAAGTGTTTCCTCGAAAATTTCGTTTTTCGATCGGTTTGTTTATTCTAGATCTATTCGCGCGATAGATCACATAGGGTGTTCTTGTAGCCGCGGTGGCTAGAGGTACACGCCGGATCTTCCGAAAGAATCTCGACTTGTCTTTTGACTCACCCTAGACTCCCCGCATGATAGGGATACGTTGTGACAGAATGGGGGTTCCGAAAGGTAGATGTTTTCGGATTTGGGCGGGAAACCACGGTTTAAAGAGGCTTCTAATAAGATTCGATTTGCTACTTCTTCTCTTGCTTGGAACTTCAACAAAAGGCTTACCCCAATCTCTCTAGATCGGTTTATCTACCCAATCTTACTTTGTTATCTCCGGTCTTTAGTAGATTAGATTAGTTTCGTGTCTTTCATCTAGATGCATTAGGGTTTCTTTTACCGAAGATTGGAGTTATTTGGCTTTACTAGATCAACTTTTGCGTCACACATTTGTTCCACGGATTCGATACCTTGGGTTCACCACTCAAGGGAAGAAGGGTCCCTTGACTACGACGGGAGACTTGTCCACTTGCAAGTCATAAACGAAATTTGATACAACTACTAACCATCAACAGCCACCGTCGCTGGGTCGACCAGATCGTCGATCAACAGCTCGGCCCCGCTACGACTACTCGTTGCGGCCTGGGTCATTGGCGCCGAGCGGATTGGCTCCGCGTCCTGGATCTCTTGCGAGCGGACGACCACCTCCAGAGCGGGTTCTGGCAGCGCGTCATCTCCTTCTCTTCCAGTCGCCGCGGTGGCTTCTCTGGCGGCCACCTCCATCGGCTCGGGGGCTTCTTCGGCAGCCTCCTGAGTCTTCGGTGCCACATCCTCAATGGGCACCGCCAACGGGATATCGCTTCCCTCGGCCTTAGCACCTGTCGACAGAGGACAAGTGTATCAGTCATACCTGGCGACTACGACTACTTTTCGGGGCTAATTGCACCTGAGAGAGTACTCACCTTCAACGACGCTGGCCTCAGGCAACGTAGCCTCAGCGGCCAGCACCTCGGGCTCTGCCTGAGGGGTGGGAGCGGACTCCTCAGCGGGCGGCGCGGCTTCTTCTTCCGCTACCTCTGCAGCGGGTTCATCCCCCTCCCAGGAAAAGTCCGTCGACTTCCTGCAAAGTACACAAGCCGGTTGTCAATCAAGTACGACTACCACATCCAACGTACTACTCGGGAAGGATCAATACTTACAAGATCGATCGGACCACCGTCACGGTTGGGGCACCGAGGATACTGGCGATGTCGACCAGTCCCGCCTCGGCAGGCGCCTCCTCCCCGCGCCTGCGTAGCCGCTGCCTCTTCAGTAGCAGCAGCGGCGGGTTCTGTGCTCCCCTGAGCAACAGGGGGTTAGCGCTCCATCTACGCCAAGAGCTCTTCTACGATGGGGGCTGGGCTACGACTACCCCCAGCTGCCTCCCGCACTGTATCCCAGTCGCCTTCATCGCCCTGCTCAACGGGCTCGGAAGGTGGCATCTTCCGCAAGCAAGGAAACTTCATCGTCAACACACAAACTCGAGACATCAGTACTCGACTACCTTATTCAAGATGGCTTACCTCTCTGGATGTGGTCTCCGTGACCTTCAACTTCTTGGCCACACGCTTGCGGGCCACATTGCGCGGCTTCCTTGGCGGCGCGGGCAGACTAGCCTCTAGGCTAGACGGCGGATCCTGAACGAGAGGGATATGAGGCAACCCAGGGCGGCTGAACCTCAACCGCAACTGGAAGCGCTCCTGCAGCGTCTCCTCATCGTCGTCCTCATTGGACGTGTCTTCAACGACAACTGTGTCGTCTCCCTCGCCAACTTCACGCCGCTCCTTGGCCTTGGCCTTCCCTTCCTCTGGGACCTCGACCAGCCGAGGAGGCGACGCCGGCTCAGAGACGAACTTTGCCAAGTCATCCTGCAAGAAGCACAACTCATTGGTGCGACTACTCTTACGTAATGAGTACTCGGCAATGGATGCGGCCACTGACCTCTTTCGGTGGGCGCACGGCGGAGAACTCCGGTACTGGGCACGGTGTGTACGCCGGCATATCTTTGAAGATTCTGCCCAGCCTATCAACAATGTCGTCGTCGTCGACTTCATCTCCAGGCATCCGCGACGTGTCGTCGTCGCCGGTGTACTCGTACCCCAGGGTGTCGCGGGCCATCAGCGGCTGCACCCTTCGCTTCATGAAGCTGAAGGCCACATGTTCGGCCCTCAGCCCGGCTTCCCTCAGCGCCTTGATCTTCGCCAACAACTTGGGCAACTGAAGACCTTCTTGCATCGTCGACTCCGAGTTCCACCATGGCTGGTGCTTGGGCTACTTCCCGCTTGGCTTCGGCAGCTCCGGATGATGGTTCGTGACGTAGAACCACTTCGCTTTCCAATCTTGATTGGAATCTATCAACTTGTAGGAGAGGTACTGCTCTGCCGCGTCCTCCCTCATCTGGATCCCCGCTCCTCCGACTACTCGGGGATTGCTGGCGCTGGGTTGAGGCTTCACCCTGAAGAACTTCCGGAACAAGATCCAGTGGGGCTTGATCCCCAAGAAGGCTTCACAAAAATGTACAAAGACGGCGGTGTGGAAGATACCGTTGGGGTTGAGGTTGAGGTACTTGATGTCGTAGTACTCCAGCAGCCCCTTGAAGAAGTCGCTGGCCGGGAGAGACAGTCCGCGCTCCGCGAACCGGGTGAACATCGGGATCTCATCCGAGTTCTTCTCCATGGGGTACGGATCCCCTGTCGCGGCTCTCCACATGTCCACCTCCTTCTTCCGCAGGAACCCACTGTTGAGAAGGGCCAGCAGGTCTTCGGTCTTGGCCTTGGACTTTTTCGACTCGCGATTTGGATCTGGCCGCGGCGGAGACACCGGTGGCGATGTCCCCGCAGCAAATCCGGTGGCCTCTTCACGGGCCCGCTTCTTCCCACCGGCGGCCTTCGCTGTCTTCAACGGTGAAGGCTTCATTCTCCAGGTGCATGGTGTCTTCATGCGTATTCGCTCGGGGCTACAGTAGTGGCTTCCTACGGCAGGGCACTCGGATCTACGCTCTATTCAACGGCGGCGGTGCGCACCAGTGGTGATTCCTGGCTAGATCTGCTAAGAATGGCTGCAGCTGCGTAGGGCGAAAAACCCAAAGGGTTTTGCCTTCTATTTATAAGTCAACGCGGCCCCTCCAACGGCCGGATGGATAAGTCTGCGCTCGGCTGACTTAGCGGCGGCGCGTGACCTTTCAACTTCTACTAGTCGATGCGCCTCACCTCGGGGGCTCGGCTACTTCTATTCGACTTCCTGGGTAGCGACAAGACTCAAGAGCAACTCAGGACACATTCTACAAGATGACCCTTCAATTCGAGAGGAAGTACTCGACTCAAGGCTCGGGGGCTCCGTGCCACGTGTCCTTCGGTTTTTTTCTCCGGATTTTTCGGGATATTCTTGCCAAAACTTCAGATGGACCCTCAGCCAGAGTCTACAACTCAAACTAAGGCTCGGGGGCTACTCCATATGGAGTGCGATTTTGCAATCGCACTTCCATATCAGTTTCATCTTCGAGACAACATGGGCATTGTTGAAGACCTTCAAGAGCGGCACTCGAGGATGCTTGGGACTACTCGAGAAGACTTCAGGATTGTTCAAATGTCAGCTGGAGTACATTCCAGCCTCGGGATGCTTCGACTACTCTTGAGGACTTTTGACTTGTAGCACTCGGGGACGCTTGGGGACTACTCGTTAAGGCCGTCAAGATTACTTGAAGCTATCCTTCTCGACTACAAAGTACTCGGGGGCCTGTCGTATGGACCTCCCTGGGCCCACTACCTCGGTGGGTACCGATGCCGACTACTCGGTGGGCCCCCGGACTACCCGACTTGCGCCGCACGGCACCCGATGGCGTGAAGCACAAGGACTACGAGAGGAGAAGTACTCGGTTAGGAAGGCCGTACATGTCCCGCACTGTATTGAGGACTCCTAGACGTACTCGACTAGTACTCTCTCCCTGAACCGACTTGTAACCCTGCCTCCCGGACTATATAAGGCGAGGCAGGGACCCCTCTCTTCCTCATCTCATCTCACGGCGTAAGATTGCATCATCTTGTAATCGTACCCAATCAATCCAGAGCTGCGCAGCATACAGGACGTAGGGTATTATGCACCTCGCGGCCCGTTCCTGTCTAAATTGTGTGCCACGTGTCTCTAACTTCGAGTTACCGATCTCGGCGAGGCCACAATCATCTACTTCGGGTACTCCCCTTAGTAGGTTGCCCGTCTAAAACACCGACAGTCCGTCTTCATGCTTCCTTGCATGGGTACCCGGGGAGTATGCCCGACAAGCCCCCGAGCACATTGTAGTCGAGTGTAATAGTTCGAGTAGTCTTGAAGCCTCTGCAAGTAGTGTTGGTGGAAATCGGGCCCGAAGGTGGGCGCCGACACAACAGCCCCCTGATTACTCCTCTCCCCTTCGGAGGGAAGCGACCGGAGGCCTCCCTCGAAAGCGAACGGAGAAATTTAGGACTCGCTACTTCCCTGTCGGTTCTACCCTTCGTCTACCCCTACGTTGTTACTTCTACTAACAGGAAACAAGGAAGGAAATAAGGAGACACTTAACAAACCGAAAGCCGAAAGACTTGTAGGAGCCTTCGGTGCTCTCTTCTCATTACTGTATGTCCGTTTCATTACAAGGGGTTCACTCTTTGTAGGAGACCCCAGGGCATGATCATCTGCCTCAATTACACTTTTTCCGTTCCTGACAAACGGCTTTAAACACTTTACAAGGGTATAACAGTAACTCCCCGCATCGTACAGGCCTCTAGTGTGTCTTCGTACGGCCGAAACACCTTTACACGCGGCGCCCCTTGTCTCTGCCTCGTACGGTGCCCCCTTTACACATCTGCAGCAGTCACGTATCGCGGCACACCGCGCCTTCGATACCGAAACAGCCCACGATCTCGCCCTGGTTGCGTCGGGCCTTTCGGGACATCTCGCCCAGGCCGCCTCCATTCCCGAGCCGAGGCGCACCCGACGCGCGGCGCTTCTGGTTCCTCCATACCTTCGGCGCCGAAAGTCAACCGTCCGCGCTTTCGGCACCGAAGGCCAGCACCATTCGGTTGGGCTGTTCCTGCACAACAAAACTCACATAACTCGATCAACATCAGCGTTTCCGTTAAATCACCATTGCAAAGCTTCCCCCGTATAGCTGAAGTCGTGCGTGAGCCGAAACCGACAGCTTGGCCGGACGTGGTAAAAAGCTTCTGAAGGCCATATTCCCCAACAAGTAGTTCTTGAGCGTCCTCGAGTACTGCTTGGAGAAGTCTTCAATAGTACTTGAACTACCACGAGGCTAGAAGGTGGTCCAGCTTATCTGTCTTGAAGTCGAGATTATATGGAAGTGCGGTTGCAAAATCGCACTCCATATGGAGTAGCCCCCGAGCCTTAGGTTGAGTTGCAGACTCTAGCTGAGGGTCAATCTTGATTCTGAATCTTCCGTCTTGAAAAAATTTAATGATGGGTGTAGCATAGCAGCCCCCGAGCCTTGAAATGATTAGGTAATCAATCCAAGGGTCTTCAGTGTTCGCGAAAGCCATCATCTGAGTACTCTTGTAGCGTGTAGCCCTCGAGATAAGAGAGCCATATGAGCCACGTTGAGTAGTTGTTGGTGCGGAGCCCCCGAGTTTGAGAGATTCCGAGTAGTAATTTAGCATCAAACCGTGTAGCTTGAAAAGTAGTCATGCCGTCAGAGCGGACTTTAGATGCGAACGAAATCGACTTTAGATGCCGGAAGTGCGGACTTTAGAATGCGACTTAAAAACCGAAGTCGACTTTGTGTCGTGCAGAGCGGACTTTGAGATGCAACTTGAAAACCGAAGTCGACTTTAGGATGCGACTTGAAAACCGAAGTCGACTTTAGGATGCCGCATGGAGCAGACTTTGGAATGCGACTTTAAAACAGAAGTTGACTTTAGTTTACCGCGTAGAGCGGACTTTAAGATGCGACTACAGTAGTCGACTTTGTGCCACGCGGGGTGGACTTAAGATGAAAAAAATGAAAAGCACTTTCCGGAAAGCCAAAGCAAATAAAAAATCAGAAAAACGAATAGTTTTGCCGCTGGAGCGGGCTTAAGATTGCGACTGAAGTCGACTTGTGCCACCGGAGTGGGCTTGGGTGCGACCGTTAGCATCGACTTGTGCCACCGGAATGGGCTTAAGTACCTGAGCCATGGATTTCAGACCCAAGGTACAGTTGCCGCCGGAGCGGGCTTGAAGGTGCGACCGGAGTCGACTTATGTGCCTGGGCCATGGATTTCAGACCCAAGGTACGGTTGCCACCGTAGTGGACTTAAAGGTGCGACTGGAGTCGACTTGTGTACCTGGGCCATGGATTTCAGACCCAAGGTACAGAGCGCGAGTACTTAGGGTACTTGGACCTATGGTACAGAGCGTGAAGACCACGTGCAGCTAGGTTCCATCGTCGTCAGGACCCGAGGGCCACTTATAGCTAGGTTCCATCGAAGCTTACACACGTAGTATGCCACCGAAGCAAGCGAAGATGCGACTGGAGTCGACTTTAAGTTGCCGCACGGAGCGGACTTTAGAATGCGACTTTAGAAGTCGACTTTAGATTGCCGCGCGTAGCGGACTTTAGAAGCTGCCTCCTTGGGATAACCCCTGAGTTGATGAAGTAGGCTCGTGGTGACTTGATTGATATACCCCAAGAGTAGTCAGCAGAGTGTAGCTCCCGTGAAAACCCGCCGAGAAGCATACACGAGGGCATGTTGTCCTGCATGATGAGGAAAACAAGCCAAGAAAAGAAAAGGTAATCATTTAAATAAATGACTTAGTTGTTGCTACCTGGGCAGACTGTTGATGAAGCCGTGGCGGTCGGCGATGGAGCCGCGACGGTTGTTGCTGAAGTTGACTAGTCAGAGTTGATTCCGACCAGTTGTTGGGGGCATGACTGCCGTTCTCGACTAGTTTGGAAAACTAGTCGAGATGAATGGTCGACGTGATGTGACCGGAAGACGACGTCGCGGAGGTGCGCGGCATACTCGAAGTAGAGCCAGTGTTGCCGCGAGACAAGTAGTCGCGATGCACGGCGTGGCTGAAGTAGAGCCAGTGTGGCCGCAAGAGGAAGTCGCGGCGCACGGAGTAGTCGACGACGAGCCGCGTGACGAGCCGCATGACGTGCCGAGGCACCCGGACGTGCGGTGGAGGCGAAGTAGTCGACGACGAGCAGAGCGGACTTCCTACCTGGCGCGCCAACGGGTTTTTGTTGAAGTGTGCAGTGATGATTTAACGATAACACTGATGCTGCTCGAGTTATGTGAGCATTATTTCGCGGGAACAACTCTCACCCTCGGCGATCCTGAAGGATGCAGACCTTCGGCGCCGAAGGTGTGAACGGGTCAGAGGCACCACACAGCGGGCATCTTCCGGCACGTCCAGGCGGGATGCCTCGGAAGCCCGATGCAGCCGGGTCGGAGTCGTGGACTACTTCGGCGCCGAAGGTGCGGCGCGAACGGTGACCTTGGCTCGCTCGAAGGGGCGCCGTGACATGTGGCTGCGCCAGACGTGTAATGGGGCGCCGTACGAAGCAGAGACAAGAGACGCCACGTTGTAAAGGTGGCATGACCGTACGAAGACACGCTGGAGGCCTGAATTGGGGCAGGGAGTTACTGTAATACCCTTGTAAAGTGTGTAAAGCCGCTTGTCAGGAACGGAAAAGGTGTAATTGGGGTAAATGATCATACCCAGGGGCCTCCTATAAATAGTGGATCCCTTGTAATCGAACGAACACACATTAATGAGAAGAGAGCTCCGAAGGCTCCAGTTTAATTCCTTGGCTTTCGTTTTTCTGAGTGCTTTGTCTCTCTTTCGCAGTATTAGAAAGTAGTTGTAGAAGTAGTGGAGGTATGAGTATTTATAAGTAGTAGAGGTAGCCACATTAGCGAAGGTAGCAGAAGTAACAAAGCTCTCCGCCCATCACTGAGGGGGGCCTTCGGCCGCATCCCCTTCGGTGGGGGGCAGAGCTTTGAGGGGGCTGTTGTGTCGGCGTCCACCCTCGGGCCCGATTCCCACCAACACTCTACCCTTCATCATTAAGAAAAGAGATTTACTCCTTGTCAATCGATTGAGATTGTGCTTATGCTTCAATCGACAGGATCTGGGTTGAGGCTGGGGGGTTGGGTGTTGAGCGGGAGGTGGGGGGAGTGGCCGGCGGCGACCTCGCCACCGGCCAGGGTGGTGGTAGAGGTCGGTGGTGATGGTTAGTGTTCTGGGTTTCCGTGGGGGTTCTATCTCCATGCCTGCTAACCTTGGAGAAGAAAAGAAGGTCGGGGTGGGAGGAATCGACCTGCGGTGGGCGGCGGTGTGTGGGCGGCCGGCAAGGCGGCGGAGCGCAGCTGGCCGGGATGGTGGTTGTCGGTGGTCGGGCCAGGTCTAGGGCGGGGGCGTCACATCAGAGGTTAGGGGAGGGTGGGGATTCAGGGTTGGAGGTTACCTATGCTTGCGGGCCTAGAGGGAGCTCTGGGAGGCTCGCCGGGGCGCTGCCGGAGCCAGGCGGTGGAGGAACCTGGTGGGCGGCGGAGGCGGCGAGGGCATCAAACTCGGACGGTTTAGCATAGGGCGGTGGAGCAGGCTGGCTACGGAGGCGGTGGAGGCTGCCGGAGCAGGACGGAGTTGGGGATGGCAGGGGTGTCGCATCGGGAGCCGCGGCGGCTTTCTATCGAGAGGAAGATGATGATGACGCCCGGAAGTCCGGAAGATAGGATAAGAAATAAGAGGCGCTAATTTGGATCATTGGATCTGCATCCTACGGATGGGAGTAGTGATTGATAGAAAATCGTTATTTCAATCGACTGACGAGGAGACAAATCCGAAAACAGGAAAAAAAAATGAATTTTAGATCCACAAATCACAAGTCAAAGACCAGGCCGTCCGTAACGAAGCACCACTAGCTGCTAGCGAAAGCGCAAAACCACGTCCTCATTCTCCTGCACGCATGGTACCCCGTCGGCAAGCACGATTACACAAAAGACTCGCGCCGGGTATTACGCATGGTATCTTGGTATCTTCTGAAGAATAAGAAAACGTGAATGTGCGATATATAGTTCGTGTATAGCAAAGGCAGAGCATCAAAGTCCATGTCAAATTGTCAATTGACTGCTAAAATCCACTCTCCACAGCTGCGAAGCGCGACCCCCCCCCCCCCCCCCCCCCCTTCTGAGGTAGTAAACCCAGAAGCACCAATTGAAGGAGAGAAATAGAATTTTTGGAAACTCATGGGCCGAACCTGTCAATTCAGGTGGAAGGTGTCCGTTTTAGTTTCCTACGCAAACATAATGGAACCAGAACTTTCGAAATTTATATTAACTCATTCCATTTCTGTTGAGAGTTTAGCCACCTAATTATTCCATGAGAGTATGCATGTGTCTAGCTCATCCCATGGGCTATTGTTGGGCGGACCAATTTGGGGTACTGTAGAGTTGCAAAACACGTAGCGTTGCGGAAGGCCCCGAATCAGTAAACTGCTGAGAGGAAGAAGATCAACTTAAATTTATAGCTGGTCTTAGGAAGCTGTGTAATCTCGGGTTAATTTTTTTATGCGAAGCGAGGATGAAATTAAACTCAAGTAGGTTACACAGTAGTTGTATTAGAGTGGATTTTAGCCAATTTTCTAGACCAGGTCGTTACTTATCTTCCATTTTACATTTTTTTCCACTAGGTACGTGCCCGTGCGTTGCTACGGACATCCAAATGTCTACAATGTAAATAAAAATTACACAATAAAATTTATATAATACGACATTATATTTCTCAAATTAAGACATCATATCTCAAGAATGACTTGAAATTAAGTGCACAATTTAATGTTTGACAAGAAATTTACCTAAGTGACTATAACAAAGACAGCTAAAATGTCACACTACGTCTATTCTATATTTTTGCCTGTGATGTGCCGTAGATAATGTTTTACAATGCTTGGTAGGTGCTTTCTCGAGGCATTTGCTTCATGCGCCACAAGATCGATGAAGAACTTACGTGCATAGCAAGAGCATCCTGTAACGTTTGAATATTTTTTGCTTAAAGTCAAAACACGACATGTAATAGTTCTTTTTGCATATTTTAAGATCATGACAAGTAATGTTCCACAAAGTATATTTACTCACCGTATACATGTCTACCTTTTTATCACTTTCACAGCTCGTCATATATTGCAGAATGAGCCATCCACTTGAAAATCTGTGGTGAGAACAGTCGTCGGCTTTTACAGAATACAAACATATATTTATAAGAAAAATGGATAGTGCACCTAATATATCAGGTGTGTCTAAGTCGGTCTTACCCATCAGGATCTTCTGATATTCCACCCTTCCATTCAAATCTCCATTTCTGAACATCCACCCATGAATTAGGTTTCACCTGTATGATAGCTGATCGAAGTTCTAGGTGAAACCCTACAATCGATATGCAATAGTGTTGAAGAGGCACATCTTTAACATATTTAGGAAGGGGTTTAGTATCAATGACAATAAGTTTCTCCCATTCCGTATCAAGTACATAAAGTAGGTAGGTAGTGAGTTGTTTCCATGGCATCAAAAACTACAAAGCAGTCAGTATCATGACAACAAAAGATATATGTTGGAAAAATAAGAAACTGAAAGAACTTACATATCTGCAACCAGAAATGTCGTATCTTATTAATTCCCATTGACCAATCGCAGCACCCAACTCTTCTGTGGTGCGATATTTACGGTGTCTTGCAACCTTGTGTAACTCCAACAATTTCATTGACTTGTGCTATCGTCAGAATTTAATGGTCTAATGGATGTCTATTGGGATTATTCTAAATAGCGAATGTAATCACTGAAGATTTGTGAAATGTGATAGCTCAATCTTGTCAATTCGAAAGCAAATGTACCTGAATTGAAGATGTCTCATGTCTGCATATTTTTCCAATTTCAAGGCATGAAACATTTTTTTATGTGGAGCCCTGACTCCTAAGAACAAGTCTTCTTTGGTGAGGAGGCCAGCGCAGGGGCACCAGCACCACCGAGGACCGAGAAGCAGGCACGGGCGGCGGGTGAGCTCTGGCGGCCACACGCTCCTCTGTGCTCACGGCCTGCTGGGAGCCCGCATCAGACGCCGACAATGGAGCTCCGCGTGCAGCTCGTGTGTCTTAGCCGCCACTGCCATGCACCCTCCGCATGCCTGCGAGGCTGCGACCTCTCGCTCTGTCGACCATCAGGTTCCGTTTCAAAAAACGAAAAATAAACATCATGTTGGTACGTCAAATTCATGGCACTTTGGACAACTGTGCATTGACAAAGAAAATTGTTGGGACTCGAGTGTCATTTTGTTCCCCCGGACAGCTTCTAATAAGCGAAACTTTGGTCTCATCACACCACTCCCCCTGACTTTCTTCAGTTCACTGAACCAAAACGACATGTTACATCGAGGATAGAAAGACAAAAAAATCCAAAGTTATATTACAAACACAGCATAGGGCATGCTTTGATAGTACACTACGCAAACGACCTTCTGAATGTGGCACCAAGACATGACAGTAGAATTCAGATTAGCCTTTAAGACTTTGACTGATTGCTGGTATGGTTGTACAGGGCCACGCACCTGCCGCCGAGGAGCCGCGGCGCGCGGTGGTGGGCGTGGCTCGGGCTCTCGGCCGCCGAGCTCTGGTTCTGCTTCTATTGGGTATTGATGTTGTCCGTGCGGGGTGGAGCCCCGTGTACCGCCGCGCCTTCCCCGACCGGCTCACCCGAAGGTACTCAACCCACAAGCACCTATGCATTGGATCGGACAAATAATGACCTCAACTCATTTAGCTTTAATATACAGATATTGCGAAGCACACGTTGATAGTCATACATACCTGTAACTATTGCAAAGTACAACTGATAATGTCAAATTTGTTATGGCTAAATATTTAAAATATTTCTACAACAGATAGTGAGAAAATTTAATAGAAAGCTTTACAGGTTCATCTTATACAGCTTCACAGCATTAATCTAGCTCCAATGCACTACCCAAGTCCAGCTTTCAAATGCATCCATATATATTTAAGGTAAAATTTCTGGTAGGGGAACAAAAGCATCAAGAACAATTTATTAGTAGGAAATGAGTAATTCTCATCAATTGTCAGCAAGCCGTACCAGATCAGGATCATTGTTCTTCTCTTTTGTGCCTTCTTTCCACATGTTGGACTCCTTGCTTGTTTAACATAGTAAGCACCGTTGAGGCTGGACTGTGTGTACACATATCGTAAGAAGAGGAATGGAAATTAATCTCACCAAAATAAAAACACCTAAGACTGATGGAATGTTGCAAAAGAGACTGTAGAGTGATACTTCAAAGGAGTAGCAGTACATTAAAAAACATGTTCACTTCTGAAACCATGTGAGCTGGACTGAGAGGAGCATCCACACCACACTGAAAGGAGCAAGACCTCAGTGTTGAAATAGTCAAAAATAAGCAAAAAGGACACTTATGTTAACCTACTCACCATCAACGAGTCCAGGGTACCTAAACACGTAAAAAAAATTGAGTGAAACTGCAAATGAATGCCTGAAGCTGCCACAAGTATAACACCTCACTCGGGTAAATAGCTTCCACAAAATCCTTGCAGCCAGCTTCCGCTAAATATGACGAATCACAAGCAACAATACCAAGATCACCAGATAAAATTCTGCAACAAAAAGGGTTCAAACTAAGCCTTGCATCTTCAAAGTGATGCTACAGTACTATTGTAAATTCACTTATCCTAGCTTGAATTTGCAAAGTTCAGTGAAATGAATTGTTTCTGAAGATGAAATAACCTGTAAAGTCCCCACAGAAGCAGTGCAAATTCCGCATTTATTAGCATGTCCAGCAGAGAGGAAGTGTCTGCAAAAATATTTGAGTAATGATAAATCTACTGCACCAGAAGCAGATATATACGCCAATATACTCATTCCTCTGTCCTTCCTGCCAGATGGTGACATAAAAGACAACAAGTCTATGCCTACATGAGTGGTAACACAGCTATCACACAATCCTTCCATATGTCCTGCTAGACCAATTTATGCTTTATGGAACCCCATACACAATACCCCAATAAAAGTCAACATATGGTCCAAAGTAGAAAAGGTCCTAAGAGTATATGAAGCTAACTTAATGAACCTGCAAGTACTTCACTGGCATGTGAGATCGATCTACTAAGTGCCAAAGTAAATCTGTTTTATTAACATTCTTTTACATATATACAGAAAAAAATCCATGGTAAAAAAGCACGTACTCCCTCCGTCCCCAAAAGAGTGTCGTTTTCGCTTCCCGAATAACAACTTTGACTAAATATATAAAAAATTATAGTAATATTTATGATACAAAATTAATATCATTGGATACATATTTGAATCTAGTTTTTTATAAAATTTATTTCGAGACACAAATGTTGCACGTATTTTCTACAAATCCGATCAAACTTGTGGCACGAAAACCCACAATGGCACTCTTTTAGGACGGAGGGAGTATGTCAAAGGTGTATACCATGCCCATGCCCTAAACAAGTAAATGGCCAAATGGGGATAGAAGTATATCATCAAAATGTAATAACGGCATGCATCTGACTAATAGCAATGCACCACAACGTGAAGTAGGGGTGAGCACAAACCGTATTAGATCCTGTAAGCATTTTGATCTTTTCAGTTTATAATTCCTGGATATCCTAGCATGTCTTTTGTTTACAAGAAAACCATAGCTCTGTTCAAGAAAATCACAGTAAATACCAAAACATAAAATGGACTTTGTTTACCTGGATTGAATTGTCACTAACTATGTCTTGTTGAAACACCATACCATGAATAGCATCATAGAGCATTTAATTTTACCTAAAGAAGATAAAGCAACAACATTAAATGGCATCATTTCTTTTCCAAATATGCATTAATACGTAAGATAGGCATGAAAAGAAATAAATATCATATTACATTACCTACAATGTCAAACCCTCCTTGTATACAATATTCTTTGTATACATGCCATTCACCGGTAATACTCTTTTTTGTTTTTTGACTACCCCATTTTGTTTTCCCTTGCCCTTTGCTTTCTCTTTTGCATCTTTATTTTCCTGCCTTCTAGCTTCTTCCTCCTCTACCTCTGCATTAGGCGGGAGGGCGAGGATCTTGATGTTGGTCCGGTTAGTCGCTCTAGACATAGCAACATACAACTGACCATGGGAGAACACAGGTGCGGGCAAGTACACTCCTACGTTTGGTATTGTTTGACCCTGTGACTTGTTTACCGTCATGGTGAAGCTGAGCCTAATAGGGAACTGCTTCCTCTTGAATTGAAATGGGAACATCTCATCATCAGAGGGGCACAAGGGTATCCGAGGAAGGAAAACCCTCTTCCCGGCATGCTGCCCCAAAACAATTTCAGCGTCTATTGAGTTTCTTTGGCACCCTCTAACCACCAGCCTCATTCCATTGCAAAGTCAGTTGGCAGGGTCTAAATTTCTAAGCATTATTACTGGGCAACCGATCTTGAGCTTCAGGACATGTCGAGGTAGCCCATTGGGAGTCAATGTGTTAAGGAACTCCTGAGGGTAATAGTTATGAGGATCATCAACCGCTTCGTCGAAACTATGGTACACCATCTCCCCACCCTGGAACTTGTTGATCATCTTCAAATTAATATTATCCACCCAGTCATTACGTGTTGATAAAATGGCTCTGGAGGTGATGTAATCCTTGTTTGTCATGTTTGCATTGAGGTTTGGAAAGATGCTCTCGATCAATGTGTCTAGATCTTTCTCGGAATCCCCAGTGTACGAGACACATATTTCATCAGGAAGCCGTATGTTACCATCTTCATTAACCTCCTCTGTGCCATTACCAATGCGCAACAAATAATCCGCGAACCATCGGTCACTTTGGGCCCTCATGTTGCACACGAGCTTGAGATGTCGCATGAACTCCCAAAGATACGACTTTCGCAAGGAAGCACCAACAATTTGAGCCCTGGATCCTTTACATACAACAGGGAGGACCTGTCTGAAATCTCCACCAAATACAATTGTCTTCCCACCGAATGGAAGATCCTTACAATCCATTATATCACGCATGCTATAGTCTAGCGCTTCCACAGCCTGCCTCTTCGTCATAGACGCCTTGTCCCAAATGATGAGAGATGCTTGCTGCAGCAGGTTGGCAGTTCCACACTGTTTTGTGAAGCCGCAACCGCATTTATCGTCGAGTGTTAGGGGAATCTTGAAATGTGAGTGGGCTGTCCTCCCACCAGGCATTATAGATGCTGCGACACCAGATGTAGCAGTAGCAACAACAATTTTGTTCTGACTGCGAACAGTTCCGAGAAGCGCTCTATACAAAAAAGTCTTTCATGTGCCACCTGGTCCATCTACAAAGAATAGACCACCTTGTTCTGTGTCGACTTTGGACATTATCTCATCATAGGTAGCCCTCTGCTCCTCATTTAGTAGAGAGGATAATCCCACATCTTCTAGATTTGTGTCAATGCTGGTCTCCTCAAATATCTCACGAGGGACCGCGCTAGCGTCATCAAATGCATCATCTATTTTTGTTAAGGGGAACTTATTTATGTCTTTGTCGTTATCCCTAGATTTCATAGATTGCAGCATGTTCTTGATGTCAATCAAAACCATCTGTTCCACTCAATGAGGGTTTGGATTCTTATGCTTGAAGTCTTCTGCCATTGCGTCTAAGTGTTTTGTCCACAAAACGACCACATTCTTCGGCTCACAGATCACCAGTATTGTAGCGAACAACCTACGTAATGAGGATGGCATCGGGACCATACTACTTTCAGAAAGACATTCATCAAGCGTGTTGTCATCTTCGATCAGACCTGCAGCACAAGCAGCATCACGGAACGAATCATAATGCACACCATTCACAGTCCTAAGGTGCCTCCATGACGTCGCTCCAGAAACATGGTTTAGGAGGACTCGAAGAAAATAATGTTCGCCCTCTGCCAGATTTGCAGATACGAGTCTCCCGACCTGGTATGCCGAGTTTTTCCTTGGTTGCCAACATTTATCTTTCATATTCCAGGTATAATACTGTGGAAAGTCACGATACAAGATTTCACGAGCTTCAGGGTGATGGTAGTTGTAGTTGAACCATTCTGTGAGCATTGACTCCTCGATACGCAACTTTTTTAAAACTCGTTCAATCTTGTTCCGTACGTGAAATGAGACCATATGCTGGCTAGGGAGATGGCATTGCAGCGCCTGCACGGGTGGGTGACACTGGTGTAAATCAAAGGCGTATATCCTCCACATCGCTTCTGGAGGCCCCACCCACCAAGCCTCTCTGTACTCCGTGATCTCATCAACATTCCCATTGGCATCTTTTTTTCCATTTTCCCTAACAGCGACAGATGCTCTGTCATGCCCCTTGTATATATACTTGAATAGATATTTCACAGACTTAATGCTACTGCATGCCTTTACATTAATGTGGTAGTTGAAAGTACGTATGAGATATGGGTTGTACGGGACAACCCATCGATTGTCCAGCATGTGGCCTCGTACCATTTCCTTACGACCATCATCGCGTCGCGGGTACCTTGGGTACGAATCCTTGCCTTGCGATGTCGAATCATAGAATGGTCGCGGGTAATAGTTCTTGCATGAAGTACGGTCCTTTGTGCATGGGCAGCTTGGATTAAGCGCACCGCAGGGTCCATGCATCATATGCTTTGTGACCATCTTGTAGAGAGCAGGGTACTCCTTCTTGTTGGGTAGCTCTATAGAGATAATCATGCCGTACTGCTCTGGGCAAGTGATCTTGTACTTCCTCTTCATTATCAGCAGCCAGTGTGCATGCGGCAAGCCCCTCTTCTGGAACTCAACAACATATACATAGGCTTTAACCTTCCCAAGTATGTCGTTGTACAACAACCGCCGCCTCAGCTCCTCCAACTTGGCTCTGAACACTCGAGCCACCAGATCTGGACGGTCCTGGGCGCACTGTCCTGGACATAGTTCATTCTTTATCTCATCCCAATTCAGATTGCATGTCATGGTAAGGAAGACATCCGGTTTGCCATACTTGCAAACCAGAGCCATCGCGTCCATGTACCGACGCCTCATATCACGGGGACCACCTATGAACGTCGGTGATAGAACCGTACGCTTCCCAACCTCACTCGCGTCTTCCACCCCATTACGATAGCTGTCAACCAAACCCTGGTACAAGTCAGCCCTCACAGTATCCTGATTGTTTCGGTAGTAGTCCAGACGCGAAGATTCTATCTTCACGTAAGTGTCGACGGCAAACTGCCGGAACAGACGCTTGTCGTATAGTATCGAGTTGAAAATGCCAGGCCGCATTTGCAACCTGTACAAATAGTAATCACGAACTGAAACGCATTTATTCCCAGCAGACCCTACACACAGGAAAGCTATCGGTTAGTATCATGATGCACAGTAATCGGGTCATATTTGTTAAGAGGAAATATGCAATTACCCACTTCATCATTGCCACCCCCCTGAGCACGTTGCTTGCGGATCGCTCGGGCTCTGTTAACCTGCGCCTCAGTCACACCAACTTTGGGAATGCAGTTGTGCCACCCGAACTCTCCCCTTGGAAAGAAAAGCGGGTATGAGAGGGGATCGTAGCAGCCATGATACGACCGGATGCCTTTCCATGACCTATCCTTCCCGTGGAGGACGACACTATTTTCAAACTGACCTTGATGCTCGCTCCCCTCAGTCCAAATGGCAGCAACCTCTGACGTTAAAGGTTTGTTGTATGTTCTCTGGTCCAATCGTTGATCAAGGTTGAACTCGATATGGTAATCGGAAAAAATCCTCTACCTCTCCCATAGTGCGAAGTTGATCCGAGTAGGGCTTAACACCACTATTGAAGATGTTTACCAACGTACGAATAACCTCTCTGTCTTTCTATTTAGTCTTCCCACGACACTTGCTAAGCCTATAATCAAGATCAGGATCGTCGTCGTAGACATAAATCTCGAGGTGATTAGGTTCGTACTTATTTCCTTTGCCGAAGTTTTTAAGATTATGGTAAAGGGCGCCATGCGGACGGAAGGTGTATATGGGACACTTCCGAGTGTCAATGGTCGCACCATGAAGATTACAGTGTAGAGAAGTGAAGGAGAAGTGCCTATTAAAATATCTGATGTGGTCACGAAAATGCCTGGCATCAGAGTCAGAGGCCGTCCACAACCGCACGAGTTCATCCGGGGGCGTCTCGGGGGTGGATAGATGAATGGCTCCACTACGGCAGCAAAATCCCGGCGGTTCATACTCAAACTTCTTGGCGTTGCAGAACTCGCAATTATCTACTGGCTTCAGTGCGTGACCCAGTTTTGGAACATTGGCGTAAACCCCACAAAATGGATCCGGTGCATCCGATTCAATAGTATCCTCATCACCCCTCGTGACGTCGTCATTCACGACGGCATCATCATCATCCTCTGATAATATTTAGCATAGGTCAAGGGTGCTATATGTTGGTTTTAATGAAATCTTAACGTGAGATAATTGCAGCGGGGTATACCTTGTCCCGCGAAAAGAAACCCTTCATCCTTTTCCTCATTCTCATCGAATACGATGTTCTCATCACCATCTGACGCAACCACACGTGACATGAGTGGTGAGACGAACATTCATGAATATGCACAACGTGAACAGGAAGAGCATGCGCGTCATGGACACATACCTTGACAAGGGTATCTGTGCAAATCACGTGGTGGCATAGAATCAGGCTCATCAACCACAGATGGTTGTGTCTGAGTACACCTTTCATTACGAGGTGAATGATCGGAAGTACCTGCAGCGATTGGATGGTGGGTCAGACACAGAAATAGTGTCGAGTGAGCCGAAGCAAGTAATGTTGTTACCTACTCCTAACACATCCAATGTTCCGTCACCCTCTTGCGTGACACCTTTGTGTGTGTGTGTGTGTGTGTGTGTGTGTGTGTGTGTGTGTGTGTGTGTGTGTGTGTGTGTGTGTGTGTGTGTGTGTGTGTGTGTGTGTGTGTGTGTGTGTGTGTGTGTGTGTGTGTGTGTGTGTGTGTGTGTGTGTGTGTGTGTGTGTGTGTCTAGACATAGTTTGGTTAAATGTGTATTAACTTTTATTATATAATAATAATATATAGGTTGGTAAGTAGTTTACCATTGTCAACAACACACGACTGTATCGGGTGACTCGCAATGTTCTCGTTTTCACCAGTGATCCCATTGGTATTTCTTCCAATGGTTGATTCAAACTCCTGATTACGACGCTTTCATCGCGATTCTCGCAATCCTGGAGTTAGGTGGCCCGTATGGATAGTGTTGGATAGAAATGTCTCCAGGGTTTCATCTTGTTGTGCAGGTTCCTGTAGAGCTGCCTCGACGTAAACGGGACTGCCACCGAAGTCAGGGATCACCATTTGTTCTGATACTCTCGAGGAAGGCTTATCACCATTAGGGTGTAAAAGCTCTGGCTTCCATTGAGGGTTTGCCATGGCGATGGAGTCAGGATGCAAGTTGTTTTCATGATGTTCTTTCATCCTCTTTCGGTAGTTGTTGTCGGACTTTCTTGCACTCTCCTTCTCTTGTGGCGTCTTAAATAATATCTTTATAGCTCTAGCATCACGCCTCTTCTTTTGTAGTGCCTCCTTTGACACAGGAGACATTGCCGCATAATGTGCCCTATCCCTCCTATGCCTACGCTCACCTGGAGAGAGGGTTTGGTCGTTCACAGAGATGGGTTCATCATCTCGACCTAAAATCCAGATCACCACTTTGTGCTAAATATAACATTTGGAATATGGCAGACATCTCACAAACAAAAAAACACACAGTATTTGGGAAAGATTATATTAGCAGGTAACAACTATAATAAGTTGTTATTAGTAAATTATATTTTAATTAGCATGCATAGAACATCAAACAAAGTGCGCCATTGAAAACAAAAATTTTAAGTGAGTTCTCATATTCCCTTGAATCCTCTTGAAAATCTTACGGGAATTTGTGGGTAGAATAGTATCAAATATTGAAAGACATGATCAGTCTCTGGTTGTGCACCGTTAAAATAAAATTAATTACTGCCTACCCTAAACCCTTTAAAAGTTACCCACGCTCTAGATCAGTCATGCCCCTCAATTTATCAGCATGTATTAAAAAATTTTGCTTGCTCCTAAATTTTTTAAAATATGCAGTATCATTCACAATACTTTATTAGAATAATATGAAAAATTTCCAGTGACCTATTCTACCTGTTGGCATTACCTTGTATGCTACAATAAGCAAGTAAAAACTACACATAGTTGTTATTAGTAAATTATATTTTAATTTTGTCAGATGAAACAAATGATCAAGTTAATTAAGAGTAAAATATAAGGTCACACAGTAATCACCAGAAAATAGGTCACAATATTGACAACTCATTTACCTCCTTCATCAATAGTTGGATCAACACAACTCTCAACTATGCCATTGCTGTTGGTCGCCGCGTTGCTCAATTCCCCACCACCAGCTACGTGTAACAAACAAGTGGTCAAGTTGACATCAAACATAAAGTCTACAACAACAACAACTGATAGTAATCAACTAATCAATAGCAGTAATACAGTGAAACTAACCCATGTAATACAATGTAACAAACTATTGCACTGATTCGGCCAAGAGATTGAATGAACTATTGCACTGCTTCATAGCTGATCTCAATTTTGCATACAAAAGTTTGCAAACACATTTTGTACAGCGATCACCAGAAATTACGAACCTAGAAGGTTACTGTCTTGTGTCAAATCTCCCCTATGAAGCCATTCGTCGTCTCCATCTTCATCAATTGGGACACTAACATCTGGTAAAAAACATGCATTTAATTTATTTTTCCATGAACTTGGACACTAAGAACTGGTAAAAAAGCATTCATTTAATTAAAAAAATTGGACATGGACGTGACCTAGTTGATTACCAATTGACAGGGCCTTCTTCTTCCTACGCCTCTCACGTTCCTTCCTGTTTCATTCATCCTTCTTATCCCTTGACATTGCTACATAACGTCCTTCATCCCTTTGCCTCTTCCGAACATTGGAATCCTCTTCTTGCCGATCCCTTGCCAAATTGTGGTTACACTATTGAAAAAAACGTGTATGCAACTAAATGTGAGACGACGGCGGAACTAAGAATTATCACCTCTTTGACATGTGTTTGTGACGTCCCCAAAAGGGGTACGAGACCGGCTCTGTGGTGACTGGTGGTCCATCACCCTGTTAACAAAATGAAATGAAAACCAAAATGGTTAACAACATTGACTGTGTAGAACCCTCTGTCATACAACAAATGAATGTCATTTACACATGGTTGCCAATTGCACATACTCGAGGGCTGTCTGTGGCATCATAGCACAATGGTTTGGATTTAAAGTACCAGCCCAAAATGCAGAACAAAAATATATTTCAACTACTGATCCTTCAACTTCAATTGAGAACAGAAAAAATATTAAAATAGTACAAGCTACTTCAACTTCATTCAAGAACAGAGAGGATGTTAATAAATTTCAATGAGAACCACTTGTAGCACTCAAGGCAGATTACAAAAATGAGTTAGAATTGGCAGGCAACACTAACATTGGCTACAATGTATCCTATCTTTCGGGTTGTCAGCATTCCATTGATGTGCTCATCCGGGTTAAGTTCGGTGACTGCACCAATGACAGTAACTGTAGAAGCAACTCGAGTGGTATGCACTAATATATATTCACTAATCTATGTTGTCCAGATACATTCAATTTAAGAAATAATAAGCATATGGAGCAAGAAGAGCAAGACGAAGTCGTGGACATGGAGCCGGTGCATCGGTGGTGGCCAAGTCAAGGAACAAGGCAAGACTGAGTAGACCGTCCGGGCGCCGGAGGTGAAAGGCTTGGCGGGCTCGATGCTTGGCGTGGTAAGGCCGGGTCGTGTACGTGGGGTTTGGTGGTTTGGCCACAAAACCATCGGAGGAGGGTTTCTCAGTTTGGGCCTCAAAACCGAGCCCGAGGGCCTGGCGTGACGGAGACGGTATCCGGGTGCGTCGGGAAGCTTCAAGGCGGGCGACACGCGGCATGATCTAGGTGCTTGCGTCGGGAGGACGTGAAGGCCTGATGGATGCGCGACCGTCCGATGGTGAACTTCATGTGTTGACCAAAATGCCCCTGTGAGGGCTTGTGTTGTACTCCTAGTGTAGGGGCACTTCGGTCTTTTCCGGAGGGCCTATATATAGGAGGAGGGGCTGAATTTTCAGCCATCTCTTGGGCTAGTAGGCTGTGGTACTCTTTCATTTTGGGGTGCTTTGGGAGAGAGGGAGAGAGGAGAGAGTGGCTCTTTGATTGGAGCTTTTTGCCATCTTAGATTTGGATTCTAGGAGTGGCTTGTAATCGATTGGACAAGATATTCATAGTGAATTCATCCTCTAAATCTTGTGCCAATCTTTCTTTTTCCGAGTCTCTTTTATTGCTTTTTCGGAGCTCTTTTTGTGCTATTTTCGTGCTTAGCTCGATTTATCATTTCTAGGTCATTTGGCTCCGGATTTCTTTGAGGGGATCATGGATGGATGCCTTGCGCACCTTTGGTGATGATCTTGACCCCTCAAACGCCGGGAATCGGGCTCGATTTGGTGAGGATTGGATGAACTCGGGTTTGTGCTTTGAGTGCACGAGATTTGCGATTTCGATTGATTGGATTGGTTTAGGGTTCCAAGATTTTGGGCATAGCTTCACGTAGTGACGCTTCTCATCTATCCAAATTTTGGGGTCAATCCGTCCAACGGTTTAGGAGATCCATCGATTGGAAGTTTGAGGTTGTTTCTCGTGTTCCTCGGCTGTGCTGATTCGCACCTGGTGGACCGTCCGCGAGGTAGCCGCGGACCGTCCGCGAGGTCACCACGGACCGTCCGCGAGGTGCCTGACAGCCCAGCTGTTCTTCATGTTCATGCGGGTTCTTGAGCGCCTCTCTTTCGATCCATTTTGTTAGTGGGTTTTTGGTGCATGAAGTTTGCGGATGGTCCGTACTAGTGTGTCGGACGGTCCGTTATGAGGCGGACGGTCCGTTTTTCTCGGTGCAGTACTGGAGGTTCGGGTAGCTTTTTCGGACGGTCCGTGCCCTCCTCGCGGACAATCCGCCCGGACACTGCGGACGGTTCGCCTGGTGCTTTCCAGATTGCCTAAGTCCTTTCCTTTTTGAGTTGTGCTTCCGTGTTGGATTGAGTTGGGGTTTGTTCCTAGGGTTGGTAGGTCCGTTGTGACTACGTGACCTTGGCAAACTCGTGTGGGAATCCGAAGTTGTGAATTGGGGTATAGGCCGAATCCAACCAAAGGGAAGAATTTTTATCGGCTCCCATTCACTCCCCCCTCTCTGGTCGCCCGAATCGGTCCTTCAGGTCAACTGCATCCAAAATTCCCTCGTCAATTCCTATCATTGCATAGTTTTGTATGTAAATGGTGAGATACATTGGAAATATATTATGGCATCCACTATAATGTAAAAGTGGTGAATTCCTATCCCTATCATGTGAAGATAGTATGACTTCGGGTACTAAATAAGTTGAAGTTGTTAGAGCCAACATGCTGATGTTCTGTCATGGTACATGTGACAACCCCACCCAAGATAATTCCGTACTATCGCCTAAACCACTCCATTTGGTCATTAAGCGATAATAAGGAAACATCCCGTTGAGTGTTGCCGGGTTTACACCCAGTAAATCACTTGGAAACACAGAGAGGATCGAACGTATGCATTAAACTCCCACGGAGGAGAGTCCAGAGTGCCTTACACATTAATACTAATCTTCCCGTAGGGTCCAATTATTACAACCCATTATTTATGACATAAAAGTAAATCATTCAGAGTTTTATTAAAACAGCGGAAGTACTAATAACGATACGTTACGACATCACCAGAGGCCATCTGTGATGCCATTATTCAGCGTCGTCATCCACCCATTCCAGCGCCCAGCCGGGTGGAATCTCACCGGGCCAAACAACTTCACCTGAAAACAACGATTTAAGCAAGGCTGAATATACTAATACTCAGCAAGACTTACTCGTCTAAAAGAAGGACTTTTTCCTCTAGTCATGCAAGGCTTTTGGCTAGTGAGTTTGTTTGCCAAAAAGCTGCGAAAAAGTTAATCCTTACTTTCCATATTTTAGCTCAATTTCTAGTGAGATTATCATTACTAACATGAGCAACTAATACAATCAAGTAGTGTACAATACAATTAATTCACGCAGAAGATTTCACGTAGTTCCATCATTAAGGGATATCATGGCCAGCTGATTAAGCAGTCTCGGATAACGGTGAGAGGCCGACAATCGATTGATTCATAACCCTTGCAAGGTAGACCCAAACACACGGAGCGGTGCCCCACAGAGCTGACACCGACCAAACGGTTCCCAAAAATCCTCGGGTTGGGATGATAGCCTACAGTCCCGGGTACAAGGCTATCTGGAATGCCCCACTCAGTACACCCAGCCTCACACATGTACCCTCCTCCTGGGTGCAAGCCAGGTAGGAGACGAATCGAGAGTAGTAGTAGTAAAATCCCGTACCGTCTCATTAAGGTACTAGGCTTACCAGTCCCATTCCCGACAAGTGCTTAGTACGTTCAAAAGCTTAGCCCACGAAGCCACTGGACCGGAGCCCAAATCCCATGCTCTTACCACATGAGCAATCCATTTAAACATGTGGGGGTTCCATAAAGGAGATCCTATTCTCGCGAGCGACGAACATCACTCGACTTTTATCGGGTCCTTAGAACATAGCATCTACGACCTAGTATACTAGTAAAAGAACATAGGCACTTAGGGATCATGCAACTAGGGTTTCATCCAATTCCTGAACGTAAATGCACAAAGAATAACAAAGATAGTTGCATAAATTTAAATAAAACATGGGTTGATGATAAAACTGGGGCTTGCCTTCGTTAGCACAAGCAGTTAGACAATCTTCCGGACTTTGGCTCGGGTCTTGCTCTACGGTGACGTAGTGCACGCCTCCTCCAGCTCCCTCGTTCCCGTCTTCTGGCACGAGCGTGTAATTACCGTCAGGAACTTCTACACGGAGGATGCAGATGCAAGACTTAAATGACAATTTGGATTTAATTAATTTCAATACAACTCATGACAGACATGGGGTGCATGTTTGAACACTTTCACCTAGACAATAATACATTCAGCAAGGAACAATATGTGTTGCTTTATTATCTAGACTTTTAACGGTGATTGTGTATATATATATATATATATATATATATATATATATATATATATATATATATATATATATATATATATATATATATATAAAAAGTTAATTTAATTCACATCATAAAACAGTAGCAACAGCTACAAGTGGCATAGGGTTGGTCATCTTCACTTTTAAGGTGGCATTTAAACATTTACTTATTTAAATCAACACAAAAGACTATGTGACACTTGCATGATGGTGAAAACATGCACATCTATAAAAAAATATTACCTTTAATTACCAACATCAAGGAAATTTACTTTTGATATCACCATTTTACTTCCTTAGCTCATTCCCTTAACTTATACACAAAGGATGCATTTTTCCTATTTTTCCTTTATCAGATTTATCTAGCTTGACTCTTTTTAACCAATCAAAAACATATCAAACCTATCCAATAGCACCCACTGGTCCTAACGACCAGGAGCACTTCCTTGGACAGCAAAAGACTAGCCTTTGCACCACTGAAAATAATTAAACAAATTAAAGGCATTACTAGCTAGCATATAAGGGAATAATGCAAATTAAAATAATTACAACAGAAATGAGTCCCAACTTTCTCCTACAAATACTATGGTCCAAGACAAGCCCAAAGAACTAACAAACACACATATAGCCTTTATGAAACATGCTACACATATTTATGATTAAAACAAGCCTAAATAAGAAAATAATATTTCTAACAGAGATAAAATCATGGTAAATTCACCAAGGATGCTTTTTAACACAACAAGGCTATAGTCAGAAGTTGGGCTCAAAAATAATTATATTTTGGGCTACAAAAATCTTCTAAACAGATTTACCAATATCACTAAATGATTTTTGTAAAAAGATTTCTTCAGTAACTTTGTGCAATTTTTGGCACAGAACCTGTTCATGCTAGTTCCCACAACATATCCGAAATCTAGCTCAAGAACTTGTGTGGAATTTGCAGAATCACAGATCTAGGTATTTTACATTTCTATTTTTCAAGCAAAAACTATGGATCAACAGCATATACTCCTTCGGAGAAAGTTGTAGTTCTAGTTATACTGAGCAAAGCAAAATTGGGCTTGATATTTTTGGATTTTTCTACGATTTTATAAGCATTTTACAAGTTTCAGCTGAAAAGCACAAAAGGATAAGAATCTATTTGCTGAAAACCCCCTGGACTTTTTGGAACCTCACAGTTCTACCCTTGCTTAGCCGTTAGGTACTCGAGTCTACAAATCCCCACAGGGGTGTCCTCGACGGCGGAGGAAGACTCGCCGCCGGCGAGGTAGGCTCCGGCCTGGCGAACAAATGACACCCACGGGCGATTCAGCTTACCAGCGACCGATTCGTGTGCTTGGTGGGACCGAAGGCATCGACGGCGAGCGGCGACGGCGAAGCAGGGGCCGCGCTGCCGCGGTTGCTCGAAGTCCGGCGAGGAAAAGGGCTCGGCTGAGCAATGTGCGGCTCACAGGGAGGTGCTACGGGTACCCATTGGCTTGGGGAGCAGGCGGGTGCACGAGCTCGGCGAGGATTGCCCCGCGGCGGTCGCGGGGGCTCAAATTCCGGCGAGCTAGCGGCTTGGCCTGAGCAACAAGCGAAAGGGGGTGCTACTAGGGACCCTAGTGGACTTAGGAGCAGCACGCGCTTGCGGTGAAAGACGGCCGGGGGTAGAGTTCACCGCGGGGGCTCCTATGGCAGACGGCGGCGGCTCGGAGCCCGTGGCGTCGCGCGTGGCGGCGGCTTGGCTCCATTTATGAACGTTCGTGCCTTGGGGAGGGGTTCACGACCAACACGCATGTCAGCCGAGGGTCAAGGCATGGGCACCGAGGGCAGCACGGCGAGGCGGAGTACGGCGCCGACGCTATAGGTCGTGCGGCGCAGGTCGGTGCGACCGGCTGCGCGCGTGAAGCGCGTGGCGCGAGGGGAGTGGGCGCGGATGGCGGTTCGCGGGGGGTGGTCCCACCGCGCACGGACCGATGGGTGCTTGGTCGGCCTCGGCGTGCGCGTACGGCGGCATACAGCCGGGGAGCTGACAGGACCGAGCGCGACGTCGCGCATGCCCGCGCTCCCGCGTGTTCCGGCGCCACACAATTCGGGATAGCCTAGTTCAGGAGGATTTTTCTCGAAATTTTTGAACTGTAGTAGGCAAACCTTTGAATACCAAAGTTGTAGATCTTACATTGCTCTACAACTTTCGTAAAAGGCATAGGGCCTTTTTCTCAACCATTGGTGCACAAATTGGATGCCAAGATGCAGAAATTCTCGGCTCCAGTGAATAATACCTACAGGCGTTGACCTGCATTTTTCACACATTTCCACTCCAAATCTCAAATGCGACTCAACATGAAAGTTGTGTCCCTCGACAAAATACACAACTTTTGTATTAGGAGAATTTGAAGTGTTTAGGTGAAATTTGGAGAACGCGGCAAAAGTACCGGCTTGGAGGGTCAAAAGGAGTCAAGGGGTTTTTGAGCGGGATTTTGACCAAGGTTGACTATGGTTGACCAAAAGGGGTCATTAGGGTTTGCTGGTGATGTTTTCGAGGTGATGGCCCAGGTTGACCACCGTTTGACCAAAGTCAACACAGTTGACCGGATCATTAGGGGTAATTAACCCGGCCGAAAACCTGGGGCGTCACAGTACATAGCATTAGTTTAGATGTAAAAACAGGACTCATACCACTTCGTTGCACAACTGAATTATTCCATGTTTCAGAATTGTAAAAAATGATTTCCAGTAGTTAACAAGGTTGAAGCCGTGGCTAATAATTTGCAAGAGAAGCAAAGAATATCCTACAACTTAGAGATAACATAAGGTGAATAACTAAAAGTGAATATCTCAATGAATTGACACAATTTTGTTGCCTGCTTAATCCAATAAGTGGACAGTCTAGTTGAAATTTATTAGAAGGTAAAAGAATGACATCAGTGGACACAATTTTGTTGCCTGCTTAAACCGCAAAAAAAATGAATCAGAAGGTTTAAGACTATTGTATGACATAGTACCCAAGATATACTTTCATCTCAAACCACCGTAAAAACAAAAGATATCTCTGGTAAAAATGACAATAAAGCATGCCCCCTAGAAATCATGGTGCCAATAACATACTAATAACTGGGAAAGATAATATAATCACCTTCACCGACTGCAATAAAAGATAGAGCATTTCCTGGAGATAAAACTACTTTATTCCTTCGGCATATGTTCCCTAGAGAGAGAAGAAACAAAGAAGCAGTTAGAAAAGCAAATATTTTGAGGTGCACACAAGCTATATTTTGATACAGCAAAGGTAATACTGTAAATGAAAAAGTAAATATTTGAGGTGCACAAACAGCTCTTAGTACAATTGCCGGATGTATTAGTACACACTATATAGTTATCCATTCAACAAGAATGTTCTCTGCAGCACAATAGTTGTCCCAATTCTCAGCCGAGAGCATTTCAGTAATCAAAAAGAACTAAAAAAATGCTAGTCGGGCTCATATTTTACCTTCTCTAATTGGCTAAACTGGACCATCAGTAGAATGCCAGCTTCTGCAGGATGCTAATAGTAGCTCAGATACCCCTTTCCAATGGATACAAACCTCGGTATCTGATTTTTGCAGATAGGTTAACAAAGCAAAAGAGTAATGAGGTAAGACAATGTTAAAACCAGCTAGGTGAGATTATCACGAGACAAATATTGTCATAAAGTGTATTCACCTAGTTGAATTTGAGTGCACAGGCATCTTTGAATTACGGTGTACAAGCAGCTTTACATCTGAATAATACTTTCTACTATATATCAGTGTGTGTAAGAAAATACAAACAATGCTCAAAGGACATTAGGGGAATCACAACTCGCCTCAAGAATCATGACTATAGGGATGAATGAAAGGCTATGGCTGGAATAGTAAAGCAGGCAGGGTTGCTTTAGCGAAAATGCGTGAAATAAAATAATTTCATCAAACATACTGGTAATCTGAATTAAGTTTTACCTAGACTCAATCAAGAACAAGTAGATCCGTTGAGATTGAAGAGAAGCAGAGACTGGGGAGGCTGTCAGGAGGAGGGTGATGCGGCGCCGGCAATGGAGCAGAGCGGATTTGGGTGGTGCGGCGGCTGCGATGGAGGAGGGCAGACGTGTCTGATTGGATGCAGACCGGAGGTGGGAATGGAGGGAGGGCTGGAAGAGGGGGCGGAGGCTCGACGGCAGGCGACGACGGGCGACGGCGTCCGCGGATGGGAGGCGAGGCGGTGGAGACCGCGACGGCGTCCGCGGATGGGAGGCGAGGCGAGGTACCCGGCGATGCGTTGTGGAAGGCGGAGGGGAGGTAGTGACCCGATCTAGCGAAGGAGGAGAGAGGTTGCCGCGATAGGAGGGGGGCGCGCGAGGTGGAGGCGGACGCGCGGAGGACGCGAGAAACGTTGTACCAATTTTTTCTCGTAGGTTCAATCTTTTTAGGAGTAGAGATTAGGAATGAAAAGAACAAATTACATTTTAAGATTGGCCCGAATATAGAGTAGTTTAGGTGAAGTGGTATTGATGCGACCACATACTCAAAACATGTCTTCCTTTTTGCAGTGCAAAATTTTGCAAATGGTTCAAAATTTAAGTATTTTCAGGCACATTATGGAGTATCTGCAACCTAAGTATACACTATGCATATTTAAAATAAGTTATATTTGGCAAAGTTAAACAGGTACCTTGTGCCATTTAAACTTTAGTTCTCTCTTCAACAAAACTTAGGTTTTTAAAATGCTTATATGAGAAATATTTTCAGAAATGCGAAAGGGTATATAGTCTAGTGGTTACAAGAGCCCCGGTAACACCTCAGGTCCTGGGTTCGACTCCCTGTGGGAGAATTTCTCAGGATTTAACGGCGTTTGTGCTTTCAGTGGTAGGCGACGTTCCCGTCGACAGCGAGACGTCTGTGGTGACTTCGTCAATCTTGAGGATTTGCCGGCACGGTCTTCGAAGATGCTCCTAGGGGTAGGGTTTGCGTGCGTGTATTCATAGGGATGTATTGTGTAATTCGCAAAAAAATGTTTTCAGAAATGTTAAATGCCACTATATCAACTTCCCAAAGGGCATGATCTTAAGATTTTGTAAAATTAGTAAACAAATTAAAGAAATTTTAGAAAAGCAATCAGTTGCACGCTCGCTGGGTCGCTGGGGTTTATTCAGGACTTAATTCAATTCCATATCCTTATGAAAACTCGTAATCACATGTACGGTGTCAACTAAAGTTTGATTGATATTATAAAAATGATTTAATTTACTTTTCTTTTAAGGGAACCGGCAGGGAGGCCCTGCGCCTTTTTTATATAAAAGTAATTGAATATGTACATATTACAAGGGGAAGAGGAATAAGTTACTTAACCTTATCCCCAACTAGAGATTTGGCTCTAAGCGAAACCCATTTTATTTCCTCCAAGAAGCTGGGCAGCCAAATATTAATTTTATCTCCAACTAGAGGTTTGGCTTTAAGCGATACCTTTTTCATTTCATCCAGGGCCTCCATCGTGCAAAAGACAAATGATTGTCCATAAAAAGTAGTGTTGTTTCTAAGACATCTCAAAGTCCAACATGTCCCAATCACATTTTTCTTGACTTTTGAAAACTATAGTTTAGGGCCTATTTTTCTTTGTTAACCTAGTCAAAACTTATTCGTAAAAAAACCTTATTCAAAACATTTTAACTTAGTAATACTCTTAGTACAATTGGCAATTTTTAGAGTCTTGTTTTTCATTCAAAACTGTTTGAACAGTCGGCCACATTTGCCACGTCAACACCATGTCACTAGAAGGGTTCTTAATTTGGGCCCATGTTCAAATAAAATGATTTTAAAAACTTGGAGGATAAATGTTAAAAACTGATTTTTTTTTGGCAGCAGCCGGTTGGAAATTAACTTACCCAATTGTGGAATACTCAGGCCCTTTATAATCCTCGCTTGAAAACTACATGCTTCCCTCACAGCACAAATTTCTAGCAACTAACAAATGAGGACAGACGGAGCAGACCTTTTTCCCATAAAAAACTGACTAGATTTAAAACATGTTAGACCTCAAAGATTGGTTGCTTACCTGCTTCCTACTAATTCCTAGGGAGTGCCTGTCAGCTTGACTGCTTCCTAATAATTCCTATGGAAGACCCTCATCTCTGTTCTAATCTATTATCTTTAAAATTGAGTGTTAAAAGAAGCTACCACGTTCGCCGAGAGGGTCTAGAAATTCCCACATTAATCCAAAAAAGAGAAGAATATACACCGTTAGATTTTATGAAGATCTGAAGGTCTAGATTAATCAAAAAGTACATAAATTCGGAATTAAATAAGGAAATCCAAAGATTCCATATTCAATACAAATACAATTAATAAATACATAAATTCGGAATTAAAAATAAGAAAAATAGTAGTTAATGTTTACACAGATTGGGAAAGCAACAAAAATAATTAACTGAAGAGTAAATAACAATACAATTATAATTTAAAAAGTTTCACACGATGGGTATTAAATTAGTTCGTTGTCTCTACTGAAGTACTAATTATGAAGCTCATGAAGGTATAGAATATCTCAATATCTCAAAGAGTCCACCTCAAATACAATTAGTAAATTCTAATTTCAGAATTAAATAGAGCTAAATTCGGAATTAAAGATAAGGAAACTAGAACATGATAGTAGAGTCTTTGCCAAATACGATTAGTAAATAACTAAATTAGAAATTAGAAATTAGCAACAAAATAGATGAGTAGTGATAATTATAGATGATTCAAATTAAACCATAGCCGTGGAACAATTTTTTTATTAATATATATATGTAAAATCATAGTTATTTATCTAAGGATATGCTATTGTTAAAGTCTTAAAGATCAACTGCCCATTTTGGCAAATACAAAAAATGAATGAGTGGGAATTAAAATAAGGAAACCCAAAGAATCCATATCCAATACAAATACAATTAATAAATACATAAATTCAGAATTAAATATAAGAAAAATAGTAGTAAATGTTTACACAAATTGGGAAAGCAAAAAAAATAACTAACTGAAGAGTAAATAACAAATACAATTATAATTTAGAAAGTCTCATACGATGGACATTAAATTAGTTCTTTGTCCCTACTGAAGTACTAATTAGGAAGCTCATGAAACATTTATCCGCATAGTCATGTAGCCTTGCAAAGCTCTAAATGCCAACATTGATAAGACATGTCACATGATGAAAATAAATTTTTGTTAGGAAATAAAAATCAATCTCTTTGTTGAGCCTCAAAATAAAATTGTTTCTCAAATAAAAAAGAGAGGAGCCGTGACCCCAAGTTTGGCCTCATGATGACTTTAGTGACAACCAAAAAGCTTTTACCTAAACTATTCTTCGTAGAAAACCACTCATGTATGTAAAAAACGCCAGATGAAAATATATACGAGAGTTGGATATAGTCCGTTGTTCCCTCCCAAAGTAAGGGATTATAGTGCGGTGCCCTCGAGCAGGCGATCAAATAATCTAATTGGCAACATCTTCATGCGAAAAAGAGGGTACAAGGAGGACATAGCGTAATTGATGTACTGTTTTTTTAGTTATTTTCATCCAAACGACTTCACTTACCATGTATTTCACTTTTACCCAATTCGTACCAATTTTATAATTTTATCTTTATATAATGGCATTTTAAAATTTAAAACAAAATGTATTTTAAAAACAAAAACTCATATATATATATATACACACACACTTACTAACACTCACCCTTTAACATATACACATATAACACTACCTCTGTTGGAATGTTAGGGACTCCAAGACTGAACCAGTAGATTTTGATATTGACAAAGTTAGTCGCTCGCTCCCATCATCGATGATTACATCGTCTATGTCTAAAAATAATACATGAGTTAATTAGTATAATGAATGTAGGAGAACGTAAACACCCTCGCCGAGAAGAAGACATGAGCAGAGCATAAAGCGCGACAAGAGATGTTTAGAGCACGAACTAGGTAGACTATTTAGAGAATGCAACCATGTGCATGGTGAGATAGCGACAAGCGATTATGCAATCGCTCAGGGAGACAAAGATGGGGAATTTTGTTTATATACATAGTCAATTGCACATTAACCATTGTTTAACTGGGTCGTCGCTCAGGGACATGTGAAAGGATCGAGGCAATGTGGCCTAGAGGGGGGTGAATAGGCCTGCACACAGAATTTAAACTTTTTCTGCGAAAACACTGTCAGACCTCGGAACCTCCGAGATTATTCTCGGAACCTCCGAACGAGGCAGCCTCTGAGAATAAACTCAGAACTTCCGACGACTGTTAGAACAGAGCATAAATAACTAGAGCTGCGAGGAACTTGATGAAAACCAGATCTACTAAATTCTAGGAGGTACTTAGGACCTAGCAAGAAGATTTCTAAGCAAAGTACAAGCTAAGAAGGCACCACAAAGTAGATCGGGAGCAAACCCTAATAGATCTAGTCAAGCACAAGCATGAACAAGTAAGTAAACAAGAGCACGCATGAGACAAAGATTTATCTCGTGGTTCAGCTCGCCACAAAGGCTTGCTTACGTCCACGTTGTTGAGGAAGCCACAAAAGGCTAGGGACCACAAAGGTCAACTCCTCTCTCACACCTATCACTTTGAGTAATAGGTGGAGGCTTTCCACTAGAATCACAAAGGGTAATACAAACACCTTGGAGCTTCCACAAATCGGTTTGGAGAGCTTCCAAGAACCTCTATCCGTCTAGGAGCAAAGCTCCAAGAGTAATAGATCCACCAAGCTTGCTAGGGTTCTTCCAAGTGCTCAAGTACCAAGGGAGAAGAGATTGGCTCACTAACTCACTTCAAGAATCCACTCTCAATCAATGCTAGGCAAGGATTTGGAAGAGAGTAGGTTAGGAGTGAATGCAAGGTGAGAGAAACAGCAAGAAACGGCGTTCTGCGCAGTGGGAGGAAGAAGATAACCGTTGGGGGACTGTGGGGTATAAATACCCCCCAGATCCAGAACAGTAACGGCTATATTCCAGAGTTCGGAACCTCCGAGAAAAATCTCGGAACTTCCGACTTTTGAAAACTCTGCAGACTGTAGCCCGTACGGTCGGAACCTCCGAGAAAAACTTCGGAACCTCCGAACAACAGACAGCAGGGGCAAAACAGCTGCAAGTTACTTCCCTTGGGGTGAGGATTAAGGTTTAGGAAAGATGGATTATGAGCACTTGAAACCACCCTAACTCACCATTAGTATCCCTCTTTATAGTACGGATTGTCCTATACTCAAATTCAAAAGATAAAAATAAGTAAACTCCTCCAAGTAGCATAGGCATCCTTCTTTAATAAGTTGAGGGATCACCAATCATTCTTTTGCACCTGTGATAATAACTCTAAGCTGCACAATAAACTCAAAGGCTCATTAGCTCTTTAATTGTGTGGTCAACATCACCAAAACCCTCATAGGGCTTGATTGCACTTACAATCTCCCCCTTTTTGGTAAATGTTGACAACCCAATTAAAGTTTACAATTTAATTTGAAAGATTGAGCTTTTGATGATTTGAGTACAAGTCTCCCCCTCAATGTATGCATGTACCTTTTGAATAGGAAAAAATGTCTTAACCGACAATTAAGTTGCATACATTGTGAGTAAAAGTGTCAAGAAAGTTGTACTAAAACCATCGAGGGGTGCAAAAGAAGTGTAGCAGATAATACGTGATGCATATGCCATGTGAAAACACACAGAGAGTTATCTGTTAGCAGAGTTTGGAACCTCCGAGAAAGTTTCTGGAACCTCCAGGGGTTGGAGCCTCCGGAAAAATTCTCAGAACCTCCGAGGTCTGCAACAGATAGTCCAACAAACAACAACACACAGGCAAAGCAACAGATATAACCAGAGAAATAGCAGCTAGATAAAGATAACAGCATCCAACACATCTAGCCCTATTACATCCATCACACAGGTTTTAAAGTTTGCAAATCCCATACATGACCATGACCAGAACCTGCTTGACAACAGAGGCAAGCTAAAAGCTTTACAGCAGTTCACCATTTAACCAACAGGAGTTTATGAGAGAATAGTTAGCACTCTCATCTCACCAAAAGAACAAAAGAATCTTGTGGTTAGCAGCCACCAGGAGCTCCAGGTATTCAGATTCTTCTCAATCTTCACATCTCTCCCCCTTTGTCAACAGTTTAACAAAAAGGAAAGAAAAGAAGAGAGGAAGTGAGGCAGGACCTAGGGAAATCACTCCTCATCACTGAAGTCAGAGTCCTCCTCCTCCGCTTCAGGGACTGTGCTGTCAGAACCAAGGTCAGAACCAGATGAGGACAGGTCTATGGGCCTTCTGACAGGTCTCCCAGCAGTGGCCTTTCTTCTGAGTCTAGCACCAGATGAGGAACCCATAGCCTTCTTACCAGCAGGCTCTTTCCTCAGTCTGGCCATTTTAGCACCTAGTGGCTCATCATCTTCTTCATCTCCATCAAAGTGGGCAGCAGGAGTATCTTCAGCCATGGGACTAGCAGGCTCCTTCTCACCCTCATCCTCGCTAGTAGTGTACTCTGGAAAGTCAGGAAAGAGAGGAGGAGGATGGTGCATGGCATCGAAGGACAGCCCCTGGTGCTTCAGCAATCTGTTCATATCTTCCCTGAGCTCAAAAAGCTGATGTGAAGTCCATCTGCAGTACCTCCAGGTGTCCCTGACCATGCCTCTCAGCTTATGCAGTCCAGCAGGCATGGGAGCCTTGCTGGGTCCTTCTTCTCCTCCTGCTGGACCAGATTTGGGCTGCTTGGTGTTGGCCTTCTTAAGGATGTGCTCCTCCACAATATGCTGCTTCTTCTGATGCTGCCACTGCTTCACCTGGTAGGATGCATGCTCAACATCCTTCTTGTAACTGACCCTGGAAACCATCTCTATCATGTACATAAGGTATGGAGCATATGGCAGGTTGCACTTCCCGCTCTCTGTCACTTCTACCAAGTTGTACCAGATGAATCTGCTCACAGAAAATGGCCTAGCTCCTGGCGGCAACCTAGCCAGCAGATTTGGTGCAAATCTCCTAAGGCTGGTTGAGTCACTACCCCCTTTTGGATAGATGGTTTCCCTGAACATGTTGTTGAGCACATAATACACAGACTTCAGAGCGCAAGGTAGAGCCATCAGCCAACTCCTCATACTCATAAGTTGCCGCAATCTTGTTGGGGTTCATATGGGCCTCAAAGTGGATAATGTCAGCCTCCCTATCCTCCTTGCTGAAACCAAACAGTCTAGCAAAAGTGACAAAATCAATCTTGTAATGTACCCCTTCTGTCATCCAGTGTATGGTCTCCTTGTTGTCTTCATGAAAGAAGGTAGCATGAAACTGAGCTAAAACCTCTATGTTCCAGTCATACTTGAAGCTCATGATGTCTCTCATTTTATACTTGTCCACCAAATCAAGCACCTCTTCCTTTACAGGTTCCTCTGCTGCCTCCAGATGGGTAAAGTCGATCCACTTCATCTTGATCAGCTTCATCTTGGTGTTTAGGACAGTCTCATAGAACTTGAAGTGGAAAACAGACCAAAACCTATAGTCTATAGCTGCCATCTTGGGGTTCACATAAGGATTTTCCTCTCTGGCTTTCTTGACCAAGAACCCTGCTCCATCATAATTTGTGTGCTCAATGTACACAGAGTTATCATACTTGGTTGGAGGATGTCTTTTGAGCAACCCCTTGTGGTACTTGAGATAGGTTGAGTCTATTTCTCCTAAAGGCATGTCATCTTCCAGCTCTATGGGGATGGTCTTGCCTTCGATCCCTCCATTATCCTCTACATGGGCGAGACCCGGATCCTCTCCCTCCCCGACGGACTACCCCCTTTGCCTCTCCTAGGGGTGGCCTTTCCTCTGCTGCCACTGCCACCAGCTGTTGCTCTTGCTGCTAATTTGAAGGCCCTTTCACCAGCAGGTGTCTCAAAGGGTGGCCTCTGCCTCTTGGTGTATGTCTTGTCAACAGGAGTGCCAGACATCTGTCAGGGAGAAATATGAGCAACAGATAAGAGTGGGATCAGGACTGATAAGAACAGAGGATCAAGATAGGCATGATGTTCAATTGATTAATTTTCAGTGGAATTTTGAATCACAGACTGTCACTTGTTAGTACAGACACCGGAACCTCCGAGAAAGTTTCCGGAACCTCCAGGAGTTGGAGCCTCCGGAAAAATTCTCAGAACCTCCGAGTGTACTAACAGAGGACAGTTTGTTGATTCAACTTTCAACTGAATTTTAACCAAGGAAGAAAACATGATTGAATTTAACTAGGACATGTGAGAAATGGTGTTACAGGTGAAGTGAAGTTCAGTGGAACTTTGAATCAAGGTCAGCCTATAGTGGGTTACAGGGTTCGGAACCTCTGAGAATTTTCTCGGAACCTCCGAGCCCCTGTCAACCTTACTACACTCTGACATTTGATTCAACTTTCAACTAAACCTAAGCTTCACTTGCATCACAGGCATTCAGGACAAGGAAAAATAGGCAGCATTCTACGAATCCAAGATTTAGTACCCTAACAGCATGTAGACCTAGGAATTAGGGTTAGGGTTAGAGTAAGGCCTCTGATTACCTTGATTGGGATCAAGGAGATGGAAGACAAAGATCTTCAAGAGATGTTCACGCCAGGGGATCGATAGGAGAGGGTGCAGATTGAAGCCTTCTTCTTCTTCTCCGTACGGGATCCGAGCGAACCCTTCCTTGACACTCCCCAGCGGCGACCCACGAACGAGGAAGGCGGCACGGCTTCGCGCGGGTAGCCCGCAAGAGGGATGGTCACCGGCGGCGAGGGAAGCGGCGGCGGTGAGGCGGTGGAGAAGGACGATGCGGTGCGGTTTTCCTTCGGGAGAGAGAGAGAGAGAGAGAGAGAGAGAGAGAGAGAGAGGGGCGGTGAAACTGGATCTGAGAGGGTTGACCGCGGTGAAAGGGAACGGGTGGTTTACCCTAGGTAAAGGAATATTCTTCGAAGATGCCTTATTCCCTTTAACTCCCCTTCGGTCGAGACTGAGCGTTAAGTCTGTAAAGATTAGAGCTTCCGATGATTTTCTCAGAGCTTCCGAGGCCCGGAGCCTCCAAAGATTTCCTCAGAGCTTCCGAAACTTGAATTCCAGAGAGTTAACTTCTACTCCTTTTGAGATTTTGAACTTTCTATCAACTGAGATTCTTAGGTCATGGTACCCTTGACTCAAGTGGCTAGAAAACAAGCATTCACACACACAACTATAGCCACTTAAGACAAGTTAGGGATAAGAAAATAGATTTTGAAAAACCTTTAAGATAGAGTTTTCACACACACATTTTTAACCAAAATTTTCAGAGAAAACTAACAGATTGAAGCAAACAATTATGGCATGCTAGAGATCAAACCACGCAACGAGAATCAAGAATATTTAGTTCATTCCTTAAGCTACAAAACCTTGACTCATCGAGAGGTTTAGTGAAGATATCGGCTAGTTGTTTGTCGGTGCTCACATGACTTAAAATGATATCTCCTTTGGCTTCGTGGTCTCTCAAGAAGTGATGACGGATGTCTATATGTTTTGTGCGAGAATGGCTTACGGGGTTGTTTGCAAGCTTTATGGCACTTTCATTGTCACACAAAAGTGGGATATGGGAAAAGTGACATCCGTAATCTTTTAAGGTTTGCTTCATCCAAAGTAGTTAAGCACAACATGCGCCGACTGCAACATACTCGGCCTCGGCGGTGGAAAGGGCTACTGAGTTTTGCTTTTTAGAACTCCAAGACACTAGAGACCTACCAAGGAATTGGCAAGTCCCCGATGTGCTCTTTCTATCTACTTTACAACCGGCATAATCAGAATCCGAATAGCCAAGTAGATCGAAAGTGGAGACCTTAGGATACCACAAGCCAAGGTTAGGGGTATGCACTAGATATCTCAAGATTCTCTTTACGGCCATGAGATGGCACTCTTTCGGGTTAGCTTGAAATCTAGCACACATGCACACACTAAGCATAATATCCGACCTAGATGCACATAAGTAAAGAAGAGAGCCGATCATGGAGCGATATACCTTTTGATCCACGGATTTCCCTTCTTCATTGAGGTCCATGTGTCCATTGGTAGGCATTGGAGTCTTGATGGGCTTTGCCTTGTCCATGTCAAACTTCTTTAACATATCCCTTGTATACTTGGTTTGACATATGAACGTCCCTTCTTTAGCTTGTTTGATTTGAAATCCAAGAAAGAACTTGAGTTCACCCATCATGGACATTTCAAACCTCTTTGTCATCACCCTACTAAACTCTTCACAAAAAGTTTCATTAGTACTACCAAATATTATGTCATCGACATATATTTGGCACACAAAAATATGACCATCAACTTTTCTAGTAAAGAGAGTAGCATCGGCTTTGCCTATCTCAAAGCCTTGCTTAAGCAAGAAATCCTTAAGGCATTCATACCATGCTCTTGGTGCTTGCTTTAGCCCATAGAGCGCCTTATGGAGTTTGTATACATGATTAGGACGCTTGGGATCTTCAAAACCCGGTGGTTGCTTAACATATACTTCTTCGGAGAGTGGTCCATTGAGAAATGCACTCTTGACATCCATTTGATAGAGCTTGAAGTCATGATGGGCAGCGAAAGCTAGTAGAAATCGAATTGCTTCAAGTCTTGCTACCGGAGCATATGTTTCTCCAAAGTCTAGTCCTTCAACTTGGGTGTACCCTTGAGCAACCAATCTTGCTTTGTTCCTAGTCACAATACCAAACTCATCTTGCTTGTTCCGAAAGACCCATTTGGTACCAATGATGTTTGTGTTTGGTCTCTCCACCAACTCCCAAACTTGGTTTCTTTCAAAGTTGTTCAACTCCTCTTGCATAGCCACCACCCAATCCGGATCCTCGAGAGCTTGCTCTACCTTGGTTGGTTCAAGAGAGGAAACAAACGAGTAAAATGCACAAAAATTCTTAAGACGAGATCGTGTTGTTACCCTCTCCTTATGCTCCCAAGAATATTGTCAACGGGGTGATCCCGTTGAATGATTTGATGTACACGAGGATGTGATGGTCCAAGAGGTTGGTGTAGAGGTTGATCTTCATCATCTTCATCAGCTTGGGGCTCAGATGTACTTGCTTGGACATCCCCTTGCTGATCAATTTGCTGGTTCAGGGTGTCTTGTGGTGTTGAACTTCCAGACCCCGGAACCTCCGGAGAATTTCTCGGAGGTTGGATTCCAGTGCCAGTTCCCGGAACCTCCGGGGAATTTCTCGGAACCTCCGAAGTCTGCACTGCTCCTGAACCAGTGGCTTCTAGCCCTTCGAGTGGTGTTGAAGTTTGTGCTTGGTTTTCATCTTCCTCTTGTGCCTCAACTGGTCTAAAATCACCTATGGCCAATTGCTTGATTGCTTCACAAGATGGCTTCTCTTTACCTACAACATTCAAATCAACTTGCTCCACTTGAGAGCCATTAGATTCATCAAAGGTCAAATCTACCGTGACTTCAATCCTCCCGGTGGTTAGATTGAAGACTCGATAAGCATGCTCATTTGGACCATAACCAAGAAGAAATCCTTTGTCAACCTTTGGTGCAAACTTAGAGGTTCAGGGCCTCTTGTTTAGAATGAAACATTTGCACCCAAACACTCTAAAGTAAGACACCTTGGGCTTTTTACCGGTAATAAGCTCATAGGAGGTCTTCTTGTGAAACTTGTGAAGATAGAGGCGGTTGATTGCATGGCAAGCCGTGTTGATAGCTTCGGCCCAAAAGATGTCTTGAGTCTTGTACTCATCCAACATGGTTCTTGCCATCTCGATAAGAGTTCTATTCTTCCTCTCAACCACCCCATTTTGTTGAGGGGCATAAGGTGCTGAAAATTCATGCTTGATGCCCTCTTCATCAAGAAATTCTTCAACATAGGTGTTCCGGAACTCCGAGCCATTATCACTTCTCACTTTCTTGATTGGTAGCCCGAATTCCCTTTGTGCTCTTCTAATGAAGGTCTTCACCTTTCCTTGCACTTCACTCTTGTCAAACACAAAGAACACCCACGTGAAGCGAGAATAATCATCAACAATAACTAAGCCATATTTGTTACCGCCAATGCTTATGTAGGCCACCGGTCCAAATAGATCCATGTGGATGAGCTCCAATGGGCTTGAAGTGATGAGGATGCTATTTGGTGGGTGAGGTGCTCCTACTTGCTTTCCGGCTTGGCATGCTTTGCAAATCCTATCTTTCTCAAAATGTACATTTGTTAGTCCAAGGATGTGTTCATCTTTCAAAAGTTTGGCCAAGTTCCTCATGCCAACATGGGCTAGACGACGATGCCAAAGCCAACCCATGCTAGATTTTGCCACTAGACAAGTCTTGGGAGAAACTTTACTTTTGTTGATATCAACTAGGTAAAGCCTCCCCCTCAAGCGACCCGTGAGGACAATAGAGGAATCCTCCCTTTTTATGATGGACACATCCTTATCCGTGAAGTGGCAATCAAAACCAATCTCACTAAGTTGTGAAACCGATAATAGATTGTAACCCAACGGATCAACATGAAGAACATTTGTAATTGAGCAATTTTGAGATATAGGAATATCACCTACACCGATGACTTCTCCTTTTGTATCCCCTCCATATGCAATGGTTTCCCTTGGTCCTTCCAAATGGAGATAGGATGAGAACATACTCTTTTCTCCGGTCATATGATGTGTACATCCGCTATCAAGCACCCAACTTGATCCACCGGAGGAGTATGCCTACAAAACAATTTAGTTCCTTCTTTTAGGTCCCCAATTTGACTTGGGGCCTTCCACGTTAGTAACCAAAACTTTTGGAACCCATAGTGATCTTTTCACATATATGTTGGACTCATTTCCAACATACGTGGCAACAACTTTACCAACATTGTTGCGTCTCAACACATAGCTAGGAGGTATGTCTCTAGATGCATGGGCTTTGCTTTTGTTGGGACTCAAGTTTCTTCTAGGCACCATTGGATGATTTTCAACCTGCATACAAGTGTTAGAGGCCCTGGAACCATGCTGCTTCTGAGTCTTGCTCCTTTTCTTTGTCTTGTCTTTACAGTCCCCGGAACTTCCGAGAATTTTCTCGGAACCTCCGAGTTGGACTGTCTGAGCTGCTCGAGGCTTCCAGACTCCGGAACCTCCGGGCTTGGAGGTCGGAACCTCCGGGGTCTGGGAGAACAGAAATCCAGAACTCTTGAATTCAAGGCATTCTTTTTCTTTGATGATTTTTCTTTCATTGGTCTTGCCACCTTCAATATATCCAAAGCCTGGATTCTTGCTCTTCTCTAACACTTTCCTCTTGGTGAATCTTGGCCTTTTGTTTTCTTCACCCATGCATCCTCTAGCTATGATTGAGTTCAACCTAGCAATTTCTTTCTTTAAAGCTTCCATGTTAGCAAGGTTAGTGGCATAAGATTCAATATCAATATGATAACATCTATCACAGCCCTTGCTAGTAGAAGCACTAGAGTTGCCTTTTACCTTCGAGGGATGTGAGGTGCTACTCCAAAGGAGGCTATATTGATCCTCAAGCTCTTCATTCCTCAACTTGAGAGAATTACATTGAGCTTGAGTGACGATGAAGGTCCTCCTTGAGAGTAGCTATGACACTCTTCGCTTGGTTGACTTCCAAACGCAAAGCCTCAATCTCACTTCTATCGGAGATAATGGTGTCTTGGCTTTTCTCTAGCTCAACTATTAGCTTAGCCATAAAATCTCTAGATTGCTCATCCATTTCACGAACAAGTTGGTTAGCTTCTTCATCACTAGTATCATCACTAGAGTCCATTTCCGACTCATCACTAGGTTGAGGAAAGGGTTTTGGGGCAGTTTTTACCTTCTCACCCTTGTCCATGAGACAATGAATGGATGTGCTCTCTTCATCATCGGTTAAATTGTTGAACAACCTTGAGGTGGAGGGAAGCTTCTTGATAGCAACGGTTGCAATTTTCTTCCCTTCCTCTTCACTAGAGCTTTCATCCCCGGAGTTCCATTCATGACCAATGTGGGCTTCACCACCATAGTGTCTTCTCTTGTAGTGTGGTTTTTGATCTTTCTTGTAGCTCCCTTTACCCTTGTCATTCCTATTTTCTCTCTTCTCATTAGGGCAATCAGCAATGAAATACTCGGTACTTCCACAATTGTAGCAAGTTCTCTTTTTCTTGTTGGGAAACTTCCTCTTGGCAAACTTGTACCCTTGCTTCTTCAATCCTCTCTTGTAGGTCTTCATGAACAAGGCCATGTCCCCAATCTCAACATGAGAACCTTCATCTTCATCTTCGCTTGAATCACTTGTGGAGCTCTCTACTTCCACCCTTTTGGATTTTGACTTAAGAGGCTTGGAAGAAGTAGTGTGCTTGGATGAGGAGGAGGGTTTGCTTGACTTGTGGGAATGGAGAGCGACCTCTTTAACCTTCAAGTTGTTTAACTTAGCCTCCAACTCCCCAATCTTCTTTCTATGTTGAATTTCCTTGTCCATGAGCTCATGTGTAAGAATTCTTCCAAGAACATCATTTGGAGAGAGTTCCTCAAACCTTTTCTTCTCTCTAATCAAGGTGACTAGAGTGGGATTCCTTGGTGCAAAAGCCTCCAACATCACCTTCACAACAAAGTGGTCATCTAGCTCATCACCACCTAGACCTCTTATCTTTCCAACAATGACCATCAACCTATCAAACATCTCTTGTGGCCCCTCTCCATCAAAGATAGTAAATCTATTGAGTTCGGCCATCAATATGTTGATCTTGGATTTCTTGACCTTGTCAACACCCTCGTGTGCAATGTGGAGAATGTCCCAAATCTCCTTGGCAATCTCAAGTCCACTAACACGGTTATACTCTTGGGCATTCAAGGCACTAAGAAGTATGCTTGTAGCTTGACCATTCCTCGTAATGTTGCGACGGTCACTTGGAGTGAGGTTCCTAAAGTCTTTGGGATCTTCAAAACCTACACACACAATATTCCACAATTCCAAGCTTAAGCCGATTAAATAAGCTTTCATCATATGCTTCCATTTGGCAAAGTTAGTCCCATCGAATTGGGGTAATTTGCCAACGGGAATAGTCACTTCATCCTTGGATTTGACATCCAAAGAATCATAGTTAAAGGATACGCTTTTGTAGTCATTCTTTGCTTTGGGCTTCGACTTTGGCTTGATTGTTCGCTTGGGAATTCTTGTGCTGTAGTACTCATCATCATCATCTCCATTCTCACTAAATGAGGACGACAATGAGGATGACGAGGATGGTGATGGAGATGGTGAAGGAGTTCTTTTTCTTCTTTTCTTTTCTTCTTTCTTTCTCTTCTTCTTCTTTTCTTGCTTGCTGTCTTCTTTCTTCTTTTCTTCTTCTTCTTCTTTCTTCTTGTTCTCTTTCTTGCTTTTCTTGCTTCCTTCCTTGGAGCTTTCCTTCACAAACTTTTTTAAGCTTTTCGAACTTCTCTTGAGCCGATGTATCGCCCACTTCCGAGGCATCACTTTCAGCCTCGCTTGGTATGTCTTCAAACTCCTCTTCTTCGTGCTTGTCATCATCACTTGCCATATCCTCACACGGTTAGGTGTTTACGAGGATGACCCGCTCTGATACCAATTGAAAGGATCGAGGCAATGTGGCCTAGAGGGGGGTGAATAGGCCTGCACACAGAATTTAAACTTTTTCTGCGAAAACACTGTCAGACCTCGGAACCTCCGAGATTATTCTCGGAACCTCCGAACGAGGCAGCCTCCGAGAATAAACTCAGAACTTCCGACAGCTGTTAGAACAGAGCATAAATAACTAGAGCTGCGAGGAACTTGATGAAAACCAGATCTACTAAATTCTAGGAGGTACTTAGGACCTAGCAAGAAGATTTCTAAACAAAGTACAAGCTAAGAAGGCACCACAAAGTAGATCGGGAGCAAACCCTAATAGATCTAGTCAAGCACAAGCATGAACAAGTAAGTAAACAAGAGCACACATGAGACAAAGATTTATCCCGTGGTTCAGCTCGCCACAAAGGCTTGCTTACGTCCACGTTGTTGAGGAAGCCACAAAAGGCTAGGGACCACAAAGGTCAACTCCTCTCTCACACCTATCACTTTGAGTAATAGGTGGAGGCTTTCCACTAGAATCACAAAGGGTAATACAAACACCTTGGAGCTTCCACAAATCGGTTTGGAGAGCTTCCAAGAACCTCTATCCGTCTAGGAGCAAAGCTCCAAGAGTAACAGATCCACCAAGCTTGCTAGGGTTCTTCCAAGTGCTCAAGTACCAAGGGAGAAGAGATTGGCTCACTAACTCACTTCAAGAATCCACTCTCAATCAATGCTAGGCAAGGATTTGGAAGAGAGTAGGTTAGGAGTGAATGCAAGGTGAGAGAAACGAGCAAGAAACGGCGTTCGCGCGATGGGAGGAAGAAGATAACCGTTGGGGGACCGTGGGGTATAAATACCCCCCGCATCCGGTAACGAAGAACGGCTATATTCCGAGTTCGGAACCTCCGAGAAAAATCTCGGAACTTCCGACTTTTGAAAACTCTGCGATCGTAGCCGTACGGTCGGAACCTCCGAGAAAAACTTCGGAACCTCCGAACAACAGACAGCAGGGGCAAAACAGCTACAAGTTACTTCCCTTGGGGTGAGGATTAAGGTTTAGGAAAGATGGATTATGAGCACTTGAAACCACCCTAACTCACCATTAGTATCCCTCTTTATAGTACAGATTGTCCTATACTCAAATTCAAAAGATAAAAATAAGTAAACTCCTCCAAGTAGCATAGGCATCCTTCTTTAATAAGTTGAGGGATCACCAATCATTCTTTTGCACCTGTGATAATAACTCTAAGCTGCACAATAAACTCAAAGGCTCATTAGCTCTTTAATTGTGTGGTCAACATCACCAAAACCCTCATAGGGCTTGATTGCACTTACAACATGAAGATGGGGTGTTTTGTTCAAAGGGTTGAAGTTAAGTCTTGATGTTGGGCCCGCCCATGTTGGCAAGCGAGCCCGAGACGACGAGAGATTTGTCATGCAAAAGTCAAGACACCAGACACAGTATCAACCAGTCCAAATATCACGGGATACTATTTGTAATCTGATATAGAATCCTAGATATACTTCAGATTGTAACTGACGTGGACTGGCCGTCGAATCAACACCGCATCTGCCGAAACAAGCTCTGTTGTCGTAAAATTCAGGTGCACGAGAACCAAATCAAGCTCTTTAGCTACTGAATCAAACTCTTCGGTCACTGAATCGTCCTCTGCTACTATCAATTTGACAAATAATGTCGTTGATTCGACCACCACTATTGTTTGATTAACCTCCACCATTGTCGGATGGACCTTTGCTACTATCGGTCGAGCATCTTTGGCATTGCTGGATCGAGCTACAAGGCGAGTAACAACAAGGAAAGCAAGCACTCCCATGAGAGCTCACCTTGATTTGCCTAGCAACACGAGGCAAGCAGACAAGGCGTACAAGCAACAACAAGTGTACCAAGCATACTTTACGTCTCTTCGATTTTTTTAGATAGGCACTGAAAAATACAACATGGGTAGAAGCTAGGGAGAGGAAATACTTGATTCTGGCACATACAAACCTACAACCGTGATGTCGACAAAAAACTTGGATGCCACAGGAAATGATAAGATAGATTTGATGAGCAATTCATGTAGGTTTGCATAGCAGTAATTTGACAAATAAGATGTTAAGTATGGTTTGGCATCAAATATATGGGGTTTGGAGACCAAAAGCGAGAGAATGGCTTCCTAGATAGCGACCGACGTGATACAACTGCTTTGGTCAGAGAAGAACTAAGGTAGTAGACAACAATGGTGGACAAAGCAGGTGACCATAAATGGATATAACAAATTGGCAAAATGCTCGAAAAAACAAGAAGGTGTAAGGTTGACAAAATAGGTTGGTGTTAGTGATTTCAAATGATGAATAATGAATTAAGAGGGATAAAAAATCCATTGCTAACATACGGCATGTTCGTTTGGCTTATCAGCCACCAGCCAGCGGTACTTTTCTCTCAGCACCAGCAACCAGCTACCAGCCAAACGAACATGCCCATAATATTTTTATATAGTTTATCAAATCTCTAGCCGCGCTATTAGCGCGGTCCAACTTACTAGTTTTCGTACAGTACCCGGTTCCTTATCCACTTCTTGCCTGCTTCCTACTAATTCCTAGGGAGACCTGCTCTAAAAAAATCCTAGGGAGACCCTCATCTCTCCTGCATTTCCTACAGTACCCTCATCTCTCCTGTATTTCGTAAAAGAAATATCGTAGGGAGACTCTTATCAGGATTCAGGACGCAGGACGGAGATCAGCTTTGTTATTTTTTAAAAAAAATCAGGTGTGGCTGAGGCAAATTTTGTGCGCTTTGACCTGGTGGGACCCATGTATACTATATAAAATTTGGAAGTTGGCAGTATGTTATATAATTTGGAAGTTGGCAGTACGTCAGCATTAGGTCCTACGCCTGCATGCAACCGAGGAAAGCACTCGAATAAGCTCGGAGCGCACATGGTTGTGGGATTTTGGCTCTGGATATCAGAAATGGTTGTATATGCTAAAGCGCCGTCGAGTGCACGAGGAAAAGTCGCAGGGGGAGAAGAGGGGCGAGTGCACGAGGAAAAGAGGTTACTATCAAGTATCAACACCCATCGAACCGTACTCCTACGTATTTCTGTGTTTGTCCGGAGCACCAATCCCCGTCCGTTGTTGACTTGTGGTCAAAAAAAAAACCCTGTGCCGCGTGCCTCCGTGTCTATAAATACTCCCTTCTCTATCACCCCCCCTGCTCTGCTCTTCTTGCTCCGATCTTCAATTCAATCCCTGCTGCACATTGCCATGTCGACCCAGAGCACCATCCATCTCGGCGGCGGCAGCAACGGCGCCTTCTCGGTCATCAGCATCAACCCAAGTGAAGTCGTGGACGTCGCCGCCGGCAGCAACTCGACGGTGCAGCTCCGGCGGTGGCTGGTTGCATCGGGCCTCGGCACGATGGTCATGGGTGCAGCAGCCGCGTTCTACAGGCCGCCCCGGGGAGTAATCTTCGAGCGGCACAGGTTTGCTTACTACGCCACACTCACCGGAATTATCACTGCCGGGCTTGCTGAAGTAGCAGGGGCTGCCTTCTGGCCCTCCAGCTCCGGCTGCGGCGAGCGAGGCCGAGCCCACAGCCGCGCGTTCGCCGCCACTGTCTTCTCCGCCTCCGTCGTGCCCCTCGCAGCCGTCATCGCGCTCGGCGGGTTTGCCATTGTCATGAAGGGTTAAGCTGCAGGCGTCGCGGCGTCGTACATCCTGGTGAGCTGCGTGAGCACCGAGCAGTGGGCGACTGGGCGTCGGCGTCGCTCCAGGTGTTGGCCCCCTATTTTAGTATTTATTTATTATTTTGCAACAGGAGGTGATTGTACCGGAATAATTCGTAGTCACTTACAGATTATAAATATTGCATCGAGATCAATATATAATCACGTATGTGCTTGTATCATACAATCAAGATTGAAAACTTGAGTTGACCAAGTCCAATCATCAATCAAACCAAAAATGACTGAAGTACTGAACCATGATTCCTGGCAGTGAAGGGATCTGGAGTTTCCCTTCCCCATCGGGCCGAACGGACCAGGCCGTCCCTTTTGTATCGAACCAAAAAAAATGGCAGGAGCTCTGCCCTTCATGAAGGAAGAAAAATGAATTTAGGAGCCACAAATCACAAGGAGATTATTCCCTATTTGACACTGGAAAAGTTTTTCATTCCTTTCTTGGCTTCGGAAAAAAATTCGTTCCTTATTTAACACCGAGTTGAACTTTGGTTCCTTATAGACACTCCGGCTCATAATCATTCGCTGTGTGAGTTAAACCATGTGAACGGTAGCTTGAGCGTTTAATTAATAAAATGATGTCCAAATTGCCTCTAAAATTCATGCAAATGTTTGTAGTGATACAAAAGATAGAGAAGAACTCATTTTACACAAAAGCACATATATATAATTTAAAATATTAAAAATAAAATTTACCAAACTATGCTACTTTGAAAGACCATGTGAATTTTTAGAGCACAAAAATTCTTTCTAAAAATACATAAAAATATCTAATAATCCTAAAAATGATGAAGTAATTTAGGAAATTATTACCCATATGGCCATATTAAATTACATAGGTAAATATTTATTTATTATGTAAAATTATTGTTTTAAACAACTTAAATATTTATATATGTAACATGATGGTAATATTTTTAAAATTACTTTAACATGTGATAAGATTATTAGATATTTTTACACAATTTTTATAAAATAATGTATGCTCTAAAAATTCACATGTTCTTTAAAAGTAGCGTATTTTGGTAAATTTTAGCATTAATATTTTAAATTATATGTGTGTGCTTTTCATGTGAAATGAGTTTGTCTCTATCTTTTGTATCGTTAAAAAAAATTTCATGAATTTTAGAGGTTATTTGGATGTTATTTTATTATTTAAATGCTCAAACCACTGTTCATTGGCTACTGTTCACGTGGTTTAAATAGAACGAACGGAAATGAGACGGAGTGTGGAATAAGGAATCAAAGTTTAACTCAGTGTTAAATGAGGAACATAATTTTTTTCAGAGCTAAGAAAGGAAGGAGTAACTTTTTTATATCAGGGAATAATCTCAATCACAAGTAAAAGACAGGCGGTCCGCACGAAGCACCACTGTTTGAAAATAACAAAAAAGTTTGGTTTAATTAAAATATTTTCATAGTTGATCCTGATCTTGAACCTCCAACGAAGCACCTCTAGGTGATCCTGATCTTAAACCTCCAACGGAGCACCTCTAGGTACTTCTTGTTTTTCCAATATACTTCTCCTTCCATTTAAAGTATAGACTGTTTGAGTTTTTTATTCTAAGTTTGATCACTCTTTTCATTCAAAAAATATGTACGAAATATTATATTTTTTGTTATCGTTTACTTTATTAATATTTTTTTCAAAATATACTTAAATTTGACTTTGTTTCTTTTTTATAAGATGAGCGGTCAAATTTGGAGTTAAAAAAGTCAAACGATATATAATTTGGGAGGGATGGAGTATCATTTATCTCAATGGATATCACTCCTTTTTCTCTAAAATTTGGTTTAAATATAATATTTTCATAGTTGAAGGTTAAATTTTAAAAAGTGAATATTTTTGCAGCTGTGGGATAGATTTTTTTGTGAACGCGGAATAGATTTTTCCCCAAAAGAATTACTATATTTAAAACATGTTCGAAAATGTAAACCAGAACCTGGCGTCACGCACGAAAGGGAGCACTCGACGCTTCGCTTCGTTCAGTCTGGTCATTTCCTCTCGCAATCCGATTCTTATCCGCAGGCAGTCGGGGCGAGCTCGCGGTGGCGCCTGCTGCTGGAATGGAAGCTGCAATCCCCCTCGGCCTGGCCCTTCCACGAGGCAGCACCGGCATCTGCAGCTTCTCCGTGCTGCTCAAGTCCTCCCCCAAGCCCAACCTCAGCTACTCCGGCAGGGTCCCCGGAAAGCCCGCGCTTTTTCCTCCCCGCGCGGTCTCCGAGGACCGCGCCGACGCCACGCCGCAGTGGCAGCTCGACTTTCTGGGGGCACGCTCTGGGGCCCTCGATGACCCGCCTGATGAAGAGGACGACGACGAACTTCTCCCCGCCGAGGCCAACGACTGGTGCGTCCGCGCGCGCCGCTCCGCCTTGCGCTCCATCGAGGCGCGGGGCCTCGCGCCCTCGCTGGAGCGGATGGTGTCCACGCCCAAGAAAAAGAAGAAGAACAAGAAGACTGCCAAGAAGAAAGACCTCAAGAAGGCGGCCGCTGAGCTCAAGCGCCGGAAGAAGGAGCTGAAAGCTGCCGAGGAAGACGAGGACGAGAACGAAGACGAAGACGAAGACGACGATGTCGTTGATGATTTGCGGGACATGGACGATCTGGAGCTCCGGGTCGCGCAGTTCGCGGACGGCATGTTCGACGAAAAGCGTCAGAGGAACAGGGAGGCGTTCGTCCAGACGCTATCCAGGTTCTCGGCCGCTCCGTCCAACCGGAGCAGGGAGGTGTCCTTGAACCGCTCCATCGTCCAGGCGCGGACCGCTGAAGAGGTGCTGGCCCTCGCGGCGGAGGTGATCGTCGAGGTCGCCAAGGGTCTCAGCCCGTCGCCGCTCACGCCGCTCAACATCGCCACCGCGCTCCACCGCATTGCCAAGAACATGGAGGCGGTGTCCATGATGCAGACGCACCGGCTCGCCTTTGCGCGTCAGAGAGACATGTCCATGCTCGTGGGTATGGCCATGCTGGCCCTGCCGGAGTGCTCGCCACAGGGTCTCTCCAACATAGCCTGGGCCTTGTCCAAGATTGGTGGCGACCTGCTCTATCAATCGGAGATGGATAGGATCGCTGATGTGGCCATAACCAAGGTTCAAGAGTTCAATGCGCAGAATGTTGCCAATGTCGCTGGAGCATTCGCTTCCATGCGCCAATCAGCACCAGGCCTTTTCTCAGCTCTGGCCGAGAGAGCAGCCCAGATACTGCAAACCTTCAAGGAGCAGGAGCTTGCTCAGTTCTTGTGGGGATGTGCTTCTCTGAACGAGTGCCCCCATGCTTTGCTTGACGCTCTAGATGCTGCTTTCCAGGAAGATGCCAGGTTCCAGTGCCATGTATCTGATGTAGCATTAGGCATGCATCAAGAAATGGACCGTCCTCTGAACTTCAGCCGAGATGAGATTGGGAATATTGCTTGGTCCTATGCTGTAATTGGGCAAATGGACCGCCCATTCTTTTTACATATCTGGAGAACTCTGAGTCAATTTGAAGAGCAACGGGTCTCCGATCAGTATAGAGAAGACATGATGTTTGCTTCACAAGTTTATCTTGCAAACCAGTCTTTAAAGCTTGAATACCCAAATCATGGACTGTGCTTAAGGAGCGATCTGGAGGAGAAAATAACAAGAGCTGGAAAGAGCAAAAGGTTCAATCAGAAGACAACATCTTCATTTCAAAAGGAGGTTGGGCGTCTTCTGTATAGTACAGGGCATGAGTGGGTTAGAGAATACGCAATTGATGGTTACACTGTTGATGCGGTGTTAGTTGATGAGAAGCTTGCATTTGAGATTGATGGGCCAACACACTTCTCCAGGAATTTAGGTATGCTTCTGTTGCTTTTGTGTGCCATCCTGATGGAGCTACAGGCTGACATTTTTCCCGACATCTTACTGAAAAGAAACTAATTGAAGTATGCTAATTTTGTAGGCACACCTTTAGGCCACACAGCATTTAAACGTCGCTACATTACTGCTTCCGGATGGAAGTTAGTTTCCTTGTCTCTTCAAGAGGTTAGTCATATGTTCATAGCAATTTGTGATATTAACTAGCAGTTATCTAAATTTACCCTTTCATCTGTATATAATTCGCAAATGTTTTGAGAGTAGTCTACTGTTGTGTTAGGATATTTCAGACCAGCGTTACATATTCCAGTTTTCTAAATTTACACTTTCACCTGTTTATGATTCACAAATATTTTGTGGTCTGCTGTAGCATTAGGATATCTCAGACGCTCCAGTGTTAGAAATTGGTGCCTCAGTTTTTGTTTTCTAAGCTTAGGTACCGCAAGTCATTTGCTGAAAGCACCATGTGTTTATTTCTGTATGTGCTTAATTCCTTTTTATTCTCTTTATTTATGCTTCCCTCTGAACTTCAAAGGCCAGCACCTGTTCTGCATTGTGTTACAATTGAAGTACAAACTCTTCAAATAAAACTAGTTAGCAAGGAGTAACTTAATATGTTGTGATCAGGGTCTCTGCTCTCTAGGCTCTTGCTTGAGTTCTGCTGTAGATTTTTGAACCGCCCAAAGATTTTCTTTCTGTTCTGACACTTAGGATAAGTCCTAAATGTTTTGTTTTCATTGACAATTACAGTGGGACGAGCTCCAAGGTGAGTTTGAGCAATTGGAATATTTGAGGAGAATATTAGACATAGAGGCTGAATAAATGCCACGGCCACATTTGGACAATAGAGATCAAGCAAAAAGGCTTCTGGAAAGGACAGCTACGCGGACCTCCCTAGAAGTCCAGGCCATTTTCCTGCACATTTTTGTGAACATGTAAGTGAACTTTCTGGAACTTCAAGTTAGCACAAAATTAAGATGTGTCGGAAGTTTTAAGTTAGCTGAGCATAGTGATAGGAAATACAGTTTGAAGTAAACTGTACCATGCTAATTTTGAGAGAGATGCTTTGTACTGAAGACTAAAAGCAGAACATTGTAGCATATGTATATCGTATTATGAACAACGCAAGAACAATAAAATATTTATAGATGAACTGTATGGTGCACACTGCAGCAGAGTTGTTGATTGGTGCTATACAATACTACGAGTTTGATTCAATGTGGCATGATGATGAGTCAGGCAGGTCCTGGTACGAACACTTTCAGAGTTTCAGTATATGCAGTTCATGTCTGCCGTTTTCAGGCATGCATCTTATACCAAGAAAATTCCACACAGATGCTAATTTCAATGAAACAAAGGGCAATGAAACAAAGGGCGCTTCATCGCTGAAGGTAGTAAGAGCAAGGTGTAATCTTTTCCAGAATTTGCATAACTATGCAACACAAGTGCTTCAGGAGTGTATTTTGGAGGTTGAGTGCTGCATTGCATTGATCTCTTTGCGAGCTCGAAAGGCACTAAGGGTGAATTCATTCAAAATTTCAGTTCTTTGTATCAGAGGAACAGAGAAAGAGACCTGACCATTTCTTGGCACTTCTAAAAAGCGTAAAACCCTTTGTGATTCCAGCCGTCTGCACCCTCAAGACACCTTCAGCAAAGGTCATGAATATTCCGTTTTAAAAGAGGATACGAAGCATGACCAAAGGTCATGAATATTCCGTTTTAAAAGAGGATACGAAGCATGACGAGTGCGGATAGTCTGAGCCAAGGCTTTACTACGGGAGAAGTGCCGTTGGATCATGGAGGTACACCCCTGCAACATTTTCAGTGTGAGTTCAATCCACAAGACTGATTTGTCTTCCCTTCAAGTCTTCCCGCCCACGGAGCAGAGCAGTGGCCTCTTGTTTTTACACTCTGCCCACAGGTTGCAAACTTGACACAACTTAAATGAACAGAAGCAAGTAGCAACCACAATGGCACAAGTTGCTACCGTGAAGCGGATCTAGCGAAGCGCACCCGGTCGGACCAGTTTGGATGAGGAACAAGATGGTCGCCATTGTAACGAAGCGCTAGGCGTCGTATCTTCTTGAGCTTTGGCCGAGACCTCACGAAGGCATCCATGGCGACGCCATCCGCCGGATCCAGCCCGCTGATCTCGACCACCCTCAGCTCCGGCAACCCATCGAGCACGCCCACCAGGTGCTCCAAGGACCTTCTGCAGTCGTCGGCGCCACCGTTGCCGCAGCGCAACCGCACCTCCTCCAGGGACGCCAGCTTCCGCATCTCGCTCCACTGCTCGTCGTCCACGCTGGCTCCATCGACGCAGAGGCACATCAGCTGCCCTAGCTCGAACAGCCTCGATGGCCGTGCCCCTCAGGTCCAGCGTCTGCAGAAGCCGAAGCCCTCCCACCGCCTCGCCAGCCGCATCGAGCTCATCGGCGGCGACACGCGTCCCTAGCAGCCCAAGGTACCTGAGGTGGCGCAGCTCCCCTATCACCTTGAGGTGTTCGCTTCCCAGGGCGCCGCCGCGGCAATGCTCCAGAGCTAGGTAGGAGGCGAAGACCATGGAAGCTCCCGAGCTGCCGAGCAGTTGGGTGGGGCATGTCCTCGATACAACACAACCTCCTGCCATCCAAGGACCTCACCCGTGCCTTGTTGAGACGATAACCCAACGCCCCCTCGATGTTGGTCACGTTCAGGGTTTCAAATTTCGGATATAAAAAAATTTCGGAACCCAATGAGAAATGGGAAATTTCCGAAATTCCCGAAATTTCGGTTCAAATTCAAATTGAATTCAATTTTTTTTGAAAAAATGACATGATTTCACTGGAGATCGTGGCTCCAGCAACCTTCCTCGACGGCGTGGAGTGAGGCTGCAGCCTGCAGGGCGTCGGCGTGGAGGTCGATCGTGGGCGGCCAGGGGTGTTCGCGGGCAGGAGCTTGAGGCCGGAGCCACCGCCAGCTGAAAATCTTGGGATAAAATGTGTATTTGGCTGAGAGTTTAGGGTTTCCAAGCCTTATTTATATGGTGGGCTAACCGGAAGTAGAATTTGGGCCTTTTGTCGTGATTTTGAGCGCGCTGGATGAATTCACACGAAAAAATTTGACCGGTACACGTTTCGTTTCGGTGGTCACTGAGAAACTACCGGTACACGTTTCGTTTCGGTGGTCACTGAGAAACCCGAAATTTCGGAAATTTCGGAAACTTTCAGCCGAAATTAAAAACCCTGGTCACGTTGCGTATCCCGTGCATGGCCAGCCTCGGCGCGAGGCAGCAGTCGCACCTAAGTCTCGCCTGGCACCAGATCGTAGTAGCTCAGCGACAATGCCCGTCTCAACCTCTGCACGCAGCTGCTGTCCCTGTACGGCCACGCTGCTGCTTCTGAGTAGCTAATAACGCCTCGTTTGGGAGGGCTCCAAGCGGCTCCAGCAAAATGGCTCCACCTCCTTTAGCAGTTGTGTAGCGTGAAGCAGCTGCACCTCCTTCCCTCCCCTCCCTCCTCTCTCACTGACAAGCACTGTAGCAAGAAGCTCATGGAGCTTGGTTTGGGTTGCTCCGCCGGCTCCGCGCTACAGTAGCGCTACAGTGGTGGAGCTGGAGCCGGCGGGAGCCTTCCCAAACGGGGCCTAAGTGCGGGCTGTGGACCACTGCCACTGTGGCATCCTCGCCGCCACCATGGTAGCCATGGAGATGATAGCCAGCGGCGACCCACCGCCACATTTCTTCAGGACCATCGCGCCGGTCACCTCGGCCAGTCGGCTGCCATCAGGGCAGCGCCCTTCGCCACCGTCCCACCGAAAACTCTCTTGAAGAACAATCTCCTGGCCTCGACATCGGACATGGGCTCTGGCCTGTAGACTCTGTGTTATCAACGATGGCGAAAAACAACGAGAAGTAAAAGAGATCAAACCACGAGGAGACACGAGATTTAATGTGGGAAACCCTCCCAACACGAGAGGGAAAAACCACGGGCACCAGCCAACAAGCAACTTCACTATGATTGGAGCCCGGTTACAAACGCCAACGGCAGCGGCTTACAAGAAGTAGAATGAATCAATGTCCAATGGAAAACCCTAACGTGTTTAAATGACTCGTACCGTACCGCGCGGGGGGGCACCCCCCAGTCGCGACCTGGCCAAACGGGGTACACCCAATGGGCTAACTTCAGACTCCGCTCCGCTCCGACCTTAGACTACCGGCAGGCCTCCGCTACGCTTCGTCAGAAGTTAGCCAGTCTCTTTGCAATAAATTTGGATCATCAATCAACAAACTCCACCTTGAGACAAATTCCTTCATGTAGCATCACAAAGAACCTTCATCCTGAACACATCACAAGAGAAACAAAAAAACTTCTGGCGCCAAACAGCCTCTTGGGCTAATTAATAATACCAACTAAGCCTGAGCAAAGCTCAAACTTAGCAACAGGAACTGGCTTTGTCAACATATCAGCTGGATTATTTTGAGTGCTTATCTTGCATACCTTTAGCTTACCCTTTTCGATCTCATCTCGAACGTAATTGTCGGTGCGGAATATGGTCCCGACACTAACCAGTAGATAGCGCCGAGGTCTATCCCTCAATGGTCGATGCTAAGTAACAAGTGACACAGGGTTTTTATCCTGGTTCCGGCCGAGGGGGCCGTACGTCCAGCCGCGGGCGTGCTCGAGACACTATATTACTTAGCACGGGGTGCTCCGTAGTGGGGCGGCTACAAGCAAGGCGGGAGAGGAAGCAGGACTTCCAAGTCCCTGACTGGAGATGTTGTGGGAGAATTGAAGAATGAGTACGTGGTGTGCGAAGGATTTCTATTGTCTGTCGTCCCCTGTTCCTTGCGGCTGGGGGGTTCGCTCCCCCTTTTATAGATCAAGGGGGAGGCGGTTTACATGCGCGCCGCGCTATCTAGCTACGTGGGGAAGTGCGACGTGCTATGCTGTAGAGTGGGCGGCCGTCCGGACGATCCTTGCAGCGATCTGGTCATCATGGCCTGACTTGTACCCGAACAGTGGCGGTTCGAGGGTAGGAGAGCAGCGGATGGCGGTGATGTCCTCTGATAGGCTCGAGGGAGGTGCTGACGCAGGCTCGTACGGTGCACAGGAGTAGGTAAAACGGCGTTCCTTCCCGACGCGCTTCACGGGGGCCGGGAGTTGTTGCTACGGGGGTCCGGCGTGCGCACCGCACGCGCGGGTACGGCGGCCACGCCGTTACAGCGGCAGGGATGGCGGTCCACCGGCCTAGCGCCTCCACCTAACCCTGTAGGGTCACAAAAAAGTGAATCGAGGGTGCACCGGTCCCCTTTCGAGGGCTCGGCGCGTTAGCCGTACTGGAGCAGGCGCACGGTGTCACGGGACTGACACCGCCGCGGCCGCACGCTCCCTCCCCACGAGGGCGGGGATGGGCTTCTCCCCGGGGAGTTGGTGCGGCGGCACCGGGCGCGAGCCCCCGGCGCATGATGGCGCCGTCCCGCCGGTGTCGGGCGTTAAATGCCCGCGTACGGGGGCCGGCGCACGCGTGAGGGGCACCCTCGAGCGTGGGCGACCCCTCGCCGAGGGCGGGACGCGCCCTCGAGCGAGGCGGAACCCGCCCGAGGGGGGGAGCGACCCCTCGAGCGAGGTGGAACTCGCTCGAGGGAAGTGCCGCCCCTCGAACGGGCGAAGCCCGCCCGAGGGGGGGCGCGTGTCCTCGAGCGAGGCGGAGCCTACTCGAGGGGATCTCTAAGAGGGCCGCCTTGGTGGGCCGTCGGGGTCCCTGCGGCGTGGGCTGTGTCCTGCATGGTTAGGCACCTGCATGGTTAGGCTTAACGTGTTTTGGTTTCGTTGCGGGTTTTAAGTGAGGTTTTCCCCATTGTTTAAGGGGACCCCTAGGGTTGTCCCCGACAGTAGCCCCGAGCATCTGTGGGTTTGCCATTGAGGCTCCCGCAGATGCTGGAACCTACTGATAGGACGTTCTTCCCTCCTTGCTTTGCGAACGCTTTCCGTGGGGCCGCGTCAGCGGACCCGCGGGTCTAGCCCCCGAAGCCCTGCAGGACTGTGGGTGCTCCTGCAGGGGTTAACCGCGAGAGCTGGCCAGAGGGCGTGGCACATGTTTCAACCGGCATCGGCGGTGTCTCAGCCGGCTTCGGTGGCGCACGCGCTGCTGGCGCTGTCTCCGGCGGGTGCAGGCCAAGGAGGTGTAGCCGTGCGTTAAGTCCCCGAGCCTGGGCCCGTTCGAGGCGATCGGGTAGAGCTTCACGACTTGTTTTTTTTAACGCGCCCTCGCCGTCCCTCCGCGGGGCGGAGGGTGAGGTTTCCGCAACTCCCATCGAGCGGGTCGCGAATTGCGGATTCCTCTTCGAGCTAGTAGCGGGTGGTTCAAGTGGACGCCCATGCCCCGTTCGATAAGGGTAGGCTGTGCTGTCCGGAGACACATCCATGGAAGCGCTTGCGTGGGTTTGCTAGGTGGGGCTCGGTCCCGTTCGCTAGGGACCGAGGGCGCGGAAGCTCTCCCTCGGTGGGATCCCCCGGCTAGCTGCCCTCGCTGGCTCTCGAACACGACATGTGGGGCACCCTCGAGCCGACGGGCTCGAGGAACGGCTCGAATGCGCGTGTCGTCGTCGTCCCCAACTCTGCGATCTGAGGCGCCTGTTCGAACCCGTCGAGGGTCAGGCTTCGGACCTCTGATCAGTAGGGCCGTGCGGGGTGGCGCCTGGGCGGCCCCGTCTTTTCGCGTCTGCGGCCGTCGAGGGGTCTGGGCGAGCCAGCCCTCGAGGCGCTGGTTGGTAGCACAGCGTATGTGCCCTTTTTGGGAGAATTGATGTTGTCACGAGCCAGGGGCTCGTGCCGTTCGAGGGTTTTGCGTGGCATGGGTACTCGTGGTGCCCACTCTACATCGAGCGGGCCCCGGGTGGCCTTCTCACGCCGATGTCCCTTCGAGGGCTGACATCGTCTGGAGCCAAGGGCTCGCGCCGCTCGAGGGTTTTGCGCGGCATGGGTGCCCGCGGCGCCTGCTTTACTTCAAGCAGGCCCCGGGCGACCCTCTCGCGTCGATGTCCCTTCGAGGGCTGTTATCGTCTGGAGCCAAGGGCTCGCGCCGCTTGAGGGTTTTGCGCGGCATGGGTACTCGTGGTGCCCACTCTACATCGAGCGGGCCCCAGGTGGCCTTCTCACGTCGATGTCCCTTTGAGGGCTGACATCGTCTGGAGCCAAGGGCTCGCGCCGCTCGAGGGTTTTGCGCGGCATGGGCACCCGCGGTGCCTGCTTTACCTCAAGCAGGCCCCGGGCAGCCTTCTCGCGCCGATGTCCCTTCGAGGTTTGAAATCGTCTTGAGCCAAGGGCTCGTGCCGCTCGAGGGTTTTGCGCGGCATGGGTGCCCGTGGCGCCTACTTTACTTCAAGCAGGCCCCGGGCGACCTTCTCGCGCCGATATCCCATCGAGGGCTGTCAACGTCTGGAGCCAAGGGCTCGCGCCGCTCGAGGGTTTTGCGCGGCATGGGTGCCCGCGGTGCCTGCTTTACTTCAAGCAGGCCCCGGGCGGCCTTCTCGCGCCGATATCCCTTCGAGGGCTGTCTTTGTCTCGAGCCGGGGGTCCGCCCCGCTCGAGGGTTCTCCTTGCTTGGCAAGGGATCGGGTCATTAAATGTCTCGCAGTCGAGGCTGCGGTTTTTGCAGCGCGGGCGCGTCTTTTTAGGCGTCGCGGCCGCGCGCGCGCGTAGTGGGCGGCGTGGCAGGTGGACGTGACCGCTTCGCCTCGGCCCCTGCGGGTCTCCGCCGTGATGATGGCCCGTCTGTGGTGATGTGGCCGTTGCGGTCGCGGTGGGGCCCATTCGTCGGCGTGAGGAGAAGATTCCCTGCAGTTAATGCGCGCGGGACATCCGCTCCGGAGAGCTCGCCCGCGGCTTATAAATCTGAGGGAGTGGGGAGACGGCGGTTTTTTACCTTAGCGTCTCACCATTTCAGTCCCCTGCGCCTTTGTGTTCGCCTCGCTCTTGTCACCACGCGGCGTCGCCATTAGAGCTCGTCTTCCGTTTTTTGTCCTCCGTCCTCGCATTCCTTCGTCCTTCCTCATGGCGCCGCCTCAGCCTCTCACGATCCTGGAGCCGTACGCCTGGGAGAGATCGACGGTGACCCGGCTGGCCCTTGGCGAGCTGGTCGCCGCCGCCGCCGGGGCGGCCAATGAAGACGGACGTCCAGCAGAGTGGATAGTGCCGCCGGCGGCGGACCGCGAGCCCAACCCTCCGGAGGGCTACGTGGTGAGCTTTATCCGCTACCACGAGCGGGGTTTCAACGCGCCGGCGAGCCGCTTCATGCGGGCGATGTGCCACCACTACGAAGTAGAGTTGCACAACTTCGCCCCCAACGCGATCTCGCAGGCGGCCACGTTCGTGGGCGTCTGCGAAGGGTACCTGGGGATCCCAGTCAATTGGGAGCTCTGGGTACACCTTTTCCGCGCGGAGCTCTTCACGCAGCCCACGACGGAGCCAAGGACCCGCCGCGCGGTGCGCGCCGGCGGGATGTCGCTTGCCCTGCGGGGGCAATTCAAGAACGTCTACATCCCCTGCACCATGACGACGAACAACGTCGGCTGGGAGCGGGGATGGTTCTACTTACGCAACGCCGAGCCCGGCCTCCCCCCTACACCGGTCGGGTGTTCAAGGAGAGGCCTGACTCTTGGGGCTACGGGGTGTCTACGCCCCAGCAGACGGAGGCGGCGAGAGTCGGTCCCCGGCCGCCTGCGCAGCGCCGGCGGCGCCGGGGGCCGAACGCGATGGGCGTCCCCCGCCTTCCTCCATCACGGGCGGGTCGTGCCCTTGATGGAGAGGCCGCTCCGCATCTTCGAGATGACAGAGGCGGCCAACCCCGCTCGATCCGGTGAGGTCGCGGATGCTCCCGACGCCCCTCGAGCGGGCGTACGCGCTCACCCGGGAGCGGAGCGCCGTCGACACCCGGGTGCCGACGCCTGCGGATCGGACCCCATGGGACCTCGAGATGCTCCCCACGGGCCCACTGGTGAGTGTGACTCTTGATTTTGTTTCGATTCTTGGTACTGCTTCTGCCTCTTGACGCATCTTTGGTGTTCTTGTGTGCAGCTGGTGAACTTTACTGCCTCCAAGTCCGTTCCGCCCACCCCCGACTCCCGCGCGCTTGGTCGGGTGGCGCGGCCAGCCAGCCAGCGGGAGCGGGCGACGCGCGGAGAGGGAGCGCGCGAGGCGACATCAAGCGCGCCGCGGCCGGCGGGCCGCGGAGCACCGGCGGCGCGAGGAGCCGGGGCTCTCCTCCCCGGGGCCGAGGGAGTACTCGTCCTCGGAGGAGGACGAAGAGGAAGAGGCCGAGGGGGAGGGCCCCTCTCGATAGGTGGCGGGCTGCGCCCCCGTCGCCGAACCGGCGCCGGCGGCCGGGCGGAATCGCTCGGGGCGGGCGCAACGACGCCCGCCGCCAAGCAATCGACATCGGGGGCGCGCGCGCGCGGCGGAGGGCGCCCGGCGCGCTCCTCGGGGCGCGCGCGGCGGGCGCGCCCGGCGCGCGCGCAAGCGTGCTCGCGCGCGGGGGCGCGCACCGCGCGCGCGGCGTCGGCCGGGGGGAGCGCGGCGGCGGCGCACCCGCACGCGGGGCGAGCGTACCTACGCGCGCGGCGGCGCCGTCGGGGAGGCGCGGCATCGGGCGTGCCCGTGCGCGGGGCCGGCGCGCCTACGCGCACGGCGGCGCCGTCGGGGAGGCGCGGCGGTAGGTGTGCCAGCTGCGCCGGCCTCATCCGCTGAGGCCTCGAGGAAAAGGAAGCGTGCCTTCTCCTCTTCGAGGTAAGGGGTTCGATCCTTTGCTCGGTTTGATTTGTTGATGATCAGGCATCCTAACCCTCCGTTCGTGCCTGCGCAGGGTGGTGCCAACCGTGCCTCCTCTCGCACCTCGCCAAGGTGCCGAGGACGGACGCGTCCATCCCCACCCCGCGGCGCTCGTCGAGGGCGCCGCGGGCGGGGGCAAGCACGGCGGCGGCGGGGCGAGATCTCGCGAGGGGTCGGCGGAGGCCTCGAGGCCTCGGCCGGCGGGTCGCCCGCCGCGGCGCGGCCGGCGGCCGGCCGAGGAGCGGCCGGCGCCGGCCATCGTGGGGGGGTGCGGCCGCGGCGGCGGCAGGTGGTGGGAGGCGCGAGCCCCGCAGGCCGCGTCGTGGAGGAGGCGGAGCGGGCGCAACCCGCGGCGGCCGCCCGTGGCCGCAGGCACGGCCCGGCGGTGATGGTCGTGGCGCCGCGTCGGTGCACCCGCGGCCACGGAGGCGCGAGTGGAGGCGCCGGTGGAGGTGGCGCAAGGGCCGGTGCCCGCCGGCGGTTCCCGGCGGAGGTGGTGGAGGTCCCGGATGACGACTCCCCGCCGCCCGGGTGGGACCAGTGGGCTAGCTTCCCCACGCGTTCCCCCCGAGCCCCGGGAGGGGGGCCCTCGTGAGGGCGGCACGAGGGGCACATGGTGGCGGGGGACCGAGGACACGGTGCCGAGGCCTCGTCCTCCCGCGCCGGTCACTCCGCCCCGTGTGGAGGGGGGCCATCGATGATCCCCGGCGTTTGCCGACGCCCGGGGGAGCGGGAGCTCGGGGCGAGCTCCGACGCCACGGCGCCACGCTCGACCGTGCGCTGAACGAGGCGCTGCAGGTCCATGGCGGCCCTGCATAGCGCGTCTTCCAGGTAGGGCGCCGTCGCTCGTTTTCTTCTTCTTCTCATCTTCGTGTGCTGCCTTTGTGCCGTAGTGCTTACGGATTTTGGTGTGTGGATGCCAGGAGCTTGAACGCCGCGCCCACGATAAGTATGATGCCTTCAACCGGGTGAACGCCGAGGTCCACCAGCTCCGGGAGCGGTGCAGCGCTTTCGACGCGCTTGCTGACGCTCTCAGGTCCCCGGACGACACCGGGCCGGTGTGCGGGCCCCGGCTCGGCCCTCGACGAGCTCCCCGAGAGCTCGAGGCAGGACACGGCGTGCCGCTCGAGCCTCGAGCGGGTCCGCGCGGCCCTCATCGATCGTGATGAGGCGCTGTGGCATGCGCGCTCGGACTTGGAGAAGACGCGGACGCTGGCCGTCAACTGGGAGGCGGAGGTGGCTACCGTCCGCGCCGAAAACCGGGAGCTTCACTCGTCGCTGAGGGGGCGCAGCGCAACGGGCGCCGCGGGCCGAGGAGCGGGCGCGCGGGCCGGAGCGACGCGCCAAGGAGGCCGACAACCCGAAGGCCGCCCTCGACGCCAAGGCCGCGGCCCTCGTCGCCGCTGAGGAGCGGCTCCTGCAAGAGAGCACCGCCCGCCAAGGGGCTGAGGGGCGGCTTCAGCAGGAGCAGGCCGCCCTCGTCGACGCCCGTGCAGCGCTGGAGCAGGAGAGCGCCGCCCATGAGGTGTCGTAGAAGTCCTTGGCGGATTGGGACGCCAAGCTCTCCAAGGCCGAGGGCGAGGTCATCGTGCTCAGCATTGCGAGCGCGAACCAGGAGATAGCCCTCCAGGAGCAGAGCGAGGCCGTCAAGCGCCTCGAGCTGGCGGTCGAGGCCGAGCGCCGCGCCCTCGAGATGGAGAGGAAGCAGGTCGAAGGTGAGCCACTGTCTGACTCTTGCCTTGTTGGTTTTTCCGTTTGAGGGCTCGCGTCCCCCTTTCTGATTTCTTTCTCGTCTCGGCGATTCCAGGCTTGCGCACCGCCCTGGGGCATGCGGCTGAGCGGGCCGAGGCGCTGCAGGCCTCCTACAACTCCTCCGAGCAGAGCCGCAGGGGGCCGCGTGGCGCGGCCCTCGAGACCCGCCGCGCCGTGGAGGAGGGCGAAGCACGGAGCGGCAGCTCGGCCGGCCGGCCGCTCCGCGTGCCCTTGGCGGCCACGTCTCCGAGCGGATGCGCCGGCGCCGCATCCGGGGCGTCCGAGAAGGCCCTCGGAGTGGTGCGGTCCCCACTACGAGGTCAACTTCGAGGCGCCGGCGGAGGGCTACGTCGTCCCCGAGGGTGTCGAGGATGAGGTGGCGATGGAGCGCGTGGATGCGCTCGCCGCCGACGCCGCCGGTCGCTCGCCGAAGCCTTCGAGGAGTTCCTCTTCCGGACGCCACCGACGCCGCCGCTCCTCCCGCCCCGAAAGCGCTTGGGCACCGTGCCCGTTTTGATGTGTATCGCATCGTGGCCTCGTGGCCTTTTGTAAATGAACAAGTTGTTCTTGGATATAAACATTTGCCGTAATGAAGTTGTTTGTTTATCACGCTTTTTGTTTCTCCTTCTTCCCCGAGTAGATTCTAGTTATGGGAGTTCGATTTTCGGCCGGGGGCCTGTGCCGGGTTGGAGGCGAGAGAGAAGGGCCATATCCACGCGGCGTAGGCTATCTCTGGCTCGCACGCTCCTCCCGCTGGGCCGCCTGCGCCCTGTTCGAATCGTTGCTCGTGGTTGAAGTAGAAAACAAACTTAGCGCGTGTGAGTTATTTTGTTTTTGCGCGAAAAATGGGACCATTTGGTGGGGGGGTGCCCCCCCGCAGTAGCCCCCGAGGGTGACTTGGGTTTCAGGGGAAAGCCGAGTTGCCCTTTTTATTAAGCTTAAAGCTTTTACATAGTTGCAACCAACTGGGGCGTTGGCCGTGTGATTTTTACAACAAAAATACTTGGAAATCCTAGCTAAGGGTAGAAGCGACGTAGCTGTTGGATGTTCCAAGCGTTGGTGAGCTCTTCACCGTCCTCATTGGCCAACTTGTATGTGCCGGGCTTGAGTACCTTCACCACGACGTAGGGTCCCTCCCATGGGGGTGACAGCTTGTGGCGCCCTCGGTTGTCTTGACGTAGCCTTAGGACTAGATCCCCTTCGCTGAAATCCCGTCGGCGTATCTTGCGTGCTTGGTAGCGCCTGAGGGACTGCTGGTACCTCGCGGAATGCATCAGGGCCACGAGGCGTGCCTCGTCCAGCTGATCTAGCGAGTCCTCGCGGGCTCGCTGGTTGGCCTTTTCGTCGTAGCCTCGAACCTTGGGCGATCCGTATTCTAAGTCCGTGGGGAGGACAGCCTCCGCGCCGTGGACTAGGAAAAACAGGGTGAACCCGGTGGCTCTGCTCGGGGTGGTCCTTAGGCTCCACACAACTGCTGGTAGTTCTTGAAGCCATTTTCGTCCAGATTTGTTGAGTTGGTCGAAAATTCTGGGCTTTAGGCCTTGTAAGATCATGCCGTTGGCACGTTCTACTTGGCCGTTGGTCTGTGGGTGTGCCACAGCTGCCCAGTCCACGCGGATGTGGAACTTATCGCAGAACTCCAAGAATTTCCGGCCTGTGAACTGTGACCCATTGTCCGTGATGATGGAGTTTGGCACTCCAAAGCGGTAGACGATGTCGGTGAAGAATGTTACCGCCTGCTCTGCTCTTAGGTTCGTGATGGGGCGCACCTCCACCCACTTGGAGAACTTGTCGATCGCGACCAACAAGTGGGTGAAGCCCCCGGGCGCCTTCCACACGGGCCCGACGATGTCCAGCCCCCACACGGCGAATGGCCATGTCACGGGGATGGTTTGTAGGGCATGGGCGGGCAAGTTGGACTTGCGGGCATAGAACTGGCACCCTTCGCAGGTGCGTACGATTTCGCTGGCGTCCGCGACCGCGGTAGGCCGGTAAAAGCCTTGGCGGAACGCGTTGCCGACGAGGGTGCGGGGCGCGGCGTGGTGGCCACAGATCCCCGCATGGATGTCACGTAGGAGCTCGCGCCCCTCGGGAATGGGTACGCACCGCTGTAGGATGCTGGAGGCGGCGCGCTTATACAGCTCGCCGTCGACGAGGGTGAACGATTTGGCCATCCTGGCAATGCGCCTGGCCGCGGCCCGGTCCGCGGGGAGTTCCCCTCGAGCGATCCAGGCAATTTATTTTTCACGCCAGTCCTCCTGGACAGAAGCTGGCTCGATGTCCATTACGTCGGCCTCGTGGGAGCCGTACCCCTCGAGGAGGGAGAGCACGTACGCCTCGTTCGAGGGGTCCTCATCCATGGGTTCCGCGCCCGCTGGATTCGAGGGAGCCCCCGAGGGTTCGTTGTGACTCGAGGGGTAGGGCTCGAAGACGACTAGGGTTGCGCGATGTCGCGCGCAAAGACGTTCGGGGGAACGGTGATCCGCCCGGATGCAATCTTGGCCAGTTCATCCGCCTCCTCGTTGTACCGGCGGGGCACGTGGTTGAGCTCGATGCCGTAGAACTTGTCTTCGAGGGCTCGCACGGCTTTGCAGTAGGCCTCCATCTTGTCGTCGTGGCAGCTCGCGTTCTTCATGACTTGATCGATCACGAGCTGTGAGTCGCCCCGCACGTCGAGGCGCTTGACGCCTAGTTCGATGGTGATTTTGAGGCCGCAGAGGAGGGCCTCGTACTCAGCCATATTGTTGGACGCGGGAAAGTGGAGGCGCACCGCGTACCGCATGTGTTCCCCGAGGGGTGATACGAAGAGCAGGCCCGCGCCCGCTCCTGTTTTCATTACTGAGCCGTCGAAGAACAGAGTCCAGCACTCCGCTTGGATCTGCGGCGGCGGTAGCTGCGTGTCCGTCCACTCAGCGATGAAATCCGCCAAGATTTGGGATTTGACAGCCTTGCGCGGGGCGTAGGCGAGCGTCTCGCCCATCAGCTCTACGGACCATTTGGCGATTCTGCCAGCGGCGTCGGGGTTGCGGATGATCTCCCCCAGTGGGAAGGAGGACACCACCGTGACGGGATGGGCCTCGAAGTAGTGGCGGAGCTTGCGCCGCGCAAGAACTACCGCGTACAGCAACTTTTGGACCTGGGGGTAGCGCGTCTTTGTGTCCGACAGGACCTCGCTAATGTAGTAGACCGGCCGCTGCACAGGTAAGGCGTGCCCTTCCTCTATGCGCTCCACGACAATTACGGCGCTGACCACCTGGGTGGTTGCGGCCACGTAGAGCTGCAGGGGTTCGCCGTCTTGCGGCGGCATGAGGATCGGGGCGTGCGCTAGGGACGCCTTTAGCTTGTCGAGCGCATCCTGGGCCTCGGTGGTCCAGGAAAAGCGTTCGTGCTTCTTGAGGAGGCGATAGAGGGGCAGACCCTTCTCACCGAGCCGCGAGATGAAGCGGCTCAAGGTGGCAAGGCACCCCAGCGCCTTCTGCACCCCTTTGAGGTCCCGGATCGGACCCATTCGTTCGAGGGCCGCAACCTTTTCAGGGTTGGCCTCGATCCCCCGCTGGGAAACAATGTATCCCAGGAGCATGCCTCGCGGCACTCCAAAGACGCATTTTTCGGGGTTTAACTTGACCCCATTGGCCCGTAGGCAGCCGAACGCGACGGCGAGGTCGCCAACCAGGTCGTCCGCCTTCCTGGTCTTCACGACGATGTCGTCCACGTATGCTTCGACCGTTCGCCCGATGTGATCCCCAAAAACGTGCTGCATGCAGCGCTGGTATGTTGCGCCCGCGTTTCTGAGGCCAAATGGCATCGTGACGTAGCAGAACGTCCCGAACGGTGTGATGAATGAAGTCGCGAGCTGGTCGGACTCTTTCATTTTTATTTGGTGGTACCCGGAATAGGCGTCAAGGAAGCAAATCAATTCGCACCCAGCCATTGAATCAACAATTTGATCAATGCGTGGCAAAGGAAAAGGAACTTTAGGACATGCTTTATTAAGACTAGTGTAGTACACACACATCCGCCACTTCCCATTCTTTTTCTTTACAAGCACGGGGTTTGCTAGCCACGTTGGGTGGAACACCTCCTTGATGAATCCGGCCTCGAGAAGCTTCCGCAGCTCCGCTCCGATTGCCCGTCGCCGCTCCTCGTCGAAGCGGCGCGGCCCGCCGCCGCACGCGCGCGGGCGTTTGGCAGGATGTCAAGGGAGTGCTCGGCGACTTCCCTCGGGATGCCTGGCATATCCGAGGGGCTCCGAAGATGTCGGCGTTGGCGCGGAGGAAGTCGATGAGCACCACTTCCTATTTGGGGTCGAGGGTGGAGCTGACCCTCAACGCCTTGCCCTCGGGGGCTGAGGGGTCGAGGGGGACCCCCTTGGTATGCTCCGCAGCCTCGAAGGTGCCAGCGTGCTTGGGGGCGGGGTCGAGGTCGTTGTTGACCATCTTCTCCAATGTGTTCACCAGCGCTTCATCCAGCGCCAATGCCTCTGCGTGTTCTACGCACTCGACGTCGCAGTCGAATACGTGCTCGATGGACGAGCCGACAGTGATGACGCCGTTTGGTCCCGGCATCTTCATCTTCAGGTAAGTATAATTGGGGACCGCCATGAATTTGGCGTAACAGGGTCGCCCAAGTATAGCGTGGTAGGCCCCTTTGAACCCCACCACCTCGAAGGTGAGGGTCTCCTTGCGGAAGTTCTTTGGGGTGCCAAACCAGACCGGCAGGTCGATCTGCCCGAGGGGCTGAACCTGCTTGCCCGGCGCAATGCCGTGGAACGGCTTCGTGCTGGGCCGCAGCTGGTCCAACCCGATCCCCATGAGGCGCAACGTATGCGCGTAGAGGATGTTGAGGCTGCTGCCTCCGTCCATGAGGACCTTCGAGAACCGGGCGTTCCCGATGATGGGGTCGACCACCAGCGGGTACTGGCCCGGGTTGGGGATGCGGTTCGGGTGGTCCTCCCGGCTAAAGGTGATGGCGTCCTCCGACCAATTGAGGAAGGACGGAGGCGCCCTCTCCGCGGCTAGGACCTCGTGCCGCTCCTTCTTGCGCTGCCGGGTCGACATGTCGACGGTTGGTCCCCCAAAGATGAGGAACACATTTTCGACGGCGGGGAAGCCGCCCGCGTCGCCATCGCCTCCATCTTTCTTGGCCTCTGCCTCCTTCGCGGCGGCACAGCCATAGAACTTCTTGAGCATATCGCACTGCTCAAGGGTATGGTGCACTGGGGTCTTGTGGTAGGGACATGGCTTCTTCAGCATGTCGTCGAACACTCCCGGGCCTCGAGGGGTCGGTCGAAGGGCCCCGTCGAGCCGGGTCAACAGCGAGGGCCTCGGCATTGCCGCCGTCGCGCCCCTGCTCGCGCGCCTCGCGGCGCGGCTTCTTCCCCTTCTTGCCCCACTTGTCGTTGCGGTGCAGCTCCTTGGGCTTGCTGCCTTCCGCGGGCGCGTCCTCCGAGCGCTTGCCCTTCTTGCCGTCGAAGATCACCCCCACGGCCTCCTCTCCGGAAGCGAAGCTGGTGGCGATGTCGAACAGCTCGTTGGAGTCCGCAGGCGGGCTGCGTCCCAGCTCCCGTACGAGGTCCCGGCACGTGGTGCCCTCGAGGAAGGCGTGCACGATTTCAGACTGTGCCACGCTGGGGAGCTCAGTGCAGCGCTTAGAGAAGCGCCGTATGAAGTCCCGCAGCGACTCGCCAGGCTTCGCGTGCGGGAGCGCGCGATCCCATGAGTTTCCGGGGCGCACGTACGTGCCCTGGAAGTTGCCCATGAACGTGTGGACCAGGTCGTCCCAGTTGTGGATCTGGCTAGCGGGCAAGTGCTCGAGCCATGTCCGGGCCGCGTCGCCGAGATGCAGGGGCAAGTTGCGTATGATGACCTCGTCGCTGGTGGCCCCGCCCAGTTGACAAGCTAAGCGGTAGTCGTTGAGCCATACACGGGGGTCCGTCTCCCCGTTGTACTTGACGATGGTCGAGGGTTGGCGGAAGCGTTGGGGGAACGCTGCCGCGCGGATCTCCCGGCTGAACACACGGGTGCCAGGGGGTTCCGGCGTCGGGGAGCGGTCCTCGCCGCTGTCGTAGCGTCCACCCCGTCGAGGGTGGTAGCCCCTTGCTGCTCGCGCGTCAGCCTTGCTGGTGCGCCTGGCGTTGATGACGTTTCGGGCGTCGCCATCCAGCGCCCTGCGTGCGTCAAGGAGCCGCTCCTTGGCCGGCGTGCGTCCTTGGTCAGCGGGTCGCCCCGCCGGTCCCCCCGCGTGCACCGAGGGTTCGCCTCCCGGCGCAGCTTCGTTGTCCCGCGCATCCCCCTGTTGGCGGATGCGTGAGGCCGAGCTCTCGGCCTGCTGGACGGCCGCTTGCTCGATGAGAGTTTGCACCTTGCGGTGCAGGTCTCGAGCCTCGGGGGTCGAGGGTGCCGGCATGGCCCTTAGCAGCGTCGCGGCAGCGATGAGCTTTTGGCTCGCCCGCGGGGGCGTGTCCGCGTTGTCGACGTTGGGGACGGTGTTGATGCGGTCGCGGACCTGTCGGCCCAACTCCCGTGCGCGTTCGCCGCGCGCGGAGGCCTCCCATGCCATTGAGGCGCGGAGCGACCGCACCGTTCGCTATTCTTCCGCCGCCCGGCCTCGAGCTCGCGGGCTTGGGCCGGCGTGCGTCGGCATCCGCCCCGGCGGGCGCTTGGCCCCGCGGCCGGGCGCGTGGCGATCCCCAGGGCGGGCGTGACTTCCCCCGTCTCCCCGCTGCGCCGCGCCGGCGGCATTGGCCGGGTCGTTGGTGATAACGGCGTAGCACTCCCGTGCGGGATCGTAACTCCCGGTGCTGGAGTCGTCGGAGTAGCCGAACCAGTAGTCCGCAGCATCTAGGAAACGCCGGAACACAACTGGGTCTGGTACGCCGAAGAAGTCCCACTCCGCGTACCCGTGGCGGTTGGCGGGTGGTAACGTGTCGACGGAGCCCAGGGACGATTCGTCTCTGGCCGAGGCGCGGGACCCCGGCGACGAAGACGTGGCGGCCGGTGGAACCCCGCGCATCGTGGTGTTGACATTGGCGTTGTAGGCCGACGTAGCACCACGCGGCCCCGATGGGGATGCGCGGTCGAGACCGTACGCCGTCCTCGCCGGGGTGGTGGCGGTCGTGACGGTGGGCGCGCCACATTGAGTGGCGGCGCGCTCGGCCTACCGCCGCTCGGACCGCGCCCGGCGCGAGCGCGGCCCGCAGCGACGACGGCGTCGTGGCGTCGATGGACCCGCGGCATCCGTGCTGCGGGGCGCTCGCGCCGGGGTCGTGCGTGCGGCGGGGGCCTGGGCGGACCTGGCCTGGTGCCGCGCGCAGAGCTCCTCACGGTTAGTGAGGCACATGAGATAGCCGTTCCCTGTGGCCTGAAAGTTCAGGTCCCCGAAGCGAATTTCGAACCCGGCTGGGAGGGGGTCCGAGCTACCCATGCAGTAGCGTGTACCACGGTACTCAGTGCGAATCACCATGGAGGGAATTGGCGAAATGACCTTAGGCGCTCGCTTGCCCCACGGTGGGCGCCAACTGTCGGTGCGGAATATGGTCCCGACACTAACCAGTAGATAGCGCCGAGGTCTATCCCTCAATGGTCGATGCTAAGTAACAAGTGACACAGGGTTTTTATCCTGGTTCCGGCCGAGGGGGCCGTACGTCCAGCAGTGGCGTGCTCGAAGCACTATATTACTTAGCACCGGGGGTGCCTGTAGTGGGGCGGCTACAAGCAAGGCGGGAGAGGAAGCAGGACTTCCAAGTCCCTGACTGGAGATGTTGTGGGAGAATTGAAGAATGAGTACGTGGTGTGCGAAGGATTTCTGTTGTCTGTCGTCCCCCTGTTCCTTGCGGCTGGGGGGTTCGCTCCCCCTTTTATAGATCAAGGGGGAGGCGGTTTACATGCGCGCCGCGCTATCTAGCTACGTGGGGAAGTGCGACGTGCTATGCTGTAGAGTGGGCGGCCGTCCGGACGATCCTTGCAGCGATCTGGTCATCATGGCCTGACTTGTACCCGAACAGTGGCGGTTCGAGGGTAGGAGAGCAGCGGATGGCGGTGATGTCTTCTGATAGACTCGAGGGAGGTGCTGACGCGGGCTCGTACGGTGCACAGGACTAGGTAAAACGGCGTTCCTTCCCGACGCGCTTCACGGGGCTGGAGTTGTTGCTACAGGGTCTGGCGTGCGCCTGCACATGCGGGTACGGCGGCCACGCGGGTTACGGCGGCCGGATGGCGGTCCACCGGCCTAGCGCCTCCACCTAACCCTGTAGGGTCACAAGAAAGTGAATCGAGGGTGCGCCGGTCCCCTTTCGAGGGCTCGGCGTGTTAGCCGTCTTCGGAGCGGGCGCACGGTGTCACGGGGCCGACACCGCCGCGCGCGGCGCACGGTCCCTCCCCACGGGGGCGGGGATGGGCTCCTCCCCGGGGAGTTGGTGCGGCGGCACGGGGCGCGAGCCCCGGGCGCATGATGGCGCCGTCCCGCCGGTGTCGGGCGTTAAATGCCCGCGTACGGGGGCCGGCGCACGCGTGAGGGGCACCCTCGAGCGTGGGCGACCCCGGCCGAGGGCGGGACGCGCCCTCGAGCGAGGCGGAACCCGCCCGAGGGGGAGCGACCCCTCGAGCGAGGTGGAACTCGCTTGAGGGAAGTGCTGCCCCTCGAACGGGGCGAAGCCCGCCCGAGGGGGGCGCGTGTCCTCGAGCGAGGCGGAGCCTACTCGAGGGGATCTCTAAGAGGGCCGCCTTGGTGGGCCGTCGGGGTCCCTGCGGCGTGGGCCGTGTCCTGCATGGTTAGGCACCTGCATGGTTAGGCTTAACGTGTTTTGGTTTCGTTGCGGGTTTTAAGTGAGGTTTTCCCCATTGTTTAAGGGGACCCCTAGGGCTGTCCCCGACAGTAATGGTACTTGATCTCAATGTGCTTTGTCCTAACATGGAACATCTGATCTTTAGTAAGATAAATTGCACTTTGACTATCAGAAAACAGGTTAATGCAAGAATAAACTCCCCAAAGCTCAGCATACAATCCCTTTAGCCAAATCAACTCTTTGCATGCTTCTGCGATAGCCATGTACTCTGCCTCATTAGTAGACAATGCAACAACAGGCTGCAAAACAGCCTTCCAACTCACAGCACAACCGCCAACAGTAAACACGTAAACTGTGAGTGATCTACGCTTGTCTAAATCACCAGCATAATCTGAATCAACATATCCAATAAGTCTTTTAGTTGTGCTGCCAAACTGCAAACAATGATTTGTTGTCCCTCTGAGAAACCTGAAAATCCACTGAACTGCGCTCTAGTGTTCTTTACTAGGATTAGACATATATCTGCTAACAATACTACCGGCGGGCCTCCGCTACGCTTCGTCAGAAGTTAGCCAGCCTTTTTCAATGAATTTGGATCATCAATCAACACTCTGCCTCTAGCTCGCGCAGCGACACGCGGGTAGCGAGTGGTCGTGATCACCCTGCTTCCACGTGAGGACGTGGACGATGAGGGGATCGGACCCCACGCGGAAAAAGATGTGCCAATCGAACTGCGCCTTGAGCCTGTCGTACGCTGCTTTGGCAAGCGTCGTATTCCCCAGTCCTGCGGATCCGAGGACGGAGACGACCGTCCTCCTCCTCGCCGCCGCCGGTTGGTCGCCGTCGGCGCTGTGTGGTGGTGTCGTCATCAGCAACCTGATCAGCTCGTCCCTCGCGTGGTCCATGCCGACGAGATCTCGGTTGTCGACGCCTCGGTACACAGGCGGCAGGCGAGGATCAACGCCAGGGCCGACAGTGATCCTCATGAGCTGGATTATGGCGTCGCGAGCCTGCTCGAACGTGGATAGCAGCCACTCGAGACGCCCCATGAAACCTTTCGTGACGCCACCGCTGGCCGTATCGATCCTCTCCTCCTTCTTTATACCGAACAAGAGCGCCGTCACACTGTCGCGGAAGAGAAGCTTGGCCGCCGGCATGGGCGGCGGCTTAAGGTAGGCGTCGTCGTCGAAGGCGTCCTCCATGTGGTGGCACAGGTCCCTGACCTCACGTACCCACAAGCAGGAGCATCCCGCACCATCGAGGAGCTGCGGCGGCAGGGCACCGGACACCTTGATGAGGGCGGCGTGAGCCATCTCCAGCTTCCCACGCCGCAGGCAGCGAGCCGCCTCGAGCACGTCAGGGAACAAGGTGCGGGTCGCCATCACCGCGGGATCTGTAGGCTCCTCCGTCTCTCGCTTTCCCGCGCCATGGAAGCACACGCACACGGTGACGGAAACCGGCCGGGGCTTGGCTTGCCGGTACGGTGCTCTCCTCTCCTACATACTCTCTCTCTAAATATAAGCATTCGTTGACTTTTTCTGATCATGTTTGACCACTCGTCTTATTCAAAAAAATTATGAAAACATTATTTGTTTTGTTATGACATGTTTTATTATCGGGAAAAGCTATCGATTTCCCGGGATTCCCGAGCTCTCCTCACCCGTTTTTGGAACTGTTGATTTGATTTGGTCTTTCTTTTCCCTCCGTTAGATCATGTGATCTGCTCCGCTGGTTTGCTTCGTATTTTTTGTCGAAGTTAAGATGTGGGTCCCACCTGACAGCCTTTTTCTTTGATTTGGGAACCGTGCATTTTTCTTTCTCGTCATTTCCTCCCACCGCTAGTTGTCTCTCACAGTCTCACTTATCTTGCTGTTGCGCTGGATCTCCCAGAGTTTATGAGGTGAGGTGACTCGCCCCTTCTCCCTTTGAATCGTCAATTCCTTTGATTTTTATTGTGGTATTTTCGGTTTTAAATGTATATAAGCAACCGTAGTTGTTTGTTTCTTCATATTTGAAAATTTGAATATGCATTTGAGAGGTTTCCACTGTCCCAGAAAATTTGTTATTTGACAAACTATAGTAAAAATTTGTGTAGTTGCTTTATACCTTCTGATTTGGTTCTTACATCTATATTTTACTTGTTCTTTTATTTTTATTATCTTGTAGTTCAGTTTAGACACAAGCTTAAGACTTCATGGAAAGAACCTTTTTTACATTTATGGTTTGGTCTGAACGAGGGGCGGGGTAGGGCTCTGCCCACTTGATGTGTTTATATTTATTGTTGCTTAATTTCCCTCTAAATGACATGAAAGACAACCATTTTTGCATATTTCGGTGCTTAATTTGGCTGACATGTTCATTTTCATGAAAGACAACCCTATAATTCATTTCATAGTCACACTCTCATGTATCAATAGTTATCACAAAATATTTACAATTCTAGTAGGTTCCACTTACATTATTACTGTCACTGTAAATTTTATTAGCTTGACATGTAAAAAAATAGTGGCAGTTTGTTTTTTCCTTTTTCTGAATTTTGAATATGCATTTGAGGGGGTTTCTACAACCCCCATAAATTTGATTATTTGACATACTATAGTAAAATATGTCTAGTTATTTCATGCCTTTTGTCTTGGTTCTTATTCTCATCTCTTTTTTTCTCTCTTCCTTTTTCAAAGTCATTGGAGTAGATAGAGGTAGAGCTCCTGTATGACTACTTCCTGTTGTATGTGATAGTAGTGCCATGAGTAGACTAGAAGGGCAGTATGCACTATCATGTATGGTACTAGTAGAGTTCAGTAGGTAGTTCTACACATTTCGTTATGTACCTTAGCTTGATATTTTTACTAAATTAGTTCAACAGCTAAACTTGATATCAGTTTAGGACCATCATCAGGATGCTCTTTTGTGTATGCATGTTTTGCTTTGCTCCTATTCAACCTCTAGCTGATGAATGTGTGTGAGTTGTGAGTGAGGTGAGTAGCACTCACTTCTTTCTTTTACGTGTGATTAAATTTGTGTTTTGATATAAATCATTCTATAATTACACCCCCATGTTTCTCTACCTATGGCTACCACCTAATATTTACAATTCCAATAGATTCCATTTACACTATTACCATCATTGCAAATTTTATTAGCTTGACATGTAAAAAATAGTAGTTGTTTGTTTTTTCATATCTGAAATTTGAATATGCATTTGAGGGGTTTCCAATATCCCAAATTTTTTTGTTATATGCCAGACTATAGTAAAAATCTGTTTAGTTGAGTTGATTTATGCTTTCTGATTCGACTCTTCGATTTCTATTTTGGTTCTTACCAGTAATTTGTATTTTCTGCTTTTTAATATATGAATCTAATCATTTTGTTTAATTTCCAATGGCTCTTCCATCTGGTGTCTTCTTCCTCCTAAATTCTTTTGTTTAATTCCCCTCTTTAATTTTTGTTTGCTAGACTCCTAGGTGCCAAGTCTTTCACATGAGTTTGCACCCATGTTCTTTTATTTCTGCTAAAATCTCTAATTTTACTAATGTAGTAATTAATGTTGATTTAAATCTCAATTTCAACACATATGAATCTAATCATCTTGTAGTCTTCACAGATTTTCTCACAATAAGAATTTACTTAGAGTTTTAGATTGAAACAAAATCAAGGCTGTCAAGAAGCAAACAACATTCTTTGTATGTTTATGAATTTGAAATATATTGTAGTAAATGCCAGATTTACAATACAATGTTCTCATAGCATTTCTAAGTATCTAATGTTTACACTGCCATTAGGTTCTATTTACATTAATACAGTCACTTGTAATTTTTTATAAAATAATCTGAATTTGTTCCTCAAATCTTCTGCCCTGATCACTTGAATTTTGAGTCTCATTTATATTTATGTATTGTCTTCCTGCAATGCAGGTTAATAGAAATTAATATGTTGAACTTTAGATACATGTATGGTCTGAGAAACAGGTATTACAGAAAGTTTTGTTTAATTTTATTTTTTTCTAGCTGATTTTGGTTGGTATGGTGCATTACTATACTAATATCATTTAGATCTCTTTTTTGTTCCTATGTTTCATCATTTGTTCTTAGTTGTGATGAACTTGTGCTGAGAAATATCTGACTAATTTATAATGAAATCTTTTATTGTGATGAATACTATGATGCAGCCCATTTCCTGTGCATGGTCGGGCGTAACAACGGGTTCGTCTCGATGCACCAGAGCGCCACACGCGCAAACCGGTCAACCCTCTCCGTGTCGTCTACGATGTCGACACCGGCGTCGCCGTGCAGCATCACATCTGCTCTTCGCATGACCACCAGCTGTGCTGCCCAACCAAACAAGGTGATAGTGTCGTCGTCATCCTCATCCAACTGCAGCTGGTCATCCACCACGGGCTCCTGGCATCTCCTCTCCGGCAGCAGATCATCTCCTGGTCATTACTATTAGTTCACTGTTTTTGTTTTTTTTTTGTTCGGCCCATGCGCTGGCTTTTTTCTGAACGTCTGATGTAGGTCTGTCCAAAATCAGGTGATAGCCCCGTTTCCAACACTTGAATTTTACTTGATTGAAAATGGGGTGTTTCAGCTACTAAAAATACCTAGGTGATAGGAGACCCTCTAACACCTGATTTTTCTATTCCTCAAATTCAAGTATTTGAAAGGCACAAATTACCTAGGTAATAGGAGCCACAGGAACACCCAAATGACCAATATACAGTCCCTTTATTATCATATATATTTTAAGTATACTACAATTATTTTTATATTTTCATAATTTTTTAATAATACGAATGATGAAACGCGCAGAATGCTTATATTTAGGGACGGTGGGTACTTATATATGAGTTGTATCGTCGTCGGTTAGGTGAGGACGATTCGGTTCGGGATCGCACGCGCAGGGCGCTCGCTGCCCGTGTCTTTTTTTTAAGGTAAAGCTATAGGTTGCCTGTGTGGTTTGGAGCAACTCCTCACACGAATTTTTTCTTCCCCAAACTCACCTTTTTCCCCAACTCCGGCGAGCTTTCCGACGAGTTTCGGGTTCGGGTTAGGGTTCGGGGTTAGGGGTTCGGGGTTAGGGGTTCGGGGTTGCTGGGGGGTTGCCATCCCCGCCGGACCTAGAGGGAGGCCCGGCGGCGGCAGGGCCGGCCGGCGGAGGTGGCGGTGGGCGGTGCGGCGAGGTCGGGCGGCGAGGGCGCCACCGGCCGGGCGGTGGAGGCCGGCGGTTGGGCCGGGGTCGGACGGGGGCACATGGCGGAGTCGGAGACGGCGGGGTCGGGCGGCGGCGGTGGTGGTGGGAGGGGGCGGCGGTGGTGGCCGTAGGGGGGGCGGCGGCGCGGCGGGCTAGGGTCCGGCGGGGCGGCGGCGGTGGAAGTGGGCGCGGGAGGCAAGGGAGGTCGGGAGGAGGAAGAAGGTAAGAAACTGAGGGAGGAAGAGGAAAAATAGTAGTCTAAAGATGTAAATAATTGCAAAAATTGGTGTGAGGAGTCCGCTTGTTTCACACGTGTGACGTATATACACACCTTTTTTTTATGGTGAGCCTGCCGTTGTTTGTTCAATTCATGTTGGATCTGAAGCCCATCAGAACATGAAGCCCACATACATTCGACAATCTCTGGCCTAGCCCAACGATCCAACAACTTAATTAATAGCCCAACGACTAGGCAGCCCAGCAAACTATAAGCATATTACCAAGTTCCATTTCTATCCTTCGTTATCACTTTATTAATTACCGGTGTCCTAATTTATATTTCTTTTGTTTATTTTGACAGGTATATGACAATTGAAAACATGACGCAACAATCAGCCTCCAGAGCTACGTTTAACGATTAACTGTTGTTTGCATATTCCCCTCAAGGAGCTCTTTTCCGCCAGCATGGGCGTTTTTTTTTCTAATCCATGCCTGCCTATTTACCTAATATGGGTGTTTTTTTTTTTGCTAATCTATGCCTACCTATTTACCTAATAAGCAGGAACTCTGTGTTCATATTTGCTAGCATAAACTTTTTATTACTCCGTGATCAGCTCGATAAAGTTCTTGTCTGCTACATAACACCATTGGGTTCAGAGGGTTCGTGTGATGGTTTCAGGGACCAATATATGCATTCAAGCCACAAACACAATGCATGTCTGGTGTTACACATGTAGTATGCTTCCAACGCTTCTTTTTTTCGCATAAACTGTAGAAGTGTGAAAGAAATTAATTAACATCATCCCTCAATGTTAGAAGTACAAAGTGCTTTCTTTAAAGCGGCACTGCATAATGCAGCATCAGCTTCAATCATGACCCTTCTTGAGGCACTGCAAACAGAGGGATTATCCAACAATCGGTCTCAGGTCGTGCAAATCAGCGGCTGTTGATTAATCATCCGTCATCAGCCTCTGCATCATCAGCTCCACCACGGCAGGGGCATCAACGGTGACTGCAACCTTCACGGTCGGCATGCCGGTCCAGGCTGTGATCTCTCCGTATCTGAAAAACAAGCTTCAAATGATCAGTACACCAAACTGAATTCTCTACGTCACAGCTTGGTTGTGCTATATGCCATGCGAATGAACCCGTCAGCAAAATCCGTCACAGCAAGTGAACTACAGGATTGGGTGCGCATCACTGCATCCTTAAATCTTGTGCATTTTCTTCCATGTGTTTAGCTAACCTTTTCTTGGTGTTGTCGAAAACTGTAAGACCCTTTGTGATTCCAACCGTCTGCACCCTCACGACACCTTCTGTGTAAGTCAATAGTGACGGATTTACCGCAGCGATAAGCGTTGTCGGATCATGAAGGTATACTCCTGCAAACATTTCAATGTGAAGTCAAGTCCCAGGTCCTGATCTGTCCACTATACAAGTACTTAAACTGAACTGTTTGGTTCCCCTGCATGATCATAATAAATATAAACCTTTTATGAAGTAAGCATCCTTGTGGTAATCAAAATAACAGCCCATTATCTTGCATAGATAGCGAGCATATTTGCTATCACACCGTTCAAGTTTCTCCCTGTCAGCGTCTGCAATAAAAGGACGTGTCATTGAGTTATCAGACCACAATAGCACTTATTTTCTAATACATGGCATGGCAAGTTGCCATTTTCAATTAAATAATTAACATATACTTCGAATATTTTGGGTTGGTACACTCCACTAGCCAAGGAAAAGTTACAATGTTGTCACTTCATACTACATTCCTAGAGAAGCATGAAGCAGTGAAGGCCAGTGGCCAGTGCGCGGTGCACTATGTCTGAAAAGGAGATATTCTAATATGTTAACATTATATTGAAAAGGACACTACCTTTATCTATTGAAATAACAAGGGCTAATGAGACATACATTAGAGGAAAACACAATCCATACATGCAAAATCTTAAGCTAAAGATGATACCATGCAACTAGTTGTAGTTGTTTCCAGCTCTGATTTCATGGTTGTAGTGGAGAAAGATGAAAATAGAAGCTACATATATATATGTTAGGTCCATTATGCTTGCAGTTGTATGCTCTAATACACACTATTCTGAACAGATTGATGCAGCAGGCAACTTGAGTAGGAATAGCGTAACCCAACAAGTTACCTGTAAGAACTACTTGATGCGTTACATTTAGTCCCACGGCCAAAATATCAGCACCACAGGTGAACACAATATCTGCCGCGTCAGGATCCCCAAATATCTGTTGATAAACATAAATCTATTAGTGACAGCTCGGGAGCGAGGAGCAAAGTGATGCATTGCTTAATGAACATCACACAAATCAGTTTCCTTTTCCTAGGGAAACATGAGGCCTCTAATTAACAAAGTATTACTGCATGTTATCTCAAATTGTGGTGACTGGTGACTGCCAACTCCATGTGCAGGCTTGAGCATGCATGTAATGTAACCACGTGTGACTGATGACTAAGAGATTGCCTTCAGAGAAATTAAGGGAGAGCACTCACATTTGCCTCAGCTGCAGGATTGACATTTCCATTGACTGAATACGCACCACCAAGAATAATAATCTGCCCTATCTTCTTCGAGAATGAAGGATCAAGCTTGATGGCCTAGGAAATGAGACATTGACATTTCCATTGAGGAAGCCAGACAATTTAGATCAGAGCTGTGAAATGCAAGTTAGCAATCAAAGCAGAGCAAAGCAGACCAGAGCAAGGTTGGTCAGCGGACCGAGGGCGACGACGGTAACTTGTCCGGGGTACAGGTTTGCCTGCTCAACCATGAAGGCAGCAGCCGTCTGATCTACCGGCTTTGTACCCGGTGCAGGGAAATCCTGGTTTCCCAGACCGTCTGAACCGTGGACGAAGCTCGCAATTCTCAGCTTACTGGCTTTCTGCATGCCGTGTACAGGGAAAGAAACAGTTAACTGCTGACCAAGATGATACAGTAAATGAACATCTGAAAACTACTGATCAGCACGATTGGATTCCACTTGCTATGCAAGATCACGGCAATCATCTGCTAGTGCCGCCTTGAAGTTGCAATGTTGAGCAATAATAACTACCTTGATTGTTACATGGGATCCCTCCGCGACGGGGATGTCGGTCCGCCCCACAGCCTCCAGCTGAAACGCATGAGCCAGTGTGTGAGGTGAATGTGATCCCATCGAGCGACTGGCGAATGGAGGGGAGTCGGGAGCGGTCACGGGGCGGGGTTGGAGAGGAGGAAGCCGCACGAACCAGGTGGAGCGCGTTGCGCGTGGCGAGGGCCGTGTGGACGTTGCCGAAGGTGGTGGTGAGGCCGAGCACCTCCAGCTCCGGCGACCGCAGCGCCACGAAGATGGCCATCGCGTCATCTGTTCCGCCGCCGCCGCCACCGCCGCCGCCCAAGGACACGCACTGGTCTGTCAGTCGGCCGCGGCACACGAAACGATCGAGATGGTAGATGAGGATGAGGAGGGTGTTACGGACCGATTCCGGGGTCGGTGTCGATGATGACCTTCTTCCTCGTCCCCTCCGCCGCCGCCATGGATCCCAACCGCACCAAGATTTCGATGCGGGAAGCTCCGATGCTGGGTGTCCGGTGTCCCCACGAATCTGGATAGGACCCCTAGTGGAGCACGGGACTTTCAAGTAAAAATAGGAGGATGGAAGAAGAAGAAGATACGGGACGGTGACTAGCGCCCAAGAACAAATAGCGGGTGCGGACGTGACACCCTCTGCACCCATGACCCATGTGCTTCCAAAACGGGAAAGGAGTTTTCTATCGGCCATCAACCGGCGGAGAGTTACCGGCCGGAAGACGGGCACCTTTTCGTCCAAATCCTTGGCGCGTACATAAAGGAGAAGTTTAGAAAATTGTATAAAGTTGGAAATATTTTTTTAATTACACCCGCAGACGCTAAACAACACGTACGCAGTACCAAAATTCTATCTAGCACCTACGAATGACTAAGTACTCTGGCAGATGATTCTCAGAGTCACCATTAGTGTGTCGTTGTCTAACATTCATAAAGTGGAAGTGTTTTCTCAAAGTCGCAATTAACACCTCGTTGTCGAATATTCATAAAGTGGAAGGTTTGGTGGTTATGATTCGGATCGAATTTGGAAAGGATCGTCTCTCCTTTTTCGCAATGAGCAGCTTCACACTACTTTTCCATATCACAAGAACAATTTTTTAGCCGAGAGCTTTTGGCGTGTTAGAGAAAAGACATAGCTTATTGAAACACACACAAAAAAACTTCACAACACCATAATATAATACTTTGTTTGTTTGTTTGTTTGTTTGTTTAGTCAGTTATTATCCTCACTTTTTGCAACTAAAAACTCCGTTGGAACTAAACTTTGAAACGTTGATTGCGCGTTAGGAGAAATGTTTACCCAACATTATAGAACCGAGATGATGTATTAGCAAAATTCTTTTATTTTAGATAGAAGAAATAAACGCACCTGGATTTATTAGTAGTACAGTTTTTAGACGCTAAGCATACATGTTGTTGGCACCTTTTCGAGGCCAACAAGCATGTGAAGGGGCTCGTTGCAGCACCTTTGCGTAGGCATTGGTTAGACGTTTGCAGGTTACCGGTCAGGCCTTTGCCGAAGTAAATCGGCGAAAGACATCCAAATGTCGCCCAGGTAAGATCCCGTCGGGGTGGCGCACACACAACATTTTTAAAAGAAATTTACTCCTTGTGAATCGGTTGAGATTCTGGTGATCCTTCAATCGATGGGTTCTGGGTTGAGGCTACGAGGTGGCGGCGGCGGGGGCATCGCTGTCCCGCATCGCGTCGCGTCAGGAAGGTCGCGACGGGAGGAACCGAAGTAGAAGAGAACGGGAGGGAGAAAGACATAAAGAGAGAAAAGGGATGCCACTGATGGCTGTATATCCAATGTTTGTGGAAGGTGATCGAGGGAAAACATGAATTTCAACCTGTTTACAAGAAGATAGATTTTTTAATAAGATGGAGTGATCAGATGTGAAGCATAAAAGTCAACGAATACTTAATTTTTGGACATAGGAAGTACTACCATGCATGCCATTGTTGCTTACCGTTACCAGCGCCTGGAGCCCTGGAGCACTACAATGATGGTTCACCGAGCGCGCGGAGAACAGTTGGACATCCATCCATTTTCTCTAGTATAATAAAGCAACTAATGATTTTATCAAAATAAAAATTGCAATTCCTACGAACACAGTAGCATTCCCCAGGCGGCCAGCCCTCGCCAAACAACTTCAGAAATAGTACTCCACCGGAGAAAGAAAAAGGACGCTGAGACAAACAGCACGTGATGATCGTTGAGATGCCAAGTGAAGGGCCCCTTCACCCACCACCCGTGTCTCTCAATAATTCACATCACCACTCACAGTCGCAACCCCACCACGCGGCATCAATCTATCTATCACTGAAATCGTCCGCAGCAAAGCAGAGACAGATCGAGGCATCGTGCATCGAGCACGAGCCATGGCGGCGGCGGCGGCGACGGCGACGAACCGGCGCGTGATCCTCAAGGAGTACGTGGAGGGGTACCCCGGGGAGGAGCACATGGAGCTCCTCCCCGGCGCCGAGGTGCCCCTCCGCCTCGCCGGCGACAATCCGCCGGGTTCCGTCCTCGTCCGCAACCTCTACCTCTCCTGCGACCCCTACATGCGTCCCAAGATGTCGCGCCCGCTGCGGGAGTCCTACACGGCGGCCTTCGTCCCGGGCTCCGTCATCACCGGCTACGGCGTCGCCCGCGTGGTCGACTCCTCCGACCCGCGCCTCGCCCCCGGGGACCTCGTCTGGGGCATCACCGGCTGGGAGGACTACAGCGTCGTCAAGCCCCCCGTCACCGCGTTCCTCTCCAAGATCTCCCACGCCGGCGAGGGCGGGGGCGTCCCGCTCTCCTACTACACCGGCATCCTCGGCATGCCGGGGCTCACCGCCTACGTGGGATTCCACGAGATCTGCGCGCCGAAGAAGGGCGAGACCGTCTTCGTCTCCGCGGCGTCCGGCGCCGTCGGCCAGCTGGTGGGCCAGTTCGCGCGGCTCGCCGGCTGCCACGTCGTCGGCAGCGCGGGGTCCAAGGAGAAGGTGGAGCTCCTCAAGTCCAAGTTCGGGTTCCACGACGCCTTCAACTACAAGGAGGAGCCCGACCTCGCCGCCGCGCTCAAGCGGTGCTTCCCGGAGGGCATCGACATCTACTTCGAGAACGTGGGCGGCGCCATGCTCGACGCCGTGCTGCTGAACATGCGAGTCCACGGCCGCATCGCCGTCTGCGGGCTCATCTCGCAGTACAACCTCAAGGAAGGGGAGAAGGACGCCGTGCGCAACCTCTCCGCCGTCGTCGCCAAGCGGCTCCGGATGCAGGGGTTCATCGAGCCCGACCACAAGCACCTGTACCCGCAGTACGAGGAGTGGGTGCTCCCCTACATCAGGGACGGCACCATCGCCTACGTCGAGGACGTCGCCGAGGGGCTCGAGAGCGCGCCCAAGGCGCTCATCGGCCTCTTCCATGGGCGCAACGTCGGCAAGCAGCTCGTCCGCATCGCCCACGAGGAGTGATCCGGCTGAAAACCGGTGACTGAATTCGATCGATGCACCACTAGCCTGTTCCACTTCTTGTTGTTCATGATGAATAAATTGTGCAGTCGATGCTGGTTTCAGAAATGTGGCCGCTTTTGAGCAAATTGAGTGGCCGATTTGGGGAAGATAATTGCAGCGGACGATGGAAATTCTGGCAATGGCTTGTCTTCAGTACTTCAGCTCGACTGTCACCCAAATGTCATGGCCAATTCTAGAGCGTAGCGAGGGGAAGGGTCCTAAATTTTGAGCAGATTGTTCTCTCATGTCATGTGGACTGCAATCAGCCGAATTTCCATACAAGTAATTCACACTTCACGAAGAAGGGTATCTAAATTGAGATCAATTTTCTGTTGCCAATCCCATGACAGAATCCCTTTCCTTAGTGCTAACACATCGGAAAGAACATTGGGAGGGGCTTCTGACTGAGCAAGTGAGCAGCTGAATCCTAAAAGAGGAAACCACTACTTCAACGTACGAATAGCAAGACTTGATAGCTGGAATAAAGTCTCGGAAGAGCTGGAATTTAGTTTTTTTTAAAAAAATACATAGTACAACGTAAACACTCACAACACGCACGCACACTCACTCCGAATACACGTACGCAAACCCTTCCCCTATGAGCACCTCCGAAGGACTGAGCACCGAAAAGTAAAAAGTCTATATCACCCCCTCACCTATGGGGTTGGATTACATAACCCCACAACCTATGAAACGGTCTATCACCCCCTGAACTTTGCAAAACGGGTCAAATTACCTACTGTAACAGTTTTGAAAAATCATATTAAATCAAAAAAATCATAAAATGAATAATCCAATTGTGTTAGACTAAAAATTAGTAGATCTACACAGTGAACATATAATATATTGTATGCTTTAGTATATTTTTGTACAGCTAGGAAGAAAAGCATGGATCTAAAGCTACACACAAAAAATTGTACTAAAGCATTCCATATTATATGTTCATTGGGTAGATGTACTCATCTGAAATCTAACACAATTTGATTTTCCATTTTATGAATTTTCTGTGATTTACTGTGATTTTTCAAAACTGTTGTAGGGGGTAATTTGATCCGTTTTGCAAAGTTCAGGGTGTGATAGAGACAGTTTCATATGTTAGGGGGTTATGTAATCCAACCCTCATAGATGAGGGGGTGATATAGACTTTTTCTCACCGAAAATGTGCAAAGACTATGATTTGAACACTGGTGGGTAACGTCCCACTAGAGTACTAGACCGTCCTACCATTGGACAACAAGTCCAATCGCAACTGGAATTTAGGTGCGGGCGAGATAAGCCCACTGCGATCTTCAGCGTTCAGCCCAGCCCACACCGAGCAGAATACTTTTGAACAAACAAGAAACAGCCTCGTCGTTCAATTTGAAAAAACAGAAGTACTGTTGCTGTTTGGGGTCTGGGTTCTGAAGCATACTGCTCGATGAACACAGACAGAACTGAGAGCTCCCAACGACAATAGCGCAGCAGTGGCATGAAATCTGCGGTTTTCCTACCCTGCATTCGCTCCAGGCTGCTGAGGAACTCGAACTCCAGATCCTTTGGGCTTTCGGAGGACTTGGGAGAGATAGGTTGACCTATCACCATCAGGAAAATGGTAAACAGGTCGACGATGCCGCGGAAGTAAGGATCAAATATAATCAGTGATAGACTAACATCCAGTTCGCTTGGCTTATCAACCAACAAAAAGAAGATTTTTCTCTCGTAACAAACCAACCACCAAAGAACTAATAAGAAGATCATCTTTCTCTCGAACAAACAAGACTTTCAACCATCACCACCAAAATAAACGAATAGATCAGAAGATAGTAGTGGCCTATCGGTGAAGAGAAGAAGTTAGCAATATCACAGCACACCATTAACATTATCCCTTTGAACAAAGATATGAGTCTATTCTCCTTCACAAGTGAAGATTTCTCCTCAATTGTTGCTAGAACATATTTAATAACCCCCTCTGTTCCAAATTATTTGTCACTATTGACTTTTGATCACAACATTTGATCATCTGTCTCATTTAAAAAATTATGCAAAATTATGCATCTATCGTTTTTGTTTGTGACTTACCTCATCATCAAAGATATTTTAAGAATATAACTTGACATTTTGCATATTTATATCAAGTTTTCCTTGAATAAAACGAATTGTAAAATGTTGCAATAAAAAATCAACAATGACAACTAACTTGAAACGGAGAGAGTAAAAAGGTGGTCAAATTTAAGAGCAATTAGATCCTATAAAAATGCAGTTATTGAGTCATTTGGAGCAATTCGTCAATATGATTTATGAAATTCCAATTAGCGGAACCAAAGCCCTCTAGTCCCAGTTGGCTAGTGGAGCTGAGGTATGGTCGCAACCACCCAGGTTCGATTCCTCGTTGGAGTGAATTATGAGGTTTCTTAATGAAAACTGTGGGGCGGTCTTACCCCCACCGGCTTAGTTTTTTTATATTCCAATTAGCGAAGGATCACCATCCGAGAAAATACGGTCAGGGCATGCCTCTCTCGCGCAGCGTCTGCGTATAAAAAAACTTGCCATGATACGATTGCCTGATCCTACCGAGGCTCTAAGCCCATACGACTAGGGATGACAATGGGCAGGGTAGGGTAAGGGTAAAGCATTTACCCGCCCGTTGGCATACCCGTCTATCTCTTTTGTACCCTTTCCCGCCAAATGTAACGGGTAAAAATTCTTACCCTTACCCTTACCCGCAAGATACCCGTAGGGTAAAAGGGTACCCGATGGGTATTAACATAAACATATCATTAAGTTCACCATCCGAGAAAATACAGTCAGGGCATGCCTCTCTCGCGCAGCGTCTGCGTATAAAAAAACTTGCCATGATACGATTGCCTGATCCTACCGAGGCTCTAAGCCCATACGACTAGGGATGACAATGGGCAGGGTAGGGTAAGGGTAAAGCATTTACCCGCCCGTTGGCATACCCGTCTATCTCTTTTGTACCCTTTCCCGCCAAATGTAACGGGTAAAAATTCTTACCCTTACCCTTACCCGCAGGATACCCGTAGGGTAAAAGGGTACCCGATGGGTATTAACATAAACATATCATTAAGTTCACATGTAAGAGTACAATAATAATTTGATAGCTAAATAAGTCTCAAACTTCACAATCACACACTTATTGATACATAAGTAAGTCAAATAAGAAATTATAACATCCCAACATAAGAAATAAGATCAAATTGTGATGAGTTGATGGCTATCTTGCATTCTTGCGAGTCAGTGAGTCATGGATCAATGGTGTCAGACTCAACATCATCCTGAGAACACAAAATAATAGACATTTGATCCATTCAAGTTTCACTTTGGAAAGAAAGTGGAACATGTGAAGTCAGTGCATACCAATGGTGGAAGGGATGTCCTGCTAGGGTTAGGATATATGGGTCTACTTGGGTCAAATATTTCTATGGGCTTCTTTAGTGCGGGTACCGGGGTAACCCATGGGTAGAGTTTTGTACCCTTACCCTTACCCGTGGGTAGAATTTTGTACCCGTACCCTTACCCGTGGGTAGAATTCTATACCCGTACCCTTACCCAACAGGGTAGGGTATCCGTGGGTACCTTTACTCGTGGGTAAAACTGCCATCTTACATACGACTAGACTACGAGTCTACCAACGATTCAGACATTGATTTAAGATTTTCACTGCACGTGCAAAGTGTCACGGATATTCTTTGAACATGACGGCTGGCGAGGATTACCCCGTCCGAATACGACGAACCTGTAGTGCACGTATATCGTACTCCTACTGACTACTGTATGTGCCAAAAACAAGACTACAAAAAGCGTCGACGGGGGGAAGCAAAGCAGAAGTGAAAGGGGAGAAAAACAACATATCCTGATTTCGATGGATGGTTGAATTGGAAGTAACAACGGCAGTTTGCAAATCTGGAATGCGGATCTGAACTGAGAATTAGAGCCGGAGCAGTAACAGTACGTGCATGTGCAAGTTTGCAAACTACTACCGAATAGTAATTTTTTGAAACGAATTGCCGAATAATTATGAATCGATAAGAAAGGGGCGTTGAGACGAGCACTCGAATTTCCATCATCATCAGCTTTGGTTTTGGTACTGGGGGATATTTCTGTTTGGTTTTGGCTTTTGCCCACGGCGCAATTGACCTGCTGCCGTGACCCTGACCCCATAACGAAACGAAAAGCCGGCGGCGGGCGGGGTGCCAGACTGCCATCGCCCAGCGCCACTCCCGATTTCCACTCCCTCCCACCCAGACCTCCTCCGAATCTCTCCTGCTGGTAGTGGGTAGGCGGTAGCGCTAGCCCCCCGATTCCCTGAGTTCCGCGAGCGATGGCGTCGTGGTCGTCGCCCTCCGCCGCCGCCGCCGCCTCCTCGGGCGCCCGATTCGGCGTCCTCCCCGGCCGGGCGCAGCGGCAGCCGCTCCCGTCACCGTCGCTCCCCCGGGGAGGAGGACCCAACTCCCGTCTCGTCCTCACCCGCGGCCCGGGGTTCCTCACGCGCACCGGCTCCGCTTCCGTTTCCTCATCCGCGCGCTGCCGCGCCGTCGCCGCCGAGGTCGACGGCCTCAACATCGCCAACGACGTCACCCAGGTGACGCACTCCCCCCGACGCGCGCCTAGCGTCGGTTCATGCCCCGTCCATTCGATTCCCTAGTTGCTTAGGTGCTAGGATTGCGTATGTCAGGAGCAGCCAGTAGAATTGCATACTTTTATCAGTCAACTGATGCCAGACACTAGTACTACACAGAATAAAGTACACTACTACCAGTGCTGATCTTTAAGAAAACTGCAAAAGGGGAAAATAAGGATGCATCGGCTTCTGTTTTGACGGTCAATTTTCCATTCGCAGCTCATCGGCAAGACGCCAATGGTTTACCTCAACAACATCGTCAAGGGCTCTGTCGCCAATGTTGCTGCTAAGCTCGAGATTATGGAGCCCTGTTGCAGTGTCAAGGACAGGTATCCTTTCGTTTCATTCCATTGGTGGGGGACTGGCCAGTGGCCGCCCTTTCGGTTAGAGCTCACTAGTTCCAAACCGGATTGATTTCAGGATAGGATACAGCATGATAAACGATGCTGAGGAGAAGGGCCTAATTACTCCCGGAAAGGTGAATTTTTTGTTTGCATGAGCGTCCTTTGCCTTTTCTTCACATATTACTTTGCTTAGTTATATGAATAGAAATGCAATTCTCAAAACAATTTATGCTCATAATTGAAACGAGTGTTGACCAAATGAGTTCATGTGTCTTGGGTAGCCACAGGTGCCCCAGAGATATGCTTCTGGTCACTGTTTGACACAAATTATGACATCACCATTCATGATTTCTGCTTACCCTAAATGGCTTGCTTTTCTGTCCCCTGATTCTGCTCAGAGTGTTTTGGTGGAAGCTACAAGTGGAAATACAGGCATTGGCCTTGCCTTTATTGCTGCTTCTAAGGGATATAAATTGATATTAACAATGCCTTCATCAATGAGTATGGAGAGAAGGGTCCTACTCCGAGCTTTTGGTGCTGAACTTGTCCTTACTGATGCTGCAAAAGGGATGAAAGGGGCCTTAGACAAGGCTACGGAGATTTTAAATAAGACTCCCAATTCATACATGCTTCAGCAGTTTGATAACCCTGCCAACCCAAAGGTAACAGAGAGAACTAGCCAGGTGACTCTATCTATATGTGTACTCTGTTTCTAACCTATATTTGTCTTCATTTGTTTCAAACAGGTACATTATGAGACTACTGGGCCAGAAATCTGGGAGGATTCAAAGGGGAAGGTGGATATTTTCATTGGTGGAATTGGAACAGGTGGAACGATATCTGGTGCTGGCCGTTTCCTGAAGGAGAAAAATCCTGAAATTAAGGTTTCTTTACATTTTGCTAAAAAAATAAATCTGTCATGTTGTATATGCTTTAGTTCTTATACGATCATCTGTACGTAGGTTATCGGTATCGAGCCTTCTGAAAGTAACATACTGTCCGGTGGAAAACCTGGTATGATTGTGAGTTGTGACCATATTTCCATATGTCCCTATCAAACTTTTGGGTGTTTGCTCACAACTGCCATCCTATTGTAGGTCCGCATAAGATTCAGGGAATTGGAGCAGGATTTGTTCCTAGGAACTTGGATAGTGATGTTCTTGATGAAGTAATTGAGGTATGAATGCAAACCACTCTTATATTTTCCTCAGTATAAACTGACATTTAATACAAAAGCATGAACAAAAGGTCATTATCATCCTAAAATCAACTTGTGTGTTTCTGTTATTAGAATATACATGCGTATGCCATACATAGAACAGTATTTACAAAAGTATACTTGCATAAGCTACATAATTCTTTGGTTTGGACAACAATCATATCCTTTTGCTCTGCCTTCTACAGAAGAGATCTGTGTGTTGCCACTGGGTTTCTGTTTGTTACTCTATTTCTCATGGTTTGCACCTTACCGTTCATGCTGCAGATATCAAGTGATGAAGCAGTTGAGACAGCAAAGCAGTTGGCTGTTCAGGAAGGATTACTGGTATGATAACTTGACATCTTGATGCTTTGTAGCGTCAAGGACATTATTTAGGCATGCCATTCTTTTTGGGAAATTGTCCCTGAGTTGCAAGCATCCATCTTCCTTCAATACTTTGTTAGAGGAAGGAAGCTTTATTGACTCAACATGTAGCTCAAAGCCACTAGCCACCTACCAGTCCTACTTTTCAACTACAAAGAGCTACCAAGCATTCATCTTTTGATAAAAGAAGGTAATTCATGAAGAGGGACAAACTAGCTATTCAAGACCGACTAGATAGAATCAGTTTATAGGTACTGGAGCCAATTTACCTTTTCTTTTCATTTAACAATAGTGGATTATTGGGTTAGTAGTAGAAACCTGAACTTTTGTACACCAGACGGTAGACTTCTCTCAGTCTTTCTCCTTTATGTCAAAAGCAAATGCTAAATAGAGTCCTCGCCAAAAAAAAAGCTAAATAGAGTAGCTGGAAACACCCAGCAAGATGTGTGACCGAAGGCATGCGAAGTTAGGAACTAACAAAGCCATTTTCCATGAATGTCGCACTTGGTAACATTATACTGCAGGGAAGCTCATCATTGTTTTTGAAATGAACCTTAGAATCTTGTGCCATTTGAAGATTTGAGAATTTTGTGTAGGTTGGAATCTCATCTGGAGCGGCCGCCGCTGCTGCCATAAAAGTTGCCAAGAGACCAGAAAATGCTGGAAAGCTGATAGTGGTAAGTGCAGAATTGTCATCTCTGCTATAACCCTTGTGCAAATACCCTTTGTGATTGTACATATCACAATATGCATGCTGCTACATTCTTTTGGGTCATTTCTCCAGGTTATATTCCCAAGCTTTGGTGAGAGGTACCTTTCCTCCGTCCTCTATCAGTCAATAAGAGAAGAATGTGAGAACTTGCAGCCTGAGCCATGAGTGAACCCTTGGTCTTAACAGAATAATAAATGTTTCTGAAATAAGATGCTTGGTGAGCATTAGCGCCTCTGAGAATTGTCACACCTTGGGCATCATTTGGCGCTGTCACCCTTTTGCCACCAGGACAGGAATTAGTGAGGCGTGTGGAGAAACATACATGACTCTCCATCTGTTTTCCCCCTTTAGCTAAACGGAAACACTTCCTGCATGTCTATACGATTCGGCCTCATTTGATTGACGACTGTAATCAAACATCTCGCCCATGAATTTTTAAAGTTAAACGAGTGTCAATTGGCTGGAGCAGGTGGATATGTCGTTTTTTCCTGTGTATCACTACCATGCATCTCAAACAAGTGTCAAACTGGGCCCAAGCAGGTCTTGTATCACGGCATTCTGCGTCTGGATTTTGGCATATGGCAAGCACGATAAAGCATGTTCCAGGTGACAAGAAGGAATACAGCTAGTGTGCAATCATGTGCATTTCCACTACTGGTTTGTTTGTGTTTTTCTTTCATGTGATAATGACATGGACGCTGAAGTGCTACCATATATATGTTCCTATGGATGATCTAATGATTGGAAAACTTAATAAAATCAGAGCTGTGTTATTGGCTGATTTCAGCATGTTCCTAGTTCATGTATTCACCTAGATGGATAATGTCCATTTCATGGGCGTTCAAGGTGCAGTTGTGATGATGCAACACATGCGAGGTCCTTTATGCGAGCCTTGGAAGTCAGTTGGATCCGGATACTCACGGTGACAGAATTTCTGTTGTTCGTTCTTGTATGCTCACATAAATAGCGCGTGGAATTTAGTTGCGTTGCACACGTACATGCATGGGCATGACATGGGAAAGAGAAAGAAAACACAATGGCTATCCATTCAGTGTTTGCGCCGTGGATACAGATTTTAATACTAACAATCATTAATTGTATATATTTCTTAACATGCAAGTCATCATCCACCAAGGAAAGCCACATATTGATGTCTTTCACCAATTTTCTGTTGCTAAATACATATGATCAATTGTTTAAAAAATTTCTCTTTCAAATAATGAACATGTTTTGTGCAAGCAATTAGACAATCAAATTACTTCATAGTTTATCGAAAACTCTCTCAAATCTCGCAACAACGCATGAGGAATCAACTAGCTTATCTGGGATAGAGACGCCAACGCAGGCCGAATTTTATCTTGAGTAGCCGAGTAGTCCGTCAGCCATGAAAAGCAAACCGTAAACACTAACACACAATACAACTGGGTCTTGGTCTATATATGTGCAACATTTATATTTCTAAATAATTAAAAAACTAGATTAAATATCTATGCAATGGTAATAATTTTGAAATATACATAATATCAAAATTGTTTCTCGAAAAGTGAAAGTGGCAATTATTTAAGAAGGAAAGAAGTATGTTGTTGAACTCTCCTCGAGGTCCACAATGCAGCATGTGTGATCTACCGAGTGAAAGTGAGTTAATTACACTGAATTTTTTTCATGCAAGGATGACAAGGAGACTGTGGTTACCTAATGTTTTTTTTTGTCGCCAACTCACCACAATTTGGTGGTGGTGCCCAATTTAGTTGCCATAATAAACCACGGCAAACTCCAGGAGAAAAGAACCAAACAATAAATAAATAAATGCACGGACGGATTATTGCGCTAAACGTGCATCTTGTCATGATCACGATTATTGATTAGCAACCGAACAATGGCAGCAGGAAATCAAAGATTAATTGAGACTTGAGAGTGCTGTCCCGGAACCAAAACCATGATTAGAAACCACGCGCTCGGACCAGCCGGAAGCAAACTGCCCGAACCGTACCGTGCGTGCTGCCGCCGCCCTGTCCCGTCCCGTGACGGAAAAGCCCCTCGCCCCCTCTGGCCTCTGCAGCCACCGCGCCGCTGGCTGCTCGGCCGTGGACCGAGGGGTAGAACCGGGATTCCGCAAGTCCGAAGGGGGGACTCGACTGGACTCGACGGCGAGGGGAGGGTTTCCCCTCTTGTCTCCCTCCTCCCTCTCCTCTCTCTTCTTCTCTTTCTCCCCCCCGCGAGGACACGAGATTCTGCTGTTCCACGCCGCCAGAATCAGTCGTGCCGCATCGTCGGCGACCTCTCCGCCGGCGACGCGGTCACACAGCGGAACTCGGGGACCCTTTGTCTAAATTATTTTTTTTCTCGTGGAGAGGCGTCTCGTTCATCCTCCTCCTCTTCCTGTCGGCCTTGTGGTGCTGCAACTGGACTGGCGTGGAGTGGAGATCCATCCACCCGCACTTGCCACGATCTCTTCCTTCTCGCGTCGGTAACCGCCCCCACGATTGCTTGCACGGATTGCTCTTGGGGCTTGGCTTTGCTCGCGGTCTAATCCAAATCTGCCTCCCCCTCCCTTTCTCTCCCAGTTCAGTTGGCTGCGGATTTGCGGTGCCGTGGTGCGGCCCCGCAGCCCAATCCATGGTTGGGTTCGATTTGGTTCGGCTTCGCCTTCGTCTTGAGCCGCGCTCGGGATCAGTCTAGCCGAGGCGCGGGCGCGGTTTGGTTGCCGGAAGACTTTTTTCGGAGTTCAAGTGAACCCACATGCCCCAGCTGAGGTCCGGCCCCGATGGCGCGGGAGGGGACTACATCAAGTGGATGTGCGGCGCCGGCGGCCGCGCGGGCGGCGCCATGGCCAACCTCCAGCGCGGCGTCGGCTCCCTCGTCCGGGACATCGGCGACCCCTGCCTCAACCCCTCCCCAGTTAAGGTCACTTTGCTTCGTGATTAAATCGCTTCTGCTGTTTAAATATGGATAGCGTGATGGGTCAATGATGCCAATGCCAATGGGAATGATGCTTTGCTCTCCCTTGTCCGTGACATTGGCAACCACTGCAGCTTCATTGGTTTTGTGTTGATCATTATTGGCATGTAATGTGTCCTTTGCATTTCCCCTACTAGTGATGTCTCACTCACAATTTCCGTATACATGGTATAAATGGCACATAGAAATTACAACCTTATTCTTCTTTTTTTCATTAATGCATATACTGTCCATATTTAGTACTTATCCAAATTGCTGGGACTAAATGATTCATTCACTATAGCATTTGCACTACTTTTAGGTCGCTGGCTATGAATAAGGTTTACTGTTGCATAAGATCTGTGGCAGTAAAACCATTTCCTTGATTAACAGCTCTATTTTAATGTGATAACAATTTTCAAGGGCCACATCCTGAATGCTAATATTGATCTGGTGTCAGAAAGATGATGACAGCACACTATCTATCTACCATTCAAGTAATCATAGCATATGAACTAACAAATCGTAATAAAAGTACGAGTGTATCGATTTGTCAAATGGTGTATGAAACTACGAATTATTCATGGCTGTTATATGATTGTATCCATCATTGGCAAGTAATGTATCCTTTGCATTTTCCCTGTCGGCAATATTAGCAGTATGCATAGTGATGGCTCACTCGTGCAATTTAGTACCTGTATACATGGTATAGACGGCACCTAGAAATCACAACCTTCTTTTTTGTTGCATTATTGCATACATTGCCTATATTTAGTACTTATCCAAATTGCTGAGAGTAAATGATTCATTCACTATAGCATTTGCACCACCCTTAGGTCGCTGGCCATGAATAAGGTTTACTGTCACATAAGATCTGTGGCAGGTTAAAACCATTTCCTTGATTAACAGCTCTGTTTTCATGTGCTCACAATTTTCAAGGGGCACATCCTGAATGCAAATACCAATCTGGTGCCAGATAAATGATGACATCACACCTATCTACCATTCAAGTAACTGTAACATATGAACTAACGAAATCCTAATAAGAGTATGAGTGTATCAATTTGTCAAATGGTGTATGAATCCATGGCTGTTATATGATTGTATCCATTTGAAACTATGAACTATACATGCCTATTCTCTAGATAATTTTCTTTCCCTGCACTACTGACAGCCTTGCTTTTCTATCTGCAATTGTACAGGGAAACAGAATGCTCAAACCAGAAAAATGGCACACATGTTTTGACAGTGAGGGAAGGGTTATGTGTTTCCGTAAAGCCCTCAAATTCATTGTCTTAGGGGTGAGTTAACTATGTATTTCATGTCTGAGGAACTTCCCTTTTCATATTCTTGTAGTTGTAGAAGCACTGAGATTTTCAATCTTGAGGCTTCATGTTCACATACTGGTATCAGCTCTGATATAGCAGGGTTTCCTTTCATCACCTAGAGAACCATTTGCACAACTGTGTACAATTTAACTGGGCGTCAAAGGGGGTTGTATAACAAGTTCTATGCTCTCCACCAATGTGCAGGGTGTGGATCCTTCTATTCGAGCAGAAGTTTGGGAGTTTCTTCTTGGCTGCTATGCCTTAAGTAGCACGTCAGAATATAGAGGAAAGTTAAGAGCTGCTCGGAGGTGAGAAAATTTCATGTTTCTTGGTACAAGTATCATTATTTAAATTTACAAGCCTAAGGCGTTTGCATTTTTATGTTCTATTATTCTATAAGATAATGATGTTGTATGTGTTAGGCTGTTAGCGTGTTTACCTTTGTATTTTTAAACAGACTGCTCTAGCCAAAATTCCTACACTTTGTTGTCCAAATTAGTGTTCTGTTATATTTATAATTATGTGCATACCATAGGGAATGACATTAATAATAATGTGCCTCAATGTGTGTCTGGACTGTGGACTCTGGAGTGACAGTATAGATCCTTTGAACTGGTTTTTAAGACACTGCCTTTTTTACATACATTTCCCTTGGTACTTCCTTACACAACCTTCGTACATACACTCTTCCAGGGGATAAACTGATATTGTGAATCCCATGTAGTCTAGATATTGTGCTTGTTCTCCTTCTACATTACATTTCTTCTTTTACTCACATGTATTATTGGAAATTTAGAAGGCTCTAACTTGATGCTTTTTTTTTCTTTCTATGTAGGGAGAGGTATCATTATTTAATTAGACAATGCCAGAGCATGCATGCAAGCATTGGTACAGGTGAGCTTGCGTATGCTGTCGGGTCGAAGCTGATGGATGTCAGGACTTTGCCCAAAGAAACTGATAGTGGAGAAGAAGTCAGCACAAGTCAACAAACTTCACATCAAGAACCTTGCAATGTAGTGGAAAATTCCAATTTGAATTGTGGGTCTGGTGGCACACCTCAGTCTCAAAAAAGAAAAGGCTGTAGTAAATCAGCTGAACCTGTTGGTTTTAATATACATAATGATAGCTCTGTATATGATTCTCCCAATTTTATGGTACATTCCACAGCTGTGAATAGTTGCTTGAGAGATTCCGGAGATTATGATGACATTGGTGAACCAAGGTATGACAGTGAGACCTTCACCGATTTTCCTTCCCTATCTGGTACAAACCTGTTTGCAAATGGCGGCGAGGATAGCAATGGAGTTGAGGAAAGTCATTGTAGTTTCTCAGTTCCTGAAGATAGGTTAAGGGTCCGTGATGAACGCATGCACAGCTTCCAAATCAATAATAACATAGATCTCATTATAGAGTCAAATTCATTCTCCAATGATCTATTTCGACCTAGCAACAGTGACTCAGCCATCTTTCACTCAGATGCATACAAGCAGGATAGATGGTTAGATGATGGCTATAGTAAGGAAATTATAGACTCCTTGAGGATATCTGATGCACCAGAAGAAGATTTAGTTGATGGAACCAAATCAAACGGTTTTATTGCTGACAAAGACAAAGTTTCCGAATGGCTTTGGACACTGCATCGAATTGGTATGCTTATATTTTCAGTTTTCACAGTTCTGGCACAGCCTCTTCCGATTGTATTCTAATAATGGATTTAAAAAATCCTGATGCAGTTGTTGATGTGGTGAGAACAGATAGCCATCTTGATTTCTATGGAGAATCAAGGAATATGGCTAGAATGTCTGATATACTTGCGGTTTATGCGTGGGTTGATCCCTCCACTGGGTATTGTCAAGGTTTGCATCTTTCAGGGAGCTTATTTTCTCTGTTGTCAGATTGTTTTTTATGTATCTAATTCTGAACAAGACAATGTTAACTGTAGGTATGAGCGATCTGCTATCACCTTTTGTTGTTATATATGAGGATGATGCGGATGCCTTTTGGTGCTTTGAGATGCTTCTGAGAAGGATGGTAACTTGCATCTATCGTAACTTTTGTTGCTGTCGATTAGTTTGGTCTTTATGTTACTTGACAATGATGTACGTTTCTGCTGTGCGTTGCTGTCCTCAGCGTGAAAATTTCCAGATGGAAGGACCAACAGGTGTTATGAAGCAGTTGCAAGCATTGTGGAAGATATTGGAACTGACAGATGTTGAATTATTTGAACATTTGTCAGCAATTGGTGCTGAAAGCCTTCATTTTGCTTTCCGGATGCTGCTAGTACTTTTTCGCCGAGAGCTATCCTTTGAGGAATCACTGAGCATGTGGGAGGTCTGGCTCTTCAGTATAACTGTCTCTGTTTTTTTGACAGTTCCTAGTTGGCTAATCATTGTATAAAGTTTTTGTTAGAATTAATCATTGCATAAAGTTAACATATGCATTCTTTAAAACAGACGAGTAGGTGAAATATTCTGAATCTTTATTTCTGTAAATAAAATCTTCAGAGGGCCTAAATAGTTCATAACAAAGACAATTTATGTCTGTAACAATATAGTTATATAAATTTACTTGCATAAACAATGCAAAGAGATTATGTGGTATTTCGTACCGCACATAATCACAGTGCAGTTGTGTTTTGATGCGGTTATTTTACTCTAAATGCTTATAACATTATAATCTTGTTTTGCTAAACAACTTTTCTTGTCTTTCAGATGATGTGGGCTGCTGATTTTGATGAAGAAGCAATCAGGCGTTTAGAAGAGAACTGTCTAGGACCATTACTTGTAGATTTGAGGACTGATTTATCAAGTGAAGTTAAAGAAGTGCATCGGATGAACAGTTCCACAAGAAGAAAATCCAAAACCAGGAAATCCCATCGCAGGAATGCTGAAATCTGTGGGGCTTGCCACCCTGGAACGAGATCCACTACAAGAAATCATCTCTGTGGCTTGTCAGGTGCTACTATATGGGCAAGGCCTCAGCTGATGCCGCAACCGAGTGCAAATGTACCGGCAAAGAGCGGTGATGACGAACTGCCTATTTTCTGTGTAGCGGCAATTTTGATAATCAATCGCCACAGGATAATTAGAGGGACTCGTTCAATTGATGATGCGATCAAGGCAAGTTCAATTACTACTTTCTTTCTTGTCATTTAAATCCTTGTGTCCACAGAATCATTGCATATAGCTATTTATTCGCAATGGGCATTCTTCAGATGTTCAACGACAATGTGCTGAAAATCAATGTAAAAAGATGTGTACGCTTGGCCATCAAGCTTAGGAAGAAGTATTTGTACAAGGTAAGTTCTGATGCAGTACTGTCTAATAATTTATAAACATTAGCACCGTCCTCTGAGGTTGGTTTTTGAGTGTTCTACCTTTGTATTTGACAGTCATTGAAAGGAGGCTCTAGTGATGATAAAGAAAGTTGAAGGGCCTACATTTCTTCTTGTAGAAAAATTAGATATTTCTCCATCATGCATTGCTGTCTAATGTGGGTGGAGTGGTATTGACCAGAAGTCTGGTACATCTCCAAGATCCGTTAGTCAGCATTGCAAGGTATGTGGCGCATCAACTCTTATTTTTGGCGTCTATTTGTTGGCTAGGCAAGAATTGTGGTGAACATCCCATAGGTAGTGGCAGGTGGTAAATATCTGACATATTTGTGATTGCCTTGTTTCAGGAAACCTGTACATACTAGTATACTGGAACACAACAGATGAAGCTCTGGAAGTAAAGGAAAAAAAGCAATTGATTCCATTCTTATTGCTGGTGTTGTCATTGTTTTTGTTGGCCCATTTGGCAATGGTCATGTCCATGATGATTGTATTTATCGGTGTGGAGGTTTGAGTGGGAGTGCGTGCCAGTGCGCCACGCAAAGCCACACCGAAAAACAGAACAATAAAATGGGTCGAACTGTCGAAGTGTACAAAGTTTGATCCGAGCAATCCATTCTTTGGAGCAAACTGTTTATTGGTTCCGCGTCGTTACAAATGGAAATAATTTCACAACTCACAGATGCGATATGTTTGGATGTTTAAACTTTAAACACCAGGCCTGGATAATGCACAAAGTGACAACTGTAATCATACTGGATTAAGCGCGGCCTGGTTGAGCGTAAAGGCTGAGGGGCTCGATTCAGTCCAGAACTGGGTCAAGATATCAGGCCCAAGAGTCAGGTGCATGATTTCGAGAGAGAGAGAGAAACCCAACCAAGGTCCCAGGACCCAGGCCCAAGATCCCCCAGCCGCCGCCTCCTCTCTCCCTCCCTCTCTCGTCGCGCCGCCACCGGCCGGAAGCAGCAGCAAGCTCAGCTTCGTCCCAGCCCAAGAACCGGAGTGCGGAGCTCGCGCTCTTTCCCTCTCCTGTTCTGCGGCGGCCGCCACAAACCCTCTCCAACCGTCCCGTCGCCAGGGGCCACCTTCATCCTCCCCCACGGCCTCTGCTGCTGCCGGACTGTCTTGTTGGCAAGTAACCCAGCTTGCTTGCTTCCCTTTTCTAGGGTTCCGTTTTGCGCTCAATCAAATCCAGTTCTTACTTCGTTTCCCTCCATTCAGTTTGTTGTAGTGCGCGAGGTGAACCTAGCCAAGGGCGCCGAAATTTTTTTTGGGATTCTTCAACTGAAGCTCGCCCCCCGTGTGGAGAGAGCTTGAAGATGATGAACCAGCACAGGGAGGAGGATGCCCTGAGAGGTCGCGCGGTCAAAAACCAGAAGGTGCCTACCCGCCTCCTACTTATCTCTGCTTTTCATTTGTAAAGCCAACTTTGCGACTTCGTGTGGTTCATATATTTGCTTTCGAAATCCTTACCCTTCTCTGCGTTATGTTCTCTGCAGGCGATATGGGACAAGACCCTGGAGATGAGATTCTTGCTGCAGAAGGCGTTTTCCACTTCTAACAAGTTGCCCCAGGTCAAAGATTGCCGCAGCAAGCTTCTTCTTGGGCTTTCCATACCTGTTCCCCTCTCTGATGCAGGATTGTCACAGGGTTGAATCCTAAGCTGAAATATGTTCTGACTGTGCTCTTGCAGGAACCCATCAAGACAAAGTTTTGCAATCATGATGAGGAGATAGAGCAAGCCTATGAGGACTTGTTGACGTCGTCAAAGCAGACTCTGGCTAGCATGACTGAACTACAGGAGGTTCAATTTTTATTGCATTTTTTCATTGCTATGTTTTTTCTCAATATAATTGAAGGATTTCTCACTGTACTAAACATCTGAAACTACCTATAGGCTTTGCTGGAGAGTAACCAGGCTGTGAAGGATGCCACTGGTATTGCTACTCTCCATCCAGTTCTTGTTGTACTCTAAAAATTGTGGTATTCCATCAATATATGTTCATAGTTCTTGACTTGATACCAGAAATTCCTTCTGCCCCCAATGGAGAAAATGATGAGTGGTCAGAAGTACAGAGGTTGCAGACAAGGTAATCTTTGTGTTAGAATTTTGAAATAACTAATCATCAGTGTTCGAAAAGGACTGCAATCCTGAGTCTCAGGCTTTCAGCTGTTTCTTGCCTGTAGCCTGTGGCTGTTGTATCTCCTCAGCCATAAAATTGCTGTACCGGTTGCCAGTTCAGCAAGCTAATTACTTTTCTTCATCCTATAAGCTTATAGCCAAGACAATAGGTTGCATTGTAGGTGTACTTGTTGCCTTGTTGGTGTGCCTTCTGTGCCAAGACTGGTAACAGGAAAGGCACACAACAAAGACCTAAATCCTATTTAGTGTTGCTTAACCCTCTATGTTTGAAGTAGATGGAAAAAATGCTAAGCTATTCACTTGTATAATGCAAACAGAATAATGTGACATGCTTCACTAAGGTGCTTGAAATTATTGATTGTTTGACATTCACACATATTCTCTTGATTTCATTCTGCAATAATTTTTTTTGTGGGGATCTCTAGTTCTTTACTGACTGGCAATTGGGTATACTGGTTTTGTGTTGTGTTGACCAATATATCTGAATCTTCTAGAATGTTTTGCAATCAATATGGCCATCCTATATCTATATGTTAATTTTGCTTTGTGCTAACATCCTTCAAGAAAGTATACTGGTTCCACAGCATTGGATTCAATGACGTGCAAGCATGAAGCAACACACATTAAGAAAATAGTACAATTGGATCTTAAGGATACAATGCCATAACATGAAGACTCTGAGTTGGAAATCAAAAGTTCCAATAGTTATATGTTTGCTAACTTTCAGCTTTTGCATTTGTTGCCTGATATTTTTGGTGCTTGGTTTTATGTGCTCATACAAGATGATTCTGATTTTGATAAATTATATTTATACAGGATAACGACCTTTAGAAATACTGAGATAGATAAATGGCAGAGGAAAATACAAGTGACGACAGGTGCTGCTGCACTGAAAGGAAAGCTACATGCATTTAATCAGGTTGCCCGAATACTAAGCATTTAGGAGTAGCTATTTCGTCATATATCATTAAAAAGTCTAGATCTAAGGCCTATACTCTTTCGACTTGTGAGAACAGGACATAAGTGACCAAGTTGCTAGTTACATGAGAGATCCAAGCCGAATGATTAACAGGATGTACATGACCAAATCTGCTGTTGGTGTATTCGGAGAGGTATTTACATGCACATATCATAAAAGACCACCAATCATATTTTTGCACCTTGTTAACTATTACCATGTAAATCTTGCCATTTACTTCAGGATGTGCGAGAACCTGGAGCGGCTGATGAGGTTTGAGCATTTTACTTGTTATCTAATTATTTCAAATCCCTGTGTCGCCTTCAAAGTTAAAACTACTGAACTTTTACAGCTTGTAGTTCATTGAAGCTCATTTATTCCATTGAAATGAATATTATTTTTTCTAGCCTTAGCTAATTATCTGACACATAAGCTTTGACACCAGAATGTTTTTGTTTCTACAATTAGAGGATGTGGATTGCATTTCCTGGCCTCATATCTTTTTCTTGTTGTAACTTAGGGGCGCATTGTGGAAGGTGATCCTGAACTTATTGATGATTCTGAGTTTTATCAGCAACTTCTCAAGGAGTTTCTTGAGTCGTGTGATAAAGGGGTATCAGGTTAGTTCATCTATATTCACACTCATAGACCTGGGCAATAGGCATTAAATTCTCAGATGCTTACTGCTGGTAAAAAAGAAGAGAAAATCTGGGTCAGCCCTGGTTATCTGGCATTTCAGTCAAATCCTGTTGCAATTTGAATTTGTAGTCTTTTGAAGAATACCCTAATTTTATCTCAATTCTCAACGTGAATACCAAAATCTGGTACATCTGACAAAAGATGCATCTTTTTTTTTGGAGAAATTTCTTGAAGTGTTGTTAAAGTTCTATCTTTCTAATATTTGCAAGAAATATATATATGTTTCTACTTCTACCTAACATACTTGTCAAATTTAATGTATGCAGAGTCAGCATTCTATGCTATACGAAAGCAGCAGGTGAAGAAAAGAAAACTTGTTGATCGCCGTGCTTCGAAGAGTAGGAAGATAAGGTTTGGTCTCTTTTCTTCTGCGCTATTTGGCTGCCAGAGATTTTCTTTTTTCAACTTGTTTGACTTACTTTTGGGTTATCATGCTTTTTGGTTCTCATGTGATTTGTTCAGGTATAATGTTCACGAGAAGATCACTAACTTCATGGCTCCGGTACCCATGGATCTTCCTCCAATGACCCCGAAGTTGTTTGAGAATTTATTTGGCATGAGCAACTAGAAATACACCAAAGCTTGAACTCAAATTTCACATATAACATTAGTAATTTTTTGTAGTCTTAAAATTTTAGCATGTGCGATGTTGCTAGACTTGAAACTGTGAATCGAGCATTTTCAATGTCAGTTTTGTGCAGCGACAAGCATATGCAAGCTTTAACTCTGCATTTTAAGTTCTATTTGGGTTGAGCTTAGCGACTGCCATGGACTTAGCAGCTTGGTGTGGTGACGTGATGTTGGCTCACAGTAAAATCTGGGTGATAGCCTATGGAAACTAGCTATTTTTTAAAGGAAGAAGTCCATTTTTGACCATCAAACTATTGTCCAAGTTTGATTTTGGCCATCGAAGCGCAAAACCAGAAATGTTTGACCACTCAACTCTTAAGACCGTTTATTTTTGGCCATCCGGTGGTTTTGGTGGGTGGTTTTGCTGATGTGGACGCCACTTGGTAGTGGGACCCACATGTCAGCATTTTCTCTCTCCTCTTTGTTTCTTCCCTTCGCTCCTCGCTCCACGACCAGCCTTCCTCCTCACGCCGCCGGGCGACACGTGCTCCGGCCGTCCTCGTGCCTTTGATGCCTCCTTGCACCACCTTCCTCCCTACTCCGGTAGTCGGTCGTGCCCGTGCCTGAGCCGCTTGGCCGCCGCTAAAGGACCCGCCCTCGAGCTGCTCAATCGCCGCCACCAGAGCACACCGCCCGAGCTGCTCGTCCGCGGCCGATGGAACACCTGCCCTCGAGCTGCTTCACTACCACCGAGCTGCTTTGCCGCCGACGGACCCGCCCTCAAGCTGCTCGCCCGCGGCCGACGGAACTCACTCTGGGCATATTACCCGCTACCCGTTACCCGAACCCGAACTACCCGGAACCGAACCCAAACTACCCGAACACGTACTACCTGATGCTAATTCGGGTAGTGAATCTAATTACCCGAAGTTTTATTGGGTGATTCGGGTAGTGCGTCCCGGTACCCGAACTACCCATAGTACCCGAACTTTGCAAACATCTATGATTCCACTCCTGGCCGGCTCGCCTGGCCCAACATCGGCCCAAGTTGGCATCCCATCGATTATGTTGCTGTGTCGTACACGTGCAGCACTACTGTACTGCTACTCTACTAGTACTTGCATGTTTGTGGTTGAAAACTTTATATCAATTATGTTGCTGAAAAATTCTATAATGTTTGAGGTTTTTTTATCAATTTACAAAATTCGGGTAGAACGGGAATACCCGAACCCGAAATTACGGGTACCCGCAATTTCGTGTCGGGGACGGCCCTAGGGGTCCCCTTAAACAACTGGGAAATCCCCACTTAAAACCCGCAACAAAGCCAAACACGCCTCGCCTAACCATGCAGGACACGGCCCATGCCGCGGAGGCCCCAACAGCCCACCAAGGTGGGCCTCTCGAAGATCCCCTCGAGCAGGCTTCGCCTCGCTCGAGGATGCGCGCCTCCCTCGGGTGGGGTCGTCCCGTTCGAGGGGGTACGCTTACCTCGAGCAGGCTCCGCCTCGCTCGAGGGTCCGCTCCCCCTCGAACGGGGTCCGCCTCGCTCGAGGGCGCCCCCGCACGCGCGCGCGCCGCTCCCATACACGGGCATTTAATGCCCCGACAACGGCGGGCGGCGCCATCACGCGCCCGGGGCTCGCGCCCGGTGCCACCGCACCAACTCCCCAGGAGGGATCCCATCCCCGCCACTGTGGGAGGAACTGTGCGGCGTGGCCGGTGCCAGTCCCGTGACGCCCCGCCGCCTACTCCGGTACGGCTAACTCGTCGAGCCCTCGAAGGGGGGCCGGCCGCACCCTCGATTCGCTTATCTTGTGACCCTACAGGGTTAGGTGGAGGCGCTAGGCCGGTGGGACGCCATCTCTGCCACTGTTAACAGCATGGCTGCCGCCCCCGCGCATACGAACCACACGCCGGGCGCTGCGGCAACAACGCCAGCGCTGTGGAGCGTGCGGGAACGGGACGCCGCCTTACCCACCGCTGTGCCCCGTACGGACCGACGTCAGCAGCTCCCTCGAGCCCATCTGAAGACATCACAGCTGTCCGCTGCCTTTCTACCCTCGAGGCCGCCACTGTTCGGATACAAGATACGCCATGATGACCGGATCGCTGCGAGGATCGTCCGGGCGGCCGCCTACTCTGTAGCGTAGCACGTCACGCTCCTTCACATAGCTAAATAGCGCGGCGCGCATGTGATTCGCTCTCTCCTTGATCTATAAAAGGAGGACGAACCCCCTTGCCGCGGGGGGAGGAGGACCCAACGTAACACAACACGAGACAGGCTGCATCGCGCACTTGCTCTCCAATTCTCTCACAACATCTTCAGCCACTACACCAGGGACTTGGAAGCCACGCTTCCTCTCCCGCCTTGCTTGTAGCGCCCCCACTACAGCACCCCGGTGCCGAGCAATATAGTGCCTTGAGCACACCACTGCTGGATGTACGACCCCCTCGGCTGAAACCAGGATAAACTCTGTGTCTTCTATTGCTTAGCATCGACCATTGAGGGATAGACCTTGGCGCTTATTACTGGTTAGTGTCGGGACCACATTCCGCACCGACAGTTGGCGCCCACCGTGGGGCAATCGAGCGCCTAAGGTCATTCCATCAACTCCCTCCATGGTGATCCGCACTGAGTACCGCGGTACGCGTTACTGCATGGGCAGCTCGGACCCCCTCCCCACCGGGTTCGAAATCCGGTTCGAGGGCCTAAACTTCCAGGCCACGGGGAACGGCTACCTCATGCGCCTCACCAACCGTGAGGAGCTCCGCGCGCGGCGCCAGGCCGGGTCCGCTCCGGTCCCCCCCGCGCGCACCACCACGGCGCGGACGCCCGCCGGCGCGGTGCGCGCCGCGGGCCCGTCGACGCCACGACGCCGCCGCCGATCCGGTCGGCGTTTGCGCCGTGCACGGTCCGAGCGACGGCAGCCGAGCGCGCGCGCCTCTCGGCGCGGCGCGCCCGTCATCACGGCAACCGCCACCCCAGCGGGACAGCGCACGGTCTCCGGACCGCGCTTTCCCATTGGGCTGCGCGGTGCCACGACGGCCTACAACGCCAACATCAACACCACGATGCGCAGGGTTCCCCCTGGCCGTCACGTCTTCGTCTCCAGGGATCCCAGCGCCTCAGCGGGTGACGAATCGTCCCTAGGCTCCCTTGACGCGCCGCCACCTGCTAACCTCCACGGGTATTGGTTCGGCTGCTCCGATGACTCCAGCACCGGGAGCTACGACCCCGCGCGGGAGTGCTGTGTCGTCATCGCCAACGACCCAGCGAACGTCACCGGCGTTGTGGGCGCTGGAGACGGGGAGGTCACGCCTGCCCCAGGGATCGCTCCGCGCCTGGCCGCAGGGCCAAACACCCCTGCTGGTGCCGATGCCGACGTGCAGCTAGCCTAAGCCCGTGAGCTCGAGGCTAAGCTGGCGGAGGAGTACCGAACGGTGCGGCTGCTCTGTGCCTCGATGGCAGGGGAAGCCTCCGCGCGCAGCGAACGCGCGCGGGAGCTGGGCAGACAGGCCCGCGACCGCATCAACACCGACTTTAACGTCGACGATCCGGACGCACCTCCGCGGGCAAGCCAAAAGCTCATTGCCGCCGCGACGCTGCTGAGGGCTATGCCGGCACCCTCGACCCCTGAGGCGCGGAACCTGCAACGCGAGGTGCAGGCCCTCATCGAGCAAGCGGCCGTCCAGCAGGCCGAAAGCTCGGCGTCACGCATTCGCCAACAGGGGGATGCGCGGGACGACGAGCCGCAGCCGGGGGGGGGGGGGGGGGGGCGAACCCTCGGTCCATGCGGGTGAAGTGGCGGGGCGACCCGCCAACCCGGGACGCACGCCGCCAAGGAGCGGCTCCTTGACACGCGCAGGCACCGGACGGCGACGCCCGCAACGTCATCAACGCCCGGCGCACGAGCAAGGCGGACGCGCGAGCGGCGGTGGGCTACCACCCTCGACGGGGTGGACACTATGACAGCGACGAAGACCGCTCTCCGACGCCGGAGCCCCCGGGAACCATCGTGTTTAGCCGGGAGATCCGCGCGGCGGCCTTCCCCCAACGCTTCCGCCAACCCTCGACCATCGTCAAGTACAACGGGGAGACGGATCCCCGCGTGTGGCTCAACGACTACCGCCTGGCGTGCCAGCTGGGAGGGGCCACCAGCGACGAGGTCATCATACGCAACCTGCCTCTGCACCTCGGCGATTCAGCCCGGACGTGGCTCGAGCACCTGCCCGCCAGTCAAATCCACAACTGGGACGATCTGGTCCGCACGTTCGTGGGTAACTTCCAGGGCACGTACGTGCGCCCCGAAAATTCCTGGGACCTGCGCTCCTGCACCCAGAAGCCCGGCGAGTCGCTGCGGGACTTCATACGACGCTTCTCCAAGCGCTGTACAGAGCTACCCAGCGTGGCGCAATCCGAGATTGTGCACGCCTTCCTCGAGGGCACCACATGCCGGGACCTCGTGCGAGAGCTGGGACGCAGCCCGCCCGCGGACTCCAGCGAGCTGGTCCACATCGCCACCAGCTTCGCCTCGGGAGAGGAGGCCATGGGGGCGATCTTCGACGGCAAGAAGGGCAAGCGCTCGGATGATGCGCCCGCGGAGGGCAGCAAGCCCAGGGAGCCCCACCACAAGGACAAGCGGGGCAAGAAGGGAAAGAAGCCGCGCCGCGAGGCGCGCGAGCAGGGGCGCGACGGCGATGAAGCCGAGGCTCTTGCTGTTGACCCGGCTCGACGAGGCCCTCGACCGGCCCTCGAGGTCCGGGGGTGTTTGATGACATGCTGAAAAAGCCATGTCCTTACCACAAGACCCCAGTGAACCATACCCTTGAGCAATGCGACATGCTCAAGAAGTTCTATGGTCGCGCCGCCGCGAAGGAAGCGGAGGCCAAGAAAGACGGAGGAGATGGCGACGCCGGCGGCTTCCCCGCCGTGGAGAACGTGTTCCTCATCTTTGGGGGACCCACCGTCGAAATGTCGACCCGCCAGCGCAAGCGGGAGCGGCACGAGGTCCTCGCCGCGGAGAAGGCGTCTCCCTCCTTCCTCAACTGGTCGGAGGACGCCATCACCTTCAGCAGGGAAGACCATCCGAACCGCATCCCCAACCCGGGGCAGTACCCGCTGGTGGTCGACCCAATCATTGGGAACGCGCGGTTCTCGAAAGTCTTGATGGACGGAGGCAGCAGCCTCAACATCCTCTACGCGCATACGCTGCGCTTGCTGGGGATCGGGTTGGACCAGCTGCAGCCCAGCACGAAGCCGTTCCATGGCGTCGCGCCCGGCAAGCAGGTCCAGTCCCTCGGGCAGATCGATCTGCCGGTTTGGTTCGGCACCGCGAAGAATTTCCGCAAGGAAACGCTTACCTTCGAGGTGGTGGGGTTCAAGGGCGCCTACCACGCCATACTTGGGCGGCCCTGCTACGCCAAGTTCATGGCGGTCCCCAACTACACCTACTTGAAGATGAAGATGCCGGGGCCGAACGGCATCATCACCGTAGGCTCGTCCATCGAGCACGCATTCGACTGCGACGTCGAGTGCGTAGAGCACGCGGAAGCATTGGCGCTGGATGAAGCGCTGGTGACCACTTTGGAGAAGATTGTCAACGAGGACCTCGACTCCACCGCCAAGCACGCCGGCACCTTCGAGGCCGCGGAGCAGACCAAGGAGGTCCCCCTCGACCCTGCTGCCCCCGAGGGCAAGGCGTTGAGGGTCAGCTCCACCCTCGATCCCAAATAGGAAGTGGTGCTCGTCGACTTCCTCCGCGCCAACGCCGACATCTTCGCGTGGAGCCCCTCGGATATGCCAGGCATCCCGAGGGAGGTCGCCGAGCACTCCCTTGACATCCTGCCTCACGCCCGCACCGTGCAACAACGGCTGCGCTGCTTCGACGAGGAGCGGCGACGGGCTATCGGAGCGGAGGCCGCGGAAGCTTCTAGAGGCCGGTTCATCAAGGAGGTGTTCCACCCAACGTGGCTAGCAAACCCCGTACTTGTAAAGAAAAAAGAACGGGAAGTGGCGGATGTGTATAGACTACACTAGTCTTAATAAAGCATGTCCTAAAGTTCCTTTTCCTTTGCCACGCATTGATCAAATTGTTGACTCAACGGCTGGGTGTGAGCTGCTTTGCTTCCTTGATGCCTACTCCGGGTATCATCAAATAAAGATGAAGGAGTCCGACCAGCTCGCGACTTCGTTCATCACGCCGTTCGGGATGTTCTGCTATGTCAAGATGCCGTTCGGCCTCCGAAACGCGGGTGCGACGTACCAGCGTTGCATGCAGCACGTTTTCGGAGATCACATCGGACGAACGGTCGAGGCGTACGTAGATGACATCGTCGTGAAAACCAGGAAGGCGGACGACCTGGTTGGCGACCTTGGCATCGCGTTCGGCTGCCTACGGGCCAACGGGGTCAAATTAAACCCCGAAAAGTGTGTCTTTGGAGTGCCACGAGGCATGCTTCTGGGATACATCGTCTCCCAACGGGGGATCGAGGCCAACCCCGAGAAGGTCGCGGCCCTCGAACGAATGGGCCCGATCCAGGACCTCAAAGGGGTGCAAAAGGTGCTGGGGTGCCGTGCCGCCTTGAGCCGCTTCATCTCGCGGCTCGGCGAAAAGGGCCTGCCCCTCTATCGCCTACTCAAAAAGCACGAGCGCTTCTCCTGGACCGACGAGGCCCAGGATGCGCTCGACAAGCTAAAGGCGTCCTTAACGCACGCCCCGATCCTCACGCCACCGTAGGACGGCGAACCCCTGCAGCTCTACGTGGCCGCAACCACCCAGGTAGTCAGCGCTGTGATCGTGGTGGAGCGCACGGAGGAAGGACACGCCCTGCCGATCCAGCGGCCGGTCTATTACGTCAGCGAGGTCTTGTCTGACACCAAGACGCGCTACCCCCAAGTCCAAAAGCTGCTGTATGCGGTGGTCCTCGCACGGCGCAAGCTCCGCCACTACTTCGAGGCCCACCCCGTCACGGTGGTCTCCTCCTTCCCGCTGGGGGAGATCATCCGCAATCCTGACGCGGCGGGCAGGATCGCCAAGTGGTCCGTGGAGCTGATGGGCGAGACGCTCGCCTATGCCCCGCGCAAGGCCATCAAGTCCCAGATCCTGGCGGATTTCGTCGCTGAATGGACGGACACGCAGCTGCCACCGCCACAGATCCAAGCAGAGTGCTGGACTCTGTATTTCGACGGCTCGGTGATGAAAACAGGGGCGGGCGCGGGCCTGCTCTTTGTGTCACCCCTCGGGGAGCACATGCGGTACACGGTGCGCCTCCACTTCCCCGCGTCAAACAACATGGCTGAGTACGAGGCCCTCCTCTGCGGCCTCAAGATCGCCATTGAGTTAGGCGTCAAGCGCCTCGACGTGAGGGGGACTCGCAGCTCGTGATCGACCAAGTCATGAAGAACGCGAGCTGCCATGACGATAAGATGGAGGCCTACTGCAAGGCCGTGCGAGCCCTCGAAGACAAATTTTACGGCATCGAGCTCAATCACGTGCCCTGCCGGTACAACGAGGAGGCGGACGAGCTGGCCAAGATCGCGTCCGGGCGGATCACTGCCCCCCCCCCCCCCGAACGTTTTCGCCCGCGATGTTGCTCAGCCCTCGGTCGCCCTCGAGCCTCACCCCTCGAGCCACGCAGAACCCTCGGGAGCTCCCTCGAATCCAGCGGGTGCGGAACCTATGGATGAGGACCCCTCGAACGAGGCGTACGTGCTCTCCCTCCTCGAGGGGTATGGCGCCTATGGGGGTGACGTGATGGACATCGAGCCGGCCCCTATCAAGGCTGACTGGCGTGACAAGTATGTGGCCTGGATGGCCCGAGGGGAACTCCCCACGGACCGGGCTGCGGCCAGACGCATCGCCAGGATGGCCAAGTCATTTGCCCTCGTCGACGGCGAGCTGTACAAGCGCGCCGCCTCTGGCATCTTGCAGCGGTGCGTGCCCATCCCTGAGGGGCGCGAGCTCCCGCGGGACATCCACGCGGGGATCTGTGGCCATCACGCCGCGCCTCGTACCCTCGTTGGCAATGCTTTCCGCCAAGGCTTTTACTGGCCTACCGCGGTCACGGACGCCAGCGAGATCGTACGCACCGCGAAGGGTGCCGCTTCTACGCCCGCAAGTCCAACCTTCCCGCTCATGTCCCGCACCATCCCCATAACATGGTCGTTCGCTGTGTGGGGGCTGGACATCGTCGGGCCCCTGCGGAAGGCGCCCGGGGGCTTCACCCACTTGCTGGTCGCGATCGACAAGTTCTCCAAGTGGGTGGAGGTGCGCCCCATTACGAATCTCAGGGCGGAGCAAGCGGTGACGTTCTTCACCGACATCGTCCACCGCTTTGGAGTGCCAAACTCCATCATCACCGACAACGGGTCCCAGTTCACGGGCAGGAAATTCTTGGAGTTTTGCGACAAATTCCACATCCGTGTGGATTGGGCAGCTGTGGCACACCCGCAGACCAACGGCCAAGTAGAGCGTGCCAACGGCATGATCCTACAAGGCCTTAAGCCTAGGATTTTTGACCAGCTAAACAAATCTGGTCGGAAATGGCTCCAAGAGTTACCAGCGGTCGTGTGGAGCCTAAGGACCACCCCGAGCAGAGCCACCGGGTTCACCCCGTTTTTCCTAGTCCATGGCGCGGAGGCCGTCCTCCCCACGGACTTGGAATACGGATCGCCCAGAGTTCGAGGCTACGACGAGGATGCCAACCAGCGAGCCCGCGAGGACTCGCTGGACCCGACCGGACGAGGCACGCCTCGTGGCCTTGATGCACTCCGCAAGGTATCAGCAGTCCCTCAGGCGCTACCAAGCACGCAAGATACGCCGACGGGACTTCAGCGAAGGGGATTTGGTCCTAAGGCTACGCCAAGACAACCGAGGACGCCACAAGCTATCGCCTCCATGGGAGGGACCCTACGTCGTGGTGAAGGTACTCAAGCCTGGCACGTGCAAGCTGGCCAACGAGGACGGTGAAGAACTCACCAACGCTTGGAACATCCAACAGCTACGTCGCTTCTACCCCTAGCGAGGATTTCCAAGTATTTCGTTGTAAAAATCACATGACCAACGCCCCAGTTGGTGACAACTATGTAAACGCCTTAAGTCTAATGAAAAGGGCAACTCGGCTTTCCCCTGAAACCCAAGTTACCCTCGGGGGCTACTGCGTGGGGCATCCCCCCAAAATGGACCCATTTTCACGCAAAAACGAAATAACTTACGCACGCTAAGTTTTTTTCTACTTCGGCCCTGAGCAAAGATTCGAACAGGGCGCAGGCAGCCTAGCGAAAGGAGCGCGCGAGCCAGAGATAGCCCACGCCGCGAGGATACGACCCTTCTCTCTCGCCTCCAACCCAGCAGGCCACCCGCGAAAATCGAACTCCCCTAACTAGAATCTACTCAGGAAGAAGGAGAAACAAAAAAGCGTAATAAACAAAGGACATCACTTTACATTGGCAAATGTTTATGGCAAAAGTAATTTGTTTATTTACAAGGGCCGCACCGCCAGCATACTGATACATCAACAAAAAACGGGACTAGCGCCCGGCTGCCTTCAGGCGGGAGGAGCGGCGGCGTCAGCAACGTCCGGGAAGAGGAAGTCCTCGAAGGCTTCGGCGAGCGTCCCGGCGGCGTCGGCGGCCAGCGCGTCCACACGCTCCATCGCCACCTCGTCCTCGACACCCTCGGGGACGACGTAGCCCTCCGCCAGCGCCTCGAAGTTGACCTCGTAATGGGATCGCACCATCCCGAGGGCCTTCTGGACGCCCAGATGAAGCGCCCGGCGCATGCGCCCGGCGACGTGGCCGCTAAGGGCGCGCGGGCGGCCGGCCGGCCGAGCTACCGGCTTGTGCCTCGCCCTCCTCCACGGCCGGCGGTCTCGAGGGCCGCATTGCGCAACTCCCCGCAGCTCTCCGCTCGGAGGAGTTGTAGGAGGTCTGCAGCGCCTCAGCCCGCTCAGCCGCGTGCCCCAGAGCGGTGCGCAAGCCTGGAGTCGCCAAGACAATAAAGAAATCAGAAAAAGGGTGCAAACCCTCTAAGATCAAACCAGCGAAACAGGAGTCGAACAACGACTTACCTTCAACCTGCTTCCTCTCCACCTCGAGGGCGCGGCGCCCGGCCTCGACCGTCTGCTCAAGGCCCTTGACGGTCTCGCCTTGCTCCCGGAGGGCCAGCTCCTGGCTCGCGCTGTTGATGCTGAGCACCATCAGCTCGCCCTCGAGCTTGGAGAACTCGGTGTTCCGGTCCTCCAGCGACTTCTGCGCCGCCTCGCGGGCGACGCGCTCCCACTCCAGGGCCGACCGAGCATCGACAAGGGCGACCTGCTCCTGCTGGAGCCGTCCCTCAGCTCCTTGACGGGCGGTGCGCTCCTGCAGAAGCTGGTCCTCAGCAGCGGCGAGCGCCGCGAGCTTGGCGTCGAGGGCGGCCTTCAAGTCATCGGCCTCCTTGGCCCTTTGCTCGAGCGCGCGCGCCGCTCCTCGCCCGGCGGCTCGCCGCGCCCGCGCCCCCTCGAGCGACGAGCGGAGCCCCCGGTTCTCGCTGCGGACGCCGGCCACCTCCGCCTCCCAGTTGGTCGCCAGCGTGCGCATCTTCTCCAGGTCCGAGCGCGCCTGCCGCAGCGCCTCATCCCGGTCGATGAGGGCTATGCAGACCCGCTCGAGGCTAGAGGGATGCGCCGGGTCCTGCCTCGCGCTCTCATGGAGTTGATCGCGCAGGGCCATGGCCCGGTACGACAACCAGCCGTCCGGGGTCCTGAGGGCGTCGCCGAGTGCGTCGAAGGCGCCGCATCGCTCCCGGAGCTGGTGGAGCTCGGCGTTCTCCTGATCGAAGGCGCCGTACTTGTCACGGGCGCGGCGCTCGAGCTCCTGTCACCCACAAGTCAAAACCCGTAAGCATCATGATAGAGAGACAGCACGCAGAAACAAGAGAAAGGGAAAGAAGCAGGCGACGATGTCCCACCTGGAAGACGTGCCAGGCGGGGACGCCATGGTGAAAGGATCGAGGCAAAGTGGCCTAGAGGGGGGGTGAATAGGCCTGCACACAGAATTTAAACTTTTTCTGCGAAAACAGTGTCAGACCTCGGAACCTCCGAGATTATTCTCGGAACCTCCGAACGAGGCAGCCTCCGAGAATAAACTCAGAACTTCCGACTAGCTTTGTTAGAACGAGCACAAATAACAAGAGCGGCAAGAAACTTGATGGAAACCGGATCTAGTAAATTCTAAGAGGTACTTAGGACCTAGCAAGAGTATCTCTAAGCAAAGTACAAGCTAGCAAGGTACCACAAAGTAGATCGGGAGCAAACCCTAATAGATCTAGTCAAGCACAAGCATGAACACGTAAGTAAATAGGAGCACGCAAGAGACACAGATTTAACCCGTGGTTCAGCTCGCCACAAAGGCTTGCTTACGTCCACGTTGTTGAGGAGGCCACAAAAGGTTCGGACCACAAAGGTCAACTCCTCTCTCACACCTATCACTTTGGGTAATAGGTGGAGGCTTTCCACTAGAATCACAAGGGGTAATACAAACACCTTGGAGCTTCCACAAATCGGTTTGGAGAGCTTCCAAGGACCTCTATCCGTCTAGGAGCAAAGCTCCAAGAGAAATAGATCCACCAAGCTTTCTAGGGTTCTTCCAAGTGCTCAAGTTTCAAGGGAGAAGGGATTGGCTCACTAACTCACTTCAAGAATCCACTCTCAATCAATGCTAGGCAAGGATTTGGAAGAGAGTAGGTTAGGAGTGAATGCTAGGTGAGAGAAAACGGTAGCAACCGAGTTCGAGCCGAGGAGGAAGAAGATAACCGTTGGGGACCGTGGGGTATAAATACCCCCGGATCCGAACGATAACGGCTATATTCCAGAGTTCGGAACCTCCGAGAAAAATCTCGGAACCTCCGACTTTTGAAAACTCTGCAGACTGTAGCCCGTACGGTCGGAACCTCCAAGAAAATCTTCGGAACCTCCGAACAGAAAACAGCAGAGGCAAAACAGCTGCAGGTTACTTCCCTTGGAGTGAGGATTAAGGTTTAGGAAAGATGGATCATGAGCACTTGAAAACCACCCTAACTCACCATTAGTATCCCTCTTGATAGTACGGATTGTCCTATACTCAAATTCAAAAGATAAAATAAATAAACTCCTTCAAGTAGCATAGGCAACCCTTCTTGTAATAAGTTGAGGGGTCTCCAATCAATCTTTTGCACCTGTGATAATAACTCTATGCTGCACAACAAACTCAAAGGCTCATTAGTTCTTTAATTGTGTGGTCAACATCACCAAAACCCTCATAGGGCTTGATTGCACTTACAATCTCCCCCTTTTTGGTAAATGTTGACAACCCAATTAAAGTTTACAATTTAATTTGAAAGATTGAGCTTTTGATGCTTTGAGTACAAGTCTCCCCCTCAATGTATGCATGTACCTTTTGAATAGGGAAAGATGTCATAACCGACAATTAAATTGCATACATTGTGAGTAAAAGTGACAAGAAAGTTGTACTCAAGTCATCGAGGGGTGCAAAAGAAGTGTAGCAGATAATACGTGATGCATATGCCATGTGAAAACACTCGAGAGTTATCGTTGGCGGGGTTCGGAACCTCCGAGAAAGTTTCGGAACCTCCAAGGGTTGGAGCCTCCGGAAAAATTCTCGGAACCTCCGAGGTCCGCAACGGATACTCCAACGGATAACAATAGCACACGGGCAAAATAACGGATAAGACCGAAAAATAGGCGCTAGATAAAGATAACGGTGTTCAACACATCTAGCCCTATTACATCCAACACACGAGTTTTAAAGTTTTGCAAATCCCCTACCATGACCGGATCCCCGCTTGCCAACGAGAGGCAAGCTAAAAGTTTTACGACGAGTTCATCAAATTTCCACAGGAGTTTATGAGAGAAGTTAGCACTCTCATCTCACCAAAAGAACAAAAGAATGTTTCTGAGGTCAGGTCTTCAGATGCTTCTCAATCTTCATCTCTCCCCCTTTGTCAACAGATTAACAAAAAGGAGAGAAAAGAAGAGAGGAAGTGGAAATAGAACCTAGAGAAGTCACTCCTCATCACTGAAATCAGAGTCCTCCTCTTCTGCCTCAGGGACAGTGCTGTCAGAGCCAAGATCAGAACCAGATGACAGATCAATGGGCCTTCTGACAGGCCTCCCAGCAGCAGCCTTCCTCCTGAGTCTTGTACCAGATGAGAACCCCATGGCCTTCTTGCCTGCAGCCTCTTTCCTTAGCCTGGCCATTTTTGCACCAAGTGGTTCTTCATCTTCTTCATCTGCAGCAAAGGGGGCAGCAGGAGTATCCTCAGCCATGGGAGTAGCAGGCTCCTGCTCACCCTCATCCTCACTGGTGGTGTACTCTGGAAAATCAGGGAAGAGGGGAGGAGGGTGGTGCATGGCATCAAAAGACAGCCCCTGGTGTTTTAGCAATCTGTTCATGTCCTCCCTGAGCTCAAAAAGCTGATGGGAAGTCCATCTGCAGTACCTCCAGGTGTCTCTGACCATCCCTCGAGCTTGTGAAGACCGGCGAGCATGGGAGCCTTGCTGGATCCTCCTTCACCCTCTTCTTGGGACCGGATCCGGGCGGCTTGGTGCTGGCCTTCTTAAGGATGTGCTCCTCCACAATGTGCTGCTTCTTCTGATGCTGCCACTGTTTGACTTGATAGGAAGCATGCTCAACATCTTTCTTGTAGCTGACCCCTGAAACCATCTCTATCATGTACATCAGATAAGGAGCATAGGGCAAGTTACACTTTCCACTCTCTGTCACCTCTACCAGATTGTACCAAATAAATGCGCTCACGAGAGAAGGGCCTAGCTCCGAGCGGCGGCCTAGCCAACAAGTTTGGTGCAAACCTCCTAAGACTAGTTGAGTCACCGCCCCCCTTTGGGTAAATGGTTTCCCGAACATATTGTTAAGGACATAGAATGCGATTTCGGAGCGGTGGTAGAGCCATCGGCCCGGCTCCTCATACTCATAGGGCTGCAGCAATTTTGTTGGGGTTCATGTGGGCCTCAAAGTGGATAATATCGGCTTCTCTGTCCTCCTTCTTGAACCCAAACAACCTAGCAAAGGTGAGAAAATCTATCTTGTAGTGTACTCCTTCGTCATCCGGTGGATAGTTTCCTTGTTGTCTTCATGAAAGAATGTGGCATGAAACGAGCTAGAACCTCTATATTCCAATCATACTTGAAACTCATGATGTCCCTCATCCTATACTTATCAACCAAATCCAGCACCTCCTCCTTGACAGGTTCCTCTGCTGCCTCCAAATGAGTGAAGTCTATCCACTTCATCTTGATTAGCTTCATCTTGGTGTTGAGGACAGTCTCATAGAACTTAAAGTGAAAGACAGACCAAAACCTGTAATCAATGGCTGCCATCTTGGGGTTTACATAAGGATTTTCTTCTCTTGCTTTCTTGACCAAGAAACCAGCTCCATCATAGTTGGTGTGCTCAATATATACTGAGTTGTCATATTTGGTTGGAGGATGCCTTTTGAGTAGCCCCTTGTGGTACTTGAGATAAGTTGAGTCTATCTCTCCTAGGGGCATGTCATCTTCGAGCTCAATTGGAATGGTTTTGCCTTCAATCCCTCCATTATCATCCACATGTGCGAGCGGACACGAGCCTCTCGCTCCGGACAAGCGCCACCTCTCCCCTTCTAGGTGTGGCCTTTCCTCTGCTACCACCTTGTCACTGTCTCGCTTCTCTTCTTGCTAGCTTGAAGGCCCTCTCACCAGCAGGTGTCTCAAAAGGAGGCCTCTGCCTCTTAGTGTAGGTCTTGTCCACAGGAGTGCCAGACATACCGAAGTGAGACAAGTGAACGAGCGATAAGAGTGGGATCGGGGCGATAAGGACAGAGGAACAAGATAAGCATGATGTTCAATTGATTATTTTTCAGTTGAATTTTGAATCACAGTCTGTCACTTGTCAGTACAGACATCGGAACCTCCGAGAAAGTTTCGGACCCTCCGGAGGTTGGAGCCTCCGGAAAAATTCTCGGAACCTCCGAAGTCGGTGTGCGACGGAGGACGATTCTCTTGATTCAACTTTCAACCGAACATTGATCAATAAAGCAATCATGACTCAAAATAGCTAGGACGGTGAAAAGGAATGTTACGGGTCAAGTGAAGTTCGGTGGAACTTTGAATCAAGGTCGGCCTACGATGGGTTACGGGGTTCGGAACCTCCGAGAATTTTCTCAGAACCTCCGAGCCTCTGTCAACCTTACTGCATTCTCACTTTTGATTCAACTTTCAACTAAACCTAGCTTTTACTTGCAACACAGGCATATAGGAACAGAATAGATAGGCAACATTCTACCAGATTCAAGATATAGAACCCTAACAGCATGCAGATCTAGGAAGTTAGGGTTAGGGTTAGGGTCCGGCCACAGTGTACCTTGATTGGGATCAAGGAGAGGCACGAAGCAGATCTTCAACTCTTGTGCACGCCAAGGAAGAGACAAAAGAGGATGCTCGATTGGAGCCTTCTTCTTCTTCACGTACGGGATCCAAGGCGACCTCTTCCTTGGTACTCCCCAGCGGCGTCCCACGAACGAGAAGAGTGGCACGGCTTCGTACGTGTAGCCCGCAGGAGGTGCGGTCACCGGCGGCGAGGGAGGCGGCGGCGGTGAGGCGGTGAAGCGGTGGAGAGTACGGTGCGGTTTCGCGTCGGGAGAGAGAGAGAGGAGGAAGCGGTGAAACTCGATCTGAGTGGGTTGACCGCGGTGAAAAGGGAAAGATTGGTTTTACCCGGGGTAAAGAATATTCCGCGAAGATGCTTTATTCCCTTTTGACTCCCCTTCGGTTGAGACCGAGAGCTAAGTCTATAAAGATTGGAGCTTCCGAAGATTTTCTCGGAGCTTCGAGGCCGGAGCCTCCAAGGATTTTCTCGGAGCTTCCGAAAACTTAAATTCCAGAGACAGCTAGCTTCTACTCCTTTTGAGATTTTGAACTTTCTATCAACTGAGATACTTAGGTCATGGTACCCTTGACTCAAGTGGCTAGAAAACAAGCAATCACACACACAACTATAGCCACTTAAGACAAGTTAGGGATAAGCAAATAGATTTTAAAGAACCTTTAAAACAGAGCTTTCATACACATTTTTCAAACAAAATTTTTCAGAGAAAGCTAACGGATTTGAAGCAAACAAATATGGCATGCTAGAGATCAAACCACGCAACGAGAATCAAGAATATTTAGTTCATTCCTTAAACTACAAAACCTTGACTCATCGAGAGGTTTAGTGAAGATATCGGCTAGTTGCTTGTCGGTGCTCACATGACTTAAAACGATATCTCCTTTGGCTTCGTGGTCTCTCAAGAAGTGATGACGGATGTCTATATGTTTTGTGCGAGAATGGCTTACGGGGTTGTTTGCAAGCTTTATGGCACTTTCATTGTCACACAAAAGTGGGATGTGGGAAAAATGACATCCGTAATCTTTTAAGGTTTGCTTCATCCAAAGTAGTTGAGCACAACATGCGCCGGCTGCAACATACTCGGCCTCGGCGGTGGAAAGGGCTGCGAGTTTTGCTTTTTAGAACTCCAAGACACTAGAGACCTACCAAGGAATTGGCAAGTCCCCGATGTGCTCTTTCTATCTACTTTACAACCGGCATAATCGGAATCCGAATAGCCAAGTAGATCGAAAGTGGAGCCCTTAGGATACCACAAGCCAAGGTTAGGGGTATGCACTAGATATCTCAAGATTCTCTTTACGGCCATGAGATGGCACTCTTTCGGGTTAGCTTGAAATCTAGCACACATGCACACACTAAGCATAATATCCGGCCTAGATGCACATAAGTAAAGAAGAGAGCCGATCATGGAGCGATATACCTTTTGATCTACGGATTTCCCTTCTTCATTGAGGTCCATGTGTCCATTGGTAGGCATTGGAGTCTTGATGGGCTTTGCCTTGTCCATATCAAACTTCTTTAACATATCCCTTGTATACTTGGTTTGACATATGAAAGTCCCTTCTTTAGCTTGTTTGATTTGAAATCCAAGAAAGAACTTGAGCTCACCCATCATGGACATCTCGAACCTTTTTGTCATCACCCTACTAAACTCTTCACAAAAAGTTTCATTAGTACTACCAAATATTATGTCATCGACATATATTTGGCACACAAAAATATGACCATCAACTTTTCTAGTAAAGAGAGTAGCATCGGCTTTGCCTATCTCAAAGCCTTGCTTAAGCAAGAAATCCTTAAGGCATTCATACCATGCTCTTGGTGCTTGCTTTAGCCCATAGAGCGCCTTATGGAGTTTGTAGACATGATTAGGACGCTTGGGATCTTCAAAACCCGGTGGTTGCTTAACATATACTTCTTCGGAGAGTGGTCCATTAAGAAATGCACTTTTAACATCCATTTGATAGAGCTTGAAGTCATGATGGGCAGCGAAAGCTAGTAAAAACCGAATTGCTTCAAGTCTTGCTACCGGTGCATATGTTTCTCCAAAGTCTAGCCCTTCAACTTGGGTGAATCCTTGAGCAACCAATCTTGCTTTGTTCCTAGTCACAACTCCAAACTCATCTTGCTTGTTTCGAAAGACCCATTTGGTGCCAATGATGTTCGTCTTTGGTCTTTCCACCAACTCCCACACTTGGTTCCTTTCAAAGTTGTTCAACTCCTCTTGCATAGCCATCACCCAATCCGGATCCTCGAGAGCTTGCTCTACCTTGGTTGGTTCAAGAGAGGAAACAAACGAGTAAAATGCACAAAAATTCTTAAGACGAGAACGCGTTGTTACCCCTCTCCTTATGCTCCCAAGAATATTGTCAACGGGATGATCCCGTTGAATGACTTGATGTACACGAGGATGTGATGGTCCAAGAGGTTGGTGTAGAGGTTGGTCTTCATCATCTTCATCAGCTAGGGGACCAGATGTGCTTCCTTGGACATCTCCTTGCCGATCGGTTTTTGGTTCGGGGTGTCTTGTTGTGTTGAACTTCCGGACCCGGAACCTCCGGAGAGTTTCTCGGAGGTTGAGTTCCGAGTGTCGGTTCCGGAACCTCCGAAGAAATTCTCGGAACCTCCGAAGTCCGCACCGCTCTCGAACCGGCAGCTTCTGGCCCTTCGAGTGGTGTTGAGGCTTGTGCTTGGTTTTCATCTTCCTCTTGTGCCTCAACTGGTCTAACATCACCTATGGCCATTTGCTTGATTGCTTCATAAGATGGCTCCTCTTTACCTACAACATTCAAATCAACTTGCTCCACTTGAGAGCCATTAGATTCATCAAAGGTCAAATCTACCGTGACTTCAATCCTCCCGGTGGTTAGATTGAAGACTCGATAAGCATGCTCATTTGGACCATAACCAAGAAGAAATCCTTCGTCAACCTTTGGTGCAAACTTAGAGGTTCGGGGTCTCTTGTTTAGAATGAAGCATTTGCACCCAAACACTCTAAAGTAAGACACCTTGGGCTTTTTACCGGTAATGAGCTCGTAGGAGGTCTTCTTGTGAAACTTGTGAAGATAGAGGCGGTTGATTGCATGGCAAGCCGTGTTGATGGCTTCGGCCCAAAAGATGTCTTGAGTCTTGTACTCATCCAACATGGTTCTTGCCATCTCGATAAGAGTTCGATTCTTCCTCTCAACCACCCCATTTTGTTGAGGGGTATAAGGTGCTGAAAATTCATGCTTGATGCCCTCTTCATCAAGAAATTCTTCAACATAGGTGTTCCGGAACTCCGAGCCATTATCACTTCTCACTTTCTTGATTGGTAGCCCGAATTCCCTTTGTGCTCTTCTAATGAAGGTCTTCACCTTTCCTTGCACTTCACTCTTGTCAAACACAAAGAACACCCACGTGAAGCGAGAATAATCATCAACAATAACCAAGCCATATTTGTTACCGCCAATACTTATGTAGGCCACCGGTCCAAATAGATCCATGTGGATGAGCTCCAATGGGCTTGAAGTAGTGAGGATGCTATTTGGTGGGTGAGGTGCTCCTACTTGCTTTCCGGCTTGGCATGCTTTGCAAATCCTATCTTTCTCAAAATGTACATTTGTTAGTCCAAGGATGTGTTCATCTTTCAAAAGTTTGGCCAAGTTCCTCATGCCAACATGGGCTAGACGGCGATGCCAAAGCCAACCCATGCTAGATTTTGCCACTAGACAAGTCTTGGGAGAAACTTTACTTTTGTTGAGATCAACTAGGTAAAGCCTCCCCCTCAAGCGACCCGTGAGGACAATAGAGGAATCCTCCCTTTTTATGACGGACACATCCTTATCCGTGAAGTGGCAATCAAAACCAATCTCACTAAGTTGTGAAACCGATAATAGATTGTATCCCAACGGATCAACATGAAGAACATTTGTAATTGAGTAATTTTGAGATATAGGGATATCACCTACACCGATGACTTCTCCTTTAGTATCCCCTCCATATGCAATGGTTTCCCTTGGTCCTTCCAAATGGAGATAGGATGAGAACATACTCTTTTCTCCAGTCATATGATGTGTACATCCGCTGTCAAGCACCCAACTTGAACCACCGGAGGAGTATGCCTACAAAACAATTTAGTTCCTTCTTTTAGGTCCCCAATTTGACTTGGGGCCTTCCACGTTAGCAACCAAAACCTTTGGAACCCATAGTGATCTTTTCACATATATGTTGGACTCATTTCCAACATACGTGGCAACAACTTTACCAACATTGTTGCGTCTCAACACATAGCTAGGAGGTATGTCTTTAGATGCATGGGCTTTGCTTTTGTTGGGACTCAAGTTTCTTCTAGGCACCATTGGATGATTTTCAACCTGCATACAAGTGTTAGAGGCCCTGGAAACATGCTGCTTCTGAGTTTTGCTCCTTTTCTTTGTCCTGTCTTTGCAGTTCCCGGAACTTCCGAGAATTTTCTCGGAACCTCCGAGTTGGACTGTCTGAGCTGCTCGGGGCTTCCAGACTCGGAACCTCCGGGCTTGGAGGTCGGAACCTCCGGGTGCGGGAGAACGAGAAACCGGAACTCTTGAATTCAAGGCATTCCTTTTCTTTGATGATTTTTCTTTCATTTGTCTTGCCACCTTCAACATATCCAAAGCCTGGATTCTTGCTCTTCTCTAACACTTTCTTCTTGGTGAATCTTGGCCTTTTGTTTTCTTCACCCATGCATCCTCTAGCTATGATTGAGTTCAACCTAGCAACTTCTTTCTTTAAAGTTTCCATGTTAGCAAGGTTAGTGGCATAAGATTCAACATCAATATTATGACATCTATCACGACCCTTGCTAGTAGAAGCACTAGAGTCGCCTTTTACCTTCGAGGGATGTGAGGTGCTACTCCAAAGGAGGCTATATTGCTCCTCAAGCTCTTCATTCCTCAACTTGAGTGAATTACATTGAGCTTGACTAACGATAAGGTCCTCCTTGAGAGTAGCTATGACACTCTTTGCTTGATTGATTTCCAAGCGTAAAGTCTCAATCTCACTTCTATCGGAGATAATGGTGTCTTGGCTTTTCTCTAGTTCAACTATTAACTTAGCCATAAAATCTCTAGATTGCTCATCCATTTTACGAACAAGTTGGTTAGCTTCTTCATCACTAGTATCATCACTAGAGTCTATTTCCGACTCATCACTAGGTTGAGGGAAGGGTTTTGGGGCAGTTTTTACCTTCTCACCCTTGGCCATGAGACAATGAATGGAAGTGCTTTCTTCATCATCGGTCAAGTTGTTGAACAATCTTGTGGTGGAGGGAAGCTTCTTGATAGCCACGGTTGCAACTTTCTTCCCTTCCTCTTCACTAGAGCTTTCATCCCCGGAGTTCCACTCATGACCAATGTGGGCTTCACCACCATAGTGTCTTCTCTTGTAATGTGGCTTTTGATCTTTCTTGTAGCCCCCTTTACCCTTCTCATTTCTGTTTTCTTTCTTCTCATTAGGACGATCGGCAATAAAATGCTCGGTACTCCCACAATTGTAGCAAGTTCTCTTTTTCTTGCTAGGAAACTTCCTCTTGGCAAACTTGTAACCTTGCTTCTTCAACCCTCTCTTGTAGGTCTTCATGAACAAGGCCATGTCCCCAAACTCAACATGACAACCTTCATCTTCATCTTCACTTGAGTCACTTGTGGAACTTGCTACTTCCACCCTATTGGACTTTGACTTGAGAGGCTTGGAAGAGGTGGTATGCTTGGATGAGGATGACGGTTTGCTTGACTTGTGAGAGTGGAGAGCCACCTCTTTAACCTTCAAGTTGTTTAACTTAGCTTCCAACTCTCCAATCTTCTTTCTATGTTGTATTTCCTTGTCCATGAGCTCATGTGTGAGAATTCTTCCAAGAACATCATTTGGTGAAAGTTCCTCAAACCTTTTCTTCTCTCTAATCAAAGTGACTAGAGTAGGATTCCTTGGTGCAAAAGCTTCCAACATTACTTTCACAACAAAGTGGTCATCTAACTCATCACCACCTAGACCTCTTATCTTCCCAACAATAACCATCATCCTATCAAACATCTCTTGTGGCCCCTCTCCATCAAAGATAGTAAATCTATTGAGCTCGGCCATCAATATATTGATCTTGGATTTCTTGACCTTGTCAACACCCTCATGTGCAATATGGAGAATGTCCCAAATCTCCTTAGCAATCTCAAGTCCACTAACACGGTTATACTCTTGAGCATTCAAGGCACTAAGGAGGATGCTTGTAGCTTGACCATTCCTTCTTATGTTGCGTTGGTCAATTGGAGTGAGGTTCCTAAAATCTTTGGGATCTTCAAAACCTACACACACAATATTCCACAATTCCAAGCTTAAGCCAATTAAATAAGCTTTCATCATATGCTTCCATTTGGCAAAATTAGTCCCATCGAATTGGGGTAATTTGCCAAGGGGAATAGTCACTTCATTCTTGGATTTGACATCCAAAGAATCATAGTTAAAGGATACGCTTTTGTAGTCGTTCTTTGCTTTAGACTTTGACTTTGGCTTGATGGTTCGCTTGGGAATTCTTGTGCCGTAGTACTCATCATCATCATCTCCATTCTCACTAGATGAGGACGACGATGAGGATGATGAGGATGGTGATGGAGATGGTGAAGGTGTTCTTTTTCTTCTTCTCTTTTCTTCTTTCTTTCTCCTCTTCTTCTTTTCTTGCTTGTCGTCTTCTTTCTTCCTTTCTTCTTCTTCTTCTTTCTTCTTGTTCTCTTTCTTGCTTTTCTTGCCTCCTTCCTTGGAGCCTTCCTTCACGACCTTTTTGAGCTTTTCGAACTTCTCTTGAGCTGATGTATCACCTACTTCCGAGGCATCACTTTCGGCCTCACTTGGTATGTCTTCAAACTCCTCCTCTTCGTGCTTGTCATCATCACTTGCCATATCCTCACACGGTTAAGTGCTTACGAGGATAACCTTGCTCTGATACCAATTGAAAGGATCGAGGCAAAGTGGCCTAGAGGGGGGGTGAATAGGCCTGCACACAGAATTTAAACTTTTTCTGCGAAAACAGTGTCAGACCTCGGAACCTCCGAGATTATTCTCGGAACCTCCGAACGAGGCAGCCTCCGAGAATAAACTCAGAACTTCCGACTGCTGTTAGAACAGAGCACAAATAACAAGAGCGGCAAGAAACTTGATGGAAACCAGATCTAGTAAATTCTAAGAGGTACTTAGGACCTAGCAAGAGTATCTCTAAGCAAAGTACAAGCTAGCAAGGTACCACAAAGTAGATCGGGAGCAAACCCTAATAGATCTAGTCAAGCACAAGCATGAACACGTAAGTAAATAGGAGCACGCAAGAGACACAGATTTAACCCGTGGTTCAGCTCGCCACAAAGGCTTGCTTACGTCCACGTTGTTGAGGAGGCCACAAAAGGTTCGGACCACAAAGGTCAACTCCTCTCTCACACCTATCACTTTGGGTAATAGGTGGAGGCTTTCCACTAGAATCACAAGGGGTAATACAAACACCTTGGAGCTTCCACAAATCGGTTTGGAGAGCTTCCAAGGACCTCTATCCGTCTAGGAGCAAAGCTCCAAGAGAAATAGATCCACCAAGCTTGCTAGGGTTCTTCCAAGTGCTCAAGTTTCAAGGGAGAAGGGATTGGCTCACTAACTCACTTCAAGAATCCACTCTCAATCAATGCTAGGCAAGGATTTGGAAGAGAGTAGGTTAGGAGTGAATGCTAGGTGAGAGAAAACAGTAGCAACCGAGTTCTGAGCCAGAGGAGGAAGAAGATAACCGTTGGGGGACTGTGGGGTATAAATACCCCCAGATCCAGAACAGTAACGGCTATATTCCAGAGTTCGGAACCTCCGAGAAAAATCTCGGAACCTCCGACTTTTGAAAACTCTGCAGACTGTAGCCCGTACGGTCGGAACCTCCGAGAAAATCTTCGGAACCTCCGAACGTGAAAACGACGAGAGGCAAAACAAATTTGTGGTTACTTCCCTTGGAGTGAGGATTAAGGTTTAGGAAAGATGGATCATGAGCACTTGAAAACCACCCTAACTCACCATTAGTATCCCTCTTGATAGTACGGATTGTCCTATACTCAAATTCAAAAGATAAAATAAATAAACTCCTTCAAGTAGCATAGGCAACCCTTCTTGTAATAAGTTGAGGGGTCTCCAATCAATCTTTTGCACCTGTGATAATAACTCTATGCTGCACAACAAACTCAAAGGCTCATTAGTTCTTTAATTGTGTGGTCAACATCACCAAAACCCTCATAGGGCTTGATTGCACTTACACATGGACCCTCAGCGCCTCGTTCAACGCTCGGTTGAGCGTGGCGCCATGGTTGCGGAGCTCCCCCCACAGCTCCTGCTCCCCCTGCGCGTCGGCGAATGCGGGCGGATCGCCAGCGATCCCCTCCACCTGGGCGGAGTGGCCGGCGCGGGAAGACGAGGCCTCGGCGCCGTGCCCTCGACCTCCTACCACCATGAGGCCGTCGCGCCGCCTCACGAGGGCCCCCTCCTGGGACTCTGAGGAGAGCGTGGGGAAGCTCACCCACTGATCCCACCCGGGCAGCAGGGAGTCGTCGTCCGGGACCTCCACCACCACCGCCTGGGAGCCGCTGGGCGGCGCCGCCCCCCGCGTCGCCTCCGTCGGCGCCTCCACTTGCGCGTCCGTGGCCACGGGCGCCCGACGCGCGCCGTGGCCGCCGCTTCCGCCGCGCCTCCGCGACCACGGGCGCCCGACCGCCCTCCTCGCCCACCGCCGCCCGCTCGCCTCCGCCGCGGCCGGCGCCGCGGACCGCGCCTCCGTCGCGGGAGCCACCGCAGCCGCATCTCCACCACGGCCGCCGCCGCGGGCCCGTGCCTCCGCCCCCGACCGGCGCCCGCCGCTCCTCGACGACCCGCCGGCCGCGTCACGGTGGGGCGATGCGCCGCCGAGGCCTCGAGGCCTCGCCCGCGCCCGCGAGCTCTCGCCCGCCGCCGCCGTCGTTCTCGCCCCCGCCCGCAGCGCCCTCGACGAGCGCCGCCGGGTGGGAATGGACGCATCCGCCCTCAACACCTTGGCTGGTGCGAGGGGAGGCACGGTCGGCACCACCCTGCGCGATCACAAGCAAAAAATCAGAACGCCTGGTCGCCAAAGAACCGAACCTTGTAGAAGAGCAAGCCCCTTACCTCGAAGAGGAGAAGGCGCGCTTCCTCTTCCTCGAGGCCTCGGCGGATGACGCCGGTGCGGCCGACGCGCCCGTCGCCGCACCCCCTGATGTCTCCGCCGCGCGCACGGGCCCCGCCCGCGCGCGCGGGTGCGCTTGCCGCTCGCGCCTCCGCGGCTCGCGCGCGCGCACCTCGCGGCTCGCGCCGCCCCCGTCGTTGATTGCCCGTGCGATGCCGCCCTTGCCGCCGGAGCTGGCTCCGGCGACGGGGGAGCAGGCTCCCACCTATCAGAGGGGCCCTGCCCCCAGCTTCTTCCTCCTCGTCCTCCTCCGAGGACGAATACTCTTCGGTCCCCGGAGAGGAGAGCCCCAGCTGCTCGCGCCGCCGGTACTCCTCGCTCCGCCGCTCGCGGCGCTCGCGGTGCCGCCTCGCGCGCTCCCTCTTGCGTGCCGCCCGCTCCCCGCTCCCGTTGTTGCGCCGCCCGACCGAGCGCGCGGGAGTCGGGGGTGGGGCGGGGACGGACTTCCGCGCGCCGAAGCTCACCGGTGCCAGGCGAGAACGTCAAGGGCGCGTCAGGGGCCAGGAGCGGCATCAAGAATAAAGACAGGACCAGGGTTCATACTTACCAGCGGGCCGGTAGGGAGCATCTCGAGGTCCCACGGGGACCGATCCTGGCGCAGCATCCGGGTGTCGACGGCGTTCCGCGCCCGGGTGAGCGCGTACCCCCGCTCGAGGGGGGTCGGAAGCATCCGCGACCTCGCCATCGCGACGGGATCCGCCTCCTCCGTCATCTCGAAGATGCAGAGCGGCCTCTCCATCAGAGGCACGATCCGCCGGTGGTGGAGGAAGGCGAGGACGCCCGCCGCGGTCAGCCCACGCGTCGCCAGGTTCTTCAAGGCGGCCAGGAGCGAGCCCGGCCCGCCTCCCGATGCCGGGGGCGTGGACACCCCATAGCCCCAGGAGTCGGGCTTCTCCCTGAACACCAGACTGGTGTAGGGGGGAGGCCGGGCTCGGCGTTGCGAAGGTAAAACCACCCCCGCTCCCAGCCGGCGTTGTTCGTCGTCATGGTGCAGGGGATGTAGTCGTCCTTGAACTGCGCCCGCAGGGCGAGCGACATGCCATCGGCGCGCATCGCGCGGCGGGTCCTCTGCTCTGTCGTCGGCTGCATGAAGAGCTCCACGCGGAAGAGGTGTACCCAGAGCTCCCAATTGACTGGGATCCCTAGATACCCCTCGCAGACGCCCACGAACGTGGCCGCTGCGCGAGCGCGTTCGGCGCGAAGTTGTGTAACTCCACGCCGTAGCGGTGGCAGAGCGCCCACATAAAGCGGCTCGCCGGCGCGGCGAAGCTGCGCTCATGGAAGCGGATGAAGCTCACCACATAGCCTTCCGGCGGGTTTGGCGCGCGGTCCCCCGCAGGCGGCACTATCCACTCCGCCGGCCGGCCCTCCTCGTTCGCCGCCAAATGGCCGGCGGAGACCAGCTCGCTGAGAGCCAGCCGGGTCACCGTCGACCGCTCCCACGCGTACGGGTCGAGGATCGTGAGGGGCCGAAGTGGCGCCATGAGAAAGGATAAGGGATCCGAGAGCGGAGGACAAGAAGAAGAGGAAGAGCTCTAATGGCGAAGGGCCGCGGTGGCAAGAGCAAAACGAAGGCGAGAGCACAGGGGGCAAGAATGGCGAGACGCTAAGGTAAAAAACCGCCGTTTTTCCCTCCCCTCAGATTTATAAGCCGTGGGCGTGCTCTCCGGGGCGGACGTCCCGCGCGCATTAACTGCAGGGAATCTTCCTTCTCGCTGACGGGCGGGCCCCACCACGACCGCGGCGGCCAGGCCACCGCGAACAGGCCATCATCACGGCGAAGAATAGCAGGGACCGTGGCAGGCGGTCATGTCCGCCTGCCCACGCCGCCCACTACGCGCGCGCGCGGCTGCAACGCCTAAAAAAGCGCGCCCGCGACGCGAAATTACAGCCTCGGCTGTGGAGCATTTAATGGCCCGGTTCGTTACAAGGCGAGGAGAACCCTCGAGCGGCACGAGCCCCTGGCTCGGGAGAATTTCAACCCTCGAAAGGGTACAGGCGTGAGAAGGTCGCCTCGGGGCCCGTTTGAAACATAGCGGGCACCGCAAGCACCCATGCCACGCTGTACCTCGAGCGGCACGAGCCCCTGGCTCGGGAGAATTTCAACCCTCGAAAGGGTACAGGCGTGAGAAGGTCGCCTCAGGGCCCGTTTGAAACAAAGCAGGCACCGCAAGCACCCATGTCACGCTGTACCTCGAGCGGCACGAGCCCCTGGCTCAGGAGAATTTCAACCCTCGAAAGGGTACAGGCGTGAGAAGGTCGCCTCGGGGCCCGTTTGAAACAAAGCACGCACCGCAAGCACCCATGCCACGCTGTACCTCGAGCGGCACGAGCCCCTGTCTCGGGAGAATTTCAACCCTCGAAAGGGTACAGGCGTGAGAAGGTCGCCTCGGGGCCCGTTTGAAACATAGCGGGCACCGCAAGAACCCATGCCACGCTGTATTACTGATCAGCGCCTCGAGGGCTAGCTCGCCCAGGCCCCTCGATGGTCGCAGATGCCAGGCCGGGAGCGCTTAGCCGCCGTCCCGCACCATCTTTACTGATCAGCGCCTCGAGGGCTGGCTCGCCCAGGCCCCTCGATGATCGCAGATGCAAAGACGGGGCTGCCCAGGCGCCACCCCGCACGGCCCTACTGATCAGAGGTTCGAAGCCTGACCCTCGACGGGTTCGAACAGGCGCCCCAGATCACAGAGTCAGGGACGACGAGGGCACGAGCATTCGAGCCGTTCCTCGAGCCCGCCAGCTCGAGGGTGCCCCACATGTCGTGTTCGAGAGCCAGCGAGGGCAGCTAGCCGGGGATCCCACCGAGGGAGAGCTTCCGCGCCCTCGGTCCCAAGCGAACGGGACCGAGCCCCACCTAGCAAACCCACGCAAGCGCTTCAATGGACGTGTCTCTGGACCACGCAGCCTACCCTTATCGAACGGGGCATGGGCGTCCACTCGAACCATCCGCTAACAGCTCAACGAGGAATCCGCAATTCGCGACCCGCTCGATGGGGGTTGCGGAAACCTCACCCTCCGTCCCGCGGAGGGACGGCGAGGGCGCGTTAAAAAGCAAGTCGTAAAGCTCTACCCGATCGCCTCGAACGGGCCCAGGCTCGGGGGCTTGACGCACGACTACACCTTCTGGATTGCACCCGCCGGAGATAGTGCCAGCAGCGCGTGCGTCACCGAAGCCGGCTGAGACATTGCCGACGCCGGTTGAAACATGTACCATGCCCTCTGGCCAACTCTCGCGGTTAACCCCTACAGGAGCATCCACGCTCCTGCAGGGCTTCGGGGGCTAGACCCGCGGGTCCGCTGACGCGGCCCCACGGAAAGTGTTCATAAGACCAGGAGGGAAGAACGTCCTATCAGTAGGTTCCAGCATCTGCGGGAGCCTCAATGGCAAACCCACAGATGCTCGGGGGCTACTGTCGGGGACGGCCCTAGGGGTCCCCTTAAACAACTGGGAAATCCCCACTTAAAACCCGCAACAAAGCCAAACACGCCTCGCCTAACCATGCAGGACACGGCCCATGCCGCGGAGGCCCCAACAGCCCACCAAGGCGGCCCTCTCGAAGATCCCCTCGAGCAGGCTTCGCCTCGCTCGAGGATGCGCGCCTCCCTCGGGTGGGGTCCGTCCCGTTCGAGGGGGTACGCTTACCTCGAGCAGGCTCCGCCTCGCTCGAGGGTCCGCTCCCCCCTCGAACGGGGTCCACCTCGCTCGAGGGCGCCCGCACGCGCACGCCTGCTCCCGTACACGGGCATTTAATGCCCTGACAACGGCGGGCGGCGCCATCACGCGCCCGGGGCTCGCGCCCCCGGTGCCGCCGCACCCCCCCTCCCCGGAGGGATCCCATCCCCGCCACTGTGGGAGGAACTGTGCGGCGTGGCCGGTGCCAGTCCCGTGACGCCCCGCCACCTACTCCGGTACGGCTAACGCGCTGAGCCCTCGAAGGGGGGCCGGCCGCACCCTCGATTCGCTTTTCTTGTGACCCTACAGGGTTAGGTGGAGGCGCTAGGCCGGTGGGACGCCATCCCTGCCACTGTTAACAGCATGGCTGCCGCCCCCGCGCGTACGAACCACACGCCGGGCGCTGCGGCAACAACACCAGCGCTGTGGAGCGTGCGGGAACGGGACGCCGCCTTACCCACCGCTGTGCCCCGTACGGACCGACGTCAGCAGCTCCCTCGAGCCCATCTGAAGACATCACAGCCGTCCGCTGCCTTTCTACCCTCGAGGCCGCCACTGTTCGGGTACAAGATACGCCATGATGACCGGATCGCTGCGAGGATCGTCCGGGCGGCCGCCTACTCTATAGCGTAGCACGTCACGCTCCTTCACATAGCTAAATAGTGTGGCGCGCATGTGATTCGCTCTCTCCTTGATCTATAAAAGGAGGACGACCCCCCTTGCCGCGGGGGGAGGAGGACCCAACGTAACACAACACGAGACAGGCTGCATCGCGCACTTGCTCTCCAATTCTCCCACAACATCTTCAGCCACTACACCAGGGACTTGGAAGCCACGCTTCCTCTCCCGCCTTGCTTGTAGCAGCCCCACTACAGGCACCCCCGGTGCTGAGCAATATAGTGCCTTGAGCACACCACTGCTGGACGTACGGCCCCCTCGGCCGGAACCAGGATAAACTCTGTGTCTTCTATTGCTTATCATCGACCATTGAGGGATAGACCTTGGCGCTTATTACTGGTTAGTGTCGGGACCACATTCCGCACCGACATTCGGGTAATACAATTTCGGGGCTAACGTCGGGTAACAGTTTCAATTAGCCGAACTTTTCATTACCCGAACTACCTGACCCGATCGGATCGGGTAACCCGAACGCCCAGAGTGAGACGGAACACCTGCCCTCGAGCTACTTCGCTACCACCGAGCTGCTTTGCCGCTGATGGACCCGCCCTCGAGCTGCTCGCCCGCGGCCGACGGAGCACCCACCCTCGAGCTATTTTGCCGCTGTTGAGCTGCTTCACTACCGACCGGCTCGATTCGGCGGGACTCGATGCCAGAGAAGGAGAGCATCACTACGAGATCTGTGCGTGTTGGGAACCCGCTGTGGGAGAGGAAGAGGGAAGGTGAGGGAGCCGCTTGTGCTCTGCTGGGGATGTTGTCGGAGCCGTCCTGAGGTTCGCGCATCACCGCCCTATGTTCTCCGGCCGCCCGTGCCTGGGGAAGAGGAACTCCACCACTCATTTGTCGCGCCGCCCGTCGGTCAATGCCCCACGCTGCCGGCTCAACTGCCCACACACGCATCGCCTGGAATCCGTCGCGCCACCGCCACCAGCAGATTCGATCACGGGATGGGGAGAGGAGGCCGCCTAGATGACGGATCTGGGCCGGGATTGAGCGTGCCACCACTGCTATCATGGGGATGGTCGCCGGCTGTCGGTAGAGAAGAGAGGAGAAAGAAGAAAGAGAGAAGAGAGAGATGAGAGAGAGAATACTGACAGGTGGGTCCCACTGCCAAGTGGCGTCCACATCAGCAAAACCACCCACCAAAACCATCAGATGGCCAAAAATGAACGGTTTTAGGAGTTGAGTGGCCAAACATTTCTGATTTTGCGGTTCGATGGCCAAAATCAAACTTGACAATAGTTTGATGGTCGAAAATGGACTTCTTCCCTTTTTTTTTACGCTGTGCATGTTCTGGAAATCGCAACTTACCAAAACAGATCCAATATAACTGTAGGAATTAGAAACACATACTCCCTGTAATCACAAATAACTGACGACAAAATTACAGTTGATTTTATAGTCTAGGGAACCAGCTCAGGGGAGCTTCCTGAGCATGACCTGCGCGCCGTGCTCCGGCTTCAGCAGTGGCGCTGGGAACGGCGCGTGCGAGTAGGACGAGGAGAGCTCGAGCGCGAAGCCTCGCAGGATCATTGCGAGCCCCATCTTGGCCTCCAGCAGCGCGAAGCTCTGGCCCACGCAGGTCCTCGGACCCCCGCCGAACGCGAAGAACGCCGGCGGCCGGTCCCCGACCGACGCCCCTGCAACTCCCTCCGCGAACCTCTCCGGCCTGAACTCGTCCGCGTCCGGCCCCCACGCGTCCCTGTCGTGGTGGACGTACAGCACCGGCAGCGCCAGCGTCACGCCCGCCGGGTACCTGACGCCGCCGAGCTCCATCGGCTTGTACGTCCGCCGGTGCACCGCCGGCAGCGGCGTGTAGAGACGCAACACCTCGTACAGCACCATGGTCACCTGCAATGAAATGTGAGTGCAGGGCGATGGATATCGATCAGGAATCAAGATCCGGGAGCATGCGCCGGCGAAATGGAATGAAGCTTACGATCTTGAGGCGGCTGAGGCCGTCGTAGTCCGGCGTCGTCGTTCCGGCGCTGAGGACCCGGAGCACCTCCTCCCTGGCGCGGTCCTGCCACTCCGGGTGCATGCAGAGCGCCAGCAGGGTCCACGTGAGCAAGATCGACGTGGTCTCCATGCCGGCGAAGTAGAAAAGCTTGCACTCCCCGACGACGTCGTCGGTGGACATGCCGCCGGAGTGCTCCGTGTTGGACCGCAGCAGCAGGCCGAGGAGATCGTCGCCGCCGTTGGCCTCGCTGCCGGCTCTCACCGCGTCCTCCCTCTTGGCGATCATCCCTCTCAGGATCCCTTCGATCTCCGCCGCGATCCTCTTCATCTTCCGGTTGATCCTCGTAGGCAGCATCCTGCACGCACGTCGCCATTGGCGATTAATCAATTATAATCGACAAACAAAAATTGAAGGCGAAAAGGAAGAATTCATTAACGTAACTCACATGTAGCCCGGGATGTGTATCTTGCTGGCGACGAGCATGACGAGGCGCACTTGCTCCTCCTGGAGCTGGAAGATCCTCCTGCCCTCGAGGTAGCTGCTGCCGAACGCGGCGCGGGAGATGACGTCCCCCGTCAGCCTCTGCATCTCCGGCCAGACGTCCACCTCGCAACACCCGCCGCCGCCCGCCGCGGCGGCCAGGCGGTCCTCCCACCTGCTCACCAGGTCGGCGCAGCACGAGGCGAAGGCCGGCAGCATGCGCTTGAGCTTGTCGAGGTGGAAGGCGGGGCTGATGACCCTGCGGTGCCTTGCCCACTTCTCGCCCTCGTGGGTGCTCACGCCGTAGTGCAGCAGCCGCTGGACCTGCCCGAAGCCGACCTTCTCGAAGTGGCCGAACTTGTTGGACAGCACCTGCCGCACCAGCGCCGGGTCGGCGATCGTCACCCTCGGCACCGGGCCGAACCAGGTCATCGACGTTTTACCTGCCACCGTTCGTGTTTGTCAATCCATGTCCACAGTTTCTTCCTCGGCGATATTAGACGATAATGTACAATGTAGTGCATGAAAGTGAAGTAGACATAGAAATGCATTTCTCGGCGTGGTGAGACCGGCATGGCAGGCCGACGGTGACAGTCGTCGTTCAGTCAACGACGCGACGGGGCCGACGGCGACAGCAAGGGAGAGAAGGAGATAGTTGCATCTTGCATACCGTGCTCCTCCATGGCGTGGTGGAAGAGGGGCATGGCCCTGGGCACGACGGCGTGGCAGCCCGGCGGCAGGGGCGGGCCGGACCTGGCCTCCCGGGAGAGCCGGTCGGCCAGCGGCGCGTCGCCGGACAGGGGCCGGTACGCCGTGCCGCGGAGGCCCTGCGCACGCAGCGCCCGACCCAGGCGCCGCGGTCTCAGCCACGCCCACTCTAGCGCGCGCGCGGCGCACCACGCGACGGCGGCGGCGATGACGACCGCGCACAGCAGCAGCTGCTGCGGCGGCGCCTTATTCCACGGGGGAGGAACCTCGCCTACGCCGACGCCGACGCCGAGCGATCCTCCTGGCACGCTCGTCGTCGCCATGTATATATGTAGTAATGGAGATGTGCAAACAGAACGGGAACGGAGGCGGCAAGATCTAGCTAGCTCCTCGCCATCGCCGTCTTATAGAGAGGCAGAGGCGGGCGTGTTGTCGTCCTTCCGGGCTTCCGGCGTCCTTATCCCGCGCTGACGACGACTAACCTTTGCGTCGTGAGGAGCAGAGAAACAAAGAAGCAGCGCCGCAAGATGCCTGCAGGGTGTCGCGTTCTCCGTGAGTCCGTGACTCCGTGACCATGACAGATACCGCGACACCTGAAGCATGCTTTGTTTGCTCTTTACTTGGTCTCCACTCACAGAGTCGCTTTCAGAGTTTTATGTAGCGTGGATCTGCTGCTCGTCTCTTGTTTAACTCGTGGCAAATGGTCGAAGTTTTCTCTGGATTAAAATCTTATATGCAACATCCGTTTTTTAATATAGGACGCTGGTGCATGGAAATCTAAGCTAACTAATACTACAAAAGTTGTCTGGAACGACATCTAAAGGAAAACAAAGGTAGTATTATGATAAAATTCACTCAAGAAAGGTATATAGGTACGGTCCAATGGTGAAGTCCAAACTTTCTTTTGAGCAACCTGACTATACGGGGGGAGTACTTGTATATCTGTAATTCTATATGCGAGCTTTGTTGCACATCACTCCTACGCCAAGAAACATTCCAGGTTGGGCTTCCAAAACCTTTTCTCATCTACATTTTCTATGGTTCTCAAAAAAATCCACATTTTCTATAAAAATTTCACATGGGAAAACAGTAAAATTTGTAGTATTTACCTTAAAATTAGAAAGGAATTTCAAAAGAAAAAGAAAAATGAGCTGAAACTTGAAAGCATACTGTCTCTCAATCCATCATAAAATTGTTACTCCCTCCATTTTAAATTTTTATGATAGAGAAAGTATGTAGATGCATATTGAAATTTATAAACTGAAAAAATAAAAATCGTCTACCATCTGGGATGAGGGAGTGAGCTACTATTTTAAATAGCCGATTCCCATATCGAGTCCTACCTGTCAAGTGTCAACGACATTTTCCTATACAAAAGTATAAAAAACGGAGCATGGTGAGCTGGCTGACAACGGCTCGTATCTACTCCGAGCTCGTGCATTATTTTGTGCAAGTACGTTTTGTTCGGTTGAGCAAGCTGTCTCAAAAACTCTGATGAGAGAACCTGGTGGAGTCTTCTCCTCTCTGTCCGCAGCTCTGTCGCCTCCTCGCCCCCCACCACCACCTCCGACCAACCAACGGGAGAAAAAAAAGCAGGCGGAGCAGCCGGGCAGGGGGAGGATTGGTGGCTTGGAGCTGGCACCTGGCGGCACAAAGCACAGCAAAGCAAAGCACCCGATTCGGTTCCTAGGCACCAGGCTTTTCTCCATCCATCCCTCCATGTCTTTCTTGCTCGATCGACCTTGCTCGTAGGCTCCAGCGCGGCGGTTGGCTGAACCAACCTTCCCACCATTGCGTCGGCAGCTACCAGTCTCGCCGCGCCGGCAGCAGAAAGGCGCTTTCTTGGGCCATGGCGTGCACGGCGGCGCACATGTTCGCCTACAACGCCACGCTCTGCGCGTGCGACCCCGGGTACTACCTCCGCGCCAACAGCAGCGGCGGCGGCGGCAACAGCAGCTGCGCGGCGCTGCTGGGCGGCGGCGGGGACGGCGACGGGTTCGGCGACTGGCACGTGGGCTCCGTGGGCGCGACGCGGAACCAGAGCTTCTACTTCCTCACCCCCGTCCTCTCCCTCGACGTCGTCCGCCGCCTCACCCAGTCCCAGGCCGTCCTCCTCTGGGCCGCGCTCGCCGCGCTCCTCGCCTGGCTCGCCTTCTGCGCCGCCGCAAGGTTCGTCGGACGGGACCCTGCCCGCCACAAGAAGCTCTTCGATGCCCGGTTCTGGATCAGCCGCCTCGACTGCATCTTCGACAACAACCACTATGCGGTCCGTACCCCTCTTAAACCTACCACCGCAACATCAAACTGATTTAATTTCCATTTCTCCACATTTGTCGTCACAAGATTTTATCTGCAATCAATTCTTTTGATTATCGTAAATTATTAAGCTTGCAATTTCACTCGCTTCCCCGCTTCCCTGCCGCCGCTGCTGCTTATTCTTTCCGGCCGGGTCAATGAATTAGGAATTCCCCGCCTCGCTTGGTTTGCTTCGCCGCCGCGTTTCGGATTAATCCATCTTTGGTTGCTTCGCCACTTTGTACACGCGTTTTCGACGCCTTGTGTTGCTTCGTTTCCATGGCACTCCTGTCCTTGGATTTCTTGGAAATTCCCCTTCCTTTCTGGGTCAACTTGACCTCCATTTCTTCTTGCCCATGACGTTCGTACGTGGGTCACTGGCTCACTGTGACCCTTCACCTTTACGCACATTACTCATATTACGTCACCACTCATCATACGGAGCATCTATCTTATTTATTTCTTGCAAAATTCCCTCTTCTTTTTTCTCATCTGAAAGTTATATTGTTGTAACTTCTGGAAAACCAGGAAGATCAGCAAGTTCTGAGAAAAAGAAAAACAGAGCTGGGTGGTACATTCTCGGTGGCTACCTTGATACTCTTCCTCGGATTAGTCACTGTGTGAGTGACGTTCATGTTTTTTTTCGTATTGACATTAGCTGCTCTCTTGGTAATAAAGGTCGTAGGTTACTCTTTACTCGATTGTCACAGGTTGCTGTATCAAGCCATCAAAAGACGCAATGTCGAAGTACATCGAGTTAAACCAGCTAATGCTCCGGATTTGCTTGACTTTATTAATGATCTCGAGTTTCACATAACCACTGTCTCAAGCATGTCCTGCGCTCAAGCAGTCGCACCTTCTACAATAGCAATGGGAACGCCTGGATTTATGGACTTCAGGGTGCAGCCTCTGTCAACACTCTTGACCTACAGTTGCCAGAACACGAGTGAGGGACCATCTATTACACTCAAGTGTAATGGCTGTCGAATCCCTCCAAGAGACCACTATGTATCCTGGCAATTTGTTGATCTGCCAACGCGACCAGCTGCCGCTGTTGGCTTCCAGTTTAACCTGACTGCAAAGCAACATGGAGATAACAATGACGTCAGCTTTGTGAGTGGTACAATAAGCTCCAACAATTTTGCTGACGACAAGCTGAAGACTTTCAGAGGGCGAGAATCTAATGTGCTTAAGATTCAATTGTTTCCTCAAATATACAACAACCATCATGGCTTGAAGCTCTTGCAGCCACTTCTTCAGGACTTCACTCAAGGTTCTACCTTTTCAGATGTGAGCAGCTTAAATGCTTCCCTGCAGAACCCTAATGACGGAGATGGAGTGATAAATACTACACTCTACATAAGTTATCTTTCTGACTATATCGTGGAGATCAGCAATGAAAGTGTGTTAGGCCCAGGTGAGCTTCATGAAGCCAATCTGACAATTTTTGAGTGTATAGATTGCATAATTTACATTTCGGGTCTATGGAACAGCAAAGTTATGATTTTTTCACTGACGAATTACTAATCATGATATCAATGTGACTATAGATCACATTACTAAATACATCAGAGTCTGGATTGTTTAGATTGTAATGTTGATCTAGCTGTTTGAAGCATTTAGATCATGCATTTGTAGTTCAGCATGTAGGAGATTTTGTTCCAAATCGGTATTGGCCTCGTTTAGTAGAGATTAAATATGGTACAGCAACGTGTTGATCAAATACTTGTTCAGCTCTAAAAATACTTTATCCAGAAGCACATTTTAGATGGTTTTGCATAGGTTGCTTTATCCATAAGCACATTTTAGGTTAATTCCATAGGTTGATTTCCTATGTCCTTGAAAATTAAAACCATAAAGCATAATGAAGCAATGGATGGTACCGTTGTGACCTCAGTTATATGCATGTTTTATAATCCAGCGGACTTATGTGCAAATGTTGCCTCAAAGATCCCATCGCCCAATAGAATTCGGTCATTCACTACCGTTCACACATGCTATTAAGTAGAACTTGAGCTAGTAATATGTGAACTTCACTTCGTTTTTCTCGCATCTAACGGTAGTTGTTATCTGCAGTTAGTATAATTGCGAGTATTGGTGGCCTGTATGCCTTCAGTGTGGCAATTTTTTTGTGCCTCATGGCTCAAGTAAGTCATCCTACCTGTATTTGTGGTTATATTATGTCAATAAGTTACTATTTCATTTTTCGGTGAAACTATACAGATTGTGACATGTTAGCCTGCAACTTTAATAAGAAATTTTTATTACCTTGAAACCCATTTTTACCATTTACTGATCCACTTCAGATTCATCAATACAACTATTTGCTACTACCTCCATCCCAAAATAAGTGCATTGCTGGCTGGCCATGTGCATAGCCAGAGTTGCACTAATTTTGGGACAGAGATAGTATTATTGCTCACATAGCCACACCACGCAAAACTTTCTACCCTTTGTGACACTTAAACTGAGGAATTATATTTCTGTGTATTAGCATGGGCAATGATTTAGCAGGCAACCATATGCACAATTAACAAGTTGTTATTTCAGTGTGAAGGTAGGATAAAGAAGCTCCGTAACGAGGATACCAGAATGCTGAAAATTCTGAGCAAACAACGTGCTCAGCGAAATTGGAACAAGGTAAAACACATCTTGATCCAAGGATGAGACTACATCTATCCAAATGCTTGCTTGATCGATAAGCCATATTGATCTCACCACTAACAGGTGCGGAAGTTTGTCATGTACACATGGGGTCCTAGCAACTTGGATCCAACTGATAGAAGCGGCAAGTGGCCTGAAGCTTCAGTTATGGATTCCCTGCACAGTTCCTTCCACAAAAGAAGAAAGCCTATTAGAAGAGGAACCTCCAGTGGAAGCAAACATAAGAAGCCTGATGATATGGTACAATGTTTCTTCTTCTTTATTTGATCTTTATGTATCAGGCAATTAGTAAAGTTAAAATGCTTACACCATGGTATGTACTTTGTGCAGCTTAGTATGTAATTTCTTCTCCCATTCAGTTGTCTTAATGCTGTTCATGCTGTACTTTTAGAGTTTCAGTTAAATTTCCTTAGGAATAAATTTGTGCAATGGTACTTCTGCAGGCAATTGAAATCGAAAGAGTAGGAGAGATGCAGCAGTCAAGCAGTTCTAGATAGCCGTGATGGATGAAGGTTCTGGATGGAATGGTTCAGTGTAATGCAATGCTTTGAGTCATACACTGCTGTGTCAGCATGGATATATCCTATCCCTTTGCATTAACCTGAATGAAACTTTTTGTGCTGCTGCAGCGTCAGTGATCATGAGCGATGGTTCCATCACTACCCGAGAGGCGAGAGGGGTTGTCTATATCAGAACGTAGTTAGCGACAAGTGGAAATTGTACAGAGTGAGGTTGTAGGGTTGAAGCGTCAGAGTTGAAGCCAGAGATTGGGAATTGCGTTGCCGTTTTTGAATTGGAGCTGGCTGCTTCAGTCAGGTCTGGTGTCTGTTTTCCACTTTATTTCTGAGATGCGATGCCTATACTTTTCTTGAGCCGTGCAGATGGTGATTGGGTGGCTATCAATGTATGTATATTTGATTGGATCACTTCTTTTCACCTTCCTTGATGCCAATTGCAATTTGGAAAATGAGGAGACCATGAAACACGGCTATTACTCTTTCTTATGCCATGGATAATCTATTGTTTTGTTTGTTTTTATAACTGATGCATTTTGTGAATGTTGATGGCTTCACAGTGTGTTTCAGCTCCACATTTCAAAACTTATTGCGAATCAAAATAAAGTATTGCCAAACAGCCGAACAGGTACGAACTAGTCAAACAAGACTAGTTCGAGAAAGCAACCTTAGCATGTCCTTCCATCTACTACACGAGAAGTCTTGTTGAAATATTAGGTAATTTCCAGATTAAAACCAGAATATAAATCATGACGAACTGAGCAACTAGATTAAGCATGTGTAGGAAACTCAAATTACATATCAAAGCAACTAGTGTAAGCACAATTCGTACACTAGACAGATAAGCCAGATTGATCATGATGAGCAAATAAAACCACAGCAAGATGAGAGTGTACCCAAAGGCGGGGCGGTTGCCGGAGGCAACCGATGCGCCGTTATCCTCTGGATTAGCCATACTAATCGTGGGAGGATCTCAGTCGATGTAGTCGTACAAAGTCGATGCAGGAAGATGTACGCAGTGTAGTCCCTCGAATAACCGCCAGGAAGTAGTCGTACAGTAGGCCACCAAGAAGCAGATGAAGTAGTCATTTGGGAGCAGTCGCGCGGAGAGCGCTTCCCAAAAACCTTATTCGCCTTCTCCCGGTGCAGGATCTCAAAGACGACGGTTCCGGAGACCTGCTCGCCCGGTCGCTGGTGCACGCCAGCGATCGGGCTGGAGTCTTGGCAGCAGCGGCACAACAATGAGAAGAGGCAAAATCTAACTCGTATAGATCACCTTAGGTATACCCTTACTTGGGGCCTTCCCGTGTGGTAGTCTATAATGCGTTCTTTTCATGAGGGGTTCGTCCATATTTATTAGGAGAAAAACTCCCGACACTCTTATCTATTAGCAATGTGGAACTAATAGATGGTGTACCCCTTTAACGCTAATGGGCCTTTGAGATTTATTCAGAATTATTTATATGGGTCAGGTTCATATATCTAACAATCCCCCACTAGATCTCAAATGCCCATTTAGAGATTTGCCTGTTCTCACTACTGTTTGATATACCAGTGTTTCGGTAGAGACTGTTAAGTTGATCTTCCGCCTAAAACTTCAAGCTACACTTATCCACAACTTGAACAATGGACTACACCTTGAATTGCAAGTTTTGTGCGAACAAGCTTTACTCAAAGCCAAACTACTACTTGGCTGCAAGTAGCCTTACCCCGTGTGTGGAGCATATACGTCATACTCCTTGGTCTCTTCATGAGTTTACTAGAGATCACCCAAGTCTCATAGACTGTGACGTTTAATAGTCAAACTCATATAGGTATGTTCTTTCAAGAATACTATGTAGAACAATATTTTCACTTGTTAAAGTCAATAGAACATATTAAGGCATAGTTGTCATCCTACCTCACAGTGCCTCATTGCTCTGAGAGTATTGCATCTTCACATAGAGAGTTATCATTATACTCTCCTCAGTTTACCAATAGCTTGTTTTTCCCAGGTCCTTTGTCACGGGATTTCCGATCAAAAAGGTTGGGTTGCTACTACTGTAAACTCACATGGGTCTCATACCCATCTCCCTAGATGCAATTTATATCACATTCCGTGATAGCCCTTTTGTAAAGGGATCTGCCATGTTTTTGTCTGTTTGTATATAAGATACAGTAATAACTCCGGAGTTTCTCAACTTCCTAACAGTCTTCAAACGTCTTTTAACGTGTCTTGTTGACTTCGCATTATCCTTAGCACTATTCACTTTAGTGATTACTGTCTGATTATCACAGTTCATAAGGATAGCCGGTATTGGTTTTTCAACCATCGACAAGTCAGACAAGAGCTCACGCAGCCACTCTGCCTCTGCAGATGCTGTATCCAAAGCTGTAAGTTCAGCTTCCAGTTGATTTAGTCAAAATAGTCTGTTTGCAAGACCTCCATGACACCGCGCCACCACCAAGGGTAAAGACATACCCACTGGTGGTGTAGATTTGATCAATATCAGAAATCCAGTTCGCATCACTATATCCCTCTAGCACAGCTTGGTGCCCAGAATAGTGAATCCCATAGCTCATCGTACCTTTAAGATAACGTAAGACCCTTTCTAGTGCATGCCAATGATCATCACCCGGGTTGGACATGTACCTACTGAACTTGCTCACAGCAAGAGAGATATCTGGTCTAGTTGCGCTAGCAAGATACATGAGTGAACTAATAATTTGAGAGTACCTCAATTGATCTCTGGTATCATTCTTGTTCTTTCACAATGTCACACTAGGGTCATAAGGTGTTGGAGAAGGCTAGCTATCCATATAGCCAAAACGGCTCAAGATCTTCTCAACATAGTGATATTGTGATAGAGTAATCTCACTCTCTTCCTTAATCAACTTGATGTTTAGAATTACATCAGCTTCTCCTAGATCTTTCATGTCAAAACTCTTTGACAAGAATGACTTGACTTCATTTATAATATCCATGTTTGTTCCAAATATTAGAATATCATCTACATATAAGCATAGTATACCAAAATGACCCCCACCATGTCGATAATACACACACCTATCGCCTTCATTAACGACATAGCCCGCATTAGTTAAAGTAGTGTCAAACTTCTCATGCCATTGTTTAGGAGCTTGTTTCAAGCCATACAAGGATTTCAATAATTTACACACCTTCTCGCTCTTCTCCTTTTACTACAAACCCATCAGGCTGATCCATATAAATCTCCTCATCCAACTCTCCATTAAGAAAAGTTGTCTTCACATCCATCTGATGGACGATCAGACCTCAGACCATATGAGGCAGCCAAGGATAGTAGTACTCTAATAGTTGTCATTCTAGCAACAGGTGAGTAAGTATCAAAGAAATCTTCGCTTTCCTTTTGAGTATAACCCTTAGCCACAAGTCGAGCCTTGTACTTGTCAATAGTACCGTCAGACCTAAGCTTCTTTTTGAACACCCACTTACAACCAATTGGTTTACAACCGAATGGTAATTCAGATAACTCCCAAGTTCCATTAGAAAGAATCGAGTCCATCTCACTACGAACTGCTTCTTTCCAATCATCTGCATCTGGAGATGCATATGCTTCTATAATAAAAGTCGGAGTGTCATCCACAAGGTACACAATGAAATCATCACCAAAGGAGTTTGCAATCCTTTGTCTCTTGTTCCTCACAGGAACTTCATTGTCATCCTTCTCGAGTGTTTGCTCAAATGACTCAATAGGAGACTCGATAGGTATAGTATTATCAAGAGCTATTTCAGTGGAAAATTTAGCATTACTACGCATATCTTTCATTGGAAAAATATTCTAAAAAAATGTAGCATCACGAGATTCAAAAATTGTATCAACATGCATATCATAAACTTCAGATTTTACTATTAAAAATCTATAAGCAATGCTATTGTGAGCATATCCTAGAAAGACAAAATCAACCGTCTTTGGTCCAAGCTTACGCTTCTTAGTAATTGGAACATTGACTTTCGCCAAGCATCCCCACGTGCGTAAATATGAAAGTGATGGTTTCCTTCCAACCCATATCTCATATGGTGTTGTCTCTTTACTTTTGTTCGGAATTCTATTCAGGATATGACTAGCAGTCAATATAGCTTCCCCCCACCATGCCTTAGATAAACCAGCAGTATTCAACATGGCGTTCACCAAGTCAGTCAATGTGCGGTTTTTCCTCTCGGCAATCCCGTTGGATTCAGGAGAATAGGGAGGTGTCCTCTCGTGAATAATACCATGTTCCGCACAAAACTTATCAAGTGATATAGGAAAATATTCTCCACCATGATCTGACCATTAGACGTTTAATCTTTCTTTCTAGTTGATTTTCTGCCTCAGCCTTAAAGATTTTAAAGTAATCTAAAGCTTCATCTTTAGTTTTCAGCAAGTAAACATAGCAATATCTAGAAGCATCATCAATTAACGTCATGAAATATCTCTCCCCACCCTTAGTCAACACACCATTCATCTCACATAGATCAGAATGAATGAGTTCTAGAGGTGCCAAGTGTCTCTCCTCCGCTGCCTTGTGAGGCTTTCGAGGTTGCTTAGATTGCACACAACTATGGCACTTAGAACGTTTGTGTAACGCCCGCGTTTTTAGCTCCTAATAAATCACCAAATAAATCACGCGTGTCTTCAAAACCGTCCACCGAGCTCATTTGCCCCCTTTCGGAACCCCGGTCACCGTCTCCCTCTCACCCCGCGCACGCGTGCCGCGAATCCCGCCGGCACCGCCCGCACACGGGCCGGCACCCACGTGTGGCTTCCCAACGCCGCGGTCGGCCACCGTGCGGGAATCCCGCGCACGCCGCGGTCCCGCCGCCGCTCCGCCTCGCCACCACCGCCATTCCGAATTGACGCCGGTATCCGAGAAACCCAGAAAAATCCGCAAAACTCCTTCTCCTAATTTTTCTAAGAATTCTCCTAATTTTCTAAATCCCTTTTCTATTTCTTTTCCCTTATTTTCCTTTTTCTATTTTCCTTTTTCTTTTCTTCCTTTTCTTTTTTCCTTTTCTCCCTTTTCTTTTTCCTTTCTTCTTTTTCCCCACCGGTCTTCTTCCTCCTTCGGCCGTGAACCAGGCCGCGACCGCGCCCCCCCCTCGCGCGACTCCCCCCCCCCGCGCGCGTGACCCCGGGGGGCCGCGACCTCCCCCCTCGCGCGGCCGGCCCTCGCGCGCCCCCCCCGCAGTCGGCCGCCGCCCCCTCGGCCCGTGCCCGCGAGCGGAACCGCAAGACCCCCCCTATCCGGCAACCGGCGACCGCCATTAAGGCGTGCTCGCCCGGACACGCCACCGGTCTCCTCCCCCACAGCCACAGCGGCCATCTGCATGAAGGGTCACGTCCCACAGAGCCACGCCGCACAGATGCTCGCCAGCCTGAGGTCTACGCCGAGATATTTCTTCTCACCGCCATTGACGGCCATCGAAGCTCCTGGAGCTCGCATATCCTCGCCCGAACCGCCTTTCCGCGCCTATAAAAGGGCCGGACCGGCTCCCCACCTCGCCCCGCACCTCCACGACCAATTCCCCCTCCTTCCCGAGCCCTCCATCACCACCACCAGTGCCGCTTCGGTCACCACCGCGAACGCCCTCACCGCCGCCGTCGATCCGCCTCTCCGCAGCACCCCGGCCCCGAGGTAAGAAGCGGAATCGGTTGCCCTCGTCCTCCTCTTCGTTTCGCCCCAATTCCCCCGCCGTCACCGTGCACCGGGTCGCCGCGCCCCTTTCCCCTTCCACGGTCGGCCTCCCCGCCTCTCGCGTTCGTGTCGTGAGGAGGGAGGAAGAAGAAGGGCCTTTTTGCCCAAAACCCCCCGCCTTTTTCCCACTTATCCAAAACCGACCCCCCCCCTCTATCTTTTCTTCCAAAACGAGACCCTATACTTTAAATTAAACCACAAAAACAACCCTGTCCCTTTACAATTATGCCCCCGGACTATTTAGTGACACCCCCGCTAGGTTTAAATATTATAATTAGGCCCTTTTCTTTTATAATAAAATACTAACATGCCCCTAATTAGCCCTAAACGGCTACTCGCTAACCCGTCATTTCATGTGCGATTTTAATCCAAATCGCGCCCAACCTTTCCCACGCCCGTGCCGGTATACCATCACCCATCCGTCGCCCAAAAACATTGCATAACATTTATTTCTCTATTTTATCTAATTACCTTCCGCGAGCTCGGCCCGGAGAAAATGTGTATGTCGTTATTGATTGCTTGCTTGCCTATGTGTGTACTATAGCCGACGGAGTAGACGAAGGAAGGTACTTCGAGCCGAGACCGGAGCCGACTACCGCGAGCAGGAGCCCGAGGTCCCGAACGCCGAGCCGGCACTCCCCGAAGACTACGAAGACGGCAAGTTCAACCTCCCCCTTTGATGCATGCTTCGTCCTAGTTTTAAAAATATATCCTATACCCGTTTTATAAATTTGCATATTGTTTTACTGCAAAACATGGTAGGATAGCCACCCTTGATTGCTATGATTGAACCTTGTTTTGGCCTAAACGAGTGCTTTAAAAATGTGTGTGTGCTTTCAAAATGTGTGAGTGCTTTAAAAACAAAAAGGGGATATGTTTGGAAAATGAGTAAAGAACCGAGTAGACGAGATGGACGTGTGTGTCGGGAGTATGGGTGAGCTCGTACCGTGTGGTTGAGCATGTTGGGAGTTGTCCATCTTGTCGGTTAAGGATCGGGTTGCGTGACATCTCACCCGACCCAAATTATCGTACAACCACTCGACCGTTGTATGTGGCAACGACTTAGCATAAACCCCACTAGTTAATCTACTTGCCATCCGGTGTGCGGGTGAGCGACGGGAGACCAAAGAGTAGGGGTACGCTCGTGTGAGGTACGCCCCGGTTATGTGGGATAACCCCTTGGTTGCTTCCGTGGTGGCTCGTAGCGTTAGCTAAGGTGGGTAATGGCTATGATAGGATCCGTACCGCACTAAGGTGTCCGTGTGACGCGTACCCTACTTGTGGGTAAAGATGTACAACCTCTCGCAGTGTCAAACCTATTCGAATAGCCGTGTCCACGGTATTGGACGAGTCACGGTGTGGTCACAAAAACTAGTGTTTGGGGATGGGATGTTTTCTCGGCGTGAGTTGTTTTCCGGTGATGTGTGTGTGGTCCGTGTGCCCGGGCTACGACGGACGGGAAGTCCGTAGTTCCACGGTGGTTTCCCTAAAACTCGTTGAGTTACTTGGGTTATGAAAATGATTTGCGAAAACCTTTTTGACATGAACCCCCGCATGTGTAAGTTTGCAAAATGAACCTTAACTCGATCCTTGTTATACCTTATGCATGATTCTCGCTTATAAGCCCCTCCATGGGTGGGGTTGGAATTGCCGAGTACGTATGTGCTCACCCTTGTTTTACTAACTATTTTTCGCAGGAGGATCCCGATTACCTTCCCGAAGACGTCGAGTAGGTCGTGCCCGACACCCAACCGTGCTCGTGTACCCGTGGCCCTACCGAAAGCTTCCATGGTGTGGTACTGCGAGGAGGCTATGGAAGCCTTTGCTATTGTAGTGTGGTCGCTAGCGTTTGTGTTGTTCCTTGTAGCGTTGGCACTACCGTGCCCTTTGTGTCGCCGTGATATAAAAGACGATTCCACCCGTTGTAATAAATGTGTTACCGACCTCCCGGGACCGGTATTTGTGTCACATTTAGTCGCCTCGATGAGGGGACGCTTCGGGTGGTATCGCAGCCGTAGGTTGGCCGTAGGACATGACCCCTAGGATACGAGACCTCCTCTCGGCCCTCTCTAACCTTTCCTTTGCTAAGCTCACCTTTTCCCAAATCCTTACCTTGATTCTTGCCTCGTTTCTAGATGGCTAACCCCGAATGGAACGCGAGAATCGCCCCGTCCGGCCCTCGGCCTCCCTAACCCGCCGCTACTCGGCCTAGAGCGCGTCGGAGTAAGGGATCCGCCAGAGTTCGTCTACCGAGAGTACGAACGCTACGGCACCCCTCGGTGTAAGCTGCTGATCTTTGTGGGAAGAAGCACGCTTTACCCCGACATAGAACCATGGTTCGTCTCCGCCACTGGTTTTCGCTTTGCCGACACCTACCCCAAGGCCGCTCGGAAGGCCCTGCGACGCCTACGAGTGGTTTATAGACAAGCACCTCCGAAGGACTCCAATGGGATTCTTTCCACCCTCCGGAGGAAGAGGACGCTCGTGGATTGATCGCATGAGAGGTCTAGAACGAGAGGAAGAAGACTTAGAAGAGGCGCTTTCCCACCTATCCATATACCTCGGAGGCCTAGACCACCTTTATCGGGAGCAAGCCCAAGAATCGAAGCAAGCAGATCGACGGAGCGGAAAGAGCGAACGAGAGGATAGAACTAGAAAGGGTGAAGACGACCATAGCGAGAAGTTGAACTACACAACACAAAGCAAGAATACCTCGGGGAAAGAGAACGCACGCCGTTGGCCCATAAAGCCCTATGGGATGAACTAAAGGAGCGAAGAAGCGAGAGATGAAGGAGCCGGAGCGAGAAGAAGATGAACCCGAAGAAACCCACCGGGACAAAGGGACCCGGACGAAGACGAGATATTGGAGCAAGATCTTCCCCCGAAGAAGCGCCGTATCTAGCTAGAGCGCGAATCACCATGAGACTAGGGTGTTTAGGCTAGAAATCGAGTCCTAGTAATAATAAGTGTACCCCGAAGGATGTACTCCAACCTTCCTACTAAATAAAGTTATCCATCTCTTGTACCCCACCACAACCCTGTTCAACTCTACCTTTGTTTTCGGATGGCGGAAGATGGATGGACCCAAGGCGTGTGCCGGGGAGGAGCCCGGTTTTGCTCGCCCGCTCATCAACTCCCCGGGAGCGCCTCGGTATCACCGAGCGCCCTAGGTATTACGAGCAGAGAGTACGAGCAACTCGGCACTCTTCGCTGTAGAGTGGTCCTCTCCGTCGCTAGAAGCAACCGCCACACCAACATTGAGCTGTGGCGCGTGACCGCCACAGGGTTCCGACACCGAGACACCTATCCTTTGGCCCTCAGAAAAGCCCTCCGCTACCTGTGCCGAATCTACGAAGAACACCTCGTCCCCACACCGATGAGGTACTTCCCTCCCGCCATCGAACCCCGGTTTGGCAAGCCCGCATGAGGAACCTGGAGCGACGCCGCCACCAAGAAGACCTGCTATACCACGTAGTCGCCTACCTTGTCTCCCTGGACAAGCTCTTTGACGACCAAGCCAGACACTTGAGGGAGCAAATCAGTCGGGCCGAGCAAGCTGAAGTCACAGTGCGGATGCACCAAGTCCGAGTGGCCCAAGCTGAAGCAAGGACCGCAGCCGCCATAAGCAGTGAAGCCGTCGCCCAGGAAAGCCTCAGGAGAATCCAGGACCAACGCATGCAAGAATGGACCAACGGCGGAACACCTGTTCCAGCCATTGGAGAAGCTCAAGTCCTGCTGGGAACACCCCTTGTAGGATGGGGAGGAACCATAGAAGTCCCACCGGCACCACCGGCGGTCACCGAACCCCCAACGGCTACCACCGAAGCCGCGGCACGGCCCGCGGAAAATGGTAACCCCGAAGGCGGGAATGATGACGAGCCGCTCATTCCGCCGGAAGAACACTCGACCCCAGAAGACAGCTCCCCTCGCGAGTAGTGTGCCCCAAGACCCAGGGAATGAAGCCGTACTGGTCCAAGTCGCGCCCTTAGTCCTTAGTCGTGTAGTGTATCCGCGTAGTCGGGATGTATCCTCCTCGCTGGTTTGTAATAAAAACTTGTTTGTGCTTGCTTGTTTGCTATGTGCTTGTTGTGTGCTCACCGGCAGAGTAGACCCTGCCTTTTTCAAAACAAATCCGATATAATCCACTTAAACATCACATAAAACTAAATCTCTTAGAAAACCCGTCCCTTTACAGATGGTTTCCAGGCGCCCTGTCCGGACCCACCGATCGGACGCTGAGGGATCGCAAGCCGATCGGAGGGAGCGTCTCCACGACCAGGAGGTTAACCAAAATGAAGATGGAGGAGAGAACGTGGTCCTGCCACCGCCACCCCCTCCCATTGACTTGGCACAAGTCTTAGCCAACCAGACTGTCCTGATGGAGGCTATCTTCAATGCCATCAACCGCCCAAGACCCCGAGCTATGAGCATGAATGAGAAGCTGATCGAGTTCCTCAGGACTAAGCCGCCCACCTTTAGCGGGTCGGTGAATCCTTTGGACGCTGACGATTGGCCGAGAGCCGTCCCGAGGGAACCGGAGCCCCTCCACCGCGAGGACCATGACAAGGTTCTCCCGGCGGCTCACCCGACTCACGGGACGCCCCTAGCCCGGTGGGAAAATTCTTGCGCCACGCCCAAGGATCCCTCCGCCATCACATGGGATGAATTCGTGGAGGAGTTCCGTCGCTACCACATCCCGGAGGCCACACCGAAGTGGAAGGCGGACGAGTTCCGCGAACTCCGCCAAGGCAACATGTCCGTGGAAGAATACACGTACCGCTCATAGAGCCGGCACGCTATGCCCCCGAGGAAGTGGATAAAGACTCCAAAAAGCAAGAAATGTTCAAGAAGGGGCCGACTCCGAACCGAGGACACCGCCGACTCCTCGCATTTACCCGGACTTTAACACCCTTATGAACATGGCAATACTCACGGAGAGAGCAAGGGCCGAGAAAAAGAAGGAAAACAAGCGCAAGTTCATGGAACACAAGGCCAAGCGAAAGAAGAGCGGTCCCGGAGGCCGAGAAATTTTGGACACCCCATGTCCAGGTTCCAAGCTCCCATGCAATACGAACCCAATCCCAAGCCACAAGCTCGCAAGCCCCCGCAGCCCGCTTCAATCCCTCCTACAACCGGAGCGCCATGAAGCCCCCACAGAACAACACCGACCCGTGTCACTACCAACAACAACAACGACTCCCGAGTGTGTTTCAACCGCCGAGAAACCGGCACTTCATCGCCAACGCCCCTATGCTAAAAAGCCAACCACCACCACCTACTCCAACTCGGTGAACGGGCCAAGGCCACTTGTGTCGAGAGCCAACCGCATGCCGGTGCGTAGCAACAATAACTTCGGCAACAACACCGGCAACCGGCGGATGAGGCGGCCCCCGGCGGTCGTATGGACGCGCCGGGTGAATCACATCAATGCGCGGGAGGCACGGAAGCACAAGGCGTAGTACTCGGTGAGTTCTCGGTCGGCTCGCTTTTGGCTACCATACTTGTTCGATTCGGGAGCATCGCACTCATTCATATCCTCAAGCTTTGTGGAAAAGCATAGCATACCCACAGTACTACTCAAAGCACCCCTAATAACTCGAACGCCCGGAGGTGACATTAAGTGTCAACTGGGATGCCCCCGGGTAAGGATTATTTTAAGTGGGGTAGAGTTCCTAGCGACTCGGTAGTACCGAAATCCAAGGGGATAGATGTGATCCTTGGTATGGACTGGTTAAGCCAACACCATGGCCTCATAAGTTGCGCCGATAAAGTAGTGCACCTGACCAACCCGGACAGGATACAAGTGACTCCGCCACACCGGGGACACAGGCGGATATAATGGTTTTCAACATAGAAGCCAAGTCCATAGAAGATGTCCCGAAGAGTACGAGAATACCCGGATGTGTTCCCCGAAGAACTCCCCGGAATGCCACCCGACGGGGATATAGAGTTCGTAATTGACCTTATCCCCGGAACCTCTCACATAGCCAAGAGACCCTATAGGATGGCAGCCCCCGAGTTGGCGAATTGAAGAAGCGGCTAGCGAGCTCCGGCGAAGCGGGTTCATCGACCAAGCTCATCACCATGGGGAGCACCGGTGCTTTTCGTGGAGAAGAAGGATAAGAGCATGAGGATGTGCGTGGACTATCGCTCGCCGAACGAGGTCACTATTAAAAACAAGTACCCTCTTCCCCGAGAATAGATGACTCGTTTGACCAACCGAAGGGAGCCAAGTATTTCTCGAAGGTGGATCTAAGATCGGGGTATCACCAACTCAAGATTAGGGAGAGTGACATCCCCAAGATCGCCTTTGTCACTCGCTACGGGCAATATGAGTTCACGGTGATGTCCTTTGGACTAACCAATGCACCGGCATACTTCATGAACCTCATGAATAAGGTGTTTATGGAAGAGCCGGACAAGTTTGTCGTGGTCTTCATTGACGACATACTTGTTTATTCCAAGAGTGTGGAGGAGCACGAACAACATCTTCGAGTAGTCTTGGGAAAATTGAGGGCACACAAGCTATACGCCAAGTTCGGCAAGTGTGAATTTTGGCTAGAGAAGATATCCTTCCTTGGGCACATTCCGACCGCGGAAGGAGTAGGCCGTAGACCCGGGGAAAGTTGAGACAGATCTCCAACCGGCAAGCAACCAACCAACGTGAGTGAGATCGAAGTTTCCTAGGTTTAGCGGGTACTACCGAGAGATTTATCGAGGGATTCTCCAAGATCGCCCGCCCATGACAGAGCCGCTCAAGAAAGAGAAGAAGTTTAACTGGACCGAGGCCTGTGAAAGAAGTTTCCAAGAGTTGAAGAAGAGGTTGACCACAGCCCCAGTGCTAACCCCCGCCGGACATTCAACGGGACTTTGTCGTGTATTGCGATGCCTCCCGACAAGGGTTGGGATGTGTTCTCATGCAAGATGGGAAGGTAGTGGCATATGCCTCCCGCCACTCAAACCCCATGAGCGAGAACTATCCCACCCATGATCCGGAGTTTGCGGCCGTAGTGCATGCCCCGAAGATCCGGAGACACTATCCGATCGGGAACAAGTGTGAGATCTACACGGACCACAAGAGTCTAAAGTACATCTTCACCCAGCCCGACCCGAACCTAAGGCGAGAGAAGATGGCTAGAGCTAGTCAAGGACTATAACCTAGAGATTCACTACCACCCAGGGAAGGCCAATGTAGTAGCGGATGCGCTAAGCCGGAAAACCTACGAGAAGGCAGCACCCAAGAGTGCCCAGTACCGCAAGAGGAGATGGCACGGCTCAACGTACACATTGTTCCCCAAGGCTACGTCCGCCAGCTGAGTGTTCAGCCTACCCTAGAGGAAAAGATCCGAAAGGCCCAAGAGACCGATGAAAATCGATGAGGATCCGCAAGCACTACCGAGAGAATAAGGCCCCCGACTTCGGGGTAGATGACCAAGGCACCCCGTGGTACAAAAACGGGATATGCGTGCCCGAACGTGGAGATTTTCGACGGACCATCATGGATGAGGCACACAACTCGGCATACTCCATTCACCGGGATCCACCAAGATGTACATGGACTTAAAGCGAAGTACCGGTGGAATGGGATGAAAGCGGACATTGCACGGTTCGTCGCCCACCGTGACACTTGTCGAGGATCAAAGCCGAACATCGAAGCCGGCGGAGCGGTGCAACCTTTACCAATCCCGCTATGGAAGTGGGACGAGATAGGTATGGACTTCGTAGTAGGGTTGCCAAGGACTCAGAAGGGACATGACTCCATATGGGTGATCGTGGACCGACTCACTAAAGTCGCTCACTTTCTACCCGTACGGACCACTTATGGTGGAGAGAAGTTGGCGAAACTCTACATAGAAAATATAGTGAAGGCCGCATGGAGTGCCTAGCGGAATAGTCTCGGATAGAGGGACCCGGTTCACCTCTAGGTTCGGAAAAGCCCGCACAAAGCCATGGGCACCAAGCTAGACTTCGGCTCGGCGTACCACCCACGGACGGACGGACGGACCGAAAGGGTGAATCAAATTCTCGGAAGATATGTTGAGAGCATGCGTCCTCACCTATGGCAAAGATTGGGAGCGAGCCCGCCGTATGCGAATTTTCCTACAACAACGGCTACCAAGCAAGCACCGGGAATGTCGCCATTCGAGGCACTATACGGGAGAAAATGTAGAACACCCCCGATGTGGTCGGAAGTAGGAGAGCGTGCCCGGTTGGGCCCACACTTATAAAGGAAGCCGAGGAGCGAGTAGGCGATATCCGAGGAAAGTTGAAAGCCGCCCGGTCCCGACGAAGAGCTACGCGGACAAGAAGAGGCGTGAAGCGAGCTTCAATTCCGGAGACTTCGTCTACCTCAAGGTTTCACCCATCCGGGGGGACTCGGAGATTTCAAGTACACGGGAAGTTAGCCCCTCGGTACATCGGACCATATAAAGTAATAAAGAGAGTCGGAGCGGTAGCATACGGTTGGAGCTACCCGAAGAAATGTCGGATATACACCTAGTGTTCCACATCTCCCAGCTACGCCGATGTTTGAAGGTTCGGAAGAGAAGCGAGTACCGGGTGGAGACCATCGATCTACGGCCGGACCTTAGGTATCGGGAGGTGCCCGTCAAGATCTTAGACACCGTGGTCAAGCGGACAAGGACGACCGAAGTACGGGTGTGCGAGTCCAATGGAGCGGACACGGGGTGGAAGAAGCTACGTGGGAACGAGAGGACGCACCGAGGAAGGAGTTCCCCCACCTATTCGAAACTTAGGCCGAATCCGGAGGACGAGGTTCATTTTAAGTGGGGTAGGTTTGTAACGCCCGCGTTTTTAGCTCCTAATAAATCACCAAATAAATCACGCGTGTCTTCAAAACCGTCCGGTGAGCTCATTTGCCCCCTTTCGGAACCCCGGTCACCGTCTCCCTCTCACCCCGGTGCACGCGTGCCGCGAATCCCGCCGGCACCGCCCGCACCCGGCCAGCACCCACGCGTGGCTTCCCAACGCCGCGGTCGGCCACCGTGCGGGAATCCCCGCGCACGCCGCGGTCCCGCCGCCGCTCCGCCTCGCCACCACCGCCATTCCGGAATTGACGCCGGTATCCGAGAAACCCAGAAAAATCCGCAAAACTCCTTCTCCTAATTTTTCTAAGAATTCTCCTAATTTTCTAAATCCCTTTTCTATTTCTTTTCCCTTATTTTCCTTTTTCTATTTTCCTTTTTCTTTTCTTCCTTTTCTTTTTCCTTTTCTCCCTTTTCTTTTTCCCTTCTTCTTTTTCCCCCACCGGTCTTCTTCCTCCTTCGGCCGTGAACCGGGCCGCGACCGCGCCCCCCCCCCCCGCGCGACTCCCCCCCCCCCGCGCGCGTGACCCCGGGGGGCCGCGACCTCCCCCCTCGCGCGGCCGGCCCCCGCGCGCCCCCCCTGCCGGTCGGCGCCGCCCCCCTCGGCCCGTGCCCGCGGCGGAACTGCACCCCCTCTCCCCGGCAACCGGTGACCGCCATTAAGGCGTGCTCGCCGGACACGCCACCGGTCTCCTCCCCCCACGGCCACGGCGGCCATCCGTCACGTCCCACGAGCCACGCCGCACGGATGCTCGCCGGCCGAGGTCTACGCCGAGATATTTCTTCTCACCGCCATTGACGGCCATCGAAGCTCCCGGAGCTCGCATATCCTCGCCCGAACCGCCTTTCCGCGCCTATAAAAGGGCCGGACCGGCTCCCCCACCTCGCCCCGCACCTCCACGACCAATTACCCCTCCTTCCCGAGCCCTCCATCACCACCACCGGTGCCGCTTCGGTCACCACCGCGAACGACCCTCACCGCCGGCCGTCGATCCGCCTCTCCGGAGCACCCCGGCCCCGAGGTAAGAAGCGGAATCGGTTGCCCTCGTCCTCCTCTTCGTTTCGCCCCAATTCCCCGCCGTCGCCGTGCACCGGTCGCCGGCGCCCCTTTCCCCTTCCACGGTCGGCCTCCCCGCCTCTCGCGTTCGTGTCGTGAGGAGGGAGGAAGAAGAAGGGCCTTTTTGCCCAAAACCCCCGCCTTTTTCCCACTTATCCAAAACCGACCCCCCCCCCCCCCTCTATCTTTTCTTCCAAAACGGACCCTATACTTTAAATTAAACCACAAAAACAACCCCGTCCCTTTACAATTATGCCCTTGGACTATTTAGTGACACCCCCGCTAGGTTTAAATATTATAATTAGGCCCTTTTCTTTTATAATAAAATACTAACGAGCCCCTAATTAGCCCTAAACGGCTACGCTAACCCGTCATTTCATGCGCGATTTTAATCCAAATCGCGCCCAACCTTTCCCACGCCCGTGCGGGTATACCATCACCCATCCGTCGCCCAAAAACATTGCATAACATTTATTTCTCTATTTTATCTAATTACCTTCCGCGAGCTCGGCCGGAGAAAATGTGTATGCTTGTTATTGATTGCTTGCTTGCCTATGTGTGTACTATAGCCGACGGAGTAGACGAAGGAAGGTACTTCGAGCGGAGACCGGAGCCGACTACGCGAGCAGAGCCCGAGGTCCCGAACGCCGAGCCGCACTCCCCGAAGACTACGAAGACGGCAAGTTCAACCTCCCCCTTTGATGCATGCTTCGTCCTAGTTTTAAAAATATATCCTATACCCGTTTTATAAATTTGCATATTGTTTTACTGCAAAACATGGTAGGATAGCCACCCTTGATTGCTATGATTGAACCTTGTTTTGGCCTAAACGAGTGCTTTAAAAATGTGTGTGTGCTTTCAAAATGTGTGAGTGCTTTAAAAACAAAAAGGGGATATGTTTGGAAAATGAGTAAAGAACGAGTAGACGAGATGGACGTGTGTGTCGGGAGTATGGGTGAGCTCGTACTGTGTGGTTGAGCATGTTGGGAGTTGTCCATCTTGTCGGTTAAGGATCGGGTTGCGTGACATCTCACCCGACCCAAATTATCGTACAACCACTCGACCGTTGTATGTGGCAACGACTTAGCATAAACCCCACTAGTTAATCTACTTGCCATCCGGTGTGCGGGTGAGCGGCGGGAGACCAAAGAGTAGGGGTACGCTCCGTGTGAGGTACGCCCTGGTTATGTGGGATAACCCCTTGGTTGCTTCCGTGGTGGCTCGTAGCGTTAGCTAAGGTGGGTAATGGCTATGATAGGATCCGTACCGGCACTAAGGTGTACGTGTGACGGTACCCTACTTGTGGGTAAAGATGTACAACCTCTGCAGTGTCAAACCTATTCGAATAGCCGTGTCCACGGTATTGGACGAGTCACGGTGTGGTCACAAAAACTAGTGTTTGGGGATGGGATGTTTTACGGCGTGAGTTGTTTTCGGTGATGTGTGTGTGGTCGTGTGCCCGGGCTACGACGGACGGGAAGTCCGGTAGTTCCACAGTGGTTTCCCTAAAACTGTTGAGTTACTTGGGTTATGAAAATGATTTGCGAAAACCTTTTTGACATGAACCCCTGCATGTGTAAGTTTGCAAAATGAACCTTAACCTGATCCTTGTTATACCTTATGCATGATTCTGCTTATAAGCCCCTCCATGGGTGGGGTTGGAATCGCTGAGTACGTATGTGCTCACCCTTGTTTTACTAACTATTTTTCAGAGGAGGATCCCGATTACCTTCCCGAAGACGTCGAGTAGGTCGTGCCCGACACCCAACCGTGCCTCGTGTACCCGGGGCCCCCTACCGAAAGCTTCCATGGTGTGGTACTGCGAGGAGGCTATGGAAGCCTTTGCTATTGTAGTGTGGTCGCTAGCGTTTGTGTTGTTCCTTGTAGCGTTGGCACTACCGTGCCCTTTGTGTCGCCGTGATATAAAAGGCGATTCCACCTGTTGTAATAAATGTGTTACCGGCCTCCCGGGACCGGTATTTGTGTCACATTTAGTCGCCTCCGATGAGGGGACGCTTCACTTTGGCAATGCTGAAATGCGGTATTAACCGCAAGCTAGATAAATGTGACATCAAACCAAAATTCAAATGACATAAACGAGAATGCCAAACACTTGAATTATCATTAATTGTGCCACAAATATGATTGACTGATTTATTACAAAAATCTGCTAAACTTAGGCGGAACAAGCCTCCGCAATCATAGCCTTTACCAATAAATTGTCCATGCTTAGACATAACTACTTTATTGGACTCTAACACTACCTTAAAACCATCTTTTAATAAAAGAGAAACACTAACAAGATTCTTGCGAATAGTAGGGACATGCTGCACGTTCTTCAGCTGCACGATCTTGCCTGAAGTAAACTTCAGATCTACCGTATCAACACCACGAACAGAAGCATGTGACCCGTTCCCTATTAGAACGGAAGAACCTTGGAGCAACTAGTAAGAAGAAAATAAAGAGCCATTAGCACACACGTGAATATTAGCACCCGTATCAAGCCACCAACTAGGTGATTGAAACACCGAAAGTACGGTAGGGATACTACCATACCCATCATCGGCATTGGTTGCAGTCACGAGGTTGACCTTCTTCTCTTTACAGTCTGCATGCTTTGGACAATCCTTAGCAAAATGTTCTAGTTCACCACAAGTGAAACAAGACATCTCAGACAAATTTTTCTTCTTCTTCTTAAAGGTAGTAGTTGCTTTGGCATTGAAAGGATGTTGATTCTCCTTTCCTTTATTCTTGCCTTTGAAATTTCTCTGGACAAAGTGTACGTTATGATCCCATAAAGGATTTGCGTCTCGTATATGCATCATTGAATCAAACAAATGATTCAAAAGCACATTTACGCACAACTCCCACAAAGATATCATAGGCTTTCTGGAGTTTACTCTGATTCTCATCAGAGATATCTCCCTCAGGTAAGCCATCTTTGACCCAAAAAACTTCTATAGTAGTAAGCCAATCTGTGACCTTGACAGACCACCTCTTGAAGTGCGCACCCGAGAACTTCTCCGACCTCAGCGCATCAACAAAGCTAGCCATAGGTACTGGAAAAGACCTATTATAAGGTTTTTGGATTGTTGAAATATTAAGCAATTTCCAGATTAAAACCAGAATATAAATCATGGTGAACTGAGCAACTAGATTAAGCATGTGTAGAAAATTCAAATTACAGGTCAAAGCAACTAGTGTAAGCACAATTCGTACACTAGACAGATAAGCCAGATTGATCATGATGAGCAAATAAAACCACAGCAAGATGAGAGTGTACCCAAAGGCGGGGCAATTGCCGGAGGCAACCGATGCGCCGTTATCCTCGGATTAGCCATACTAATCGTGGGAGGACCTGAGTCGATGTAGTCGTACAAAGTCGATGCAGGAAGATGTACGCAGTGTAGTCCCTCAAATAACAAGAAGCAGATGAAGTAGTCATTTGGGAGCGATCGCGCGGAGAGCGCTTCCCAAAAACCCTATTCGCCTTCTCGCGGTGCGGGATCTCAAAGACGACGGTTCGGAGACACCGCTCGCCGATCGCCGGTGCACGCCAACGATCGGGCTGGAGTCTTGGCAGCAGCGGCACAACAATGAGAAGAGGCAAAATCTAACTCGTATAGATCACCTTAGGGATACCCTTACTTGGGGCCTTCCCGTGTGGTAGTCTATAATGCGTCCCTTTCATGAGGGGTTCGTCCATATTTATTAGGAGAAAAACTCCAAACACTCTTATCTATTAGCAATGTGGAACTAATAGATGATGTACCCCTTTAACGCTAATGGACCTTTGAGATTTATTCAGAATTATTTATATGGGCGAGATCCATATATCTAACGAGTCTTACATCTTAATCTTCCACAACCATGTCCCAACCATATTACTTCATTTGCAAGTAAAGACATTTGAAGCTTCTTCGCACCTCTTGATCCACGCTTCAGAAAAATCCGTGGGCACAACTCAAATTGATGCGTGAGCTGGTGTCGCGTGTCACCACGCCACAAAGAACAACTCCATCAACTGACATGCTTTTCGTGGTTATTGTGGCAATAAACTTTAATAAAAAGAAAGGCTTTGTAGCTATTGGTTACAAATTGGTTCTGAGATTTCAAACTAACTGGATTTGCCGCGATGTCTTGCAGTGGGCGAAGTCAGGATAGCACCCGTATTGGTTCTGCTTGGTGTTGTGACAATTCATGATAAATCTAATTGTTGTTGCATAAAAAATACGTATCAATTCTTCTAAAATCTGACACAAGCCAAAAGCAAAAAGTTAGAACATACTTCTTCCGTTCTAGAAAGCACGTCGTTCTAGGTTTATTTGTCCCAAGTCAAACTTTCACAACTTTAACCAAATTTATAGAAAAAATATCAATATTTATAACATTAAATAGGTATACTATAAAACAGTTGTCATGATAAATTTAATGATACTTATTTCATATCATAAATATATATAGATTTTTCTATAATTTTGATGCCATTCACGACATGTTTTTGAAACGCAAGGAGTATAGTTTCGTTCGTAGGTAAAAACCCGTGCATTACAATAGAATAAGAAAAAAATAGTGAAGCTTGCTCACAATTTCAAGTGGGGTATACTTCACCAGGGTTAACATAACCGTGGGAAGTCCGGTTCCCATGGTCCAAAAAAACCGGCCGGTATACCAGTCAAACCGGCCGGTTCGTCAATGGTCAAAAATATTAGGTACGGTTTGAGGGTGGGAACCGGACCGGTTCGTGTACCGGGTCGGACCGGTTCCACCGGAAACCGGCCGAACCGGACCGGTTCCCACCGGTTTTGCGAACCCTGTACTTCATCATAAACGTGGGCTTTTTCGCACTTATTAGTAATCAGCCATACCAAATCAACACCAACCACCCATCAACTAACGATATTTTTATTTCACAACAAATCAGCACCATCTAACCAACATCACCCACTAACAAATGCTTTTGGATGTTTTGCACCGTTGAAAATAGCTTCGCCCGAACTGTAAACTGTACCGTCTCCATCCACAGAGCACTCCGTGCGGAGCGAAGTCAAACGAGCTCACAAACTTTCTAAAATCTAGTAATTCATTAAACATGTAGGCCTCGATTGAATTCATAAATCCGAATGTATAATTATATAGTACTTTGTCCGTCTCAAATTACAATTCATTTCGTTTCAAAAAAAAAAATACAACTCATTTCGTTTCAAAAGAATTACAACTCATTTCAACTTTTTAATGTACAAAAATTATAGAACCAACCAATTTTGTGCGGGCCCATTCGTCTTCAGGACTAGTTCCCAATTAGGTCGGGCCCATTCGACTTACTCAAAAAAGGCTGGGCTCAAAGGAACACATACATCCTCTGCGTTTTGATGAGATGGCATGGGCCGACCATCTGTGTCCGTCCAGGAGATGATGAGCGGACAGCCGTCGATCAGAAACCCTAGCCCGCGAGGCGTTCTCCTATTAAAACCCCCACCTCTCTCACCCGCCGCCGCCCCGCCTCCTCGCTTGGGTTTCCTCGCTCCCCGCCACCGCCGCCGCCGCCCCGCCAACGCGCAGCAGTCGTATCGCCCCTCTCGTTCTCAGCTATGGCGGAGGTCGAGCAGCCGCAGCAGGAGGTGAAGCTCTTCAACCGCTGGACCTTCGAGGATGTCCAGGTACGCGAATGGATCTCCACTTCTCCTCTTCGATTCTCTAGCCTGCTGCTGCTGCTGCTGCTACTAACAGTGGATTGAACCGGCGCGACGGGATCTCCAGGTGAACGACATCTCGCTGAACGACTACCTGGCGGTGTCGGCGACGAAGCACGCGACTTACCTGCCCCACACCGCCGGCCGCTACTCGAAGAAGCGCTTCCGCAAGGCGCAGTGCCCCATCGTCGAGCGCCTCACCAACTCGCTCATGATGCACGGCCGCAACAACGGCAAGAAGGTCATGGCCGTCCGCATCATGAAGCACACCTTGGAGATCATCCACCTGCTCACCGACGCCAACCCCATCCAGATCATCGTGGATGCCATTATCAACAGGTATCCTTAGTGCTATTTGATGTCAATTTAGAAATTACTTTCATAGCTTTACTCAGTTAATCGATTGTTTCTGATATTTGACCATGCCGAGCTGCTGAGAATCAAAATGTGCAAAATTCTCAAGTTATTCTGTATAATTCGTACTTTTTATTTAAGCTGAGTGATACTGCTTGTCTTGAACGTAGATACTCAGGTCAATGGGATCCTGAACCAGTATGATAGTTCACTCAATTGTTGCCAATCAAAATGACATTTTTTGTTCTAGTGTATTATATGCGAACTTAACTTTTTAGCCATTGTTTTACATGTGCTCGGTAGGTCTTGTGGCATCATTAACCTTTTATCAAGAAAAAAAATGTAGCAATTGTTTACAGGTTGGTTCTGAGATTTCAATCTAACAGGATGTTCTGCTATGTCTTGCAGTGGGCCACGTGAGGATGCCACCCGTATTGGTTCTGCTGGTGTTGTGAGGAGGCAGGCTGTGGATATCTCACCCCTGAGGAGGGTCAACCAGGCCATCTACCTCCTCACCACTGGTGCCAGGGAGAGTGCTTTCAGGAACATCAAGACCATTGCTGAGTGCCTCGCCGATGAATTAATCAACGCCGCCAAGGGCTCATCCAACAGGTATACCAGAACATTTCCGTTTGCTTCTTTCTTGTCATGTTTTTTTTGGTTAATCCATGCGATGTGAACTTGTGGTCATTTGTGCTTACTCTTGTCGCAGCTATGCTATCAAGAAGAAGGATGAGATCGAGCGTGTTGCCAAGGCCAACCGTTGAGAGGAGCTTGTGTATCCTGGTGCACTGGAGCTACTATCATGTTGCTGGTGGTTCTTGTTTTACCTAATGTTTAAGACTTTTTGCGACCTAGCTATGGTTTTGCTTTCAATGAGCAATGAAAATTACTGTGAAATGTAGTTGTTTGGGGTGCCTCTTTATCGAACACCATTTTTGTTCTATGCTCCTGGATTACTTCATGTGTCCCTCTTGATAATCGTCAATGCACTGTTTGCAAATTGCTTGCAAAGGTGAACTGGTTGCATGTTTCTGGGAGGCAAGCCGGCAATGGTGCTTGCAAAGGTGAACTGGTTGCCTGTTTCTGGGTGGCAATGGTATCTGTGATTGGTTGTGTATGTGATAATGGTTGAAAAAGTTTGCCGGCAGTATGATTGGTGGTATAGTTCTGATTTTTTATTGTTTACTTTTAGTTTGAAGCCTTAGAGATGGAACAACACCAAGGCTGGATGTACTAGTAAATTTGGCAATTTCCCCGGCTTCTCTTTTGCTGCAGCAACTTCTCGATTTCAAATGTAATGCCAGCAAGTTACTACATAAAATGGATTGTCTCCTAGATAATTCAAATGTAATGCCAGCAAGTTACCACATAAAATGGATTGTCTCCTAGATAAAAATCGGTGCAATAAGCATAAGCTGGTTCTGTTTTTTTCTATGTTTTGAGTGGAACACGTCCCTTTTGTTGCTATCGCTGCTGGTTTCGGGCTCATGGCAATAATTTCTGCAATCCATTGACAAAATTTGGCAGCAATAATTTCTGCGATCCGTGGACAAATTTTGGCAGTCATATGATGTGAATGTTCAGTGTGCGATTGATTTGTGATGTGATATTGTTGAAAGTGAATACTTAGCCCCCCTTTGGAACAGGAAAAGTGTAGGAATTTTATAGGATTTGGATCGTATAGGAAATTTTCATGATTGCCTTGTTCTATAGGAATTTTGGAAGAAATCTAACAAGAGGTTTTGCCTTGTTCCATAAGAAAGTCCAACCTCTTCGAAATTTTCCTTTGTGTCTATCTCTCTCTAGACAATTCTATGATTTTCCTATGTCTTATCCAAACATCACAATTGAAAAGTTTTCTACCTACATTCTCATTCCTAAAGGATTGCAATTGACAACCAACTCAAATCGTACATTTTTCCTATTCCTATGTTTTGAAAATCCTTTGTTCCAAAAGAGCCCTTGGTCTAGTTGTGATTCATTTCATTTGAAGGCTGAAAGAGAACAGGGAATATATCCGGTGCTACCGGTCCTTTGAGTGCTATCGTGCTACTAAAAATAGTAGCATCTAAACGGGTGCATAAAAAATATCTGAAAATATGAATGGTTAGAGCACACAAACATCTATCATCATGCAAAGTTTGATGTTGAACAAAAAAAATGTGCAAAGAGAAATAAAAAAGAGAAATTAGCACTTGAATTTGTGGTGCAACTGTTCATAGCTGACCCTCGACCCACAATTATTCAAATAATTTATTTTCTTTTTTGTTTCTCTTTGCACATTTTTTTGTTTAACATCAAAATTTGTGTGATGATAGATGTTTGCATGCTCTACTCATTCATATATTTCAGATGATTTTTTGATGCAACAGATCAAGTGCTACCGTGTTTGGTGGCACTATTATAACCCCTAAGCATTGGATATACTTTGATTGGAAATCCGAGTAAAATTGGTAATTCCATAATCATGAATTAACAACAAAATTGCCTATGTAGTTCGTTTGAACCAAGCGATAACTCATACAGATTTTTAAAAAAAAAACTGGCACACAATTTTGGTTGTTTACAAGAATAATTTTAGACGGGTTTAGAAACTAGCGCATTCCTTTGCATATACTGTAATAACAGTGATATTCCAATACAAAAATGTTGTGATAACATGTTTTGTGTCCAGGATAGTTCGATTTGAAGAAAGGACTTTTGAAGAAATAGACACAAGTCCGGGCTTATTCAACTGTAGCTGCTGCAAGCATGCAACCTCTCATTTTCAAATGAATGTTTAGCAAGCAAAAATATAAATATGACTCCAAACTAACACCAACCTAAAAAGTTAGCATAGATTGTCCCTTGGATACAAAAAACACAGTGAAACTAATTCTCTTGGTCATGTCTAGAACTCCGGAAGGCTAGTACATTTAGTATTACACGCCGGTTAAAAATCAATGCATTACAAAGCACCTGAAAGTCAGCAAGACAAAAAAAAAAGGTTCTTAATGCTGAAACCAAAACAATTGTAGGAATATCAATATCTGATGTTTTCATGAAAATTCATTACGCTTATGCCTTATTTGTCCCAAAGATTCATTCACCTTTTCGTTTATAACAAAAATGAAAGTCGATGTCTTTCTGGCGCTCTCCCCCTCCCTCTCCCATCCCTCTCTTTCATCTTTTATATTTTATAAATAACAAAAAAAATGAAAGTCGATGTCCATGAAAGTCCATGCCGTTTCTTTCTTGGTTTCCAAGACAACCCGTCAGGTTCTTCGCTCGTGTCCGTGGCAACAACTAGCAAAACAACACACAGCACAAAAGGATTCCCGTCCCGTTCCGTTCCGCTCCCATACGGTGACGGCAGGGTCCACGAGTGCCCTGCCCCTCGCCCCGCCCGTCTAGATCAGCCGCCACAGTCGTTCCCCCGTCGCATCGTGACGGTCCATCCACACAGCGAGGCCGCCCGAGGGCCGAGGTCCGACGTGGCCGGCTCGAGCCGGACCCGCGCACGAACGAACCCTAGCGAGCCGTCCCCAGCGGCCGTGTGCCTCTCTCTTCTCCCTCTTGTAGCTGCTGGCTGGATCCCCCTCCTCTATCTCTCTACGCCTCCCTCGCGGGTCCCGGCGTCAAGGCACGGCAAAGGCGGCAGGCACAGAGGCAGCGCTGGGCCAGCGAGCGAGCGCTCGCTCGACCAAGTGACCGGCCGCCATGGTGTTCGGCAAGGTCGCCATCGTCATCGGCTCCGGTACGCGCCGCGCGGGATCCCCCGCCCCCCTGGTTCCTTCGCCCCCCGCCCTCTGCCTTGATGATCTTCGATTCGAGGGCGGGATGCTTGCACTCGCTTCTAGGGTTCTTCTGGCTCGCTCTTGCTTCAGCCCCGCGGACCAAGACGTTTCTTTTCCTGGCAATCGAACCGATTGGGCTGCTCCCCGCTTCAGATTGAGCTAGGCTGGAGCACTCTGGCGTAGTGCAGCGACATGCTCTCTTCAATTAGTTAGTTTGTTTGTGGGTGCCACATCCATGCTACGCAAGCTAGCAGCTGCAGTAGATTAAAGCCTTCTGTTTTTTTTTTTAAATTGATCTGCAATCGACTAGCAGTAATAACTGATTCATTGAGAAGAAGCAAGCTGATGCGCCACGGTGGATGGCTGCAGACAGACATTGCTGCTAGCTTATTATTGTTGCTGCTAGCTCGACTGCTTCAGTGTCTCATCATCAGCCCATCACGCTTCCCTTCTGCAGGAATCGTTGGAACAGTACTGACAGGCGGTGAGTCCAGCCTTCCGGACTTCAAGGATGTAATCTCTGGTGCTTTCAAGGTCTCATCACACCCTCCCTATCTCTCTGCATTACTCCTTAGGCTTTATTGATTACTAGATATTAGTTGGTTTTACCTCATCACCTATTTTTCTCCTCCTCATGTTTAGTTCATGACCAAGGGCGCCAAGGAAAGCAAGGATGGGCCGTCTACCAGCAGTCCGCACACTGCTCAGTTGTTGACTCAGGTTTTTTGCACGCCAACTTCTCTTTCTATGCTTTCAACAACAGTTCCATGTATCCAGAAAAATAACTCATTAAACTCAAATGCTTCAGGTCAATAATCTCAGAGAGGAGCTGAGCATGCTGGCTAATTCAAACCATGTTGCTATTGTCACTGTTGACGGTAGACCTGGTTAGTGCTTTGTGTCATTTGCCATCCTGTTTCTGACAAATAATATACTCACACTGTGTATTATCTTTCACATGATATGATCTTACCTGCTAGCTTTTAACTGAAAGCTGCTCATCTTGTTGGTTCTGTTGTTATTTTAACTTAAATAGGAATTGGAGCTGCATCCTAGATTTTTTTGTGTAGCCCACAGTGGTTCTTTATTTTAGGAACAGCCGGATATTCATCATTTAGTTTTCAAGTAACTTTGTTGACATTTTGTACTAATGATAGCAAAAATTTCTTTCGCAGGCCCTGGCGCATATGGTATAACGGCTGTTGTTATTGGAGCTATTGGCTATTTAATCATTAAATGGAAGGTGCATATTTTTTCATTTTGTGAATGGAATAATGGATGTTGCTAGCAAAATTTATTAACTAAATCTGACCTAGATCATACTGCAGGCTGCAAATTTTTTTCTTGTCATTTTAGTGCCCATGCATTTCCTACTGTGTTGTACTGCCATTTGATGCTTTTTTGCCATTGTCAATTCCATCACAGCTTACTGGATGATTGCAGGGATGGAAACTCTCTGATATGATGTTTGTGACAAAGCGAGGATTTACTGATGCTTGCAATGCAGTGGGGAAACAAGTGGATCAGGTTTCAGAAAGTGTTCATGTAAGATTCTTCGTCCATCTTTCACAGTAATGTTACTATCACACCTTCAAGTTCTGATACGTGCATTGTAGTGATCCACATACTTTATTTGTATTATTCATATCAGTATACAAGTTTCTAAAATTTATTAATGTTATTTATTTGGTCTCCCAAACTGAAAAACAAATACACCTCCCTATATCAAAGGCTGTCCAGTTTAAATATCAAAGGACAAGGCCATAACCGTTACAATGGTTGTTTCCTAATTCCTATATTGTGATGCTTTCTTATGAATTGTGATTCCACCTTGTATTTGTATTCCTTATGTGTCCATATTCGTGGCATTTATTTTACCAGTCAGCACACAATATGTACTATATACAGTCATTTTTTAGCAGAAGTTCATCACCACACCCCCTGCATAACAAATTTGGGAAAGTATGCCTATGAGTCAAGTTTTTAGAAACAAAAGTTTTGATCAGAAGTGTCAAGTACATACTACAGGGAGTATGCTTATGTCCAGTTTTTTAGTTTATCTGTACATGCAAATCCCTGTCACAGTGTCTGATATAGAATAATCTTGTATACTTCCACTAAGTGCCTATTCCCTATGTTGAACGGTATGAGAGGGGGAAATGAACCCAATAAGATAAAGAAAGATTTGCGTATGCCTCCTGTCATTAGATTAATTTTTTTTTATGGTAACATCTAGATGTTGTGATTTACTGTTGCAACCAGAACTCTACTAATGTTAACTATTCTGATATCAGTCTGCAAAGAGGCATCTTGCTGGAAGGATTGATCGTGTAGATTGTACTTTAGATGAATGCCAAGAAATTACAGAAGCCACAAGGAATGAGGTTTGAACTTTACCTTATACTTTTTATCAGTTTGGTTTAATTTGGTGCAGACTGATACAAAATTGTTTTATAGGTTACAATCATCCATGGAGATCTAAGTGACTTCCAGAAGGACATGGAATCAGTTCATCTTGTAGTTCGTAATCTGGTGGGTACATTAAAACATTTTGTTTGAGATGAACTGATTCACTCTTAGTGCTACGTACCGACTGATTATCTGTTGTGTTGCAGGAGACAAAACTTGGACGCCTAGCTATTACTCAAGTAAGTAGACATTTACATCACCGCAACAATTCAGCGACTTATATGTTTCTAATCTCTTACTGAAATGCCTTAGGATCGTACAACACGAGGAATATATGACTTGTGCGAATTCACTAAAAGATTGGAACAGAGCCCGAAAGCTGATACTCGTCAGGCAAGTCAACACAGTGTACCTGCTTCAGTTCTTACTAAGTTTCCGTGAACACTTACATCACTTACATTTCTATGGGCTGTGATAAGCTTGGAACTCTATCTCTTGGAATCCCATACACAACTCTATTTAAATGAATATTAATGAAGGTGCTCATTTTTGCACAGATCTCAGGGTGATACCATCTGCAATGCATGTTACTTAATTTGACAACTATCTTCTTTCATCCTTGTTGATTGTATTTCATATTATTTTCAGGTTACATCATCAACTCCTCGTCCTGCTATTGAATCCTCAGAGAGAACTGCTAGGGTAAAATTACTGAGATACGTTTATAAGTTTTATAATTTGTCTTCGCTTATTGATCCTTTGATTTGTTACGACAGGCTGCTTCCTTGCCCCTGGCTTTGGAACCAGAGTCTCCATCAGCCCCATCACCTAGAGTTGAGGCACCTAAGGTAACATTTTGTTTCTTAAAGGAGCGTACAATTCACCTGGCTTGTTTCCATCTGATATAATTTGATTTTGTAGGTTGTGCGCTCTACAACCATGTCAGCATCAGGACTTAGTATGCTAGTTGGAACTACAATGCCACCTAAAAGAGTAAGACCATGATCAACTTAGGCACTTTGATATTTTTTAATTAGTTTTGTTTATGATGGTCTGTTATATGTAATTAATGATCAATGTGCACATTTATAAGACATATAAGTTGTCTATAATATATGCAAATGGTGAGTAGTAGCATATACTCAAAAGAACACATTGTATATGTTATAAATTGTGATAATATGTTTTGTTTGTCTATTCTCACTGCTCATTATAATGTATTTGAAGCCTCCTAACTCTCTGTAATAAACTTTAAACCTCTGGTTCTGCTGTGTTGCCACATACAGTAGTAACATGTGCACTTTGCGCTTTACATTTCAACCAGAATGGTAAAATTCAGTAATAAATAACATGATGAAACTACTATAGGTTTAAGGGTTCGTCAAGCACAATAATATCTTTAAGAGAAATGTACTGTCTAACTGTGTTAGCTGTTGAACTTTGTCTGTCCACCTCTCACCTAGTTGACCAAGTATCATGTGGTCAGTGTTTACTTGTAGACATATTTTGTGCAGTGTGATGGTACTAGTTTGCATTCATGCAGCGATAGAAACAGAGTTACAGTTTCGTTTTGCCGAACATACTAGTTACATTCCTCCCCTATACTCCGAAGCGGGAGAAGCTTAAGTTATGATTCCTAACATTTTCAGGATCACCAGGGTGCTTTTAGCAGAGCAAGTTCTATGAAGGAAGGATCCTCTGAGTTACCAAGTGTTGCGCCAAGCTCAGCAGAGCCGAGCCCCAGAAGATCTACTAGTTCAACCCTGTTTGGAGGGTTTGGCTTTCTAAGGAGCTACACAAGCTGAGACTTGTGTGCTCAGATAGGTAGCTTTTTTTATCCAAAGAGAACATCACCTTGAGCTGTATATGTAGGTAGAAAACATGGCAGTTGCCAAAAGGACGGCTCCCTTTTCCTATTGGGAATTGCAAATTTTTGTAGGAACTAATACCTTGCAAAGCAACGCCTCGATGCCAAGAACAGAACTACATCACAGTTTAAATTATGCTGTTGATCTCGCTGGAAGAGAAACATGGTGCCCTGTGGATGGAGGGGCTGTATATTGCAGTGGGTTATGATGTTGTAACAACAGGTGACAGTTCTACCAGAATACATTTTGGGCATGGAGCACTTGCAACTTTTTTTTAGACTCTTTACCTGCTGGATGTTGCTTGGATAGCATGCGAGCAGCATTGTTATTGCAGCTGCAGATGTATCTGGATGCAAGAGTAACATGCACCATATGCTTTAGTGCAAAGCCAATAAAATACTCTTTCAAATTGGTCATTTTGGCCTGTTAAGATACATATTTTTTTGCTCTGCATCTTGATGTAGATTTGCAATATGAATCGGAGGGAGTAAATGATTCAGGCATTCATAAGTTGTGTTCGTACTTTTGCTGATTTAAGATATATGCACGCTGTAGTTATGTCAGTTGACTATATGTAAGCAAGCCCGCATCTAAACGTGCAGAACTGGATTAAGGCTCTTCCAGATTGCTCGGGTATCTGGTCTTGTATAATTTGTAATTTATTTTATGCCTGCTAAATATGGATAAAAATTTAAATCTCCGTGCAACTTCGGTGAGAATGAGAACAGAATAGATTTGGAAAACGGTGAGAACTATAATTAGAGTATTAAAGAACTATAAAGAAGCATACTCTGATATTTTAAGTACTCTTCCAGATAAGTATGTGCCAGGTTTTTTCTAGCAACATTTCAAAATTTATGCGTGTGAAATGAGCACATCTCAGCTGGTAAGGTGTTTGTCGCTCAGCACAGATGATCGTATTATCTAAATTTATTTCAAAATTTAACTGACATTATTTTTCAGTAGTAGGTGATGTTGCCAGCAATGTAACCATGATGATTTTGTCAATCTCAAAATATTTGGGAAGCTAATCGAATATAAATGGGGCATCATGGTACTACCTCTTTTTTCTTGGCTGGTGCAGTTTTTTCTAGGCTCGAGTGGCTCACTTCTACTAAGCATAATGCAAATAGCAAGTATATTTTGACTAAGTAACACGCACTTCTCCCATCATTGATATAAGCATTTCTATTTTTTAACTCAAATCATTTTTAATTTAATTAAGTTAATAGAAAGAAATTATGATATTTCCAATGTCGAATTAGTATTATGAAATCCATTAAAAAATACATTTTGTAGTGTACTTTATGATATGGTACATGTTATATTTTTTAATAGATACTGGGTTAAATTCAAGGTAATTTTATTTATGATAAAACTGGATTTGCAAACAAAAAAGAGTACTAATAACCAGTATTACATCTTTATTTCTAAAAATAATGTTTTAGTAAAAGGACATGTATATTATTAAAAACTAGCATATCAAGCTAAGGTCATGACACTAGGATATTAGTAAGTACTCCATCCATTTCGAATTATAGTTCGTTTTGACTTTATTAAATTCATAGAATTTGTTATACACCTATATGTATAATAATATCTATGTGTCTAAAAAATTTAAAACGAATTATAATTCGGAACGTGGTGCGCGCGCTCTGTGTGACACAATCACGCAACTAATAGTTATGTACTTGTGTCTGTATGAGAATATTTTTCTAATCTTGGATATGAGGCCCAAACTATACCTCTTACAATAATATGAGGATACGGAGAATAGCTAGCGAGGACGAATGCGAGAAATTCAAAACTTGATTTATGGCGTGATGGAGAGTAGTGGATCCGCACTCCATGAATTTGATTTACGGGCACTGCTAGCGCCCGGACGTCCGATCCGGGTGCTAGTCATCGGACGGATCCGCAGCCGTCGGATCTTAAGATGTTCAATCGTCAGCCGTTAGATTTAAAGTCCGCCGAGTAAATGTTGCGAGCGTGTCGAACGTGTTGCGAAAATGTTGCGAACGCGGTTGCTCGCAACATCCAACATCAGGAGTTTTTCTTCTCTCCTCCACTATGTTGCGACTATATTGCGATCATGTTGCGACCCGTGTTGCTTGCAACATCGAACATTTGGAGCCTCTTCTCTCTTCTACTCGACACAACAGCCAACATCAAATGTTTGCAACATCGAAACACAACATCAGCAACATTGAAAAATTATGTTTGCAACACCCAACAACACATGTCTGCAACATCGAGACTCAACATCTGCAGCATCGAAAATTAATGGTTGCAACATCCAACAGCAGGGCCTCCGGACGGTCGCAGAGCCGTCAGATCAACTGTGGACGTCAGATGCGCCACTGTGGCGCTAAAAAAAAGTAGAAAAAAAATCTCGTCGCAACATCAGACCATATAGCATGCAACATGGTGAAAGAATTTCGCAACATTCAAAAACAACATCCGCAGCATTAAAAAAAATAACACCCCGCAAACATCGAGATCTACTTTTGCAACATTACAACATGAGAAAAATCATGGCCCAACATCAACTCATCTTACGTGCAACATGGAGTAGAATTCCGCAACATTCAAAAGCAACATCTACAACATTAAAAAATAACATCTGCAACATCGAGATCTGCTTTTGCAACAATCACGTGAAACACTTGCAACATTCCTTCGAAACCTCTTAAACACTCAAAACTTACGATTGCAACATCGTTAAAAACATGTTGTTGCTCGCCATCGGCGCCGCCCAAAGCTCCTTCGCCGGCCGGCGAGCTTCGCCACCACTTGCCCAGCCCGGAGGGGGTCGCAGGTGAGCCATGGACACGCCCATCTGCTCCTCGGCTCACGCGTCCGCCCGCACGTGGTGGTGGCGGGGCGACCTGACCGGGGAATGGATGCGCCGCCCACCACGACGACACCTCGGGGCAGCGCGGCGCGACGACACCGGCGAGTCGCGACCCCCACCTCCTCGCTGAGAACTCGACCCCGAAGGCGGCCAGCGACCATGGAAGCTCCTCGCACGCGGCCGTCGGCGATGGGTGAGCGGCAGCCCTAGCATCCTGCGCAGGGGAGCTCCTCGCCGGAGGCCATGACCGTCGCAGCTCGCCCACCCCCTCCTCGCGCATGGTGGTAGGAGGTGCCGTGGAGATGAGATGCGGCGGAGGTGGATAGGAACGGGAGGAAATGAGTGGATAGGAACGAGCGAGCGGTTGCTGCTGGAAAAAAAGGCGAGGCCTCACGTGGCCACGTGTTGGGAAATGACAGGCGTTCGTCCGTCCGACGCGTCGGACGTCCGTATCGAAGCATTGCCCATTTGATTTACTTGCAGGGTGGATGCATGGTTATAAATACAGCCCCTCTCTCATTTCCAATATGACAATCGCATCACCACTAGCTCGCATCGCTAGTTAATCCAATACTACTACTATAGACGAAGCTCCCGATCGATCGAGATGGTGAGTCCAAGGCTCCTCATCGTCGCCATCCTCCTCGTCGTCACGGCCAGCAACCCCACCACCACCTGGGCTCGAGGAGCCCCTAGAGGACTAGCGGGAGAAGGAGCTGCTGCTTCTGCTAGCCGCCGGAATCGAAGCCGGGGTCGAAGAAGAGCAAGGAGCTGGGGCTCGTGTGAGCGTCGCTCAAGGAGGCAACGCCGGGCCATTAACACAAGCTAGCACCAGCGGTGACAACAGTACCATTAATCAATCCAATATGATGCAGGCAGCCTGTTCGGTTGGCTGATGGCTGGTCTTCCTTTTCCCCAGAGAAGAGTCTTCTTGCTGGTGGCTGTTTTGTTCGAGAGAAAATCTTCTTGGTTTGGTGGGCGATAAACCAAGCGAACAGGGCGCTAACGCCGGTGACATCACTGGCGGAGTAATCACCCTTGGGCTCTGACGGCGCCCTCCGCCTCCGGCCGGTTGGGCTTGGCAATCACGGCAGGCCTCGTACCCAGCAGCGGCAAGCTTTCTGCCGTCTATTGGAGTCTGGAGTAATAATTACTTGTTGTTTACAGGACAGGAAAGCTAAAATACATTACAACCAGCCTGTGTTGACCGGAGGGAGTGTATGCATGTATACTACTTTTTCTTCTTCTAATTCAGGCGAACACAAGTACATCTATCTGGCTTCAAGACCTATAGGCTATAGCCCAATTCTTTCTTGTTTCTGACCTAATTGCCCTGCTGTGGTTGCTCTGCTCTGCCTCCTGGCTTCTTGAGCGACCATTCAGTGTCTAAAGATTCGTCTCCTTTTTTTTGGAGGAAACAGAGCAAGCTCCCTGCTGATTAAATACATTAATAAAATAGAAATGAACCCCAAGAAAGTCCAAATACAGAAAAGGGAGCGAGGATAAGTGATGAATAGCATACACTACAATTATACATTCTACAGCTATGTACACAAACAGATTGAAGATATCAAATCGAATACAAAATCAGAGTACGAAGTACAGGCAACCAGCAACCTGCTGATACATCCTGCACCCTGCATGCAATGCCAGACAGTACCAGAACATGATACACCAAAAGTTATAACATGACGCCGACGAGTTAACAAAGTTTGATACAGACAAGTTACACCTCTATGAGATAAATACCAGAATAGCAATCAGTTCGCAATCTCAGCCTACAATACACCTCTACGGTTACCTACACTCATAGATACGGTAAATAGATAGATTCATGGTTCGACAAGCAAGCAGTAGCCACTGCGAGCCTAAGACCCTTCAGGCTTGACCAGCGCAGAACTCGGCGCCTCCGTACTAGCTGATGAGTACTGGAGCCAGTCTTTTCCGCAGACAAGTGCCTCCACAATCTCAGGACGAAGAGAGCTCCTGTAGTCATCCAGCATGTGGCTTGCTGTTCCGGCAGAGAATATGGAGCTGCCGCTGCTTACCATAGACATTGGAATGGCCAATATATCACGGGCCATCCTGGATAGGGTTGGAAACTTGACAGTGTTGAGTTTCCACCAGTGCAGAATATCAAACTCCTGCATGCGTGGAGTTAGGGACTCATCCAGGTACTGTTCCAGTTCAGATTTTGAGGGCTGGCTACTCTGGATCTCAGAAAGGTACATATCGAAGTCTAGAAGCCCATCACCAGTGGAAGCAGGAGCTCCTTGACTGTTATTTGCATTGGCTGGCCCATTATTCGCTTCACCTTGTTCAACATAGGCTGGTGGCTGAGCCACATACTCCTTGTAAAGATCATGCACAGCATCATCAACCACCTTAACATACTTTGCAGCCTCAGCCCCGTAAATCTTGGAGTAACTGAACTCAACAAGCTTCATCTTGAAACGTGGATCCATGACAACAGCAATGGCTAGCACAAGGCTGCAATCTTTCCAGTACTTGTCAAACCTCTCATGCATATCCTTGGCGAGACCACTGAAAATGGGATCTTCATGTCCTGTGCCGTTGGATAGTTCTAGCTGAAGTTTCCAAGCTTCATGGAAGAAAAGGTTTGAAGTTGGGTTTCCTGCTGCCATGATGCTATGTGCAGAGTCATATAGCAGTTTCAGGTAATTACAGGCAGCCTCAACTTTCTTCCAATCATCTGCAGAGGGAGCTTCATTGTAATTATCATCACATGTCTCAAGTGTAGTGAAAGCCTGCTTATAATCCAAGGCAGCCAGCAACATCAAATAAGTCGTGTTCCACTGGGTTGTAACATCCAAACAGAGGGTCTTGGTACTGGGAATCTCCAGCTGCAGAGCAATCTCAGCAAACTTCTCTTCACGGGCAGGGGAAGCTTTTATGAATTTTATGCTTTCACGGATACTGTAGATGACACCGTGAATTGATGCAATCACATCCAGTGCAACAGCATTAAGGATATGGGCATAGCACCTCACAACAAACAGCTGTCCCTTGAGCATGAGATTGTTCTTGTTGGAGAGATGATCCCTCAGATTTGCACTGTAGATGTCATGTGAGGAGCATTCATTATCCAATGTGATGGTGAATAGTCTGTCCTTCATGTTCCAGTCAGAAAGGGTCGAGCTAATTGCTTCACTAAGTGCATTCTCTGAATGAGGAGAAGACACCATCATGAAGTTAAGCATTCTTCGGTGCACTTTCCACTCGGAGTCAATAAACTGCCCTGCAAGTGAAACATAGCCAAGAGTCTGACTCGTTGTCCACAATCCAATAGTGAGGCTGATCCTTCCAGGCATAGTGTTGAATGCTTGCAGCAGGTTCTCTTTTTCTTTCTGATAAACAGCATACACCTCTCCCTCCATTGTTTCAACATCCACAATCTTGAAACGTGGCTGCAGACTCTCAATAAAAATGGCGAATGCCGGCTGTTGAACAATGTGAAGCGGGTAGTCATGCTGAATGATCATCTTTGCCAGGTATGAGTAACTGCGATCTTGATCAAAAGTAGCATTTGCATAACCAGTATATCTGTAGCGTCTCTTGGTTGGCCGCTCCACAGTTCCATCACCATCATTGTCAGTACCTCCTGCCGAAGGCAGCATCAGCCTCTGGTCTTGACGCTTTATCATAGGACAGGAACCCAGGGTGATGTGCCTCTTGAGATGGCTAGTCCCAGCAATCTTGGAGCCAGAGCTGTAAGCAAAGGATTGCTTGCAGAGATTGCAACACGCCCGTGTGACCCCTCCGGCGACTTCTTCGATAGTGAAGTGCTCCCATACCAAAGACTTCTTACACCTCCTCCTCCTGGTTCTGGTCCCAGGGGTCGTTTCCTCAGCAACAGCCAACTCATGTCCTTGCACCAAATCCTGGGTCAACTCATCACCATGAGCCAGTTCTTCACCTTGTGCCAACTCATCTTCACCTTGGGCCAACTCATCATCACCTTGAACCAACTCATCTCCTTGGACTGCATCATCGTTGGGGGCGACCTCATTTTCCTGGGGCACCTGAGTGCCATTGGCAGTTTCCTCAGCCATGGTGCTGATAGGCTAGCAGCCGAACCCGTGAAACCTGTCGGATACAGCATTGGTAAAATCAGAAAGCATGTAGTAACTCTATTCGTAAACTTGAATGTGAGAGTACTATTTAATGAACGTAATCAATGTATATCCAGATGCAGAGGTCTATTTCAGATGGAAAGCATCGGTTTACAGGTGCACATCATTATAACACGTCTCAATTGTGCCTAGCCATAAAAATCCGACGGAATCTAGCCCAAACACTCCAGATCTATCTATGAATTCAAGAGCAGAAAGAAACCACAACGCGAAGAGCGCGACGAGCTGGAGCAAGAGGAAGGGAGCACGGATGCCGAGTACGGGAGCTAAGTAGATAGTATCTTCTTGCAGGAGGAGGGATGTGGCGGCCGAGTCGCCGAGATCCAGAGTGGTAATTCCCTTGCGAAACCAAAGAAAACGCCACCGAATTTCCAACAAGGTGACCACTCCCGGTCCTACATACGCGTGCTGCAGCCGCCCCCCACCCCAGCCAGATTCCATCCACGAATGGAAAGAGAAGGTAAATCAATCGCCCTAGGAACAAGAACGACATGTCTAATGCGAACGAACTCCAAGAAACAAACATGCCACTCAAAAGCCCAGGAAAAAGAGAATTCGCATCGGAAGAGACCAGCCCATTTCCGGGAACCCGCGGAGCAGATCCGACGAACCTAGCGCATCGATTCGCAGCAGCTAGAACCGCAACCACCAGATCTAAACAACCCTTGAACGCGAATTTTTTTGGGCCGGATTTAGAAGGATTCGAGCGGGAGGTTTGGGGGCTTACGACGTAGTAGGCAGGCGGAGTGACGAGAGAGAGCAGTTTGCTGGCGCGCAGCAGCTGAGGCGAGGAGGTGGTGGGTGAAGCAGGATTAGGGCTCGGCCCAAGAAGAACGAAGGCCGAGAGCGCAAATCCTAGATCTTGTTTGTGGGGGGAGAGAAGAGAGGAAGAGAGAGAAGGCCAGGGGGCTGACCGACGACGGGGGGGCAGATGATGGTGGGGGAGGCGGGTTGGTGTGGCTGGGAAAGCAAACCACCACCCCCGCGGCTCGGCTGCGGGAATCGAATGGGCTCGCGGCCCACGTCGATGGGCCTAGCTGCCGCGAGGTGACGTGACGCTACCGGTGGGCCAGGTAGGGGCCGCTCCGCACGTGGACGATTTTTTTAAAAATAATTTTTTGATATTTTTCAAAAATAAATATTACAGGGACTTTAACCGCCATTTAAAAGGGCGGTTGAGGCACTGTAGTACCCAACCTAGACGAACCCATCGCGGGTACTGTAGCAGTTCCATTCGTCATTTTCAACGGCTGTGGGGACAGACTCTATTAAAAAAAGTATAACTTTTTGTACGAACTCGTATGGAGATAAACTTTATATACAAATTATAGTTTTTGTCTAGATCTACAACTTTGTAGTTCAAACTCTTTTCATTTAAAGTCATCTTGATTCTCAAACAATCAATATACTCTATTTTTGATATATAGATCTGGATAGTATATCAATTATTTTAGTGCTAAGATGACTTCAAATGAAAAAAGTTTGAACTATAAGTTTATAGATCTCGACGGAAGCAACAATTTTCATATAAGTTTTATCTCCATCCAAGTTTAATAAAAAAAGTTATAATTTCTTCGAGTTTATTAAAAAAAGTTATAATTTCTTGAAGAGTGATCATCCCAACTGTTGTCTGAAACAGCGGCCAGAACTGCTACAGTACCATAACGGGGTTACTGTACCAACCTTCGTTGGACATGGTGCTACAGTGCTCAACCAACGACGGTTGAAGGCTACTTTTGAAAAAAAATTACATCTGACATTTATTTTTGAAAAATTACGAAAAATATATATTTAAAAAATCCACATGAACCATCCAAATTACTACACTTCCCACAAGAATATGAGTGTGTCACAAACACCACCTAGTGGTAGCTGGAGGCAGAATTTGCGACAGGTTCACTCCTAATCGCGCTCGCAACCATTAACATCGACAAAAAATCTCGCAAATAGAAGAGTAATACCAGTGAAATTTCTCGCAGATAGAAAGAAATCCTCTGTGTAGTCCACCTAGATCTAAATCTACATACCTGAAACCCTTTCAAATCACACTTAAGCATAACAAAAAAACAAAAATTCCAAACCTCTTGCGTGGCCTCGTGTATTGATGCGATGAAATCTAGCCTAGAGCCCTGAGTGCATGTAGATCTATGAACCTGCAAGTGGAAGAAAGTTATACGACGATGAGAGAGGCGAGTTAGGGCATAAGAGGAAGGAAGCTTAGATGCTGAGTTTGGGAGCGAGGAAGAAGAGATCTTACACAAGCAGAAAGGAGGTGGCAGTCGATGTAAGATGTCCCGACTGCCCGGTGCTCGGTCCAAGAAGCGCTCCAAGATCGAGAAAATATGGTACCTCTGATTTTGTGTGAGATGTAAAGAGGGGAATGAAAAGGGGAGGGGGAGAAGGAGATGAGGGGATGTTATGGAAGGGAGAGAGAAAGAAAAATCAGTCACGATTTAATGGGCACACACTGTAGCCCACCTCTTTTATCTTTCGTGCCTGCCATTCCATGTTGCGCCCTTGATATCAGGGCCCACTGTTTGTGCCAAGTGGGCCATACCTAGGTGGCAGGCGTGCGTTGGAAACCTTATTGGAAGTTTTTTTAAGAAATCATATATTTTTCTTTCAGTTTAAGTACTTTTGCGTTGGGAACCTTCCTGGAAGCATTATTCTTTTAAGAAATTGTATTTTTTCCTTTACGATTTCAATTTAAGTACTTTTTAGTGGATGATGGCCAACAAGGCATTTGTCTGACATGTGGCATAATTATTTGAGTGTAAAATGGACATGTAATTAAACCATTGGAATTTTAAACTTGAAATCATTTTTGCACTGCCACTCAGGTGCAAGCTAGGCAAACTTTGTATGTTGATTAAATCTTCTTCACATCTAGAATAGAGGCAGTGGGTTATTCAAGATGTAACGCCCGCGTTTTTAGCACTAAATAAATCACTTATTAAATCATGCGTAAATCCGTAAACCGGTCCGCCGAGCTCGGTTATCACTTAAACCCTAGCCGCCGTGTTCTTTCTCTCTCTCTCTCTCTCTCTCTCTCCCCCAACGCGCGTGCCGCGATTCCCCGCCGGCACCGCACCTCGGTCGCGCCCGGCGCACCTTCCCCAACGCCGCGGTCGGCCACCGGCCGGGAATCCCCGCGCACGCCGCGGTCCCGCCGCCCGCCCCGCCTCGCCGTCACCGATGGCCCGAAAATCCCGCCGACGCCCGGGAAATAGGAAAAATCCCCACGAAACCCTCCCCTAATTTCCCTAGCAATTTCCTAGATTTCCTAAAAACCTCTTCCCTATTTCTCTCCTTTTTCTCCATTTTTTTTCCCCTTTTCCTTTTTCCTTTTCTCCCTTTTTCTTTCTCTTCTCTCTTTTCTCATTTTCCTTTCTTTTTTTTTTCCTTTCTTTTTCCCTTCTCCTTCTTCCTCCCTCTCCTTCCTTCTCTTTCCCTGCGCGCGGCCGGGACTCGCGAACCCGACCGGGCGCCCGGCCGCCGTTGACCCGGCCCCGCGCCGGCCCCTCCTTTCCCCCGCCTCCGCACGCCATCGGCCGAAGACGCCGTAGCACGCCACCGCGGCCCCGCCCGCCCCACACCACCGAGAGACCGGCCGGCCGCCGGCGCCATTAATGCCCAACCGAGCCGTCACCTCCCTCACCGGCCACCGCGGCCGCCCCCACGCCCGCACGACGAGTCCAATCACCTGCCGAACCCCTGCGCACGAAGACCAAGCCGAGCCGTCGCATCACCGGCCGGAGCTCGCGAAGCTCCCCGAGCTCGCCGGCGACCTCGCCGGGGGAAAATATCCCCCCCCGAACCGACCTACGCGGCCTATAAAGGGGCCGGCACCCCTTCTCGCCGCTCCGCACCACGGCCCACGAGCTTCCGGCGGTGCTCATACGCACCACCACCCCACCAATTGCGCCGCCGCCGCCCATCTTCACCGCCGCCGCCCCTTGCCGCGGAGGCACCTCCTCAAGCCATCCCTAGCCAAGGTGAGCACGGGTGGTGGCAAGCCCTCGCCCTCCTCCTTCTATTCCCCCCGCCCCCCGCCGCCGACGGCCCCCCGGAGGCCGCCGCCCGCCCGCCGGACCGGCGCCCGCCTCCCTCCCCTGTCCGGATCGGGGGGGGAGGAAGAAGGGGCAAATTTTGCCCAAAGGCCCCCCCCGTTTTCCTCTATTACCCCAAGACCGAGCCTCCCTTCTCTTTCCTTTCATTTTTTTTCGGATAAGTCCCCGAGTTAATGATTAATCAAGAGTTAAACACTATTATAAACTATAAAATGACCCTAACTTAGTCTAGATTAGCGTAAACACCCTTTTTATTATTAATAAAAAATTGCCAATAAGGTCCTTAATATCTATACCCCCCCAACCCGACCCTTTCTCATAACCGCCTTTCTTTCCCGATTAATATCAAACCCTACGCGCCTATATTTATACCCCTCCTCCGCTCACTTCCCACTCCCCCGAGCTCGGCCGGAGACATGTGTGCTAATGCGCTTGTGTGCTTGTGTGTGCGTGTATGCCTTAGCCGACGGAGTAGACGGAGTAAGGTACCCCGAGCCGAGGTCGGAGCGGACTACGCGAGCGAGAGCCCGAGATCCCGGACGCCGAGCCAGCACTCCCCGAAGACTTCGAAGACGGCAAGTTCAACCTCCCCCTTTGATGCATGCTTCTGTCCTAGTTTTATAAATATACCCTTATACCCGTTTTATAAATTGCATATTGTTTTACTGCAAAACATGGTAGGATAGCCACCCATGATTGCTATGATTGAACCCCGTTTTGGCCTAAACGAGTGCTTTAAAAATATGTGTGTGTGTGCTTTCAAAATGTGTGAGTGCTTTAAAAACAAAATGGGAATATGTTTGGGAAATGAGTAAAGAACTGGGTAGACGGGATGGACGTGTGTGTCAGGAGTAGGGGTGAGCTCGTACTCGTGTGGTTGAGCGTGTTGGGAGTTGTCCATCTTGTCGGTTAAGGACCGGGTTGCGTGACATCTCACCTGACCCAAATCATCGTACAACCACTCGACCGTTGTATGTGGCAACGGCTTAGCATAAACCCCACTAGTTAATCTACTTGCCATCTGGTGTGCGGGTGAGCGGCGGGAGACCAAGGAGTCGGGGTACGCTCCGTGTGAGGTATGCCCCGGTTATGTGGGATAACCCCTTGGGTGCTTCCGTGGTGGCTCGTAGCGTTAGCTAAGGTGGGTAATGGCTTTGATAGGATCCGTACCGCGCCGAGGTGTCCGTGTGACGGTACCCTACTTGTGGGTAAAGATGTACAACCTCTCGCAGTGTCAAACCTATTCGAATAGCCGTGTCCACGGTATTGGACGAGTCACGGTGTGGTCACAAAAACTAGTGTTTGGGATGGGATGTTTTCCGACGTGAGTTGTTTTCTCGGGTGAAGTGTGTGGGCGTGTGCACGGGCTACGACGGACGGGAAGTCCGTAGGTCCACGGTGGTTTTGCTTAAAACAAGTGAGATACTTGGGTTATGAAAATGATTTGCGAAACCTTTTCGAAATGAACCCCCGCATGTGTAAGTTTGCAAAATGAACCTTAACTCGATCCTTGTTATACCTTATGCATGACTCGCTTATAAGCCCCTCCGCGGGTGGGGTTGGATTTGCCGAGTACGTATGTGCTCACCCTTGTTTTACTAACTATTTTACGAGAGGAGGATCCCGATTACATTCCAGAGGACGTTGAGTAGGTCATTGCCCTACACCCAGCCGTGCCTGTGTACCAGGGCCCTACCTAAAGCTTCCATGGTGTGGTACTCTGAAGAGGCTATGGAAGCCTTTGCTATCGTAGTGTGGTCGTTAGCATTTGTGTTGTTCATTGTAGCGTTGGCATTACCGTGCCCTTTCTGTAACCGTAATGTAAAAGACTGATTCCACCTGTTGTAATAAATGTGCTACCGACCTCCCGGGACGGTATTTGTGTCACATTTGGTCACCTCGGATGAGGGGACGCTTCGGGTGGTATCGTAGCCGTAGGTTGGCCGTAGGACATGACCCCTAGGATACGAGACCTCCTCTCGGCCCCTCTAACCTTTCCTTTGCTAAACTCACCTTTTCCCAAATCCTTACCTTGATTCTTGCTTGCTTCCGGATGCCTAACCCCGAGTGGAACGGTGGAATTTGCCCCGTCCAGCTGGCCTCCCTAACTCCGTTGCTACTCGGCCCTAGAGCGCGTCGGAGTAAGGGATCCGCCGCAGTTCGTCTACGGGAGTACGAACGCTTCGGCACCCTTCGGTGTAAGCCGCCGATCTTTGTGGGGAGAAGCACGCTTTACCCCGACATTGAGCCATGGTTCGTCAACGCCACTGGTTTTCGCTTTGCCGACACCTACCCCAAGGCCGCTCGGAAGGCCTGCGTCGGCCTACGAGTGGTTTACAGACAGCACCTCCGAAGGACTCCAATGGGATTCTTCCCACCCTCCGGAGGAAGAGGACGCTCGTGGATTGCTCGTATGAGAAGTTTGGGACGAGAGGAAGAAGACTTAGAAGAGGCAGTCTCCCACCTATCCATATACCTCAGAGGCCTAGACCACCTTTACCAGGAGCAAGCCCAGCAGTGAAGCGACGGATCGACGGGCGGAAAGAGCGAACGCAGAGAGTAGAACCGGAAAGGGTGAATACGGCCATAGCGAGAAGTTGAGGCGCACAACATGAGGCAAGACTACCTCGGGGAAAAAGAACGTTCGGAGAAGTTTTGGGATGAGCTCCAAAAGGAACGTAGAAGGCGAAGAAGAGAAGCCGACTTGGATGAAGAAGAACCCGAAGAAACCCACCGGGACAAAGGGACCCAAACCGAAGATGAGATACTGGAGCAGGATCTCCCACTAAAGAAGCGCCGTATCCGGCTAGAGGAAGAGTCACCATGAGGATAAGACTAGGGTTTAGGCTAGAGACCGAGTCCTAGTAATAATAAGTGTACCCCGAAGGATGTACCCCAACCTTCCTACTAAATAAAGTTATCCATCTCTTGTACCCCACCACAACCCGTTCAACCCTATCTTTGTTTTCGGATGGCGGAAGATGGATGGACCCAAGGCGTGTGCCGGGAGGAGCCTGGTTTTGCTCGCTCGCTCATCCACTCCCCGGAGCGCCTCGGTATCACCGAGCGCCCTAGGTACTACGACAGAGAGTACGAGCAACTCGGCACTCTTCGCCGTAGAGTGGTCCTCTCCGTCGCTAGGAGCAACCGCCACACCAACATCGAGCCGTGGCGCGTGACCGCCACGGGGTTCCGACACCGGGATACCTATCCCTTGGCCCTCGAAAAGCCCTCCGCTACCCGTGCCGAATCTACGAGGAGCACCTCGTCCCCACACCGATGAGGTACTTCCCTCCCGCCATCGGGACCCCGGTTTGGCGTGCCCGCATGAGGAACTTGGAGCGACGTCGCCACCAAGAAGACCCGCTATACCACGTAGTCGCCTACCTTGTCTCCCCGGACAAGCTCTTTGATGACCGGAGCCGGACACTTGAGGGAACGGATCGGCGGGCCGAGCAAGTCGAAGTCACGGTGCGTATGCACCAAGTCCGGTGGCTCAAGCTGAAGCGAGGACCGCCGCAGCCATAAGCAGTGAAGCTGTTGCCCAGGAGAGCCTCAGAAGGATCCAGGACCAACGCATACAAGAATGGACCCATGGCGGAACGCCCGTTCCAGCCATTGGAGAACCTCAAGTCCTGCTAGGAACACCCCTGGTAGGATGGGGAGGAGCCATAGAAGTCCCACCAGCACCACCAACGGTCACCGAACCCCCAACAGCTACCACTGAAGCCGCAGCACAGCCTCAGGAAAACGGAGACCCCGAAGGAGGAAACGATGACGAGCTGCTCATCCCGCTGGAAGAACACTCGACCCCAGAAGACAGCTCTCCTCGCGAGTAGTGTGCCCCAAGACCCAGGGAATGAAGCCGTACCGGTCCAAGTCGCGCCTTAGCCTTTAGTCGTGTAGTGTGTCCGCGTAGTCGGGATGTATCCTCCTCACTAGTTTGTAATAAAAACTTGTTTGTGCTTGCTTGTTTGCTGTATGCTTGTTGTGTGCTTACCGGCAGAGTAAACCCCGCCTTTTCAAAAGAAATCCGTATAATCCACTTAAACATCACATAAAACTAGATCTCTTAGAAACCCGCTTCTTTACAGATGGTTTCCAGGCGCCCTGTCAGGACCCACCGGTCGGATGCTGAGGGATCGCAAGCCGATCGGAGGGGAGCGTCTTCCCGAACAGAAGTTAACCAAAATGAAGATGGAGGAGAGAACGTGGTCCCGCCACCACCACCCCCTCCTATTGACTTGGCTCAAGTCTTGGCCAACCGGACGGTCTTGATGGAGGCTATCTTCAATGCCATCAATCGTCCAAGACCCCGTGCCATGAGCATGAACGAGAAGGCCGATCGAGTTCCTCGGGACTAAGCCGCCCACCTTCGGCGGGTCGGTGAATCCTCCGGATGCGACGATTGGCCGAGAGCCATCCCGAGGGAACCGGAGCCCCTCCACTTTGCGAGGACCATGACAAGGTTCTCTGGCGGCTCACCGGCTCACCGGGACGGCCCCTAGCCCGGTGGGAGAATTACCGCGCCGCGCCCAAGGATCCCTCCGCCATCACATGGGATGAATTCGTGGAGGAGTTCCGCCGCTACCACATCCCGGAGGCTACACCGAAGCGGAAGGCGGATGAGTTCCGCGAACTCCGCCAAGGCAACATGTCCGTGGAGGAGTACACGTACCGCTTCATAGAGCCGGCACGCTATGCCCCCGAGGAGGTGGATAAAGACTCCAAAAAGCAAGAGATGTTCAAGAAGGGGCGACTCGGAGCCGAGGACACCGCCGACTCCTCGGATTTACCCGGACTTTAATACCCTTATGAACATGGCAATCCTCACGGAAAGAGCAAAGGCCGAAGAGAAGAAGGAAAACAAGCGTAAGTTCATGGAACACAAGGCCAAGCGACAAGAGCGGTCCCGGAGGCCGAGAAACTTTGGACACCCTATGTCCGGGTTCCAAGCTCCGATGCGATGCGAACCCAAACCCAAGCCACAAGCTCACAAGCCCCCCGCAGCCCGCGTTCAAGCCCTCCTACAACCGAGAATGCCATGAAGCCCCCACGAGAACAACACCGGCCGGCTCACAACCAACAACAACAACAACGGCTCCCGAGTGTGTTTCAACTGCGGGGAAAGCCGGGCACTTCATCGCCAACCGCCCCTACGCTAAAAAGCCGCCCACCACCACCTACTCCAACTCGGTAAACGGACCGAGGCCACCGACGTCGGAGCCAACCGCATGCCGGTGCGCGGCAACAACTTCGGCAACAACCCCAACAACCGGCGGATGAGGCAGCCCCGGCGGTCGTATGGACGCGCTCGGGTGAATCACATCAACGCGCGAGGAAGCACAAGAAGCGCAAGGAGTGGTACTCGGTGAGTTTCCGGTCGGCTCGCTTTGGCTACCATACTGTTCGATTCGGAGCATCACACTCATTCATATCCTCAAGCTTTGTGGAAAGGCATAGCATACCCACGGTACTACTAAGAGCACCCCTAATAACTCGAACGCCCGGAGGTGACATTAACTGTCAACTGGGATGCCCCCGGTAAGGATTATTTTAAGTGGGGTAGAATTCCTAGCAGACTTGGTAGTGCTGAAATCCAAGGGGATAGATGTGATCCTTGGTATGGACTGGTTAAGCCAACACCATGGCCTCATAAGCTGCGCCGATAAAGTAGTGCACCTGACCAACCCAGACGGGATACAAGTGACCTGTCACACCGGGGACACAGGCCGGATATAATGGTTTTCAACATAGAAGCCAAGTCCATAGAAGATGTCCCAGTAGTACGAGAATACCCAGATGTGTTCCCCGAAGAGCTCCCCGGAATGCCACCGGACGGGGACATAGAGTTCGTGATCGACCTTATCCCCGGAACCTCTCCCATAGCCAAGAGGCCCTATAGGATGGCAGCCCCTGAGTTGGCAGAACTGAAGAAGCAGCTAGCAGAGCTTCAGCGAAGCGGGTTCATCAGACCAAGCTCATCACCATGGGGAGCCCCAGTGCTTTTCGTGGAAAAGAAGGATAAGAGCATGAGGATGTGTGTGGACTATCGCTCGCTGAACGAGGTCACTATTAAGAACAAGTACCCTCTTCCCAGGATAGATGACCTGTTTGACCAACTGAAGGGAGCCAAGTATTTCTCGAAGGTGGATCTAAGATCAGGGTACCACCAGCTCAAGATCAGGGAAAGCGACATCCCCAAGACTGCCTTTGTCACTCGCTACGGGCAATACGAGTTCACGGTGATGTCCTTTGGACTAACCAATGCCCCAGCGTACTTCATGAACCTCATGAATAAGGTGTTCATGGAGGAATTGGACAAGTTTGTCGTGGTCTTCATTGACGACATACTTGTTTACTCCAAGAGTGTGGAGGAGCATGAACAACATCTTCGAGTGGTACTGGGAAAATTGAGGGCACACAAGCTATACGCCAAATTCAGCAAATGTGAATTTTGGCTAGAGAAGATATCCTTCCTTGGGCACATATTGACCGCAGAAGGAGTAGCTGTAGACCCCGGGAAAGTTGAGACAAGTCTCCAACCGGCGCAACCAACCAACGTGAGTGAGATCGGGAGTTTCCTAGGCTTAGCCGGTACTACCGGAGGTTTATCGAGGGATTCTCCAAGATCGCCCGCCCATGACAGAGCTGCTCAAGAAAGAGAAGAAGTTTATCCGGACCGAGGCCTCGTGAGAGAAGTTTCCAAGAGTTGAAAAAGAGGTTGACTACGGCCCCGCGTCGACCCCCGCCGTACATTCAACGGGACTTTGTCGTATATTGCGACGCCTCCCGACAAGGGTTGGGATGCGTGCTCATGCAAGACGGGAAGGTAGTGGCATACGCCTCCCGCCGGCTCAAACCCCATGAGCGAACTATCCCACCCATGATCTGGAGTTTGCAGCCGTAGTGCATGCCTTGAAGATCTGGAGACACTATCTGATCGGGAACAAGTGTGAGATCTACACGGACCACAAGAGTCTAAAGTATATCTTCACCCAGCCCGATTTGAACCTAAGGCAGAGAAGATGGCTAGAGCTAGTCAAGGACTACAACCTAGAAATTCACTACCACCCCGGAAAGCCAACGTGGTAGGCGATGCCCTAAGCCGAAGACCTACGAGAAGGCGGCACCCAAGAGTGCTCAGTTGCAAGAGGAGATGGCCCGACTCAACGTACACATCGTCCCCCAGGGCTACGTCCGCCAGCTGAGTGTCCAGCCTACCCTAGAAGAGAAGATCCGGAAGGCCCAAGAAGCCGACGAGGGTCTAATGAGGATCCGCAAGCACACCGGAGAGAACAAGGCCCCCGACTTCAGGGTAGATGACCAAGGCACCCTGTGGTACAAGAACAGGATATGCGTGCCCGAAGGTGGAGATTTTCGACGAGCCATCATGGATGAGGCACACAACTCGGCCGTACTCCATACACCCGGGATCCACCAAGATGTACATGGACTTAAAGCGAAGTATTGGTGGAACGGAATGAAGGCGGACATTGCACGGTTCGTCGCCCACCGTGACACGTGTCGAGGATCAAAGCCGAACATCGAAGCCCGCAGATCGTTGCAACCCTTGCCAATCCCGGTATGGAAGTGGGATGAGATAGGTATGGACTTCATAGTAGGGTTGCCAAGGACTCGAAGGGACATGACTCCATATGGGTAATCGTGGACCGACTCACCAAAGTCGCTCACTTTTTACTCCGTACGGACCACTTATGGTGGAGAGAAATTGGCGAAACTCTACATAGAAAATATAGTAAAGCTGCATGGAGTGCCTAGCGAGAATAGTCTCGGACAGAGGGACCCGCGTTCACCTCCGGGTTCGGAAAAGCTTGCACAAGGCCATGGGCACCAAGCTAGACTTCAGCTCAGCATACCACCCACAGACAGACGGGCAGACCGAAAGGGTGAATCAAATTTTAGAAGATATGTTGAGAGCCTGCGTCCTCACCTACGGCAAGGATTGGGAGCAGAGCCTGCCGTATGCGGAATTTTCCTACAACAACGGCTACCAAGCAAGTCTGGGAATGTCGCCATTCGAAGCACTATACGGGAGAAAGTGCAGAACACCCCTGATGTGGTCAGAAGTAGGAGAGCGTGCCCTGGTCGGGCCCGCGCTTATAAAGGAAGCCGAGGAACGAGTAGCTGATATCCGGGAGAAGCTGAAAGCCGCTCAGTCCCGACAGAAGAGCTACGCAGACAAGAAGAGGCGTGAAGCGAGCTTCAATCCAGGAGACTTCGTCTACCTCAAGGTTTCACCCATCCGGGGGACTCGAAGGTTTCAAGTACACGGGAAGTTGGCCCCTCGGTACATCGGCCCGTATAAAGTGCTCAAGAGGGTCGGAGCAGTAGCATATCGGCTGGAGCTACCCGAGGAAATGTCAGATATACACCCGGTATTCCACATCTCCCAGCTACGGCGGTGTTTGAAGGTTCTGGAAGAAAAGCGGGTACCAGTGGAGACCATCGATCTACAGCCAGACCTTAGGTACCAGGAGGTGCCCGTCAAGATCCTAGACACTGTGGTCAAGCGGACAAGAACGACCGAAGTACGGGTGTGCAGGGTCCAATGGAGTAGACACGGGGTGGAAGAAGCTACGTGGGAACGAGAGGATGCACTGAGGAAGGAATTCCCCCACCTATTCGAGACTTAGCAGAATCTCGAGGACGAGATTCATTTTAAGTGGGGTAGGTTTGTAACGCCCGCGTTTTTAGCACTAAATAAATCACTTATTAAATCATGCGTAAATCCAGAAACCGGTCCGCCGAGCTCAGTTATCACTTAAACCCTAGCCGCCGTGTTCTTTCTCTCTCTCTCTCTCTCTCTCTCTCTCCCCAACGCGCGTGCCGCGATTCCCGCCGCACCGCACCTCGGTCGCGCCCCCGCGCACCTTCCCAACGCCGCGGTCGGCCACCGGCCGGAATCCCGCGCACGCCGCGGTCCCGCCCGCCCGCCCGCCTCGCCGTCACCGATGGCCCGAAAATCCCGCCGACGCCGGGAAATAGGAAAAATCCCCACGAAACCCTCCCCTAATTTCCCTAGCAATTTCCTAGATTTCCTAAAAACCTCTTCCCTATTTCTCTCCTTTTTCTCCATTTTTTTTCCCTTTTTCCTTTTTCCTTTTCTCCCTTTTTTCTTTCTCTTCTCTCTTTTCTCATTTTCCTTTCTTTTTTTTTTCCTTTCTTTTTTTCCCTTCTCCTTCTTCCTCCCTCTCCTTCCTTCTCTTTCCTCGCGCGGCCGGGACTCGCGAACCCGACCGGCGCCCGGCCGCCGTTGACCCGGCCCCGCGCCGGCCCTCCTTTCCCCCGCCTCCGCACGCCATCGGCCGGAAGACGCCGTAGCACGCCACCGCGGCCCCGCCCGCCCCACACCACCGCAGAGGCCGGCCGGCCGCCGGCGCCATTAATGCCCAACCGAGCCGTCACCTCCCTCACCGGCCACCGCGCCCGCCCCCACGCCCGCACGACGAGTTCAATCACCTGCCGAACCCCTGCGCACGAAGACCAAGCCGAGCCGTCGCATCACCGGCCGGAGCTCGCGAAGCTCCCCGAGCTCGCCGGCGACCTCGCCGGGGGAAAATATCCCCCCCCGAACCGACCTACGCGGACTATAAAGGGCCGGCACCCCTTCTCGCCGCTCCGCACCACGACCACGAGCTTCCGGCGGTGCTCATACGCACCACCACCCCACCAATTGCGCCGCCGCCGCCCATCTTCACCGCCGGCCGCCCCTTGCCGCGGAGGCACCTCCTCAAGCCATCCCTAGCCAAGGTGAGCACGGGTGGTGGCAAGCCCTCGCCCTCCTCCTTCTATTCCCCCCCGTCCCCGCCGCCGACGGCCCCCGGAGGCCGCCGCCCGCCCGCCGGACCGGCGCCCCGCCTCTCCCTCCCCCGTCCGGATCGGGGGGGAGGAAGAAGGGGCAAATTTTGCCCAAAGGCCCCCCCCGTTTTCCTCTATTACCCCAAGACCGAGCCTCCCTTCTCTTTCCTTTCATTTTTTTTTCGTATAAGTCCCCGAGTTAATGATTAATCAAGAGTTAAACACTATTATAAACTATAAAATGACCCTAACTTAGTCTAGATTAGCGTAAACACCCTTTTTATTATTAATAAAAAATTGCCAATAAGGTCCTTAATATCTATACCCCCCCAACCCCGACCCTTTCTCATAACCGCCTTTCTTTCCCGCTTAATATCAAACCCTACCGCAGCTATATTTATACCCCTCCTCCGCTCACTTCCCACTCCCCGAGCTCGGCCGGAGACATGTGTGCTAATACTGCTTGTGTGCTTGTGTGTGCGTGTATGCCTTAGCCGACGGAGTAGACGGAGTAAGGTACCCCGAGCCGAGGTCGAGCGGACTACCGCGAGCAGGAGCCCGAGATCCCGACGCCGAGCCGGCACTCCCCGAAGACTTCGAAGACGGCAAGTTCAACCTCCCCCTTTGATGCATGCTTCGTCCTAGTTTTATAAATATACCCTTATACCCGTTTTATAAATTGCATATTGTTTTACCGCAAAACATGGTAGGATAGCCACCCATGATTGCTATGATTGAACCCCTGTTTTGGCCTAAACGAGTGCTTTAAAAATATGTGTGTGTGCTTTCAAAATGTGTGAGTGCTTTAAAAACAAAATGGGAATATGTTTGGGAAATGAGTAAAGAACTGGGTAGACGGGATGGACGTGTGTGTCAGGAGTAGGGGTGAGCTCGTACCTGTGTGGTTGAGCGTGTTGGGAGTTGTCCATCTTGTCGGTTAAGGACCGGGTTGCGTGACATCTCACCTGACCCAAATCATCGTACAACCACTCGACCGTTGTATGTGGCAACGGCTTAGCATAAACCCCACTAGTTAATCTACTTGCCATCTGGTGTGCGGGTGAGCGGCGGGGAGACCAAGGAGTCGGGGTACGCTCCGTGTGAGGTATGCCCCGGTTATGTGGGATAACCCCTTGGGTGCTTCCGTGGTGGCTCGTAGCGTTAGCTAAGGTGGGTAATGGCTTTGATAGGATCCGTACCGCGCTGAGGTGTCCGTGTGACGGTACCCTACTTGTGGGTAAAGATGTACAACCTCTCGCAGAGTGTCAAACCTATTCGAATAGCCGTGTCCACGGTATTGGACGAGTCACGGTGTGGTCACAAAAACTAGTGTTTGGGATGGGATGTTTTCTGGCGTGAGTTGCTTTCTGGGTGAAGCGTGTGGCTGTGTGCCTGGGCTACGACGGACGGGAAGTCCGGTAGGTCCACAGTGGTTTTGCTTAAAACAAGTGAGATACTTGGGTTATGAAAAGGATTTGCGAAACCTTTTCGAAACGAACCCCTGCATGTGTAAGTTTGCTAAATGAACCTTAACCTGATCCTTGTTATACCTTATGCATGACTCTGCTTATAAGCCCCTCCGCGGGTGGGGTTGGATTTGCTGAGTACGTATGTGCTCACCCTTGTTTTACTAACTATTTTACAGAGGAGGATCCCGATTACATTCCAGAGGACGTTGAGTAGGTCATTGCCCTACACCCAGCCGTGCCTGTGTACCAGGGCCCTACCTAAAGCTTCCATGGTGTGGTACTCTGAAGAGGCTATGGAAGCCTTTGCTATCGTAGTGTGGTCGTTAGCATTTGTGTTGTTCATTGTAGCGTTGGCATTACCGTGCCCTTTCTGTAACCGTAATGTAAAAGACTGATTCCACCTGTTGTAATAAATGTGCTACCAGCCTCCTGGGACTGGTATTTGTGTCACATTTGGTCACCTCGGATGAGGGGACGCTTCACAAGAGTACTTCAGGTTACTAACACATAGTCATGGAAGTATGACAAATCAAGATCGAAGGTGATCAAAGCTCGAATGTGTTTAAAGCTTGAATGAACACATGAAGCACATACAACCTAACTATCACAATGCCCGAACCGAGAGCAGATCTAGCCCCCCAAAAAATGAGCCATGGATGAAGAATAGGAGGAAAGAGGGGGTGAGGGAGAACAACAAAAAAGAGAGGTCCCAACATCAAATTATCCATCCACAAGTGGTCCCAACATCTAAGTCGAGTACTAGTCCAGGCCTTCAATGTTCAATCAGAGAGTAAAATGTGCAATTGTCCCTTGAACTTGGCTCGACGTGCACGTCCCTAAACTTCCAAAATAGAGATACAGCCCTATCTGCTAATCAGCTCAACCGAGATCCAAATTAGTGAAGTCACCTATCACCATTACCCGTTTAAAATCGCATGTGTGGCATGATGATTGTGCCTCAACATGAACTGGTATTTGGGTCTCACATCAGCTTTCCCTTCTTCCTTTTTGACCCCATTCAATCTCTCCCTCTTCCTCTCTGATCACGAGCTGTGGTGCAAGCAGCTCCAAGCTGTTGAAAGGACCTTGATGCCGCCTAGAGGGGGTGAATAGGTGAGACGACCAAATAAAACTTTTTCCCTCGAAACTTGAGTCTCACTGGCACGGGCGGTTAGACCGCCCCTGGTGCACCCAGCACAAAGGGGGCAGTTCAACTAGGTCTGGGGGCGGCTAGACCGCCTCCACACAGTGAACCTGCAAAACACAACTCAAAGCTTCTATTGACTTCTTGCTTGAACCTAAGTTCTTGAGTGGCTCCTGTAGATGATTACACGCAGAGTAATGATCCCTGCACTCAAAGACAAGCACACCCAAGTAGATCAAGCGAAAGCAAAGTAAATATGCTAGAAATCAAAACGAGTGATGCAAACCACAAAGGAGAGACGAGGATTTGTTTCCCGAAGTTCACCGCCTACCAAGGAACGGCTATGTCGCCGTTGAGGAGCTTGTAAGGGAAATTTCCCACAATATGTCGGGTCACTTTCAACTGCTTCCCTCCTTTCCACTAAGACGATCTTTTCCACGAAGAGGCCCTCACAAACTTTCCACTGCTCACCATAACCTTGGGAGCTAGCCGGCGACGCCTAGCTGTATAGGAGGCGAACCTCCAAGAGTAACAAATGCTTCAAAGGCTCTCTGACGCGAGCCACAAGTGCTCAAGCTATAGGATGCTCTTACTCAGCTCACACAAGCTCACAAAAGCTTAAAATCTCAACCCAACACTAGGATATGGCTTGAATTGCAAATCTCACAAAGAGAGGGTTGGAGAGTGTTTCTATGGCTTTGGTTTATGAAAAACAGCAGGGGGAGCACCTCAGCAACCCTAGAACCAGCAACCCCAACAAGTGGAGCTCGTGGGGTACTTATACCCGTCACAAGGAAAACTAGTCGTTAGAACTTTGGCCAGGGCGGTTCGACCGCCTGGTCAAGGCGGTTAGACCGCCTGACTCCGGGCAGTTTGAAAAAACTAGTCGTTGGCCTGCCAAGTGCAGTTAGACCACCCCCTGGTGTGGTTAGACCGCCCTGGGGCAGAGAGAACCCAAAAACCTTTCTCTCTTCTCACAAGAACTCCAACACGTGTTGAAGTGGCTAAGGTTGGGTTAGAGATTTGTTAGACTACTTAGGAACTCTCTCAAGGCTAGTTCTCACTTAGGTCAACTAATGAGCACTTTTGATCTTTTGTCTTAGAGCTAATGTTGCATCCCTCTTGAGAGTACAACAATCCTAAATTCAAGAATAAATATAAAACATAGTCAACCTCTTGAGCTTGTAGATATTTAATCTTGCCATACTTTTGCAATTCCAACTTGAGGGCTTCCAACATTGCCGATGTCTTGAACAAATCCATACTTGAGCTAGTGACTTAGGATTTTACCTTTTTGCATAAGAGTGCTCACTTTAATCCTTAAGTCACTCCATATTGCCAATCATAACTTATAAATGTGTTGCATTGCTTCCCTTGGTTAAGACTTGTATATGATACTTGGAGACCCCACGGGTGCTAGAACTTCACCTTAGCAAAACACTAATGGCGCCCGGGCCAAGACCCCAAAGATTGCTTAGTCCCTCACCCTAGTCACCTCGGTTGATCTCTTCGTCACTTACCCAACACACATTGAGTTAGGCTTTGCTTAATCCAAAATTTGATCTTTATTTGAAATCCCGCTTCAAATGCTTATTCCCGATTGACAATGAATATGCAAGCTTCCAATTAAGGACCATAAAATCTAAACTCATCCTTGTGTCCTCTTTCAATAACCACATGAAGCATTGCACTTTAACTTGAGAGAATTACCAATTTCTCTTTTTAAGATCCCTTTTATTTTTTAGTCAAGCTACCACAATCCTTGGAGACATGTAATTCATCTTCGTAAAATATCTCCAATATATAAATCCACTTATTTGCTTGACATTAACCAATTTGCATAAGGATCACACACTTGCTTGCCTTTAATTATTGTGAGCCAAATAATATCCAATTAAATAAACAATAATTGTAGCTCATGAATAAATAATAAAAACCTGCTCACAATCTTTAGACAAAACAAGTTAGACCTTTAATCGTTCTGTCATTTAATTCACAAATCCACTTAGGGGCCTAGATGCACTTTCAGTTGCGTTCTCCCAGCCTTGCACCAAGGTCACCATCCTACCCTAGACCTAGCCACCCTGATGCTAATCACCTCCTATGGTGCCGCCTCATACTGAAGAAGGCCCCACAGTCGCATCGCCTGAGCTGTACTAAAGGGCAACTTGGGTTGGGGGCTGACGGGAGGCCATGAACTTGGCGTTCATTTGTAGCTTAGGTTCAGTCAAATGAGCTAGTGATGATAGGGGTAAAGTGACTGAGTGGTAGATAGGAAACTCGAGCACCGGCGGGTGCAGAGGAGCAGGCCCTAGGAAAGTCCCATTCTTCCCCAACTCCGACGACCACCACCTCCGAGCCCTTAGTGACAACTTGAGTAGTTATGCCTCCTATTTTGTAGCATCACCCTTCATGGTTGGCTGCCTTCAAGTGCCACCTGATGACGCAACCATCATACGCGACCATTGCAACGCGACCCACTAGAAAGCTTATGTGCGGCCCTTGGGTTCTCTAGCCCCATGACTTGGGAGTTGGGACACACCACACCATCGTCCTCATCCCACGTAGAGGAGCTACTGGAGGCTCGCCGGAGGACTGGAGGTGGAGAGTAAAGGAATAGAAAACATATGAGGAAGAGAGAAGGCAGATAATGATGAAGGAGTTAGCATGTGTGCCCATATGTCAGGGGCGGAGGGGGCTCGAGCCCCCTACCGCCGTGCGCTTCATTGAAAAGAAGAGGGGGAAAGATGGGGTGAGAGGACAAAAGAGGGAGAGGAAGAAGATGGTGGGAGGGGGGGCTGGAGGAAGCGAAGGGGAATGAGCCTCCCCAAAACCAGCCATCATAACTTTGTGCCTGGTCATTAACGTGAATAAGGTTAGGAAGTTGAATACACATTTTGATACTTTAGGATATGGATGACAACTCGAGTCAAGTAAGATGTAGTCATACTATTGACGCCTTTCAGGGCCAACACACGATAGCATTAGAGTGTGCGGGTCGCGAACGGAATGAAAAGCAAAGATGTCGTCGAGACCAGTCAGATCGGTCAGGCGCACCGGTCAGACCGGTGTCCTTGGGTTTGCCTAACTCGGGCGTTTGAGAGGGTAACTACCACATTTACGTGATGGATGACATCTAGGTTTATGAGCAAACCAAAAAAAAGATAATCAACGCACTTACGTGGCGAAGAACGACTAGTTTACGAGCAAACTAGCAAAGGTCATTGAAGCTCTCGCCCGAGAGGGACCCGTCAGGGTGTGGACGCCGCTGGCGTGTCCTAGGTCGACCATGACCAGCATGCTCTAGGACGTCATCTATGACTGTGGAGATCAAGATACGAGAAGCATGGAGTTTCAAAAAGGTATTGAGGGGATAAAAGATAGAAGGAATAGATTGATTCAATTATGTTCCCCTTAATCATGTTCCCCTCAATCGGCTGCGGCCCTTCATAAATATAGGGTGGGGAGGTCTTGCCCCACTAGGAGTCGAAACCTATACAAATCCCGTGTCAAAATACAACTCCTAACTCGGATTATGCTGCAAGAACCGGTCAGACCAATCGGGCACATGGCTGGTTCTTGCTGGGACCATAATGTTAGAGAGCGCAGTGGAATTCGGCCTGAGAATTTATACCCATGTGAACAATAAGAACATGCGCCTAACTCAACCTAAAAGACTAGGCTGATGGGTGAGGACTGCCCCCACCTTTATGTTGTGCTCCCCACAATCAATTTCCGATGTGGGACTAATTCAACAATCTCCCTCGTCACACATTGAGCCCAACTCTTCCATCACATGACAACCCATGTGAACAACATGGAAGGTTATTACAACCCATGTGAACAACATGGAAGGTTATTACATACTTAGAGTTCAATTCTCCCGTCACAAGAATTTTCGTGGCCTTAAGAAGACATTAACGAGCGCCCCGCCAACATGCGACCCGAAGATGTTTTCACATGTTTTTACGACCTTCGACTCTGATACCACTTGTTAGAGAGCGCAGCATAATCCGGCCCGAGAATTTATACCCATGTGTCGGTGTCTCAATAGGCCTAGGTCCAACAGGGTGCACAACAATAAGAATATGGTCCTAACTCAACCCAAAAGACTAGTCTGATCGGTGAGGACTGCCCTCACCTTTATGTTGTGCTCCCCCACAATCGATTTCTCATGTGGGACTAATTCAACACATAACCCCCTCATCCGGACTCCGAACTGAACATTCCACATACATGTTTCGATCGTCTCGACGAGATATACACAATGGTGAAGTCCAATTGGCATTTTGAGCACATTGCTCTGACCGGTGTGGTTGAAAGATCAGACCGGCCAGGGCTACTAATCGGCTATATGACCGATAACTGAACCATATCAGTTGGTCTTCTCATATTAGCCAGATCAGCCACTTTTGATCATGATTATTTGATCTACATGCCCATCTTGATCCTCTTGACAAAAGCTTCATCTTGGCACACTTGAAGTCATGATTTGACATCATATTAGCGCTTCTCCAAATAATTCTTTGCCTTATCTATGGAATCATATTCAGAACTACCAAGATGACCCTCTTATCACGTAAAATGCATATCCAAGCCAAACTTGCATAATATCAAGAGTTAAACACTAAATTGGCACTTCTAGTCTTAGCCTCACATATCTCAAACCGTGCCACTTTTGGGTGCGAACACATACATTTTACTCGGCTAAGCAGAAGATGTCAAGTACTTAACGTCTATGTTTTTGTACGTTTCTAAAAAAAATGTAATCGTGATTATTTCCACTACAGTATATCGTAACATATAGTAACAATGAGGTTGTCATATCATTGTTGAGGTAACGCATCTGCACCGGACACCTGGCTTTGCTGCTCCTCCTTCCATCGCGAGTGCAACCTGGCCAGCGTCTCCCGGAACCTGCCGAGGTCCAAGCTCACGTTCTGCCCGCGCAGGTATACGTGCTCCACGAGGTCCCACTCCTTCATCCCCTGCTCCCGCCTCGCCCTCGCCGGGTCGGCCACGACGACGTGCCCCGCCGGGTACCTCCGGCTCAGCGAGCTCTCGCCCGCGCTCACGTCGTACTGCTCGTAGCGCAGCCCCATCCTCGCCGCCGGCACGCCGAAGAGGTTGCGCGAGAGCAGGGAGATGCCCAGCGGCGCGATCTGGGCGAGCGCCGCGCGCCCCGGGCGCAGGAACAGGAACGTCGTCAGGTCCGCGCCGTGCACGCCCACCAGCGCGTCGTACGAGCTCACCGACGCGTACACGGAGGAGAGCGGCGCCCCGGTGGCCGTCTCCATGACGTCGACGTCGAACCCGACCGACGACGCGAGCTCCGCCACTGCCGCCTGGTTTTCGATCACGCGCCGACCCTTGCGCGACACGATGCCAAGCCTCGGCCGCCGCCGTGGAACTGGTGGTGTCGTCTCCGGCTTGCCGCTGGCGCTGGCGCTGCCGCCGCTGTCACTGTTATTGGTCTCGTCGTTGCCGCCGTACGCGTCGGCGAGGAATCGGTGGAAGTCGACGACGGTCTTGTTGTCCCGAAGTCGCGTGGAGTTGACGGCGAGGTAGTCGTGGTAGCGGGTCCCGACGATGGCGCCGGGGAAGCAGTGCGTCCTTTTGTCCCCGAGCAGGTCCACGACGGGGTACTCGGACAGGCCGGAGATGATCTCGCCGTACGTGCCGGCCCACCGGGGGTTGTACGCGAGCGCCACGAGCACGACGCGGCGGCGGAGGTGCTGCGCCGTCAGCCACAGCGGCAGGAACCCGTCGTTGAACACGTGGAACAGGTTGTGGCTGTACCCTCCCGCCGTCATGACGAAGGCTGGCGCGTCGTGCCGGACGTCGCAACGGTGGCCACCGCCGGCGGCCTCGTCCGGCCGGGCCGACCGGAGCGTCACCTCGTGGATGGTCTTAGTGATGTAGCCGTCCCACTTGCGCGTGTAGGGACGTATCCGCTCCTCCACGGCGGCGGTGTCGGCCGCGGCGCCCACGCCGTCACCTGGCGCGCCCGCCGGCGGCGGAAACAGGAGGAACGAGAGCGACGCGGCGTCCGTGCGCACGTCACCGGTCATGAAGCAGACGTCGGAGTGGTAGTCCGTGCGGTCGCAGCAGATGGCGTGGTCTGGCAGAGACGAGCACGGGGAGCCCACCTGGTTGTCGAGCACCTGCAGCGGCGCGCCGCCGCCGCCGCCGCCGACGACGACATGCTCCGACGGCGGCCCGAGCCGCACCGCCGACGACGACGACGTGCGGATCGTCGAGCTGGGCTTGGGCGCGAAGAACCCGACGGTGGAGCCGTACGGGGCGGGCGCGGAGGAGGAGAAGTGCGGGGCGTAGAGGAGCACGCACAGGCACAACAGGGCGACAGCTGTGACTGTGAGCACGAGGCAGGAGAACTGGGCGGCCGCCGGCGCCCACCTCCCCCTGGCCTTGGTATCGTCCATGGCGGCCTGCTGCTTGAGGCCGCCGGACACCTTCGACGACGCCGCCATGCTAGTAGCTCCCTTCAGTCAAGGTGCTCGACGTGCGCTAGCTAGCATTGGGCCGGGAAACAGATGTTGCGGCGCCTCATCACTCACTGATGATGACGACGCTGCTGAGTAGTAGGGAGTAATACTACTGACCTCGACGTCTTGTCTCTACTCCGGACACGATGGTGTAAGCACGGAAGAATTGGTGCTTGTAACATGGCCAGCTGGAGTAAGCGGCACGACGCAGTTGACCGGCCGCCGACGCGGCGGCCATCCCGTCGGCAGGGCCAAGGAGGAGGCACACCGGGCGGGAGAGCCGGCATGCGCGCCACGTGTCCCCTGGGCCCGCTGCTGGGCCCCGCACATCGCATGCATGCTGCATGTACGAGGTATGGATGCAGTAGTTGTGGATTTTTTCGATCGGCGATCTCGATCTGAGGCAAAACGGAGGCTCACGGGTCGCCACCGCCGACGACCCCTCTCCGAGATTTCGCGCCGTTTGACCTTGAACCACGGCGTCCGGCGTGATCGGATCCGGTGTAGGAGAGGAGTGCGATGCACGCGATCGGATCGGATGCCCATGCGCCGAATATTAATGTGGGAAAACCTGTAGTCCGGCGCATTTTGCGATCCCAAGATGCTACATACATTATTTTCTCGGGCAGAGAGATTCGGCTTCGAGACGTGAACTGATACCGGGGTGTTTGATCTCGTACTCCCTCCGTATTTGATAAATGAATCGTTTAGGACAGCCACAAATATTTGATAAATGAATCATTTAGGACAGCAACACGATCTCCAAAAAGTAGAACATTGACTTCTTATTTTTATAAAAATATTTATTAAAAACTAGCATATCTATACTTTTATAAAAGTATTTTGCAATACAAATTTATTCATGTACTTTTCACATTTCAAAACTCAACAACTTAAAAGTTATTCATGATTTATATTCTCAGTATTTGACTCAAATCTTATTCAAAACAACTTCATTTACCAAACCGGAGGGAGTACAAGTTAGTTAATCTTTGATGCTAATTAGAAAAATTAAAACAAAATAGGCAACTTAGCTCTTGAACTTTATACCAAGGGTCGAGTTCGTCCTTCAACTTTTGAATGGGTCAATTTAATCCCTCAACTTCTATTTTCAGGTCAAACTCATCCTTAGGATAATGTGTTGCTATAGCTTAGTATGAGACAAACATGAAAAATTCTATTTTACCCTTCGCTCATGTAGGTAAAATATGTATATGCACATACTCCTTTCATACAACAATATATTTTTTAACTAACATAAAATACAATTTCTATAAATGTATGTACCTGTACTTTTTAAAATCGTGAATGTGCTCATACCAAATAAATTTTGATATACAAGATGTATGAGTTCATATTATTTCATATTATACACAATTTAATGTACTCATGATACAATATTCATGCTCCATATACATATTCATACTCTCTCAGTAAATATATATGTTCATACATTTATCCTTTGATAATACTGTGTTAATTCTGGTGGGAATCGAGAAGGGGAAGAAGTAACTAAAGGCAAAACTGACTTTTCATATTAATTTAATGCTACCATGGAGCCCCATATTAGTATAGGACATAATTGATCCAATAATAAAAGTCGAGGGACTAGATTGGCCATTCTAAAAGTTGAGGGACGAATTTAACCCTTGATGCAAAGTTGAAGGACTGAAATGGCTATTTTGCCAAAAAATTAAATATAAGCTAATTACAAAATTTACTACATTGATAGAGGCTAATTTGCTAGACGAATACACTAAGCATAATTAATCTACCATTAGCACAAATTTACTCACATTGTCAAATCATAGTCTAATTTGGTTTAATAGATTCGTCTCGCCAATTAGCCTCCATATGTGCAATTGGTTCTAAGTTTTGTATTATTAGCTGGTAGCAAAATAATTGATGTGATAGGGATTAAACTTTAATTTCAGTAATCCCCAATTGTTAATAAAATATAATTGGGAACATATCGGGTGGAAACCACAACCTTCGTGAAAACCTGTGCAAACCAAGGTAAAAACTCGTCTAAATTCATTGAAAAATTCACATATGTAGATGATATGATGGTACACAACCTTGTAAATTATTTTGTCCAAACTCGACATCGTTTGCAACTTTCTGACTTAAAATTTATTATTTTAATATCTTACAAACAAAGTGGAGTTTGGAAAAGATATTTTACAAGATTGTGTATATCATATCATCTATATGTGTGATTTTTTCGGTGAATTTAGACGACTTTTTTTTGTCTCGGTTTGCACGAGTTTTCACAAAGGTTGTTGTAGTTTCCACCTGATACGTTCCCAATATAATTCTAATAAGGGACAAAAATGTTCAAACAATATCTCTTCCTGGTATATTTTCCATTTCTTCAATATGTTTTGACTTATCTGTTATTAATTTCATCGCAACTGTGTTATCAAATAGAGAAATTCCTACTAACAGTTAGAAATGGAATGGATCTAAAAATACACGAGGTATTATCGGAAAAAGGTTAATTGAGACTAAAAGGTAACAGTTTCAATAGTTATGGAACTGGTATTTATTGGGAAGATTACTTTAAGACCGCTAGAGGTGCTCTTAGTGTGTTTTTTGTTTAAGAAAAAGGTGGAATGGGATGGATTCATCCTTATTTTTAGGATGGAATTTTCCCAACTCTTATCTTTTTTTGTTATTAGAAGTGAGTTCATGGGATTGAATGGAACACATGTCACGTAGAGCCCACACGACCATCTCTCATTCTTGTTCGTCCTTTCTTCTCTCTTGCTTTCTCCTCCTCCCCATGATACACAAGGTCAATCAACAAGAAGAGCTCACTCACTTTAAGGTTTGCCTGCTGGCCCATCACACCCAAGCTGAGGTCACAAATCTCGTGTGTTCCTATGCACTTGTGCGCTCATGGCACATGAGGTGATGACACTATTTGCCAAAAAAAAAGAGGGGGTGATTCCATCCCGCATATAGAGGGAATATCCTCTAAATAATCTCATTTTACTTGTCTCTCCAACAATAACAAATCTAGGAATACATTTAGGGGGGGGGGGCTCTATTTGATTTCCAGCGGTAGGGGGGCTTGAGCCCCGCCCTGTTGGATCCGTCTTATTCCTTGGTACTTTATCCCACATATATGAAACACATGGTCGGATATTTATATTTAATCTTAATCAATAGAGACAATATTAATCTAAATCTTTCTTTTATGTTGTCGTTGCTAAAACCGCCAAACAAGTAATTACCGATTTTTTTTTTGCGGCTGATAAAATTAATTGTTTAGTACGTTTGCTATCAAGCTTATCTGGATATGTTATGCTATATGAATGAGGAGCATATTTTCTAGCACAACTAAATAATGTATAACATACGTGACGTAGTCGAGATTACCTGTCTCGTGCTACGCTATTTATTCTGACAAAAAAAAGTGGTACATGACGTGATCGAGAGTAACTAGGTCCTAGACTTGTGTGCTAGGAGTACTATTCTATCTAAACTGCAAAGTGTTTCTTATATTAGTTCACATTTAGTACAAGGTCTCGCATTTACCAAATTATGAAAATATATAGTATCGCCTTATTGACTGAGGTGAACACGCAACCAGCAAACTCTCCAAGTTGTTGGAGAAATTTAGTGGTATTTCTAAACAAAATAACTGTGTCACTGTCATGGCATATAAGTATATATAGTTCGAGAATACTGGTGTTTACAACGGGGCTTACTAGATTGAGCCAAGTATATCTTCTTCCTTTTTTGAAAAATTAACCAAGTTATATCATTGGTGCCTGTATTTTTTAAAAAAATATTTTAAGTAGTGGAGGCAATCAGTGGAATTGCCGGATTCTAGACGTTGCGCCACCACCAGTCAGTCCACCACGCTAGGTATTCTGTACCTTGGGCTTGTGTGCTCCTGGGCCGAAAGTTTTAGGGTTCCTTTATCATTAGTGCCACAACACCTCTTCCCCTCCTGTTCCTGTACACTCTTGTAAACGACTTCACTTTTAACGATCAGCCTACAGGTTGCTCAAAGAGGAGCAGGTGATGAGGGTGTTAGAAGATTTGGGCCTTGGCCCAAATAGTCCTAGTGAAACCCCAAAGGCCCATCACACATGTATGCAATGGTGGGGGACTTTAGTCCCACCTTGCTTGGCTAGGAGGAGTGAGAGCAACTTAAATAGGTGAGCTCTCCCCTCCTTGTTCAGCTATTGGTGAGAGAGGGAAAAGGAAGAAACACGCGCTCGCTCGCCTCGCCGGGCGAAGGGCGCGCGACATGCGCGTGAATGCTCCGCCAAATTCCCACCCTCGTGCTTGCGGGTGCGCGGCTTCCTTTTGCCATTCGAAATATTCTTTTGCATGTATGGAGAAAATTGCGCTGGATAATTTGGCAAGCAATTAATTCTCGTATTATGGCAATTGTCTAACGGCTGGTTTGTTGCCTTAATACTGTGATTGACACGGCTTAATTGCTTTCCATGTTTTGCCGCGCCGTGTGTGTATATATATGAGGTCGAGACGTCGCTCTCATCACCGAGAAATCATTCTCTCTAGTGCCTCCGTCTCTGTGCTGCCGTCGTCTTCCCCATCCCGTCGCCGACGTGCCATCGTCGTCGGGAGAGCAGGCTCCGAAGCCCACGTCTCCTCGCGTCCCTGCACGGGGTAGGGGATGTATAAGGTTTTTGGGAAGCGCCGTCGCGACTGCTCGCTGGACGTCTTCTTCCCCCTTCGCCAGATCTCCGTCGCCTACGTCCTCGCCGCCGGTCCGCTTCGTCTTCGTCCTCGCCGCCGGATCTCCGTCGACGCACTCGCTTCCTCTCCTTCCTCACCCGTCGTAAGAATGTCGATCCTCTCCCTTCGTTCGTTCTTATGTTTCTCGCCGTTGCTAGCACTAGATTACAAGCGTTTGTCTCGTTTCGTAGTGCTAGTAATAGATCATATTACTCTCATACATGTTGTAGATCTTTTTCTAGTTGTCGGAATTAATTATTGCGTCACTGAATTACTGTTATTTCCAACAATCCAAAAACCTTATACAATGAATTCAGTCGCAATGAAGGGATATACCAATGCAATGAAACTGGAGAAGTTCACTGGTGTGAATTTCAAGAGATGGCAGACGAGGGCACAGTTGTGGCTCTCGGCTATGGGCGTGTTTTGGGTCGTGAGTAACCCTCCCGCACTACCTCTCGGATCTGAGAAAGAGGTGCAAGAGTTTACTGCGGCTACGACGGTTTTCGTCGGATGCGTCCTTAGCGTTCTCTCTGACCAGCTGTGTGATGTTTACATGAACATCAAAAATGCTGTTGAACTGTGGGAGGCACTCGATCACAAATTCGGGGCCTCGGACGCTGGACATGAGCTGTACGTGATGGAGCAGTACCATGACTTCAAGATGGTTGATAACCGTCCTGTCGTGGAACAGGCTCATGAGTTCCAACTCATTGTGAGAGAACTCGAGCAGCTTGGACATGTTTTGCCCGACAAGTTTGTGGCTGGTGGCATCATTGCCAAATTACCTCCATCATGGAGGAATTTTGCCACATCTCTGAAACATAAAAGACAGCAAATCTCAGTTGAAGATCTGTTGGCTGGTCTTGATGTTGAAGAGAAAGCTCGGGCAAAGGATGCTCCAGCAAAGGCTCCTGAACAGTCCAGTGCCAATGTGATGCAGCAAGCTGGGAAGAATAAGCAAAAGGCTATTCAGACTACTCAGTTCAAGAAGAAGAAGATGAACATGGATGAAGTTGTGTGCTTCGTTTGCGGTGAGACTGGGCACTTCGCCAAGAAGTGCAAGAACCGCAAAGGAAAGAAGAATCACCAAGGGGCGTAACCGCCAACGTGACTATTGGCGATCCTAGCGGATCTGGGTACGGTAATTCCTTACCGAGTGTATTTTACCGTATTTCAATCTAATGATTGGTGGATAGATACAAATGCCAATATTCATGTTTGTACCGATATCTCTATGTTTTCATCTTACCGAGTCGCACGAGGCTCAAGCGTCATGATGGGGAACGGCTCGCATGCTTCTGTACTTGGTGTTGGTACGGTCAATCTGAAGTTCACTTCGGGAAAGATCGTGCGGCTCAAGAACGTGCAGCATGCCCCCTCAATAAAGAAGAACCTCGTTAGTGGATCCCTCTTGTGTCGAGATGGATTCAAACTGGTATTTGAGTCAAATAAAGTAGTCGTCTCGAGGTTCGGCCAATTTATTGGCAAGGGCTATGATAGCGGAGGCTTGTTCCGCTTTTCACTCTCCGATTTTTGTAATAAAGTTGTGAACCATGCTTGTGATGCAAACCATTCTGTGGTCGATATATGGCACTCACGTTTGTGTCACGTTAATTATGGTTGTATGTCGCGGTTATCCGAGATGAGTTTAATTCCGAATTTTCCTAATGTCAAAGGCTCTAAATGTCAAGCATGTGTGCAAGCAAAGCAACCTCGTAAGCCACACAAGGTCGTAGACGAGAGGTGCACGACATTATTAGAGCTCATACATTCTGATATTTGTGAAATGAATGGTGTGTTGACAAAAGGAGGAAAAAGATACTTTATGACTTTAATTGATGATGCAACAAAATATTGTTATGTGTTTCTTCTAAAGACTAAGGATGAGGCGCTAGAATGTTTTAAGACTTATAAAGCTGAGGTGGAGAATCAACTAGAAAAGAAAATTAAACGTGTTAGGTCTGATCGTGGTGGGGAGTACTTTTCCAATGAATTTGATCTTTTACGTGCGGAGAACGGAATTATTCATGAACGGACACCCCCATATTCGCCTCAATCTAATGGGGTTGCCGAAAGAAAGAACCGACGCTAATGGACTTGGTGAATGCCATGTTAGGAACGTCCGTATGGCTAAGGCATGGTGGGGGGAGGTCGTCTTAACAAGATGTCATGTTCTAAATAGAGGTCCCACTAAAAATAGTGACGTGACTCCGTACGAAGGATGGAAAGGTAGGAAACCATCTCTCCATTACTTGCGCACGTGGGGCTGTTTGGCCATGGTTAGTGTACCAATTAATAAGAAGCGCAAGCTCGGACCAAAGACAATTGATTGTGTATTTTTGGGATACGCACACCACAGTACGGCATATAAGTTTTTAGTGATAAAATCAGAAACGCCTGATATTTTAGTTGATTCACTTTTGGAGTCACGGGATGTTACATTTTTTTGAGAATATATTCCCGATGAATGTTGCATATTCTTTACCTAGTTCATCAAATGAAATTATTCCTGAACCCACACCCAGCTTTGAGCCAATAATAAATCCTCCTGGAAATGATGAGAATGACAGTATTGTAGCTCCTAGAAGGAGTAAAAGACAGAGGGTTGCAAAATCCTTTGGTGATGACTTTACTGTGTATCTCATAGATGACACTCCCACTACTATTGCAGAAGCATATGCATCACCAGATGCGAATATTGGAAGGATGCGGTCCGTAGTGAGATGGACTCCATCACCGCAAATGGAACATGGGAAGTCGTAGATAAACCAGTGGGGTGCAAGCCAGTTGGCTGTAAATGGGTATTTAAGAAGAAGCTTAGACCTGATGGTACTATTGAAAAGTACAAGGCTAGGCTTGTTGCGAAAGGTTATACACAGAAGGAAGGCGAAGACTTCTTTGATACCTACTCACCTGTTGCCAGACTTACTACAATCCGAGTGTTGCTATCCTTGGCTACTTCCCATGGTCTTCTTGTCCACCAGATGGACGTGAAGACGGCTTTCCTTAATGGAGAGCTAGAGGAAAAAATTTATATGAACCAGCCGGATGGATTTATAGCACAAGGACAAGAGGGTAAGGTTACTTAAATCCTTGTATGGGTTAAAGCAAGCATCTAAGCAGTGGCATGAGAAGTTTGATAAGACTCTAACTTCTGCTGGGTTTGCTGTCAATGAAGCCGATACTTGTGTGTACTATCGCTATGGTGGGGGCAAAGGAGTAATCCTGTGCTTGTATGTTGATGACATACTAATTTTTGGGACCAGTATCGATGAGATTAATGATGTGAAATCATTCTTATCCCAAAATTTTGACATGAAAGATTTGGGAGAAGCGGATGTGATCCTTAACATTAAACTTAATAAGGGTGAGAATGGGATTACTCTTTTGCAATCTCATTATGTGGAGAAGGTATTGAATCGCTTTGGCTATATGGACAGCAAGCCTTCTCCAACACCCTATGATCCTAGCCTAATACTTAAAAAGAATAAGAGGCTAGGAAAGGATCATCTGAGATACTCTCAAATTATCGGTTCATTGATGTACTTAGCTAGTGCAACTCGTCCTGATATCTCATTTGCTGTAAGCAAGTTGAGCGAGTTCTCTTCAAATCCAGGATCCGAACATTGGCTTGGAATTGATCGAGTAATGCGCTATCTAAAGGGCACAATGAGTTATGCCATTCACTATTCAGGGCACCCAGCGGTGCTTGAAGGATATAGTGATGCAAACTGGATTGAAAATGATGCGCTTAAGGCCACTAGTGGATATGTATTCACTCTAGGTGGTGGTGCTGTCTCTTGGAGATCTTGTAAGCAGACAATACTTACAAAGTCAACAATGGAGGCAGAGCTCACAGCTCTAGAGACAGCCTCTTCTGAGGCTGAATGGCTAAGAGACATGTTGATGGACTTGCCCGTGGTTGAGAAACCAATCCCCGCTATTCTCATAAATTGTGATAATCAAACAAAGGGTCACAAAAGTGAAGAGCAATCAGATAATGCAAAGTCCAAGCAAGCATGTAAAGCGAAGACCGAAGACCGTCAGAAATTATGGAGCTCCGAGTAATAGCCGTAGACTACATTAATACAGCTAAGAACTCCGCGCATCCCTTTACTAAGGGACTATCACGTACTGTGATTGATAATGCATCGAAGGAGATGGGAATGAGACCCATGTGAGTTAACCTCGGTAGTAACCCAACCTATGTGATCGGAGATCCCGTGAATTAGGACCTGGGAAGAACAAGCCGTTGGTTGACGGGAGAGTACAACTTTTCCTTAAACCCACTCCGATGGAGATGCAGTACTCTCATTTCTGTAAGGCAGGTTGACTTTGTCTTAATGTGTTCTGAGGCTTTACAGCAAGGTACTGTCCTACAGAGTATTCTTGTAAGAACACACCTATGTGAGCCCCAACTGTTAGTCGCAGTTTATAAGACTTGGGAACTCTTTAGAGGCTCATGAAGTGAGATAGGAGTATGACTTATACGCTCCACTCGTGGGGTTGGCTATGGCAGCCTAGTATCAGTAAAGACTTCAAGTGAAGCCTATTCACACCAAACTGCCAATTCAAGGCCTAGTCCATTGTGCAGTTGTGGATGGGCCAATCTTGTCGTTCTAGGTGGATGTTCAACCTTAACCGGTCTCCACTGAATAGTTGGTATATTAACAGTACTGTGGTACAGGGAGGATGACACGTGCCTTTGGGATCTGGTGGGGGATTGTTAGAAGATTTGGGCCTTGGCCCAAATATTCCTAGTGAAATCCCAAAGTCCCATCACACATGTATGCAATGGTGGGGGACTTTAGTCCCACCTTGCTTGGCTAGGAGGAGTGAGAGCAACTTAAATAGGTGAGCTCTCCCCTCCTTGTTGAGCTATTGGTGAGAGAGGGAAAAGGAAGAAACACACGCGCTCGCTCGCCTCGTCTCGCCGGGCGAAGGGCGCGGGCGCACGACATGTGTGTGAATGCTCCGCCAAATTCCCACCCTCGTGCTTGCGGGTGCGCAGCTTCCTTTTGCCATTCGAAATATTCTTTTGCATGCATGGAGAAAATTGCGCTGGCTAATTTGGCAAGCAATTAATTCTCGTATTATGGCAATTGTCTAACGGCTGGTTTGTTGCCTTAATACTGTGATTGACGCGGCTTAATTGCTTTCCATGTTTTGCCGCGCCGTGTGTGTATATATATGAGGTCGAGACGTCGCTCTCATCACCGAGAAATCATTCTCTCCCGTGCCTCCGTCTCTGTGCTGCCGCCGTCTTCCCCATCCCGTCGCCGACGTGCCATCGTCGTCGGGAGAGCAGGCTCCGAAGCCCACGTCTCCTCGCGTCCCTGCACGGGGTAGGGGACGTATAAGGTTTTTGGGAAGCGCCGTCGCGACTGCTCGCTGGACGTCTTCTTCCCCCTTCGCCAGATCTCCGTCGCCTACGTCCTCGCCGCCGGGTCTGCTTCGTCTTCGTCCTCGCCGCCGGATCTCCGTCGACGGACTGCTTCCTCTCCTTCCTCACCCGCTGTAAGAATGTCGATCCTCTCCCTTCTGTTCGTTCTTATGTTTCTGCTGTTGCTAGCACTAGATTACAAGCGTTTGTCTCGTTTCGTAGTGCTAGTAATAGATCATATTACTCTCATACATGTTGTAGATCTTTTTCTAGTTGTCGGAATTAATTATTGCGTCACTGAATTACTGTTATTTCCAACAGAGGGACCGAGAACGGGTGGGAGCTGCAGCATCTTGAGGCAATAGCACTTGGTGGAGAGTGTTGTCCAAACTGAAAGTCCCTCCGAAAGTGCGAATTTTCTGGTGGCGGATGATTAATAATTTTTTACCCTCCAAAGCTGAACTGAAAAGAAGGCATATTAGGGAAGAAGGCCACCGTGCAGCTTGTGGGAACCCATCGGAGACACTGTTCCATGCTTTGGTGAAATGCCCCTGGGCGAAACGGTTCTGGAAAATAGTGAAGGAACTCACAGAGAGGAAGTTGCCTGATCTGCATCCTATGACATGGGCGACAGACTTGATAGGAGGATCAGTTTGCTCTACGGAGGAAGCGGCGCTATTTGTGTGTGGATGCTGGTCATTGTGGACAAGCCATAATGCTCGTGATCATGGCCAAACCAACCGGAACCCAGCAACTGCAGCTAAACATGTGGCAAATATGGTTGAGGAGCTACTGTGCTTGGACATGAAAAGCAACAAGATGGATGCTAGACCTGCTGATCAGTGGCGTCCACCAGAAGACGGCTGTGTCAAAGTGAATTCAGATGGGAGCTTTGATGCTGCCCGAGGCCAAGGTGCTGGAGCAGCCGTCTTGCGGGATCATCGTGGGCAGATCCTGGCAGCACAAGCGAAGTGGTTTGGCTCGGTCCAAGAAGTTCTAGTGACTGAAGCCTTGGCGGCGAGGGATGGACTGAAACTGGCGTCAGATTTGGGGCTCCCAAGAATTGTGCTGGAATCAGATAGCTCCATGCTAGTAAACGCCATTAAGTCTTCAACAATGTTGGATCGGTCCATAATTGCTGGAATTTAGCATGACATTAGAGAGCTAAGCATGTCGTTTATTTCTTTTGATGTTCACTTTGCTAGGAGGGAGGCGAACTCCTTAGCTGATAGGTGTGTTAGAGAGGTGTCCCAACTCAGCCAGTATGGACAAAACTGGCCTTCTCCATCCGAAAAGCGACACTACGATGGGGGTTACGCGCCGTGCTCATCAATCTAGGCATGGTAGCAATCTTTATCCCGTCAGAAAAAAGAAAACCAAGAAGCTTAGAAACACCGCGTAGTCACCCAGTTACCATCACCCACACCCACACCCACACCACAGGTAGTGGCAGTGCCCATCAACACCAGCAAAGAAGTGGTGGCGAGCAGTTCCCTGGCAAGAGATCACAAGCCAACAAGCACGGCTCCTATCCACACCTTAAACCGTCAGGCGTAATCTATATCACAATAAATCCATAGGCGACGCGAATTGGCATGAGACATCTCCATCGCCGATTCGTCGTGCTATGACTCCTATGAGTGATGGAGTGAGTGTTCCAGTGTTTCGGAGCAGATGGGAACGGAGCAGCAAAGAAGAGGGGATGGCTCGCCGGGGGAACGCTTGGTTCTCCCCCGCCGCCCGCCGACGAGCCGCCTCGTGTCTCGCCGGCGCATGCCCTTCTAGAGGAAGAATAATTTGCCTCTGTTGCGTAAAGACATTATGTGAGCGACGTGTGTGTCATTTTGTGGAACAGCTCCACTGGAACAAAAGCATAGGGAATGAACTTCTGAAAAAGAAAAAGAGAGACGATCAGAATATGGCCTGGTTTAGATGGCAAAATTTGCTACTTTTTCGACATATGTTCGAAGCAGTAAATGTAGATAAAAAAATTACTAATCACACACACGAGTCGAATCTTTTGAGCCTAATTACCCCATGGTAGGATAATATTTAACGAAACGTACAACACGAGTGCTACAGGAGTTGGAACAGTTACTTTTGCTAGTTTTTTAGTTTTTTTCCAACTAAACAAGGCCGGAAGAGCAGCTAGATTTCTTATTTATCTGTTGTTTGTACTATTTACATTTGCACCACGCAGTACATGACTCAATAAGAGTAACATACTTGAAATTTCTACGTACAGCCAGGCAGGTAGCTATTCAACTACACACAAACACACACACACACCAGGGCCGTGGATGCTGGTCAGCACTCAGCAGCCGCACTCCAGGTGCTGCTGTTTTCCGATCTTTGGTAGATGCCACTGCTACAGCTACTACCGCTACATTACTCACTAAGAGATTCTGATAAGGGGTTGCTGCAGGTTTTTCAACAGACCAATCTTAGGCGCGGAGCTTAAAACCTCACAGACAACACCCTAATAATCGCGCCTATCCGAAAATATAGTCGGCTCTGGTTCAGATGCAGAGATGCTAGATATTAGTGTTGTTGCGTTGGAAGGGTTACTATCACGGTCATTCTGCTGATGACGCCTCGGCCCTTCTCCTCCGCATCCGAGCTCCCCATGATAGGTTCTCTTCTGAATCCTTCACCATGCTCCTCCTCTTCAGCTCTGAGATCTGGTCTTCCCACGATCTTCTCCAGCCAGATTTCTCTTCATGGTCCTGTACACGTGGACAGCAGATTGGTGAGAAAAGTCCAAAACAGAGCTTCAGGGAGTTGAAGCTTGGAAAACAGAATAACAAGTAATGGCTGATAATTGCCATAGCAATTGTCAACTTCATGAATGATTCTCCTGTAAGGACTGATATAATCTATCAGAATAGGAAGATAAGCTTTACTCCATCCATTCTCAGTCTTACACGTAAGGCAGCACCTTCCAAAATGTTTCCCAGATAATCTAATGCTGACATACATGAAAACGACTTCTCCAAACTCTTCTGCATGTTGCTAGTCACTCATTATCCATCCCCTACTTGTACTGTTTTGTGATTGGAAAATTCCTATCCACTCCTATTCATGTTTACAACATCAGGGAGAAATACAGTTCATTGTATGTATGTCAAACAATATGGTGAATGTTCGGACACTCCTTGCTTTTTTTTCTGCAGTACAGAATTGATCATGCAAGCATGGCAAATTTAAAGGCAGCCTAACACCAAAATTCACAGTGAGCTGACCACAAGGGTCGTCCCTAAAGACCCACAAAAATTCTATTCAATGTCTTAGATCATCAGTCAGTACAGTACCAATCAGCCAATTACATATAAATGACATGCCATGTCAAGGAAATTATATTTCTTACAAGTTTTAAAGTCGCATAGAGTAAAAGATTTAATCAAACTAAAAGACCACCTAAAATATGCCTCTATTGCTCTGCGAAGCTGGCCTTATTAACTATGGGCATCATTGCGAAAGTCACCCTTTCACAAACTCATTAGTCGGGGTCATCTAGATTCACAGCTTCATACAAATTGCAATTCACTCAGGATGCATATGCTTGAACTCCTATTAAGGACTGAAGCTGAAACAACTAAAATTTCTTCGAAATAACAGACCAAACACCAGAAGGATCCAGCCCAGATCCTACAACCAGAAGAACCAACGAGTCTCTCACGCACAGATCAAAGATCTGAACTCTGCAAACACTCTCCAGCCTCGATTGGAATCCCAACGAATTCCAGGCCGAGAGACATTCACTGAACGGACGAGCAGTTCAGTAAATCCACTTCGCCTAGAAATTAGGCAGCACATGTTTTCCGGTGACTACGCCAGTACCAATTCAGAATCTAAATATTAAAGTGGTTCCGAAATTCAACCCAAGATCAGACAAATCAATCGTAATCATGACTCACTTCTAGCAACCGGAGTAACACGCAATGCAATCAGTGGTGCCAACGCCAGACAAACACGAGTAGCCAGTGAGGAGAGCCGTGACCCACCTGGGGGTGGTGGTAGTAGGCGCGGTGGGCACGAGAGCCGGAGAAGGCGAGGCGGCAGACCCCACGGGCGAGCGCGCGGTCGTAGCTGGCGCGGCGGCTCGGGTCGGAGAGCGTCTCGTAGGCCTCCTGCACCTCGATGAAGCGGCGGGTGTTCTCCGCCGCGGCGCCCGGCGGGGACACGTCCGGGTGGTACTTGAGCGCCAGCCGCCTGTAGGCCGCCCGGACCTCATCGGGGCTCCCCTCCGCCGAGATCCCGAGCAGGTCGTAGAACGTCCACGGCGTCGTCCCCTGCTCCTGGTCCTCTGTTCGCACGCCGCCGCCGCCGCCCTCCTCCCGCCGGACGCCCCGCGCGCGCAGGCGCAGGCGCAGCGCCACCGGCCGCGGGATGGTCCAAAGTCGCCGGAAAGCGACGCGTCCGGCGCCCGTGGGGAGGGCGGCGGGGACCGCGGCGGCGGAGGAAGTGGAGGGAGTGGCGGCGAGGTGGGGCATGTGGGTTTCCTTGTTGCGCTTCGCTTGCGTTTGGTGGTGGTTTGTTGGTGCCAGCCGGGTTGGCTTCCACAGCTATTAGCGCCAAGAAATATCTTAAAAAATCGGTGGAGCCCAGCTTGAGCGCGAAGCAGACGGTACAACGTCAGCGGCGCCCGTGAGAAAAGTGAGGAAAGTTTTCCTCAAATTACGTGAGAATTGCTAAGACCTTCTCCAACAGTGTTGCGGATCTGCGTCTGCAAAATCGGGTGTTACGAGAGGATCCGCGTCTGCAAAATCGGGTGTTACAGAAAGGAGAGACAGGGATTGTGTGTTAGACCACCCGCACGGGGACGCCATCCGTCTCCTCCAGGAGACAGATGGCGTTTTGCCCCCTCGCAACGGTGCCTCGCAGGAGCACGGCAAAATCGCGCGCGCCCTCCACTCTCCTTTAGATTCGGCGTCACCCGGGGCCAACGCCATCCCCGCGCCGGTCCCACCACGTGCCGCCGCCCCAACGAACTTGTGCCGCTCGGAAGCGGGGGAAGGGGAGGAGGTCCGTCCGTCCCCGCCGCCGGCGGCGCAGGGCGCGGCGGAGCAACCCCCGAGCGCCGTCGGATCCTCGCCGACGCTCCTCCTCCGCGCGTGGGCCGCCCTCCGCCTTGAGCGCCATGGCCGCGGCCTCGCCTTGCCCCGCTCGCCTCGCCCCTTGCGTTGACGCCGCCGCGAAGCTCGTCCTCCATGGACGCGGCGGCGAGAGGTGGGGAGGCGGTGGCGATGCCGGGTCGTCGGCCATCGGGCCCTCGCCGCGGCGGCCTCCCGAAGACCGGTCCATGAGCTTCGTCGCATCCGTCGGGGAGGAGGCCTACCGGCACCGCATCTGGATCCGTCGGGGAGGAGACGACGACGGAGCGGACGAGGTTAGCGGACGGCGGTGGAGCGGATGAGGTTGGCGCGGACGACGAGGAGCCCCTGCACAACTGCACCTCCACCTTCCCGCGGCGGAGGACGAGGAGCAGGGGAGCGGAAGCTCGCGGGGCGCCATGGCTCGTGGGGAGGGGAAGCTCGTGGGGCATCGCGCCGGAGAGATGGATGGCTTCCGGGCCGGGGACGCCGGGAGAAGCGGCCGCGCGCGCGCGGGGAGAAGCGGAGCGGTGCGGCGGCGCCGGCCCGCTCGCGGGGCGGGGAATGGATGGGTAGGTGGGGACGGGGAGGAGGGAGGAAGGGGAAAAGGAAAGTGGGCCCACCGTTGGGATGAAGTAGAAATATGAAGGAAGATGGATGCGGGAGAAGTTGATTTAAAGGAGAGAAATTGGATAGGGAGGATGGAATATTCTCGTTTTGAAGGAGGTTTTAAAGGAACACGAGTGTGGATGGTCTTACAAAGGAGCAACGTAGCGGAAGCGGTCGCGTAATGGCTCGGGCAGTTGCCTCCAGCTGGTGTGCGGAGGTCGTGTCGAGCTCTGCGTCGCGAGCTAGAGAAGGAAGGGAGGAAGGGGCCCACCAGCTGCCGCTCAAGGAGGAAGGAAGGAAGCTCGCACAGCCGTCGGTGCCCCAGCACCCCGAATCGATCGAGGGAGCCCCCAGAGAAGAAGAGCAAAGGGCGGCCGCGGAGGAGGTGCGCTGGAGAGCTCCCGTCCTCCTCAGCTCCCCAGATCCGCGCGCCGGTGGTTGAGGAAGGAGTAGGAGGCGTAGGCCGCCGCCCTGCCATGCAGATCCATGTAGCCGCAAGGGAGAGGGTGGCGTCCACACCGCACGCGTGCGCACCGTGAGGATCTTCCTTCATGGTCGCTGGAGGACCGCACTCTGCCACCGACGGTTGCTTCTGCAACCTCGCCGTCGCCGAGGCCCTCCTGCCACATAGCACCACCTCGTTCTCAGCCATGGAGGGCTCGAGATCGTCCGAGGCCCTCCGCCCCCTCCATATCGAGGCCGAGCTGCACCCGTCGGGCTGTGCGACCCCCACCACGAGGTCCGCCGCCACCATGCCGACCGCCGTGTGCGAAGGGAGTGCCAGATCTTGTCGGCCCCGCTCTCTCCCCGGCGCGGCGGAGCTTGAGGCCGACCGAGCTCGACGGCGCCGGAGAGGTGGCCCCGCATACCAAGATCCAACGCGGAGGTGGTGGAGCCGACCATCACGAGCTTCTTGTCGGGGACCGCCCTAGGGGTCCCCTTAAACAACGGGGAATCCTCACTTAATCCCGTACCAAAACACGCTAAGCCTAACCATGCAGAAACTAATCGTGCAGGACATGGCCTATGTGGCAGGACTCCGGAGGCCCACCAAGACGGCCCCGTCTAGAAGACCCCTCGAGCGAGCTCCGCCTCGCTCGAGGACACGCTCCTCCTCGAGCGAGCTCCACCCCCGTTCGAGGGGCAACCCCCTCCCTCGAACGGACTCCGCCCCGTTCGAGGGGCAACCCTTCCCTCGAGCGGTCCCGTCCCGCTCGAGGGCACGCTCCCCCCTCGAGCGAGTCCCGTCTCGCTCGAGGGTCCGCTCCGCCCTCGGCCGGGGCCCGCCACGCTCACGGCGCGCGCCGCACGCGTGCGCCGGCCCCGTACTTGGGCATTTAACGCCCGACGCCGCAGGCGGCGCCATCATGCGCCCCGGGCTCACGCCCCGGTGCCGCCGCACCAACTCCCCAGGGAGGAGCCCATCCCCGCCACTGTGGGATGGACTGTGCGGTACGGCCGGTGTCAGTCCCGTGACACCGCGCGCCCACTACTGTACGGCTAACGCGCCCGACCCTCGAAAGAGGGCCGGCACACCCTCGATTCACTTTCACGTGACCCTGCAGGTTAGGTGAGGAGCGCTAGGCCGGTGGATGGCCATCCCGGCCACTGTAACGGCGCGGCCGCCGTACCCACACGTGCGGGCGCACGCCCGACTCCTCGGGCGCACGCCCGGCACCGCAAAGAACCACTCCACTACCGCGGAGCTCATTGGGAAGGAACGCCGTTCGCCCGCTCCCCGTACCCCGTACCGCCCATCATCGCACCTCCCTCGAAGCCTATCGAGGACGCCATCACCATCCGCCGCCTCCTACCCTCGAACCGCCACCGTTCGGGTACGAGGCGGACCATCATGGCCGGATCGCGGCGAAGATCGTCCGGACGGCCGCCCACTCTACGCCGTAGCGCGACGTGCTCCCTCACGTAGCTAGGTAGCGCGGCGTGCGTGTAACCCGCCGCCCCCCTTGGCCTATAAAAGGGGGAGGGCGAGCCCCCGGCCCGCGGGGGAGACGAATTCGCAGGAACACAACACATCGTGCACTCACTCTCTTATTCCCCCACAACATCTTCAACCACTCTCCCAGGGACTTGGAAGCCCCGCTTCCTCTCCCGCCTCGCTTGTATTTGCCCCACTACAAGCACCCCCGGTGCCGAGCAATATAGTGCCACGAGCACGCCCCTGCTGGACGTACGGCCCCCTCGGCCGGAACCAGGATAAAACCTTGTGTCATTTGTTGTTTGGCATCGACCATTGAGGGATAGACCTAGGCGTTATCTACTGGTTAGTGTCGGGACCATATTCCGCACCGACGCTGGCGCCCACCGTGGGGCAAACGAGCGCCTAAGGTCATTTCGCCAACTCCCTCCATGGTGATTCGCACCGAGTACCGTGCTACGCGCTACAACATGGGTAGCTCGGACCCTCTCCCGCCGGGTTCGAGATCCGCTTCGAGACTTGAACTTCCGGGCCACGGGGAACGACTATCTCATGCGCCTCACCAATCGTGAGGAGCTTCGCGCGCGCCGCGAGGCCGGGTCCCGCTCCGGTCTCCGCCGCACGCACGACACCGGCGCGGCGCCCGCAGGCACGGATGTTGCGGGTCCGTCGACGCCGCGACACCGTCGTCGCTCCGGGCTACGCTCACGCCGGGCGCGGTCCGAGCGGCGGCAAGCCGAGCGCGCCGCCGCCCAACGCGGTGCGCCCACCATCACAACGGCCGCCACCGCCCGGTGGGGACCGCGTGCGGTCTCGGGACCGCGCATCCCCATCGGGCCGCGTGGCGCCACGACGGCCCATAACGCCAACGTGAACACGACGATGCGCCGGTTCCGCCCGGCCGCCACGTCTTCGTCGCCGGGGATCCCGCACCTCGGCCAGCCGACGAGTCGTCCCCGGGCTCCGTCGACACGATGCCACCCGCCAACCGCCACGGGTACGCGGAGTGGGACTTCTCCGCGTGCCCGACCCGGGGCCGCGTTCGGGCGCTTCCTCGACGCCACGGACTACCGGGTTTGGTCGCTCCGACGACTCCAAGACCGGGAGCTACGACCCCACGCGGGAGTGTTGCGCCGTCATCACCAACGACCCGGCCAACGCCGCCGGTGCGGCGGCGCCGGGAGACGGGGAAGTCACGCCCGCCCCGGGGATCGCCACGCGCCCGGCGGCGGGGCCGAGCGCTCCCCGCCGGGGCCGACGTCGACGCACACCGGGCCCAAGCCCGCGAGCTTGAGGCCAAGCCGGCGGAGGAGTACGGACGCGGCGGCCGCTCCGCGCCTCGATGGCGGGGAGGCCTCCGCGCGCGGCGAGCGCGCGCGGGAGCCGGGGCCGACAGTCCGTGACCGCCTCAATCCCGTCCCCAACGTCGACAACGCGGATACGCCACCACGGGCGAGCCAAAAGCTCATCGCCGCCGCGACGTTGCTACGCGCCATGCCGGCACCCCCCTCGACCCCCGAGGCTCGAGACATGCACCGCGAGGTGCGGACTCTCCTTGAGCAAGCGGCCGTCCGGCCCGGGCCGAGAGGCTCGCCCTCACGCATCCGCCAACAGGGGACGCACGGGGTGATGATCCCCGCACCGGGGGCGAACCCTCGGTGCACGTGGGTCAACCCGCCGACCGGGGGCGAACGCCGGCCAAGGAACGGCTCCTCGATACGCGCGGGCGCCGGATGGCGATGCCCGCAACGTCATCAACGCCGGCGCACCAGCAAGGCGGACGCGTGAGCGGCCGGGGGCTACCACCCTCGAAGGGGTGGACGCTATGACAGCGGTGAGGATCGCTCCTCGACACCGGAGCCCCCGGCACCCGCGTGTTCGGCCGGGAGATCCGCACGGCGGCGTTCCCCCGCCGCTTCGTCGCCCCCCCTCGACAATCGTCAAATACAACGGGGAGACGCGACCCCCGCGTCCGGCTCAACGACTACCGCCTAGCCTCGTCGCCGGGCGGGGCCACTAACGACGAAGTGATTATCCGCAACTTGCCCCCGCACCGGGCGACGCGGCCCGACATGGCTCGAGCACTTGCCCGCCGGCCCGCATCCATAACCGGGACGATCTAGTCCACACCTTCGTGGGCAACTTCCGGGGCACGTACGTGCGCCCCGGGAACTCCTCGGGATCCGCGCTCCCGCACGCGAAGCCGGCGAATCGCTACGGGACTTCATACGGCGCTTTTCCAAGCGCCGCACGGAGCTACCCGGGCCGTGGCACGGTCCGAGATCGTGCACGTGTTCCTCGAGGGCACCACGTGCCGGGACCTTGTGCGCGAGCCGGGACGCAGCCCCGCCCACGGACTCGAACGAGCCGTTCGACATTGCCACCCGCCTTCGCCTCCGGAGAGGAGGCCGTAGGGGCAATCTTCGACGGCAAGAAGGGCAAGCGCTCCGAGGACACGCCCGCGGAGGGCGGTGGGTCCAAGGAGCCGCGCCGCAACGACAAGCGGGGCAAGAAGGGGGAAGAAGCCGCGCCGCGAGGCGCGCGAGCGGGGGCGCAACGGCGGCAACGCCGAGGCCCTCGCCGTTGACCCGCCCGACGGGGCCCTCGACCGGCTCCTCGAGGCCCGGGGTGTTCGACGACATGATGAAGAAGCCATGCCCCTACCACAAGACCCCCGTGAACCACACTCTTGAGCGATGACGACATGCTCAAGAAGTTCTATGGCCGTGCCGCCGCGAAGGAGGCAGAGGCCAAGAAGGGTGGAGGCGATGGCGACGCAGGGCGGTTTCCCCGCCGTCGAAAATGTATTCCTCATCTTTGGGGGACCCACTGTCGACATGTCGACCCGGCAACGCAAGAAGGAGCGGCACGAAGTCCTCGCCGCAGAGAGGGCACCTCCGGCCTTCCTCAACTGGTCGGAGGACGCCATCACTTTTAGCCGGGACGATCACCCAAATCGCATCCCGAACCCGGCCGCACCCACCGGTGGTTGATCCCATCATTGGGAACGCCCCGGTTTTCGAAGGTCCTTATGGACGGAGGCGTAGCCTCAATATCCTCTTCGCGCATACATTGCGCCCGATGGGGATTGGGCTAGACCAGGCTGCGGCCCAGCAGCGAAGCCGTTTCACGGCATCGCGCCCGCAAGGTGTTCAACCCCTAGGCGCATCGATCCGCCCGTCCGGTTTGGGACCCCCAAGAATTTCCGCAAGGAAACCCTCACCTTCGAAGTGGTGGGATTCAAAGGGGCCTACCATGCCATCCTTGGGCGACCGTGCTATGCCAAGTTCATGGCGGTCCCCAACTACACGTACCTGAAGATGAAGATGCCGGGCCCAAACGGCGTCATCACCGTCGGGTCGTCGATCGAGCACGCTTTCGACTGCGACGTCGAGTGCGTGGAACACGCGGAGGCACTAGCGCCGGGATGAAGCGCCGGTGAACACACCGGAGAAGATGGTCAACGACGACCTCGCCTCCGCCACCAAGCACGTCGGCACCTTCGAGGCCGCCGAGCAAACCAAAGGGGTCCCCCTCGACCCGTCGCCCCCGAGGGCAGGGCGTTGAGGGTCGGCTCGACCCTCGACCCTAAATAGGAAGCGGTGCTCGTCGACTTCCTCCGCGCCAACGCCGACGTCTTCGCGTGGAGCCCCTCGGACATGCCGGGCATCCCGAGGGAGGTCGCCGAGCACTCCCTTGATATCTCGCCTAACGCTCGCGCCGTGCGGCAGGCGGCCGCGCCGCTTCGACGAGGAGCGGCGACGGGCGATCGGAGCGGAGCGCGGAAGCTCCTCGAGGCCGGATTCATCAAGGAAGTGTTCCACCCTACTTGGCTAGCTAATCCCGTGCTTGTAAAAAAGAAAAATGGGAAGTGGAGGATGTGTATAGACTACTCCGGCCTCAATAAAGCATGTCCAAAAGTTCCTTTTCCTTTGCCACGCATAGATCAAATCGTTGATTCTACGGCCGGGTGCGAACTACTCGTTTCCTTGATGCCTATTCGGGATATCACCAAATAAAAATGAAGGAGTCCGACCAGCTCGCGACTTCGTTCATCACACCGTTCGGGACGTTCGTTACGTCACGATGCCTTTTGGCCTCGTAAACGCGGGCGCAACATATCGCGCGCGCATGCAGCACGTTTTTGGGGACCATATCGGGCGGACGGTCGAGGCTTACGTGGACGACATCGTCGTCAAGACCCGTGAAGGCGGACGACCCGGTTAGCGATCTTGGCATCGCGTTCGGACCGCTCGCGGGCCAACGGGGTCAAACTCAACCCCGAAAAATGTGTCTTTGGAGTGCCGCGGGGCATGCTCCTAGGGTACATCGTCTCCCGGCGGGGGATCGAGGCCAACCCCCGAAAAGGTCGCGGCCCTCGAGCGAATGGGTTCAATTCGGGACCTCAAGGGAGTGCGAGAAAGTGCCGGGGGTGCCTCGCCGCCTTAAGCCGCTTCGTCTCGAGGCTCGGTGGAGAAGGGCCTCGCCCTCTACCGGCGAGGCCCGGAAGCACTCGATAAGCCGAAGGCGTCTCTGACGCACGCCCCAATCCTTACGCCGCCGCGAGACGGCGAACCCCTCCAACTCTACGTGGCCGCAACCACCCGGTGGTCGCCGCCGTGATCGTCGTGGAGCGCACGGAGGAAGGGCATGCCTTGCCTGTGCAGAGGCCGGTCTACTACATCAGCGAAGTCCTGTCGGACACGAAGACGCGATACCCCCAGGTCCGAAGCCGTTGTACGCGGTAGTCCTCGCGCGGCGCAAGCTCCGCCACTACTTCGAGGCCCACCCCCGTTACGGTGGTCTCCTCCTTCCCGCTAGGAGAGATCATTCGCAACCCCGACGCGGCAGGCAGAATTGCCAAGTGGTCCGTGGAGTTGATGGGCGAGACGCTAGCCTACGCTCCGCGCAAGGCCATCAAATCGCAAATTTTAGCCGATTTCGTCGCCGAGTGGACGGACACGCAGCTGCCGCCCCCTCGCATTCAAGCGAGTGGCCGGACCCCGTTCTTCGACGGCTCGGTGATGAAGACAGGAGCGGGCGCGGGCCTCGCTCTTCGTGTCACCCCTCGGGAACACATGCGCTACGCAAGGCGCCTCCACTTCCCCGCATCCAACAATATGGCGGAATACGAGGCCCTTCTCTGCGGCCTCAAAATCGCCATTGAGTTGGGCATCAAGCGCCTCGACGTGCGAGGGGATTCGCAGCTCGTGATCGATCAAGTCATGAAGAACGCGAGCTGCCACGACGACAAGATGGAGGCTTACTGTAAAGCCGTGCGGGCCCTCGAAGACAAATTCTACGGCATCGAGCTTAATCATGTACTCCGCCGGTACAACGAGGAAGCAGACGAGCTGGCAAAAATAGCGTCCGGCGGATCACCGTCACCCCGAACGTTTTCGCACGCGACATCGCGCGGCCCTCGGTCACCTTCGAGCCTTACCCCTCGAGCGACGGCGGACCCTCGGGGGCTCCCTCGAACCCGGCCGGGTGCGGAACCCATGGAAGAGGACCCCTCGAACGAGGCGTACGTGCTCTCCCTTCTCGAGGGGTACGGCTCCCACGAGGCCGTCGCGATGGACATCGAACCGGCTCCCCGTCCGGGCGGACCGGCGGGAGAAGTACATCGCCCGGATTGCTCGAGGGGAACTCCCCGAAGACCGGGCCGCGGCCAGGCGCATCGCCAGGATGGCCAAGTCATTCACCCTCGTCGACGGCGAGCCGTACAAATGCGCCGCGTCGGGGCATCCTCCGGGCCGGTGTATACCCATCCCCGAGGGGCGCGAGCTCCTACGGGACATCCACGCGGGAATCTGTGGCCACCACGCCGCGCCACGCACCCTCGTTGGCAACGCGTTCCGCCAGGGCTTCTATTGGCCCACCGCGGTCGCGGACGCCAACGAAATTGTACGCACCTGCGAAGGGTGCCGCTCTACGCCCGCAAATCCAACTTGCCCGCTCACGCCCTACAAACAATCCCCCGTCACATGGCCGTTCGCCGTGTGGGGGTTGGACATCGTTGGGCCCCCGCGGAAGGCGCCGGGGGCTTCACCCACCCGCTTGTCGCGATCGACAAGTTCTCCAAGTGGGTGGAGGTGCGCCCCATCACGAATTTGAAGGCCGAGCAAAGGCGGTCACGTTCTTCACCGACATCGTCTACCGCTTTGGAGTGCCAAACTCCATCATCACGGACAACGGGTCCCGCTCACGGCCGGAAGTTTTTGGAGTTCTGCGACAAGTTCCACATCCGCGTGGATTGGGCAGCTGTGGCACACCCACAGACCAACGGCCAAGTGGAGCGCGCCAACGGCATGATCCTACAAGGCCTCAAGCCTCGAATTTTTGACCAGCTCAACAAATCTGGCCGAAAATGGCTCCAAGAACTACCAGCAGTCGTGTGGAGCCTAAGGGCAACCCCAAGCAGAGCCACCGGGTTCACCCCGTTTTTCCTAGTCCATGGCGCGGAGGCCATCCTCCCCACGGACCTCCGGAATACGGGTCGCCCATGATTCGAGGCTACGACGAAGAGGCTAACCGGCCGAGCCCGCGAGGACTCACCGGACCGCCTAGACGAAGTACGCCTCGTGGCGTTGATGCACTCCGCAAGGTATCAACAGTCCCTACGACGCTACCAAGCACGCAAGATACGTCGCAGGGATTTCAGCGAAGGGGATCTAGTCCTAAGGCTACGCCAAGACAACCGAGGGCGCCACAAGCTATCGCCCCCATGGGGAGGGACCCTACGTCGTAGTGAAGGTGCTCAAGCCGGCACGTACAAGCTGGCCAACGAGGACGGCGAAGAACTTACCAACGCTTGGAACATCCAACGCCTACGTCGCTTCTACCCTTAGCTAGGATTTCCAAGTATTTTCTCGTTGTAAAAACGCATGGCCAACACCCCGCTTGGCGTCACCTATGTAAATACTCCAAGTCTAATAAAAGGGCAACTCGGCTTTCCCCCCGAAACCCAAGTTACCCTCGGGGGCTACCGCGGGGGGGCACCCCCCCCCAAATGGTCCCATTTTTCTCGCGCAAAAAACGTAACAACACGCGCTAAGTTTGTTTCCTACTTCAACCTCGAGCCATGATTTGAACAGGCGCGGTGGCACAGCGGAAGGAGCGTGCGAGCCGAGAGACGACCTACGCCGCGTGGCTATGGCCCGTCTCTCTCGCCTCCAACCCGGCGGGCCCCCCGCGAAAAACGAACTCCCCTAACTAGAATCTACTCGGAAGAAGGAGAAACAAAAGGCGTAATAAGCAAACAACTTCATTTACAAGCAACCGCCCATGTTTATGAAACGACTTGTTCATTTACAAAAGGCCACGAGGCCGAATTCGATACATATAAACAAAAAATGGGCCTAGCGCCCGCATGCTTTCGGCGAGTGGAGCAAGACCATCGCCGGCGTCCGGAAGAGGAATTCTTCGAAGGCCTCGGCGAGTGACCCGGCGGCGTCGGCCAGGCAGCGCGTCCGCGCGCTCCATGGCCACCTCGTCCTCGACGCCCCTCGGGCACGATATAGCCCTCCGCCGCGCCTCGAGGTTGACCTCGTAGTGGGATCGCACCACTCCGAGGGCCTTCCCGACGCCTAGGTGCAACGCCCGGCGCATCCGCTCCGTGACGTGGCCGCCTAGGGCGCGCAGCGGCCGGCCGGCCGAGCCGCCGCCCGGGCCTCGCCTTCCTCGACGACGCGGCAAGTCTCGAGGGCCGCGTCACGCAGCCTCCCCCGCAGCCTCCCGCTCGGAGGAGTTGTAGGAAGCCTGCAGGGCCTCGGCCGCCCCGGCCAGCCGTGCCCCAAGGCTGTGCGCAAGCCTGGAACCAACAAGACGACAGGAGATCAGAAAGGGAGAAGCGAACCCTCTAAAGCAAAAAACCAACAAACAGAGTCAAAAAGTCTCACCCTCGACTTGCTTCCTCTCCAGATCGAGGTCACGGCGCGCGGACTCGAGTGCCGCCGAGACGCCGGGACGGCCTCGCCTTGCTCGCGGAGGGCCGCCCTCCTCCGGCCGGCGTTGCCGATGCCGAGCGAGAGCGCTTCATCCTCAACCTCGGAGAATGCGGCGTTCCGCTCCTCCAATGACTTCTCCGCCGTTTCGCGAGCAACGCGCTCCCCGCTCCGGCGCCGTTCGGGCGTCGCCTAGGGCGCCCTCGCTCCCCCGCCGGAGCCGCCCCTCGCCCCCCCCCGGCGGGCGATGCGCTCCTCCGCCGGAGCCGCTCCTCGCCGACGACGAGGGCCGCAGCCTTGGCGTCGAGGGCGGCCTTCGTGTCATCGGCCTCCTTGGCGCGCCGCTCCGCCCGCGCGCCCGCTCCTCGCCCCTCGGCGGTGCGCCGCCCGCGCCCCCTCGAGCGACGTGCGGAGCTCCCGAGCTTCGGCGCGAGCGGTGGCCACCTCCGCCTCCCGCCTGGCGGCCGCCGTCCGCGTCTTATCCCGCATCCGCGCGCGCATTACATAGCGCCTCGTCACGGTCGACGAGGGCCGCGCGGATCCGCTCGAGGCTCGACCGCGCGCCGCGTCCCCGCCCGAGCTCTCCCGGGAGCTCGTCGCACCACGCCATCGCCCGCACGCTAGCCGCCCGCCCGCTGTCCCGAGAGCGTCCGCAAGCGCGTCGAAAGCGCCGCATCGCTCCCGGAGCCGGCGGGCCTCGGCGTTCACCCGATCGAACGCGTCGTATTTGTCGTGGGCGCGACGCTCGAGCTCCCGGCGTCCACACACCAAATCTCGTAAGTGCTAAGGCTTGAACGCAGCCGCACGAAAACGAAAAAGGAAGAGAGATGAGCAACCGTGGCTCACCCGGAAGACGAGCCGGGCCGGCCGCCGTGGACCCGCGCCGCCTCGTTCAACGCGCGGCTGAGCGTGGCGCCGTGGCTCCGAGCTCGCCCCGCAGCTCTCGCTCCCCCCCGGCGGCGGCGAACGCAGGGGGATCCTCCACGGCCCCCCCCCCCCACCGGGCGGGGCGGCCGCGTGGGAGGACGAGGCCTCGGCACCGTGACCTCGACCCCCCACCATCGGTGACCCTCGCGCCGCCCTCACGAGGGCCCCCTCCCCGGGGCTCGGGGGAGTTCGTGGGCCGCCCGGCCCACCGGTTCCACCCGTGCGGCGGGGAGTCATCCGAGAGCTCCACCACCTCCGCCCGGAGACCGCCGGCGGGCGGAGCCTCTTGCGCCGCCTCCGCCGCACCTCCACCCGCGCCTCCGCGCCCACGGCGCCCGTTGTGGTGCCATGGCCGCCGCCCTCCCGCCGTGCCGCCGCATCCGCGGGCGCTCCCGCAAGTTGCGCCCGCTCCACCTCCTCCGCAAGGGTCGCCACCGCGGGCCGCACCTCCTCCGTGGCCGCCTCTACGGCTCGTGCCTCCGTGGCGACCGCGCCGGCCGCCCCCCCCGCGACCTCTCGGCCGCGCCACGGCGGCCGATCCGCCGGCCGGGGCCTCGAGGCCCCGGCCCGGCCTTGCGAACTCGTGCCCGCCGCCGCGCTTGTCCCCGGGCGCGACCCCCTCGACGAACGCCGCCGGTGGGGATCGACGCGTCCGTCCCTCGGCACCTTGGCTGTGCAAGAGGAGGAACGGTTGGCACCGCCCGCGCGTACACGAACGGAGGGTTAGAGCATCTAATCACCAAGAAACTAAAACCGAACGAAGGAAGACAAAGCTCCTTACCTCGCGAGGAAAAGGCCCGCTTCCTTTTCCTCGAGGCCTCTCGTGGACGAGACCGGCGGGGGCCGCGCCCGCCGCAAGGTGCCTCCCCGACGGCGCCGCCGCACGCACGGCACGCTCGCCCCGTGCGCGGGCGGCGCCCGATGCCGCACCCCCCCGATGACGCCACCGCGCGCGGGGCACGCTCGCCCCCGCACGCGGCACGCCCGCCGACGCGCCCCTTGACGACGACGCGCGCGCGCGCGCGGACGCGCTCCCTCCGCGCGCGGCACGCTCGACGCGCGCACGGGCGCGTCCGCCGCGCGTACCTCCGTGGCACGCGCCCGCACCTCCGCGGCGCGCGCCGCCCCCGACGACGAGTGCCCGGCGGCGGGCGCCGGTGCGCCCGCCCCGCACGAAGCCACCCCCCGACGCCGCGCGCGGGTTCCGCGACGGGGCGCGGCGCCACCCGTCCGAGGGGCTCTCCCCCTCGGACTCTTCCTCCTCGTCCCGCTCCGAGGACGAGGGCTCCCTCGATATCCGGGGAGGAGAGCCCCGCCCTCCTCGCGCCGCCGCACTCCGCGGACCGTTGGTCGCGGCGCGCTTGGCGACGCCCTCGGCGTGCTCCCTCTTGCGCGCCGCCCGCTCCCCGCCGCTCCCGGCCGCGCCGCCCGCCGAGCGCACGGGAATCGGGGATGGGTGGAACGGATTTGGCGATGTTGAACTCCACCAGCTGCGCACAAGAGTGACAATGGCGAATCAAGAGACGAAAGCAAGACCAAGAACTGAAACGAAATCGAGAGACAGGCTCACCAGCGGGCCGAGGGGGAGCATCTCGACGTCCCACGGGGTCCGGCCCTCGGGCAGCGGCGGCGTCCGGTGTCGACGGCGCTCCGCGCCCGGTGAGCGCTTACGGCCGCTCAAGGGGCGTCGGGAGCATCCGCGACCTCGCCGGTCGACGGGGTTGGCCGCCTCCGTCATCTCGAAGATACGGAGCGGCCTCTCCATCGAGGCACGACCCGCCGATGGTGGAGGAAGGCGAGGACGCCCATCGCGGTCACCCCGTGCTTCCTCGCCCGCCGCAAAGGCGCCCGCGCACCGACTCCCCGCCGCGCCCGATGTTGGGCCGTAGACACCCCGTGGCCCCGGAGGCGGGCCTCTCCTTGAACACCCGGCCGGTGTAGGGGGGGAAGGCCGGGCTCGGCGTTGCGCGGATAAAACCATCCCCGCTCCCGGCCCGGCCGTTGTTCGTCGTCATGGTGCAGGGGATGTAGACGTTCTTGAATTGCCCCCGCAGCAAGCGACATCCCGCCGCCGCGCACCGCGCGGCGGGTCCTTGGCTCCGTCGTAGGCCGCGTGAAGAGCTCCCCGCGGAAGAGGTGTAACCGCAGCTCCCACCTAACCGGATCCCTAGGTACCCCTCGCAGACGCCCACGAATGTGGCCGCCTGCGAGATTGCGTTGGGGGCGAAGTTATGCAACTCCACCCCGTAGTAGTGGCACATTGCCCGCATGAATGTGCTCGCCGGCGCGTTGAAGCCGCGCTCGTGGTAGCGGAGGAAGCTCACCACGTAGCCCTCCGGCGGGTTGGGCTCGTGGTGCGCCGCCGGCGCACGATCCACTCCGCCGGGCGCCCTTCTTCGTTGGCCGACAAGCGAGCCGGCGGCGACCGCTCGCCCAAGGCGAGCCGGGTCACCGTGGACCTCTCCCTGTGCGTACGCATCCAAGATCCTAAGGGGGAGGGCCGAGGCGGCGCCATGGAGGGGACGAAGGCGAACAGGGGCGGAGGACAAGGAAACGAGGAAAAAGCTCTAAGCGGGCGAGACCGCGCGGTGGCGAGAGCGAGGCGAAGGCGAAGGGACGGGGGACCGAAAGTGGTAAGGTGCCAAGGTAAAAAACCGCCGTCCACTCCTCCCCGCGCTTTATAGGCGACGGGCGAGTTCTCCGGAGCGGACGCCCCCGCCGCATTAACCGGCAGGAATCTTTCCATCGCGTCGACGGGCGGGCCCCACCACGACCGCAACGGCTCTAACACCGCAGCGGGTCATCATTACGGCGAGGAACGGCCGCGACCGAGGCAAAACCGTCACATCCGCCCGCCGCGCCGCCCACTACGCGCGCGCGCGCGCGCGCCGCCTAAAAGGCGCGCCCGCGCCGCAAAACCGCGGCCACGACCGCAAAGCGATTAAATGCCCGGCCCCTTGCCAAGCAAGGAGAGCCCTCGAGCGAGGCGAATCATCGTCTCGAGACAAAGGCGACCCTCGATGGGATGACGCGTGAGAAGGTCGCCCGGACCCGCTCGGTGTAGAGCAGCAACCGCGGCACCCATGCCATGTGAAGCCCTCGAGTGGCGTGACCCTCGGCTCGAAACAGGGGCGACCCTCGATGGGATATCGCCGTGAGAAGGTCGCCCGGACCTCGCTCGGTGTAGAGCAGCAACCGCGGCACCCATGCCACGTGAAACCCTCGAGCGGCATGACCCTCCGCCGAGACAATGTCAACCCTCTAAAAGAAGGCACGCGCGTAAGAGGATCGCCCGTGTCACGCTTGAAATAGAGCGGCACCGAAAGCACTCGTGCCGCGCCATGCCACCAACCAAGGCACCTCGAGGGTCGGCACGTCCGTACCCCTCGACGGCCGCAAACGCGAAAAGACGGGGCCGTCCCATGCACGGCCCCGCACGGCCTTACCGATCGGGGGTTCGAAGCCCGACCCTCGACGGGTTCGAACAGGCGCCCCGCATCACGAGTTAGGGACGACGAGGGCACGCGCATTCGAGCCGTTCCTCGAGCCCGTCGGCTCGAGGGTGCCCCACATGTCGTGTTCGAGAGCCGCCGAGGGCAGCCTAGCCGGGGGATCCCAACGAGGGAGAGCTTCCGCGCCCTCGGTCCCTAGCGAACGGGACCGAGCCCCACCTAGCAAACCCACGCAAGCGCTTCCATGGACGTGTCTCCGACCGCGCAGCCTACCCTTATCGAACGGGGCATGGACGTCCACTTGAACCACCCGCTAGCGCCTCGACGAGGAATCCGCGATTCGCGACCCGCTCGATGGGAGTCGTGGAGACCTCACCCTCCGTCCCGCGGAGGGACGGCGAGGGCGCGTTAAAAAACAAGTCGTCAGGCTCGACCCGATCGCCTCGAACGGGCCAAGGCTCGGGGGCTTGACGCGCGGCTACACCTCCTTGAAATTGCACCCGCCGGAGACAATGACAGGGGAGCGTGCACCCCCGATGCCGCCGAAATACCGCCGATGCCGTAGGCATATGTGCCACGCCTTTCCGACCGAATTGCTCGCGGTTAACCCCCTCCGCAGGAGAGCCCACACTCCCCGCAGGGCTTCGGGGCTAGACCCGCGGGTCCGCCGACGCGGCCCCACGGAAAGCGTTCGCAAACAAGGAGGGAAGAACGTCCTATCGCAGGTTCCGCATCCGCGGGAGCCTCAATGGCAAACCCGCAGATGCTCGGGGGCTACTGTCGGGGACCGCCCTAGGGGTCCCCTTAAACAACGGGGAATCCTCACTTAATCCCGTACCAAAACACGCTAAGCCTAACCATGCAGAAACTAATCGTGCAGACATGGCCTATGTGGCGGGACTCGGAGGCCCACCAAGACAGCCCGTCTAGAAGACCCCTCGAGCAGGCTCCGCCTCGCTCGAGGACACGCTCCTCCTCGAGCGGGCTCCACCCCCGTTCGAGGGGCAACCCCCTCCCTCGAACGGACTCCGCCCCGTTCGAGGGGCAACCCCTTCCCTCGAGCGGTCCCGTCCCGCTCCGTTCGAGGGGCAACCCTTCCCTCGAGCGGTCCCGTCCCGCTCGAGGGCACGCTCCCCCTCGAGCGAGTCCCGTCTCGCTCGAGGGTCCGCTCCGCCCTCGGCTGGGGCCCGCCACGCTCACGGCGCGCGCCGCACGCGTGCGCCGGCCCCCGTACTTGGGCATTTAACGCCCCGACGCCGCAGGCGGCGCCATCATGCGCCCGGGCTCACGCCCCGTGCCGCCGCACCAACTCCCCACGGGAGGAGCCCATCCCCGCCACTGTGGGATGGACTGTGCGGTACGGCCGGTGTCAGTCCCGTGACACCGCGCGCCCACTACCGTACGGCTAACGCGCCCGACCCTCGAAAGAGGGCCGGCACACCCTCGATTCACTTTCACGTGACCCTGCAGGTTAGGTGAGGAGCGCTAGGCCGGTGGATGGCCATCCCGCCACCGTAACGCGCGGCCGCCGTACCCACACGTGCGGGCGCACGCCCGACTCCTCGTGCGCACGCCCGGCACCGGCGGCAAACCACTCCACTACCGCGGAGCTCATTGGGAAGGAACGCCGTTCGCCCGCTCCCCGTACCCCGTACCGCCCATCATCGCACCTCCCTCGAAGCCTATCGAGGACGCCATCACCATCCGCCGCCTCCTACCCTCGAACCGCCACCGTTCGGCACGAGGCGGACCATCATGGCCGGATCGCGCGAAGATCGTCCGACGGCCGCCCACTCTACGCCGTAGCGCGACGTGCTCCCTCACGTAGCTAGGTAGCGCGGCGTGCGTGTAACCCGCCGCCCCCTTGGCCTATAAAAGGGGGGAGGCGAGCCCCCGGCCCGCGGGGAGACGAATTCGCAGGAACACAACACACCGTGCACTCACTCTCTTATTCCCCCACAACATCTTCAACCACTCTCCCGTGGACTTGGAAGCCACGCTTCCTCTCCCGCCTCGCTTGTATTTGCCCCACTACAAGCACCCCCGTGCCGAGCAATATAGTGCCACGAGCACGCCCCCTCGGGACGTACGGCCCCCCTCGCCGGAACCAGGATAAAACCTTGTGTCATTTGTTGCTTGGCATCGACCATTGAGGGATAGACCTAGGCGTTATCTACCGGTTAGTGTCGGGACCATATTCCGCACCGACACTTCTCCACCGAGGGCGCAGCTTCGTCGTCACCTCCGGTGCGGGAGAAAGAGGGCAAGTGGAGTGGGAGATGGAAGATAGAGAGTGCGAGCCATTGGTTTGCAGTGAAGTGAGAGAATCTCATGGATGCACCACAAAGAAGGGGCGACCGCAAATTGCAGCGGGCAATGCAACATCCGCTAGAGAATGTACAATAGAGCTTCATTCTGCATTTCGGGGATGCAGCAGCGGCGCAGAAGCCGCTGGAGGCGGTCTAAATCTCGTAATCGCGCGTCTTGAAGTGAAAGAGAACATTTTGTCTCACTTGGAGTTTCAGATTTTGTTTTCCTCCTCCGTAAGTCATATTCATTGCAAATGGCCACCTCTTTCTCGGTTGTGTTGCTAAAAGCCTAAAATTATCCTCACGGCACCGATTCAGCCTATTTTCAATAAACAATGCATTCGCAAAAGAAAGTTTAAACTTTGTGGTATCTGATGATTTCACCATTTGTCAAAAAAAATGTTGTGACATGTTGAAAAAAATCTAATCCAAACATTTGAACAAACTTGACTCATCTAGTTTAGATTACATGGATCTATATTGCTTAAAATAGGCAAAATCAATCAATCATATGTACAATTTGGTGTTGTTTTGCAATAATATAATTCAACCGAGGTGGGCATTTGTTGCAATAAAATGGTTTAAGAAAAAAACTTGAAGTCAAAAAGTACCGTGGCATTTGCAACAAAAAAGGTTTATTGGAAAAAAACTGAAACTAGAAGTCATCAAGTGCCATAAAAGGATGTTTCTTTTGTAAATTCTTGTAAACATAAGTCTAAGTCCAAAGTTTGGAGTGCAGTATTTCCTTTATGTTTCTTTGGTGGAGCAAGCAACAAATCTTTATTATTTGCCTCATTAAGGCACGTAATTTAACATTCAAGTCTTATTATTATAATTAACTTTATGAACAAGATCATTTTCTTATTAATTATGAAAACAAGGTAAATCAATTGATATTGTGCTCTATGAGCTTTTGTGTGTGTGTGTGAATCGGTGCCTTGAGTCGGAGTGTCCTAACTCTATGTAAATCATTTTATTTAGGAAACAGAATGAATATATTTTTTTTTTGATTTGACCATCACAGTATAAAAATTATGTTGATTGAGGAGTATCAAATTTATACAACTATGATTACATTTTGTCAGATTGACCCGACTTTACTTAAAAAGCGCATATTGTACTAGGGTGACCAGTTTACATGATAAGCACATAAGTGCACCATTACAAGTTGTCGGGGACAGCCCTGAGGGTCCCCTAAATAACCGGGGGAATCCTACTTAAAACCTGCAAAAAAACAAAACGAAACACTTCTCACTTAAACGCACACACAGGGCACGACCCACGCTGCGGTGGCCCCTGCGGCCCACCGGAGTGGCCCAGTCAAAGGCTCCCTCGAGCAGGTTCCGCCCCGCTCGAGGGCCCACGCCTCCCTCGAGCGGGTTCCGCCCCGCTCGAGGGTTCACGCCTCCCTCGAGCGGGTCCGCCCCGCTCGAGGGTTCACGCCTCCCTCGAGCGGGGTCCGCCCCTCCCCGCTCGAGGGTTCACGCCTCCCTCGAGCGGGTTCCGCCCCGCTCGAGGGCTCATCTCCGCCTCGCTCGAGGCCCCCTCACGAGCACACCTACTCCCGCACGCGGGTACGGGCATTTAATGCTCTGACACGATAGAGCAGCGCCATCATGCGCCTGGGAATCACGCCCCGGCGCTGTTCCGCCAACTCCCTAGGGGGAACCCATCCCCGCCACTGTGGGGGACTGTGCGACATGGCCAGTGTCAGCTCCGTGGCACTGTGCCGCCCACTCCCGTACGGCTAACGCGCCGCGCCCTCCAAGGGGGGCCGCCCACACCCTCGAACCCCTCTCTCATGAATCTGCAGGGTCAAACTATGACGTCAGGCCGGCGGGACGCCATCCCCGCCACTGTTGGTCCTGTGCGGCCGCCCCCGTGCTCGCGCGCACCACGCCGGCACCGCTACAACAACTCCAGTGCTGTTGGGCACGCGGGGACGGGACGCCGCCACGCCTGCCACTGTATCCCGCACGGATCACCGTCAACGGCTTCCTCGAGCCCGTCTGAAGGTGTCACGGCCAACCACTACGCCTTCACCCTCGAAGTCGCCCCTGTTCCGGTACGGGACACGCCGCAACGACAAGACCGTGGCGAGGACCGTCAGGACGGCCGCCAACTCCGCGGCGCTGCACGCCATACTTCCCCATGTAGCTAAATAGTGCGGCACGCCTGTAACTCACCCTCTCCTTGGTCTATAAAAGGAAGGTGAACCCCCTGGCCGCGGGGGACGACAGAGGACATCAGAACCACGCTCCTCAACACTCCCACGATATCGGCACTCGCCTCAATCACTCCGTCAGAGACTTGGAGGCTACGCCTCCTCTCCCGCCTTGCTTGTAGCCGCCCTACTACAGGCACCCCGGTGCAAAACAATACAGTGCCTCGAGCACACCACTGTTGGACGTACGGCTCCGGGCCGGAACCAGGATAAACCCCGTGTCTCTAGTTGCTTAGCACCGACCATCGAGGGACAGACCACAGCGCTTACTAATAGTCAGTGTCGGGACTACATTCCGCACCGACACACGTCAAAATAAAAGTACAGTTCATCCTGCTTGCATACTACCTCACTCTAAACTCTCTACTACCAAGAAAAACCCACAGAAGCATAGCCAAACAGTTGGCTTAGAACCAAAAGCAAAGATAAAACGACATTGTTCTATTTTCGCTTCATTCCTCAGATCGCAAGGACGAGAGTCGATGTTTGAGCGGTTATCATTGCGTCTATCTCGAGCTGATCCTTTTTCCTTGCTCAAAATCTTCCATCTTTGCATAAAAGAAATAGCATGAAAAACTAGAAAGATCGGCGCGGTGTTACCGCGCCATGACATGTAGCCCAGTGATGGGTAGGAAGGTTGGAGATATTTTGCAGATTTTAGGTGGTGGATTAATACCATAAGATTTTAGAGTATTTCTTAGTTAAAAAGCATGGATCGTGAATTCATTGTGATATAGTTAGGAGACTTTTCCGCAAAATTTTGAGTTGTGGATAGATTTCCAGAAAGTTTAGAGTCTTTTTCTATAAAAATCTTTGTACCATGTATGTGGGAGATGGAACGTGGGTCAATTATTATAATAAAATTACATGAGAAGTGGCTCGATCGAGGTAGATGTCGTCAAATTGTCTGAGAGGTGGCTTATGTAAATGGTAGTTCTGTAAAACTTGAGGGGGCTTCATTACAATGTCTAAGCAAAGGGTTTGGTTACTATTTATTTTTGATAAAGCTTGAGAAGGTTTTTATACAATTGACAGCCCTATTGGCATTCATTCAAAGCTCAAGGGGGTTTTCATAAAGTTGTCTGGTTTTGCAAAGGTTGAGGGGGTTTTCACGAAATTATCTCTGAGGGTTGGACTACATATTAATTTTGATAACATTTGAGAGAGATTTTGTAAAATTGGTTGCCCTCTCGGCATTGCACAAAACCTAAGGGGTGGACATTGCACAAAACCTAAGAGGTGGTTTGAGAAAATACTATTTCTTCAAAGTTCAAGTGGGTCTTTGTAAAATTACGTGAGTGAGAGCTGAACTACACACTAATTTCGACGATGTACGAGTGGTTTTTTAAACCGTCGAGCCCTATGGATGATCCGAGCCATCCATGAGCGATTGGATGACTCTCCCTTTGATGGTGTGGCTCAATGGGGTGGCAAAAATCCCCTCCACTTTAATTCTTTTAAAGAAACATGAGAGGTGTTTTGAGCAAATACTATTTTTGCAAAGTTCAAAGGGGTCTTTGTAAAATTACCTGAGCAGATACTTTTCTGCTTACAGGATGAGAAAAACACAAATTTTTAATCATGAATCCCGCTCAATAGAATTGTGGGTCCCACAAACTAATATGTGTGGGTCCCACCCGATGTGGGTCCCACACGAATATAACTTGAATTCACGTGGGTCCCGCACGTGGGTCCCACCTAAACAAACTGGGTCCCGCATGAACAAAGATTCGTGGATGATCCGAGCCATCAATGTGTGATCCGACGGCCGTGAGTTTCTTGATGATGTGGCGCAATGGTGGGGCAAAAATTGCCCCCCCTTTTAGGTCTTGTAAAGATTCCAACATCAGGGGATGAAATTATCACATCATTGAACACACAGTCATTTCTGATTGAACAAAGGCTCCAAGCTAAACAGACAAATAGGAAAACAAAAAGTCTGTTATTTCTGTTGGACTCTTCTATCAATTTTCCTATCAAGTCTTCCATACAAGCTGGAAGTCCTCTCCACTCTAAAGCATCTCTACAAATACTCCAGCAAAGTCTTGCCACTTATATGTTATATCAAAGATGTCATCAATGTCTTGTACGATTTTTCCCTGCATATGAGATATATCATTCATTTTCTCGTCCATTAGCTTATGAGGTGTAGGATAGAGTGGTTAAGGGCCTAAATATTTGCCTAGAAATTCAAGGATCAAGTTCAAGAAAAGGCTAGGCTAAAATTTAATATGTGTGTTGAGCTACCACTGATGATTAAGCGTTGAGTTGATTGTGATGGGGTACGCTTTTTTTTTTATGGTAAGATCTGACGGGGCTGGCTGCTGCTAGTGCGAAACAGCACAAAATTAGACGCGCGCTTTTTCAAAGCTGGCGCTTACTATATGTGCATATACTCTAATCACATTCTTAGGTAAGTTTTTGTAAGATGTGATAAGGGTCATGAATCATGATTGTTTCTTGGAGTATCCGGTTTGTTTCGTCACGCAAAACATAACCTAGTAGGATACAATTTTATCACATCAATCGTCGTGCCGCACCGGAGACTGACTTTGCTATTAAACAAAGCAGAGAGCTTGTCAATATTTTCCTCCAACACAGCACAAGATATTATTAAGAAAAGGAAATGCTAAGACAGACCTCCGGAGGGGAAGAAAAATATGATATGTCTCGATAGTTGATCTTCGAGGTTGCAGCTATTGTTTCCGCATGTTTCATGATAGACGTTGCATGAAACATAGTATTCATGACAACTTTTGCGTGAAACATAGTATTCATGTTACGATGGAATTCTACCCGAGAGTCAAGTGGTTTAATTAATTTTTCTCATATTTTTCAATATTGTATCTGTAAATTTTTGACGTTACAACGGAGGTCCGTCCCTTAAAAAACACGGTGCCATTATTAACATGTTTTTTAAAAGCATAGTACAAACACTCACACCCATTGATCCATACAATAAGTAACGTTTGTGTACTGAGGTATATGGAGATTATTTGGAGTAGGATTTGAAATATCCAGAAAGGCCCTTTCTGCAAAGTAGTACAAAATTGACAGTAAACAATGTACACACTTTAGGCGGTTACAATACCTCTTGCTTTTACTCTTTACCTCTACTGTTTAGGGACATGAACAAGAACTATGTCTCTGAGTCGTTACATCAAAAAAAAAAATACTACTAGGACTTTATTATATGTAATTTAACTTCAATAATGAGTAGTACTTTGCAGTTGAGCTGCATCCATGGACTATAGTATATAAAAGGACCGGCGAAGATGTCAAGACTAAGATATAATTGTTTACTTCAGATTTTGATTCCTTTCATTGATCATGTCATTTTTATACAATTTGCATTCACATCGACTAGATCTGATATGAGCTTGTATATGTTAGGTGAGATTCTCGTAAAGCCGCCCTAAAAAAAAATGAATGCAGCCACCACCTCGTCTGTTTTCCTGTGGCTTTATGCAAGCATTGAAAGTTCTTTAGAGATGTCACATTTGTCTCCATTAACCACAATATAAAATCTAATTTTGTTTTGATACGCATGATCATGGTTTGCTTTCTCATTGTTTCTTTCAAAAAGTCCAAATTACTACCCTCAAGTATAACCAAAATTTGGACAACCCCTAAAGTATTTCTTGGTTTAGTTCACCCCCTAAACTATACCATTTTGTTCAATTTACCCCTTAACACAATTTGTCATTTTTATTTCTCTATACACAAATGCACTTTTAAGTTCAAATTTTGCAAAATCATAGCAGACAACATAAGGCATATTAAAAAAATATATCATGAATTTTTCATCGTTATTTTGACAAGTAGAATATTTAATAATAAAATTGATCATCGAAATACAAAATTATATAAAAAATAATGATAAGTAGCTAACTTTAGGGGTAAATTGAACAAAAACATAGTTTAGAGGATTATCTGCATATTTTTTTGAAGGAGGATTACCTGGATTTTTGCTATACTTAAGGGTAATAATTTGGACTTTTTCTTTGTTCCTAAAATCAAACGGCTGAGTGAAGAGACGACTTCCATCCAACTTTAACGTGCTGGTGCTCCACCAGACCACCACTACGCCCTACCGCTTTGAAAGGAACATGACAACGAATGCTCGTTCTAAACGAAGGTGGTCGCTGGCATTGCCGTCGGCGTTGTTAACATACAGTACGTGATTATTGTAGTGGCATGCTCGATTTAGGGGACAAATGTTAGTGGCAATGCAATCATTTCACATGGTTAAATGATTGGCCTCTTTCTCTTGGAACTCAAGGAGCAAAGGAGGTGCCTTTCATCCATTGAAATCATGTTATGCAGAAGCATTTTGATTTTTTTTGAGACGGGATAGAAGCTTTGCCTTGCTATGCTATCAAAGAAACAAAATTAGCTTAAAAGGCAGACAGCTTAGCTTAGTTCTAGATCCAAAGTATTGCTACGATGCAGAACACAATTTTTATTCCTTAGAGAACACACGGCTCACGTGCAGCTACCATGACGCCCACCTCCAATGGAGCACCCCAAAACAATCTTTTATCCCTGAGAGCACAGCCAAAAACAAACAGAGCAGAACGAAAAGGAAACATCACGAAATTGTTCAGACTTCTACAAACACCAGGCCTGCAAAACTAAAATGCTAGCAAACCATCCATGCGATTTTGGTTAACACTGCCAATTCCAAGTCCTAAATTGGTCCATAAAAGTACGGAAAAAAATAACCTGAATGGACAACACAGTGTAGATGCAGAATCGCAATCAAGGATTCAGGGCACAACACCCACCAAGAGGTAGGCATCCGGTGGGTCACATGGTACTACTGTGTCTAACCAAGAGGATATTATTACTTGTTACCACACCCATACCTTCTGAAAGTGAATAGACTCCCCTCAAAACAGACGCCAATGGCAAGCCCCTTTGAAAAACCTGCAAAGGTTTTCCAGTATGACAGCACCAGTTACAGAAGGGTAAGGTGCAATCTCAGTGTATACTGTCTAAACAGAAAAACTAAAATGAAGAATAATAGAAAGATGTAAGGAAAGCAAGATAATTGTTCAAAGGTATGCTGCTTATCTCTGGTGCTAGGCACAACTCGAATAGGGTCGATGCCTCACATCAGTCACTTAAACTGGCTTCTGAGGCAGAACCCTGTCACTCAAAGGGAAAAAAAAAGAGGAAAGACAAACGAAAAGCAATGAATGCCAAGGCATATTGAGATAGCAATTCTATGCAGACAGGATAACTGAAGCTGTAGACAGGATCTTTCAAACAATTACTGATACAAGATACACATGGTAATAACCAGATGAAAATATAAGGCAGTGCTTTCAGCAAACCAAGGATATTTGGACCATTTCACTAGCCAAAGCATTCCAATTCAAAAGTAACAGCTAAGTTGTTTGTAGTCCTGTATACAGACTTTACTTTAAGTAAGTGGGTACTCCCTTGTATCTTCACTCGACATCCCAGAATTGAGCTCCAACAACTCTTCACGGAATCATGAGCCTGAAACGACAAATATGTGGTTGGTTTCAACCTCACTGTATGAAATCACCTTACAAGCTCCGGTTTTACATTTAGAAAGTTCACTCCAAGGAACAAATCTCGAGTTAATGAAGAATACATTTTAATATATCAGATGAACACTCCAAAAGTTCTCCGAAGATCTTCATACCCTGCAAATAAAACTCCTAAATCAGAAAGAAAGATTAAAAACACCAGTTCAGCGTTCTGCGTCATCAATCAAGTGATACTGTGATCAACCAGCTGGATGAAACAGCAGCCACCATGTAAACACTGGTTGCTGTCATATAGCAGATTCTTTAGTGGCCCCTAAAGAGCCATCTACTGGTCCTTGTATCCCATTAATATCAGCTGTAGCACACACATCATTTTTCTCATCTTCTTCCAAACCACCATCATGTCTAGATTTCTTATGGTTGCTACTATTGTTGAGATCAGATTCTGTTGAGCTCCTCTTATGTGCAGCAATTGAAGTATCCACCTCTCTATCTTCCACTGAATCCTTGTCAACTCTACGAGATCTTTCTGCTTCACCCTTCACTGACCTTTCATCTTTGTTACCTCTATGGGATCTTTCCACTTCATCCTTTACAGAACTTTCATCTCTGTCACCTCTGTTACCTCTCTGGGATTTTTCTACTTCATCTTTTACAGACCTTTCATCTTTTTCACCTCTGTTACTTCTATGGGATCGTTCCACTTCATCTTTTACAGACCTTTCATCTTTTTCACCTCTGTTACCTCTATGGGATCGTTCCACTTCATCCTTCACAGACCTTTCATCTTTGTCACCTCTGTTACCTCTATGGGATCGTTCCACTTCATCCTTTACAGACCTTTCATCTTTGTCACCTTTGTTACCTCTATGGGATCTTCTTTTGTCATCCTGAATCTCAGACCTTCTGCTGTCCTTTTTATCGCTGTGACGGTGTTTTCGCTCAGGAGATCTGGATCTTGAATGCCTACTGCGACGAGAATGGCGGTCACGAGTTGGTGATGATTTGCTTCCTTTATGGTGTCGTGGTGATCTTGAACCAGCCCGAGCTGACCTTGATTTCGATGGACTTATACTTTCTTCTCTTTGTTGCTTGGGTGACCGAGAATCATCTCTGGAGGATTTCTTATGCCTTGGACTTTTACTTCTGCTCCTGTTTCTCCTTGAACTAGATGAATGATGATCATGGGATCGGTCGCTCTCTCTCCTTCCAGATCTGCTATGCCTGTCCCTATCGTCCCTATGTGATCGATCACTACCATACTTTGAGTGGCGAGATCTTGATGGTGAACGTGATCGATGTTCCCTTGACCGTCTGATTGGGGGGGAGTAGGAGCGGGATCGCCTGCTCCTACGGTACTTGATAGGTGATCTTGACCGAGATTTTGATCTACGAGTAGTGGGTGATGGTGATCTGTACATCAAATAAACCAGTTAGGCATAAGCGCATGATATAGGAAGGAAAAGCAGTCAATCAGTTGCTTTCTTTCGTAAAGTTGATAAACATCTAGAATGAATGGTACAATCAAATAATGCAGCCAAACCAAACCAAAACTACAAAAGAAGTAGTACTGCTGCAAGGTCCTAAACTGAGAGATCTCTAGTTCTATAGCACAAAAATATATTTAATGTGGATATGCCAGAATACCAATGGGTACATAATTATAAACGAAGGAAACAAGAAACCCCACATCCATGTTATCAGTTTCAGACTAATTCATAAGGTTTATTCCCTATCCTCTGTAACATAAATTTTTATTCACAAGGTTTTGTGTCCCTTCTTTGATTTCCGTAACTCTTTAAATGTTGAGTAGGCATTAACTCTCCACCAATTAGCGGCCTACCATAAAGTTTAGCCAATCAACAAAACAAATGATTTGAATCTAAATACTCTTCAGAATAAAGCATGTGTCTCAAATAGCAAATGACAATCTCATCCATGCTATCCAAAAAGGTGTAGTAGTTACCAGGGAAAATGATCAATTTTCCTTGCCCAACTCAAAATCTAAATGTAGACTACAATCAGGTCAATGCAATCATTCTGTTACCAAGATATTCACCAGGAATTCTTTCAAAACCAGAATGATTCAACATTTATAGTTACATAAAATTGTACAAATGTAACATTCATTCAGTGTAGAAATCGAATGAGTAAGAAGGCAAAATAAAGAATACCTTGACCTCCCTTTGGCATCCTTTTCTGCCACATTATCCCCACCAAATCCCTCAGACTTCAACTTCCTGCTTATCTCAGCAGCCCTTGCTGCAGCTGCTTCAGTGGCAGATTTCATAGTGGCTGCACGTGCAGCAGCCTGTTGAGCTGCTATTGACTGTTGCATCAATAGAGCCTGCTGGAATTGCATCTGTTGCAATTGAACGGCTTGTTGCATCATCATAGGCAAGTTATTATTTGCTTTAGGAGGAAGAGATTTAGCCATCTCCACATTCAATGGACGACCACCAACATTCGTGTTATTGAGTTGCAATGCTGCAGTTGCCTCTTCAGGTTTAGAGTACTCGACATAAGCAAAATGCTTCGAATCCGTGATGGTACAATCAACAACTTTACCACATACCCCAAACAGCTGCTTAATATAATCCACACTAAGAATTGGACTCAGGTTGCTAATTTGAACAATTTTCTTTAGCGCCTCAGCTTCAGCAGCTTTATCCATTGAGCCTACAAGGATACAATATACAAATGAGCAACAGACTGGCAACATGAAAAAAAACCATTAACTGCCTATTACAATTTAGAATAGCACACTTGCTTAAATTAAGGGAACCAGTTGCAAAGCCCACAACTTGATTTGCCAGGTAGAGTTTGAAATTTTCATTGCATATATAGAAACATATTGGATATCAAGCAACAACAATAGCAGTACTAAGCAACAGTGATACTGCAAAAATGATACTAGTCAGCTACTAAATTTGTGACATGATGAAAATAGTTAGCCACCAAGGCATGGACATCCAACGCATCTTGCACAACAATACAACATACTACCTAAGCATACTTTCTGCTGCCTACCATTAGTTGCCAACATTATAAATCCATGTTCCAAAACAAATAACCTCCTACCTTTCCCGTTCCCAGTTCAACATTAGATCACCTAGATTATTTGCAATGTGTTTGTAAGGAATCATTACCTGAAGCATCTCCTGAGGCTTTAGCCTGCGCAGCATGTGCCTGCAGTGCCTGGGCAGCCATGATGGCTTGTGCGGCTGCCATGGCTGCCGCAGAGGGTGCCATGGGTGTGTTGCCAAAGGCACTGACAGACGATGTAGCAGCAAGCAACGTCATCAGCAGCTGCTGTGGCGGGTGGGTGAATTTACAGTCAGTATCTGATTTTGTGCACCTCCCATTCATATAGTCTCGGCATATCTCCCCCAGTGAAGCACCAACCCCAGGAAGGACAACTCCACCAGAGGAACCAGTGGAGGAACTGGGCATGGCCCCAAGGAGGCTGGGAAATGCATTGGAGGGCGCGCCCGTGTAGTTGGGCATGTTGGGCATGGTCTGGTTAACCATATTGGGGTAGGCGGAGCTGACGGTCGGTAGCGTGGAGGGGAAAGCTGACGTGGGTGTGGCGGTGGAACCGCTGAAGAAGACGGGAAAGGGGCTCCCCATGACGGGGGAGCCATCGAGCTCTACGTGGACCATGTAGTTGCCGCGCTTGGGCACAGCGTAGGTCACCGTGTAGGATCCGTCCCCGTTGTCCTTGATAGCGCCGTCGAGGTCGTCCCCGCCGACTCCCGCGGCAGGGGAGACGCGCACGCTCACGCGCGCACCGCCAGCGGTGAGCCGCCGGCTGTGCCGGTCCTTGGCGACGACGGTGAAGGTGGCGGGCGTGCCGGCAGATCCGCCGGCGATGCCAGGCCCCGCGGCGGAGCACTTGGACGGGTCGACCGGGCCGGGCGGGGCCGGGGCGGCGTCGTCGTCCGAGCCGGGGGAGGCCGGCTCGTCCGGGGAAGGCGGGGCGGGGTCGGGGTCCTGGTCGTCGTCGCCGGACCCGGCGGCGGCGAGCGCCTTGAAGGTGGCGTCAAAGGCGGCCTTGGCGGCGGCGGCGGTCTCGGCCTCGGACTTGAGCTTGGCCTCCTCGGCCTGGCGCACCCAGATGGGCTTCGGCGCCGCCATGGGAACGCGGCTTCCGCTGCTCTAAACCTAGTCCGCCTAGATGCTCCTCCTGAGAGCTGCGGGTCGGCTAGGGTTTGGTGGAGGAGGGGGAGCAGATGCGGGCAGATCGAGGATTCGAGGGAGAGGCCGGGGAAGAAGAGGAGGAGGCGGAGTCGGATGAGGCAACAAAGGGAAAGGCAGCCGCTTGCCGGGAGAGGGAGATTCTCTCCGAAATCCGCTTGGGCAAAGCCCATCCAAGACGGCCCAGCCCAACTTGCCCAATAGGCCCAATAATAAAGCTATTCCACGGAAAATTCCCGGCCCCTTGCCTGCCTGCTGCGGAGTACACACTACGGCGAGGAACAACATGGCGCCGCCGCCCGAACCCCGGCGCCCGTACAAGCGCCCGGCCATCTCCGACCAGCAGCGCCGCCGCGAGCTCGCCCTCCAGGCGCAGTCCGCACGGCGCGCCGACGCCCAGGCGCGCGCCCGCGCCCTCGCCAGCTCCCTCCTCACCACCCCGACCCCGCCTGCGGCCACCCATCACCACGAAGAGGAGGACGAGCATGATGATGATGAGGAGGAGGAGCAGGAGCACACCGTCGCCGACGTCGCTGCGGTCGCATCCAAGCTCCGCGGCTCCGAAGCGCGCCGGTGGTTCGCCCGCCAGATCATGCTCCCGGAGTGGATGGTCGACGCCCCTCCCCACCTTGCCAGCGACTGGTCCGTCCCCTACTTTCCCCAACTCTCCTTCTGACTAACCTATTGTTTCAATTTGATTTGTGAAATTTGGTACTGTTTGATGCTCTTTTCTCCTCCAAAGATACCTCCGTACCCTTGATATCAACAAAAATCCTTAGTTGTAATTACATATTCAAATGTTCAACTAGGTATTGTGACCGACGAAATAAGAGGATTGACGCTGCTGCAATTTTTTCCTTTCATGTATTGTAGGCATGTTTTTGCCAGGCCTTCTGGGAAGCGATGCTTGGTTGTGTCTTCCAATGGCATGACAATTAGCAGGGCGCGAAACGGGTCAATCCTTCACCGGTTCCCTTCTGCTCTACCAAATGGATCGAAGAGAGACATATCTGGCCCAGCAAGCTCCTACTCCATACTCGATTGCATTTTTCATGAGGTACCCAAACCTATTTGTTTCCCCCTTCATTTGGTGTGCCAGCTGGTTGATTTTTTTATGCCTCTTGCTTTTAGGACTATATAATTCTAAATTCTAATGTTCTATCATGCTCGTGGTGCAGCCTGATCAAACATACTATATCATTGACATGATCTGTTGGCGTGGCTATTCACTGTATGATTGCACTGCCGAGTTCAGGTTTTTTTGGGTAAACAGTAAGCTCACAGAAACTTCAGCTGGTGATCCTCCATCAACATACCATCGATATAGATTCAGTGCTGTCCCCATATATGAGTGCACTCTTGAGGGTCTTCAAGCAGCTTACTCTGGGAGCACACCTTATGTCAAAGATGGCTTGCTGTTTTACAATAAGTATATTCCTTGTTCCGTCCCAATTATATCCTCATATTTGACAGATATCTCTCTGAACCACTCTCAAAATCTGTTTGTTTTGCAATCAGGCATGCACATTATCAAGCTGGGATCACACCCCTTGCACTAGTATGGAAAGATGAAACTTGTAGTCAATATGTTATTGATACTGATGGCAAAGGAGAAATTCCAAATGAGCAGCATGTATGTTTCTCTATTCTTAGTGTGCAGTGTATTTACTGTGAGAATTTTCCTTCTGTATTTTGTAACTATTTTAGTCATTATATTTTAGGAAAAAATCAACAAAAAGAACTATTTTCCAACTGTCACTGCTACTGTTTTGCACCTTATTGGTTTTCCTCCATGTGTCTTCATGTAGCTTGTGCTGGAATTGCAAGAGGATGGAAAGCTAGTAACGTCTGATGACCCTCCAGTCGTGTTTGGTAGCTTGGACAACGAATTCATACAGAAGGTATTGCTTTGAGTTTCTAACTAAAGAAACGTGTGGAATCAAAAAAATATCACAATCCCTTGTTTATAAGAACTTGCGTGGTGCCCCGACCTTTTAATTGTTGAATTTTGTACACAATTGAATTGTTGTTTGTCCCATAATTGGGTAATTCAGGTCATCGACATTGTTTTTACATTATGCTTCTTTAGCGCATCAGTGATGCACTATGCTCTATGATTACCCGTCAGTTTTTCGTATCTGGAAATGTTTGGGGCATTAAATTTTTATGATTCTACAGTCAAACCTGCGAGCAGGGAATCTTCTCCGCTTTGCTGTAAGAGACGAGAGAGTGAAACTTGTTGATGGAAAGATGCAGATTGGTGAGCTGCAGTTTGTTGGAAAGCCAAATCGTGCTCGTGCTTTCGCTGACAGCCATTCGAAAGTAAGTTCTGACATCAGAATGCACAAATGCTTCAAACAATTTCCAATTCATCACATCTTCCTATTTTTGTCATCTTGTATGTTCAGGCTTTGTTCCAGTATGCTGCAAGGCATGCTCCTCTCAGAATTGATGATCTTGTTGCTTCCATTCAATCAAACAATATGGAGCTTGAATCCACAGATGTTGAAATGCAAGATTAAGGTGAGAGGATTGTCTAAGCAATTTAGTTTTTTAAAACAGAGCATTGTTCTGTTTATTAGTTGACCTCTTCTGCAACATGTCATTCCTCGAGTATCTTTTTGTCCATGTGTAATGAGAACCTTTTCGTAAAGGGTATATACATGTGATAATATTTACTGTTTGATTGGATTCAGGATGGGGCTTTGTTATCATGAACGTAACATCTGAATGCCAATACAAAGCTAGAGTGAAGGGTCTGCAAAAGGTACACCTATCTCATGTCTGCATTGTTGAGCTAGATACTTGCTGCATGTACTTTGTCTGGCATCACTTGATACATAGATAATTTTATGATGAAATTTTAGGACAAGGATTTTTTTTATGAAATGTAAAAGGTCTTGAATATATATTTTCAACTTGGCTGCCTCTGACTTGCTAAATTGTTAACTGTGCTGGTGTACATATAAAAAATTTGAAATTAGGCCGTTCCCTTTTGGAGATAACACATGTGTGCATGTGGCAGGTTGCAGATCCGTCATTCATAAGATTTCAGCAAATGAAGTGATTGTCTGAAACCCGTGGTTTTCAGGGAGTGGCACGTTTCCAGGTCTGATAGATATTAGTACCTCAAGACCTGCAAAAGGAAAAGGGGGTTAAAACAGTGTAGCACAGAGTTTGTGGGGTAAACGTTGGCTTGACATCTACATGGATGCAATGTGTAATGCAATTCAACTTGTGAAGTATGTTCGTCCTGAGTTTGCAATCTATTATAGGAAATGCTTAAAGGAAATGTGATTCAATGGTTCTTCCAGGATTTGAGTCCTAACACCTGAATCTATTATAATGTCATTGTCATTTTAAATCAAGCAAATGTGATACGGTTTACCTGCAGCCTTTGCCGCTGCGGCTTCTTGGTACACATCTGTCAAGAAGAGTATTTGCGATGGCCCATCTACCCTGACCGACTGCCAAATTTCGTAGTAGCTGCGTGCTTCTCTCTTGGTTCTACACAGCAGATGCGAGCATGATAAATGAGCAATCACAACCATGTTTCAAATACAATGACTACCATCAACGAGTCGAAGGTGATCGATAGCAGCCGTCCTTACCCGATCGTTGTGTCAAAGAATCCACAGAGGTACTTCCTCAGATCTCCGTAGGCGGTGTTCCCGAAAATAAGCCTCTGTGCTTCTCTGCTGCCACTTGAGTATATGTAAGTCTGCGATCATGAGCTGTCAAGGTTAATTCAGCAAGAGCTCGAGAAAAACTCAGCATATATTTGATGTGCTGGACAATGTATGTGAAATTGGAAGTATACATATTGTTGTGCACAGGAACAGGCGAACAGCAAGAACCTTGATGCCGCTAGCGTGCCATTTCTGAAGTGCCGGAGGAACATCGTCGAACACCACCCCTTTGATTTCTTCGCGCTCGAATCCAGTTCTCCAGATGTGGCCCTTGACGCGAGATCAAAAATCAATGAAGAGAATTGTCTTATGCAAGTTAATCCGAGTGCTGTGAAAGTGGCTGCTTGGAGCTCAAGAGCAGGCAGGAACTCGACATACCTGCAATTGCTTCAGCGAGGTTATTTTCCTGTCCGCCTTGATCATGGCCTCCACGTTGGCGACCAGCGCGTCGATGACCGCGTCCTTGCCGGCCTCGTCCGGCGGGACCGGCACGGCGCCGGCGACCCCCTCAGCCAGGTCCTGCTCCACCTGGGCACGCAGCAGGGCGATGTCGTCGTTGGTCTCGTCGGAGCCGTAGGTGGCGTCGAGGTGGTTGCGGACGTTGTCGCGGGCGTAGGGGAAGAGCACGTCGGTGACGAACGAGATGGGGCTCGTCGTGCCCTCGATGTCCAGCACCACGCTTCGCTGCGCGGCGGAATCGAACTCACTTTTCTCAGTTCTGATTGTTGTTACCAGAGTGAATCTGTGAATCGCCTAGGAATCGATCGCTCACTATTGACGACAGTTGAGGAGGACCGGCGGCGCTGGCAGGGGCCGCTCGCAGACGGCGGCGGCCGTCCAGTCGCTGCCGCAGCCGTGGGAAGCTGGTTCCGGCGGCCGGGAGGGCCGCAACCGCCTTGAGCGACGGCCTGCGGCGGCGCAGCGAGGAAGCGCATCCTCCTGGAACGAAGCATGCCCTGCAGCCGGAGACCTGGGAACCTGGAACGAATCAGACCGAATGACCACCCCCGCGCTCCAGTCCAGTCCAATCATCACCTACCTGTGACACCGGCGGCAATGGTGACACCATCGTCGTCTTCTTCCGTAGGTGTTGAGCGCGCAGCTGCTCAACGATGCGCCCAGAACGAGATGGATGCCGGGTGGAGGCGGGGACCATCGGACAGGTGTGGCTTTTGGGTCAGTCAGTTCATCCAACCAGCCAGCGTGTGGCTCCTCTCGCACACGAACCAAAGTGAGATCCAAATGTGAGCCTAAAAGGGTTACATTTGACAAACTTGAAGCTGAATTCAAAATACATGTTGATCTCTTAGAGGGTATAGCTGGAGGTCCAAATGAAATCTGGTAACCCGTTATTAAAGTTTTCCTTAACGCAAGTTTTTTCACTTATGTCTGGATAGGAGGTTTGGAGCCCCGAATTCACAAGATCATACATTCGTACCGGACTTCTATGAAGTTCAACTGGGGACGGGGAGCAAGAGTAACTTTTCTTGTCATCCTCACTCCTTAGTTACTATCAGTAGCTTGCTGATCACCAACCACAACAGCCTCATATGCATCATAATATCACAGGACTGATACTCTCAAGAAGACAAATGCAGCTAATCAAGAAAATTAATAATCCAACTAACTTCTATTAATTCTACTTCTAGTTACAAGAGTGCACTTTCACACAGGAGGTAAGAAAAGTGCATATACAAAGAAAACTAATTTCAAATGCAAATATATACAGTTTATATGTCCATGTTTGTATCTGTTCTCCGGCAGCACCAGCCTTCTACAAATCCAAACGTTCCGTTTCATATACAAGCTACAAACTCTAGACTCCTGAAAAGAAAAGGGCCCAGGAAGGGGAAAACAAACTCATTATCAGATACAAACCTAAATACAAAATAGTACTCATGAGTTGAAGCTTTGCATCCTTGCAAAGAAACGAGGAAACATGATGGATTTTGAGTCCAAACCTTGTTATACGTCTCACCATTAGCTATACTTTGTTTAGGCCCAGCTGAATCAATTTTTGCATTACAGTCTTGTACTCCTGGCTCCTAGACCACTCATCTATCTCACGAGCTCGCATCACAGGCAAAGGGTGTGAAAGCTCTCTGGTTTGAGCATTCCTGCAACACGTAAGGAGATGGAGAGAAATGTCATACAACAAATTCGATTCCATAACGTTAATAGATTGCCAATCATGGTCCATGAGTGTTAGTTCTAACCGGATGTACCACCCAACTGGGTTCGATGCAGCTTTGTCGTAGGAACGAGCTTGCTCCAAGAAGGCATCAACATTTAGCTGATCGGCAAGAGATGGGCTTCCTCCAGCCAGTTTCATCAGAACAGAGATGACAACCTCTTGACAATCAAGAATGAATATTAGGTGATGATACAGAGTTACAGACTTGCAGAGTAAGAAATTACCGCACAAAAACAGTTATTCCTTGTATGGCAAAATTGCTAGCCAGACCAAGATGATAGAATATTGCAGATCTCATATCAAGGGTGTGAAGATTTCTATCATGTTGGAGCGTTTTTAAATTTCGTCAAAAATCAAGTATGTAGTACACAAAATTATGTATAACCGCAACAATTTAGTTTCAAATTCATCCTATACATCAAGAAACAAACGAATATTACTTTGTGCGCAGGGCACATGCCCACCCCCGCAGTGGTTGATGCGTGGCCATGTCTATTGGCGGGAATTGTTTAAATCTCTGGCAGAACGATGCAAACAATCCCATTCCAAAGCAAACGTAAACATGGAAGAAATAGCATGCCAACTCTTCTGCTGGAAGTTGCAGTCAGCAAGAATCAACATAAATTTGGAATAATAATTTGAGGGTGTCAGTACTTTTGGGTCTTGCACCACAAGAAGAGCCGCCCTATCGCAAGTCAGTTCTGCAGCTCGCAGCCATCTGTACAGCTGCTCTTCCATGAAGCCAGCAATCATGCCAAAACCTGAAGAGAGTGCATATTACCATCAGATGCAGTTGATGAACGGTGTATTATTAGCCCCTTAAGCAGCATATGGTTAGATGGTCTACCAGGGACACTGTATGCTCCCATTGTTAGGATGTTGGCGAAAGTGAGCCACACACCATGATCACACTTCAGGTGACCCAGCTCGTGAGCCAAAACAGCCTAATTGGAACAAAAAATATACATGTTAAGTAACTGATGATGCATTCAGACACTAGTATATATTAGCTAAAATTTCATCATGCACGAGGACAAGTAAATAAAAAAGGAACTAATAATCCTCAAAGAACAAAGAAATCTACAGATGTGTTCAAGCTGCCGGCTATTGACGAATGAAAGGACACGTCTGCACCTGCAACTCTTTTCTAGTAAGAAGCTCCACAAGGCTTGTGTGAACAACAATGAATGGCTTTTTGCCATTGATTGCTAAAGTGTAAGCATTAGGAACAGGATTCTGCCGTATGTACAGGTCAGGAGCTTCTGTGTTCAAGAGTTTCGCAGCCTCAACAAGGAGCTGGTGAAGTTCTGGCAGCTGAAAAGAGAAAGTAGTATCAGTGCTTGGAATTCCAGTAGCCTGCAATGGTGAAACCAACAACTTGCTAGCTCCGAAAAATCTTCTTCGGTGGCACTGATGTCAGTAAATCCACTGTATTCTCAACGTGTAAGAATTTTACTAAGCATAAGAACAGATTGGTGAAAAATAAATGAAACTGCCTATCCGAGAGATGATTAATTTGACAGGCAGACCTGGTTTGGAGAGACAAGAACAGATGATCCAATGTTCTGGAGGACCATGACTTGCTCAGAGACCGGCCCTGCATTAAGCAAAGGCAAACACAAATGAATTATAGCAGCTAGGGCGTTAAGACCTTAAGATGGAATGGTAAGGTGCAAGTGGGAGACCTAGCAAAGCTTTGCCCATGTCGTTAAGGCCAGGGATCGCTCTTAGCAGCAACGTGTTCTGCACAAGAAGAGCAGAGAGGATTTCCCAGAGGACGGGAAGTTAGATGCCATCATGCAAATCGAACAGTATGTGCAGACGGAAAGATAAGACTCGCCTGCTTGTCGAGCGGGTGGCGGAAGTCGTCGGCGTCGAGGCCCCGAGGGGCTGCAGGGGAGGCGCGGGCGGAGGAGGCAGCTGCAAGCACAAGTACACGCCTGCGCCGCGGGCGCCTGGTGGGGGATGACGAGGAGGAGGAGGGCTTTGGGGCGGCCCAGTAGCAGCGGAAGGCAACGCGCTGGGGAGGGAGCGTGGGCCCGGAGATGAGCCCCGGAGCACAAGCCGGCGAGGCCGCCATGCCTATGAATCGAGGAGCAAGGCAAGGCACGCAGCCACCGCGGAGGAGGAGAAAGACAGACGGCGGGCGGAGACGTACGGCCGGACCGAGAGCCGAATTAACCAAGCTCAGCAGGTAACTTGTGCTAATTTACAGCTCTGACTGCAAGACTGCAACCAGCAGTACCAGCAGAAAAACAAAGGAATGGAAAAGAAAAAAAATCTTCGCTCGCGCGAGGCCGCGACCGCGCTCTGCTGATCGGAGCGCATGTCCTGGCCGCGCATTTCCTCCCTCCCCTCCGTCCTTCACAAGAAAAAGGGAAATTCCGAATCCACGGCAGCAGACTGTAATTTGCGTGACTGACGTGCTCCATCTCAGACCGCTTGGTCTGGCCAATTTTAGCCCGCAGCCAGCCTCAGCCTCAGACGTGGGTGGGCGCGGCCGTCTCTGTACCTTCAGTTCAGACGTCGCCTACTCGCCTCACCAAATCCGCTACAGTCCACGTTTTCACATCAGCACCCATACCTCCAGAGTCCAGACCATGCGTAGTTTTCTTCTTCTGATATTTTCAGATCAGCATTACGCATTTCTTTTCTTTTTAGCATAAATCATCGTCTGGTCAATGTCTATATATTAAACCACCTTAGTTTTTTTTTCTTTCTTCTTTTTCCCGATTACATGTGCTCACTCATAAGCACGCAAACTTGTTCGTATAAATTCGCACGGCTACGTATGAAAATCCTACCCAGCTATCCCTATGAATGCCTCTTAAGAATTGAGATATTGACCCCGCAAATCTTGAGAGTGACAGAGTTATCATAGACGCGTCACTACTGAAAAGATAATTAACCAAAAATGCAAGCACCCATAATGTGTCAGAGACTTAAACTTGGATGAGCTATTTTTACCACAAGACCATTGACTAACCATATTAATTTCTATATCAGACAATGCAATAAGTAATACTCATAGTATCTCTCATATTTAGTGGTCAGCCACTACTTAGCCAAGTAGTGATTGGTGCACCACAAAGTAGTACCTTGGCTCTATTTCTTCCTAACAAATTTTCCTTTACCTTCATCATAAACATTTTACTCCCAACATATCCTGTTGTGCTACAACATACTCGTGTTTCCAGTGCAAGTGTGTAAATTGAGGTTTCCTCATCAACGATTACCAGTAGAATGCATCCTTTTCAACAGAATATCAATGCAGATTAAAGTGTACCTGCATAATTGGAGGAACTAACCTGTCGGGCCTCCAGGTCGAATTCAGATAATAACCTGGTGGCACATAACATAACCATTCACCTCGAATATGTCAATCACAACTAGGTCTAATGCCAGAGTCATGCCTCAACTTTCATATTCAGGTATGTCTTCAGCGCTGTACAAACAGTAAAAGGCTTCAGGTACAGTTCATCAAAACAGAAGGCAAACAAATTTAGGAGACTGTTAACTACAACTGCATTTTTTACTGCCTGTCAAACTCAATAGGAAAATAGAGTTAAAATCACAAGGAATATCAATGTGCACAGAGCAACTTACATATGCACAAAATGTACTAGTTTGTCAATTATTATGTGTAGCCAAATTTGGGAAAGCACACAAAGGTAACCATTTGAATGCAAAAAAAAGCATCACCTTACTTTATTTTTACCCTTCATCGATTTCAAGCAGACTAAGCCTTGCTTGACATGGCAAAATGAATATCAGATTCACTCACAAACCATGGAACTTAGAACATTATAGCATACTGGCAGTGTGAGGAACTGCACAACTAGCTACTATATGTTTATCATTATAAAACAAGTACATACACTATACCTGACATATGTGCTCCTTTAAATCTTTGGTTGTGCTTTGGCACATTCAGCATGCATTTTTTTTATTGTTCACCAAACTATGCATCAGGCCAAGTTCCTACCAGTAGTCCCCACAAGAGCAAATGCCATCCTTGAAATGGTGAAACCTTTTCGAGTCCCTGACGATAATCTCTCTGTCCACAATCTTCGATATCATTTTGATGGCAGAATGGCAGTCTAAGCAGGCACTCAGATTCTTCATAACCCTAATTGGTGTCCCAGGTGGGGTGTTAATCAGGGCAAATGCAATGGCTAGTCTCTCACTGTGGTATTTCAATGACTCCAGCTTTAGCTCATCATCCACCAAATGTAGGGCACAGCTAGCCTCAGGCTCATAGCCTAGTTTATCCATCTCTTTGTACAACCTCTCAAGCTCTGCTTTAATGTCAGCTATCATTGGGTTGGTTTGATCATTTGAAGAAAAGCTGTAGATCTTTTGCTTGATTTCAACCCAACTGTTACCCGACTCTTTCCTAACTCCTCTATCTCTCATAATCTTTTTCACATGTGCAGCATCTTCCCAGCGACCAGCTTTAGCATATATATTGGACAATATAACATAGGGTGTCGCATCTGTGGGCGCCATACTGAACAATTTTTCAGCGGCCATTGCAGCTAAATCCTGGTTTCCATGGATCCTGCATGAGTGAAGGATGGAGCTCCATATTATTGGATCATCCTCAAATGGCATCTCATCCAACACTTTCTGAACTTTATCAAAATAACCTGCCCGACCCAAGGTATCAATAACACAAGAATAGTGTTCCTTCCAAGGTGACATGCTATAGTGATACTTCATCAGGTCGAAGTATTTCATGCATTCTTCTGCAAGACCATTGTGACTGCAGGCTGCTAGCACACTCAAGAAGGTGACTGAATCTGGATAAAGACCACAGTGAAGCATGCTTTCAAACATCCTGATGGCATTTTTCGCCTCTCCATAGTGCGCGTAGGCTGAAATTACAGCATTCCAAGTGATGGAATTCTTCTCAGGCATCTCATCAAATGTTCTGAGGGCTTCATCCAAACATCCACATTTTGCGTACATGTCAAGAAGGGCACTACCTGAGAACACACTGGACATATGGCCTGATTTTGTGAAGTAAGAATGCAGCTGCCTTCCTAGCCCAATCATTGCCAGGCTTGAGGAAGCCTTCATGATGCTAGAACATGTCGCCCTATCAGGCCTCAGACCAACTCTTCTCATGTCACAGAATAATTCCAGTGCTTCCTCATGCTGACCATTCTGGACACACCCGGTTATCATTGCAGTCCAGGAAACAGCAGTTTTATCACTTCTGTTTGCAAAATTTGTCTTTGCAGCATCCAGCATACCACATTTTGAGTACATATCAATAAGGGCATTTCCTACAAAATCCTCTGAAGCAAGGCCGAGAAGTACCAACTGAGCATGTATTTGTTTCCCAATCTCAATGTCAGGCAGTGAGCCAGCTACACTCAGTAAGCTGGCATATGGTAATGTCCGCCTGTCAAAGCCAATTGTCTGCATCTTCCTGAATAACTGGAAAACCATGCCGGTAGATCGGTTCCAAGCATATGCTGAGATCATCACATTGTAAGAAACATTGTTCCGTTCTGGCATCTCAAGAAACAGCTGCTTCAGATCACCAAGGCAGTCGCATTTCGAGTAGAAATCAAGCAATGAGTTGCTGACAAAGACATTGTGTGGTGAGGTGGCTCTCACGACAAGACTGTGTATCTGACGTCCGAGGTGGAGATCAACCATGCCTGTTGCCACGGTCAGCATACTAGAAAACGTGAACTGGCTGGCGCCAATGCCTGCACGTCGCATAGCAGCAAATAGCTCCAGTGCCTCACTGTGCAACCCCTCTTTGGAGCACCCCATCATCATGGCATTGTAGGTGACCGTGTCCCTCTCTGGCATCTCCAGGAAAACTCTCCAGCCAGCAGCAATGAGGCCCTGCTTGCAGTATGCATCGAGCAATGTGTTGCAGACGACAACACTGGCATCGAAGCCGAGCTTAGTGACGACGGGATGGAGCGACGCGACATCACAGCCAGACACGTTAAGCACGGTGGAGACGGCAACGCGGTCGGGCGCCTCGCCCTCCCTCAGCATGTCGCGGAAGAGCGACACGGCATCGAAGCCACGCCCGTCCGCGGCGAGCATGCCCATCATGATGGTCCAAGTATATACGTTGCGGTGAGTCGCCGCGCGGAACAGGTCCTCAGCCGCCGCGATGCCGCCGTACTTGGAGTAACCGGTAAGCATGCGGTTGAGGGAGATGATGTCCCTCTCGGGCATCTGGTCGAACACCTCGCGGGCGCGGGCGAGGCGGCCGGAGGTGATGAGTGAGTTGAGGTGGAGGTTGTGGCGGTAGATGACTGGGTCAAAGCCCGTCTTGACCATGCGCGCGTCCGGCGGCGTGGAGGCGCCGGCGAGGCGCGAGGCCATGCTGAAGGCGCCGGCGTTGGGCTTGAGTGGGCGCATGGCGGCATGCGGCGATCCGCGTCACCTCCTCAGCCCCCCGCCCTGCCCCGGGTGCCCGCACCTTCCTCCTTTATACCCCGGCGGCGCCCACTGCTGCCCGTCTTCGTCGCCTGATGCCGACCTCACCAACCGTCGTGGCCTCCGTCGCCGGCAATTGTTGTTGCCTTGTTGGTTTCAAATCCTGAAATTGCGCGGCTACCCTTTTATTCGGTGGGTTCCTTTTCAAAATACGCTTGTTGGATGCAGAGGCGTAAGCCTGATGAAAACGTATTCCTCTTCGGCCTTGTTTAGTTGTTAGAAAAAGTTGCGTTTAAAACACACTGTAGCAAAAGATAAATTTCGTCTTTTTTTAAATATTGTCCTACCATGGTCTAACTAGGCTCAGAGGATTTGTGTCGCAAAGACCATCAAAACTGTGTAATTAGTTTTTGATTTCATCTACATTTAGTATTCCGAACATATGTCTTTTGGTGTATTTAATGTGGTGGAGAGAGTGTGGAAAGGAGGAAAAGTAGCAAACTAAACAAGGCCTTGGTTTTACTCCCATTATCACTAGCCATGATTCAATTCTAAATGTACGATTCAGAAACAAAACAAAAAAAAGTCTACCCATACTTCTGCTGATACTTTTATTTTAGTAACATTGATACAAGAAATGGCAAACATATGCTCTTCTTTTGGTCAGAGGAATGACATCTTCCTAAAGAAAAAATTAACTTTGGAGAGAATTCATTGGGACAATACACCTGAATTGTAGCAAATGCTTCATTGGAAATGATACATGTGTAAGTCTGATGGTACATTTTATACTCATTTTCTGATCTCAGATGTACAATCATACGGACACTCCTTTGCACAGCTATGCTCGGTTATATTCCTGTATACATATGGTGTAACTTGTAACGCCTCACTGCCTGTTTCCCTTTTCCTATGGTAACTTTGTGTGCCAAAGCAACAAACAAATCACAGCACCGCGACAGTTATTCACAAGCCATAATCAATTCAGCAAGAGCCGTCCATGAACTCCACAAGAAGCTCCCTGACCGTGCCTCTGTCCGGCATCTTCCCTGCCGCACCATAGATAGGAGCCATTCCGCCGCTAATAGGGCCCGGGTTTGCTTTCACCTGCCAATGCCAATCATCACAAGAAAATAAGGCCTTTTCCAAGCGACTGAATGGATCAATGCATTAGCAATTAGGTGGGCATAACACGCATCGAGCTACTCACAGTGTTCACAGAATCTAGTAGGTCCTTCAGGAATTCCCCATAAATATTCACGTGTTGGAGGGTCACGCAAATGTGTAAACTGAATCAGATAAGATTGTCAGATTAGACCAACACATGGATTGTAATACCCCTCGCTAATGGAGTGAAGATACAATTGTAAACTGTTCGGCTAAAACTAGGATTTACCTGTTAGGTCTCTGCAGAGCGTTAAGGTGCCACCCTTTTGACGACATTATGTCATTCACCTCAAATATGTCAACAACATCTGAGCCGAATGCCACAACAGTCATGTCTGGTTTTCCAATCACAAACAACCCAGGGATCTCTTTAATCCTGTACAACCCATAAATCTTTAACCATTACTAAGCGGTAATCCATTTTGAGGATCCAGTCACAGCTACTTTATATGAAACACTTCTGTTACTTGTATAGAAATATTACGGGCAATCTAATTGATTTGGCATCTGACAATGCGACTACTAGAAAACAATTGCTTATGTGAATGCTACTTAAAATAAAAAAAGTTATAACAATAGTGCTTGAAATTAATGGCAGCCGTCCATCCGGTAACAAAGCCCATAACAATTAAACAAAATGAGTAAAACATAACTACTGCCAGAGTCTGCCTTTTGTCCTTTTATTTTTAGTCCAGCATGCAGGCATTATACGAAACAAGCTTACCCTCTTTGAATTTTCTTTGAAACTTCCATGATATGAGTTGTACTGTCCAAGTAGCCTGGGATAAGAAAAAGCAACATACATCACAACTACTATTTGATTTCCAGCCGCCACTACACTGAGGAATTCAGAAACAACAATGTTACCATTCAGACCGAGAGACATCATAGCAGCCCAAGCTCCCGCAATTAATCCACCTGGCCTGCTTCCAGCAATGGTGGGAGAAACATAGAGCCCGCCAGTCCACTCAGTAACTGGACAAACAAGGAAACACAAATGCCACTGTGAAGGACTGTTCAAACTTTTCAACAAGGCTCATTACTCGTGTTTGACGAGCGCAATCAACTTAAGATAGCCAACAAATTTCAGGCACCAAGTACTACTTGCACGGATATATATATATATATAATAAATATATATATATATATATATATATATTTGATTTAATGGAAACGTAGGCAACTTGTCCAGACAGTTTGAAGAACATTAGTAACTATTCTTTTCCCCCAAAATGTTCATAACTGCTAAGCTGTCAAGATTATGTATTTTCCATAATGGGGACAATGATAGAACAGGAGTACATATAGAAGTCAGAAGTTCGTTAAAGAAGTTTCATTTTATTTGGAAGGAGAGGAAGAGCTTACCAGCAACAAATTGATGCTGAATTCATTGGTGATGTACGAAGATGTCAGAACCAATCGCGCGTAAAGGGAAAATGTTAGAATTTGGTCGAGTAAACAAGTCAAGAAAGGATATCATGGCTTTTTTTTTACCTTTCTAATTTCATGATTTCTGTACAGGACAACGCTTGTGCCCTTTGGGGCTAAACCGTACTTATGAACATCTGATGAGATTGATGTAACACCCTTCACAGAAAAATCAAAAGGAGGAATAGGGTACCTGCAGATTGCAGACAAAATACAAACCAAAATACAAAAAGTTAGCACTGTCAGAGACTCAAAGTTCACAAAGGATTTAATCGACGTCATTGATGTACTGCTATTCTTCCCAGAGTCCAGAAGTCAACCAATGTCCCAAAAATGGAAAGAGCAAAAAAAAAAAACACAAGTTATCAAGCTTTGTCACAAGCTGATTTTTACCAAAAATTCAAAATATTTGAAGATTTTTTATTCCCAGTCCTATTGTGGATCACAACAAGCAGGCGCGGCTGTAAGATAGTTCTGTGTGGGTGTGTTGGGTGGGCGTTCTTTTGTACTTCTGTTTCTCTTTTTCTTAAAGAAATGATATGGAGCTCTCATGCGTGTTCGAGAAAAAAACAATAACCGTTTTTAGAATTTATTTGTCCTTAATGAGTGAAAGTTTATACATAAAGGCAAGGCAAACAAATCATTAGATTCCTGAACCTCGAATATCAACGTAGAATATATGAATGAAAAAAATGTTCCTAGAAGAAAATTTTTGATCATTTGAACTACTTCAAGTTGATGTGCTCATAAAAGATTGGTTACAAGATTGCAACTACAGGAACCATGGTTTTAATGTTCCTACAAATGGTCAATTCTAGGCCATCCATCATTTTAATTCTATTGGAATGAAGAAATAAGTTCTAGACCAATCATCAAGTTGCTGCAGTGTTGCTGCAATAAATTGAAGGGTTACAATGAAATGTTTTACTGAGTTCTTCAGAGTGCACATACCTAGTAAAATTTTATGACTAGGAAAAACTAATAGTTATGAAGAGATCTCATACCCAAGCTTACGGGCAAAAGGCAATACGAAGCCACCAAGGCATAAATCAACATGCAAGCAAATGTCATAGTGGGAAGCCAGTTCCCCAAGTTCCTGGCGATATTTTGTAAAGCAACCAACAAACCATTAGGAATAACATGACATACTAATCTTTTAAAATGATTATAATTGAGGTTCATACCTTAATAGGATCAATTAAACCATGCGGAAATCCTGGTGCAGATCCAATCATCTGTATAGCGAGAGTTTGTTAAGGAACATTATATATAAAAACACATATGAGCAGATGGAAAACTTCCCAGTCAAAGATGAAAGTAATCACCAGACAATTGCGTACAAGTAGAACAAAGACACCAGAACAGTTTGAGTTAACTGGAACTGGAGTACTGAACAAGGACGGCAAGGACCACTGTGACTTAAAACATGCAAAAGCTTACCATTATGGTGTTTCCATTTATGCATCGCTTGAATCCTTTCACATCTGCAAGAAACTCTTTGTTCACAGGCACTCGCCGCACTTTAATATTGAAATATTCAGCAGCCTTGTCATATGCAGAATGTGCTGATTCAGCAATTATCCTGTACAACAAACTTTTCTTAACATGGAGACAACAGCAACACGTTGCAAAACTTTTAAAAATAAAAGGTACTGGTCGAGAAAATCAAACATAATCAATAATTATCTCACATTTCAGGCTTTGTAATTCCTTTCTTTGACCGCATATAGTCACGTGATGTTTTGACTGCTAATAGTATGCTTTCAGTTCCACCAGATGTCATGTTGCCGCAAATTTGTCCGCCAGATGATTTTTCTTTGCTGCCCAGCAAAGCAGCTGTCATTGCAACTACTTCAGCTTCCATGTGTGCCACACTCTTGAATACATCTTGATGCAGTGGATTGGTGTGTGAAAACCTGAACAGATTAAATTAAAAAAAATAGTGATATGGATACCCACACTAGACACAACAGATCAGGATTTGAATCTAAATTAGATGATTGAATGCCAAATTAAGCTAAGCAGAATCACATGCAACTTTGAGCATTAGTTACAAAAAAAAGCATTCCTCAAAAAGAGCAGCAATAGTTCAGAATCCATTTTTCATCCGCTGATGAATCGCAAATGAAAACTAGCTACCTGTCTGCTATACTTTCTGTTTAAGCGAAGAAAATATAGATTTAGATGAGACTTCATTAAAAAGTGTGTGTACATTGGTTCGATAAAGATTGAAACTGACGCGAGAGAAATGTCAGCCTTACATAGAATAAGCCTTGTTTATCAATTCAAAATGGCCCTCGGACTCACTTCCAGCGATATATCTGCAAGAAAAGTTAACTGGTAATTTAATTTACAAATTAATAACCAAATCAAAGACTTGGAACTTGATTTCCTGAACTAGTTTCAGTTTATTGTCTGTGAGAGGTGCAGTACATACACTGTGCCGGAGCATTTTCCCTGCCATTCTACATCTTTGGCTTTCAATGTTTCAAGATCCTTTATCACCTGCTCGCCAAGGCCAATAGTTGGCAACTCAGCTCGCCGGTTGTTCTTGTTCGAGGTCCCACCAGATTGCATCTTGTCAACAACCTGTACGATAGTGGCAAGGACCAACGAGACATTGTTATAGTTTGAGGATATCTTGGTGGATAATAGAAAGGTAAGCAAACAAGAAGCAAATGCAGTAAATGATATCTGAAAGTGAGTGATCAGACTTCAGACCAAGCAGTCCATCACTCATGCCATCTCAGAATTAATCAAGGACCACAAGCCTTAGAACTCTCGCGTGCACGAAAGCAGTTAGCTACTAGCTAGCTATAAAGTTGCGAATTCTAATCCAGATTTAAAGTAGAAACAGTAGCAACGTAGCACCGAAAAGGAAACGGACGGACTCCGTGGTGCAAAATGCATGTACGTATCGATAAGGTTAAACTTCGTCCCAAGGTCATCAGCATATGAACAGTACTGACAGCGAAGCTGCGCAGGGAACTTTGGCTCTTTGCCAAGCCGCCAAGATCTGAACTCGAATCAGAAAGCATCTTCCCAATACGTGCACGTCAAAATCTGTTGACGGAAACAAGTTATGGCAACAGGCTTCCTGTTCACCGGAGTACTTGTACCACCATCGAAGGGGAAAGGAAACAATGACCGGCTATCTACCTCCCCAATGAAATCCAATTCCCACGGGACAATTAATCAGAAGCTCAGTCAATAAGCACGGGAGGATAATTTAAATTAATTTCGGTCAAAGAAAGGATAATTTAACTTAATTTCTCAATACGGGCGAGTAAATGAAAACACGAACGCAGCAGAAAAAGGTTCCAAATTTTCTTCCGTTCGTTCCCGGCGTGTAACGATGTGCAATGCAACAGGCCAACAACCGTAAAAGTCAGCGACTGAGATGCAAACGTGTTGGTAGTAGCATCACCTTCTTCTTCTCCGCCGCGATGTAGCCGGAGGCTCCCGGCAGCAACCTGCGGGATCGGAGAACAGCAGAGCAGAGAGATGAGCATCAAGCGTCGGAGAACAGCAGAGCAGAGAGATGAGCATCATCAAGCAAGCGGTACTGCGGTAGTACATGCCAGCAGTCGCAGCTGGCGTGAAAAATCAAGCACCATGGACGGAAGGAACAAGGAAAGAGGGAGGGAGGGAGGGCGGCGGGCGCTGACTTGACGGCGGCGATGGCGATGGCGACGATCCCCCGGTCGGCGACGGCGCTGGCGGCGGCGTGGATGGTCCGGGCGACGAGGAGCGCGAGTAGCGGCGCGGCGACGAGCGCCAGCGGCTCGTACCGGGCGAGGCGGTCGTTGGCCGCCGCCCGTAGGCGCAGCGCCAGCTCCGCCGCCGCCTCCATGGCCGGCGTCGTCGCTCGAGGTCGAGTCACACCGATTCGATCGGATTGGTGTGGTGGTGTGTCGTGTTGCGGGAGGGGTCCGGGAGTGCGGGCGGGACGGGGGAATCGAGCTAGGTGGTTGAGGAAGGGAGAGCCGGGCCGGAGTGAATTGTTATATACGGCGTGCGTGGCCGCGTGCGTGGGCGTGGAGGAGGAGGAGGAGGTGGTGGTGGTGGAGCCGGCGAGCCGTGGAGACGAGGGGACCGGAGGAGCTGCGGGGTCGGGCCGTCGGGGAGAGGGAGAGGGAGAGGGAGGTGACTGGTGGGCAGTGGCAGCCGCCGCGCCGCCCGGCAAAGAGGAATTCTGAACGGGAACAATCAGAGATTGTTGGAGAGAGAGAGGCAGCAGAGGCAGAGCAAAGCAGGCGGAGCAAGGCACGGTGATCAATGTGAACGGACAACGGAGAGGGTGTTCGCGACTTCTTGTTTACCTCGGATTATTTTAATTTATTTCCTCTCACGTAACAATATTTATAATCTACTAACGAAACACTATTTTTTAACAGCCGAATAGTCTCTTTCCAAGCATTTATTTATTTATCATTTTAATTATTGATTTTTTAGGCTGCTGCGCCTTTTTTTTCTTCTTCTGATTTTGATATTTCAGATATTGGAAGAAATAAAAGATTCGGGCCTTTGGCTTTTTCAAAGCGTCCGCACCGTTTTGATTTCTTTGTTGATTTTGATATCCAGTTGATTGTTTGCAGTGAAGTCAGCAAAGGTGTGCTTTGGAGGGAGCCAGTGAGGCCAATAAATGAAATACGGAGAACTTTGTTCATTCATGGTCAAAAGATTGTCACCCCTTAAGCGCGTCACAGGTTTTTCTCTAGGTGATTATTTGGTTTTTAGCCACAGTTATAGCTGTTGGAATTTGGTCCATGTGGCCCATTTAGTAAATTCTAAAGCATGCGCGATAATAGTCCGTATTCGCAAGACGAGGAGAGGTTGCGCTTGTTTAAATATGGGAGTCTCCTATCATAAAGCAAAATAGATGCGTGAGAGAAAAGGAGAGACGTTGATACACGCACGCGCATTTTCGCGTAAATTATCGCGTGACTTGTGGCTTGTGACGAGCGCGACGCGTACGTGTACAACCGGTCGTTACGGGTGCATTTTAATTTTTGTCTTGTGTCAATGACGTTTCGCTCGATCGCTTAATGGTGACAGATTCTTCGCAATCAAATAGGCGGTTTCAGCCGCTTGATAAAGGTGGCGGTTTCGCTGAATCAATTGAGCGATTACCGGTCCCGATTGATGAGAGGAATATGAAACGTTGGTTGGAGCCTATAAACACCAGGAGACGTCTTGGTGGGCCGGGACACGGAGTAGACATACACTTCATCTCCCACGCGTTCGCCGTTCGACCGGCTAGGCTGCGCTTCGTCGACCTTCGACCTCGGCGTGCACCGGCTTGGAGGAAGCGGGATCTCCGAAACCACTACCGCAACAATCCCGCACGGGGCGGTAATCGGGTTTTGGGCGGCGTCACACGCGACCGCTTGGAGGATCCGCAACTACTTCTTCGACGCGTTCGTCAACTCACCGCGCAAGAACCGCGAGTAATTTCTTAATGGGCACGCGCTAGCGCCGGACGTCCGATCCGGGCGCTGGCATCGGACGGGTCCGTGACCGTTAGATCTTAGGATCCTCAATCGTCAGCCGTTAGATCTAAAGTCTACCGAGTAAATGTTGCGAGCGTGTTGCGAACGTGTTGTGAAAATGTTGCGAACGCGGTTGCTTGCAACATCCAACATCAGGAGTGTTTCTTCTCTCCTCCCCCATGTTGCGACCATGTTGCGACTATATTGTTGTCATGTTGCGACCCGTGTTGCGTGCAACATCCAACATCAGGAGCCTCTTCTCCCTTCTCCTCAACACAACACCCAACACCACATGTCTACAAACATTGAAACGCAACGTCTGCGACATTGAAAAATAATATTTGCAACATCTAACAACACATGTTTGCAACATCGAGGCTCAGCATTTGCAAATATAAAAAATTAATGGTTGCAACATCCAACATCAGGGGCCTTCCCCCAAACACAACACACAACATGTCTGCAACATCAAAACTCAACATCTGCGACGTCTAAAATTAATATTTGCAACATAAAAAATATGTTAAAAGTAGTTGCAACATTCGAAAACAAACAATTGCAACATCGGGGATCAAATGTTTGTGTTGGGGGATCAACATCCGTAATGTTGAAAAATCTAGATCTACTTTTGCAACATCTGCACGAAATCCTTGCAACATTCTTGTGAGACATCTGAAACACGTGGGACACACACTTGCAACATGCACCACAAACCCTACCGCGCGTCGTGTCTCCTCGTCGTCGTCGCTGTCTGGACGCCGCGAGCTCCTCCAAGGGAACCGCGCGCGGGTGCAGACCATTGAGCAGCACACATGTCAGATGAGCGAGGAGCGCCGCTCGCCATAGAGAATGGGCGTCGCCGCCGCCTCATGGAGGAGCCACCGTCAAGGGCAGGGTGCGGGCGCCACCGCACATAGAGAAGAAGGGGAAGAGGGGGTCCTCGAGGCGGAGGAGCGGGAGGAGGCCATGGTGGCGGCGGCGCATCCGGCCGTGAGGGGGCCGCACCGACGCATCCGGTCATGGGAGGAGGCCATGGCGGCGGCGGCGCATCCGACGGCCGGGGGGGGTGACGGCGGCGGCGCATCCGGCCGTGGGGGGCGGGGGCGGCGCTTCCGGCCGTGGGGGCGCGCACCACCGCCGGAGGAGAGCCCGCCGCGCCGTCGTTGCCGGTGGAGGAGCTCCCGTCCATGGTGGTTTGCTTTGGAGAAGAAAAAAGGAAGAGAGAAATGGTGGGCGGTTGCCGCCGGAAAAAGAGAAGGCGAGATCTCGCGTGGACGCATGGAAAATGAGGGGCGTCCGTCCGACGCGTCGACGTCCGTCTCGAAGCATTTCCCTTTCTTAATATGTGGCTTGTTCATCCGTGTTGTGTGATTGCATCATTTTTAGTCAATATGCTTTTCCTCAACATTAAATCCGGATTATTCATAATTAGGCCGTTTTTTTCCAACAATCCAAAAACCTGATTACGCCTATTTTTATGGTCTAGCAATGGCAAAAGCATCTGATGCCATGAAACCTGAGAGGTTTGGAGGTGAAAACTTCCGTAGATGGCAGACAAGGGCCAAGTTTTGGCTCATGTCGTTGGGATTATGGTGGGTGATACACCCGATGTTTCCTCTTCCAGAGGAACAGGAAGCCCAGTTTGAGAATGCGAATAACACCGCATTGGGTCGTCTACTCACCATCTGGCGCATCAACTCTATGATGTGTATATGAATTACACGTCGGCCACCGCTGTGTGGGATGCTTTGGAGCAAAAATATGCGGAAGCCGAAGCTAGTCGCCGGTTGTATGTGTGTGAAAAGTTCTTTGATTTCAGCATGGATAATGCTAAATCAATTGTGACTCAAGCACACGACCTCCGGCTTTCGGTTGGCGATATTGCACATTTGGGATGTGCTTTGCCTCCAAAGTTTGTTGCGGCCGCGATAGTTGCAAAACTTCCCGCGAGTGGCGTGATTTTGCTACTTCTATAAAGCACAAAAGAGAGGAGATTTCTATGGAGGATCTCATTGCGGCTCTCGATGTCGAAGAGAAGGCAAGGGCAAAAGATGCGCGGACCAAGAACGTGCGGAAAGTGCCAATGTTGTTCAAAAGAACAAACAATTTAACAAGAAAAAGGGTCTCAAGCGAACAAAACTACTAGCTTCAAAAAGAAGAAAACGAGAGAAGAAGGATATGAAGAACCTTACTCGTTTCGTGTGCGGTAATCCCGGTCACTTTGCCAAGGATTGTAAAGACCGCAAGGACAGGACCACCGAACTTAGACAAAAGTTCACTCATGTGACCATAGGCGAGGCCTCTACTTCGAAGGGTATGGTAATCCTTTTGTTGTCTATTCGCATTTCATTCTATTGACCGGTGGGTCGATACGGTGCAAACGTTCACGTGTGTTCGATATTTCTTTGTTTTCTTCATATCGGGCGGCAGGGGCTTCCGGCGTCCGATGGGGAACGGATCGCGTGCTTCGTTCTTGGTGTTGGTACGGTGGATGCGAAGTTAACTTCGGGGAAAACCCTCCAATTGAAGAATGTCCGACGCGCCTTGCCATAAACAAGAACCTCGTTGAGCGGGTCTCTCCCCGTGTAGGAGTGGTTATAAGCTAGTTTTCGAGTCAAATAAATTAGTTGTGTCCGGGTTTGGGACCTTTATAGGAAAAGGCTATGATAGCGGAGGCTTGTTCCGCCTAAGTACCGTTGATTCTTGTTATGAGATGAATATTAATACCGGTTTCCGAACAAAAATCTTGCCGATGTGTGGCATTCGAGATTCCGTCATGTTGGTTTTGATACAATTGCTAGAATGTCCGGATCGAGTTAATTCCTAAGTGTGACATAGTCAAAAATTATAAGTGCCAAACTTGTGTGCAAGCAAAACAACCTCGAAAACCTTTCAAAGCATTAGAGTTTGAGAAGGTTTTGGCACCTCTAGATTTAATTCACACTAATTTATGTGAGATGAATGGTGTTTTGACTAAAGGAGGAAAAAGATATTGTCTTACTTTTATTGATGATGCAACACGTTACTGCCAAGTCTACTTGCTGAAAACTAAAGATGAAGCGCTCAACTATTTTAAAATTTATAAGGCGGAGGTTGAGAACCAATTAGAAAGAAATATTAAAAGACTGAGAGATGATAGAGGAGGAGAGTATACCTCTACTGACTTTTCTAATTTTTGTTCTGAGCATGGGATCATCCATGAATTTACACCACCATATTCACCACAATCAAATGGTGTAGCTGAGAGGAAAAATCGGACGCTTTTAGATTTGGTGAATGCCTTACTACAAAGTGCCGTATGCCTAACATGTGGTGGGGGGAAGCAATCCCGACAGGAAATTTCGTGCTCAATAGAGTGATCACGAAAAGAAGTGACATAACTCCATACGAGGCATGGAGGGGAAGAAAACCCAATGTCAACTTTCGAGAACATGGGGATGTTTGGCGAAAGTCAATATTCCGAGCCAAAGAAGAGAAAGCTTGGGCCAAAAACGATCGATTGCATTTTTATAGGATATGCTCGGAATAGTCCCGCCTATAGATTTTTGATAGTTAAATCCGAAACTCCGGAGATGATAGTTGATACTATAATGGAGTCTAAGGATGCGACTTTCTTTGAAAATATCTTTCCTATGAGACGGACTAGCGGTAGTTTAGAAAATGTGGATGTAGTCGTTCCGGACTTTCCTCATTGTGAACAAGTAGAGAACATACCTCTGCGAGAGGATGATGATGAGGAAGACAACAATTTAGTCATCACTCCGCGCGGGAGTAAGAGACAAAGGGTCGAGAAATCCTTTGGAGATGACTTTATTGTATACCTTGTGGATGACGTGCCTAAGACTCTAGTCGATGCTTATGCATCTTCGGATGCGAGTATTGGAAAGAGGCGGTTCGAAGTGAGATGGAATCCATCATGACAAATGAGACTTGGGAAGTCATTGAACGTCCACTGGGTGTAAACCCATTGGATGTAAATGGATTTTCAAGAAAAAGATGAGACCGGATGGCACGATTGACAAATATAAAGCGAGGCTTGTGGCAAAAGGATTTACACGTAAAGAAGGTGAAGATTATTTTGACACATATTCACCGTGGCCGGGTTAACCACTATCGAGCTCCTCATAGCATTAGTCGCTTCCTATGGTCCGCACATTCATCGGATGGATGTAAAGACAGCTTTTCTTAATGGAGAGTTGGAGGAAGAAATCTATATGGAGCAACTCGATGGTTTTGTGGTTAAGGGTCAAGAGAGTAAAGTGTGTAGATTACTAAAATCTTTGTATGGTCCGAAACAAGCACCCAAACAATGGCACGAGAAATTTGATCGGACTTTAACATCCGTTGGTTTTGTTGCAAACGAAGCGGATAAGTGTGTTTATTATCGTCATGGTGGGGGTCAAATGGTGATCTTATGTCCGTATGTGGATGACATACTTATATTTGGGACTAATACGCAGTAATTGACGAGGTCAAATCATTCTTATCCTCATGCTTTGACATGAAGGATCCGTGAGAAGCGATGTTATCCTAAATATTAAGTTGACAAGAAATGAGAATGGGATTATTTTAAATCAATCTCATTATGTGGAAAAAATGTTGTGTCGCTTTGGTTTTGAGAATGCCAAAGTAGCCCCTACACCCTATGACGCGAGTGTAAAATTAAGAAAAAATCGGGCGAAGGGTTGGACCAATTGAGATTTTCACAAATAATTGGTTCCCTCTTGTATCTTGCTGGAGCAACACGTCCCGACATCTCTTTTGCCGTGAGCAAATTAAGTCGATTTACTTCCAATCCAGGGAAGGATCACCGGGAAGCACTAGTGAGAGTGCTACGTTATCTAGTAGGAACAATCGCATATGGAATTCACTATACTTGGTTATCCATCCGTACTAGAAGGATATAGTGATGCAAATTGGATCTCTCGACGCGATGAGATTAAAGCCACGAGTGGCTATGTGTTTACATTAGGAGGTGCTGCAATTTCATGGAGGTCATGTAAACGAGACCATTTTGACGCGATCAACCATGGAAGCCGAGCTTGTAGCACTTGACACGGCTACGCGTTGAAGCCGAGTGGTTGAGAGAACTACTCATGGACTTGCCACCGGTAGAGAAACCAGCCTCGCTATCCTTACATATTGTGATAATCAAACAGTCTTGGCCAAGATAATGAGTACTAAGGATAACATGAAGTCCTCGAGACATGTGAAGCGGAGGCTTAAATCGTTAGAAAGCCGAAAAACTCCGGAGTAATTCTTCGTGAATTATATTCGCGAGTGAGAAAAATCTAGCGATCCTTTTACAAAAGGGCTTGCACGGACGGCGATATCTCGTTGCAAGTATGGACATGGGACCGAGACCCATTTAGTTGCAAAGTAATGGTAACTCACTTCCTCCGAAAGGAGATCCCTTATTTGGAAAATGAGAAAAACAAAGTTACTTGTTGTAACAAGGAGTACAATTCATTTAAATTACCCATGTTCATAATATGTACTCTTTTCTCGTATGGAAGGTTGGCTACAATACCTTAATGTGTTCTAGTGTCTACCGAGAGAAAGGTATCGTCCTACGGGATACCTATAATGAACACACCTATGTGAGCTCAACCTGTTGGGTCGCAGCTTATGAGAGTGGGGTGCTTTCTAGCAAGCTCATGAGAAGATCGGGGAGCAAGACCTTTAAAGCTCCGTTTAGACTTGGCGTTCGGTAGTCTAGTACTAGATAGATTTTCAAGAGAAATCGATAGCAAAAAGCTATGAATTCAAGGCTTAGTCCATTCACAAGTCTGTCGAAAGATGGATCTTGTTGATCTAGGTGTAAGTTCAACCCGTACGGGACTTGTACCGAAATTCTGGTATATAAAAGTGGTATAGAACAAAGAATCGCTTTAGAATTGGTGGGGGAATGTTGGAATTTGGTCCATGTGGCCCATTTAGTAAATTCTAAAGCATGCACGATAATAGTCCCGTATTGCCAAGACAAGGAGAGGTTGCCTTGTTTAAATATGGGAGTCTCCTATCATAGCAAAATAGATGCATGTGAGAGAAAAGGAGATCGTTGATACACGCACGCGCGCCCGCGTAAATTATCGCGTGACTTGTGGCTTGTGACGAGCGCGACGCGTACGTGTACAACCGGTCGTTACAGGTGCATTTTAATTTTTGTCTTTGTGTCAATGACGTTTCGCTTTCGATCGCTTAATGGTGACAGATTTACCGCAATCAAATAGGCGGTTTCGGCCGCTTGATAAAGGTGGCGGTTCCGCTTGAATCAATTGAGCGCTTACCGGTCCGATTGATGAGAGGAATATGAAACGTTGGTTGGAGCCTATAAACACCGGAGACGTCTTGGTGGGCCGGGACACGAGAGTAGACATACACTTCATCTCCCACGCGTTCGCCGTTCGACCGGCTAGCCGCCGCGCTTCGTCGACCTTCGACCTCGGCGTGCACCGGCTTGGAGGAAGCGGGATCTCCGAAACCACTACCGCAACAATCCCGCACGGGGCGGTAATCGGGTTTTTTGGGCGGCGTCACACGCGACCGCTTGGAGGATCCGCAACTACTTCTTCGACGCGTTCGTCAACTCACCGCGCAAGAACCGTGAGTAATTTCTTAATATGTGGCTTGTTCATCCGTGTTGTGTGATTGCATCATTTTTAGTCAATATGCTTTTCCTCAACATTAAATCGGATTATTCATAATTAGGCTGTTTTTTTCCAACAATCCAAAAACCCGATTACGCCTATTTTTATGGTCTAGCAATGGCAAAAGCATCTGATGCCATGAAACCTGAGAGGTTTGGAGGTGAAAACTTCCGTAGATGGCAGACAAGGGCCAAGTTTTGGCTCATGTCGTTGGGATTATGGTGGGTGATACACCCGATGTTTCCTCTTCCAGAGGAACAGAAGCCCGCTTTGAGAATGCGAATAACACCGCATTGGGCCGTCTACTCACCATCCTGCGATCAACTCTATGATGTGTATATGAATTACACGTCGGCCACCGCCGTGTGGGATGCTTTGGAGCAAAAATATGCGGAAGCCGAAGCTAGTCGCCGGTTGTATGTGTGTGAAAAGTTCTTTGATTTCGGCATGGATAATGCTAAATCAATTGTGACTCAAGCACACGACCTCCGACTTTCCGGTTGGCGATATTGCACATTTGGGATGTGCTTTGCCTCCAAAGTTTGTTGCGGCTGCGATAGTTGCAAAACTTCTGCAGGTGGCGTGATTTTGCTACTTCTATAAAGCACAAAAGAGAGGAGATTTCTATGGAGGATCTCATTGCGGCTCTCGATGTCGAAGAGAAGGCAAGGGCAAAAGATGCGCGGACCAAGAACGTGCGGAAGCAAAGGCCAATGTTGTTCAAAAGAACAAACAATTTAACAAGAAAAAGGGTCTCAAGCGAACAAAACTACTAGCTTCAAAAAGAAGAAAACGAGAGAAGAAGGATATGAAGAACCTTACCTGTTTCGTGTGCGGTAATCCCGGTCACTTTGCCAAGGATTGTAAAGACCGCAAGGACAGGACCACTGAACTTAGACAAAAGTTCACTCATGTGACCATAGGCGAGGCCTCTACTTCGAAGGGTATGGTAATCCTTTTGTTGTCTATTCCGCATTTCATTCTATTGACCGGTGGGTCGATACTCGGTGCAAACGTTCACGTGTGTTCCGATATTTCTTTGTTTTCTTCATATCGGGCGGCGGGGGCTTCCGGCCGTCCCGATGGGGAACGGATCGCGTGCTTCGTTCTTGGTGTTGGTACGGTGGATCCGAAGTTAACTTCGGGGAAAACCCTCCAATTGAAGAATGTCCAAGACGCGCCCGCCATAAACAAGAACTCGTTGAGCGGGTCTCTCCCGTGTAGGAGTGGTTATAAGCTAGTTTTCGAGTCAAATAAATTAGTTGTGTCCGGGTTTGGGACCTTTATAGGAAAAGGCTATGATAGCGGAGGCTTGTTCCGCCTAAGTACCGTTGATTCTTGTTATGAGATGAATATTAATACCGTTCGAACAAAAATCTTGCCGATGTGTGGCATTCGAGATTCTCGTCATGTTGGTTTTGATACAATTGCTAGAATGTCCGGATCCGAGTTAATTCCTAAGTGTGACATAGTCAAAAATTCTAAGTGCCAAACTTGTGTGCAAGCAAAACAACCTCGAAAACCTTTCAAAGCATTAGAGTTTGAGAAGGTTTTGGCACCTCTAGATTTAATTCACACCGATTTATGTGAGATGAATGGTGTTTTGACTAAAGGAGGAAAAAGATATTGTCTTACTTTTATTGATGATGCAACACGTTATCGCCAAGTCTACTTGCTGAAAACTAAAGATGAAGCGCTCAACTATTTTAAAATTTATAAGGCGAGAGGTTGAGAACCAATTAGAAAGAAATATTAAAAGACTGAGAGATGATAGAGGAGGAGAGTATACCTCTACTGACTTTTCTAATTTTTGTTCGAGCATGGGATCATCCATGAATTTACACCACCATATTCACCACAATCAAATGGTGTAGCTGAGAGGAAAAATCGGACGCTTTTAGATTTGGTGAATGCCTTACTACAAAGTGCCGGTATGCCTAACATGTGGTGGGGGGAAGCAATCCCGACAGGAAATTTCGTGCTCAATAGAGTGATCACGAAAAGAAGTGACATAACTCCATACGAGGCATGGAGGGGAAGAAAACCCAATGTCAACTTTCTGAGAACATGGGGATGTTTGGCGAAAGTCAATATTCCGAGCCAAAGAAGAGAAAGCTTGGGCCAAAAACAATCGATTGCATTTTTATAGGATATGCTCGGAATAGTCCCGCCTATAGATTTTTGATAGTTAAATCTGAAACTCCAGAGATGATAGTTGATACTATAATGGAGTCTAAGGATGCGACTTTCTTTGAAAATATCTTTCCTATGAGACAGACTAGCGGTAGTTTAGAAAATGTGGATGTAGTCGTTCCAGACTTTCCTCATTGTGAACAAGTAGAGAACATACCTCTGCGAGAGGATGATGATGAGGAAGACAACAATTTAGTCATCACTCCGCGCAGGAGTAAGAGACAAAGGGTCGAGAAATCCTTTGGAGATGACTTTATTGTATACCTTGTGGATGACGTGCCTAAGACTCTAGCTGATGCTTATGCATCTTCGGATGCGAGTATTGGAAAGAGGCGGTTCGAAGTGAGATGGAATCCATCATGACAAATGAGACTTGGGAAGTCATTGAACGTCCACCGGTGTAAACCCATTGGATGTAAATGGATTTTCAAGAAAAAGATGAGACCGGATGGCACGATTGACAAATATAAAGCGAGGCTTGTGGCAAAAGGATTTACACGTAAAGAAGGTGAAGATTATTTTGACACATATTCACCGTGGCCGGGTTAACCACTATCGGGCTCCTCATAGCATTAGTCGCTTCCTATGGTCCGCACATTCATCGGATGGATGTAAAGACAAACTTTTCTTAATGGAGAGTTGGAGGAAGAAATCTATATGGAGCAACTCTGATGGTTTTGTGGTTAAGGGTCAAGAGAGTAAAGTGTGTAGATTACTAAAATCTTTGTATGGTCCGAAACAAGCACCCAAACAATGGCACGAGAAATTTGATCGGACTTTAACATCCGTTGGTTTTGTTGCAAACGAAGCGGATAAGTGTGTTTATTATCGTCATGGTGGGGGTCAAACGGTGATCTTATGTCCGTATGTGGATGACATACTTATATTTGGGACTAATACTCGCAAAGAATTGACGAGGTCAAATCATTCTTATCCTCATGCTTTGACATGAAGGATCCGTGAGAAGCGAATGTTATCCTAAATATTAAGTTGACAAGAAATGAGAATGGGATTATTTTAAATCAATCTCATTATGTGGAAAAAATGTTGTGTCGCTTTGGTTTTGAGAATGCCAAAGTAGCCCCTACACCCTATGACGCGAGTGTAAAATTAAGAAAAAATCGGGCGAAGGGTTGGACCAATTGAGATTTTCACAAATAATTGGTTCCCTCTTGTATCTTGCCGGAGCAACACGTCCCGACATCTCTTTTGCCGTGAGCAAATTAAGTCGATTTACTTCCAATCCAGGGAAGGATCACCGGGAAGCACTAGTGAGAGTGCTACGTTATCTAGTAGGAACAATCGCATATGGAATTCACTATACCGGTTATCCATCTGTACTAGAAGGATATAGTGATGCAAATTGGATCTCTGACGCGGATGAGATTAAAGCCACGAGTGGCTATGTGTTTACATTAGGAGGTGCTGCAATTTCATGGAGGTCATGTAAACAGACCATTTTGACGCGATCAACCATGGAAGCTGAGCTTGTAGCACTTGACACGGCTACGCGTTGAAGCCGAGTGGTTGAGAGAACTACTCATGGACTTGCCACCGGTAGAGAAACCGCTTCGCTATCCTTACATATTGTGATAATCAAACAAGTCTTGGCCAAGATAATGAGTACTAAGGATAACATGAAGTCCTCGAGACATGTGAAGCGGAGGCTTAAATCGTTAGAAAGCCGAAAAACTCCGGAGTAATTGCCGTGAATTATATTCGCAAGGAGAAAAATCTAGCGAGTCCTTTTACAAAAGGGCTTGCACGGACGGCGATATCTCGTTGCAAGTATGGACATGGGACCGAGACCCATTTAGTTGCAAAGTAATGGTAACTCACTTCCTCCGAAAGGAGATCCCTTATTTGGAAAATGAGAAAAACAAAGTTACCGTTGTAACAAGGAGTACAATTCATTTAAATTACCCATGTTCATAATATGTACTCTTTTCTGTATGGAAGGTTGGCTACAATACCTTAATGTGTTCTAGTGTCTACCGAGAGAAAGGTATCGTCCTACAGGATACCTATAATGAACACACCTATGTGAGCTCAACTGTTGGGTCGCAGCTTTATGAGAGTGGGGTGCTTTCTAGCAAGCTCATGAGAAGATCGGGGAGCAAGACCTTTAAAGCTCCGTTTAGACTTGGCGTTCGGTAGTCTAGTACTAGATAGATTTTCAAGAGAAATCCGATAGCAAAAAGCTATGAATTCAAGGCTTAGTCCATTCACAAGCCGCCGAAAGATGGATCTTGTTGATCTAGGTGTAAGTTCAACCCGTACGGGACTTGTACCGAAATTCGGTATATAAAAGTGGTATAGAACAAAGAATCGCTTTAGAATTGGTGGGGGAATGTTGGAATTTGGTCCATGTGGCCCATTTAGTAAATTCTAAAGCATGCACGATAATAGTCCCGTATTGCCAAGACAAGGAGAGGTTGCCTTGTTTAAATATGGGAGTCTCCTATCATAGCAAAATAGATGCATGTGAGAGAAAAGGAGATCGTTGATACACGCACGCGCGGCCCGCGTAAATTATCGCGTGACTTGTGGCTTGTGACGAGCGCGACGCGTACGTGTACAACTCGGTCGTTACGGTGCATTTTAATTTTTGTGCCTTGTGTCAATGACGTTTCGCTTTCGATCGCTTAATGGTGACAGATTTACCGCAATCAAATAGGCGGTTTCACCGCTTGATAAAGGTGGCGCTTTCGCTTGAATCAATTGAGCGATTACCGGTCGATTGATGAGAGGAATATGAAACGTTGGTTGGAGCCTATAAACACCAGGAGACGTCTTGGTGGCCGGGACACGAGTAGACATACACTTCATCTCCCACGCGTTCGCCGTTCGACCGGCTAGGCCGCCGCGCTTCGTCGACCTTCGACCTCGGCGTGCACCGGCTTGGAGGAAGCGGGATCTCCGAAACCACTACCGCAACAATCCCGCACGGGGCGGTAATCGGGTTTTTGGGCAGCATCACACGCGACCGCTTGGAGGATCCGCAACTACTTCTTCGACGCGTTCGTCAACTCACCGCGCAAGAACCGTGAGTAATTTCTTAATATGTGGCTTGTTCATCCGTGTTGTGTGATTGCATCATTTTTAGTCAATATGCTTTTCCTCAACATTAAATCGGATTATTCATAATTAGGCGTTTTTTTCCAACAATCCAAAAACCTGATTACGCCTATTTTTATGGTCTAGCAATGGCAAAAGCATCTGATGCCATGAAACCTGAGAGGTTTGGAGGTGAAAACTTCCGTAGATGGCAGACAAGGGCCAAGTTTTGGCTCATGTCGTTGGGATTATGGTGGGTGATACACCCGATGTTTCCTCTTCCAGAGGAACAGGAAGCCCAGTTTGAGAATGCGAATAACACCGCATTGGGCTGTCTACTCACCATCCTGGCAGATCAACTCTATGATGTGTATATGAATTACACGTCGGCCACTGCTGTGTGGGATGCTTTGGAGCAAAAATATGCGGAAGCCGAAGCTAGTCGCTGGTTGTATGTGTGTGAAAAGTTCTTTGATTTCAGCATGGATAATGCTAAATCAATTGTGACTCAAGCACACGACCTCCAACACGGTTGGCGATATTGCACATTTGGGATGTGCTTTGCCTCCAAAGTTTGTTGCGGCTGCGATAGTTGCAAAACTTCCCGCAGAGTGGCGTGATTTTGCTACTTCTATAAAGCACAAAAGAGAGGAGATTTCTATGGAGGATCTCATTGCAGCTCTCGATGTCGAAGAGAAGGCAAGGGCAAAAGATGCGCAGACCAAGAACGTGCAGAGCAGTGCCAATGTTGTTCAAAAGAACAAACAATTTAACAAGAAAAAGGGTCTCAAGCGCGAACAAAACTACTAGCTTCAAAAAGAAGAAAACAGAGAAGAAGGATATGAAGAACCTTACTCGTTTCGTGTGCGGTAATCCCGGTCACTTTGCCAAGGATTGTAAAGACCGCAAGGACAGGACCACCGAACTTAGACAAAAGTTCACTCATGTGACCATAGGCGAGGCCTCTACTTCGAAGGGTATGGTAATCCTTTTGTTGTCTATTCGCATTTCATTCTATTGACCGGTGGGTCGATGCGGTGCAAACGTTCACGTGTGTTCGATATTTCTTTGTTTTCTTCATATCGGGCGGCGGGGGCTTCCGGCGTCCGATGGGGAACGGATCGCGTGCTTCGTTCTTGGTGTTGGTACGGTGGATCCGAAGTTAACTTCGGGGAAAACCCTCCAATTGAAGAATGTCCAAGACGCGCCCGCCATAAACAAGAACCCGTTGAGCGGGTCTCTCCCGTGTAGGAGTGGTTATAAGCTAGTTTTCGAGTCAAATAAATTAGTTGTGTCCAGGTTTGGGACCTTTATAGGAAAAGGCTATGATAGCGGAGGCTTGTTCCGCCTAAGTACCGTTGATTCTTGTTATGAGATGAATATTAATACCGTTACGAACAAAAATCTTGCCGATGTGTGGCATTCGAGATTCTCGTCATGTTGGTTTTGATACAATTGCTAGAATGTCCGGATCCGAGTTAATTCCTAAGTGTGACATAGTCAAAAATTCTAAGTGCCAAACTTGTGTGCAAGCAAAACAACCTCGAAAACCTTTCAAAGCATTAGAGTTTGAGAAGGTTTTGGCACCTCTAGATTTAATTCACACTGATTTATGTGAGATGAATGGTGTTTTGACTAAAGGAGGAAAAAGATATTGTCTTACTTTTATTGATGATGCAACACGTTACTGCCAAGTCTACTTGCCGAAAACTAAAGATGAAGTGCTCAACTATTTTAAAATTTATAAGGCAGAGGTTGAGAACCAATTAGAAAGAAATATTAAAAGACTGAGAGATGACAGAGGAGGAGAGTATACCTCTACTGACTTTTCTAATTTCTGTTCTGAGCATGGGATCATCCATGAATTTACACCACCATATTCACCACAATCAAATGGTGTAGCTGAGATGAAAAATCGGACGCTTTTAGATTTGGTGAATGCCTTACTACAAAGTGCGGTATGCCTAACATGTGGTGGGGGGAAGCAATCCCGACGGTAAATTTCGTGCTCAATAGAGTGATCACGAAAAGAAGTGACATAACTCCATACGAGGCATGGAGGGGAAGAAAACCCAATGTCAACTTTCCGAGAACATGGGGATGTTTGGCGAAAGTCAATATTCCCGAGCCAAAGAAGAGAAAGCTTGGGCCAAAAACGATCGATTGCATTTTTATAGGATATGCTCGGAATAGTCCTCGCCTATAGATTTTTGATAGTTAAATCCGAAACTCCCGGAGATGATAGTTGATACTATAATGGAGTCTAAGGATGCGACTTTCTTTGAAAATATCTTTCCTATGAGACGGACTAGCGGTAGTTTAGAAAATGTGGATGTAGTCGTTCCGGACTTTCCTCATTGTGAACAAGTAGAGAACATACCTCTCGCGAGAGGATGATGATGAGGAAGACAACAATTTAGTCATCACTCCGCGCGGAGTAAGAGACAAAGGGTCGAGAAATCCTTTGGAGATGACTTTATTGTATACCTTGTGGATGACGTGCCTAAGACTCTAGGCGATGCCTATGCATCTTCGGATGCGAGTATTGGAAAGAGGCGGTTCGAAGTGAGATGGAATCCATCATGACAAATGAGACTTGGGAAGTCATTGAACGTCCACTGGGTGTAAACCCATTGGACGTAAATGGATTTTCAAGAAAAAGATGAGACCGGATGGCACGATTGACAAATATAAAGCGAGGCTTGTGGCAAAAGGATTTACACGAAAGAAGGTGAAGATTATTTTGACACATATTCACCTGTGGCCGGGTTAACCACTATCGGGCTCCTCATAGCATTAGTCGCTTCCTATGGTCCGCACATTCATCGGATGGATGTAAAGACGGCTTTTCTTAATGGAGAGTTGGAGGAAGAAATCTATATGGAGCAACTCTGATGGTTTTGTGGTTAAGGGTCAAGAGAGTAAAGTGTGTAGATTACTAAAATCTTTGTATGGTCCGAAACAAGCACCCAAACAATGGCACGAGAAATTTGATCGACTTTAACATCCGTTGGTTTTGTTGCAAACGAAGCGGATAAGTGTGTTTATTATCGTCATGGTGGGGGTCAAACGGTGATCTTATGTCCGTATGTGGATGACATACTTATATTTGGGACTAATACCGCAGTAATTGACGAGGTCAAATCATTCTTATCCTCATGCTTTGACATGAAGGATCCGTGAGAAGCGAGATGTTATCCTAAATATTAAGTTGACAAGAAATGAGAATGGGATTATTTTAAATCAATCTCATTATGTGGAAAAAATGTTGTGTCGCTTTGGTTTTGAGAATGCCAAAGTAGCCCCTACACCCTATGACGCGAGTGTAAAATTAAGAAAAAATCGGGGCGAAGGGTTGGACCAATTGAGATTTTCACAAATAATTGGTTCCCTCTTGTATCTTGCCGGAGCAACACGTCCCGACATCTCTTTTGCCTTGTGAGCAAATTAAGTCGATTTACTTCCAATCCAGGGAAGGATCACCGGGAAGCACTAGTGAGAGTGCTACGTTATCTAGTAGGAACAATCGCATATGGAATTCACTATACCGGTTATCCATCCGTACTAGAAGGATATAGTGATGCAAATTGGATCTCCGACGCGAGATGAGATTAAAGCCACGAGTGGCTATGTGTTTACATTAGGAGGTGCTTTGCAATTTCATGGAGGTCATGTAAACGGACCATTTTGACGCGATCAACCATGGAAGCCGAGCTTGTAGCACTTGACACGGCTACGGTTGAAGCCGAGTGGTTGAGAGAACTACTCATGGACTTGCCACCGGTAGAGAAACCGAGTTCTCGCTATCCTTACATATTGTGATAATCAAACGAGTCTTGGCCAAGATAATGAGTACTAAGGATAACATGAAGTCCTCGAGACATGTGAAGCGGAGGCTTAAATCGTTAGAAAGCTGAAAAACTCCGGAGTAATTGCTTGTGAATTATATTCGCAAAGTGAGAAAAATCTAGCGAGATCCTTTTACAAAAGGGCTTGCACGGACGGCGATATCTCGTTGCAAGTATGGACATGGGACCGAGACCCATTTAGTTGCAAAGTAATGGTAACTCACTTCCTCCGAAAGGAGATCCCTTATTTGGAAAATGAGAAAAACAAAGTTACTTGTTGTAACAAGGAGTACAATTCATTTAAATTACCCATGTTCATAATATGTACTCTTTTACGTATGGAAGGTTGGCTACAATACCTTAATGTGTTCTAGTGTCTACCGAGAGAAAGGTATCGTCCTACGGGATACCTATAATGAACACACCTATGTGAGCTCAACTTGTTGGGTCGCAGTTTATGAGAGTGGGGTGCTTTCTAGCAAGCTCATGAGAAGATCGGGGAGCAAGACCTTTAAAGCTCCGTTTAGACTTGGCGTTACGGTAGTCTAGTACTAGATAGATTTTCAAGAGAAATCGATAGCAAAAAGCTATGAATTCAAGGCTTAGTCCATTCACAAGTCGCTGAAAGATGGATCTTGTTGATCTAGGTGTAAGTTCAACCCGTACGGGACTTGTACCGAAATTACGGTATATAAAAGTGGTATAGAACGGCAAAGAATCGCTTTAGAATTGGTGGGGGAATGTTGGAATTTGGTCCATGTGGCCCATTTAGTAAATTCTAAAGCATGCACGATAATAGTCCCGTATTGCCAAGACAAGGAGAGGTTGCCTTGTTTAAATATGGGAGTCTCCTATCATAGCAAAATAGATGCATGTGAGAGAAAAGGAGACCGTTGATACACGCACGCGCGGCCCGCGTAAATTATCGCGTGACTTGTGGCTTGTGACGAGCGCGACGCGTACGTGTACAACCGGTCACATTACGGGTGCATTTTAATTTTTGTGCCTGTGTCAATGACGTTTCGGTTTCGATCGCTTAATGGTGACAGATTTATCGCAATCAAATAGGCGGTTTCGGCCGCTTGATAAAGGTGGCGGTTTCGCTTGAATCAATTGAGCGATTACCGGTCCGATTGATGAGAGGAATATGAAACGTTGGTTGGAGCCTATAAACACCGGAGACGTCTTGGTGGGCGGGACACTGAGTAGACATACACTTCATCTCCCACGCGTTCGCCGTTCGACCGGCTAGGCCGCCGCGCTTCGTCGACCTTCGACCTCGGCGTGCACCGGGCTTGGAGGAAGCGGGATCTCCGAAACCACTACCGCAACAATCCCGCACGGGGCGGTAATCGGGTTTTTGGGCGGCGTCACACGCGACCGCTTGGAGGATCCGCAACTACTTCTTCGACGCGTTCGTCAACTCACCGCGCAAGAACCGTGAGTAATTTCTTAATATGTGGCTTGTTCATCCGTGTTGTGTGATTGCATCATTTTTAGTCAATATGCTTTTCCTCAACATTAAATCCGGATTATTCATAATTAGGCTGTTTTTTTCCAACAATCCAAAAACCCGATTACGCCTATTTTTATGGTCTAGCAATGGCAAAAGCATCGATGCCATGAAACCCGAGAGGTTTGGAGGTGAAAACTTCCGTAGATGGCGGACAAGGGCCAAGTTTTGGCTCATGTCGTTGGGATTATGGTGGGTGATACACCCGATGTTTCCTCTTCCGGAGGAACGGGGAAGCCCGCTTGAGAATGCGAATAACACCGCATTGGGCCGTCTACTCACCATCCCGCGGGATCAACTCTATGATGTGTATATGAATTACACGTCGGCCACTTCCGTGTGGGATGCTTTGGAGCAAAAATATGCGGAAGCCGAAGCTAGTCGCCGGTTGTATGTGTGTGAAAAGTTCTTTGATTTCAGCATGGATAATGCTAAATCAATTGTGACTCAAGCACACGACCTCCGGCTTTCCGGTTGGCGATATTGCACATTTGGGATGTGCTTTGCCTCCAAAGTTTGTTGCGGCTGTGATAGTTGCAAAACTTTCTGCAGAGTGGCGTGATTTTGCTACTTCTATAAAGCACAAAAGAGAGGAGATTTCTATGGAGGATCTCATTGCAGCTCTCGATGTCGAAGAGAAGGCAAGGGCAAAAGATGCGCGGACCAAGAACGTGCGGAGCAAGCGGCCAATGTTGTTCAAAAGAACAAACAATTTAACAAGAAAAAGGGTCTCAAGCGGGAACAAAACTACTAGCTTCAAAAAGAAGAAAACAGAGAAGAAGGATATGAAGAACCTTACCTCGTTTCGTGTGCGGTAATCCCGGTCACTTTGCCAAGGATTGTAAAGACCGCAAGGACAGGACCACCGAACTTAGACAAAAGTTCACTCATGTGACCATAGGCGAGGCCTCTACTTCGAAGGGTATGGTAATCCTTTTGTTGTCTATTCGCATTTCATTCTATTGACCGGTGGGTCGATACCGGTGCAAACGTTCACGTGTGTTCGATATTTCTTTGTTTTCTTCATATCGGGCGCCAGGGGGCTTCCGGCGTCCCGATGGGGAACGGATCGCGTGCTTCGTTCTTGGTGTTGGTACGGTGGATCCGAAGTTAACTTCGGGGAAAACCCTCCAATTGAAGAATGTCCAAGACGCGCCCGCCATAAACAAGAACTCGTTGAGCGGGTCTCTCCCGTGTAGGAGTGGTTATAAGCTAGTTTTCGAGTCAAATAAATTAGTTGTGTCCAGGTTTGGGACCTTTATAGGAAAAGGCTATGATAGCGGAGGCTTGTTCCGCCTAAGTACTGTTGATTCTTATTATGAGATGAATATTAATACTGTTCTGAACAAAAATCTTGCTGATGTGTGGCATTCGAGATTCTGTCATGTTGGTTTTGATACAATTGCTAGAATGTCCAGATCTGAGTTAATTCCTAAGTGTGACATAGTCAAAAATTCTAAGTGCCAAACTTGTGTGCAAGCAAAACAACCTCGAAAACCATTCAAAGCATTAGAGTTTGAGAAGGTTTTGGCACCTCTAGATTTAATTCACACTGATTTATGTGAGATGAATGGTGTTTTGACTAAAGGAGGAAAAAGATATTGTCTTACTTTTATTGATGATGTAACACGTTATCGCCAAGTCTACTTGCCGAAAACTAAAGATGAAGCGCTCAACTATTTTAAAATTTATAAGGCGAGAGGTTGAGAACCAATTAGAAAGAAATATTAAAAGACGAGAGATGATAGAGGAGGAGAGTATACCTCTACTGACTTTTCTAATTTTTGTTCTGAGCATGGGATCATCCATGAATTTACACCACCATATTCACCACAATCAAATGGTGTAGCTGAGAGGAAAAATCGGACGCTTTTAGATTTGGTGAATGCCTTACTACAAAGTGCCGTATGCCTAACATGTGGTGGGGGGAAGCAATCCTCGACAAGTAAATTTCGTGCTCAATAGAGTGATCACGAAAAGAAGTGACATAACTCCATACGAGGCATGGAGGGGAAGAAAACCCAATGTCAACTTTCCGAGAACATGGGGATGTTTGGCGAAAGTCAATATTCGAGAGCCAAAGAAGAGAAAGCTTGGGCCAAAAACGATCGATTGCATTTTTATAGGATATGCTCGAATAGTCCCGCCTATAGATTTTTGATAGTTAAATCCGAAACTCCGCAGAGATGATAGTTGATACTATAATGGAGTCTAAGGATGCGACTTTCTTTGAAAATATCTTTCCTATGAGACGGACTAGCGGTAGTTTAGAAAATGTGGATGTAGTCGTTCCGGACTTTCCTCATTGTGAACAAGTAGAGAACATACCTGCGAGAGGATGATGATGAGGAAGACAACAATTTAGTCATCACTCCGCGCGGGAGTAAGAGACAAAGGGTCGAGAAATCCTTTGGAGATGACTTTATTGTATACCTTGTGGATGACGTGCCTAAGACTCTAGGCGATGCCTATGCATCTTCGGATGCGAGTATTGGAAAGAGGCGGTTCGAAGTGAGATGGAATCCATCATGACAAATGAGACTTGGGAAGTCATTGAACGTCCAAATGGGTGTAAACCCATTGGATGTAAATGGATTTTCAAGAAAAAGATGAGACCAGATGGCACGATTGACAAATATAAAGCGAGGCTTGTGGCAAAAGGATTTACACGAAAGAAGGTGAAGATTATTTTGACACATATTCACCGTGGCCGGGTTAACCACTATCGGGCTCCTCATAGCATTAGTCGCTTCCTATGGTCCGCACATTCATCGGATGGATGTAAAGACAGACTTTTCTTAATGGAGAGTTGGAGGAAGAAATCTATATGGAGCAACCTTGATGGTTTTGTGGTTAAGGGTCAAGAGAGTAAAGTGTGTAGATTACTAAAATCTTTGTATGGTCTCGAAACAAGCACCCAAACAATGGCACGAGAAATTTGATCGGACTTTAACATCTGTTGGTTTTGTTGCAAACGAAGCGGATAAGTGTGTTTATTATCGTCATGGTGGGGGTCAAACGGTGATCTTATGTCCGTATGTGGATGACATACTTATATTTGGGACTAATATCGCAAGAATTGACGAGGTCAAATCATTCTTATCCTCATGCTTTGACATGAAGGATCCGGGGAGAAGCGAGATGTTATCCTAAATATTAAGTTGACAAGAAATGAGAATGGGATTATTTTAAATCAATCTCATTATGTGGAAAAAATGTTGTGTCGCTTTCGTTTTGAGAATGCCAAAGTAGCCCCTACACCCTATGACGCGAGTGTAAAATTAAGAAAAAATCGGGGCGAAGGGTTGGACCAATTGAGATTTTCACAAATAATTGGTTCCCTCTTGTATCTTGCTTGGAGCAACACGTCCCGACATCTCTTTTGCTTTGTGAGCAAATTAAGTCGATTTACTTCCAATCCAGGGAAGGATCACCGGGAAGCACTAGTGAGAGTGCTACGTTATCTAGTAGGAACAATCGCATATGGAATTCACTATACCGGTTATCCATCCGTACTAGAAGGATATAGTGATGCAAATTGGATCTCCGACGCGAGATGAGATTAAAGCCACGAGTGGCTATGTGTTTACATTAGGAGGTGCTTGCAATTTCATGGAGGTCATGTAAACGAGACCATTTTGACGCGATCAACCATGGAAGCCGAGCTTGTAGCACTTGACACGGCTACGCTTGAAGCCGAGTGGTTGAGAGAACTACTCATGGACTTGCCACCGGTAGAGAAACCGGTTCTCGCTATCCTTACATATTGTGATAATCAAACAGTCTTGGCCAAGATAATGAGTACTAAGGATAACATGAAGTCCTCGAGACATGTGAAGCGGAGGCTTAAATCGTTAGAAAGCCGAAAAACTCCGGAGTAATTGCTTGTGAATTATATTCGCAAAGTGAGAAAAATCTAGCAGATCCTTTTACAAAAGGGCTTGCACGGACGGCGATATCTCGTTGCAAGTATGGACATGGGACCGAGACCCATTTAGTTGCAAAGTAATGGTAACTCACTTCCTCCGAAAGGAGATCCCTTATTTGGAAAATGAGAAAAACAAAGTTATCGTTGTAACAAGGAGTACAATTCATTTAAATTACCCATGTTCATAATATGTACTCTTTTCTCGTATGGAAGGTTGGCTACAATACCTTAATGTGTTCTAGTGTCTACCGAGAGAAAGGTATCGTCCTACGGGATACCTATAATGAACACACCTATGTGAGCTCAACCGTTGGGTCGCAGCTTATGAGAGTGGGGTGCTTTCTAGCAAGCTCATGAGAAGATCGGGGAGCAAGACCTTTAAAGCTCCGTTTAGACTTGGCGTTCGGTAGTCTAGTACTAGATAGATTTTCAAGAGAAATCGATAGCAAAAAGCTATGAATTCAAGGCTTAGTCCATTCACAAGCTCTGAAAGATGGATCTTGTTGATCTAGGTGTAAGTTCAACCCGTACGGGACTTGTACCGAAATTCGGTATATAAAAGTGGTATAGAACAAAGAATCGCTTTAGAATTGGTGGGGGAATGTTGGAATTTGGTCCATGTGGCCCATTTAGTAAATTCTAAAGCATGCACGATAATAGTCCCGTATTGCCAAGACAAGGAGAGGTTGCCTTGTTTAAATATGGGAGTCTCCTATCATAGCAAAATAGATGCATGTGAGAGAAAAGGAGACCGTTGATACACGCACGCGCGCGCCCCGCGTAAATTATCGCGTGACTTGTGGCTTGTGACGAGCGCGACGCGTACGTGTACAATCGGTCGTTACGTGTGCATTTTAATTTTTGTCTTTGTGTCAATGACGTTTCGCTTTCGATCGCTTAATGGTGACAGATTCTTTCGCAATCAAATAGGCGGTTTCCACCGCTTGATAAAGGTGGCGGTTTCTCGCTTGAATCAATTGAGCATTACCGGTCACCGATTGATGAGAGGAATATGAAACGTTGGTTGGAGCCTATAAACACCAGGAGACGTCTTGGTGGCCGGGACACGAGTAGACATACACTTCATCTCCCACGCGTTCGCCGTTCGACCGGCTAGCCGCCGCGCTTCGTCGACCTTCGACCTCGGCGTGCACCGGGCTTGGAGGAAGCGGGATCTCCGAAACCACTACCGCAACAATCCCGCACGGGGCGGTAATCGGGTTTTTGGGCGGCGTCACACGCGACCGCTTGGAGGATCCGCAACTACTTCTTCGACGCGTTCGTCAACTCACCGCGCAAGAACCGTGAGTAATTTCTTAATATGTGGCTTGTTCATCCGTGTTGTGTGATTGCATCATTTTTAGTCAATATGCTTTTCCTCAACATTAAATCTGGATTATTCATAATTAGGCTGTTTTTTCCAACAATAGCTTACCCGTAATTCTTATCTGCCTGTCAGGAATGAAAAGTTTGACAGAGTGATGTAGCAAGATGGAAACATACTTATGCGCACGTCACATTAGGTTTATCCTAACTTAAGCGTGTTCAGCTTTAACTAGGTTTACAAAGAAAAATACAACAACTATACTGCCAAGTACTCACTTCGTATCGAAATATTAGTCGCTGTTGATTTTTTCTTGCAACTTTGATCATTCGTCTTATTCAAAAAATCATCGCAAACATGTAAAATGATAAGTCAAGCTTAAGATACATACAACAATAAAGCACATAGCTGTAAATCAAAGTTCAGGGGCCAATTCGGACGTTTTGATAGTTAGGTGGTCAATTTGATTCTCACGTGATAGTTTAGGGCCACATTGGCTTTTCGGCCTTTAAAAATGATATAAGTTCAATGTTTTATATATTGGTTGTGTACGGTCACGGAAGTCGTAACCATTTTTTCTGAAAAGCATATTTTAAACACATAATTGACCAGCGAGGGAATAGCATATTATTTCTCAGTCAACTATAGTAGTACCGATCCACTGCTGCGCTTCTAGAAGATTAGAAGCAGTTAAAGTGGGCACTACCCAGATAACTAGTCCACGCGCCTGACGTGAAGACCTAGCCTAATCTCGAGGCTTTTATCTGTAAGCAACTAAAAAATATCGTGTTGACCTGTGTGCCACTAAAAAAAGTTACTTGCACCTGTGTGTCATTGTCTTGAACTTTTTTTTTGCCCTCTACGTCATTCCGTCCAATTTTGCAAGTAACAGTGTTAAATGGACAGGGGAAATGACCATTGTACCCCCTCCAACCATGAGCATCGAACTTTCTTTTACATATATGACACCCAATTTTCAAAATCCCCCCGGCCGTCGTCGGCCTCCCGCGCACGGTGGTGGACGCACGGTAGCGGCGGCGGCGGTCCACTGCAGTGTTGCGTGCAACGCGTGGTGGCGGGGCTGGATCCGACGGGACAAAGCGGCCGACGACGAGCTCGGTTGGGCGTGGCGGTGGGAGCTTGGCCAGCTCGACACGCAGCCATGGCCGGCGCGTAGCTCGTTGCATACGTGACGAGATTCTCGGCCTGCCAGCCTCCAACCTCAAGAGCACAGCCGCCGGCATCAGCACATCATCGAGCACAACTGCTTTGCAGCTCCTTTCAACTGAGATCGTGAAGCTGGACCTCACAAATGAACTAGGAACCCGATTTTTGGATGGGAAAATTCAATTAAAGATTTGGAACTCAAATTGGGTAAGGAACTAGATCAATCCGTGAACTCGAATTGCTTGCGGCCGTGCAACTTCGTTTGTCTTCTTTTCTCAGCGATTAGCTTGCTTGATTGCACCTAGCAATCTGCAATCCGCCGGTTCGCTGTCATTGGCACTCCTCTGGACAGGCCTCTGGAAGCAAGGCGTCAGGCAGGGGAGGAGCGGGAACCATGCCCAGCTGCCCAGGGCCAGGCACGGCGCCCTGGCTCTGCACGCCGTGCACCCGAGTCCGCCTGGCGCAGTGGCGCCTCGCTCCGCGCGCACCGGGGTTGGCTCGCCGCCGCCGCGTCTCGGCCCGACCGGCCGCCGCCGCCCCTATGGTTGAGGATGGGGATTGATTCGGAGGAGCACGGGAAAACTGGGAACCGGCAGAAATCAACAAATCAATTCGGTGGGGGTAACATGGACATTTCGCATGCCCGGTCCCACATGTCAGTGCGTCCTAACGGTGGATTTCTAACCTATCGTGGACGGAATGGCATAGAGGGCAAAGAAGTTTAGGACGATGGCACACATATGCGAACAACTTTTTTAGTGGCACACATGTCAGAACTACTTTTTTAATGGCATACAGATAAAACTCTCTAATCTCGCGTATAATGGTATAAGCATTAGCCACGGCTGTCCAGATTGACTCAATACTTTTTTTTTAGAATAAGATTGACTCAAGGCTTGTTAAACTCACGCGATCGTTTTCTGTCAGGTGAGACTTTGGATGGAATAGTACTGCGTGTGGCTAAAAATAAAGTTCCTGGATAGCAGGTCGGAATTTAAAAAGTTTCCGGAGAGTGTTATTATTATTATTATTATTATTATTATTATTATTATTATTATTATTATTATTATTATTATTATTATTATTATTATTATTATTATTATTATTATTATTATTATTATTATTATTTCAACAACGCTTATTTTTTTCCCTTGTTCGTTTTGTGCTGTCTTTCTGAGTTTTCGTTGAACTATACGGTCCTTATTTTCTGTCCAATAATAATAATAATAACAACAACATGAGAAAAAATAAGCCTTGTGAAGCGTATTGTTTGAATTTTTAATAATATACGCTTGAATCAAAGCTTTTGTGTTGTCTTTTTTACCAGTAGTTTTTTTTGAAAGGGTACTTTTTTTAGCAATATTTGAAAGGATACTTGGAGATGGGTGAATTTTGTTGTACTTTTTCCATAATTTTCCAAAAATAAATGACACTTTGAAGAATTGTCAAAACTATATTGTTGCCGCCATACCATACGGCGTTTAGGGGCCAAACGTGCATGGTAAGGCGTTTAGTGACGTGTCACTTGAAAACGAATCTAACTGCCGTACCATATGGCGGCTAACCTAAACGCCATATGGTAGGGCGGTTAGCCTCCTACCGCCGGCATTTGCAGTCCTGCAAGCGCTGAAATGGGGGACGGGCGGTTGCAAGACCAAAACGCCATATGGCAGGGCGTTAAGGGCCTAGCGCCATATGATAGGGCGTTTTTTTAACTGGACTACAATGCATGAAATTGCAAATTTCATCACTTAACGTAGGAGACTTACATGAAACAACCACACAACTTTACGTAGGAGACTTACATGAAACAACCACACAACTTTGCAATGGTACGTACGACGCTTCTACTACCCTAACCATGCGCCTTACCTAGTTCTAACATGCCTTAGGGAATTTAGAAATTTGGTTACAACATTCCTAATCTAGTTGTATGAGTCCTGCCGGGAGAATGTAGAGCCACTGGAAAATCGGCAGAGCTTCGGACCTTCCACCACCTCCCCTTCACTCCCTTCTCCTCTCCACCCTTTCTTTCTTTTTTCGAATTATTATGACATTTTCGGCCAAAATTTGGCATTTTGTAGAGGTGAGGAACCAACCGTCATATGGCACGACGGTTGCAGGCCTATCACCGCCTGCAAACGTCATGCCATACAACGTTTGCCCCAAACAGCATATCATATGGTGTTTAGGGGGCACACGCCCTACGGTATGGCGTTTATACCTGCACCCGTTCAAAAACGTCTGGTTAGTGGCCTAAAGGCCATACGGTACGACGCTAGGTACTACAAACGTCGTATGGCATGGCGGACGTCGTATGGTATAACTGCAATAGTATAGTTTTGGCAATTCTTCAAAGTGTCATTTATTTTTGGAAAATTGTGGAAAAATATAAAAAAAATCTAGATGGGTGTGGCATGGAGGACCAATTGGGCCTTCTTATTAGTCTGTGGGCCGGATCTTAGTTTGGGTCGAAGGCTATTGTATGCATAGAAAGAGAGAGAATTTTTTAAATATTTTTTAAAATCATTTTGCAAAAATATACGACGGTTTGAAAATTTTGCAGTTTTGACATCCATTCGCCGTGGCCCACGGCGGTTCAGATGTCGCCCGTGGGCCCCCACGGGTTCGGAGGTTAGCCGTCGTGGCCCACGGCGCCTAGCGACAAACCCCGTAGCCCACGACGGTATGTCCCGCCCAGCCACCGTGGCCCACGGCGACAAGTTCCCCCTCCTCTATATAAGACGAAAATTAGCCTGGAAATGTCATAATAATTCGGGAAAAAAAGAAAGAGAGGGTTGGGAAGGAAAGGGGAGGAGAGTGAGGGGGTGGAGTAGCGAAGCTCTGCCGATTCTTCGCTTCATTCTAAGTATTTCGACGATTTCAACTCTTAGAAACCGTATTTAGGATGTGATTCACTGCGTTTCGTTAGATCTGTGGTATAAAAAATTTCCTGTTTGTAGGGTTAGGGTTGAGGAGGAGAAGAGGGGAGGTGGTGGGTGAGGAGTAGTGAAGCTCTACTACTTCTTCGCTTTGCAGGTACTTCACTGATTTCACTAATTCTAGTAATTTTTATTTCGGTGTAGTTGTAGTTTGTAGATTTGTAGTTGTAGTTTATAGATCTGTAGTTGTAGCTTGTAGATTTGTAGTTGTAGTTTATACATCTGTAGTTGTAGTTTATATTATGTAATATATTTACTGTTAAGTCTATTAATGTAGTTTAGATAAGTTTATTTGTTTCTTAGTCCCTGGATGTAGCATTTGATAGTAGTTACTGCTTTTTATTATGAATCAGACATGTCGGAGTCAGTGACAGTCAAAATATATTATGGAATTTGAGAGATTATATATGGTCCACAAGGAGTTGTCTTGTCAAATTTTGGTCCAGTTGAGAAAAATATTACAAGAGCAGGAGAAAGAACTTGGGAGGTTATAACCAACTGGCTCGGCAAGGTATTTTCAGTAGATTTCGAGCACCATTGCATGTCAGTGATGGCACTAATCAACAGACGTACACCAGTGTATTGGGAGCTCGTGGCACTTGAAAGCACTCCATGATGGAGGGGTTTTATCAGAAATGCATGCCGAGTTGGTTTGCCTATGATTTTGTTTGTCCAAACTTACCACAGGGTGGGTCTAGCAGTCAAGTGCATGAGGAACCTGAGGATGTGGACGAGGGGGAAGGTGGTGAATAAGGGGAAGGTGCTGAAGAAGGGGAAGATGCTGAAGAAGGTAAACAACAAGAGGAGGAAGAAGGGGATTCTGAGGGTGAGCAGGCATCTAGCGTATGAAGTTATAGGAACACTCAAATGAGATACTGCACAAATATGGCTGAGTACCTGAACAAGGCTCAGAACAAAGCACTTAAACACAAGGTCACAACGCCACCTTTGTACCAGTCTGATGAAAATGAGATTATGTGGAGCTATGAGGTTGAGTGCAAAGGGAAATTGCGCCTAGGCCCGAAGCGTGAAAAGACTTTTCAAATTGTTGAACTTGGCAACCAAATATGCAGATGTACATGCTAGAAACCACTTTTACTACACATCCCGTGCACACATGGGATCGCCGTATGCTATGGACTGCAACAATTCAGCTTCCAAAGGTATGTGCCATGGTACTCCAACAAGGAAACTTTTCGTAACATTTGGAACCAAACAGTTCAGGGTTACCTCATGTAGGGTTCTTTTACTGAGAACCCCAAAGAAAATGTTGTGTACATACCAAATCCAGATCCTCAGTTGTGTCAAGGCGTTGGAAGACGGAAGAAGAAGAGGATTAGGAACAACATGGATGAAGCAAAAGTTGGAGCTGCAGTAGTGATGTGCTACAAGTGCCTAAGCACGGATCACACATACAAGAGGTGCACGGCCATAAGTTATGCTTGCAATGCACCACCTACGGGAAGTGTGGGCTCATCAGCAACTTCAGGACCATCCTAACCCCCATCCGAACGTGGACGCAGACGTGGGCGTAGGACCAACGCAGGATTCAGATGATCAAAATTTCTTGTAATGTTAGGGCATTTAATTTCAGAATTTGTAATATTTGAACTATATTTGTTGTATGAACTTATGCACACTATTGTATTGTAATAATTGAACTTCTATTTGTACTATTTTGCTGGTGATTGTTTTATTCTTTTTCAATAATTTATGCCAATTTCGGTTGTATTATTTTTGGCCTCTGATTGTTCTAATCTTGTTTTGATGGTTTGCAATGGCCTCCTTAGGTCTTGAGTTTGACTTGGACTTCCTCACGAAGAGGAAGGACAATGTGGAGGTGCCATAGGGGATCGACACTCCTATGTGCTTCTGCGGTGACAGTTGCAAGCTTGTTAGGTGCATGGTTCTGGAATACGCCTACGGGATGAGGTTCTTCATGTGTGATAACTTTGCACACGACCCGACACAGCCATTCGACCGTAACCTTAGAGCCAAAGTAAAGACTTACTACATTTCTCAATTATTCATTTGTCACTTGTGATTTAATATTTTGCTAACATGTCTTTGGAAAAAGACTCTACCTCCTCTTTGTGATTTCATGCAGTGGCTAGATACCGAGCAGTCTGATTTCAACAAGAGTTATGTCGAGGGAGAAGCCCGTGATGCAAGGGAGAGGTGGTTGCGCATGGTTGAGTGGGAAAAGAGAGAGGAAAAAAGGAGGAGCAGAAGGAAATGCGCCATCGTCAAGATATGAGAGAATGTGAAGCGGTCCAGGCTCGTGAAGCCGACAAAGAGAGGAAGAGGGAGAGGGCTCGTCGGGCCAAGGCAGCTGGGCCGGATGCCATCAGGAAGGGGAGATACCCCCACTGTATTCAATAGACCTAGAGTATTAGCCGAACTGTATCAAATAATGTCGGATTTCATGACATTGTCAACTAGGGTCCTCGGTTTGTATCATTAAGAACTTTAATGGAACTGCATTAGAGTGTGTTTTATCCGTTACGTGTGTTTCATTACAGTGACTGTAATATGCTGAGTCGTTGTGTTTCCTCTGAGTCTCTGACTCGTTCCCCTCCCACGGATCGTCTGGCCCACAAAGCGATAGTGCCCTATTACTAGAGTGTGTTTTCTCCGAGTCACTGCTTCGTTTCCCTTCCCACGGATCGAAGGGCCCACGGCGGAGCCACCCTCCTTATGCCTATATGTAGCACTATTCACTCCATTGACTTCTTCTCACAGCATTAGGCAATGGCTTCTGGAGTGGGGATGAACACGGTTTCGGTCCTGAGTTGTGGCATCGGCAATCAAAAGATTTCGTAGCCAATTTCCCACTGAAAGGCAAGACTGACTTCAGATCGATGTGTGATGTTAGAAGCTACGCGCCGAAGCAAACGGTGTTGTGGCCTAAGTGTTCACATGGTGAATTCTGAGTGGTGCAAATGTACTAGGGATGGAACAACTCCGGTCGTCGCTTCTGGCACTGCCCATATGCATAGGTAAGCAATGTCCACAAATTTCATCATCATCTTTCTTTGGTTTGGTAACGTTTTCTTGCCTTTTGCAGTACTCCACTCAAGGCGAGAAGCTGCGGTTTCTCACAATGGGTGGATCCGCCAGCCATTGATCCCTATCAACGCTTTATCGACTACCTAGAGGACGTCATCATCTACAACCTTGAAGGGGGAGCTGTCGGAGGCACTGGCTTCTCCGGATCTATCGTCTAACGCAGGAGAAGACCGGTGCTTGCAAATGTTCGACCCGCACTTGTGAATGCCACAAGAAAGATTGATCCCCTCTACCTTCACCACCTCCACCCCCCACCGGGGTACTACATGCCGTCGCAACACTCGGCGACTCTATGCTCTCCGGCGGTTCTCGTACAACTAGATTCATTAGAAATGTTGCAATGAAAATTTTAAATTCCCTAAGGCATGTTATCCCCGGGTACTAGCACCGGGCATGACATTACAAATGTGTGTTTTCTCTCGTTAATTAAAAAACTAACCGCCGTGAGCCACGGCGGTATGCCACATGCAACCGTCGTGGCCCACGGCGGTTAGTCCCGAAACCGCCGTGGGCTATGACGAATGGATGCCAAAACTGCAAAATTTCCAAACCGTCGTATATTTTTGCAAAATGTTTTTTTAAAAATATAAAAAAATCGAGAGAAGAAGCAGGTCGGCACAAACGAACGGTTGCACATGAGGCCATCATTGATGCATATATAATCACTAGGTGATTCCTGCAGGATATTATAGAGTTTTTCAGATATATTACCATTGAAATAAAGTAGTGCATCTATTTTTCAGTTTTTTACTAATTCTCTACAGATGGAATTACATAGCAGGATTTAATATCGTTGCTTACTTTAGACGTTTAAACTGAACCCCCATCGACTTTGTTCCTCTGCCATTTGCTATTTGCATTCACCACTCGCACGCATCTTTTTTCCTTTCCATCTGCCCAACTTCTCGTGCATCAAATATTCTGAAAATTGCATTATACTGCTGTACCTGCTACTACTTCCCCCACCAATCAGATTACCGTACGAAGAAGGTCCGGTCAAAGGGGAAAGATGGAATCGGAGCAGGTAGAATGGGAAACAACATACCAGAGGGGTTGCCGGGGCAGAAGAGGTCCAACAGTTTGCGAAAAGTCCATGTCGTCTAAGCCCTGTCCGAGAAGAAGGCAGGGCTGAGTCCTCCACGCTTCGCCCGATCACGCGGTAGGCACGAACGGGAGACTATACCTCAGCATTTTGAGCCCGGACCGGCCCGCTGGCCCGGCCCGCCCACGAACCTTACTGGACGGACGTGGGCAGAGATCTTGAAGCCCGCGAAAAATTTTTTTGGCCCGAGCCCGACCCGAAATGTTGTTTTTAGTTGTTTTACACTATAAAATACGTGGGCAGCCCGCCCAAGCCCGGCCCGAAAATTGAGGCCCGACGCGTCCAGTGGGATGGTCATGGGCAGGGTTTTTTCGGCCCGAAATAACAGAATTTTTTTCGACCCGGCCCGACCCGAAAAATGCTCAGGTCTACGGGAAACCCAATGTTGCTGAAGTAGGTGCCCATGGCTCCCTCGTCGCCGCAGAGGCAAGCGCGCCTGTCCACGACCCGATCCGGCGGCGCGTGGCCACACGGGCGAGGAGCCTCCACTGGTGCATCGTGAAGACCTCCAACGTCGTGCGCCCCAACCCCATTGCGCCCTGTAGCACCACCACGTCGGCGCCAAACATGCGGTAGATGCAGTTGGGGCGGCGGTGTTAGGCAGGGCCGATGCGAGGCTGACGGGGACGAAGATGCGGTCGGCTAGTGTGCCCGTGGACGGTGGCCCTGGAACGGTGGGCGGAGCTCCAGTCGGCGACTCCGAGCATGGCAGCAACTGGAGAGAGGGGCAAAATGGAGAGGGGAGCGAGGGGAACCAATTCCTCTCCTCACCTTGGGAAGGGACGACATGGGGTGGGAGATCGACGACGACACGCAGAGAAGCTGACATGGGGCAACTTTATGCAGAGCGTCAGGGACGCGAGGGGGCCCTGGTGGGTGTAACGCCCGCGTTTTTAGCTCCTAATAAATCACCTAATAAATCACGCGTGTTTTCAAAAAAAAGCGTCCAGCCGAGCTCATTTGCCCCTTTCAAAACCCCGGTCACCGTCCCCCTTTCTCACCCTCGGCGCGCGTGCCGCGAAGCCCGCCGGCACCGCCCGCATTCAAGTCGGCACCCACGCGTGCCACCCCGGCGTCGCGGTCGGCCACCGTGCGGGAATCCCGCGCACGCCGCGGTCCCGCCGGCCGGTCCGCCTCGCCATCACCGCCGTCCCGAAAATCACGCCGACGCCGGAAATCGGAAAACCCCGCAAAACCCTTCCCCCTAATTTCCCTAACAATTTTCCTAGTTTCCTAAACCTTTTCTCTATTTCTTTTCCTTTGCTTTCCTATTTTTCTTTTCCTTTCCTTTCCTATTTTTCTTTTCCTTCCTTTCCTTTCTTTTCTTTTTCTTCCCTCCTTTTTCCTTTTCTTTCCTTTCTTTTCCTCTTTCCTTTCTTCCTTCCCTCGTCTTCCTTCTTTCTCCTTCTCCCTCCCGCGCCGGTGCGCCCGGCGCCGTTGGCTCCCTCGCGCCGCTCCGGCCCGCGCACCCGCGCCCGACCACGCCGGCCCCTCCCCATTCCGGCACGCTACCACCCGGAGCCTCGCCCGGCCGCGCCCGGCCGTCGCGTCGGCCCGCGTCGGCCCGCCGCGGCGGCCGCACGCGCCGGCCGCCCGCTCACCGCACGCGCGGGCACCGGGTTGGCCGACGCGACACACCACTACGCGAGGAGTCTTGTCACCTGTGCCGAGTTAGGCCACGATTCGACCGAGCACCGCGTCGAGGCGTCACCTCACCGGAGTCGCCGCCGACCGGCCGCCGCGGCCCACCCTCCGCCGGAGTCGGCGCGCCGAGGTCGCCGGAGAGATATTTTGCCCGGAACCGACCTACTCAAGGTGAGCACGGGAATAGAACCCCCTCGGCCTCCTCTCCATTTTGAGCCACTTCCCCACCGCCGCCATGGGCGGGACCGCCGCGCCCCCTCCCTCCCGGGCCGGCCGCCGCTCGGTTTCCCCCCCCCCCCCTCTCGTTCGAATCGGGGAGGGAGGAAGAAAAAGGCTTTTTGCCAAAACCCCCTCCCACTTTTCTCCTTTTCCCCACTAAGCCCCGTCCCTATTCCCTCTCTCTCTCTCCCTTCTTTCATTTAGCCCCTACCCTTTTGGCAAACTCCACCAAAACCCCCGCCCTTTTACAAATAAACCCCAAGGCTATTCTAGTTAAACCCCCACCCTACATAAATATTATATTTAGGTCCTTTCATTTTAAAATAAATTACTAACCGGCCCTAGTTAATTCTAAACATCTCTTTAACCCGACATTTCATGCGCAATTTTAATCCAAATCGCGCCCAACCTTTCCCACGCCCGTGCCGGGTATACCACCACCCAACCGTCACCCAAAACCCCTGCATAATACTTATTCCCCTATTTTATTTAATTATCTTTCGCGAGCTCAGCCGGAGAAAATGTGTATCTTTGTTATCGATTGCTTGCTTGCCTATGTGTGCGCTATAGCCGACGGAGTAGACGAGGGAAGGTACCCCGAGCCGGAGATCGGAGCCGACTACTGCGAGCAGGAGCCTGAGATCCCGAACGCCGAGCCGGCACTCCCCAAAGACTTCGAAGACGGCAAGTTCAATCTCATCCTTTGATGCATGCTTTGGTCCTAGTTTTATAAATATAACCCTATACCCGTCTTATAAATTGCATATTGTTTTACTGCAAAAACATGGTAGAATAGCCACCCTTGATTGCTATGATTGAAGCTTGTTTTGGCCTAAATGTTTGCTTTAAAAATGTGTGAGTGCTTAAAAAATGGAAATGGGATATGTTTGGAAAATGAGTAAAGAACTGGGTAGACGGGATGGACGTGTGTCAGGAGTATGGGTGAGCTCGTACCTGTGTGGTTGAGCATGTTGGGAGTTGTCCATCTTGTCGGTTAAGGACCGGGTTGCGTGGCATCTCACATGACCCAAATGATCGTACAACCACTCGACCGTTGTATGTGGTAATGGCTTAGCATAAATCCCACTAGTTAAACTACTTGCCATCGGTGTGCGGGTGAGCGGCGGGAGACCAAGGAGTAGGGGTACGCTCGTGTGAGGTACGCCCCGGTTATGTGAGATAACCCCTTGGTTGCTTCCGTGGTGGCTCGTACGGTTAGCTAAGGTGGGTAATGGCTTTGATAGGATCCGTACCGGCACCGAGGTGTCCGTGTGACGGTACCCTACTTGTGGGTAAAGATGTACAACCTCTGCAGTGTCAAACCTATTCATATAGCCGTGTCCACGGTATTGGACGAGTCACGGTGTGGTCACAAAACTAGTTCTTGGGTTTGGGATGTTTTCTGGCGTGAGTTGTTCTCCGGGTTGAGTGTGTGGCTGTGTGCCTGGGCTACTGCGGACGGGAAGTCCGGTAGTTCCACAGTGGTTTTCCTAGAAATAATTGAGTCATATTGGTTATGAAAATGATTTGCGAAAACCTTTTTGAAATGAACCCCCGCATGAGTGAGTTTGCAAAATGAACCTTAACTCGAACCTTGATGTACTCTATGCATGATTCCCGCTTATAAGCCCCTCCGTGGGTGGGGTTGGATTTGCCGAGTACGTATGTGCTCACCCTTGTTTTACTAACTATTTTTCGGAGGAGGATCCCGATTACATTCCCGAAGACGTCGAGTAGGTCGCCGCCCTACACCCAACCGTGCTCGTGTACCCGGGGCCTCCACGAAAAGCTTCCATGGTGTGGTACTCTGAGGAGGCTATGGAAGCGTTTGCTATCGTAGTGTGGTCGTTGGCGTTTGTATTGTTCCTTGTAGCGTTGGCACTTCCGTGCCCTCTGTGTCGCCGTGATGTAAAAGACTGATCCACCTGTTGTAATAAATGTGTTGCCGCTCTCCCGGGACCGATATTTGTGTCACATTTAGTCACCCGTGATGAGGGGACGCTTCGGGTGGTATCGAGTCGTAGGTTGGGCCGTAGGACACGACCCCTAGGATACGAGACCTCCTCTCGGCCCTCTCTAACCTTTCCTTTGCTTGAGCTCATCTTTTCCCAATCCTTACCGTGATCCTTGCCTCGATTCCGGATGGCCAACCCCGAGGACCGGGAGCATCCCGGTGGTCGGTGGATGACCGCTCCTCGGTGATGAGTGATTGACAACGGGTGTTGGACCGACTCTTGGCTTAGTGCGCGGTGTAGGCTGCGGCCTAGTTCGTGTTGTTGCGAGGTGAAGAATGGGCGCGAAAGGTCTTCAGCCTTGAGGGGCCTCCGGGAGATGGAGAGACAAGTAGGCTCGGTTCGAGGGACCCGGTGGACAGCGGGACTGGGTGCGGGCCACATGGTGGCGACACGAGCAAGACTAAGTCATGGATAAGCGAGCCGGTGCACGGTGGCGGTCAAGTCAAGTGGTTTGGCGGGAGGCCGGACCGAGCACGCGGGGGTTTGGTGGTTTGCCCACAAAACCATCGGCGGACGGTTTCTTGGTTTGGGCCTCAAAACCAAGTCCGAGGGCCCAACACGACGGAGACGGGATCCGGGCGTGTCGGGAAGCTTCGAGGCGGAGGACACGCGGCGGGATCGCATGGCTTGCGTCGGGAGGGACGCGGGGGTGCGGCAAAGGCGTGGCCGTCCGATGGCAAGACCCACAAACATTACCTAAATGCCCCTGCGTGGGTTGTATCGCCAATAGTTAAGTTAGGGGTAGTCGAGTCATTTACCACTCCGGCGGGACCTGATATATAAGCCATGAGGGTGTGTGGATGGATCTCTCTCTCTGCAACTTAGGGTTTCATTTCCTCCCTCCCATTTTCTCATTTTCATAGCTATTTTTTCTTCCATTTTCTCTAGACTAGCATGAGAGCTTCATGAGAGATTTGTTGAGAGGGATGGATGCTAGGGCGGCATACTAGACCTTGTGAATCTTTCTTGGTTTGTATAGAAGATTCGGGGTTGTGTTTTTGTGGCCTTTTTGTGCTCGTTTTCGTGCCTTTGTTCCCGGTTTCGATTCCGCGGATTTGAGTGGGTTTCTCCCCGGATTTCTTTGAGGAAGACATGGATAGATGTCTCGTGCATCTTTGTGATTGATCTTGTGCCCTCAAACGCCGGGAAACCACTTGGATTCGTAGTTTTTCTTTTGGTGCTCTAGCTTTTGGTGGTGCTCAAAGGATTCGCGATTCCCGGTGATTTAGGGAGTTAGGAGGCAAGATTTTTGGGCTATAGCATCCTTGTGTGACGCTTTTCAAGTCCCCAAACCCTTGTCTCCATAGCTTCAACCGTCCGGGAAATCCGATGATGATTTGGGGGAGTTGACTTTCGGGGTCGGGCGTTTTCTGCTCTGTCCGCACCTGGCGGACAGTCCGCGAGGTGCTGGCGGACGGTCCGCGCGGCTAGGGTTCGTCGCGTGTTCGTCGTGTTCTTGCGCGTCCTTGCTTTCGATCCGGTTTGGCTTTTGGTTTTTGTTGCAGCCGGTTTGCGGACGGTCCGAGCTCGAGTAGCGGACGGTCCGTGGGTGGCGCGGACGGTCCGCCCGGCCTTGGCGGACGGTCCGCCCGGCCTTGGCGGACGGTCCGTTTTTCTCGGGTCGCTTCTGGTGGTTCTGTGTGCTTTAACGGACGGTCCGCGGCATAGGGCCGGACAGTCCGCAGGGTTGGCGCGGACGGTCCACGGCTTCGGGTCGGACGGTCGCGAGGCTCGCACGGACGGTCCGCCCTTCTCGGCCGGGACGGTCCGCCGAGCTCGGTCGCTTTGCTCTTTGGTTCGATTCCTCCCTCCTTCTTTCGTGCTTCCGCGTGTGCTTCAAGGAATCGTTCCTAAGGCTAGAGGTTGATCCATAACCTCGTGGTCTTGGCGATTGGTGTGTGATTCGATCCATCACTTGTGTGTGACCGGGGTTTGACTAGGGCATAGGCCGGGTTCTTTGGAAAGAATTTTTACCGACTCCTATTCACTCCCCCCCCTCTCTAGTCGCCATGTGATCCTTCAATTGGTATCGAGCTTGGTGCCGGATTCTTTTCGACTTTGACAAGTCTCGAATCCTAAGATGGCGTACGTTGAGCGGGGTGGTCCGCCGCACTTCGATGGCAAGGGTTACCACAAGTGGGCGGCTCGTATGATGATCTTTCTTCGTGGGAAGCTGTTGGATTTCATTGTGCTTGACAAGACCTATGCTATTCCGGTCAACATCCATACTCTTATGTTGACCGATGCCGGTGCTAAGGCCAAGTATGAGGCCAATGCAAAAGCCGTTGATCACTTGGTCCGAAGCTTGTGTGATCCAGAGTTTGAGCGTGTTCGCCATTTGAATCTTGCTTGGCAAATTTGGGAGAAGTTGTTGGTTGCTCACGGTGGTGATAACCATGTGAAGGCTCGCCTCTTTGTCTCTTACCGGATGCAATATGAGAATTTCACTCCACTTCCCGGTGAGGACATTGATGCGATGTTTCAGAGGTTCACCGCCATCGTGAACAACATGAAAGCTAATGTTGAGGATTTTCCTTACACCGAGCATGATCGGGCTTTGAAGCTCTTGCATGTCTTGGACCCAAATGTTTGGGGTGCTAAGGTTGAGGCCATCAAGGAGTCCGGGCGTACTTGACTATTGAGTTGGATGACCTCTTTTCTAAGCTCAAGTCGGCCGAGGTTGACAGGAAGTTGCAATCCAAGCATGAGGGCTCGACTGACCATAGTCTTGCTCTTGTGGGCGGATCAAAGGGCAAATCTAACCCTTCCTGTCGACGCTTTTCCTTGTCTTCTCTTATGTCCATTCCGGATGAGGAGTTTGATGTGCCGGGCGAGGAGGAGCCGGCCTTGCTCTCAAGGAGGTTTGATCGACTACACGAGAGTCGGAGGAACGCAAGGCGGAGCTCGTGGGACGTGCTACAAGTGTGGCAAGCGTGGCCACTTCATCGCCGAGTGCCCGGAAGCGAAGGAGAACAAGTACAAGGTGAACGAGTACAAGGCGCACCCGAGGCGTGAAGACAAGTACTCCTCCAAGGGCAAGCACTTCAACAAGTCCAAGAGCAAGGACAAGGACAAGCGGCGACCAAGCAAGAGCGGCTACAAGAAGAACAAGGCAAGAGCAATGGTAGCCGGGGCGAGCGACGTTGACTCAAGCTCAAGCGAGGAGCGATCAAGCTCAAGCGGCCGAAGATGAAGACGCCGGGAGGCGCAAGGGCAAGAAGAGTGCAAGCCGGAACCTCAGCGGGTTGAGCTGTGTGGCGCTTGAGGGCTTTTGTGGCATGGCCCATAGCTCAAGCGCAAGAAGAGCGAGAAGGAAGACGGCGACTCCGACTCGGAGGATGAGGTAAATCGTGATCCCGACTCTTTGCTTGCCGAGATTGCTAGGTTGAATGGCTTGATTGATAACCGTGATAGTGTGCTTGAGAGATGCCAAAAAGATGAGGAAAGATCTTAGGGCTCAGCTTGAGAATGCTAGCGAGAAAGTAGGAGAGTTAGAGTCAAAATTGCTTGAATTGAAACTTGAGAATGACTCTTTGAAACTTGCTCCTACTACTCCTGATGATGTTGATTGTGTTGAGTGTGATGCTTGGTTGAATGAGATCAAACTCGCTTAATGAAAAGAATGTTTCTACTTTGGCTAAACTAGATGCTCTTAGGACCGAGTATGATGAGCTTAAGGCTAGACCCACTTTGCTTGGTGCTTGTAAATCATGTCCTACTATGCATGCTAAGCTTGTTGATGCTCGTTCTACCATTAGTTCTTTGGAAGCATCTTTGAAATCTCCCGTTGTCAATGCATGCACTAGGCTGTGATGAAGTTACTTTGCGCAATCTTGAACTTACTTCCCGTTTGGATGTCATCTATGAGGAAAATGACTATTTTAGGAAAGTGTTGGGTTGGTTGTCTGGGCAGGAACCTCAATTGAAAATCATGATTGAGGAGTTCAAGAGAGCTGATGGTCGTGGTTTGGGGTTTGAGAAGTTGGGTGAGAAAGTGGGAGAGAACAGTGGGGAGAGTGTGTATGAGAAGTGTGTTGAGTCTAACCCCGAGTTTGAGGTGATTGGAGACATCCAAGTCCCACTTCCAAAAGCACCCAAGAACTCTTTCACACCAAAGCCAAACCACCTTTGCAACAAGCTTGACACAACCCAAGATCCACCCAAATTCCCACTCAAGACAAATGACCTCAAGAAACCTGTGAGGTTTGTGAGTGAGAAGGGTGTGAAGCCTAGTGAGAAGCTAGAGCCAAAACCAAAACCCATCCCCTTCGGTGTGAGTATTGTGGCAAGGAGAGGCATCTTGCGTAGTTTTGCTACAAGAAGAGGGATGAGAGTCTTGCTAGGGAGCAAGCAAACCGGACAGGTATCGCCAACCTCATGGTATTCCCGAGCCTAGAGTGCCACTTCCACGAGGTGTGGGAAGTGTGAGGAGTGTTGGCGTGGTTCCCACGGAGAGGGTGGTGGTGAGAGGTTTGTCGGGAGAGAGGATGGTGTGCGTCTTTGGTGAGAGGTTTGGTCGGGCTCGTGGTGGCTTTCTTTGGACGCCCCCCTACTCGTCCTCAATACGGGTTTAGGGGAGATGATTGCGGCTTTGGGTTCCGGAGGAACTACGGACCACGTTTTCCCCCTCGTGGTGCTCGTGCTCCTCCCATGGGACATGGGAAGTTTGGTGGCAAGGGAATGATGTTTGCTAACCCCTCTTTTGAGCGAGATGGCTCGACACTCGGTTTAACTTTCTTTGTGCTAACCCCGGTGTCGAGTCGCTAGCTCATTCTCGTTCTTGTTTCGACTACGGGCGGGGAGGCTTGGAGAACATTTGGTTGATCGACTCCGGGTGTTCTCGACACATGACCGGAGATAAGAAGTGGTTCTCCGCCCTCACCCCGGTGAAGGAAAAGATGTACATCACATTTGGGGACAATGGACGAGGTAGGGTGCTTTCGGAGGGTGTTGTGCATGTGAGTGACAAGGTAACGTTGAAGAGAGTGGCTCTTGTGAGGTCTTTGGGTTTCAATTTGCTTTCGGTTTCTCGCTTGCTTGATGAGGGTTTTGAGGTGCGTTTCAAGTCCGGCGAGTCTCGTTTGCTTGATTCTCGAGGTGATCTTGTCCGTATGATAATCCCCGAGGGTCGATTTTCGTGGCGATTTCTCTCGTTCTTTGGGCCCCGCTCGCCGTTTGATGGCCGGTCCTTCTTCCGATTTGTGGAAATGGCATAGGCGATTCGGACACTTGAGCTTTGATTTGGTTTCCCGCTTGAGTGGTCTTGACCTTGTCCGAGGATTGCCGAGGTTGAAGCTTGAGAAGGATTTGGTTTGTGCTCCTTGTAGGCATGGGAAGATGGTAGCCACTCCCCATCCACCCCTGACCGATGTCATGACCGAGCGTCCGACGTAGCCGTTGCATATGGACCATGTTGGGCCGGCTCGAGTTCGCTCGGTGGGTGGGAAGTGGTATGTCCTTGTTGTGGTGGACGATTACTCTCTCTATGCCCGGGTGTTTTTCTTGGAAGATAAGAGTGAGACATTTGGTTTTGTTCGAGATCCGATCGTGAGGTTGAAAAACGAGAGGCATGGGAATGCTATTCGAGCTATCCGCAGTGATTATGGCTCTGAGTTCAAGAACTCTCGTTTTGATGCCTTTTGTCGTGATCTAGGTCTTGAACATCAGTATTCGACCCCTTACGTGCCCCCCTCAAAATGGAGTCGTGGAAAGGAAAAATCGGACTCTTTGTGAGATGGCTAGGACGATGCTCGATGAGCACAGGACTCCTAGGAGGTATTGGGCTGAGGCGGTCAATACGGCTTGTCATGTTTCCAACAGGATTTTATTGCGAGCTTTCAAGAAGAAGACTCGTTATGAGTCGATGCATGGTCGGGCACCCAAGGTGAGTCATTTCCGAGTCTTTGGCGCAAGTGCTTTATTCTCAAGAAGGGAAAACTCGACAAGTTTGAGGCTAGGTCTAGTGATGGTATTTTCTTTGGATATGCTAACCACTCTAGAGCTTATAGGGTGCTTAACCTTGAGACTAACAAAATCATGGAGACTTGCGAGGTGACCTTCGACGAGACAATGCCATGTACCTCTCTTGGCTTTGAATGTGCAGTGACGACGAGATGGCCGAGGACCTCTTTGAAGAGGAGAAGGATGAAGCCGGAGATGATGATGGGGAGAACCATGCGCCCGAAGCCGAGTGTGTGCCCACTACTTCCCCTACGACCACTATGGAGCGTGGACCGTCTACTTCATGGACAACGACGGTGCAACAAGAGGACCGAGCGAGGGAAGCCGAGATTGAGGGGGAGGTAGTCTCGAGGCGTGAGGCTCCCCGCGGATTCAAGAAGTGCATCCCCCGTCGAAGATCATTGGGAACATCGACGAACGCACTACACGGTCGAGGTCCGGAATTCCTCTCATTTTGCTCATGCCGCTTTTGTTGCCACTTTTGAGCCCAAGGACATTGGACATGCTTTATCCGATGCAAACCGGGTCAATTCTATGCATGAGGAGTTGGAAAACTTTGAGAGGAACCAGTGTGTGGGAGTTAGTTGAACCACCTCCAAATTGCCATCCTATAGGAACCAAGTGGGTTTGGAAGAACAAAGAGGGTGAGAATGGGATGGTTGTGAGGAACAAGTCCGGACTTGTTGCTTAGGGGTTTAGTCGAAGGAGGGGATCGACTATGAGGAGACCTTTGCTCCCCGTGGCCCGTCTTGAGGCAATTCGGATCCTTCTAGCCTTTGCCGTGGCTAAAGGGTTCAAGTTGTTTCGGATGGACGTGAAGAGTGCTTTTCCGAATGGGGTCATAGAGGAGGAGGTGTATGTGGAGCGACCACCGGGTTTGAGAGCGATTTGTACCCACACGGGGTATACGGGTTGAAAAGGGCTCGTATGGGTTGAAACAGGCGCCCCGTGCTTGGTATGGGAGATTGAGAGGTTTTCTCGTTGAGCGAGAGGGTTTGTGATGGGTACCGTGGATAGGACTTTGTTTCTCCTCAAGCATGGAAATGACTTGTTGATTGTTCGGATATACGTGGATGATATTGTCTTTGGTGGCTCGTCACATAACCTTGTTGCCAAGTTTGCGCATTAGATGAGCAGGGAGTTCGAGATGAGCATGATGGGCGAGTTGCGGTATTTTCTCGGGCCGCGGATCAAGCAAGTGAAGGATGGAACATTCGTGCGACGGACCAAGTACACGAAAGACATGTCGAGGAAGTTCCGTATGCAAGATGTGAAGCCGATGTCGACTCCCATGGGGAGTACGGCCACTTTGGATGCGGATGAGGATGGAGAACCGAGTGGACCGGCGGGAGTACGGGAGCATGATCGGCTCCCTCCTCTACTTGACGGCGACGAGGCCAAACATACGGTTCGGCGTGTGTCCGTGCGCTCGTTTTCGAGCTTCGCCGAGGACATCACATCGACAGTGCCGTCAAGAGGATTTTCGGTACCTACGACCGCCCCCGGTCTTGGCCTTTGGTATTCGTCCTCCTCGACTCTTTCTCTTCATGGTTTTTCCGATGCGGATTTTGCTTGGTTGTCAAGTCGAGAGGAAGTCTACTTCGGTACTTGCCGCTTTCTTGGTTCTTCGTTGGTCTCATGGTCTTCCCGCCGTAAGTGCAATCAAGCCCTATGAGGGTTTTGGTGATGTTGACCACACAATTAAAGAGCTAATGAGCCTTTGAGTTTGTTGTGCAGCATAAAGTTATTATCACAGGTGCAAAAGATTAATTGGAGACCCCTCAACTTGTTACAAAAAGGGTTGCCTATGCTACTTGGAGGAGTTTATTTATTTTATCTTTTGAATTTGAGTATAGGACAATCCGTACTATCAAGAGGGATACTAATGGTGAGTTAGGGTGGTTTCAAGTGCTCATAATCCATCTTTCCAAAACCTTAATCCTCACCCCAAGGGAAGTAACCTGCACCGCTTTGCTTCGGCGATTGTCGTTCGGAGGTTCCGAAGATTTTCTCGGAGGTTCCGACCGTACGGGCTACAGTCTGCAGAGTTTTCAAAAGTCGGAAGTTCCGAGATTTTTCTCGGAGGTTCCGAACTCCGGAATATAGTCGTTATCGTTCGGATCCGGGGGTATTTATACCCCACAGGTCCCCCAACGGTTATCTTCTTCCTCCCCCCGGCACGAACGCCGTTCCCACTCGTTTTCTCTCACCTTGCATTCACTCCTAACCTACTCTCATCCAAATCCTTGCCTAGCATTGATTGAGAGTGGATTCTTGAAGTGAGTTAGTGAGCCAATCCTTTCTTCCTTGGAACTTGAGCACTTGGAAGAACCCTAGCAAGCTTGGTGGATCTATTACTCTTGGAGCTTTGCTCCTAGACGGATAGAGGTTCTTGGAAGCTCTCCAAACCGATTTGTGGAAGCTCCAAGGTGTTTGTATTACCCTTTGTGATTCTAGTGGAAAGCCTCCACCTATTACCCAAAGTAATAGGTGTGAGAGAGGAGTTGACCTTTGTGGTCCGAGCCTTTGGTGGCCTCCTCAACAACGTGGACGTAAGCAAGCCTTTGTGGCGAGCTGAACCACGGGATAAATCTTTGTCTCATGCGTGTTCTCATTTACTTACTTGTTCATGCTCGTGCTTGACTAGATCTATTAGGGTTTGCTCCCGATCTACTTTGTGGTGCTTTGCTAGCTTGTACTTTACTTAGAAATCCTCTTGCTAGGTCCTAAGTACCTCTTAGAATTTAGTAGATCCGGTTTCCATCAAGTTTCTCGCAGCCTTTTGTTATTTGTGCTCGTTCTAACAAACTGTCGGAAGTTCCCGAGTTTATTCTCGGAGGTCGCCTCGTTCGGAGGTTCCGAGAATAATCTCGGAGGTTCCGAGGTCCGACACTCGTTTTCGCGAGAAAAAGTTTAAATTCGTGTGCGTAGCCTATTCACCCCCCTCTAGGCCACATTGCCTCGATCCTTTCACCCGCAAGCGCCTAGTGTAGCTCGGTCTACCACCGAGGCGTAGTATGTTGCCGCCGCGAGTTGTTGTTCCCGGTACCGTTGTGGATTTCATACACTTTGAGAGACTTTGGTGAGGAGTGCACCCGCATCCCACTTCTTTGTGATAGCACCGGTGCCATAAGCGTAGCCAAAAACCCGGTGCTTCACTCCGTAACCAAACATATAGAAGTGAAGTATCATTTCTTGAGGGACAATGTGGAGAAAGGAACCATTGTGTTGAGCCATGTCCCTACCCAAGATCAGCTTGCAGACATTTTCACAAAGCCTCTCGACCAAGCTACATTTGTGCGCTTGCGGGGGAACTTGGGGTTTGTTGCCCTTTCTAGTTGATTCTTGGGGGATTTCCTTCTTGTACCATATGTATCATACCATGTTCTACTTTGATGTATATACATGCTTTGCTTGATGTATAAACCATGGTAGTATAGCCATCTTGTCATATATCATGTTGCATTTGTATCATATTGCATTTTAGGATGATGAGCTTCTTTCATATGCCTTATTTGAGTCTCTTTGGCTATTTGTGAGATATTGGTCATATGTGTGGAAAAATGGTGATGTGAGGCTATGCTCTTGGAATATTTGAGATATATGTGTGGTGAGATAGCCCTTTTTGAGATAAATGCTAATCTTGACTAATTTTTGATGAAATATGCTCCACTCGTGTGTAGTTGTGTATCCATGTCACGCGCTTTGGTCTAAATGTGCTTTTCATGCTTAGATTGTGCTTGGATGCCTTGTTCTTGCATTTGGGCCAAAGGCCGAATATCATTGTGAATGTTTAGCCTATGTTGCATTCATGTGGGAGCATAAGCTTCTTTTTGCCGCAAAGGCACTTCGTGTACCATGAAATGATTTAATCTTGAAAAGAAGTGTATAATGCTTGAAAAATGCTCCATCCATCATGTCTATGCTTAAAATGTCTTATCTTTCACATATGGGTGCAAAACATGTTGCATGATGTTCACCAAAGGAGAAGTCTCCCCGAAGTGGACACATGGCTCATGAGCTTTGACATGACATGCTTTGCTTTATGGGTGTTTGCCATGATCTTTTACCGAGAATTTGATAACCTTGTATGATCTTTGAATGGTATGCATGTTTGTGGCTCAAGTGTGACATGGATAGGCTTTTACATGTGAAGCGAGCCTTCTTTTGGTAAAACCGCTTAAATCCGAAAATTTTGCTTTGTCACATGCTTGTATTTTCATATATTACTTGTGACAATGCTTTGACTATGCTATGATTCATATATGTGATCTTTGTCTCATTTTTAGCCTTTGACACTAGATTTGGCCTATTTGAGAAGCTCATGTAGATGTTTATATGATTTGCTTTGCATTTCTGCATTTTCACCTTGATTCATACATTGTCAACAAGGGGGAGAAGAGGTGAGCTTAATGAAAATTCAGAAGAGGTGAGCTGAAATTTGGAAGTTTGCATCCACATGTTCAGGGGGAGCTTGCATTTGTTCGGGGGGAGCTTTCTTGTCGTTTTCGATGTGGAGTTTGTGCTTTGCTTGGCTTGTGACCTTCCTTCGCCTTTCTTCGGTTTTGGTCATGAGTTGAGCTTCTTTGTTTTTCTTTCTTTCTTCTTTTCTTTCTTTCTCTCGATTTTCATTTCGCGTTGTGTGTTGTCAATGCACTCATCAAGGGGGAGATTGAGGACCGGGGAGCGTCCCGTGGTCGGTGGATGACCGCTCCTCGGTGATGAGTGATTGACAACGGGTGTTGGACCGACTCTTGGCTTAGTGCGCGAGGTGTAGGCCGCGGCCTAGTTCGTGTTGTTGCGAGGTGAAGAACGGGCGCGAAAGGTCTTCGGCCTCGAGGGGCCTCCGGGAGATGGAGAGACAAGTAGGCTCGGTTCGAGGGACCCGGTGGATAGCGGATCGGGTGCGGGCCACATGGTGGCGACACGAGCAAGACGAAGTCATGGATAAGCGAGCCGGTGCACGGTGGCGGTCAAGTCAAGTGGTTTGGCGGGAGGCCGGACCGAGCACGCGGGGTTTGGTGGTTTGCCCACAAAACCATCGGCGGACGGTTTCTTGGTTTGGGCCTCAAAACCAAGTCCGAGGGCCCAACACGATGGAGACGGGATCCGGCGTGTAGGGAAGCTTCGAGGCGGAGGACACGCGGCGGGGATCGCATGGCTTGCGTCGGGAGGAAGCGGGGTGTGGCAAAGGCGTGGCCATCCGATGGCAAGACCCACAGACATTACCTAAATGCCCCTACGTGGGTTGTATCGCCACTAGTTAAGTTAGGGGTAGTCGAGTCATTTACCACTCTGGCGGGACCCGATATATAAGCCATGAGGGTGTGTGGATGGCTCTCTCTCTCCGCGACTTAGGGTTTCATTTCCCCCCTCCGATTTCTCATTTTCGTAGCTATTTTTCTTCCATTTTCTCTAGGCTAGCATGAGAGCTTCATGAGAGATTTGTTGAGAGGGATGGATGCTAGGGCGGCATGCTAGACCTTGTGAATCTGTCCTGGTTTGTATAGAAGATTCGGGGGTTGTGTTCGTGGTCTTTTTGTGCTTGTTTTCGTGCCTTTGTTCCCGGTTTCGATTCCGCGGATTTGAGTGGGTTTCTCCCCGGATTTCTTTGAGGAAGACATGGATAGATGTCTCGTGCATCTTTGTGATTGATCTTGTGCCCTCAAACGCCGGAAACCACTTGGATTCGTAGTTTTTCGTTCGGTGCTCTAGCTTTTGGTGGTGCTCAAAGGATTCGCGATTCCCGGTGATTTAGGGAGTTAGGAGGCAAGATTTTTGGGCTATAGCATCCTTGTGTGACGCTTTTCAAGTCCCCAAACCCTTGTCTCCATAGCTTCAACCGTTTGGGAAATCCGATGATGATTTGGGGGAGTTGACTTTCGGGGGTCGGGCCTTTTCTCGCTCTGTCCGCACCGCGGACAGTCCGCGAGGTGCTGGCGGACGGTCCGCGCGGCTAGGGTTCGTCGCGTGTTCGTCGTGTTCTTGCGCGTCCTTGCTTTCGATCCGGTTTGGCTTTTGGTTTTTGTTGCGGCCGCTTGCGGACGGTCCGAGCTCGAGTAGCGGACGGTCCGCCCGGCCTTGGCGGACGGTCCGTTTTTCTCGGGTCGCTTCGCGGTGGTTCTGTGTGCGTTAACGGACGGTCCGCGGCTTAGGGCCGGACGGTCCGCAGGGTTCGCGCGGACGGTCCACGGCTTCGGGTCGGACGAGTCCGCGAGGCTCGCGCGTACGGTCCGCCCTTCCTAGCCGGGACGGTCCGCCGAGCCCCGGCCGCTTTGCTCTTTGGTTCGATTCCTCCCTCCTTCTTTCGTGCTTCCGCGTGTGCTTCAAGGAATCGTTCCTAAGGCTAGAGGTTGATCCATAACCTCGTGGTCTTGGCGATTGGTGTGTGATTCGATCCATCGCTTGTGTGTGACCGGGGTTTGACTAGGGCATAGGCCGGGTTCTTTGGAAAGAATTTTTACCGCTCCTATTCACTCCCCCCCCCCTCTCTAGTCGCCATCCGATCCTTCAAACCCCGAATGGAACGGAGGAATCGCGCCCCCGTACGCCTCGGCCTCCCTAACTCTGTTGCTACTCGGCTTAGAGCGCGTCGGAGTAAGGGATCCGCCGGAGTTTGTCTATCGGGAGTACGAACGCTACGGCACCCTTCGGTGTAAGCCGCCGATCTTCGTGGGAAGAAGAACGCTCTACCCCGACATAGAACCTTGGTTCGTCTCCGCCACCGGGTTTCGCTTCACCGACACCTACCCCAAGGCTGCTCGGAAGGCCTGCGACGGCCTACGAGTGGTTTATAGACAAGCACTCGCGAAGAACTCCAATGGGATTCTTTCCACCCTCCCGGAGGAAGAGGACGCTCGTGGATTGATCGCATGAGAGGACTAGAACGAGAAGAAGAAGACCTAGAAGAGGCGGCTTCCCACCTATCCATCTACCTCAATGGCCTAGACCACCTCTACCAGAGCAAGCCCGGCAGAACTCGAAGCAACCGATTGACAGGAGCGGAGAGAGCGGAGCAAAGGATAGAGCCGGAAAGGATTAAGACAACCATGGCGAGAAGTTGAGCTACACAACATGGAGCGAGACTACCTCGTGGAAAGGGAACGTTCGAGATGTTCCACAAAAATCTATGGGATGAGCTCCACGAGCAACGTAGGAGGAGAGGAGAAGAAGCCGACTTGGATGAGGAAGAACCCGAAGAAAGTCACCGGGACAAAGGGACCCGGACCGAGGACGAGATACTGGAGCAAGACCTCCCGCCAAAGAAGCGCCGCATCCAGCTAGAGGAAGAATCACCATAAAGATAAGACTAGGATGTTTAGGCTAGAGTTGTGTCCTAGTACTAATAAGTGTACCCCGAAGAGTGTACCCCAACTTTGTTACTGAATAAAGTTATCCACCTCTTGTACCCCACCACAACCTCGTTCAACTCTACCTTTGTTTTCGGATGGCGGAAGATGGATGGACCCAAGGCGTGTGCCGGGGAGGAGCCTGGTTTTGCTCGCCTTCTTATCAACTCCCCGGAGCGCCTCGGTATCACCGAGCGCCCTAGGTACTACGACACGAGTACGAGCAACTCGGCACTCTTCGCCGTAGGGTGGTCCTCTCCGTCGCTAGAAGCAACCGCCACACCAACATCGAGCCGTGGCGCGTGACCGCCACAGGGTTTCGACATCGAGACACCTATCCTTTGGCCCTCAGAAAAGCCCTCCGCTACCTGTGCCAGATCTATGAGGAACATCTCGTCCCCACACCGATGAGGTACTTTCCTCCCGCCATCAGAACCCCAGTTTGGCAGGCCCGCATGAGAAACCTGGAACGACGCCGCCACCAAGAAGATCTGTTGTACCACGTAGTCGCCTACCTTGTCTCCCTGGATAAGCTCTTCGATGACCAAGCCAAGCACTTGAGGGAGCAAATCAGTCGGGCCGAGCAAGCTGAAGTCACAGTGAGGATGCACCAAGTCCGAGTGGCTCAAGCGAGAAGCAAGGACCGCGGCCGCCATAAGCAGTGAAGCCGTTGCCCAGGAAAGCCTCAGGCGAATCCAGGATCAACGCATGCAAGAATGGACCAACGGCGGAACACCCGTTCCAGCCATTGGAGAAGCTCAAGTCCCGCCGGGGAACACCCCTTGTAGGATGGGGAGGAACTATCGAAGTCCCGCCGGCACCACCGGCGGTCACCGAACCCCCAACGACGACCGCCGAAGCCGCAAAGCACGCCCCGGAAAAATGGAAACCCCGAGGGCGAGAATGATGACGAGTCGCTCATTCCGCCGGAAGAACACTCGACCCCAGAAGATGGCTCTCCCTCGCGAGTAGCGTGCCCCGGTGACCCCGACCCGTGGAATGAAGCCGTACTCGGTCCAAGTCGCACCCTTAGTCCTTAGTCGTGTAGTGTGTCCGCGTAGCTCGGATGTATCCTCCTCGCCGGTTTGAAATAAAAACTTGTCCGTGCTTGCTTGTTTGCTATGTGCTTATTGTGTGCTTGCCGACGAAGTAGACCCCGCCTTTTCAAAAAGAAACCCGATATAATCCACTTGAACAACACATAAAAGATAGACCTCTTAGAAAACCCACTCTTTTACGGATGGTTTCCGTGCGCCCGTCGGGACCCACCAAGGCCCCGCCGATCGGACGCCGAAGGATCGCAAGCCGATCGGAGGGAGCATCTTCACGACCGGGAAGTTAACCAAGACGAAAATGGTGGAGAGAACGTGGTCCCCGCCGCCGCCACCCCCCTCCCATTGACTTGGCACAAGTCTTGGCCAACCAGATCGTCCCGATGGAGGCCATTTTCAATGCCGTCAACCGCCCAAGACCCCGAGTTCGGGCATGAACGAGAAGCCGATAGAGTTCCTCGGAGACGAAGCCGCCCACTTTTGGCGGGCTCGGTGAATCCTTTGGATGCCGACGACCGGCCGAGAGCCATTCCGAGGGAGCTAGAGCCCTTCAACCGTGAGGATCGCGACAAGGCTCTCTCGGCAGCTCACCACCTCACCGGGACAGCCCTAGCCTGGTGGGAAAACTACCGCGCATCGCCCAATGATCCCTCCGCCATCACCCGGGATGAATTCGTGGAAAAGTTCCGCCGCTACCACATCCCGGAAGCCACACTGAAGCGGAAGGCGGATGAGTTCCGTGAACTCCGCCAAGGCAATATGTCCGTGGAAGAGTACACGTACCGGTTCATAGAGCCGGCTCGCTATGCCCCCGAGGAAGTGGACAAAGATTCCAAGAAGCGAGGAAATGTTCAAGAAGGGGCCGACTCCGAACCGAGGACCCCGCCGACCCCTCGGATCTACCCGGACTTCAACACCCTCATGAACATGGCAATACTCACGAAAGAGCGAGGGCCGAAGAGAAGAAGGTAAACAAGCGCAAGTTTATGGAGCACAAGGCCAAGCAAGAAGAGCGGTCCCGGAGGCCGAGAAACTTTGGACACCCCATGTCCGGTTTCCAAGCTCCCATGCGATACGAACCCAATCCCAAGCCACGGGCTCGCAAGGCCCCGGAACCCAGCTCAAGCCCTACAACAACCAGAGTGCCATGAAACCCCCGCGAAACAACACCGGCGGATCATCGCTAACAACAACAACGACTCCCCGAGTGTGTTTCAACCGCCGAGAAACCGGACACTTCATCGCCAACCGCCCGTATGCCAAAAAGCCAACCACCACCACCTACTCCAACTCGGTGAACCGGCCGAGGCCACTTGTATCCGAAGCCAACCGCATGCCGGTGCGCAAGCAACAATAACTTCGGCAACAACAACAACCGACGGATGAGGCAGCCCCGGCGGCCGTATGGACGAGCCCGAGTCAACCACATCAATGCGCGGAGGCGCGGAAGCACAAGGCGTAGTGCTCGGTGAGTTCTCCGGTCGGCTCGGTCTTGGCTACCATATTGTTCGATTCGGGAGCATCGCACTCATTCATATCCTCAAGCTTTGTGGAAAAGCATAGCATACCCACGGTACTACTAAAAGCATCCCTATTAACTCGAACGCCCGAAGGCGACATTAAGTGTCAACCGGGATGCCCCCGGGTAAGGATCATTTTAAGTGGGGTAGAGTTCCTAGCGGACACGGTAGTACCGAAGTCCAAGGGGATAGATGTGATCCTTGGGATGGACCGGTTAAGCCAACATCATGGCCTTATAAGTTGCGCCGATAAAGTAGTGCACTTAACCAACCCGGACGGGATACGGGTGACTCGCCACACTCGGGGACACAGGCCAGACATAATGGTTTTCAACATAGAAGCCAAGTCCATAGAGGATGTCCCAGTAGTACGAGAATACCCAGAGGTATTTCCCGAAGAACTCCCTGGAATGCCACCAGATAGGGATATAGAGTTCGTCATCGACCTTATTCCCGAACCTCTCCCATAGCCAAGAGACCCTATAGGATGGCAGCCCCTGAGTTGGCAGAATTGAAGAAGCAGCTAGGAGAACTCCAGCGAAGTGGGTTCATCAGGCCAAGCTCATCACCATGGGGAGCCCCAGTGCTTTTCGTGGAAAAGAAGGATAAGAGCATGAGGATGTGCGTGGACTATCGCTCGCTGAACGAGGTCACTATCAAAAACAAGTACCCTCTCCCCAGAATAGATGACCCGTTTGACCACCGAAGGGAGCCAAGTATTTTTTGAAGGTGGATCTAAGGTCGTGGTACCACCAACTCAAGATTAGGGAAAGTGACATCCCCAAGATCGCCTTTGTCACTCGCTACGGGCGGTATGAGTTCACAATGATGTCCTTTGGACTAACCAATGCACCAAAGATACTTTATTAACCTCACGAATAAGGTGTTTATGGAAGAGCTGGACAAGTTTGTCGTAGTCTTCATTGACGACATACTTGTTTACTCCAAGAGTGTGGAGGAACATGAGCAGCATCTTCGAGTGGTACTGGGGAAATTGAGGGCACACAAGCTGTACGCCAAGTTCAGCAAGTGTGAATTTTGGCTGGAGAAAATATCTTTCCTTGGGCATATTCTGACTGCAGAAGGAGTAGCTGTAGACCCCGGGAAAGTTGAAACAGTCTCCAACTGGCAACAACCGACCAACGTGAGCGAGATCAGAAGCTTCCTTGGTTTAGCAGGGTACTACCGGAGGTTTATCGAAGGATTCTCCAAGATTGCCCGGCCCATGACAGAGTTGCTCAAGAAGGAGAAGAAGTTCAACTGGACCGAGTCCTGCGAGAAAAGTTTCCAAGAGTTGAAGAGAAGATTGACCACAGCCCCAGTGCTGACCCTGCCAGACATTCAACGGGACTTTGTCGTGTATTGCGACGCTTCCCGACAAGGGTTGGGATGTGTTCTCATGCAAGATGGGAAGGTAGTGGCATATGCTTCCCGTCAGCTCAAACCCCATGAGCAGAATTATCCCACTCATGATCTGGAGTTTGCAGCCGTAGTGCATGCCCTGAAGATCTGGAGACACTACCTGATTGGGAACAAGTGTGAAATCTACACAGACCACAAGAGTCTAAAATACATCTTCACCCAGCCCGACCTAAACCTAAGGCAAAGAAGGTGGCTAGAGTTAGTTAAAGACTATAACCTAGAGATTCACTACCACCCAGGGAAGGCAAATGTAGTAGCGACGCCCGAGCCGGAAATCCTACGAGAAGGCGGCACCCAAGAGTGCCCACTCGCAAGAGGAGATGGCGCGACTCAACGTGCACATTGTCCCCCAAGGCTACATCCGCCAACCGAGTGTTCAACCTACCCTAGAGGAGAAGATCCGGAAGGCCCAAGAAACGAGATGAAAATCGATGAAGATCCGCAAGCATACGGAGAGAACAATGCCCCCGATTTTAGAGTAGATGACCAAGGCACCCCGTGGTATAAAAATAGGATATGCGTGCGGAAGGCGGAGATTTTTGACGACCATCATGGATGAGGCACACAACTCGGCATATTCCATTCACCCGGATCCACCAAGATGTACATGGACCTAAAACAAAAGTATTGGTGGAATGGGATGAAAGCGAGTATATTGCATGGTTCGTCGCCCACCGTGACACTTGTCGGAGGATCAAAGCCGAACACCGAAGCTTGTAGGATCATATTGCGGCCTTTACCAATCTCGGTATGGAAATGGGACGAGATAGGCATGGATTTTATAGTAGGGTTGCCAAGGACTCAAAAGGGACATGACTCCATATGGGTGATAGTGGACCGACTCACTAAAGTCGCTCACTTTCTACCCGTACGGACCACTTATGGTGGAGAGAAGTTGGCAAAACTCTACATAGAGAATATAGTAAAGATGCATGGAGTGCCTAGCAGAATAGTCTCGGATAGAGGGACCCAGTTCGCCTCTAGGTTCTGGAAAAGCCTGCATAAAGCCATGGGTACCAAGCTGGATTTCAGCTCAGCATACCACCCGCAGACAGACGGACAGACCGAAAGGGTGAATCAAATTTTGGAATACATGTTGAGAGCATGTGTCCTCACCTATGGCAAAGATTGGGAGTAGAGTCTGCCATATGCAGAATTTTCCTACAACAACGGCTACCAAGCAAGTCTGGGAATGTCACCATTCGAAGCACTATACGGGAGGAAATGTAGGACACCCCTGATGTGGTCAGAAGTAGGAGAGCGTGCCCTGGTTGGGCCCGCCCTTATAAAGGAAGCCGAAGAGCGAGTAGCCGATATCCGAGAAAAATTGAGAGCCGCCCAATCCCGACGAAGAGCTACGCGGACAAGAAGAGGCGTGAAGCAAGCTTCAATCCGGGAGATTTCATTTACCTCAAGGTTTCACCTATCCGAGGAACTCGGAGATTTCAAGTGCACGGAAAATTGGCCCCTCGGTACATTGGATTGTATAAAGTACTAAAGAGGGTCGAAGCGGAGCATACCGGTTGGAGCTACCCGAAGAAATGTCGATATACACCCGGTGTTTCATATCTCCCGGCTACGCGGATGTTTGAAGGTTCTCGAAAAAAGCGAGTATCGGTAGAAACCATCGATCTACGGTAGGACCTTAGGTACCAGGAAGTGCCCATCAAGATTTTAGACACGGTGATCAAAAGGACGAGAACATCGGAAGTACGGGTGTGCAGAGTCCAATGGAGCAGACACGGAGTGGAATAAGCCACGTGGGAACGAGAAGACGCGTTGAAGAAAGAATTTGCTCACCTGTTCGAAACCTAGCCGAATCTCGAGGACGAGATTCATTTTAAGTGGGGTAGGTTTGTAACGCCCGCGTTTTTAGCTCCTAATAAATCACCTAATAAATCACGCGTGTTTTCAAAAACCAAGTCCACCGAGCTCATTTGCCCCTTTCAAAACCCCGGTCACCGCCCCCCTCTCTCACCCTCGGCGCGCGTGCCGCGAATCCCGCCGCACGCCCGCATTCAAGTCGGCACCCACGCGTGCCACCCCGGCGCCGCGGTCGGCCACCGTGCCGGGAATCCCCGCGCACGCCGCGGTCCCGCCGGCCGGTCCGCCTCGCCATCACCGCCGTCCCAAAAATCACGCCGACGCCGGAAATCGGAAAAACCCCGCAAAACCCTTCCCCCTAATTTTCCCTAACAATTTTCCTAATTTTCTAAACCTTTTCCCTATTTCTTTTCCTTTCTTTTCCTATTTTTCTTTTCCTTTCCTTTCCTATTTTTCTTTTCCTTCCTTTCCTTTCTTTTCTTTTTCTTCCCTCCTTTTCCTTTTCTTTCCTTTCTTTTCCTCTTTCCTTTCTTCCTTCCCTCTCTTCCTTCTTTCTCCTTCTCCCTCCCGCGCCCGGTGCGCCCGGTGCCGTTGGCTCCCCGCGCCGCTCCGGCCCACGCGCCCGCACCCAACCACGCCGCCCCCCTCCCCATTTCGAGCACGCTACCACCCGGGCCTCGCCCGGCGCGCGCCGGCCCCGCCGCGGCGGCCGCACCCCGCCCGCCGCGGCCGGCCGCACGCGCCGCCGCCCGCTCACCGCACGCGCCGGGCGCCGGGTTGACCGATGCGACACACCACCGCGCGAGGAGTCTTGTCACCCCGCCGAGTTAGGCCACGATTCGACCGAGCACCGCGCCGAGGCGTCACCTCACCGAGTCGCCGCCGGACCGGCCGCCGCGGCCCACCCCCGCCGGAGCCGGCGGCGAGGTCGCCGGAGAGATATTTTGCCCGGGAACCGACCTACGACGCCTATAAAAGGCCGCCACCGCCCCCTCGTCGCCCCACACCTCGCCAACCGAGCCACCACGGCCTCCCCCCGCACCCCACCGCGCCACCACCGCAGCCGCAAACAGCAAACCGCCGCCGCCCGCCGATCCATCTCCTCGCGCCGCCCCAACTCAAGGTGAGCACGGGAATAGAACCCCCTCGGCCTCCTCTCCATTTTGAGTCACTTCCCCCGCCGCCGCCATGGGCGGGACCGCCGCGCCCCCTCCCTCCCGGCCGGCCGCCGCCGGTTCCCCCCCCCCCTCTCTGTTCTGAATCGGGGAGGGAGGAAGAAGAAGGCCTTTTGGCCAACCCCCCCACCTTTCTCCTTTTCCCCACCAAGCCCTGTCCCTATTTCCTCTCTCCCTTCTTCTATTTAGCCCCTGCCCTTTAGGCAAACTCCACCAAAACCCCTGCCCTTTTACAAATAAACCCCGAGGCTATTCTAGTTAAACCCCACCCTACATAAATATTATATTTAGGTCCTTTTGTTTTAAAATAAATTACTAACCGGCCCTAATTACTTCTAAACATCTCTTTTAACCCAACATTTCATGCGCGATTTTAATCCAAATCGCGCCCAACCTTTCCCACGCCCGTGCCGGGTATACCACCACCCAACCGTCACCCAAAACCCCTGCATAATACTTATTCCCCTATTTTATTTAATTATCTTTCGCGAGCTCAGCCGGAGAAAATGTGTATGCTGTTATTAATTGCTTGCTTGCCTATGTGTGCGCTATAGCCGACGGAATAGACGAAGGAAGGTACCCCGAGCCGGAGATCGGAGCCGACTACTGCGAGCAGGAGCCCGAGATCCCGAACGCCGAGCCGGCACTCCCCGAAGACTTCGAAGACGGCAAGTTCAATCTCATCCTTTGATGCATGCTTTGGTCCTAGTTTTATAAATATAACCCTATACCCGTTTTATAAATTGAATATTGTTTTACCGCAAAAACATGGTAGGATAGCCACCCTTGATTGCTATGATTGAATCTTGTTTTGGCCTAAATGTTTGCTTTAAAAATGTGTGAGTGCCTTCAAAATGTGTGAGTGCTTTCAAAATGAAAATGGGATATGTTTGGAAAATAAGTAAAGAACTGGGTAGACGGGATGGACGTGTGTGTCGGGAGTATGGGTGAGCTCGTACCGTGTGGTTGAGCATGTTGGGAGCCGTCCATCTTGTCGGTTGAGGACCGGGTTGCGTGACATCTCACCCGACCCAAATCATCGTACAACCACTCGACCGTTGTATGTGGCAATGGCTTAGCATAAACCCCACTAGTTAAGCTACTTGCCATCCGGTGTGCGGGTGAGCGGCGGGAGACCAAGGAGTAGAGGTACGCTCTCGTGTGAGGTACGCCCCGGTTATGTGAGATAACCCCTTGGTTGCTTCCGTGGTGGCTCGTAGAGTTAGCTAAGGTGGGTAATGGCTTTGATAGGATCCGTGTCACACCCGATTTTCCGTAGAAAACCGAATGCATCTCATATGTGTGCCAGGATCACAATTTCACACATATGATAGACTCATGAGTGTAATATCACAAGACATTGCTCAAAACGTACAGAAAAGATTTATTAACTTTTATTACACTCACGATAGTAGACACGAAGGTCTTTACACGAACAACGATAACTATGAAGACGCGACTCCATCTTCATCTTCCACAGGCATCTGACTGGTTGATCGCATCCTCAGAACTCCTCGTAGTCGGTGAAGTACTCCACTCCAGGGTTCTTCTCGAACGGCGTAAGCAAGGATGAGTACACTTATGGTTGGTACTCGGCAAGGCCACGGAATAACCGGAAAGCAATATTAATCCATCTTTAAGTTCAATTAATCATGTGAGGGTCCGAGCCGCTCTTGACCGTGAGCACGGCGATCGATCGCCTTTACACTGCGAGAGGTTGCACACTTTTCCCACGCTTCGCGTAAAAGTTCCAAAGAACTTTGAACCCAACCACGCATGTGCCGATCGAGCACAATACCACACTTCCGAGGTGTGATTGCATAGGGACGCTACGAAGCCTTTACAAAGGTATACAAAAGACTAACGACCCGCATAGTTACGGATCGGGGCGGACCATAACCCTCCCTAGTGGTCGGCACCTTAGCAAAGGCTCGCTACCCCAAAAGGACCGGGCTATACCCCCGCAACCCGGATCCCCCTCTCGCTCCTTTCGGAAAAGGGCCATCGGATCAATCGCACACCTAATTAATTGGCTAAGCCGCAGCCATATGGACCGTGGTTGCACCGTTTTCCGGGTGGTTCTCCATGTTCCGATTAATTTATAGTGTTCTTGATTAAAGCATAGGTAGAAGGGTGGTTAGGGTCACTTGCCTTTCTCCAACGATAAGCTACTCTCCTTTACTCGCAAAGCTCGCACTTGAACTTCCTCGAATCGCGCGTTGGCTACGATCATGCAAGAAAACATACAATAAATAAAACAATACATCAAACATTACCAAAAGACCAAAACAAGCTTTTAGAAATGACGGGCTCGGAGAGACGATCGCGTGGACATCAAGAACGCGTAAAACGGAGCTAGGATGAAAAAGATATGGTTGAAACAAAGTTCAGGGACTAAATTGTGATAGATCCGGAAGTTTTAGGGGTTTTTCTGCAAGATTTCGGGGACCTAAACATAAATATGTGTGAAACTAGAAGGTCTAATATGTAAAAGGTTAAGGATGGGCTAAAGAACATGAAAACTATGGAGCTCGGGGTTCAAAACATAAAAACAAGGACTCGTTTGAAAGGCTTTATATAGGTGGAAGGGTATTTTTGTAATATTAAAAACCGCAGGGTCCTTTTTGCAAAAGTGCCTGGGCGGCCGGCGGGTGAGCTGTGCTGGCGACGCGTGGCGGCTTGTGGTTGGCTGGCTGACGCAAGCGATGACGTGGCGATGACGCAAGCGTGTGGACCGGCCCGGTGGACCTGGTCCACCGGTCCACCGTGGACCGGGTGAAGGGTTACGCGTCCTTTTAATCTGGGCCGTCCGCCGGATCGGGCGGCTGCGGTGGCATGTGGGCGACGGCGGCGGCGGGCGCGGCGCGCGCGGCCGGCCGGCGGCGGCGCCGGCGGCGCGCGCGGCGGGGCTCGCCGGAGAGGAGCCAAGTTGGCCTCCCGGGCACCAAATCGCACGGGAAGACTACCGAAGAAAGAGGGGAGCAAGGGGAAGATTACCGGGGGCTCGGAGGGAAGGGAAATGCGCCGGCGGAGGAGATCGAGCGGCGGCTCCGGCGGCGGCGCTCCGGCTCCGGCGGGGGACCGTGCCGCGGTGAGGGAGGAGGAGAGGGGAGAGGTGCGGGATGAATAGGAGATGCTGCCCGTCCTTTATAGGGCGTAGGCGGGGGGGGGGAAAGGGCGACCGAGGCGGTGGGGCGGCGGCGGTTCGGCGGTGGCCGCCATTAATGGCGTGCGGGTGCGGTGGCGGTTAGGGGAAGGGGAAGGGCGGGAGGCGGTGGTAGGTGAGTGGGCGGCGGCGGTGCCTTGATGTGCTCTCGGTGGGGAGGAGAAGGGGCGCGGGGAAAAGGGAGGGGCGGCGCGGAGGGAGGGGATAGCCGGCGGCGGCGCGGGGAAGAAAGGGGGCGCGGCGGCGGAGGAAGAAGAAGGCCCGACGGTGGACCCCACCGTCGCCGAGAGGGGGAGAGAGGAGAGGGGAGGCGGCGGAGTGGGCCGGTTTGGGTGAAACAGGAATGGGCCGCGAGGAAGGGTTGGGTGGGCGTTTTCTTTTTTTTTTCTTTTTCTTTTCTTTTCTTTTCAAATCCAATTTCAAACCTATTTCAAATCTTTTAAATTCAAATCTTTTTCATTTTTTTCAAATTGAAATTTTAACACAAATTTATTCAAATATTTTAAGACTTTTAGAAAACTTTTTCAAACATTTTTAAATTCAAACTTTCAACCTTTTTTTCATTTTTTTAATTCAAACTTTTATTCCAATTTTACAATTATTTTTAAAGACTTTTCACATATATTTTTAAGACTTTTTAAAATCACACCACAAACAAAACTCATGCATTTCAACATGATGCACAAACACTTGGGTGATTCTAATTATTAATTGTTGTTTAATTTAATTAAAGGCAAATTTATTTATTCCAAATTTATTAAATCCTTAGAAAATAAAACTAAACCATGTTGCTAACAATATTTTATTGTGATGGAATTTTCGGGTGTTACAATCCGTACAAGACCGAGGTGTCCGTGTGACGGTACCCTACTTGTGGGTAAAGATGTACAACCTCTCGCAGTGTCAAACCTATTCGAATAGCCATGTCCACGGTATTGGATGAGTCACGGTGTGGTCACAAAACTAGTGCTTGGATTTGGGGATGTTTTCCGGCGTGAGTTGTTCTCCGGGTTGAGTGTGGGGCCGTGTGCACCGGGCTACGCGGACGGGGAGTCCGTAGTTCCACGGTGGTTTTCCTAGAAATAGTTGAGTCATTTTGGTTATGAAAATGATTTGCGAAAACCTTTTTGAAATGAACCCCCGCATGAGTGAGTTTGCAAAATGAACCTTAACTCGAACCTTGATGTACTCTATGCATGATTCTGCTTATAAGCCCCTCCGTGGGTGGGATTGGATTTGCTTGAGTACGTATGTGTCCACCCTTGTTTTACTAACTATTTTTCGAGAGGAGGATCCCGATTACATTCCCGAAGACTTCGAGTAGGTCGCTGCCCTACACCCAACCGTGCTCGTGTACCCGGGGCCTCCACGAAAAGCTTCCATGGTGCGATACTCGAGGAGGCTATGGAAGCCTTTGCTATCGTAGTGTGGTCGTTAGCGTTTGTGTTGTTCCTTGTAGCGTTGGCACTTCCGTGCCCTCTCGTGTCGTCGTGATGTAAAAGACCGATCCACCCGTTGTAATAAATGTGTTGCCGGCCTCCCCGGGACCGGTATTTGTGTCACATTTAGTCACCTCTCGATGAGGGGACGCTTCAATGGGGAGGCAAGGCGGCGGGGATGCGAGGTTGCGGTGGCAGGTGGAGAAGGAAGGGAAGTCGCGGCCCGCACGTGGAGAAGGAATGGGCGTCACGGGGGAGAGGAAAGGGCGCCGCACCACGCGGGTGGAGAAGAAGGGGGCGTCGCGGGGGAGGGAGGATGACGTGATGTGTTGGCATGACGCCTTAGGATGGACAGAAATAGAGGTGTGATGTTTAGTGAGTACCAGTTATATAATTGTTATAGATAGATTATCGAGTCTAATCAGTGATGAGATACATGCTCAATTCATGTAGTCATATAAAGCGCTAAGTTGATTACTTAAGCTGTACTATATATATCTGCGGCTCAGATTAATTATATTAGTTTTGTTGAATGATGATCCAAATTCATGTGCATAATATAAAGGTCAACTTCTGACAGAGCGTAGCGGAGGCCCGTTGTCAGGGTTCTCTATCGTCGAACTGTAAATTTGTATCGATCGTGTGTCGGGCTTGGATGGTTAGCACAAGAGACAACAAGATTTATATTGGTTCGGGCCTCCGAGGAGTAATACCCTACGTCCAGTGTCGAGCTGCCGTGTTCCCATGCTAGGGGTGTTTGTAGTAGGGGTTACAAACTGGTCGGGAGAGGGTGTCGGACCCAAGTCCCTTGAAATGATGTTTGATCTGTAGGATGTTTGACCCTTGTAATGGTTGCCCTCCTCTCCCTTTTATAAATGCAAGGGGAGGGGCACAAGGGGAAAGGAAATATGAGTTACAGTGTTTGGTTGCTGGGACGTCCCGTCGTGCGTCGCTGTCCGTCAGAACGCATTGAAGCGGAGCTGTGTCGCTTGGTCGTGGGAGCCGTCGCGTGGCCGTGCGGGGCTGTTCACCCCGGGACGCTTGACGCCTCTTCTGAGTAGTTCGTTGGTGTCTAGGTTCGCCCGAGTACTTGACTAGCCCGCCACGTTAAGGCCTAACTGTAGGCCGGAGGTCGTCGTAGGGGGTGCTTGAGTGCCTCAGGTGAAGCTTGCGTGCGGCAGAGTTGGAGATGATGGCGATGGGATGGCCGTGCGGTGCCGCGTCGGCCGCCGGCTGGTGTGTTTGCAAGGCGTGGGGAATTGGTTCCCCCACGCGTCGTGGTGGAGGCGTCCGCGTCCCGAGGTCACGCCGTGTGTCGCGGCCCACGCCTCAGTCGGAGTTGGGGGGAGCCCGCGCGAGACAGAGACTTGTCGTGCGAGGCGGAGACTTGTCGTTGGGGGCCCCTCTAGTAGGAAATTGGTCGGAGGTGCTCCCAACTGGTCGGGAACAGGATGCCTTGCCAGTGAGGATCTTGACCGGGGTCCTGGGTCCACCTCGTTCCGAGTCTTAGCCTTCACGTTGTCAATCTTGGCCTTCACATTGTCAATGATGTCGATTAACCTTGTTTTGGGGGAGATTATCTCGCCGTCAAAGGGGGGCCCTAATCTGGGCCCTCGTCACCCGTGTAAAGCCGAAGGCTAGGGCCGAAGCGGAGATTTTCCATTGGAGATTGATTCATTCTATTTCTTGTAAGCCGCCGCCGTTAGCGTTTGTAACCGGATTTCGATTACAGTGAAGTTCTTGCTTGCTGGCACATGTGGTTTTCCTCTCTCGTGTTGAGTAAGTTTTCCATGTTAAATCTCGTGTCTCCTAGCGGTTTGATTTCTTTACTTCTCGTCGTTTTACGTCATCATTTATAACAGGTTTGGTGCTGCCTGTGTCTGGTGATATGATCCAGCAAGGCAGCAACCAATGCCATAGGACAATATGAGCTTGCGACTGTTATGCTCTGAACAGCAACGGCTAGTTTCCCTCCCTCTTTAAGTCCTAAATCACCATTGGCTAGTTGCTTGTGTGTGGCACGTAAACTCCAAAACGAAGCGTACGCATAACGAGACCAAGTTGCTGTTATTTTTGGGCGTCCAGTAGTCTGATCACTAGTCTACCTCAATAAGAAACACATGGACCCAGAACCTTGTCTTCCTTCGCGTTATTTTTCTAGGACTTCTGAACACTGTGCACCTCGATCAAACCACGATGCAGAGCAACGTGGTCGTTCGAGATTATCAGTTTTATCACCCAAACAAACCCTTAATCTGTGTGCACAGTTTATTAAATTTCGCATTCATTTTTTTTTGCATATATTGGTCCCTAAACCTGTCCATAAAGTACCACCAAGCTCAAGCATAGGTTGTTCTTGTTCATCAGTTCATCAGCTGTGCGTGCGCGCGCGTCCTGTCACTGCTGCAGTCGACATTACTCCCAGCAGCTAGCTGGTGGTCACTCAGAGCTCCTGAGTTCAGCAATGGGAGTCGACCCAGCAGCTGGTGGAAGCTGCAGTGGGGTGCTTGCGACGACCACTGCCGCCGTGTTCGTGCTGCTGCTGTGCGGCTGCGGGGCACCAGCGGCACTGGCGGCGGCCGCAGGAGGAGGAGAAGGAGGAGCAGGGGACCAGTACGGCGGCGCCAGTTACAAGGACCCGAGGCAGCCGCTGAACCGGCGCATCGAGGACCTGCTTGGCCGGATGACGCTGGCCGAGAAGATCGGCCAGATGTCGCAGATCGAGCGCGAGAACGCCACCGCCGACGTCGTCCGCGGCTACTTCATAGGTACGTACGCATGCAGCAGCTGAGCTTGAACAGCTGCAGCCTGCAGCGGTGGTTGGCTGAGAGAGGTCATCAGCGGTAGTGAGTTACGTTGGCGTATGTGTACGCAGGGAGCGTGCTCAGCGGCGGAGGCAGCGTGCCGGCGCCCCAGGCTCCGGCGGAGGCGTGGGTCGAGATGGTCAACGAGATGCAGCGGGCGGCCATGTCCACGCGCCTCGGGATCCCCATGATCTACGGCATCGACGCCGTCCACGGCCACGGCAACGTCTACAAGGCCACCGTCTTCCCGCACAACGTCGGCCTTGGCTGCACCAGGTGATCATCTGATCGATTTAATTATGTTTTTTTTGACCCGAAACACAGCGAGGGAGGCCCGGCGGTGAAAAATTTTATATTGAAACAAAGCGAGAAAGAAATAAAGGGAAATACTTCAGATTGAAAAGAGGAAGATATAGAGAGACTTGCAAAAGGTTAGCTAATTAAGCTGACTGTCACTCTATGATTAAAAACGGGAAGCTAAAAACAGAAAGAGGGCTATGTAGCAGAATTGACCCAAGAGAGAAAAGGGGTCTTTTAGAGAGTCATTCATTTTCCCCTCCGGTTTTTCGTTTTCTGCTACTACCATTTTGCTTACCTTTTAAACATTAGAGTACTTGTGTTAATCTGGTCATTTCTGTGCAAATACAGCTAGTGAAATATGGTAGGTTAAGTCCAGTCTCAATAGGATTACGAGGGGAGAGTTTTATCAGCACCACCACTGGCCAACAATTTTTTTCCTCTAAGAACAAATCAGCACCAACCACTAACCACCAGCGAACCGAATTACTCGGAAAAAGGATTTATTGTATTGTACTTGGTTGTACACTTAAAAGAGAAGAAGAAAATGCAAAAGTACTTGTGAATAATTTTCCACTATATGTCATTTTAGTTTTGTCCAAGTCATATTTCTCTAGCTTTGACTATTATTCCGGTCTACTAGTTGCAATCATACCTCATGCCCGAGCAACTATAACAGTTTGACAAATCAACTTGGCATCCATTTAATTTTGGCAAAGGGAGAAAAATTGCCCTCAAACAGTTTGGCAAACCAACTTGTCAAAAATAGAAACTTGGCAAAACTCACCTCCCCATGCGCATATATACGTGTGGGGATCGTGATTGCCATTGGTGTTTCCCTCTAGGTGGGAGGGTGAGAAAAGAAATAAAAAATAGAGAAAAATTCCTGATGTAAGTTTCCAAGAGGTGGAAGGGTATAAACAAAATTTTGTTTCTTTCAGGATTACTGATATAAGTTAGATCTGAATTTGGCAAGTGAATCATGCCAAATTATTGGAGAACTATTTTTTACCAGACATACCTTTTTAGAGGTTGTCAAAACACAAGATTTGCCAAGTACAATTTAGCAAACTCTTCAAGATGCTCTTACCCACAACTAAGCTAGGGGAACTTTGATTGAGAAGTTACAAAACTAAAATAATTTATGCTTTACGACAAAAGGAGGATGAGTTATGAAAATCTCGACTGGCTACTTTAGTTTTGGACCAAATTATGGCGACAATCGACCTTAAACTTTGAATGTACATGGATCAGAGACCCAGAGCTTGTAAAGAAGATTGGAGCAGCAACTGCACTGGAGGTCAGGGCAACCGGAATCCCCTACGTGTTTGCTCCATGCGTTGCGGTACGATTATACGAACCTAGGCCTAACCGCCTAATTCAAATGCAAATTAGCATGATTCGCAAAAAAAATGCAAATTAGCATGTGTGCAAAACTAAAGAACAACACATAAACAATCTATCGTCGTACCTCTGTTCTACGGACAGGTCTGCAGGGACCCACGGTGGGGCCGGTGCTACGAGAGCTACAGCGAGGACCCCAAGGTGGTGCAGCAGATGGCGTCGTCCATCATCCCCGGGCTGCAGGGCGACATCCCGGCGAACGGCCGCCGGGGCGTCCCCTTCGTCGCCGGGCAGCGCAACGTGGCAGCGTGCTCCAAGCACTACGTCGGCGACGGCGGCACGGTCAGGGGCATCAACGAGAACAACACGGCGGCCTCTTTCCACGAGCTGCTCGGCATCCACATGCCGCCCTACTACAGCGCCGTCATCCAGGGCGTGTCCACCGTGATGGTCTCGTTCTCGAGCTGGAACGGGGTCAAGATGCACGCCAACCACTTCCTCGTCACTGACTTTCTCAAGAAAAGGCTCCGGTTCAGGGTTTGTTCAAATCTATTCACCAATGATGGTTTGGAAATTGAATACAGAATTCGTGTCTTTGCGAGACTGTAAATTCAATCATTTTTCAGGGATTTGTAATCTCGGATTGGCGAGGACTCGACAAGATGACGAGCCCTGAACATGATGACTAC